>JAOANR010000011.1:33206519-34502700 GCA_030278955.1 Hygrophila difformis | reverse complement strand
TTTATGTTTATTTTACATAACTTACACTTGATCTAGCCCATAAGATTTTCAGGCCCAAAGAATTTACGGATAGAGTTTTTGGAGAAACCGTCGTCCTATAGTAATGATGACTGTCAACTGACACCATCACTCACGTCGCACGTCAAGTGAAAACCGTCGTCTCTCTCGCCTCTTCATCTTCGTCCTTAATCTCTTTAAATCAATTGTTTTGGTTTTCATCTTACCACATTTCAGACTTGAGTTTGAGTTTTCAGGTTTTACACTAAATGGCTTCGTCTTCCTCGACTAATCTGCCCGAGAAGGTTTCTGAACCAACCCCTACTACTTCAGAGCCACCGATCGCCTCTGAAAATCCAAACCCTAGTGAGGATGTTGCTGAGGAAAATGTTGCCACACCCGAAAATGCAGCTCAAACCAACCCTGAAACCCAAATTGTTGATTTTGCTGAGAATGCCGAGCCATTACTCGCTATGCTTCCTACCCCTCCTCGTAGTCCAGTTGCAAACCCTTCTCAGGATCCTCCTTCAAATCCTACCGAAAATCCGCCCAATCCTACTGATGCTGGAGCGGAAGATGTTCAGGAAGAAGAAGATCATATTTTGCCGCATGATGAACCAGAGGTTCCTGATCAAGCTGGTGTTGAAACAGAGGTCCGACGCCCTACTACCAGATCTACCCAGAAAAAGAAGCGGAGCACCTCAACTAGTGATGTTGGTACACCTGCCAAACGACCGAGGACTCGAAGAACACCAGAGAAGTCTCAGAGGGATTTGCAGTCTCAAAAGCCATTCAATATGACCTACTTCAACAAGGAGATGATGCTGTTCGGGACCAAAGATCTAGTCAACAGAAAATTCATTCCAGAGGAGACTTTCATTCATGCTACTTACACCGATCTAGGGTTTGATGAGTTTCTTGAAGAAAGACACTTGCTGAAGTGGGCTCGAGTTTTTAAAGCATACTCTCCAACACTGGTCAGAGAGTTCTATGCCAACTTGCACCCGGATGTTCTGAACAAGAAATCTCAGTGGTTTGGTTATACTCGTGATTTAATCACCAAGAATGCTAGTTTACCATACCCTGGTCTTATCACACTGTTGCTGCATCACAATGGTATTAAAACAAAGAAGGATGACCTGATCAAGATTAATGTGCATTCCCCTTCCAATGACCTTCGTGATAAGCATAATGACTTCAAGGAAGGACCACCACCGTCTGGCACTGATCTAATACTGCAGATCAAGTCTGAGTTGCATGCTTTGAGTGACAAGCAGACCAAAATCAGCTAGGAAGCCATCGCCACCAAGCGCAAGATTGCACAGATTATGAGCATGCTTCCAGGATCTTTCTCCCCAACCCGCAAGGCTTCTTCAAGTGGAGCTCGTTCTGAGGAGCAAAATCCATTTGCTGATGAAGAAGAAGGTTCTTCTGATGGAGTTGTTTGATCCATCAAGGGGGATAAACAAAGCTGGTGGTGTCTATTTTGGTGGAGGTCTCGATGTGGTAAGGGTGTTGGTACATTTGGGTAACAATTTCTGACTAAACTTTTTAATGGTTTTTGGTATTGTCTGATGGATGTTTAAACTTTGTGCTGATGACACTGTATTCTGATGATGATTGTGTTTTGTTTGTTTGTTTGTGGATGGACTATGATGGATTATTGACTCTCTAAACTGTCGTCTTTGATGGTTGATGTTTTACATTGTTTATATTTTGCTATTTTGTATGATGTGCTTGACTATCATGTTCTTATTTGATTAATGCTTGCATTATTGATATTTTTGATAGACACCTTGTTTGATGGATCATCATCTCCATGAAATGTGGGAGAGATTGTTAATACATTGTTTTGACAACCTAACTATGTACTTTTCATTGAGATGATCTACAGGTGTTAGCACATTCCAATGACGACGACAGACAGTTATCTCTGCTAGAGTTTTCTTATATTGTATTCATTTATATAGTGCAGAGTCTGTAATCTTTAGAAGTACTCTTAGAGATTTTATTTTACAACTTTAGAGATTTTCAGATAGATAGAGAGTCTTGTAATTTGTTCTTCAAGATTTCATAGAGATACTTTTAGAAGAGCAAGATTAGAGATTGGGATTACACTGGAATATCTGAAGATATTGCGATCTTCAACATTCAAGAAGTTCTGGAGGAATTCAGTGATCAAGATGAAAGCCATGGTGAATGACAAACAGCGTTTGTGCCTTTGAAGATTCCATTCTAGGGTGAGTTCCCTACGGACGTGTTGAGGGGGAGTCTCAACGACGTACGCTCGACTGGATCGATCATCTAGTGGTAGAGTTTGGTTTCGTGTGTTAGGCATTGGTAGACGTGTTTGTGTTCTTGGTTTTTAGTCTAGTAAAGGTCGCCTGGATTGGTATCCCCCAGACGTAGGTCGGAAGGACCGAACTGGGTTATCAAATTGTTGTGTTCTTTACTGCTTTTGTCAAACCGTAGTTAGAACATTGCATAAACACCCATAATTGAATCTTGATACATAAGGGGACCTACATCAGTAATTGTTTTACATTGTATACACTCTTGCAAAACAACCAACCAGAAAAATAAGTCCACTAAAATACTATAAACTAAAATTTTAAAAATAAGTATAATGAAAACTTATATCAGGAAACTAGGGAACTGAAAATAAAAAGAGAAAGACAACATATATTTGTAAATGAGAAATCAACCAATTTTTCAACCTCTATATCTAGTAGCAGGCGAGTTAATAACCAAAATAAGTCCACTTTAATATTAAAAAACAAACACAAATGAGAAATTGCAAATGATAAAGAAACCTATTTTTTCAAACCTGGAATGAAATCATTTTTCTTGAACTCCATCGGCATCAGCCAGCAATCATAAAATTGTAAGTGAAGAGATTAGCACCTGAAACAATCAAGTTCAATTCAAATTAAAACTCACCCGATCCCTCAATTCCATTCCAGTAGTCTTTTACACCTTCTTTAGGTCTACTACAAGCGCCACACAGCTAGAGCTTGTGAGAAGCAAATAGCACCTATGTCGTGGACGGGAAGTAGCCTGCCTTGAAGCATCTCATGAATTCAAATAAAGAGGCAGACAGTCAACTAAATTAATTGCTCTACAAAATAGGAAATTGAACATAAATGCATAGGACGTTTCTGTAAAAAAATTTGGCATCTGCAAGTTTTTGTAAATAAATGCATAGCAAATTAAACATACCCCCGAATCATACCATGTCTTCGTATTAATCATAATGTTGAAACATGCGGGACCAACCTCTATACCCGTGCCAGCGTCCACATTGCGTTAAAGTAACTAATTAAATTTAACTGACTACGTGAAATGGTGGAATGACTGTAACGGGTAAATTGCCTACAATTACCCTTCTCCATAACTCCCACTGGCTTGGTATTCCTGAAATTCCCTTTCGTCCCGTGTATTGTTTGGTCTATTTAAATTACGTATGAATGGGGACAGTAGAAATGTCAATGGTTTGCGCTTCTTGCATGGGAATTCATCGGTGACCACACAATCAAGGTCCCTAATCATTGCATCAAGAGTACCGGGGGTGCTGCCTGAGTGACCAATCGGTAGGTTTGTGGCATTGTGGTTGCCCGATCGATGCTCGACTTCTGTTACATAAAGTAAATGCACTGATAACTGTAAGCCCATTTCCGTATCTACATATAATAGAATACAAAACATTAAATAGCTTACTAGTCGCAATGGCATCGATAGACCTCCCAGTCGTCGGATCCACTAGCTCTGTACATTGTTGGTTTACATCTACATCTGTTATATGTATTGTAAAATCATAATTTTGATTTGAATTAGAATTATAAAAGCCGAGTAGTCCTAAAAGTAAATAGCACGTACGTGTGGTCGGATGCTCCAAAAAATCGGCAAAGTTGAAATCTTGGAATCCTCCCAAGTGGCGCTCATCGGTTGTTATGAGTATTGCAAAACCAGTCGATTAAATTAAATTATACTGTATTCGAATAAAAACCAATACATTGAATTAATATCTTACAAAAAAAAAAATAGCAGTGGCAAATCCTCGCTGAACTTGTGATAAGTACTTGTTTAATGTAACGCAAATCCTTACTTCCTAAATAGTTTCTAAAACAGTGGCAAGAAAATATATTAATTACACATACAATTGGCAGTATGATCGTAAGGTCGTGTCATTGGGCATTTGTATCATCACCTGTACGGTGCTCTACACCTATTACATACAAGATCAGAACATAATTATAAGATTAACTGTATTGTAAAGACTGAATAAAAATTATTAAACATATAATACATAGTTGGAAAACCCAAATCTTAATCAACATATTGAATCCTTATATCCCAAATAGTTTTATTATTTATTGAATTTATTTATCCTTGTACAATAATCCAACCAATTTGATCATTTTACAATGTAATTGATGTACTAAAATAAATTAATTGCTCTTATTAAGAGATCGAAAAATCAAATCAAGTGTGGATATTAAATTCAAATTTATATATTACACATACTAGTGCCCGCATGATTGTAAGGCCGTGTCGTCCTTGAATTTGTATTAACACCTGAACGATGCAGAACGATGCTCTGCAGCTGGTACATCCAACACCAAACCATAATTATAAGATTAATTGTATTTATATATTTGTAAAACAGTGATAGGAAAATATATTAATTACACAAACCAGTGGCCATATGATCGTAATGTCGTGTCGTCCGGGATTGTATCATCACATGAATGGTGCTCTGCAGCTGTTGCATACAACGCCAAACCATAATTATAAGATAAACAATATTTTTAAATATAAATATCAAACAAAAGAAAAAACATTTTTTAACGGGAAAACACAACTGTAATCGAAACATACTGAGTATCCGGAAACCCCGCCCGATTTCTTCATTCAGCAATCTGTTCTCATCCCTCAGCTTAACTGACTCATCATGAATATCCTTTTTCAACAACCTGTGCTCATTCTTCATGTTAGCGAATTCAGCCTGAATATTTGCCCTCATCCGGTTGAACTCATTTTGCATCTCTGTCTGTTTCTCTCCCTGCAAGCAATCAGTTCCATGTAGCGCACGATCTCCCTCCCACCTCACATCTAGAGAAATGTGTTGTCTCTCCTTAGTGAGCATCAATGCAATGCGGTGCAATAAAACCTCCTGATCAGGAACTACCCTGCTAATACGTGCATCATCCTCATCCATGTGCGCACCTACCCTCTCTCTGTCCACCCGTTCACCAACTTTGTCCGTCCCCGAGACATCACCCTTAGTCCCCCCCCCCCCCCCCCCCCATGTACCCCGGTAACTGGCACCTCCCTAAAATGTCCCCTGCGTCCCGTGTCGGACAGGCTCACCCGTACGTGGTCGGGTATGCACTCTCTTGCGTGCAGGCTCTATCGTGGCGTCCTCGTCACCATCATCATCATCGTTAAAATCAAGAAAACTAGTGTTCTTAGGAGCTCTAGTTCGCCTTTTTGGTGCAATCATATGCACGCAACGAGCACATGAGGGGGAGAGGCATATCCAAGTATTGTAAATACACAGCCGCCTCTTCCTCCGGCATGGAACCAGCCACTCTATACACTCTCTCTAAAAATAAAAAATAAAAATAAAACATAGCCACTTAATATAGGGGAGAAATGATAGGTAAATATTAAATTAGAATTAAACTTGAATGTTGCATCTGCATCGAAAAAGGTGGTGTAATCGTAGCCATGACCTCGCAGAAA
This sequence comes from Hygrophila difformis, assembly GCA_030278955.1. NCBI lineage: Eukaryota > Viridiplantae > Streptophyta > Magnoliopsida > Lamiales > Acanthaceae > Hygrophila > Hygrophila difformis. The sequence goes on along the minus strand of JAOANR010000011.1, from coordinate 34,496,958 downwards.
TGTATACCGCGTCATCCGGGGCATGAGCTCGGATCATCTATCTTCACAGCAACATGTCGTAACAAATCAGGTACAGCCTCAGCAGCCCATACCTAGTACATTTAAAATTATAAATTCATCAAACATAAAAAAGATGATTAAGTTTTAGCATTTATAAATTTATATTATTTAATTGCATATAAACATATACACGTACCAGCACTGCATATAGATTACTATAGACATGATAAAATTTGCGTCCGCATATCTCAATATGTATATCCAGGATGTAGTACCGTAGTCGTTCCAATTGTATGCTTCCCAAGGGAATGACTCCTACCGCTCTTGATCCTCCACTAAATGCCATAGCCACTGTTCAGGGATTTTTTTTTTGTCCATCCCACCCCAAAACAAGAAAATAGGCTGCTAGAACTTTTGCTACTGTCAGGGAGTCGTCTGCGCTGCCCCTGAATACTCCATGCTAAAAATTTTCCTTAAGTCTATCCTCCGAAACAGATACATCGGTGGAATATCGCGTGTACACTCTGCTGTGAATGAGCCTGACAACTATTTAAATAAAAATCGGTTGCCCCAAATCGGAGACCTGTAATTAATGCATACTCCTGATGCCCGAAATTAATAAATTTTTCCCCTATCCTAAACGTAAACAAATCCTCGCCTGCACCAGGTATAATAACTTCGTTGGTGAATAATGAATGAGTGGCTGTATACCCATGGGCACCTGTGTCCCATGTCGGTCTGAAAAAAATGACCGAAGCACGAATCCGTGAACCTAGCTACTACATGCCCACCGGCAGCCTGTAGCCCCTCCCTAATAACCTCTACAATAAATAGCCTAATGTATCTATTAACATTACATGCTACATGCCTAGTGGTCGGTCGCTTCCAACTCCACGCAACCTATTCATATTTATATATTTTTATATACACAATTTCACAAGATTATCCAATTAATTAAACAATTTACAGATAACAATTGCAAACATTAGAATTTATATACAAATGTTTATAAAGAATTCACATTCACAACAGTTAATAACCACCATTAACAGGTCTAATGAATGCTTCTCACATTTAAAGTTTTAGAAATCTGCACTAAGAGAAGCTCTACTGATGCTGATGCATATTTCTACAAATTATATTTCTTCAAAACTCATCATGCATCGAATATTTTGCACTGAAAGGATCAACTTGTTAATTCCAAACAAAATTAATCAGAAACGGAACTAGACAGATTGCTAAAACCTTGTGAATGTTGTACCAATTTCATAATAACACTAAACCACACCAAAATTCAATCTAATCCAATCAAACCAAACTATAATTGACTTTAAGAGCAAACAGATCAAACAGAAAAAAAATTCAGAACAAATAAAACAAAGAATACGAAATCATAACAAAGAAAACAAAGCAAAGAAAATTTTCTTTGGTTCAAAATCAAAACCTCAGAACAAAGAAAACAATGAAATAAAAAAATATAATCCATCAAATGTGGAACAGAGATCCAAAAATTCGAACAAAGAAAACAATGGATACCAAAACCGAACAGAGACTACAAAATATTCTTAAATCACTAACCTCGCCAGATGCAGAAGCGGGGACAGCGGTCGCTTTTGCGTTGCCCTCCATGTCAACAGTCCAGCGACGACGGTGGTGAAGATGGGAAACGGGTGCATGGAGGTGATGACGGAATACACACTCGACAGTGGTGGTGGACAGTAGCGATGCAGACAGAGAGAAGCAGCGGTGCGACAGTTCGGGAACGGAGGAAGCTTTCGAACGGAGGCACGAAGGAACGGAGTGAGATTTCAAATGGTGGTAGGCGCATCGACGGGACGGGAACAACGTGCACCGGCGCCGCGGCGGTGACTCGACGGATGTCAAAGTCGAGAATGCCGAGAGCGGAGGGAGACATATCTACTCGCTAATGGCAATTGATATGTATGAGATTTAGTCACTTCCTCTACCAGTCCGAGGCCCACTCGATGCATGAAGTCCAATTGTAGCGAGTGCCGCTCGATCCTAGCGAGTGCCACTAGATCCCAAGCGAGTCCCACTCGGTTCCGAGCGAGGCCGAATCGGTTGCTATTTGAGGCCCAATCGCTAGAGTTTTCTTTTTTGCACACTTTCACACGTTAATTCCCATCGAGACAATCCACTCCATTTACTCGGAACCATACGATTGGCACTTGGATCCAGCCAATTGGCACTCTGATCCATCTAATTGGCATGCGAGTTACACTCATGCGATTAGGGGAAAAAAAGAGTTTTAACTAAGTTGAGTGTATAAAAGAATTTTCAAATGCGCAATGGTTTTTTTTTTTGGATAAACAGTGACGCACAAGCGTCGGCAAAGGGGAAAAGAAAAATCTACAGAAAAAGGGGAAAGACAGAGAAAAAGAAATCAAAGAACTAATCTATTACAACCGCGGAATCCAAGTTCCTGCAAAATCAGCAGCCAGACTAGCCTTAGCATCGTCCGGCGGGAAAGCCCATGTAGTAAAGAACTCCTCAGACCGAGCCCCACGCTTAGCCAAGACATCAACAACCGAATTTCCCTCCCGAAGAATGTGCTGCCAGATGAACCCAGGATGAGCCTCCCTCAACTTAGCAATATGGTGAAGCAAGGGGAATAACACATGATCCTGCGCTACCCCTTGATTCATCAACTGAAGACCAACCAAAGAATCTGTGAAACAGTATGCATGGATAACTCCCAGCGAATGGAGCCTCTTCATACAATTCCAAATCCCATGAAGTTCTGCTACAATATTAGAAGCAAACCCCACAAAACCCGAACAACCTTCCACCCAACGGCCATCTCCCGTTCGGATAACACAACCAAATCCCGCCATTCCAGGATTCCCTATAGAACTCCCATCCACATGCAAAAGAACACCGGAGTGAGCAGCAGAATTCCAATTCACCAAACCCGCATCCCCTTCTCGGCCAAGCCGAGACATCACACGATCAATAGCTTCGCCCATGCGGGTGGCTGCCCGGACTGTCTCATGAACGTTGACAGGGATACCACGCATGCAACTCGCATTACGACCCCTCCATATGTTCCAAAGCGCTGCCCAGTGGATGCCCGTCCACGACCTGCACAAGCGGTGCCACACCACAGCAGACCCCGACGACAACACTCCATCCAACCTACCATGCGGAATCCCCAGGCGACGCCAAACCTCCCCCGCCCAGGAGCATCCAAAAAAGATATTGAACACATTCTCCTCGTCCCGGCCACATATAGAACATACTGCCGATGGGGCCACGTTTCGAATCCGTCGCAAGCTATTGGAAGGGAGCGAATCATGAACCATCAACCACAAGAGAACCCTAATTTTTTCTGGACATCGAGCTCGCCAAACCCAAGCCCGCGCCGTGTCACGTTGATGCCCTCTCTGACTCACAAGCCATTCATATCCGGACGCCACTGAATATTTCCCAGAGGGCGTCCCCAACCAACACCATATGTCCGGAGCAGTCTCATGAATAACTAATGGCCCATAATGCATAATCTCAGATTTGATCGCCTCCGGAATGACCGTATAGGCCAGCTCCCAACGCCACCGATCCTGTGAATACATATCCTTGATACGTAGCCCCACGTCATTGTAGTGAACATAGGGCACTTGATCCGCAATTGGACCGCCCCTTAGCCAAGAGGAATACCATAAACTACTGTTGCCATTTCCTATTCGTATCCGACACCCATTAATAATAAAAGGAGCCGCCTTGCATAAAGCCCTATATGTTGGAGACGATCCAGGCCGATGAGTAAATCGGCCATTCCCACATCCATATTTCGCCAGGAGCAGCTCACCCCACGGCTTAGGGGTAACTTGCAAGCAATCAACAACAAGTTTCCCTAGCATAGCAACATTCATGTCCCGACACGACCAAATACCTATTCCACCCATCTTTTCATCTTGTCCCGACTCATCCTTCCAAATGAAGTCACGGATACAGCGATCAATCCGGGAACAAGTAGAAGTCGGCAACCATGCGATCTGCATAACATAAGTCGGGATAGATGCAAGCACCGATCGAGCAAGCATCATCCGTCCCGCTTTATTCAAGAGACCACGTTTCCAACTTCCAAGCTTAGAACTAATATTCTGCACCAAGAAATCAAAGTGACTACCGCGCACAGCACCATGGAACAAAGGAAAACCAAGATACTTCCCCAAGTCGTCACAAAACTCGATATTCAAAATAGAAGCCACCACCTGTTTTGTTGGAAGTGGCAAGGCAGCAGAAGCATATGCCTTAGATTTATTGGCATTCATACTAAGCCCTGCCTGGCGCGCAAAAGCGGAAAGCACCTCATCCATACAGAGAACACTATCCAGTGAGGCTTGAGAAAATAAAAGGAGATCGTCCGCGAACATCAAATGTGATAAGGCCGTAGCCTGTCGACCCACCTTCACAGGCTTCCACACGCCCACATCAACCTTAGCAAGAATCGCACGAGAAAGCTTTTCCATTACTATTATGAACAAATACGGAGAAAGTGGATCGCCTTGCCGGACTCCTTTAGCTGCCGATAAGGGAGATAGGGCCACCCCATTCCATAAGATCGAATAAGTAGGAGATCGCACACAAAACATGATGATACGGATCAAAGTGGCGGCAAGTTCATCTCAAATAAGCAGCCCTCCAAAAAGTCCCAATCTACATTATCATATGCCTTTGCTAGATCAACTTTGAGTAAAAAATCGCAAGATCTTCTACTGCGGTTCTTGAAGGCAGTGATGACTTCTTGAAGCATAATAACATTACCCGAAGTGCCACGCCCCGGAAGAAAGGCAGATTGGAAAGGACTAATATAGGTGCGAAGAAATGGCCTCAACCGATTAACAATTACTTTAGTCAATATCTTGTAAGCTACATTGCAAAGACTTATCGGCCTATAATGTTTAATCTCTCGGGGAACCTCCACTTTCGGAATGAGGCAGATGAACGTAGCAGCAAGAGCCCTATTAAACTGTCCATCCGCCACAGCCTGTCGGACAAAGCTCCACACATCCGGGCCAATAGAATCCCAATAAAGCTTGAAAAACACAGTTGGAAAGCCATCCGGACCCGGGGCCGAGAACCCTTTCATGCCCTTGACAGCCTCCGAAACCTCTTCCCAGCGAACAGGAGCTTCCAAAACCTCCCCATGCAACAAAGGCGGCAGCGACAGTAACAAACTCCCACCTAATCGCACCTGAGGCCGGGAATGGCCAAGAAGCCAACGGAAGTGATTCACAGTGTGCTCTCGCATCCTATCCTCATCCGTAACCCATTGGCCATCAATCTCCAATCCCATGACTCGACTTCGTTGGCGGTGAATAAGCGTTCGAGAATGAAAGTATCGCGTATTGCGATCTCCAAGTGAAACTCATTTGTCCCGCGACTTCTGAAACCACAATATCTCCTCCTGCTTTAAGAGATCATCCAAGTCTTGCCATAACTTGCTTTCAAGACGCACCATGCAGGCTGAGTCCACCCGCACAAGAACTCGACGAATCCCATCCAATCTTTTCAATAATCTACGCTTTCTCCTGTAAATATTCCCAAACGTGTAATCATTGAAGTGAAGTGAGGAATCACGTACTTGGTTAAGCCGCTGATGGATAGCATCCCCACCTCCATGCCATGCAGCTTCCACGACGTGACGGTAATGAGCATGTTCCGTCCACATATGCTCCCATCGAAACGGCCGAGGCCCAGCTACCACTGGCTGTTGGCAACAACGAAGAATTAACGCATTGTGGTCCGACGCACGACGCGTCAACACTTCCACGTATCCCTGAGGAAACATAGAAGCCCAAGCCAAATTTGCAGCTGCTCGATCTAGGCGCTTGCGGGCCAGCAACCCTCCTGTCGTATTTCGTTGCCATGTAAAGGCATCGCCCACTGTATGAACGTTGGTAAGGCCACAATCGCTGAGCATGTCTCGAAAGTCTTCACATTGGCGGACATTCGGACACATGCCTATCGCCTCCGACACATAGGCTATATCGTTCCAATCACCCAACAAGAGCCAAGGACCCTGGATCATGCTGCTCACAAGACGCATATCATCCCAGTTCCTTAGCCGGTCACTCACACATGGACTTGCATATATGCATGACAGGTTCCAAGATACCAGACCACATGAGACACTTAAAGTGATCAATCGCGGTCTGACGTCCATTACCGCAAGAGAGAAGCAAGAACCAAGCCGAGAAAGAACCCACAAGCCTCCCGCCTGACCCACACACTTCTCAATATAAACTACAACATAATTAAGTCGATAGAGGAACACTTTCAAACGATCAAATGAACCTCGGGGCTCCATCAACACAAGTACCGATGGCTTGAACATCCGAAGAACATCTTCAAGGTGGCGTTGGGTGTTTCTTTGCATGGCACCACGAATATTCCATGCAAACACTGAAAACTCCTTGAACTCAATCATTGTGGCACCAAGGCCGAGTCGTTATGCATATCAGTGGACGCCTTCAAACCTTCCTGAACCACCCCTCCACGGAGCGCCAAAACCCTATTAGTTTCCAGCATGGCTTCGATAGCATTACCAAGCCCGGAAGTAACAGCCAACGCCTCTTCTGCCCCCTCAGACAACAAATGGCGATATTTAGCAGGGAAGAGTTTCTCCACATCCACTTTAGAACCAGGCTTGCCGACCTCCCCCTTTGCTATCTTCTTGGAAGGGTGGCCCCTCTTAACCCCATGCAGTAACTTCGTCGTACGGCTAGTAGCGTTCATCGTAGCAGTGACCTCACCCTGCATAGGAGTAGGCGCCGACAACATTTGTAGAGAAGCGCCCTCCTCGATCTGCACCACCATATCGCTCTTGGCCGGACTAATACCCTTATCAACCACCGAGGGTGGAGGAATATCCACCCGTTCGCCATGGCATGGAGCCACCAAATCCGAGACATTCTCATCCGCTCGAGGAACCACCACATTGTTGTGTTCCCCGTGATCTGGAACTCTACCAGCATGAGGCCTTACAGCGCCCTTAGGCTTAGTCGGACGCGGCTTTCGACATTTAACGACCATCCAATCTCCCACCTTCAAGCTATCCGCTCCATCATCCGCCACAACAGGAGACTGCCTATCCTCCGCCACCACTACAGTAGGAGATGCCCTAGCCTCCTCCGCAATATCCGCCTCCGTCGACTGCATCTTCTCCGGAGCGGGATCACCATTCGTACCTGCTTGACCAGGGGCTGCCGGACACCGGTCACGCACATGCCCATATCGAGCACATTGCATACATAACAGGTGTAGACCCTCATAGGCAACATGCACCGTATCTCCTTCCACATCGAGCATGCCCAACAAGGGCTTGTTTAGATCAATCTCGACACAAACCCGGGCATAACGACCCCTTGCAATAGCCGTTGTAGTCTTATCCACCTTAAGAAGCGTACCCAGCGCTGCCGTGATAACACGCAAGGCATTCTCATTATAGAACATCTGGTTAAGCTCTGATAACCGGATCCAAGTCTGTATAGTAGTAACTTTCGACTTTTTAGGATTAAGATCGATAGACCAGCGCATAACCGCGAGGCAGTGGTCAAAAATCATCCACGGCCCACCCGTTAATACCTTCTCCCGATCCTCCAAAGATCGAAACTTTGCAAAGAAACATCCATGCCCAATATCCAATAAATCAAACGAATTCTGAAGCATCCATGCACGGGTGAGGCGTTCCTTCATGGCTACGTAGCCTACCGACAATTCTAGCACTTTCAACACGAGAACATCCTTCCATGGTTCGCCAAGTTCTTCAAGAACCGATTGCTGGAATCGGATTTTAGGACATCTAGCATGCACTCCCTCACCATCAATAGTTGCAAGATGTTCCTTGATCCAATCTCGGGGAACAAACGGATGGGACGCAGGCGGCTCCTCTTGAGGCGTTGGATTCACAACAACATCACGAAACGACGGAGTATGATGCTCTCCTGTACTTGCCGAAGCGTCTACAGCCCTAGAACATCAAAAGGAAGGTCGACGGAAGGAGGCGTACCCCCCGGATCATGAACTGCTGGAAGAAAAGCCGTTGACGGAACCTTGGTCGCCCTAGAGGAAACCCTAGAAGGACGGCCCATCTCTCTATATGCGCAATGGTTTTTTTTCATGTATTTCTTCTACATTTTAAAAAAAAAATATATCTAATATATATATATGGCAAGAGGAATCTTGCTACAGTTAAAGTATCCAGCAACAGTTGTTTCTTAACTACAGTGCGGATCCTAGCCACAAAGCCCGCCCCGACCCGAATTCATATTTCTGCCCTCCTCCTCTCTTTTCCCGTGTGCCCTAGAAACTCCACCGCTTTTCCTCCACTTCACAGCTTCCCTATCCACCCAGGCCTCATCCCGTGTTCGATCTCCCCTGCCTCTCTGCCGTCCTTTGCCGGCGCCGCCGAGATCCCTCCATTTACGCGACCATCAGGTAATTTCGCCCTTCAATTCATCCAATTTTTTCTTGGTCGCCCTCTTCGGTATAAATCGAGCCTAAACAGAAGCCGCTCGTTCAGGCAACGCCGGCCTACAGGGTGCCTCGCCGCCAAGCCCAATTTCCCCGGGAAAACATTCGTTGGCCTCCTTCCGGATAGCTCTCTGCAGCTCCAGGCGGCCAGCGATTCATGTAATGATGCTTTCTTGAATTCGTTCGACGCCCGCGCTGTTGTGTTTTCAAAGTTTTGATTTCCAACGAATTTGTTTGTTCCGTTTGTTGAGGCCGCTGTGAGGCCACCGAAGGAGGGTAGACGTAAGGGTTTTGGGCTTAATTTTGGGGTTATTGTTTTGGGGATTCTGCATCTCCCATTTTTCCTCACTGTCAAAAAGTAACTCCAACAATTTTTTCACAATGCGCTGCTTTCACCATGGCTGCTGTCTGGGTAGCCACCTGTTCTTCTTGATTCTTTGTTCATCTTAACTGATGATTCCAGTGTAGAGATGAAAGATCCCCTGTCGAATCAAGCATTTACAGTTCCATTCAATTTTATCGTCTAATACTGAACTACAATTGGAATATTGATATCCGGTGATTCAACTGGTTTTTACATTTAATTTTTTTCCTCCTTTATATAGCAATTGTTTATCATCAAATGAATGCTTTGATTGCTTCTCATGTAAAATTTCAATTAGTAGGGCTTTAATTGAGTATTGCCTTTTCTTTAAGCTTTTTTAAGGGTTTACCTTATTCTCTCAATTGCTTTTCCACAAATTTTGGCCTTCCCCAAGTCAATCATATGACATTCTCGGGAATTCAAATAGTACGAAAAAAACCAACATTCAGGCAATTATATTGAATTCAATCTGCCTTCTAAGTGTGAGATTGTGGTTGTGGGTGTGGCCGTGTGGGTAGGAATTTGTATCTGGGATCTTAATTTGTTGGAAACAACTCTCTATATAGATTAATTATTGCTTGGAATTTTTTGACACTTTTATAATGTAATGATTTGCTGCCTTACTAATTGCAATTCGGTTATATCTGATCTAATGCCTTACTGTTGGAGCAATTTAGCATTGGATTGCCACCGATGTGTCTATGTTTGTCTTCTTTGTGCAGGTTTTTTTGTCTGTCGTTGTTTCTTTCACTTATGATGCCATTACTTGCTTTCTTCAATTCACCTACTCATATTCCCAAATTTAAAATTCTCAAAATGATTTTGCAGGATCTTTAATGTTCTCTTTCTGGCATCCTTTACATTTGTTCCCATTGGTTGTGTATTATAACATTGCTTTTGCCTTCAATTGTGTGTGATTATGTTTCCCTGTGTGATGTGTGATGCCACTGATATTGGATGTTCATACTTTGGATTACATGCATATTGTAGCCTTTATGCTGTATATTGTGTTTGTAAGTTGTTTACTTAATTATTTACTCAATTAGTGTTAAGGGAGGGTCGTTGTAAGGGTTTTGGGCTCAATTTTAGGGATAATGTTTTGGGGGTTTTGGATTGCAGTTCGAATTGAGTGATTGTTTGGTGTTGTTTGGCTCTAATTGCGAAGAACCAGCGTGTGCCACAGCGTCGCTAAATCCCGTTTTTATTTGCTATGGAAAAATCAATCCAACAATTTTTCACTCCGCCGTCGCCTGTCTCGGCAAGCACCGCCGCGCCGTCGCGTTGGTCCCGTCTCTGCGCACCGTTTCGCGGCCCTCTCTCTGTGCTCCGTGGGCTGTATTGCGGTAATATTGTCACTATTGTTTTGTTCTTCCACTTATGCATACGAAGGCTGTGATGTTGATTGCGTTTTTTTGGGTTGCACATTCTTTGAATTTGGGGGTTTTGATTTTGTGCTGCACATTCTTTGAATTTGGGGGTGTTGATTTTGGGCATTGAGTCTCTCTTGCCGCGGTTTGGGTATAACAGCCAGCTTATTTTGCTCTAAATTCTTGGTTGCTTGGTTCATTACCGATTAAATCATGTTGCTTCTTTCTTACTTTTACAAATTCGGTTTCAATTCTTCTTATTCAAAGGTGTCTTATTTTCTTTATTTAGGATAGCTGCTGCCTGCGGGATTAGGGGCGCTTGTTGCCTACAAATAGACAGGTTTGTGATCGTTTCTGTTGCTTCCGCTCTGTGGCTTTTACCATTGGATTTTGGAGATTGCATTGCTTTGTTTTCTTGCTTTTCTGGTGACAAAGTATATGATTGGAATGTTACTGGTGCCTCTATATGCTATTTCATTGCAGCGGTGCTTCTCTAATGTCAGGGTTTAATTAAATTTGAGTCATACAGGGTGTAATGATAAGTTTTCCTTATGTTTGGATGCACTTATTACATTGTCTGCATTTTCGTCTTTAGTTCTAGCTGTTTTATCTCTATGAACGTGATTTAATTGGGTGCCCTTGAAAGTAGAAAACTATCGTTTCAATTTATAGCAACAATTCTATTGTTTAAGCGTACTTGATGGCGTAGTTCAACTTTTTCTTCGTTTGATTGAATTGGGGTTTTCTTTTTATTTCAATATTTGCAAGGATTTGGTGTTTTGCTCTGCACTTCGAATATTCGTTGTTTATATTCTATTTTTCTAAGTTGGGGCCGTTAGGTAATGTTTGAAAAATTCTTTTACGTGGTGCAGGAAGCTGTAGCTCGACTTGAGGAATTCAAAAAACCTGTAGAAGCGAGGGTGGCACTTCGTCAGAGTAATCTGAACCTGGACAGGCCTGGTTAGTGTTCTCCTTTGGCAAAATTAAGATGAATTTCTCAACTTTGGATATAGTTAGTTTGACTTGCAAAGTGTTCCAGTTGGCACCTGGTCTGGGTGCAGAACTGTTTTTTTCTGTTTTACTTCCACCTTATGATGCCTTATTCACCCTCTCATTGTCGGTATACATTTTCAAGAATTTAAGTTTCCAATGCTGTATTGATTAAGTTGTTGCTACGCCAAAAAGTTGTTGCATGATCTAATAGCACATGGCAAATGCCCAATGGTCAAGCATCTTATCTGTTGAATTTGTCTAATTTTTAGGGAATGTAATTAAGGCAGTCAAGATTTTGGGGTTGAGGGTTTTGGAATATTGTGTTTGATTATTTGGTTCTTCACACTTTATGACAGATATGGAGTTAAATTTGAAACAGATATTTTTATTGTGTGCAAAAAGTGTAAATTTCTTTTATCTGTTTTTGTTGTGTTTTACGTGTAGATACTCACAGGGGAACCATACCGAGAATATTTATTCATTATTTATTTATTTTCAGGATAGCTGTGTTTTGAGAGGAGAAATTGCGGGTTCTAAAGTGGAGCGGCCATCAGCACCAACAGTCAGGAGAAATTGCGGGTGCTTTGTGTGTCCAAGGAGTCTTCTGATCATTCAGGACATCTGGCACTTAATTCCGTTTTACTATCCTTATAGCAGTGTAATGCTTTTTACTAATATTTATTCTTTTTGCAAATCATACTAATATTGATTCTTTTTGTGGTGATTTGCAGTGATGGTGAAACATTTATATCCGGTAATGATCTCTGAATAAATCTTTCGAAGTTGGAAATACACAATCAGAATTTTCATATTGTTGCTATGAAGCCAACAAACATGGAGGATCTGGCTGGTAAGTTACTTTAAAATTTTCATATTGTTGGCGTTACTTTAAAATTTGAAGGTTGTTAGGTTCTGAATTCTCTTGTCTCTCAGCCACTGCTCACTTTGACTGATTTTCCATTTATATACAGATTTGAGGAGCTGGAGGCACCAGATTTTCCACTTAAATAATAGCTTCAGTTCCAGATTTTATGTTTGCTAGGGCGATAGAAAATATTAGTGAAGTTCAAATTGATTATATACTTGACAATATTTTCTTTCCACTGGATCATGTACCACAACACCATACACATCAACTACACAACAGTTACAAGTTGTCCGCCTCCCCGCGCAGCGTAGCGCGCGCCGGCGAATTCTAGTATATATATAAATGCAGATAGAATACATTTGAGAGTAAAAAAAAAAAAAAAAAAAAAGAATCTGGCTTCAATACTGTTCAAAGAATAGAAAAACAGGCGCGCAAACCCTTGGTCAAGAACACAAAGTAGAGCCTTGAATTGGGGACGATTTGCGGGACGCAATACTGCATCGGACGGAGGTGACGATCAAACCCCTCAACCCTCCTCATCACCCAACGGATGCATTTAAACCAATTTGCCAAACAATCACTCCGCTCGGTACTCAATTCCTCCCTATATCTTCTCATACGTGTCTATTCAATTTCCATTCTTCTACATAATTGTGGATTTAGGTGAATTTAATGTATCCTAGCTTTTTTTATACTGCTTTTTTCCCGTTTTCTTATTGGTTATTTACGCATCCAAGTCAAATTTAGTTGGTTTTGTAATTAAATTCATTGTGCTTTCTTGTACTGCTTGGTTAGTGGTAAATTAAATCAATTGAGCGTGGGCTTCTTGTTATTTGTCTTGAAACTTCAAACCCTTTATTTGTGCTTTCTTTCAATTTCATCTGGTATTCTAGGGCATTCCTGGCTTCAAGAAGTTTTTGAGGATCGGTGCAAGTTTTTTCATTTATTTATTTTTTTGAGGGGTTGTGTGGAAGATTGTTTGTTATCCCCATCTTTCCATACATATATCCTTGGGTGGAGTCTTTAGGGTATTTTAAGTTTTTGAGGGGTAATTTTTATAGCCTTTTTGTAGTTCAGATGGGTTGTGGAGGGTCAAAGCTTGATTCAGAAGCAGTGAGATTGTGTCGGGAAAGGAAAAATTTGGTTAAGGCTGCCAGGGATTCTTGGCATTCCTTAGCATCTACACATTTGGGATACTTTGAATCCCTGATTAGTGTTCAGAATCAACTTAAAATCTTTATGGAGGAAGCCATTGTGTTTAATCTTAACCGGGTTTCTGATGCAGGTCCTGATGATCCAATCAGGGAGGAGCGCACTTCATTAGAAAATTTTACCCCAGAACCTAATGAAAATCGCGGTACCAATGGTGAAGAAACAGAGAGTGATGGTGCTTCTACTGATTGTTTTGTGTCAACTGATTCTGAAGATGTATTTGAAGATTCACCAGAGCATCAGAAGGAGATTACGAGCAGAGAACGGCCATTGGGTAATTTACCACACCCTCGTGACAGGATTGGGGCTTCAGCTGAACATACTTCGTGTGACATATACAAAGTTCATGGCCAACGAATGGTTCTTCGTCCATATATGTTTAATCCATCTCAAAACCAAGCTCCTATACAGGTGGATAGCAGTTTGGAACCAGATTTTGAGTTCACATTTGGTGCCAGGCAATTTTCTGGAGACTGGATGGCAAACTCATGGTTAATTCATGAAATGAGTGGATCACCGCACAATTATGTGTTGAACCCTCCCCAAGAAAATGTTTGGAACGATCAAACTGATCACGACGTCTCAAGTTGGGAAAATATGGGTCCATTGAGTTTGGCTCATCATGACTTTCAAGGAACAAATGAATCTGGTTTGGGAAGCCATGAAATTAATTTGAGAGAGGTGAGGGAGAGGGAGGGAATACCATACCTTGAAGATGAATTTGGCGATCCCGTTGAGGATACGGTGGATGATGAATCTATGGAGTTGGATGATGAATCTTTGGAATTGGATGATGATTTAGAAGAATGTCCATTTGAGCTCAACACTGGAAATAATGGACAGGATGTTCGTCCTGACCAGGGTGGAGAAGTTGGGTGCACTGATGATGGGCTAACAAATATTAATAATAGGAAAAAGGAAGAAATTGGTGAAGAAGATTGGGAACATGACACAAGCTCCTCTGTGCCTGAAAGCTTGATAGTGGAAGCAAGAGAAAAATTTGGGAGTTGTGATCAGGAAACTGTCCAAAAGAAAATGGGTAAAGTAGAAAGTCATGACATTCCCTCTGAAATCAATCAAATTTCTACAGAATTCATGTCGAAAATGTCAACACATTGCTCGTGGGATCTACACCAAGTACTTAAGAAAATGAACGAGGCATTTGCTGACATCATAATGCATGGGGATGATGTCTCAAGGATGTTTGGTCCTCATCAACCAATCACTGTCTCGGACACAGGTACAAGTTTTTTGAAGTTGAAAATTAAATGGTTCTTTTTCTGCGTCGCTCTTTAGGTTTTTGTTTGTGAACTGAATGGAGAATATACATGTTTTGAATTATGTGAATTGTGCTCCAAATACGATGCATTGAATGACTTTGTTTTTGTATATCAAAATGGGGTGAGGAGAGGGAACTTGTTTGGCTTGGGTTGCATATTATTTACTGATGTCGCGTTTCTTGTTTCTTTTGCATGCAGACATATTAGATAGTACATAGCTATATAACATAAGCATGCAATTTATTGTTGGCAGTGACGGGGACAGGTGGCTGATCATTTGTACGATATTTATAAGATTTTCTGCATCGTTAATATCACATGTATTAGATACGTGGATGCAAGATATGAATAATAGAATTTGTCAAGATGATAGAAATAGCAAGAAGAAAATAAATGCATCATAATCGCATAAACTTCTTCCAGTATTTTACGTTAAAGGCAATTAACTCACATTTTAAATGCAAAGGAGCATGGTACTAGCTTTCTGCCAAGCAATATGATAAATGTTCCCTGCATTTATTTATTTTACTTGTGTTTTACATTTAAGAAACTACGAGAGATGGATGTGGCAACTTATGGGGAGTGGTTTCTACTTTCCTAACTCATCTATCTGATCTTGCATTGAGTTATGATCAATTTTTTTTCCAAAAAGTAGAATCCTAAGTAAGAGATTGAGTATTACTATGTTGTAATAACTGACAGATGCAGCTTTGAAACTTGATATTGCTTGCATGTGCTCAAGTGTAAAATATTCAAGTTAATGAGTTCACTTTTTGGCTTATCCTCAACTGCTTTAACAATTAATATATTGAAATGTTGGAAGTACACGTGTTTGAAATTTTTAAACCATAATTTGACTTTGAGTTTATTCTAAAGCTATCTATTGTGTTTTTTTCATGGCAACGAACAGGGTATTCATTTTGCAATAAATTATATGCAAATTCATCGAGAATAATATCAGCCCTGGCTAGTGGGATCTTAAGAAGATTGCCTCGTAGGATTCTGAAAAGTGTGAGCATCACTTGCCAGGATCATTCGAATGAAACAAACACGAGTTCGTGCAACCTTTCATTGACTCTGGAGAAACTGTGCATTTGGGAAAGCAAACTTCATAGGGAGGTTAAGGTAATTTCCTTTTTTTGGTTAAATTTATTTTGTGTTGAAGTCAAATTGTTAGGATCTCATTGTCATTGATTATGGATAAGAATCAAGTCTAGCTTGGCTTTATGTTTAACTCAAAATGGAACTCAACCAAAATGTGTATCAGTTTTTAGAACACAATAAGACATCTTGCAGAAAATCTGTTCTTTGCTTCCTGGGTTTGTATGTTCCCTGGCGATATCTATTCACGCTTAGAGCATTTTTATCTTGTGCAATTGTGCTTGGTATTCATGGATGCATGACCATGATAACTTCAAGCATATAATTTTTCTGTTACATCGTGTTGTAGAAAATTTTGAAGTCCTTTATATAAATAATATGATCTTTGGAATTTAATTTTCTATTCTGGTACTAATGTTAGTTTAGTTTAATTTGATCCATTAAAATTCTATATATAACTGGTATTTGACAATAAGTGCTGTGAAAAATTTCTTCGGCACTGTACTTAGATTAACATGCCATATGGCACAATAGAGTATGTAAAATTGAGGGGCTATAAAAATGGTATAAACAAGACATTGTATTCCAATCGTATTACCATGTTCCAGTTCCAATATGCTATAGTAGCTAGGAAAATACTCATTCCATCCAAGTTAGCATGCCCCCTTGGATTTTGGGCACATGAATTTATCTAGTTGGTGGAGGGTTAATGATTGAGGATTATTTGTAGCTTGATAGCTTGTAGGTAATAGGAGTAATGAGCTATACATTTATTTATGGTTTTGAAAAATTATTTCACTTCTTTATTCAACTTTGGCCCATTTTTTTCGTAGTTATATACTTACTCCGTTTTTATTTTATTTTATTTTTATATATTTGCTACGGACCCACAATGCACGCAGTCCAATGGATATTTTAAATCATTAATAACTCAAGTTCGGTACAAGTAAAAATTCTAAAAGTTCGATATTTTAAATCTACACGACGAGACGGATCTAACAAGATCCCACTTGGTTATATTTTAACTTGTATAACTATGATAAAACTTTAAGTCAAAGTGTGTGTGAACAGTAGCCAAAACCTAAATGGGGCAAATAAAAGAGAAACGGATGAAGTATTATATATATATAAAAAAACCTAGTCAAGTGAGGTATTTTTTGATTGGCCTAATCATGTAGTTTAAGGATATCGATTGTTTTATAATTTTTACTTTACTGAATTAGAGTGTCATTAGTCGTTAAAAGTGTGCAATGGATTATGTACCCAGTTGGAATGAAATATATATATATATTTTTTTTTAAAAAAAATAGAACTAGTATTAAGTCAGTAAATTTTACCAAATAAGAAAACATAACAAAGTAGACTGAACAATCAAATAAGGCAAATGGGACAAAGCAAACTTACTATCGTTGGATTGATAATGATGTACATTATTTTTGCTCTGTTCTTTAGTTTTTTATTACGTCAGTGTTTCTAAATTTTATGCTTTAGGCCTTTGAAACTGTGATGCCAATAATTATTAATTGGAAAATATAGGATTTAATTTATTTTTGGCTGACTTTATTTTAATATATATATATATATATATAAATAAAGAAAAGGAAATTGGTCAGCAAGACTGGGTGAATGAGTCTCCAATCTAGTAACTGCTATATATTTTCAGGAAAAATCGTTTCCCCACTTTTAACCCACTTTCCAAGAATCTCTCACCCGTATTCAGTATCCAGTATTCAGTTGAAACCCCATTGAGCTTATTTTAAATACCCACTCTTCAGTCTGCTTTCCCTATTCCGTCCAGAGATTGCAAGTGGTGGGTATACTTCTAATTCGTCCTTGTTCTTCCTCAGCATTGTGATGATGCTAACTTTCATTTCTCGTTTTCCTTTCTCGTGGATAATTCTTACAGTTTCTTTGTGAGGATTTGTGGTACTTCTTCAAGCTTCAATCTTGTGAACCCGTTGCAGATTCGTTCATACCAACGATTTGTAAGTTAATTCTCTATTTCCACTCATCGGTTTGATTTTTGTCTCTATCCCTTTCTTTGGCTATGTTGTTGAATCCTAGAATTTGCTTCAATGATTTATTGGTTGTGCTTGTTATTTCACTACCCATTTACTCTTATGCCAAATCCTAATTTCGCTTCAGATTTTCAAAAGCATTTGGAAACCCTGGTCTCTGTCGTCGTCACCGCTTATGATCTGCTCTTGTTTACTTTCTGTTCAAACCCCAATCTTGCACCAGTTGTATGAAAAGTTGCAATCGTATTTATATCGTCCTTTCTTCAAAATTCATCCCTTGCTTGGCATAGCACTTATCTCGGTTTCCTCTTGTTGATTTTGTTGAGTCCCGATTTACTTCAGACTGATTACCGTCCTCGTCGTCGTCTTCTTGTTTTTTTTGTTCAACTCTCTGTTGTCTCTCGTCACACACTGGTTTTATTTGTGTGTTGGGTATGTATATACACTGTCTGTGTCTCCACTTTGGTGTGTGTCTCGTGTAAGTCAATTTCACAACAAAAGGGATCAACTTGGTTTGCAAAGAAAATTGTGTGGGACCCTGCGGTATTAGCTTTGTTTCTTGCCATTCCTTTTTTTTTCTCCTATTGGAAGTCAAATTAGCTAGTGTGATATATGTGTGTACAAATTGCTATCGGTCACAGTGATGCTCACTTATTTATTTGATTGGCTACCTTTTTAATCCCTGCGCTATGCCCTGGAGTCTTTTGCTAATATTCTGAAATTGGATTCTCATCTGCTTCGTGTGTCTGGGATATTTGGAGTCGGTTGAGTAAATATAAGTCGGGTGTTGGTTCTATAAATCGGTTTTCGTAAATTATAGTATGTTTTATGAAACCAATGCATGAGCTATGGCTATTCGGATATTGGATATTGGATGAGGGTAATTGTCCCTCTTATTGGTAGAGCCTGCATGTGTCTATAACCCTAGACAGTCGGAGTACTAGTCTAGGACACCGGTGTTGTAGTTATAGAGTCCTCTGCATGGCGAGAGATGATATATACATGTGATTATGGATCATGGATTATGGAATTATGGTGCATTGGATTGGTTTCATTTAACATATGTGTTACCTACATTATCAATTTTTGGAATTTAAATTCGGTAAATTGTCACTATCGGTATATAATTATCCTTTTGTGTCGTTGGGTCAACCCTGAGTCTCCTGCATGTGTGGGATAGGGGATTGACTTACTCAGCATTGCTGATGTTGTTGCTTTCATTCTTTTTCAGGATAGGTGACTGAGATTGGCCTGGCATTTGCATTGGGATTTTGGGGATTTTTGAAATAAGCTTTTATGTCGCACTATTTCTTTTCGACCCTGCGAGGTCAAAGTGGTACTTTAAGTATTCAATTACATTTTATCCTAGTCTTATAAACTAGTATGGTACGTACTAAACTGATTTTTATAGATAATTATTATTTTATGGTTGGCCATTGCGATTTTAAATATATTCTAAATTTTAAGCCTTAGCATTTTCTATTTAAGTCATCTTGGTATTGAACTCAAATAGAAAATGTGGCGGTAACACACTTCTTCCGCTGTTTTTAAAATGGGGGTGTTACAAAGTGGTATCAGAGCGATATTTTTAAATATGTTAAATATATATATTTAATTATTATTCTAGTATGGTTTAGAATTTTAAAACCTTGCATAATTTTAACATAAAGTTTTTGGTAAAGCCGTTTATAACATAGTTGTGTAATTATCATTCTTGTTATCGCATGGTTATTATTATTATTATTGTTATTATTATTATTATTATTATTATTATTATTATTATTATTACTATTATTATTATTATGCATTAAATTATAAATAGTGGATTAAATATTTTTAAATTTTGGGGGTGGGCATTTGCATCCATATTGCATGTCTAACTTGTTGATAATTATGGGTATATGATATGATGTTGGACTTGGATTATTTAGATGGCTGACGGGAATAGTCGGGACAAGGTCATTGATGATCTTTTGGGTATGGTACCACACCTCGTAAAGAGGTTAGATGAAACTCAAGAAGAGCTGAAACGATCCAATGAGCGGAACCAAAGGCTTCAGCAAAGAAACGAAACCTTAATGGCAACACTCGAGGAACGTGTGAACAAACGCATAGAGGATGCCCGCAACTTTGTTGCGAAAGCCAAGAAGGATAGGGCCGCTACCAATACTCGGTTGGCGGAAATTAAAACGCGCATACTACAATGTGTAGCAAATCAAAGTGACTCAACCCCGATGAGGAGTACGAAGAGGAGTGAATGATCACTTTTACTATTATGATTTCGTTTCGTCTATATGATATTTCTATGTCCCCTTTTTTTTTTATATCTGCTACATTTTCTGGAATACTCAAACAAGAACTTATGTATTGTGTGCGTGTGAAGCAGAATGGCCAACAATCAGGCAGATGACCGCGAAGTTGACCCAGCGGGAGATCAACCTAATCCTTTCAATGCACCTCTTCCAAACAATGATAGGGAACGATTAAGGGTTCTTGAACAAATGGTGGTTATGCTGAGTGCCGACCTTCATAGGCAAAGGGGTGATACACAAGCTGCTCCTGTCGTACCACCGACACCGGCGCCAATTGACTACCTCGATGTGGTTCTCAAACATCGGCCCCCAACCTATGAAGGACAGGAAGACCCTGAAAAGCTGGAAGAATGGATTGATACACTGGATAAGCTACTCACAGCAATAAAATGTCCGGATGACCAAAGGGTGGAGGTAGCAACCTATTTTCTGAGAAAAGCAGCTGATAAGTGGTGGAGACTACACATCCAAGATCAAACTGCGGAATATGGATGGGATGAGTTCAAGGAGGCCTTAAGGAAGAGATTCTATCCGATGAGCGTTAAAAATGCAAAATATGAGGAGTTCATAACGTTGCGACAAGGAAAGATGAGTGTGCATGAATACTACGTGCAGTTCACTGAGCTACTGAATTTTGCTCCAGCTTTGGTGCCAACTGATCATGACAAGGCACAAAAGTTTGAGTTGGGTCTGAACTTGGCAATTCGGGAGGGACTAGGAGGTAAACAATTCTCAAGTCTCCAAAAGATCTATGATCGAGCATGTGCAGTTGCTCGAGTTCAAGAGCATAAAAGGAAACTGAATGAAAGACAGACTCAAGAGAAAAGGGGAAGGATTGAAATTGGAAGGAATGATAACAACCCTCCAAGGCAAGAACGTGACCACAGAGGTGGAGGACAAAGAAGGGAAGAAAGGGGAAGAATCTTGACCCCTTGTTCGAAGTGCAATCGGCGACATTTGGTGAAAGAATGCCCCAGCCCAACAGCATGTAACCGATGCGGCAAAGAGGGACACTTTGCTAAGGAGTGCCACACTCGCATTGATAGGATCACGATACGAGAGGATCTGAACAGAGGTCCGAGACAGCAACAACAACAATACCAGCAAGGACAGAATAATCAGTATCGGAGGAACGGAAATGGGAATTGGAATGGAAATAGGAATTGGAACGGAAACCGCAATGGGAATAATCAGCGTCCATATCAGCAACAGCAAGGAAATGGAAATCAGGGTGGTAATGATCAGAACCGTGGAGGAAACCGATTCGAGCAGCAGGGGCGCCTCAATGTGATTAATCAGGCGGATTTACCGGAGCAACAAGCCGATGTCTTGCAAGGTACATTTTTAATACTTGGTGTACCTGTTCATATATTATTTGATTCTGGTGCAAGCTGTTCGTTTATGGCATCTCGAGTAGTTAAGAGTCTACAACTTCCACCACCTAAGTCTATCACACTAGGGATTTCACTACCATCAGGGGACGTAATTCCCTGTAAGAAAAGATATACTGATGTCCCTATCACCATAGAAGGAGTAGTCTTCCCGGCATCAGTGGCAGAATTTGACCTGAGGGATTTTGACATTATCCTTGGGATGGATTGGCTAACACAATTCAAGGCAAGGATCGACTGTCAGAAGCAGAAGGTGGTCCTACGAGGACCAAAGGGAGAGAAGGTGGCATACTATGTGAACCCGCGTAAGCCGACTACTAAGTGGGTGACAGCTCCACAATTGGGAACGATGCTACGTAAAGGATACCCATTGTTTATGTGTCATGTGCACAACATGCAAGCTAAGGAAGAAGGATTGGAGTCGATACCGGTGATCAAGGAATACCCGGACATCTTTCCTGAAGAGATACCCGGGATGCCACCTGTTCGAGATGTAGACTTCACGATTGATGTGGTGCCTGGAACAGAGCCAATCTCAAAAGCTCCATATCGATTAGCTCCGGCTGAGATGAAAGAATTGAAAGATCAATTAGAAGAGTTGCTGAGTAAAGGATATATTCGACCGAGCACTTCACCGTGGGGAGCTCCAGTGCTCTTTGTCAGAAAGAAGGATGGAGGGATGAGGCTATGCATTGATTATCGGGGACTGAACCAAGTAACGGTTAAAAACAAGTATCCTCTACCGCGGATAGACGACCTGTTTGACCAGTTAAAGGGTGCACGAGTCTTTTCAAAAATTGACCTGCGATCAGGGTATCACCAGTTGCGAGTGGCAGAGAGAGATATACCTAAGACAGCTTTTCGTACAAGGTACGGCCACTATGAATTTACGGTGATGTCCTTCGGCTTGACGAACGCACCAGCAGCCTTTATGGGACTGATGAACAATGTCTTTCGGGAACTGTTGGACCAATGCGTAGTCGTCTTCATTGATGATATCTTGATATATTCAAGGAATGCAGAAGAGCATGCGCAGCACCTACGACAAGTGTTGGAATTGTTGAGAAAGCACCAACTCTATGCTAAACTGTCGAAATGCGAGTTTTGGCTAGATAAAGTGGCATTCTTAGGTCACATTGTTTCAGCTGAAGGAGTATCAGTGGATCCGACAAAGGTAGCAGTAGTTGCCGAATGGTCTGTACCGAAGAGCCAAACGGAGATTCGAAGTTTTCTGGGTTTGGCAGGATATTATCGGAGGTTTATTAAGGACTTCTCCAAAATTGCTCGACCCTTGACTCAAATGCTAAAAAAGGGGTTGAGGTATCAATGGACGGAGCAGTGTGAACAAGCCTTTCAAGAGCTAAAGAAGTTGCTCACTTCAGCACCTGTTCTCACTTTGCCAAACGACAAAGAAGACTTTGAGATATACAGTGATGCATCAAAATTTGGACTTGGTTGTGTTCTGATGCAACAACGGAAGGTCATAGCTTATGCCTCGCGACAATTGAGGCCACATGAAGAGAATTATCCTACACACGACTTGGAACTAGCAGCTGTGGTGTTTGCCTTAAAGATCTGGCGGCACTACCTATATGGGCGAACATGTAGGATATTTACTGATCATAAGAGCTTGAAATACATCTTCACACAAAAAGAGTTGAATATGAGGCAAAGACGGTGGCTCGAGCTCATTAAAGACTATGACCTAGACATTGCTTACCATGAAGGGAAGGCAAATGTGGTGGCTGATGCACTAAGTCGTAAGACGAAACATTTGGCAAACACAAGAATACTGCCTTCTGAGCTCTATATGGATTTGGTTCGGTTGGATATTGAGCTTGTTCATCAAGGAACAGTGTTGGCTATGTTGAACAACTTAACCATCAAACCAACACTATTCGATGAGATTCGTGAAGCTCAACCTGGAGATGTGAAACTTGAAAGAATCAAAGAGAAGATAGCGCAAGGCAAGGCAGACGAGTTCAAAATTCATGAAGATGGGACTATTCGTTATCAAGGACGATGGTGCGTACCGAAAAAGTGTGTGGAGTTGAAACAAAGGATTATGGAGGAAGGGCACAACACACCATATTCAGTGCACCCTGGGGAAGGAAAACTGTATAAAGATCTGAAAGAAGTGTTCTGGTGGCCAAGGATGAAGCAAGAAGTAAGTGAGTTTGTGTCAAAGTGCTTGACATGTCAGAAAGTAAAAGCTGAGCGTAAGAAGCCGTTGGGCTTTATGCAACCATTGGAGATTCCATCATGGAAATGGGAGAGCATCTCTATGGATTTCATATCTGGACTACCGAAGACATTGAGGGGTATGAACAAAATATGGGTAATTGTTGACCGACTCACTAAAGCTGCTATTTTTATACCCATGAAGGACACATGGACCATGGATCAACTAGCGAAGGCATATGTTGATAATGTGGTGAGAAGGCATGGAATACCTCAAGACATCGTGTCTGATCGGGACAGTCGATTTGTCTCAAATTTCTGGACAAAGTTGCAAGAAGCTTTTGGGACTAAGCTAAAGATGAGCACTGCATTCCATCCCATGACAGACGGTCAAACTGAGAGAACAATATAAACACTGGAGGACATGTTACGCGCATGCGTCCTAGAATTCAAAGGTAGTTGGGAAGATCGATTGCCCCTAATCGAGTTTTCCTATAATAATAGCTACCACTCAAGTATTGGGATGGCACCGTTTGAAGCATTATATGGACGACGGTGCCGAAGCCCATTATGTTGGAGGGATGATACGGAGGCAGTGGTCGTGGGACCACAACTTATTGATGACTCAGTCGAAGCAATTGAAGTCATTCAACAGAAGATGAAAGCAGCTCAAGATCGACAAAAGAGCTATGCCGATCAACGCCGCCAAATGGGAGAATTCGAGGTTCGTGATAAGGTCTTATTGAAAATATCGCCAATGCGAGGAGTGATGCGTTTTGGGAAGCGTGGGAAGTTAAGCCCACGATATATTGGCCCTTACGAGGTTGTTGAGCGAGTAGGAAATCTTGCCTACCGACTCGCCTTACCAGTGGAGCTTGCACGAGTACATAATGTTTTTCATATATCTCAATTGAAGAAATATCATCATGACCCCTCTCATATTCTCCAACCGGAAGTCATTGAGTTGGACGAAGACTTGACATACGAGGTACGTCCGATGCGCATCCTGGATACAAAAGAGAAAGCAACAAGGAATCGAACAATTCGCATGGTTAAAGTTTTATGGTCAAACCACGACTATGAAGAAGCTACATGGGAAATGGAGGAAGATGTAAAGGCAAAATACCCAGAGTTATTCATCGAAGCTAGTGAACAAGTTATGCGGACATAACTATTTATCCAAGGTGGTGAGGATGTGACGACTTGACAATATAAGGTTAGTATTATATTCTACGTCTAATTTTTGGAAACGGCATATTCTAACCAACTTCGAGGACGAAGTTTTTGTTAAGGTGGGTAGATTGTGATGCCAATAATTATTAATTGGAAAATATAGGATTTAATTTATTTTTGGCTGACTTTATTTTAATATATATATATATATATATAAATAAAGAAAAGGAAATTGGTCAGCAAGACTGGGTGAATGAGTCTCCAATCTAGTAACTGCTACATATTTTCAGGAAAAATCGTTTCCCCACTTTTAACCCACTTTCCAAGAATCTCTCACCCGTATTCAGTATCCAGTATTCAGTTGAAACCCCATTGAGCTTATTTTAAATACCCACTCTTCAGTCTGCTTTCCCTATTCCGTCCAGAGATTGCAAGTGGTGGGTATACTTCTAATTCGTCCTTGTTCTTCCTCAGCATTGTGATGATGCTAACTTTCATTTCTCGTTTTCCTTTCTCGTGGATAATTCTTACAGTTTCTTTGTGAGGATTTGTGGTACTTCTTCAAGCTTCAATCTTGTGAACCCGTTGCAGATTCGTTCATACCAACGATTTGTAAGTTAATTCTCTATTTCCACTCATCGGTTTGATTTTTGTCTCTATCCCTTTCTTTGGCTATGTTGTTGAATCCTAGAATTTGCTTCAATGATTTATTGGTTGTGCTTGTTATTTCACTACCCATTTACTCTTATGCCAAATCCTAATTTCGCTTCAGATTTTCAAAAGCATTTGGAAACCCTGGTCTCTGTCGTCGTCACCGCTTATGATCTGCTCTTGTTTACTTTCTGTTCAAACCCCAATCTTGCACCAGTTGTATGAAAAGTTGCAATCGTATTTATATCGTCCTTTCTTCAAAATTCATCCCTTGCTTGGCATAGCACTTATCTCGGTTTCCTCTTGTTGATTTTGTTGAGTCCCGATTTACTTCAGACTGATTACCGTCCTCGTCGTCGTCTTCTTGTTTTTTTTGTTCAACTCTCTGTTGTCTCTCGTCACACACTGGTTTTATTTGTGTGTTGGGTATGTATATACACTGTCTGTGTCTCCACTTTGGTGTGTGTCTCGTGTAAGTCAATTTCACAACAAAAGGGATCAACTTGGTTTGCAAAGAAAATTGTGTGGGACCCTGCGGTATTAGCTTTGTTTCTTGCCATTCCTTTTTTTTTCTCCTATTGGAAGTCAAATTAGCTAGTGTGATATATGTGTGTACAAATTGCTATCGGTCACAGTGATGCTCACTTATTTATTTGATTGGCTACCTTTTTAATCCCTGCGCTATGCCCTGGAGTCTTTTGCTAATATTCTGAAATTGGATTCTCATCTGCTTCGTGTGTCTGGGATATTTGGAGTCGGTTGAGTAAATATAAGTCGGGTGTTGGTTCTATAAATCGGTTTTCGTAAATTATAGTATGTTTTATGAAACCAATGCATGAGCTATGGCTATTCGGATATTGGATATTGGATGAGGGTAATTGTCCCTCTTATTGGTAGAGCCTGCATGTGTCTATAACCCTAGACAGTCGGAGTACTAGTCTAGGACACCGGTGTTGTAGTTATAGAGTCCTCTGCATGGCGAGAGATGATATATACATGTGATTATGGATCATGGATTATGGAATTATGGTGCATTGGATTGGTTTCATTTAACATATGTGTTACCTACATTATCAATTTTTGGAATTTAAATTCGGTAAATTGTCACTATCGGTATATAATTATCCTTTTGTGTCGTTGGGTCAACCCTGAGTCTCCTGCATGTGTGGGATAGGGGATTGACTTACTCAGCATTGCTGATGTTGTTGCTTTCATTCTTTTTCAGGATAGGTGACTGAGATTGGCCTGGCATTTGCATTGGGATTTTGGGGATTTTTGAAATAAGCTTTTATGTCGCACTATTTCTTTTCGACCCTGCGAGGTCAAAGTGGTACTTTAAGTATTCAATTACATTTTATCCTAGTCTTATAAACTAGTATGGTACGTACTAAACTGATTTTTATAGATAATTATTATTTTATGGTTGGCCATTGCGATTTTAAATATATTCTAAATTTTAAGCCTTAGCATTTTCTATTTAAGTCATCTTGGTATTGAACTCAAATAGAAAATGTGGCGGTAACACACTTCTTCCGCTGTTTTTAAAATGGGGGTGTTACAGAAACACTAAATTATTAGCTTCATATCTATAAAGTATTTTTGTTCGTTTTTTTTTCTCGGAAAAATCAAGTTATTTAATTTTAGAAAAGTTCAATAGTTGAGTACAAGATAAGATGCATAGCTTCTTAAGATGCAATATGAAAGGAAATCCTAGACATGATAAAGAAAAATACTATAGTTATATAAGGCATAACTATCTTAAAAATATGCTAATAAACACAGCCTCCATGTGTCTTTGGCAACAAGTGATAGAATAGCAACACCAATAGGATGATACGAACAAAACCTCTATCTTTTTATATTTTTATTGAATATCACGGAAATTGTTGACCATTTGGTTGCTCCTCCCGCATAATATTTATTGATTTTGCTATCAGCAAGATTCTTGAATAAACCTTCTCTTTCTTTTCCGTATTAAATCTTTAACTCCTTTTCAATTTTCAATTTAATCACTTATTAATTTCTATGTTTTTATTCTATTCAGTTTTTAGTCCTGTGATTTATAATACTTTATACTGTAAAGTTGTTTTCGTAGATATGGAATTATATTTAAAATTGTTGTTACAACTTTCATATGTGATCTCAGGCTTCTAGTGTGTGCTGTAGGTTGAGGTTAAGATGTTTGACTATGTGTATTGTATGAGGTTTGGCATTATTAATATTTAGGTACTCGATTTAATAATGAAATTTCATGGCGTCTTGGACCCTGGCTGCATTTTTTTGTGCGTGTGTGTTGTAATGTAATATTTTATGACTAACCACGCCCTTAATTATATACAAAATACTTTATGAGTACACACACACGCACATGCACAGAGAGAACTGCAGAAAGACATTATACCCTGAACTAAAGTGACAAAGCTATATCAATTAGCTAAATGTTTAAAACAAGTTGGAAAAGTTGTAGAATGATATTATATGTTTCTAAATAGTTGAGACCATAGGCGAGGTGTTGTTAGCAGTGAGAACATGTTGTATTACAGTTGCTGTGAGTATTATCTAAAATCTCTATCATGTTCATATGAATAATTTCAGTTCCTATAGCTGGTGTATTTTAAATTTTAATAAGCAGCAATGCTTATTGTAGGATTTAATACTAACCATGCCCTTAATTATTAGAGCAAATAGAACTTTATGAGTTATGATGATACACGTTCTGGAATATCCAACTCTGTTTTGGAAGTTAAAATATTATGTTGCATGGAATATGTTCAAAACAGCAGAACTAGTTCTACCAAAAGAACAGAGAACACCAAAAAATTAGTTCAATATCAACAGAGTAACAGAAGTTAGCCTTGCCACGACCGACAAAACTAAACTAGAAATGTTCCTGGATAAGAAAGAACACTGTGGATATTCCGCTAATGAAACCATCGCCCATGTATAACCTTCATGAGTATCTACAACTTGCATGACACCACCTGCTTTGTTATGA
This sequence comes from Hygrophila difformis, assembly GCA_030278955.1. Taxonomy (NCBI): domain Eukaryota; kingdom Viridiplantae; phylum Streptophyta; class Magnoliopsida; order Lamiales; family Acanthaceae; genus Hygrophila; species Hygrophila difformis. The sequence goes on along the minus strand of JAOANR010000011.1, from coordinate 34,468,556 downwards.
ATAATGAGAAGACACCAAAGAGCATCTGTGGCCTTATCAAGCAACCACTTGAGCAAATCTTCTGGATATTACCTATAAAGAATGCACAGCAGATACTAAAAGTCTGATTTAGCCCACTACTTTAATTATGGAATCAGATGTCAAAAAAAAGAAAAAAATAGTGCACCACCAGGAAACGCGAATTTCCCAATTGCCCAGCTTGTTGTGTTTTAATACGTTGGGGATAATTCTGACCTTTTATTAGAATTCCAAGGACATGAAATTTCATTGAAAGCTATGACCATTTATACAGCTCAGATTTGAAATCTCTCTCTCTCTCTCTCTCTCTCTCTCTCTCTCTCTCTCAAAGTAGCTCTTTAGGTTACTGTCAAACTCATTTGAAATTTAATTCTAGTTCTCCTATATATCCCTCCCAGATCTAAAATCTGAACAAAATATTTGGCCGAATACAGACAGAAATTGGATTTGATATTAGGTGTTTCCAATTCCTATTTGGGTGGTGTCGAAATCAAAATACCTAAGAAAAGCCAAGTTAAATTTGATGCACACCCTAGATATGCATCTGGAGGACAACTATGTGCAAAGATTGATGCATATTAACGGCAGACTGTGCATTGATTGAATGGAAAACCATACCCAAAAAGTAAATTGTGTTCCATTGGTTTATCGGTTTTTTTATTTTTATTTTTTTTCTTTTTTCCTTGTAATATCTGTTTGTGTACCATCAACATAATTTGCTTAGGTGCTGCTTTAAACAGCTTTTATTTGCAAGAAAATTCAGTCACTTAAATTTTAGCACAATGAACAAGGTGAAACTTCTTCAACCAGGGTTGTTATGGCGGGCTGTCTCAGCATGTTGCTTGTGGGCTACCAAACCACCAACATGACTACGCGAGGATAAGTAAATATTAGAATTTAGAATTTCATAATAGTTTGCATACTCCTTCCAAAAAGGGTAGATTCTCGAAATTAATATCAGCCCAAGTTAGATTATTTTTGGCCTTATTAAGTTTCGCCCGATTTCCAACCCTAGCCATTTTGGAAATATATATATATATATATATATACACAGTAGTAGATTCTCGAGATTAATATCAGCCCAAGTTAGATATTTTCGGCCCTATTAAGTTTCGCCCGATTTCCAACCCTAGCCCATTTGGGAATATCTATATATACACAGTACATTATACCTTCTCTACCACAAACCCTAGATGTAAGTCAGTGCAGTGCCCATCTTCATCCGCCGCAGCCTCAATTGCCTGTGCTGCTGCTGGTAAGCCCTTTGATCTTGTTCATGTGCTCTCCTTGTGTCTCTTTTCTCCTTCATCCTTCTAATGTTTTTGTCTCGGTTGTCAGCACTGCCTTCTGTTTCTGCCACTGCGGCATGGTGAGTCAACTGTGTGTGGTGGTAAAGATCACCACATCGGCATGGTTTAACCATAACAACCATGTCCTCAACATTTGGATGTTGAGTATCATAGAATTGCAATAATAGCTTTGGCCTAATTTGTTAATGAGTGGCCATTTCATGTTTGCTACATTTTTTTGTTCTTTTTTCCTTTCCCAGTTGTTCACTTTATCTTTCTACACATTTAATTCATGTAATCTAGGGGAAATATATATTCATTATTTAAAGGTCCCTGCTTAATGTGGATCTCATCATGACATCGTTTCAAGCGGTCATGTTTCTTGTTTAAGCTGGTGGATTTTGCAATTGCTTACATGGATACCAAAATTTGGAGTTAATGGCATTGTTTAATCTGCTAAAGGAATATAACATGATGCCATATATTAATCTTATTTAGTATTCGGGCTTCTGATGTTATTCATGCTTTTTTCCCCAAAATGATTTGAGTAATATTTTGCAATATGGGAAGTATCATACATTAATAATGATTGGTTTTGTTCCAAAGTACGTTAAGGTTGACTAGGTATTTGTTCCATAATAAACGGGCAAAATAATCATTCTCAATTTTATGTATTATAGCGAAGTTTTTGATCAATTGTCAGTTGGTTTTGGGTTGGAACCTCCACAATGCTCATTGTTGTACATTGTTGTATATAAATGCATAAGCTTAACCACAATTATAATTTACGTAATTTGTTAATCATTAACATTATTATTTTTCTTAGAGTTAGGTTATTTCTTGCTATGCTCTTTTAAAATAAAGATCATCAAATTAATTATACCTGTAATATGTAGGTTCAAGAAAAAGTTCAGCGCGCCTTGGACAAGGGGCAGAGAAAACTGAAAGAGCTTTGCGATAAAGGGGTTCAGCCTTCGAGAGTGGATACTAGTGATGCATCCATGGAAAAGCTTATTGCAAGAATAAGAGTAGCTTTCATTGTGGTTGAAGGGATAGCTACAAGGGTGCATGGCATAAGGGATGAAGAATTGTATCCCCTCATATGTGATTTGATTCAAAGGTATCGAGAAGTTATTTCTATTTGCACGGTGCAATATGAAAAATGGCATTTCACCCTCATTTTCAAACCTTGTCCCTATGTTGGTTTACCATTTTTTATTTAGCTAAATAATTGAAGAATATGGTTTAATTGAATTCTAATTTAAGATGTTCTAAGAATGGTCATAAACAGTTGACAGAAAGGAAGTTATTTATTTATACATTCACATAGGTATATTGTGATGTACACATGAAATACCAAATATTTAAGGTGTTGCCAAATAAATTTCTATTTTGTGATCTTTTGTCATTGGGAGCCTTTAATTCGTCAGCTACTTCTCTGTTATATGTATAACAGATGCGTTAAATTTTTTGCTGCTTTGAGTTTGCATATGTAACTATGATTATTTTCATTGCATGTAGTGCTTAAATGCGGTTTTTAAATCATATAAATTTTTGGGTAACAGTAACGCAAAAATCATATAGATTTTGATTTCTGATATTATTTGAATTTGGCAAAAACCTGATGTAAATATCAATATTTAGGCTAACTATGGTTAATGATTTGGTTATTTGAGCCAGTCTTTTTGGTCATGAATGAGTATGAAACTGCTTTTATTTTCATTACATGTTTTCAGGAATCTTGATACGGTTTGGGAAAATAGCTTTTTCAATCTGATCTGTTCGAATATATATTTGTGCAGATTCTGCAAATTCAGAGTTACAGACTCTGAATATATAGATAACATGTTGTTTTCTTCTTTAATCAATGAATTCACACTGTAATTTTTATCAATCTGCAGATTCCATCAAATGTGGAAGAGATTGCATGGGTCTCACAAGAAACAAGTTTGTGCCATAATGAAGGTCCAAACAAATGCACAAATAAGGTGCAGTTATTCAAGCTTGAAGGCAATTCAAGGGCTGGAAATTGAGGTTACAAAACTTAAGAAGGCCTTCTTGAAGTGGATCTCAAGCCATAGAATATTTGCAAATCTTTTGAAGAGTTGGATCGCAAAATTCCTTCCACCTAATAATACAGCACATCAGAGCAGCCCCTCAACACTGGAATTGCTAGACATGTGCAACAGATGGAGTAACTTGGTTGAGTCAGTCTTATCTGTTCAAGTAATACAAGCCTTAAACAATTTGATTCTGCTGCTTCAGCTACTGCGGAAACGATTGTGCGAGCAGCAACATCAGAGGTTGATAATGGACTATCTCTCCAGTTACTATGTGAAAGAGCTTGAGAAGGTGTGCATGGAGTCTGGCATTAGTTCAGAAGAGTATGCATCTTTTGTTAAAGCACTTGATGTTGCCTCATCCAGTGCTAAAATTGATCCCAGATTTTCCTCCGTGCACGCACGGTACTTGAGCTTGAGGACTAACAGAATCAAGCACAAAGAAGCATATCTGAAGCATGAGGTGGCAAGAAAAGAACTAGAAGCTGCTGCACATAATTTGATCCAACAGGGACTTATTCCGGTATTAGAGGCCCTGCAAAACTTCAGTTCAGACATGTCGAATGCTTTTGATGAAATCATCATAGTCCCAAAAGAATAAAGCACTCAAGGCAATGAATTGAAGTTTATGCTTTTGATCAGACATGTCGAATACTTTTGCTCAAATCATCATAGTCCCAAAAGAATAAAGCACTCAAGGCTGTGAATTGAAGCTCATGCTTTTGAGTATTATGCTGTTGACTCAAAAGCATAAACTTCAATTCACTGCCTTGAGTGCTTTATTCTTTTGGGACTATGATGATTTGATCAAAAGCATTCGACATGTCTGATCAAAAGCATAAGCTTCAATTCACTGCTTTGAGTGCTTTATTCTTTTGGGACTATGATGCTTTGATAAAAAAACATTCGACATGCTGAATTGATGTTCATATGGATGATAATTGTATGTATGTTCTTGAGATGAAAGGAATGGAAAGGAAATGAAAGGCAAAATTATGTTCTTTAGTTGGATGGAAAATAAAGTAAAATGTCTATTTTATAATTTTGTCATCATTAGTTAATACTTTCTCTGTTCTTAAATAAGTGGTAGTGATACGGGGTTTTTGTCACTGTTCATTTAGTAACTTTAATAAAAAAAAATTTAGCACAATTAAATAAGAAAAATATAGTGAAGTAAGATCTTTTTGAATTCGTCTACTAACGTAGTTTTAGAATATCAAATCTTTATAATTTTTACATGTATACAATTTGAGTTATTAAGAATTAAAATATATGTTGAATTGCGTGAAATGAGGAATATGTCATTTATTTAGAAACGAAGGTAGTAGTACTTATACTTAATATTATACTATAAAAAATGGTGAATGTGAAATAAGGATCGTATAGTAATTACATATTTTTTTTCTATTCAGCTTCGATTCATTTTGGCCTGAGAGAAGAAGAAAGTAAAATCGTCGTGGATATATGCACCCAATAAACACTGCAAAGGCCCAATTTTATGGGCACCTAGGAAGTAAAAGTATACAATGTTGCAATGTTGGGGCACCCACAAGTTAAATACCAAAACATACCCTTTTTCAGAGTTTCAGAGATTACTGTCTCAACACCAAATTTAGGTCATCCAACAACATTCAAACTCATTCCCCATCCATTTGCAAGAAACCCGTTCTAAGAGACCAAAGCACCCACTCCATTCATGCAAGCTCCATCTTCCACGACAAATAAATAGAATTTCAGTGTAGGCATGTCCCGAAGAGAAAACAAGTAGAATTGGAGATTATGTTCATCAATTGATTGGTGATGAAGTAATATCTATTTGGATCGAGTCATTTCAAGAGAATGGATTTCAATTGCTGAAATATATTGTTACTGTTTGAATCTATCATAATAATAAAAGTACTATGTGTATTTTATTATTATGATTGTGAGCCAATTGCAGATACGGATATAATACCATTGCAATATAAAAAACATTAATTTAGACAAAAATGACCACCACCGGTCAAACTCCTTCATAAACAAACGACCATCCATGGCCGGCTACTGTAATATGATATTTTTTCCCCCTATTTTACGCCTTCATCGGCCGATGATGGGCGATTTTGCTTGTATATTTCGGCCATCTGTGGCCGAAATGGTGAGCTTCGCCGGCCATCGACGATCGATTATGCAACTTCAAAAATGAAACAACGAGAAAAATGGTAACATATTGGAACAAATAAAAGCTTCAAAACTTCAATATTTTTCACCACAATAGCTTGGGAACCATCTACTTTCATGTTTTATTGCCTTTGGGATGGCTCAATTCAACCCATCTATAAAGTTCGTTGTGTGCTTTGGTTGCAATGGAGTTATGGTGTTAGGGTTTAGAAGCAGAGATGAAGAAGATGGTGGGTGCCTCTGATATCTACATTTGTTTGTAATGTGCCTTTAACATTATTTTTAAGTATGGAGTTATTGAGTGCCTTCATTAATTTGTTTCTCTAACTGTTGGGAATTTTATAAACCCTGTAAACAACAATATACAAATATCCCTGGAATAACATTCTCTATCTAATTATTACAATATATTTCCAATTTTAATATCCTCTCAAACAAGAATAAGAAATCCCGGAACACAAGTTGGAATATAGCAGCAAGTGAGAGCAGCCTTAATCCCTCACTGTTTTCGTTCTCTCAAGGTTCCAGACTCTCCTACTCACTATTGACTACGAACTTTGAGTGTAGTTCGTGAGAGTGAGTGAAAGGGTGCGAGGGCTCTATTGAATATTATTCTGCTGACTGTCTTGTGCACTATCAAAGGGAGTTTTTGGGGGTAGCGTCTTTGGGTAGTGGTTGTGGCTTGGTACCATAGGTTTCCACCATTTTGAGGGTGTGAGCAAGAGCGTAGGAAGTTGATGGGCTGTCTCGTAGGTTGGTGTTAGGGGTGATTGAGCTTCCATCATCTTCACCCTTGTGTCCAACAATTGCTCTTGGCTTAGATACCATATTTGGTCATAATCTGAGCCCTATTTCAAGGTGGAGCAATGTGATATGCCTTTGTGTTTAGCTATGTGTTGTATGTCATTGTGTTTAGCTTAGTGCTAGTTTTTGTTTACTTTGCTATGTGTCTGTATTTGCTTTGTGCTTGGTATTGCTTTGTGTTGTTACTTTGCAACTGATAAGAACAGATACTTTGTGTGCCTTTGTATGGTTTATTTTATGTTGTATTGCATGCGACTGTGTGTCTTCATGGTAAGTTGCATGTGCATGTTTGGCTATATAATTGTGTCCCAAATAAATATATCATTTGAGCAAATGGATCAATAGTTCAAGGTGGAGATTGTTGGGGTTTTTTGGCCCATTGATTTGGGCTTGGCCCATGTGAGGTTAGGGTTTCACCTTGAACCCTATAGAAGAGGTCCTCTCCCACATTTGGATAGAAATGGAACGGTAAGTGCAACGATCTCCCCGTAATAGTTTTGTGGCTTCCACGGAACCTTGCATCTGCAGCCTATGATTGAGGTGAGGCGATGACGGTGTGGTTGGGTTGAGTGGTTGCTTCCATTGCTCTCTGGTTGGGTATAGAATATGTGTTTGGGGCTCTCTGAGCCTAAATATTACTAACTTTGTGTGTTAGTATTTGTTTGAGTATTTTGCAAGGTTTAGGACATTGGTTCGGTGGCACGAGTGAATCCGTTCGGTCCGAGAATTTCCCAACACTAACAATAAATAGTACGTAATTTATTAAAGAAATATTTGGTATTTGATTGGTGAGTTAGGTGCCCCAACATTTGTTGTGTGCATATAACACCCTCTAAGTAAAATATCCCTCTAAATCCCTTCAATTCTTTTCATTTTCTTTGTAAAAAACACTCCGCACTAAATCTGCAAATAGACTAACATATTGCACAAAAAATATGTCATGAGGAATAGCCCGATCAAAAATATATCATGAGGAATAGCCCGATCAAAAATCTGCAAATCCCTTTTTCTTTAAGAAGGAAAAGGGACGGAAAAGTAGAGATATGAAAAAGATGTGCTCTGAGTGTTTTTTACAAAGAAAATAAAAAGAATTGAAAGGATTTAGAGGGATTTTTTATTTAGCGGGCGTTATATGCACACAACAAATGTTGGGGCACCCAACTCACCAATCAAATACCAAATATTTCCTTAATAAATTACATACTATTTATTGTTAGTGTTGGGAAATTCTCGGACCGAACGGATTCACTCGAGCCACCAAACCAATGCCCTAAACCTTGCAAAATACTCAAATAAATACTAACACACAAAGTTAGTAACATTTCGGCTCAGAGAACCCAAACACATAATCTATACCCAACAAGAGAGCAATGGAAGCAACCTCTCAATCCAACCACACCTTCATCGCCTCACCTCAATCATAGGTTGCAGATGCAAAGTTCATTGGAAGCCACAAAACTATTATCGGGAGATTGTTGCACTTACCATTCCATTTCTATCCAAATGTGGGAGAGGACCTCTTTTATAGGGTTCAAGGTGAAACTCTAACCTCACATGGGCCGAGCCAAAATCAATGGGCCAAAAAACCCAACAATCTTCACTTTGGACCGTTGATCCATTTGCTCAAATGGTGTATTAGTTTGGGAACGCAATCATATCGCTAACATGCACATGCAACTTACCATGACGACACACAGTAAAATGCAACACAACACAAAATAAACCACACAAAGGCACACAAAGTATCTGTTCTTATCAGTTGCAAAGCAACAACACAAAGCAATACCAAGCACAAAGCAAATACAGACACATAGCAAAGTAAACAAAAACTAGCACTAAGCTAAAAACAATGACATAAAACACATAGCTAAACACAAAGGCATATCACATTGCTCCACCTTGAAAATAGGGCTCAGATTATGCCCAAATGTGGTACCCAAACCAAGAGCAATCGTTGGACACAAGGGTGAAGATGATGGATGCTCAATCACCTCTAACACCAACCTCCGAACAGCCCAACAGAACTTCCTACGCTCTCGCTCACACCCTCAAAATGGTGGAAACCTACGGTACCAAGCCACAACCACTACCCAACGACGCTACCCCCAAAAACTCCCTCTCATAGTGCACAAGACAACCATCAGAATAATATTCAATAGAGCCCTCACGCCCTTTTACTCACTCTCATGAACTACACTCAAAGTTCGTAGTCACTCAACCACTAAGGGAGTAGAAAGAAAAGGAATGAAGAGGAGAGTCTGGAACCTTGAGAGAACGACTACAGTGAGGGATTAAGGCTGCTCTCACTTGCTGCTATATTCCAACTTGTGTTCCAGAATTTCTTATTCTTTGTTTGAAAGGATATTAAAATTGGAAATCCATTGTAATATTTAGATAGAGAATTTTATTCCAGGGATATTTGTATATTGTTGTTTACAGGGTTTTATAAAATTCCCAACAGTTAGAGAAACAAATTATTGAAGGCACCCAATAACTCCATACTTAAAAATAATGTTAAAGGCACATGACAAACAAATGTAGATGTTAGGGGCAACCACCATCTTGTTCATCTCTGGTCTGCTTCTAAACCTTAACACCATAACTCCTTTGCATCCAAAGCACACAACGAACTTAATAGATGGGTTGGATTGAGCCATCCCAAAGGCAATAAAACATGAAAATAGATGGTTTCCAAGCTATTGTGGTGAAAAATATTGAAATTTTGAAGCTTTTATTGTGTTCCATATATGTTACCATTTTGCTCGTTGTTTCATTTTCGAAGTTGCAAAATCGACCGTCGATGGTCGGCGAAGCTCGCGATTTCGGCCACAGATGGCCGAAATATACAAGCAAAATCGGCCATCATCGGCCGATGAAGGCGTAATATAGGGGAAAAACATCATATTACAGTAGCCGGCCATGGACGGCCGTTTGTGTATGAAGGAGTTCGACCGGTGGTGGTTGTTTTTGTCTAACTTAATGTTTTAATATTGCAATGGTATTATATCCGTATCTGCAATTGGCTCACAACCATAATAATAAAATACACATAGTACTTTTTTTTATTATGATAGATTCAAACAGTAACAATAGATTTGAGCAATTGAAATCTGTTTTCTTGAAATGACTCGATCCAAATGGACATTACTTCATCACCAATCAATTGATGAACATAATCTCCAATTCTACTTGTTTTCTCTCCGGGACAAGCCTACATCTGAAATTTTATTTATTTTTCGTGGAAGATGGAGCTTGCATGAATGGGGTGGGTGCTTTGGTCTCTAGAATGGGTTTCTTGCAAATGGATGGGAATGAGTTTGAATATTGTTGGATGCCCTAAATTTGGTGTTGAGACAGTAATCTCTGAAACTCTGAAAAGGGGTATGTTTTGGTATTTAACTTGTGGGTGCCCCAACATTCCAACATTGTATACTTTTACTTCCTAGGTGCCCATAAAATTGGGCTTTTGTAGTATTTTATTGGGTGCATATAACCGCACCCATTTTACTTTCTTCTTCTCTCAGGCCAAAATGAATCGAAGCTGAATAGAAAAAAAATGTAATTGCTTTACTATCCTTATTTCACATTCACCATCTTTTATAGTATAATGGAGTATTAAGTATTAAGTACTACTACCTTCGTTTCTAAATAAATGACAGATTCCTCATTTCACGCAATTTATGATATATTTTAATTCTTAATAACTTAAATTGTACACTATGTAAAAATTATAAAAATTTGATATTCTAAAACTATGTTAGTAGACGAATTCAAAAAGATCTTACTTCACTATATTTTTCTTATTTAGTTGTGTTAAAATTTTTGATTAAAGTTACTAAATGAACAGTGACAGAAACCCCGTATCACTTATAAGTAACCACTTATTTAAGAACGGAGAAAGTATTAGCTAATGATGACAAAATTATAAAATATACATTTTATTTTCTTTTCCTCCAACTAAAGAACATAATTTTGCCTTTCATTTCCTTTCCATTCCTTTCATCTCAAGAACATACATACAATTATCAACCATATGAACATCAATTCAGACATGTCGAATGCTTTTGATCAAATCATCATAGTCTGAATTGAAGCTTATACTTTTGATCAGACATATCGTATGCTTTTGATCAAATCATCATAGTTCCAAAAGAATAAAGCACTCAAGATAGTGAATTGAAGTTTATGCTTTTAAGTCAAAAGCATAATACATTAAAAGTGATTGGTTTGCTCTGCTTAAGGAAATATATACATTATTCACTTAAATATTTTCATATAATTTTATATAGTAATATCATTTATTAATTTTTAAATCTAAATATATCTCAAAAATGATTTTTTTTGGCAATATAAAGGATACATTTTTTTTGCTCCGCTATAAAATTTTTTTTTTTAAGTTTTATTTTTAATACAATGTATGTAAGTGAAGGGATGATGGGCACCCATGGGGGCGCCGGTGTTTGAATATGCTACAACAAAGTTAGCAAAAGGGTAATGTGAGCTCATGCTACAAAATTTATAAAGAGATAAAAGGGAGGGTTATAAATTTACAAAATTTATAAAGAAATTTGAATCCTCAACCAAAAATTAAAAGTTCAGGGACTTGCTTTCAAAATAATGCATATGTGCTTTCCATATTTTTATTACTATGCTGATATTCAATTTTATTAATATACTTACCCAATTGTAACAAAAAATATATATACTTACTCTTTTAATATAAATAATTAATATGTATACTAAAAAATTATCGATCAATTTTGCAGAATGACTTTTTTTTCCCCTTATTGGTAATTTCAAATTATCCCAGGCTTTATTTGGCCAAAAACTAATTCATCGAGGATCGGGTAGGCATTGCAGGGTTGCCTATCCTAAAACATGATTTTGAATAAATAAAAGTTCGAACTCGAGACATTATTTAAATTGTTAAAGTTTCATAACACTCAGACCAATTGTATTTGGTATGACTTGTTTTGGTATGTAGTATATACAAAATGGGAGCAGTTAAGGTGCGATTGCACCATCTCACAGCACATCAAGGCAAAGATCTTGAGCGTCCAATTAAAATTCAAGGGTTGTAAATGCAAAAGGGTAAAGTTGTCCAATAAAAATATGGAACGATTTTATTAATTACCAAATTAACGGATTATTACATATCTTTAACGGATTTACTGGATATCTTAAACGGATTTGTATCCTAAAATATGTTATAACAGAAAAATTAACTAAAATTAAAACATATTATCGACACAAATTATATTAAAAATTTATGTGCCAAAAATAGCATTAATTCTTTTCAGCAAATGAACGGTATTATGTTCAGCGACAAGACACACTAGTTTCCAACGAGAGATATATATGTTTTTCATTGATATTTATGTTCTTTTAAGCTACAAATATTGTGACAAAAATAGCATTAATTCTTTAATGCTATTTTCAGCGATGATATTGAATTCCTTTCAGCGAGATGTCCAACTCTTTTCAGCGAGATACTAATACACTTTGCAACGATGTTATATCTTGTCAGTGATACTAAAACATTCTTTTCAGCGATATATCTTTATTCCTTTCAGCGATTTTCCTTCATTCTTTTCAGAGAAATGTCATATGTTTTTATTTTTAACGAAATGATTACTTCCTAATTCTTTCAACGATAAACGTTGTTCTTTTCAGCGATGAAAAAAATTCTATTCAGCGATTCCTATAACTTGTTTTCAGAGACATCGTACACTGTACACTTTGCAACAAAAATTCTTACAGCGATGCCGTGATAATTTTTCAGCAATGGCATGATAATTTTTCAGCGATAACTTTTTATTCTTTTCAGCGATTACCACAAAATCAAAAGCAAAAATAAAACTCCTAAAAATGATGTTTATTGTTCTTTTAAGCAATGTTATTGTTCTTTTAAGCGACGGTACCACATTCTTTAAGTGATACAATTGTAATTTTTCAGTGATTACTTGCTATTCTGTTAAGAGAGTATGCGTATTCAACAAGAAACATAATAAAACTTATAAAACATAATAAAATCAATCAAAATCACAAAAAAACAATTGATAGGACTAAAACAACCAAAAGTCAAAACATCACCATTGAAAACATCGCATAATCAGTTCTAAAACATTTTAAAACATTCTAAACAAACCATTCAAACTAAAAACATCCAAACCACAATTCCAAAATATTTTAGCAGAAAACCTAAAATTAAACACCAGGGGAAGAATCCTGAGGGTGAAAGATGGCTTGATACATCGCCATAAGCCTTGGAAGCAGATCTTCCCAGATATTTTTAAAAAGCAGTTTACGTTGAGCCAACTCCCACGGAGTATTTCCGAAGGAGACTCGAACGTTGCGATAGTGGTTCCACATTTCCTGCAGACTTGTGGGGTCAAATGAACGCCTCTCTACATCATCGCCATTAGATCTGCCTTCTTCTCGAAGGACACAAAGATGAATATCCAGAGCTTGGAAGTGCGGATCCATGATTCGATAAGATTGTTCAGCAGACTCAATATCAGGATACCCAGTTATAATTTTCAGAAGAAATACAACAAGCAGATCGTTATACTTCTTCGGCGTGATCCCACGATCTAACATTTTTTCGATTAAATCGTTGAGGGCACGTGCTTGATCACAAGTCAGATGTGTACCTTGCAGAAACCTCCCAAAAATCTCTCAACATTACGTCAACAAACTAGAACTCTCTCCGGTACATCTTCTTTTGGCGACATATTTTTGAAGAGAAATGCACAACTTGGGGATACCAATTAGGGTTTACAAATGAAGTTTTGAGGAATGAAGGTGATTCCATTTATAAGGGTCACAGTTAATAATTTTTTAATTGGATAAGAATTAACTAAAATAAAAAAAAAAAAAAAACTACCTAAATCGAGAAAAATAATTTTTCGGAGTCCCATTTCATTTAGGCCCTTTTATAAACTGAAATGTAGTTCTTTTCAGCGACATTATCTATGTTTTTCAGTGATGAAAAAATGCATATATCAGTGAAAACGTCAAGCACATTTATATATATCAGCGATGACAAAGTGATATATCAACGATAAAAGTTTACATTTCAGCGATGGCAATAATATTTTTCAGCGAGACTAGTATTTCAGTTACAATAATTTGTTTTTCCTCACCTCAAATCAGTTCATTCATCATGATTTCTTTTTCCGACCCTTTTTTGGCTTAGGTTCTGAATTCTTTACCTCAAATGACTGACTCAGCTGGGCTACCAAGCACAAAATCTTTAAGTTGATTAACATCTGACAGCAATAGTTGAGCACAGACCTTGGCTCTTTTCGCCAGATTGTACCGTTTGTTCTTCATTTCTGCCAACATCTCATCCATCATCATTCTTTCCCAATAATCCATATAAGACAAGAGAAAAACACCACAACTGTGCTCATCTTTCTGCTCTGCTAATGGGGGAAAAGCATTCGATATGATGCAAACCATTTTTTAGATTTCATCATTGTATTTCCCAGCATCCTGAAGTTATACCATATCCTATTTAAAACTATATAATCAGCTGTCCACCCGATTTCAGCATTCTTGCCGTTGAAGTAAAAAATTCTTTTTTCTCATATCAACAGAAAAACCAACCAATGGTTTTGTCGACAATATGGGAAGAAGAACTGGGACATTGAGTGCACATATAATTAGAATCTGATAATTATCAACTATGTAAACAAAATTATCAAAAGAAAAATATATCTTACATTCTCTGCATTCAACACCACATCAATCATTTCTTCAAAACACAGCATGAAATCTTTAATGAATGTCTCAACAAGTTCTGCACCATCTTTTAATGGTAATTTTGAATCCACCTCTGCCTCTGCAAATGTTTGTTTCACAAGATAGAGTATATGCCTTCACATGACATTTCATGCGTCAAAAAGAAGTTATATATATATCAGACTCACATCAAATAATGATGAAAAACAATATCTCAGAATTGGTTTCCCGTTGGCTCTTTCCAATTCACGAAGGTTGATAACTTTTGCATAACAGTTTATAACACTATCCCCAATATTACTATCAACCTCAGCGTTTCAATGTCAGGCTTGGACAAGGTCATTTCATTATCATCATAAACCATCATGTTTTTAGCTTCAACTTTTCCTAGAAGATTTGTAAAATAGCCCAAACACTCACATTCAACTCTTCTTGATTACAAGTATATGACGCCTGAAATTCTGGAAAGTCTTTGAATTGTGTATAAGTCATGTCCATGAATGTATACTTAGTGCATTTATCTATAGGCTGGAGATCCATCATCGTCACTCTAGGAGGCATATACTTCTCCTTCAATTTCTCAACCGTCTTAGCTCTATCAAATACAAATTGTTCCTGAAAATTACAGGTGATATAGCTGAAAACTATTAATATTTCTCACTGACATATTATTTTTATCGCCTCGAAATTAAAATACCTCCGGATTCTCAAATGCATCCGATACACCTTTCCCTTTCTCAGGACCATCATGTTCTAACTAAAACACACAAGAAAAACATCACTATAATCATCGCTAAAAACTACTAAGAAAGTCACTGAAATGCAAAAAAAATACCTTTGCATTGTCCAATTCATCTGATACAACTTTCTCATTCTCAGATATGCCCAACGAAAAGGTTGGCACATCTTTTGCATGCATTTGTACACATACTAGAGTGAGTTAGAAAAAATACCTGCATATACATTACAAGTGATATAGCTGAAAACTATCAAAATACCTCTGGATTCTCCAATACATGCGATACACCTTTCTCAGCGCCATCATGTGCTAACTAAATCACACAAGAAAATACATCACTGAAATCTACTATAATCATTGCTAAAATCTATTACTATATAACCCATATGGCAAACATTTTGTTACTGTACATACATTCAAATAATCGAAATTGAAAGGGATTCGGAATCGAATTAAAGATCTCTGCAATGAATATAAACAACAAAGAAAAAGCAAAAGGAAAAAAGAATGTCAGAAACTACCTTTTTAAAATAGTATGAAGTACAACATTTATAAAACTACATTCGGTATATTTTCCAAAAAATTTTCAGTGTCGGGGGCAATTCTCTCTTCAGTTCTGTCTTGTACATTCCCAGCATCTACAGCACCTTCTTCCCCCAAACTTGTCACCTCCTGACCCCTTGACTCATCACAACATTCCCACCTCCTGCTAATACACCCAGCAAGAATTCTCCTTCACTTACAGTTATATCAAGATTAGAAATTCCTTAACCAGTACCATCAACAGGTAAACAATGTCGATCCACATTAATTGACTTCATCAGGAGTAGTGACAGGAGCTAAATCATCTTGACCTGCATCATGATTACCGCGGGGGGGGGGGGGGGGGGGGGTGGTGCGGGGTTGAACACGATCACCTAAAGCATCAATGTAACACCCCGGATTTGATAACCCAGGCCGGGATGTCACCGCCGCATTTCCCTAGCAAGACACGGCTTCCCGAGCTCGCTAAGGAAATGCAAGGCTTGTGGGTATGAAAAAGATTTAAAACATTTCAAGATTTAGTCCGGAAATTTATAATACTTAGTACGATAGTAGAAATTATCATACGCGGAAAATAAATAAAGTAAGTGCAGCGGAAAGTAAAATCACGGCCAACATGGCCAAAACCTCGGGTTTAACAGACCCGATAAAAAACAGTACGATGCAGAAATTTAAAATGTCCGTTATGATTTCCCCCAAGTGCATATGCAATGCGTCACTCGACGTACTCTGTAAAAAAAAAGAAAAATGACAACGGTTGTCAGTATAAAAATATACTGAGTAAGTTAATCCCTAACTACAAATAAAAGGGGTCACAAGTGTTTAAACTAAAGATTTCGCTTACCGTACGAGAATTTAGGAATACATGATTTATTAGCGGCGGAAAAACATGATTAAAGGACTTAATTTTAAAAGCGTAATTTAAAGCATAATTTAAGATGCATAAATTTTAAATACATAATTAAAGACATGATAAATACGATTTAAGCATAATGAAACACTCACACAAGTCTTTTACTTTTCATCCCGTAGACTAAGAAGAGGACACCATACCGGGAGATCACTAACGAGGCAATCTCAACATAGGACCACTAACGAGGAAGTCCAAACAATGGGAGACCACTAACGAGGCAGTCTCAAAGATAGTAGGACCACTAACGAGGCGATCCAAAAAGATAGTAGGACCACTAACGAGGCGATCCACAAATACAGCGCGCGAGATCACTAACGAGGAAATCTCAGATAGTAAGGAGACCACTAACGAGGCAGTCTCAAAGATAATGATAGTATGAAGATCGGCTCAGCCTAGTGAACGGGATTTTTCGAAAGTTCGTATTTCAAAGTCATCAAATGGTCGATATCGCGTTTTCATAGTTCGAGTTTTCTCAAGTTCGAAAAATCCTATTCGAGGCAGTTTACGCCTTTCTTAATTAAAAATTCGTCTTTTCTCCAAAAATTCTGAAATTTTTACAGTAATTCAAAAACGCACACACGAACAACTTTCATGTTTTAAGTTTTTGGAAATAAGGTTCCGAAGTGAGTTGAAATTCGAATTTATTGCAAAGAATAATTTATGTCTTAAAAACTGTTTTCGTCACAGGTTCGTGCAACGCCGATTAAAAATTCATTTCAAAACCAATCGATGTGAAATTTTTACAGTAACTACACAACACGTTAAGGAACAACTTTTATGTTTTAAGAATTTGGAAATAATGAATTCTTGGTACTCAAAAATCGAGTGCAACTCACTGCATACTCATGGCCCTTAAAACGATTTCAAAACAGTTTTAAAAACTCGGCCGTTTGACATATCAAATGAAAACCAAAATCCGTGAAATTTTATATGCATAATCTAGACACAATTATCTACAACTTTTGTTTAGGAATGTAAAGTTAAATCATTCGAAAAATGGGTGAAAAACATGCATCAAGTTGAATGAAGGAATCTGTCACAGTTTAAAACGTTCGGTTCGATACAGAAAGTTCACGGCGGAATTTGGGATAGCAAAACTTAATGTCAACGGCTGAAATTTGGACACAAGATAGATAAAGGTGTTAGGAACAACTTTTATGTTGAAAAGTTTTCGGTTTGAATTCTCGAAGGTCGAGTTTTTGGCGAGTCTTTAAAATTGGACGAAAATAGGGTTTTTGAAAACCGATTTTTGTTACAAGCCCATATCTCGAGATTTAAACAACAAACAACCACGAAAATTTGTGAGTAAGGTTTTAACTTACTTAGAATGATGATAGGGTCGCTGGATTGGGTTTCCGGACGTCCTAGGGTCACGACGAACGGCCAACTTCTCCGATCGCTTTTTGTTCGTTTTCCGACGTGAAATCGTAGTAAGGAAATAGTGTTAGAATTCGCGTTTCGGAGACTCATGGACTGATGGAACGCTATACTAAGACTTACCAAGGTTCTATGAAGCCGTGGCTCAGTCCCGTTCACCTCGTCGTCGCCGGAATGTTCGCCGGAAAGCTTCGTCGGGAGAGTTTGGCTTGGAGAGGGAGTTTGTAAGTATGGTGGGGATGGGTTTCTGTGGGATTAGGGCTTTTGAGGCTCCCCAGCCGCCCTTAAGCCTTCCTTAAGGCTGGAATTTGGTTTCCCTCGAAGGGAATTGTAATTTAGGCAAGAAAATCACCCCCGAATGGAAAGATTACACCTTCAGCCCCTCTGGCGCGGAGGTGGCGCGCACCCACCCCTATGGTCGCGCGGAGCACGCGTGCCAGGCATGGCGTCGCGACGCCCTTGGCCGCGCGGTGGCCGCGCGGCGGCGCGCGGACAGCGCGGGCCGGCCGGACCGGCCGGTTCGGCGATCCGCGTGTTCCGTCGGGTCTTCCCTCGCTTTCCCCTATCGGTTTTCTACGTGTTAGCTCGATTCCCTGGGTCGTCTTCGTTTCGGAATCTTCTCCTTAATCTGGTTACGAGTCCGGCTTATCGCTCGCAACATTTTCGTGTCCTACTTAGCCTAGTCTAAATTGGTTCCAACACCTCCTATCGTCCTTGTGATCTAATTCGTGATGTATTTTGTGATTTATTTCGTGACTGAACTTAGAAATTAGTTCTAAGCTGCCTACGTACCCTGTGAAGGGATCAAGTCATGACGTAGTTCAAAACAATTTGAATTTGTTTTTCCTCGGGTGTTACATCCTCCCCCCCTTAAGAATACAGTTATGTCCCCATAACTGTGGTCGGGTCGTCTTGGAAGAGGGTAGGGTAACGTTGCCTCATGTCGGCTTCCAATTCCCAGGTTGCCGTCTCCGTCTCGTGGTTGGACCACA
Source organism: Hygrophila difformis (assembly GCA_030278955.1). Taxonomy (NCBI): domain Eukaryota; kingdom Viridiplantae; phylum Streptophyta; class Magnoliopsida; order Lamiales; family Acanthaceae; genus Hygrophila; species Hygrophila difformis. The sequence continues at coordinate 34,449,915 of JAOANR010000011.1, read as the reverse complement.
GGACCTTGACCATCTTTACAGTTTTATTCCTTGTCACCCTTTCCTTGTAGTCGAGTATTTGCACCGGGGTTTCTTCATAGGTCAAGTCATCATCCAATTCGATTACGTCCGGTTGGAGTACATGCGACGTGTCGGGCACATACTTCTTTAGTTGGGAGACGTGGAACACGTTATGGACGCGTGCTAGTTGAGGCGGCAGTGCTAGCCGGTACGCTAGATTCCCCACTCTCTCGAGGATCTCATACGGCCCTATGTATCGTGGGCTCAGTTTCCCTCGCTTGCCAAAGCGCATTACGCCCTTCATCGGCGAGACCTTCAGCATGACCTTGTCACCGACTTGGAATTCCAAGTCCTGCCGTCTCACGTCCGCATAACTCTTTTGCCGGTCCTGAGCGGCTCTCATCTTCCACTGGATGACCTTAACTTGCTGAGCCATGTCCTCCACCAGTTGTGGCCCTACTGTCATTATTCGATCGTTCTCTTCCCAACTCAATGGGCTCCGGCATCTTCGTCCGTACAGTGCTTCGAAGGGCGCCATGCCGATGCTCGCATGATAACTGTTGTTATTGGAGAACTCGATCAAGGGTAAATGGTGCTCCCAACTTCCCTTGAATTCCAACACACAAGCCCTCAACATGTCCTCCAGCGTTTGTATTGTGCGCTCCGTCTGTCCATCCGTCATAGGGTGGAACGCCGTACTCATTTTTATCTGTGTCCCCAGAGCTTCTTGCAGCTTGGTCCAAAACTGGGAGACGAATCTGCTATCCCTATCCGAGATGATGTCATGTGGCACCCCGTGCCGGCGTACCACATTGTCTACATATGCTCTTGCTAGTTGGTCCATTGTCCAAGTGTCCTTCATCGGGATGAAGATGGCGGCCTTCGTTAACCTATCCACGATCACCCAGATCTTATTCATTCCTTTTGGCGAATGTGGTAACCCTAAAACAAAATCCATGGAGATACTATCCCACTTCCAGCTTGGGATCTCCAATGGTTGCATTAATCCTAAGGGCTTTTGCCGTACTGCCTTGATCTTCTGGCAGGTAAGGCACCTTGCCACGAATTCGGCCACCTCTCTCTTCATGTTCGGCCACCAATAATTTTTCTTCAAGTCCTTGCGGGAAAAACTCCTAAAGAAGTCAATCCGGAAGCATAATTAGGGAGAACCTTCCCCAGAGTTCTTCCTTCAAAGAGGGTTGGCAGCAGATATTGAAAGTAATAGCAAAGAAGGATTAGCGTAGCCCTCGAATCTGATTCGAATTCTATTAGATCTTCTACCCTAATTCGCTAATCTCGATGAAAGAGCAGGTAACTACATAAGGCAGCTTTCCCCGCGCCTATTAATTTAGCACCTTCTCTAAGAGCTAGCGAAGCAATTGCGACTCTACCCGAGTAGGGGGTGCTATGGCCTTCCTCCATCACCTTCTTCTTTAGATCCGCGGACTCCTGCGGTATACACCATCTTCCCCTGAAGCGGATGCTCCCGTCCTCGTGAATCTGGAAATCTACTGCCTTTCCTTCGGCAATGCTTCTCCTTATTTCCTCCATCTGTTCGTCACTCGACTGGGCGAGTCGTATCTCTTCGAATACGGTAGGGCTTACTACCATCGCGTTGACGACCACGGTTACCGTACCGGGATGCACCAGTTCCAGGCTTAATTTTGCCAAATCTCTGTACAATTCGGCCGGTATCACCAGTGAGTTCGTGACGTGTTGCGCCTTCCGACTCAAGGCGTCGGCCACGACGTTGGCCTTGCCCTCGTGATACGCGACTTCCAGGTCGTAATCTTTGTTCAGTTCCAACCATCTCCTCTGCCTCAAGTTCAGTTCTCTTTGCGTGAATATGTACTTGAGGCTCTTATGGTCGGTGAACATCCGACACTTCCGCCCATAGAGATAGTGTCTCCAGATTTTCAGGGCGAACACGACCGCGGCCAGTTCCAGGTCGTGCGTCGGATAGTTTTGCTCGTGCGGTTTCAGCTGTCGTAATGCGTACGCTATGACTCTTTGATCCTGCATCAGTACGCATCCCAGTCCTTCTCTCGAGGCGTCGCTATACACCTCGAAGTCTCCATCCTCTGATGCTAACGCCAACACCGGCGCCGTGGTAAGTCGTTTCTTCAGCTCCTGGAATGCGGCTTCGCACTCGCCAGTCCAGTCGTACTTCACCCCCTTCTTCAGCAGTTGGGTCAATGGGCGGGCGATTTTGGAGAAGTCTTGGACAAATCGCCTGTAGTAGCCCGCCAGTCCGAGAAAACTTCTTATCTCCGTTGGGCTCTTCGGTGGTACCCACTCGGTTACAGCCGAGATCTTTGCCGGGTCTACCGCCACTCCGCTGGCGGATACCATATGCCCAAGGAATGTTACTTTCCTCAGCCAGAAGTCGCATTTGGACAACTTCCCATATAGCTGATTTTCTCGGAGGATCCTCAGCACTTTATGTAAGTGCTCGGAATGTTCTTCCTCGTCCCTTGAGTAGACCAAGATGTCGTCTATGAATACCACTACGCATTGATCTAATAGTCCTCGGAACACGTTGTTCATGAGGTTCATGAACATCGCCGGGGCGTTCGTCAATCCGAATGACAGTACTGTGAATTCGTAGTGTCCATAGCGAGTCCTGAACGCTGTCTTTGGGATGTCCTTCTCAGCAATTCGCAGCTGATGATATCCCGAACGTAGGTCGATCTTGGAGAACACAGTAGCTCCCTTCAGCTGGTCAAACAGATCCTCGATTCTGGGCAACGGGTACTTGTTCTTGATAGTGACTTGATTAAGTCCTCTATAGTCGATACACAGTCTCAGACTCCCATCCTTCTTTTTGATGAACAAGACCGGTGCTCCCCATGGAGACGTACTCGGTCTGATATATCCCTTTTCCAGCAATTCTTCGAGCTGTTCCTTTAGCTCCTTCATCTCCGGCGGTGCCATGCGGTAAGGAGCCTTTGATACAGGTTCCGTTCCCGAGATGAGATCTATGGTGAACTCGAGATCCCTCTCAGGGGGCATGCCAGGAACGTCCTCTGGGAACACATCCGGGTACTCTCTCACCACCGGAATGTTGTCTATCTTTACTCCTTCAGCCTCGAGGTTGTGAACGTAGCATGCGTATAGCGCGTGGCCCTTACGCATTAGGCTACCTAACTCTAGGACGTTGACTATCTTGTTAGATTTCTTAGGGGGTTGAGAGTAGAAGATGACTCTTTTCCCCCTACTTTTCGACAGCGTGATCTTTTGCTTTTGGCACTCGATCACGGCCTTATACCGGGTTAGCCAATCCATTCCTAGTATGACGTCAAAGTCTCTGACGTTGAACTCTACCAAGTTTGCGAAAAACTCTACGTTCTTTATCACTATAGGTATTCCATTGTAGCGTTTAGAGCATGCTATTACTTCTCCAGAGGGCAGTTGGATGCCTAAGCTAATTATCTCGCACTTAGGTAGATCTAGTTCAGTTACGACTCTCGAAGATACAATCGAACAACTGGCTCCGGAATCAAATAAGACTCTAAGTGGAGTACTTAGGACATGGAAGGTACCTGCCATCACGTCACCCTGCGCGGGTATGTCAGCCTGGTTGATCACGTTCAACCTCCCCATCGGCCTCCCTTGATTGGCTGGCTGGTTTTGATTTGGGGTTTGCGTTTTGCTGCTGGTTCGGAGGGCGTTGGTTCGGATTCGGAGGAGGCCGATATCCTTGATTGTTGCCATTCCTACCTCCCTGGTCGAACGGCTCGTTAGGTCCAATGATCAAGTCTTCTCTTTTCGTGATGTTCTCGAGTCGGGTTCGACATTCCTCCCTCCGATGGCCAATTCGGCCGCACCGGAAGCACTCGCCCATCTAAGGGCATCTCCTCACCAGGTGCGGCCTGCCACACCTTGGGCACGGCGGCACTCGTCCTCCTTGGTTGACATTCCGACCATTGTTGTTCTGAGCATTCCCGTTCGGCCCGCGCCGAAAGTTGTCCCCGCCAGTAGTGTTGCTTGTCCAGTTATCCCTGTTCCTCTTATCTGGGCCTTGCGCCCCTCGGCTAGATTCCCCAGCAGCCTTCCTCTTTAGCTGTTGCACTCGTGCTACTGCTACTGCCCGATCGTAGACAGATTGCAGGTCCGGGTAGTTAACTCCAGTGATCACCTCTCGAATCGACAAGTTCAATCCCATTTCGAACTTTTGCGCCTTCTCCCCGTCAGTAGGTACCATCCTGGGCGCAAATCTCACCAACTCCTTAAACCGTGCATAGTACTCTTGAACAGATTTCTCTCCTTGCTTCAGGGAGGAGAACTCCTCGTACAGTGCTGCCTTAGTACTCATCGGGTAGAAGCGCTCCCGGAGTAACTCCATGAACTCGTTCCACGAGTAAGGTTCATCATCCTCTGCCAGCTTCCCTTGGGTAGCCTGCCACCAGTCGTCGGCCTCGCCACCCAGATAGTACGAGGCCACGTGGACCTTCTCCCCCTCCGGGCATCTCACCGCCTTTAGCAATTTGTCGAAGGTTCTCAACCATTCCTCCAGCTTAGCGGGGTCTTCCTCCCCGACGTAGTAAGGAGGCCGGTAGGGGTTCACCGCAGCCAAGTAGTTGATCCTCGCTTCCGGTGGTGGCGCCGCGGCAGCTCCACCCTGGTTAACATAAGCATTACCTAGTGCGATTAGCAATTCTTCCATATTTCTCATTCGCCCTTCCGCAGGGTTGGGCATTGGTCCTGCCGGATTCGGCATCTCCGCGTTAGGTGCCTGCTCATTGGGTTGTCCCGGCGTGCCGTGGGTGTTGGGGGTGGCAGGGAAGGTCCTTGGTCGTCCTCGGGGTGCCATCCTGTTACAACCAAGGAAGGTGTAAAGTTCAGGGAGATTCGATAAAGTGTGGGAAAAAAAGGGTTTTGCTGAATTGTATGGTGCTTATCAGGAGTTGGTCAGTATTTGCATTTATTCATTCAGTCGTTTAGGGTTTTAGGGTTTGAGGTACTTGTCGTTTTGTTATGCAGAAATAGATGCGGTGTTTGTCTGTCGGCGCTTTGTTAAGATATAAAGATGGTGTATAAAATAAGTGTTTGTGACTTTATTGCCCAGTAGAAGTTTTTGTTTCGATACAAGCGACAAGTAGCAAAGATCCTGAAAATAGTTTGGGAAAATAGAAAAGGAGAACAATGGGAATAATGCATCAAAAATCTCTAATCCTGCGAAGGGTAGGTGGTCGGGTCCTCCATGGGGTCATCCTCATCACTTGATTCCTCGATGGTGCCCGTGCCAAGGGGCCCGCGGAACACTGGGCTGGCTGGCCAACTGGGCCCAGCAACAGGAGCAGGATCAATGATAGCAACTGGGGTTTGGACGGCTGCAGGGACAGCGGCGGGGTCAATAACGAGGCTAGTTACAGGAGGAGTTCCTGGGTTGAGTGGGGCAGGTGGGAGCAGATCATCCTTCAGGTGATGCAGTTGATGTCCCAAGACCCCTGCTTGGGTCTCTACGTCGTCCATCTGGGTCCGAAGCTCAGTCTCGCGGGTCTGGAGTTCGTTGATTTGGTTTTGGAGTTGGGTTATATCTTGATATCCTGCTTGGCCCAGATTAGTTAGGTGGCCCAAGTTAGTTTCCATTTGCTCTACCCTTAGTCTGAAGTTGTTCACGTTCTGGGGAGATTCGAGGTATGCTTCAATCAACCTCATTAGTAGGTTGATCATGTTCACGTTTGGGGAAGCCATCTATTGTTAACAAGGTAGGTTAAAGTCAGACATTTTTCAGGCAAGGTTAAGATATGCACAAATTTAAATCTATATGCAACATGCAAGTGCAAGTCCCTTCCCCATAAAAATTTAGTTTGAAATAAATTGCTAAAGGTTGAGCCTCTATAGTGGGCCAAAATTTAATATTTCTTTGGCTAAGATTTTGGGCTATGTAAAAAAAGGATTATAGACTTTTGGTTTAAAAATAATACTAGCAGTCAAAATAAATAGTTTTAAAAGAAATCGCACTTGGGTTTAAAAATAATGGTTTAAAATAATAGTAGTAGCTTTAAAAAAAAAAATTTCCGGGCTCTGATACCAACTTGTAACACCCCGGATTTGATAACCCAGGCCGGGATGTCACCGCCGCATTTCCCTAGCAAGACACGGCTTCCCGAGCTCGCTAAGGAAATGCAAGGCTTGTGGGTATGAAAAAGATTTAAAACATTTCAAGATTTAGTCCGGAAATTTATAATACTTAGTACGATAGTAGAAATTATCATACGCGGAAAATAAATAAAGTAAGTGCAGCGGAAAGTAAAATCACGGCCAACATGGCCAAAACCTCGGGTTTAACAGACCCGGTAAAAAACAGTACGATGCAGAAATTTAAAATGTCCGTTATGATTTCCCCCAAGTGCATATGCAATGCGTCACTCGACGTACTCTGTAAAAAAAAAAGGAAAATGACAACGGTTGTCAGTATAAAAATATACTGAGTAAGTTAATCCCTAACTACAAATAAAAGGGGTCACAAGTGTTTAAACTAAAGATTTCGCTTACCGTACGAGAATTTAGGAATACATGATTTATTAGCGGCGGAAAAACATGATTAAAGGACTTAATTTTAAAAGCGTAATTTAAAGCATAATTTAAGATGCATAAATTTTAAATACATAATTAAAGACATGATAAATACGATTTAAGCATAATGAAACACTCACACAAGTCTTTTACTTTTCATCCCGTAGACTAAGAAGAGGACACCATACCGGGAGATCACTAACGAGGCAATCTCAACATAGGACCATTAACGAGGCAGTCCAAACAATGGGAGACCACTAACGAGGCAGTCTCAAAGATAGTAGGACCACTAACGAGGCGATCCAAAAAGATAGTAGGACCACTAACGAGGCGATCCACAAATACAGCGCGCGAGATCACTAACGAGGCAATCTCAGATAGTAAGGAGACCACTAACGAGGCAGTCTCAAAGATAATGATAGTATGAAGATCGGCTCAGCCTAGTGAACGGGATTTTTCGAAAGTTCGTATTTCAAAGTCATCAAATGGTCGATATCGCGTTTTCATAGTTCGAGTTTTCTCAAGTTCGAAAAATCCTATTCGAGGCAGTTTACGCCTTTCTTAATTAAAAATTCGTCTTTTCTCCAAAAATTCTGAAATTTTTACAGTAATTCAAAAGCACACACACGAACAACTTTCATGTTTTAAGTTTTTGGAAATAAGGTTCCGAAGTGAGTTGAAATTCGAATTTATTGCAAAGAATAATTTATGTCTTAAAAACTGTTTTCGTCACAGGTTCGTGCAACGCCGATTAAAAATTCATTTCAAAACCAATCGATGTGAAATTTTTACAGTAACTACACAACACGTTAAGGAACAACTTTTATGTTTTAAGAATTTGGAAATAATGAATTCTTGGTACTCAAAAATCGAGTGCAACTCACTGCATACTCATGGCCCTTAAAACGATTTCAAAACAGTTTTAAAAACTCGGCCGTTTGACATATCAAATGAAAACCAAAATCCGTGAAATTTTATATGCATAATCTAGACACAATTATCTACAACTTTTGTTTAGGAATGCAAGGTTAAATCATTCGAAAAATGGGTGAAAAACATGCATCAAGTTGAATGAAGGAATCTGTCACAGTTTAAAACGTTCGGTTCGATACAGAAAGTTCACGGCGCAATTTGGGATAGCAAAACTTAATGTCAACGGCTGAAATTTGGACACAGATAGATAAAGGTGTTAGGAACAACTTTTATGTTGAAAAGTTTTCGGTTTGAATTCCCGAAAGTCGAGTTTTTGGCGAGTCTTTAAAATTGGACGAAAATAGGGTTTTTGAAAACCGATTTTTGTTACAAGCCCATATCTCGAGATTTAAACAACAAACAACCACGAAAATTTGTGAGTAAGGTTTTAACTTACTTAGAATGATGATAGGGTCGCTGGATTGGGTTTCCGGACGTCCTAGGGTCACGACGAACGGCCAACTTCTCCGATCGCTTTTTGTTCGTTTTCCGACATGAAATCGTAGTAAGGAAATAGTGTTAGAATTCGAGTTTCGGAGACTCATGGACTGATGGAACGCTATATTAAGACTTACCAAGGTTCTATGAAGCCGTGGCTCAATCCCGTTCACCTCGTCGTCGCCGGAATGTTCGCCGGAAAGCTTCGTCGGGAGAGTTTGGCTTGGAGAGGGAGTTTGTAAGTATGGTGGGGATGGGTTTCTGTGGGATTAGGGCTTTTGAGGCTCCCCAGCCGCCCTTAAGCCTTCCTTAAGGCTGGAATTTGGTTTCCCTCGAAGGGAATTGTAATTTAGGCAAGAAAATCACCCCCGAATGGAAAGATTACACCTTCAGCCCCTTTGGCGCGGAGGTGGCGCGCACCCACCCCTATGGTCGTGCGGAGCACGCGTGCCAGGCCTGGCGTCGCGACGCCCTTGGCCGCGCGGTGGCCGCGCGGCGGCGCGCGGACAGCGCGGGCCGGCCGGACCGGCCGGTTCGGCGATCCGCGTGTTCCGTCGGGTCTTCCCTCGCTTTCCCCTATCGGTTTTCTACGTGTTAGCTCGATTCCCTGGGTCGTCTTCGTTTCAGAATCTTCTCCTTAATCTGGTTACGAGTCCGGCTTATCGCTCGCAACATTTCCGTGTCCTACTTAGCCTAGTCTAAATTGGTTCCAACACCTCCTATCGTCCTTGTGATCTAATTCGTGATGTATTTTGTGATTTATTTCGTGACTGAACTTAGAAATTAGTTCTAAGCTGCCTACGTACCCTGTGAAGGGATCAAGTCATGACGTAGTTCAAAACAATTTGAATTTGTTTTTCCTCGGGTGTTACAATCAACATCATTTGGGGGTGCTTCATGGCGATCCACATAATTGTTGGAAGATCCAATGAGTGGATCAACACGAGCAGGGGATTGAACAGGATCGCCTAAACCATCAACATCTTTTGGGGGTGCTTCATGGCGATCCACAGAATTGTTGGAAGATCAAATGAGTGGATCAACACAAGCAAGGGGTTGAACAGGATCAACATCATTTGGGGATGCTTCAATGAGAGGATCAACATTGTCTAAAGCATCAACTTCCCTATATTGGCAAGCAATGTTCACAATAGAGTCCATTGTGTGAGCAGAAAGATGGACAACTGATTCAGAATCAATTGTCTCATTTGCATTAGCTTCATGCACGGTGAATACATAGAGTGCAAGCTAGAAAGATTGACAGCTTGTTCATTTCCACTAGCATTCAAATCCTCATTTTCACCTAACTGCTCATCTCCTCTGCATCTACACTCCTAGAAAGATTGACAGTTGGTTCATTTGCACTAGCATTCACACACTCATTTTCACTTCTTTTCCACCTCTTAATCTCCTTTTCTTATTTAGATCAGAAACAAAAGTATTAATTAGGGGATCGTCATCTGAAGTTACCCTTTTCACAGCCCTCGATTTCTTCTTAAAGTCAATATCTGGATACTTTGCATTAGGGAAAACCTTCCAAATATCAATCATTTCCAAGTATCGATCCCTTTTGCATGTAAATCCAACCAAATGAATCTCTTCACGCTCATAGTAATAAAAAAACATGTGCTGAAAAAACAGAAACAAACAAGATACATAATCAACAAACAATGACCATATTAAAAAAAACAACAATATAAATCACATAACAATATAAATCGCATAACAAACACAATTATAAAATTACCATTAAGCAAAACAGGTCTCCACAGGGGCATGCATGAGCACTGGTTCCCTTATCCAATTTTGCCTTATAGTCATTCAGAGATTTGATCAGAAATTATCTAATATGAAGACACCAATTGTACCTTAAAGCTTCATCCGGAGATCTAAGAAACTGAAGATACCTTTTGTTTACAACTCTCCCTGAGTTAGGAGTAAAGACTTTCTGCATAGCAAACAAGACATACATCCTCCAGTAGTCGTCCAATGGAATTTCAATATTCTTCTTATTCTCTAGAATAGTTCTAAGATCCTTAACAGGTATTCGATTAGGATCCTTCTTAATAAGAGAATACTTGTCACAAAATTTATCAGCAAAATCATAACCAATCTCATTATTCTTCAAATCTATTATAAGTTTATCGACTCCCCATGGCAATCCATACACTTTATGAATATCTTCATCTGAAAACCTCCATTGACGGTTTTTATCAATAATAAAACATTCTTCCTGAATGCTCCACTGATTAATGAGAGTATCACAGGGTCAAGCTTAAGCATACACATATTGAACATAAGAAGAAAACTAAAGCAAGTTTCATGAATAAACTCTTTCCTCCCATCTCCGTCAATCTCGTTCAGGATTTTATTTAACAGACAAACGCTAGAGGGAACGCAACACACTTGAGTATGAACATTTTCAGCCATTCTTCAGAAAAAACAAAGAATCACCGTTCACCATTCACCGTTCACTGATCAGAGCCGCCGTAGACGCTCGAAAAATCGCAAAATCGTTGAAAAAGCCCTAAAGACAATAACGACTGTGATAAACTAAAATAAAAAATGGCAATTATTTTCTATTAAATACTATATGATGAATACTACACTGTTATTTGTTATTAAATACTACACGATTATTTTTTATTAAATATTTTTTATCGCTGAATTATAAAGTCATAGTCATCGCTGAATTAAGTCATCGCTGACATAAATTATGGTCATTTCTGAATTGCATAATGGGTATCGCTGAATTCTAAAACAAACCTAAAAAACTTACGTGCAAGAGATTCAATAGAATCAAGTTCCGTCACTGACATAAATATACAGTCATCGCTGAATTGCATCAATTACATCTCTGAATTCTAAAACAAACTTAAAACAATTACTTGATTCAATAGAATCAAGTTTCGGAAATAATTGTAACCGAAAAAAAGTTTCGGAAATAACTAAAAACTTAAAATATTAGAAACCCTGGTGCTTGTAAATATACAACACGAGATTCAATAGAAGCTATGCATCGAATACAAGTTATATCACGCTGAGAATAGTCCTCCAGCGGCCAACTATCCAATAAATCCTCTTCGTGCTCCTCCTTTGAACAGAAATATGTCTCATCCATAGTTCTGAAAGGATGATGGAAGAGCCGTCTGAAAGAGTAACATGGAATAACTTTGTACCGAGTTGATAGAAAAATTGATTTATTGGAGCTCAACTTGCAAAGTAATCCAAGACCTTCATTTATTAGAGGCATCTCTTTGGAGCTCAATAGGAACATGGATTTCAGATATATGGCAGGCCTATGTCCATCTTTTGTTAATTCATCAAGTAACCCAAATGCTTGACCGGGATTTTCTTCATAGTAGAAAGTCTCCTGTTATGATGACAAAAGAATCATAACTTTTAAAAAATGATATATAAACTGCAAACAATTCATGTAACATGAAAAAACTAAAACTTACCAAAACTGTCTCGAGTTGAAGTGTTTGGTTCTTATGTTCAATACACATATTCAGAACAACCTGTTGTTTCCTTGGAAACCAATGAAATTGATGGCGAACAAATTTTTCCATGCAACATCTCTTATAAATTAACGGATGCTTGCTTGATTCGTAAATTTCTTTACAACTGTTTAACAAAATAGTATAATAATCTTCTAGAAGAAAATACATAAACAGAAAACAATGAAAAGGTGTAAAGCTCACCTATAAGAAGCATGAAACAAATCTTCTAATGAATTTCCCACCACCCTTGATAATATCTCACTCAACAAACCTATTGGCAAATCAGTGAGCTTCTTTTCCGATTCTCTAACATTCACGACGGGACACTCATCAGATAAACGCTGGCGCTTGGAACTCTCCATCAGATCAATGAATTTGCCCTCGTCTACCCAACGTTGTCCCCTGAATAGTTGAATACGAACAAAATCCAACTATTCATATATTACAATAGAACAATACTCAAGCATCATTTCAACTTCCAATTATTACTCAACCATTGTAACGTTTCAACTTCACGGAGCAGTTAAAGTCACTGTGGTTAGTTTTTCTTAAATATTACAATATGTCGCTGAAACTGCAGCAGTTAAAGTCGCTAAAATACCACTGTAAGGGTATGGAAAACGCGATTTCTATAATGTTGAATAGCACTGTAATAACTCGCTAAATAAAATAGTATCGCTGAATTTATATAACCAAGTTGCTGATTTAAGAGCAAGCATCGCTGAAATAACTATTAAATAATCGCTGAACGATCAATACAACCGGCTTACAAAAAATGATGAATTCAAAACAATTCTCACGAATCCTTTCACGAATTCAAAAGTCAATAACAATATCGTAAATCCTTTCACGAATCCTTTGAAGAAAGAAACTATGCTCACGAGTTACAATGCAATGTATACACACTTCATGTCATTTCTCCGGTAGTCTCTATCCTGACCCCCAACATCACCAGACCATAAGCGCGATGAAGACATTCTCGGCAGAATATATCTCATTTTGAGAAAGCTGATATGGAATTCTCGATCTTTTACTAGCGAACCAACTAACAACCTTTTTTCTACATGACAACAAAACCTGTTTGTCATAACTTATGCCAGACAACAGTGTCAATGCTTCTTAAAATATTTTTCTTCATCCTTGTTCAACAGCATCATACACTTTAGGAACACGGATGGCAGGTGTCCGACCTTGATAGAATCATCCAGAATTGCCAGGGCACCATCAAGATCTTCATTGAACTCATAAATATCCTAAATCAGTCAAAAAACATTTTTACTATATTGTAGTAAAGTTCAACATCACATATACAAATACTGCCAAAAAATGTCCAGTTCAAATGTATTAGAATTTAGTAACAACTAAACATTGTAATGTCCAGTTCAAATATTCTGTTGCCATTCAAACGACAATTTTCAAAGAAATCATTCTTGGAAGGCGAACCAAATGGAAATGCACCAGATAGAAACTTATCCATACAGCACCGTGAATATACCAATGGAATTTTCGTTGCATCATACAATACTTTGCAACTAAAAATGTATCAGCAAAACAACTATTACGATCTATTCAAAAGATATACCAAATCCAGCGTGAACTAAATAACAATATAAATAAAAAAAAAAACCTGAAGCCCGCATTAAACAGATCCTGCAAGGACCAAGCAGACACACGAGACATAATGTCCACAATTAAGGGATGTGGCATATCAAGATCCATTTATCAGGTCCCACCAACCTCTGATGAACGGTTGTCCTTTCCATTTTCAATCTGATGAAAGGAAGTCGGATTACGGGTTCAATAAAATAAGAGGAACTTGCACGAATTCGAAACAGTTCAATAAGAAACTGAAAAGTCACATAAATGATACAAATAACTGAATAATCAAGTAAATATGAAAATCAGCGTTCAGCAGATCATAAATCAGCGATCACAAGAATATTATTCAGCGGGCGTTAGTTAAAAGTTCATTTTCAGAACCCTAAATCCTAAACCCAATAACCTACACCCTCTAGGTATATTCCCATCACTGAATAACAAACACATAGTCGCTGGATCACACATAGTGCATCGCTGATATGTAATAAAAAAATACTAGAGGGAAAAGAACAGACCTATATGAATATAAACTTTTTCAGCTATTCTGGAGCGAAGAACCACCGTTAACAGTTGATTATCGTCGGAGAATATCCCAAAAGTTGGGAATCGCTGAAAAGCCCTAGACACGATAACGAATACTATGTGATAAAATAAAATAAAAAATGGTGGTTAAATATTATAATATATCGCTGAAATCGCATTACTGTTGTCGCTGAAAAAGAAATTTTATATTTTAAATCGCATAATTAAATCGCTGAAATAAAATAAAAATTTCCCTACAAATCACTATTGCCGCTGAATAGTATAACCGATCTCGCTGAATATTAAAAAAGTGATCGCTGATTTCAGAAGTGAACGTCGCTGAGTTTATTGAACAATTTACTCAGGAAAACACACAATCAATTACTTGAAATTACATTTCATATATGAAAAAATAAAACAACTTCAAACATTCTGAGCATTTGATAACAAATCTTTATTTCTGTATCCGTTGACGATGTTCTAACTCTTTCTTTTTCCGAACAGCTTTAGAAATAGAGACCATTCTCTTGTTGGATTTCTTCCGCCCTTTACTCGTTTCTCTTTCCCTTAAATGCAAATTTGAGTAATCTGATGTATTTCCAATCTCTGCAAAAAATAAAAACATTGAGAAACACTATTTTCAAAAAGCAAAAGCATAAACATGTCTTTGGTTAAAAATTACCCGACTCTTTGTTAATATCAATATTGTCATACTTTGTTTTCAGCAATTTCTCAAAATCATTTATAAACGATTCACAAGCATCCACATTTTGTGACAACACAATTGCTGACTTAAAAAACAAGCCACAAAATTTCTGGTATCTAGATGTTGCATTGACCACATTTGTTTCTTTTCCAACACCAACATCAACATAACTTAGATCAGATTTTGACCACATTTGTTTCTTTTCCAACACCAACATCAACATAACTTAGATCAGATTTTGCATTCCTTGACCACCACCCCAAAATATATTTATCTGGAATAGTATGAAACACTTTTGCTCCACTTCCTGACAGAAAATCCCCATATCACCCTCAAAGCATGACAACATAAAATCCCCATATTCTCAAACATAATGCAAGTGTATCCAATTGTACCATCATCCATGTTAACATTGACATGATCACCAATCAACTTTGAATCTGCATCTTCTATCTTGCAAACACGATAAATTAATGCATCTGGTTGAAGCTCAACCATATACCCAAATGACAAATCATACTCATTGTTGAAAATATTGAACACATTTGGTGTATACTTTTCAGCTATATACTTCAAGAGTGGATTCATAATAAACCTGGCAGAAACTTGTCTATCATCTGCCTTAAAATCTTCCATCCATTCATTATCCCTCCTTGACTTCATAACCCTCTCAAAATGTGCAAAGAACTCAACATAGTTATCAACTGGCCTTAAGAATGTAACACCCCGGTTTTTGGTCACCCAGGTCGGGATGTCACCGCCACATCTCCCTAGCAAGACACGGTTTCTCCGAGCTTTCTAAAGAGATGCAAGGCTATGGTTTTTCAGAATTTAAAACATTCAAACAGCCCATTTATATATAATTTAAAAATAATACATCAAAGTTGCAGCGGAAAATAACATTTACATATATGTATCGCAGCGGAATTTAAATATAGGGCCAACATGGCCTAATCACGGGTTAAACAGGCCCGTTCATGCAAGATCTAGTCTACTACAAAAACTTAAACTAATATATCATCCCAAGCTCCCCGTGTATGCATATGACGATGCATAATTCTCAACTCTGGAAGAAAAAAAAAAGAAAATATGGTTTTGGTCAGCACTACGTGCTGAGTAAGTTAACACATACATAACTATGGGGTTTCAAAGCCATTATTTAATATTTAAAAAAAAAAAACATGTGCACAACACCACATAATTTAACTTATTTATCTAACAATAATTAAATGGCATAATTTAAAGGATAGAGATTTCATAAGATCATAAATATAATTTGCAAAGCAATATAATTATAGGACGTAATTTAAAAGCATAATCCAAAAGGAACAATTTTCGAGTCTCCTAGTTTCATATCTCATGTCTCATGTTTCAAGTTTATATTTCAATTTCCATTCGGCAAGTTTTATATTTCAATTGCCTTCCGGCAAGCAGTATATTTCAATTGCCTTTCGGCAAGCAAGATATTTCAATTGCCTTTCGGCAAGCAGGATATTTCAATTGCCTTTCGGCAAGAAGGATATTTCAATTGCCTTTCGGCAAGCAGGATATTTCAATTGCCTTTCGGCAAGCATTATATTTCATG
The DNA here is from genome assembly GCA_030278955.1 of Hygrophila difformis. NCBI lineage: Eukaryota > Viridiplantae > Streptophyta > Magnoliopsida > Lamiales > Acanthaceae > Hygrophila > Hygrophila difformis. Next base: position 34,434,068 of record JAOANR010000011.1, on the reverse strand, counting down.
TGTATTATATTTCAAACGAATTCCCAATCGTTTAAACCTTAAAGGCTAATTTCACCGTTTAACAAGATTTCAAGATTTGACTCGGTTATATCTCAACTCATTTCAACCCTAAAGGTTAATTCCATGTTTCAACAAGATTCCAAGATTTCGTTTCCGGTAAACCACAGTTTACTCTAAAATTCGTCTAAAATCGGATTTAATTCCAAAAATTTCAAAATTTCATGTCTGACTCAGAAACATCGAGATCTACAACTTTCGTGTTTTAACTTTTTCAATCCGAGATACCTAAATAGGACAAAATCACCAATTTTCGCAGAAGAATAATTCTGTCCGAATTTAATGTATCACAGTTTAAAGATTTCGAATTCTACCATAGCAATTCAACTCCAAATTTGCTAAAATTTGACAGAGATCATCTTAAGACATTTATATACAACTTTCATGTTCGGCCAAAGATCTAAAACAGTCTAAATCCTATGTCAAAAACGCAATCAAGATCATTCCTAAGTTCTGTCAAAGATTTCAAGATCTAGTTTCAAGCAGTTCGGTTTCGGTGGGTTTTCACATATCATATCGACTCTAAAAATTCTCAAAACTTTACAGTAGCTAGATCTAAGTCTTAGGAACGTTTTTCGTGTTTTAAGTTTCTCCGTTTGAATTCGTTTTAAGGTTCGGAAAAATTCAACAAATCTGTTGCATCGGTAGAAAGTTTAGATTGACAGATTTTCGATTTCTTGTTAATCTTTTAGTTTTGAATGTTTTAATTCATCCCAAAACCATGTAAGAGTTAACTTACAGTGTCTATGAACGTCGGGGATGTCTAGTTCGGAGGCGTGGCTTCCAGATCACCGTTTCTCCTCTCCGTTCGTCGGGTTCTACGATCTAGATTCAATACGGGGTGTAGAAAGAAAAGAATCGAAGTTAGAATCCGTTTTCGGATTGAAACGTGAAGAGATTTATCGAACCAGAGCTTACCACAACGTTTGGAGATCCTTGGATTTTCGTCCAAAGCTGCTGCCTCCGTTTGGTGCTTTCCGTCGACTCCGAATTTAGGGTTTCGAACGTATAGTAGGTTGTAGGGTTTTGTAAACTTGTTTGGGGCTCCCAAGGGGCTTATTTATAGAATTCTCAATCCCTAGGGCGTCCACATCTGACCTAAAGGTCTTGGGTCGAGAGATGTTCAACCGAAAGTCGAAAAATCCGCGTTCGGGCGAGAGATTCACGCAACAACCAAATCTGTCAAGTGGCGCGGTCGTGGCGCGCTAATCGCCCTCCACCGCGCGGCCACCGCGCCGTCTTCGCCTGGACTTCGGTCCGGGCGGGTCGTGCGATCCGTCGTGCTTTTCCGCCTCTCTTTCGGGTTTCTATCCCTCTATGCTCCCGAATTCCGATTCCCGGGGTATCTTCGGGTTTCTACTTTCTCTCTAAATTTATTCTCGGGTCTAATTGGATGTTTGGACTCGAATCCTCGAGTTCATTAGTGTCGAGTTTCGGTGTATAATTTATTTACCTTTAATCCATCCTTTTATTTAATTAAATTCCTTTAATTCCTTTGTAAGTAAAAATCACATTTTCTCATTTCCTTATCTTTATTTATTTCTTTATTTGCTGGATTCATTTATTTATTTATGGTATTTATTTTATTTATTATTTATTTATTTAATTATTGTTTTATTTTATGTTGGAAAATTCTCGGGTATTACAGTCTACCCTCCTTAAGAATCAACTTCGTCCTCGAAGTTGTGTTTCGGCTCTTCTCGTGCCAAAGTCTTTTTGTTGTTTTATTATTTTGCGACTGAACTTAGAATTAAAACTTCTAAGCTGCCTACGTACCCTGTGAAGGGATCAAGCCATAACGTAGTTCAAAATTTTATTTGGGATACATATTGTCGAGCCAACTAAAATAATGCAACTACTTTATTACGGGGTATCACATCCTCTCTCCCTTAGGACTCCAGTTATGTCCCCATAACTGCCTATTCAGTACTCTCGAGAGGTTTCGGGTTTTGGTCTTTATTCTGATGGTACTGGTGCCGTTGGTTGTTGCCACCTTGACCGTCTGGGTTTCGTGGTTGCTTAAGTCGAGTAGTCACATCCTCTCTCTTGTCGATATTCTCTTTCCGTGTCCGGCAATCACGCAGCTGATGACCATGTCGACCACATCGAAGGCATGCTCCAGGCTGAGGGCATCCTCTCGCATAATGCGGTTTACCACACTTTGGACATGGTGACGCATAGTCACAATGGTTGAAGACTATCCCCTTTTTCTCCCCATTGTCATTTTGATGTTGTCCTTTCGAGTTTCCATCGAAATGGTCCTTATCCACCTTGTATTCTCCTTGTGGTCCTTGGTTAGCCTCATCTATCGGTTTCCGTTTCAGTCCTTGGACTCGTGCAACCGCTACCGCACGATCATAAACCGTCTGCAGGTTCGTGAATTGTCCTACTGCAAGTATCTCCCGGATACTAAGGTTCAGACCCATCTCAAATTTCTGAGCCTTGTCAGAGTCGGTTGGTACTATCCTCGTAGCAAATCGTACCAATTCCTTAAACCGGGTGTAATACTCCTGCACCGTCCGTCCCTCTTGCTTCAGTGATAAAAACTCTTCGTACATTGCCGCCTTGGTGCTCATGGGGTAGAAGCGGTCCCTTAGATCCTCCTTAAGTTTAGTCCACGAATAAGCTTCTTCAGCTTCCTCTAAATTCCTCTGGAGGTCTTGCCACCACTCATCAGCTTCGCCTCCTAAGTAGTAGGTTGCTACTCGTGTCTTTGCCTCATCAGGGCATTTGATAGCATCCAAGAGCTTATCAAACGTACGGATCCACCCCTCTAGTTTGGCGGGATCCTCCTGCCCATCATAACGTGGTGGTTGATAGGGATTCACCAACGCTAGATAGTTGGTTTGGGCTACGGGCGGAGTTACTGCTGCAGGTGTCCTATGCACCTCCGCATTTCCTAATGCTACTAGGAATCCCTCTATCGTTTTTAAACGTGCTTCCATATTATTGGGCGCTTGAGGCACTTGCTCTCCTAGGTTCTGAGGACTTTCACTGTTGTTGGGCGTGTTGGAAAGGTTAGCATCAGTGCCGTTTGGACTCACCTTCCTTGGTTTCCTCCTAGGCGCCATTTTCTGTTATATAGATTAGCTTATCTTGGTTTAGGTAGATCGCTCGAATGAGACGTTTCGTAAATTTCTAATTTCAAATTTTCGGATTTGTTGTTTGGAGATCCAAACAAGATTTTTGGAATAAAGAGTGTTTTAATATAACTTGATTTTTCTCGTTGTTCCACATGAGGAAATTTTCTAATTTGTACAAGGGTAGGAATGGCTAAGGTCGAGGATTGTTATGTTTAGGCGAACGCATAGATCAATGAGATCTAGAACTAAGGCAAGATCAGTCTCTAGTTATTGTTTCTAGTTCGATGTCATGCCTCAAGATTATATAGGTGTAACAAGAGATCTAAGTTAATTTCGCCAAGATTCTAAGTTCAATTCGCAAAGATTCTAAGTTAGAATTCGCAAAGATTCTAAGTTCTCTAAGTTTAGGCAATGCAATATGCACATGCAAATGATGATTTCCCCAAAAATAATTCATGCACTATATATATATATTTTTTCCATGGGTTTTAAAATAAAAATTTCTCCATGGAAATAATACTTTAAAATTTAAAATAATAGTCAAAATATTAATAGTAGTTTAAAAATAATAATGGTTTTAAAAATACCCGGGCTTTGATACCACCTTGTAACACCCCGGTTTTTGGTCACCCAGGTCGGGATGTCACCGCCACATCTCCCTAGCAAGACACGGTTTCTCCAAGCTTTCTAAAGAGATGCAAGGCTATGGTTTTTCAGAATTTAAAACATTCAAACAGCTCATTTATATATAATTTAAAAATAATACATCAAAGTTGCAGCGGAAAATAACATTTACATATATGTATCGCAGCGGAATTTAAATATAGGGCCAACATGGCCTAATCACGGGTTAAACAGGCCCGTTCATGCAAGATCTAGTCTACTACAAAACTTAAACTAATATATCATCCCAAGCTCCCCGTGTATGCATATGACGATGCATAATTCTCAACTCTGGAAGAAAAAAAAAAGAAAATATGGTTTTGGTCAGCACTACGTGCTGAGTAAGTTAACACATACATAACTATGGGGTTTCAAATCCATTATTTAATATTTAAAAAAAAAAATATGTGCACAACACCACATAATTTAACTTATTTATCTAACAATAATTAAATGGCATAATTTAAAGGATAGAGATTTCATAAGATCATAAATATAATTTGCAAAGCAATATAATTATAGGACGTAATTTAAAAGTATAATCCAAAAGGAACAATTTTCGAGTCTCCTAGTTTCATATCTCATGTCTCATGTTTCAAGTTTATATTTCAATTTCCATTCGGCAAGTTTTATATTTCAATTGCCTTCCGGCAAGCAGTATATTTCAATTGCCTTTCGGCAAGCAAGATATTTCAATTGCCTTTCGGCAAGCAAGATATTTCAATTGCCTTTCGGCAAGCAGGATATTTCAATTGCCTTTCGGCAAGCAGGATATTTCAATTGCCTTTCGGCAAGCATTATATTTCATGTGTATTATATTTCAAACGAATTCCCAATCGTTTAAACCTTAAAGGCTAATTTCACCGTTTAACAAGATTTCAAGATTTGACTCGGTTATATCTCAACTCATTTCAACCCTAAAGGTTAATTCCATGTTTCAACAAGATTCCAAAATTTCGTTTCCGGTAAACCACAGTTTACTCTAAAATTCGTCTAAAATCGGATTTAATTCCAAAAATTCCAAAATTTCATGTCTGACTCAGAAACATCGAGATCTACAACTTTCGTGTTTTAACTTTTTCAATCCGAGATACCTAAATAGGTCAAAATCACCAATTTTCGCAGAAGAATAATTCTGTCCGAATTTAATGTATCACAGTTTAAAGATTTCGAATTCTACCATAGCAATTCAACTCCAAATTTGCTAAAATTTGACAGAGATCATCTTAAGACATTTATTTACAACTTTCATGTTCGGCCAAAGATCTAAAACAGTCTAGATCCTATGTCAAAAACGCATTCAAGATCATTCCTAAGTTCTGTCCAAGATTTCAAGATCCAGTTTCAAGCAGTTCGGTTTCGGTGGGTTTTCACATATCATATCGACTCCAAAAATTCTCAAAACTTTACAGTAGCTAGATCTAAGTCTTAGGAACGTTTTTCGTGTTTTAAGTTTCTCCGTTTAAATTCGTTTTAAGGTTCGGAAAAATTCAACAAATCTGTTGCGTCGGTAGAAAGTTTAGATTGACAGATTTTCGATTTCTTGTTAATCTTTTAGTTTTGAATGTTTTAATTCATCCCAAAACCATGTAAGAGTTAACTTACAGTGTCTATGAACGTCGGGGATGTCTAGTTCGGAGGCGTGGCTTCCAGATCACCGTTTCTCCTCTCCGTTCGTCGGGTTCTACGATCTAGATTCAATACGGGGTGTAGAAAGAAAAGAATCGAAGTTAGAATCCGTTTTCGGATTGAAACGTGAAGAGATTTATCGAACCAGAGCTTACCACAACGTTTGGAGATCCTTGGATTTTCGTCCAAAGCTGCTGCCTCCGTTTGGTGCTTTCCGTCGACTCCGAATTTAGGGTTTCGAACGTATAGTAGGTTGTAGGGTTTTGTAAACTTGTTTGGGGCTCCCAAGGGGCTTATTTATAGAATTCTCAATCCCTAGGGCGTCCACATCTGACCTAAAGGTCTTGGGTCGAGAGATGTTCAACCGAAAGTCGAAAAATCCGCGTTCGGGCGAGAGATTCACGCAACAACCAAATCTGTCAAGTGGCGCGGTCGTGGCGCGCTAATCGCCCTCCACCGCGCGGCCACCGCGCCGTCTTCGCCTGGACTTCGGTCCGGGCGGGTCGTGCGATCCGTCGTGCTTTTCCGCCTCTCTTTCGGGTTTCTATCCCTCTATGCTCCCGAATTCCGATTCCCGGGGTATCTTCGGGTTTCTACTTTCTCTCTAAATTTATTCTCGGGTCTAATTGAATGTTTGGACTCGAATCCTCGAGTTCATTAGTGTCGAGTTTCGGTGTATAATTTATTTACCTTTAATCCATCCTTTTATTTAATTAAATTCCTTTAATTCCTTTGTAAGTAAAAATCTCATTTTCTCATTTCCTTATCTTTATTTATTTCTTTATTTGCTGGATTCATTTATTTATTTATGGTATTTATTTTATTTATTATTTATTTATTTAATTATTATTTTATTTTATGTTGGAAAATTCTCGGGTATTACAGTCTACCCTCCTTAAGAATCAACTTCGTCCTCGAAGTTGTGTTTCGGCTCTTCTCGTGCCAAAGTCTTTTTGTTGTTTTATTATTTTGCGACTGAACTTAGAATTAAAACTTCCAAGCTGCCTACGTACCCTGTGAAGGGATCAAGCCATAACGTAGTTCAAAATTTTATTTGGGATACATATTGTCGAGCCAACTAAAATAATGCAACTACTTTATTACGGGGTATCACATCCTCTCCCCCTTAGGACTCCAGTTATGTCCCCATAACTGCCTATTCAGTACTCTCGAGAGGTTTCGGGTTTTGGTCTTTATTCTGATGGTACTGGTGCCGTTGGTTGTTGCCACCTTGACCGTCTGGGTTTCGTGGTTGCTTAAGTCGAGTAGTCACATCCTCTCTCTTGTCGATATTCTCTTTCCGTGTCCGGCAATCACGCAGCTGATGACCATGTCGACCACATCGAAGGCATGCTCCAGGCTGAGGGCATCCTCTCGCATAATGCGGTTTACCACACTTTGGACATGGTGACGCATAGTCACAATGGTTGAAGACTATCCCCTTTTTCTCCCCATTGTCATTTTGATGTTGTCCTTTCGAGTTTCCATCGAAATGGTCTTTATCCACCTTGTATTCTCCTTGTGGTCCTTGGTTAGCCTCATCTATCGGTTTCCGTTTCAGTCCTTGGACTCGTGCAACCGCTACCGCACGATCATAAACCGTCTGCAGGTTCGTGAATTGTCCTACTGCAAGTATCTCCCGGATACTAAGGTTCAGACCCATCTCAAATTTCTGAGCCTTGTCAGAGTCGGTTGGTACTATCCTCGTAGCAAATCGTACCAATTCCTTAAACCGGGTGTAATACTCCTGCACCGTCCGTCCCTCTTGCTTCAGTGATAAAAACTCTTCGTACATTGCCGCCTTGGTGCTCATGGGGTAGAAGCGGTCCCTTAGATCCTCCTTAAGTTTAGTCCACGAATAAGCTTCTTCAGCTTCCTCTAAATTCCTCTGGAGGTCTTGCCACCACTCATCAGCTTCGCCTCCTAAGTAGTAGGTTGCTACTCGTGTCTTTGCCTCATCAGGGCATTTGATAGCATCCAAGAGCTTATCAAACGTACGGATCCACCCCTCTAGTTTGGCGGGATCCTCCTGCCCATCATAACGTGGTGGTTGATAGGGATTCACCAACGCTAGATAGTTGGTTTGGGCTACGGGCGGAGTTACTGCTGCAGGTGTCCTATGCACCTTCGCATTTCCTAATGCTACTAGGAATCCCTCTATCGTTTTTAAACGTGCTTCCATATTATTGGGCGCTTGAGGCACTTGCTCTCCTAGGTTCTGAGGACTTTCACTGTTGTTGGGCGTGTTGGAAAGGTTAGCATCAGTGCCGTTTGGACTCACCTTCCTTGGTTTCCTCCTAGGCGCCATTTTCTGTTATATAGATTAGCTTATCTTGGTTTAGGTAGATCGCTCGAATGAGACGTTTCGTAAATTTCTAATTTCAAATTTTCGGATTTGTTGTTTGGAGATCCAAACAAGATTTTTGGAATAAAGAGTGTTTTAATATAACTTGATTTTTCTCGTTGTTCCACATGAGGAAATTTTCTAATTTGTACAAGGGTAGGAATGGCTAAGGTCGAGGATTGTTATGTTTAGGCGAACGCATAGATCAATGAGATCTAGAACTAAGGCAAGATCAGTCTCTAGTTATTGTTTCTAGTTCGATGTCATGCCTCAAGATTATATAGGTGTAACAAGAGATCTAAGTTAATTTCGCCAAGATTCTAAGTTCAATTCGCAAAGATTCTAAGTTAGAATTCGCAAAGATTCTAAGTTCTCTAAGTTTAGGCAATGCAATATGCACATGCAAATGATGATTTCCCCAAAAATAATTCATGCACTATATATATATATTTTTTTCCATGGGTTTTAAAATAAAAATTTCTCCATGGAAATAATACTTTAAAATTTAAAATAATAGTCAAAATATTAATAGTAGTTTAAAAATAATAATGGTTTTAAAAATACCCGGGCTTTGATACCACCTTGTAACACCCCGGTTTTTGGTCACCCAGGTCGGGATGTCACCGCCACATCTCCCTAGCAAGACACGGTTTCTCCAAGCTTTCTAAAGAGATGCAAGGCTATGGTTTTTCAGAATTTAAAACATTCAAACAGCCCATTTATATATAATTTAAAAATAATACATCAAAGTTGCAGCGGAAAATAACATTTACATATATGTATCGCAGCGGAATTTAAATATAGGGCCAACATGGCCTAATCACGGGTTAAACAGGCCCGTTCATGCAAGATCTAGTCTACTACAAAAACTTAAACTAATATATCATCCCAAGCTCCCCGTGTATGCATATGACGATGCATAATTCTCAACTCTGGAAGAAAAAAAAAAGAAAATATGGTTTTGGTCAGCACTACGTGCTGAGTAAGTTAACACATACATAACTATGGGGTTTCAAAGCCATTATTTAATATTTAAAAAAAAAATATGTGCACAACACCACATAATTTAACTTATTTATCTAACAATAATTAAATGGCATAATTTAAAGGATAGAGATTTCATAAGATCATAAATATAATTTGCAAAGCAATATAATTATAGGACGTAATTTAAAAGCATAATCCAAAAGGAACAATTTTCGAGTCTCCTAGTTTCATATCTCATGTCTCATGTTTCAAGTTTATATTTCAATTTCCATTCGGCAAGTTTTATATTTCAATTGCCTTCCGGCAAGCAGTATATTTCAATTGCCTTTCGGCAAGCAAGATATTTCAATTGCCTTTCGGCAAGCAAGATATTTCAATTGCCTTTCGGCAAGCAGGATATTTCAATTGCCTTTCGGCAAGCAGGATATTTCAATTGCCTTTCGGCAAGCATTATATTTCATGTGTATTATATTTCAAACGAATTCCCAATCGTTTAAAACTTAAAGGCTAATTTCACCGTTTAACAAGATTTCAAGATTTGACTCGGTTATATCTCAACTCATTTCAACCCTAAAGGTTAATTCCATGTTTCAACAAGATTCCAAGATTTCGTTTCCGGTAAACTACAGTTTACTCTAAAATTCGTCTAAAATCGGATTTAATTCCAAAAATTCCAAAATTTCATGTCTGAGTCAGAAACATCGAGATCTACAACTTTCGTGTTTTAACTTTTTCAATCCGAGATACCTAAATAGGTCAAAATCACCAATTTTCGCAGAAGAATAATTCTGTCCGAATTTAATGTATCACAGTTTAAAGATTTCGAATTCTACCATAGCAATTCAACTCCAAATTTGCTAAAATTTGACAGAGATCATCTTAAGACATTTATTTACAACTTTCATGTTCGGCCAAAGATCTAAAACTGTAATACCCGAGAATTTTCTAACATAAAATAAAACAATAATTAAATAAATAAATAATAAATAAAATAAATACTATAAATAAATAAACAAATCCAGCAAATAAATAAATAAATAAATATAAGGAAATGAGAAATGAGATTTTTACTTAAAAAGGAATTAAAGGAATTTAATTCAATAAAAGGATGGATAAATGGAACACCAAAACCCGACACTAATGAACTCGAGTATTCGAGTCCAAAACATCCAATTAGACTAAGAATAAAAATTAGAGAGAAAGTATGAACCCGAATATACCCCGGGAATCGGAATTCGGGAGCAAAGAGGAATAGAAACCCGAAAGAGAGGCGGAAAAGCACGACGGATCGCACGACCCGCCCGGACCGAAGTCCAGGCGTAGACGGCGCGGTGGCCGCGCGCCCAATGGGGAAAACCGCGCCACGACCGCGCCACCCCACAGATTTGGTTGTTGCGTGAATCTCTCACCCGAACGCGGATTTTTCGACTTTCGGTTGAACACCTCTCGACTCCAGAGTTCTAGGTCGGCCGTGGACGCCCTAGGGACTTAGAATTCTATAAATAAGCCCCTTGGGAGCCCCGAACAAGTTTACGAAACCCTAAAGCATTCTATACGTTCGAAACCCTAATCCGGAGTCGTCGGAGGCACGAAACCAAGACGAACGCTGTTGGACGAGTTCTCTACAGATCTCCATAGTCGTGGTAAGTCTCGGTCCAATCTCTATTCAATAAACGATTCGAAAACGAATCCTAATCATCTCCTTTTTCTTTCTACACCCCGTATCGAATCTAGATCGTAGAACCCGACGAACGGAGAGGAGAGACGGTGATCTGGAAGCCACGCCTCCGAATTGGACATTCCCGACGTTCATAGATACAGTAAGTTAACCTTACATGGTTTTGGGAGATCTTAAAACATTCGAAACCTAAAAGATTTGACAAGAATCATAAATCTGTCCACTTTCGTTTTCTACCGACGCAACAGCATTGTTGAGTTTTTCCGACCCTTAAAACGAACTCAAACGGAAAAACTTAAAATACGAAAAACGTTCCTAAGACTTAGACCTAGCTACTGTAAAAATTTGAGAATTTTTGGAGTTGATTTGATATGTGAAAACCTGTCGAAACCGAACTGTTTGATTTTAGATCTTGAAATCTTGGACAGAACTTAGGAATGATCGTGATCTCGTTTTTGGTATAGGATCTAGGCTGTTTTAGATCTTTGGCCGAACATGAAAGTTGTAGATAAATGTCTTAAGATGATCCCTGTCAAATTTCATTACATTTGGAGTTGAATTGATATGGTAGAAACTGAAATCTTTGATCTGTGATGTATTGAACTCGGACAGATTTCTTGTTATGCGAAAATCAGCGATTTTGACCTACTTAGGTATCTCGGATTGAAAAAGTTAAAACATGAAAGTTGTAGATCTTGATGTTTCCGAGTCAGATGTGAAATTTTGGAATTTTTGGAATTAAATCTGATTTTAGACGAATTTTGGAGTAAACTGTGATTTACCGAAACGAAATTTTGAAATCTTGTTGAAACATGGAATTAACCTTTAGGGTTGAAACGAATTGAGATATTGTTTCTAAATTAATACATTGGAAGGCAGATTTTAAAAACTAAATCCCCTTACAAACTTGATAAATTAAAATTAGGGGTGAGTGCTCTGCAGGGTGCCCCCTAACGATTCACTTCGTGCCGTAATGGACGATGGTGACCCCGCGCGCTATACTTGAAATGTGATATTGCCAAAACGGCGAAACTTAGAGCCTACACTCTCGTGAATATCCGTATGGGTTTCCCGAGGCTCCGGAGTGGTACTGGGTATGGCTGATACGGCTGCGGCCGCCGGGCTACCGGCTAAACTTGTTGACATCGCGATTTCTATCGTGAAACTTGAGATACCAAATCGGGAATGTAATGGGGATTCTAAATCAAATTAAACTAGATTAAATTATACTGTTGTCCAATTAAATTATTTAAATGCTTTATTTAAAGTTATGGCTTTCATGATTTAATCATGTGATATGTGTTATTAAATAGAGCCTGAGATAGACTGTGCTATATGATATGGATTATATGAAATCAAATATTATGTTATTATCATGCTTTTGTTAAAGTATTAAATTTATGGCTTTTAAACCCTACGATCATGCATGTGTTAACTTACTCAGCAATTTTGCTGATCAAAACCAATTTTATTCCTTTCTTTACAGAATATGTGGAATGAGCCTGTATGAGCACGAATCATGCATGGGATTTTGGGATTGTTATTTTGCTTTTATATTTCATACTTAGACTATATTATGAACGGGCCTGTTTAACCCGTGTTTTGGCCATGTCGGCCCTTTTTATATTTTCCGCTGCGATACTGTACTAAACTAAATATTTCCGCTGCGCTATGCTATTGTTATTTTCGATTTATATTGTATGGGCTATTTTGAATGCTTTAATATTTTGAACACTGCAATACCTAGCCTTGCATCTCTTTAGTAAGCTCGGAGAAACCGTGTCTTACTAGGGAGATGTGGCGGTGACATCCCGACCTGGGTTACCAAAAACCGGGGTGTTACAAAAACAGTCTAGATCCTATGTCAAAAACGCAATCAAGATCATTCCTAAGTTCTGTCCAAGATTTCAAGATCCAGTTTCAAGCAGTTCGGTTTCGGTGGGTTTTCACATATCATATCGACTCCAAAAATTCTCAAAACTTTACAGTAGCTAGATCTAAGTCTTAGGAACGTTTTTCGTGTTTTAAATTTCTCCGTTTGAATTCGTTTTAAGGTTCGGAAAAATTCAACAAATCTGTTGCGTCGGTAGAAAGTTTAGATTGACAGATTTTCGATTTCTTGTTAATCTTTTAGTTTTGAATGTTTTAATTCATCCCAAAACCATGTAAGAGTAAACTTACAGTGTCTATGAACGTCGGGGATGTCTAGTTCGGAGGCGTGGCTTCCAGATCACCGTTTCTCCTCTCCGTTCGTCGGGTTCTACGATCTAGATTCAATACGGGGTGTAGAAAGAAAAGAATCGAAGTTAGAATCCGTTTTCGGATTGAAACGTGAAGAGATTTATCGAACCAGAGCTTACCACAACGTTTGGAGATCCTTGGATTTTCGTCCAAAGCTGCTGCCTCCGTTTGGTGCTTTCCGTCGACTCCGAATTTAGGGTTTCGAACGTATAGTAGGTTGTAGGGTTTTGTAAACTTGTTTGGGGCTCCCAAGGGGCTTATTTATAGAATTCTCAATCCCTAGGGCGTCCACATCTGACCTAAAGGTCTTGGGTCGAGAGATGTTCAACCGAAAGTCGAAAAATCCGCGTTCGGGCGAGAGATTCACGCAACAACCAAATCTGTCAAGTGGCGCGGTCGTGGCGCGCTAATCGCCCTCCACCGCGCGGCCACCGCGCCGTCTTCGCCTGGACTTCGGTCCGGGCGGGTCGTGCGATCCGTCGTGCTTTTCCGCCTCTCTTTCGGGTTTCTATCCCTCTATGCTCCCGAATTCCGATTCCCGGGGTATCTTCGGGTTTCTACTTTCTCTCTAAATTTATTCTCGGGTCTAATTGGATGTTTGGACTCGAATCCTCGAGTTCATTAGTGTCGAGTTTCGGTGTATAATTTATTTACCTTTAATCCATCCTTTTATTTAATTAAATTCCTTTAATTCCTTTTTAAGTAAAAATCTCATTTTCTCATTTCCTTATCTTTATTTATTTCTTTATTTGCTGGATTCATTTATTTATTTATGGTATTTATTTTATTTATTATTTATTTATTTAATTATTGTTTTATTTTATGTTGGAAAATTCTCGGGTATTACAAAGAACCTGTGAAATGTCAACACAATATGGGAATGTGAAAATCAAATTATCAACTAAAGAAAGAAAACACACATTGTTGAAAATATGATATGTTGTCGCTGTCAAATACACATGAAAGTCGCTGAAAATAACTAAACAAATATCACTAAAAATGAATTTTCTTCACACCGTTTCACAACTGAGTTAAAAGATTCACTTAGCTGAGTAGTCCTCATTCCTGCAGTAAAATGATTTTTAGCCCAAGCAGCGGACCATTGCCTTCTCAAACTATAAGTAGTCGACAACCACCTATGTTCAGAATGTGAGAAACAAGTTGATAGCATGTATTCCCATTCAACCTCAAATTCCATCTCTGTCCTCACATCATATACCAAATGATGGAATAGCTTAATAAACCTAAAAAACAATAAAAATGAGTTCAACATGTACATATCAATATCCAATCGAAAAAACAATTGAAAGTAAAAATAACTAAATATTTACCTTGGTGCGTACAGTTGACTCCAATTTTTTTTCGCATTTTCTATGATGTGCCAACTACATAATGCATGATAGGTATTAGGCAAAATTTTCCAAATTGCCGGTGCCATCACACAATCTTGATCTGTGAAAATTGTTTGAGGTGTCTTATCCCCCATACACTTCAAAAATGTTTTAAATAGCCACTTAAATGATCTTTGAGTTTCATCAAGCATCAATGCAGCTCCAAAAATAGAAGTCTGTCGGTGATGATTGAATCCAACAAAAAAGCTAATGGTCTGTAATTTTTATTTGTCCGATATGTTGTATCAAATGTCACACTATCACCAAAAGCTTGATAATCCATCATCATTTCAGCATCTGACCAAAAAATATTTGTAATTCTCTCATCATCATCCAGGTCATACTCATGGAAGAAAAATGGATTACTGACACATTTCTCAGAGAAATACTTCAATACAACACTAGCATCCCCTACTTTTAAATTTCTTTGCCGCCTTCTAACAAGTGTATTCTTCAAATCATCCTTTAAAAATCCTACAAGCCCACTACCTCTAGCACCCATACTCAACAAGTCATATGATGACTTCAATGACAATCCAAGTTCTTCATGTATACCAGCAACAACAGTGTGTAACTCATCAACACTTCTATTCGATTTCAACATATGCTTCCTTGATGGTCCATGGAGAGCATGATTATGATCACCACTGAAAAACACAACTCTATAAACTTTTTCATCAGTTTTATAATGTAACCTCACTTTTGCTTAACAACCAGTTCGGGTTTCATCACTCCTACGAAATTTCAGACTCTTAGAACGACCAGATGAATCACTATCCAACAAACAACCACAACGACATCCTCTCTTATTGCATGCATATTGCAAATAGAACAATCTATCAACTTCATGTGGCTTGGGCCTCTCGTACATTTTCCTTATTGAGAAACCTAAATTGTGAGCATAATCACAATAAAAACTAAAGGCATCATCAGCTGTAACAAAACTTAACTCACTCCAATTTATATTACTTGTAAAAAAACAATCACAGAATTCCCATTAAAACATTTCGTTGAAACTTATAAATACATGTAGCTGACATAAGCAGCTCAATATCGCTGAAAACAATCGAGAACAATCGCTTAAATGCTTAATCTACGTCGCTGAAAATGCGATGGATACGTCATTGATCATCACATGTACAAACTTTTATCGCTTAAATGAATGTATATCATATAAAACTTCAGAATCTCAAAAAAAGAGAAACATACATAATTCACAACAGAACTCAGAACTCAGAAACATACATAAAATCAAAACGATGATCTGCGATAAAAACTACTCAAAATCCGAATATTCTAAAACGTACCTTTGAGCGTAGAAGAACTTGAATTTGAAAACGTTGCCGACGCATTCAACGACATGCTAATTGCATCCATAATTGACAGCAACTTCCTCACACCGCTACAACACGAACAGAGAAAACAAATAAAAAAAACTCGGAAACGCGGAGAAGACGACGTTCAACGGCGTAAAATATGGCAAATATACGAAATTACTTTTCTACCCTTAGAGTTAATCTCAATCGTCGATTTTTAAAGACAATCAACGGCTATAAACTCTCGCAGTACATGTCAAAAACCATGGTTGCACCCTAACTTATGTGTATACAAAATATGATATTATTTTATCATTATATGAGGCGTTGCGAAATCTTATATAAACCGTCCATATTTTGATATTTTTGGTCATGTGATGCCTTTGTCCCTAAGGGTCGTTTGGTTGGAGTGATCTCACATTACCAGTCATTATCAGGAATCTAAGATTCATGGGAATATGAAATTATGGGGAATCTTATTTTTTTGTCATTTTAATATTTTTGCGTTTAGTTGAATTGGGAATCTTATATTTACAATTCAAACTAATTTACAACAATGTTCTTACTTTTAAGTTAAAAAATAGTATCAATATAATGTTTTACTAAACAATAAAAACTATTTAAACATAATTTTTTAGTTCAAAAAAATATTTATACATAATATAACTCCTATATGATATTATTACTTTTTAGTTGAATAATTATTAATTTGATTTATCTAAGTTATTAAGTTTTGTTTAATTTAAATGAATAAATTTAAAAATAGAATTTTAATATTTAAAATTTTGAGTGATCCTTTTAAAATTTTAAATGAAAATATTTAAAAATTTGAGGTAAGTCCTTTTGTATTTTTTTACACATAAAATAATTTTGTAATTTAAAAGGGTATAAAATGTAATTTAATGGAGTATAACATACTTCAAAGTTTCGGATAATCTAAGATTACCTGGGTTTAGGATGGGATACAAATTTCCACCTAAAAGCCCCAACATTTCCATCGTGGCAATAATTTAGATTACCAACTCAAACATCCCTCCAATCAAACGGACCCTAAATATGATGTTGATGGTACACTGTCCAAAAATTCAAGGGTATATTACCATAATTAAATAAATCAAACTTAATTGTGATTTGGTAACATCAAAATAAGATTCAATGATATCCTAAAGTGAATGTTGAAACTTAACCCGGTTACATTACAATCATTTTAATAGTGTGCATGTACATATATCACAAAAAATCTTTATCATATCACATAAAAATATTTCTCACATCACATATTATTACATCACACAAAACATTTCTCTCATCACAGACCATTTCATCCATTACAGAACACAACTCTCACATCACATACATGTGATTGCATGTGCAGAAACATGCACCTAATCTGCTCAACATAAGCCACATAATAACCTATTTATTCCCCATTCCCCGTGTCCCATTAGCCTTCCCGCCGCCTATCATCCATGTGCCCAGATGCCACACACAAGGTGATGAATATTTGAAGTGGTATGATGGATCCTTGAAATATGTGATAACTAGAATAACCCGCTCGCGCTATGCGTTGGGCAAAATAAAAAATTGATAATAGAAAAAAACTAAAGTAACGCAAATGTTTAAAATTAGTAACATGGTCGGAAATGTAATAACTGGAAAGAACACCACCATCAGCTGCATCAACTGCTAACTTTTGCTCTTGCCAATGCATCTAGCAACCAATTTCAATTAAATAAATTAATCTACATATATCATGGATTAGACAAACAAATTTATGACCGAAGACTGGTTGTAACCTAGAAGCCACAATATATAGTTGGCATTTGATTCTGCATCTGTTATTCAAAATTATTTTTTATTAGTAATAGAAACATGCATGGCTAGCTGAGGAGAAATGGAAACCAAAACTCATATTATCAAACAAATTGAAATGCAATTTCAAGTTCCATTACAGAATTATCAAATTCATGTAAATTGAGCATATACTACGTATATAGTTTCTCCAGCAAACCTTCTGGGAGGAGAACTTGGCAGCGGCCTTCAATAAAGCTGGTCACCAATCTCACAATAAGAAAGAAAAGCACATGAACTCTAAAATCTCCGTGTTTATTGATCACCGTACAATCATTACATAGACACTCAAATATCATCCATTCATACCAAAGTTGTACCGGGAATAAATATTAGCTTCTAATTTCAAAAAGAAATTCTAATTAAATTCTCAAAATATAGGATAGGAAGGCATCAAGTTTCTAAATTGGAATTCAATGTTACATCTCTGATTCAAGAATGGTTTGGTTCTATTCTTGAATGTTATAGAAGTATATAAAAAAAAAAAAAAATTAGAACCAAACCATTTATTCAAGAATGAAGTTAACCAAACCATTTAGAACCAAACCATTTATTCAAGAATGAAGTTAAAAAAATTTAGAACCAAACCATTTATTCAAAAAATTTATTCAAGAATGGTTTGGTTCTTGAATAGAACCAAATTCTTGAATAGAACCAAACCATTCTAAACGAACATGATACCCAAATGGACAACACACATCAGCTACATACTTTGCATACTTTTCCTTACAGAGTGGTGTATATTCCAGACAGTGAAGAACTCATCACCAGACCTACCCACTTCAGATTAGGGGTTGATTCATGATTGAAGTTATGAATTTACTGCTAATGAAATATCTCATAGTTAGAACAGTGGGCTTTAGAACCAATACAAACAAATAAATTTCAAAATGAGAGAACATCAGAAGACACTTACATTTCAAAGTAGTAGAACAATTTATATATTTTTTTAAAAGTAGAAAAAGATAAAGTACTTACTTTGCAATAACCAATTGCTCAACATAAATGAGCTCATTCACAACAGCCCCAATGATCATGCTTGGCGGATTGAATGTTATAGAAGTATATAAAAAAAAAAAAAACCAATCCATTTTTTCATCATTTTTTATCCTGAGAGATAATAACCGATTCCAGAAGACACTATCCAGAAGGTGTCATTCCCTCGTTATAATTTGGCAGACACTTGACCTGCAAAACTAAAAAATCTCTAGCAAACAATCATTCAAAAGTCAAAACAATCACTCATTCAATATATTGTCTAACTATACAAAGTATTAAGAAGTTAAAACAATTATAAAGTCAAGGTGCCTAAACCAATCAATCACTTCATGCCTATATAAGAGATAAATAGACATATAGGAAATGCAGTAGAAGCCCTGACACAGTAACACATCAATTAGCCTCCAGCTGTTCAATATGGAAAAGATGGGTGGAAACAAAGAGGAATATTAACAATGCATTTGAATGCCAAAATTAGAACTCACACCCATCTTGCAAAATAAGCACAAAAATATTCATTGAATAACGATAGGCAATATAAAGGTAAATCAAATAGACATTACCACCTTACCTCAACCATTGATAACTTCAACCTTTCTAAGCTTCCAAGAGACTTTTGAGAAGAAAAATATTTTACTACAGTCATGATGAGCACAGTTAGTCTACCTCAAATTAGCATCCCCACAAACATCTTGCATTTGGATATGATACTACATACCTCTATCTATTGTACAATTCATATATGAAAAAAAAAAATGAAATGTTGTCAAGATGTATAACCGTTGGCGAAGGTGCTCTCGGGGGTGGAGGCGGCTTCAGGTGGAGCTGAAGCTGCAGAGTGAAAATTGAAACCAAAATCCCTAATTTTAAATATAAAGGAAATTATAATCAATGAATAGCAAAATGAACAACAAAACAACCTGATGGGTATTGGCGAGGTCCAATCGACACAGCAGGTGTGGCGGGGGAACATCCAAAGAACATATCAACGCCTTGTAATCGGCGAGGCAAATGGAGCATTATGATATTTGTTAATATTAAGAGTACAATAAAAGAAGAAAAATAATATACAGTTTTCATTTGTTTGGTTTATGTGCACAATATTCAGATATGAAATAGTATTTGTTAATAGGGGCATTTTATCGAACAATTTAAAGGAAGCTACTGCACAGATTCGCATACCTTAATGAAAGGACTAAATAAGTACCACAATCATGCATTCAAAAAATATCATGCAATAAACAACACTAAAAAATGGCTACATAAAAAATACACAAAACCCACAAAAAGATGCATAGAGATGTAAACGAGCCGAACCGAACCGAGCTTCAAGTGTTTGAGCTCTATTCGTTAAGCTTAACGAACGAACACGAATCGAGCCAAAATCTTAACGAGCCAATTTTCATGTTTGAGCTCTATTCGTTTAACCTTACGAATTAGCTAATAACGAACGAACACGAGCTTAGTCGAGCTCAGTTAACGAACCATTTATTTTATTAATAAATTTATTTGTTTTAGAATTAAATTAGGTGTGAAAATGTAATGTATATTGTAATATAATTTATGAGAGAAATGTGAAATTAATCTATATAATAAATCCTGAATACTTTTTGGTATGTGCAGACTCTTTTGTCCTTATTAAATTTAATTCACCCTTCTTAATTTTAAAGGGTTAATCAGTCATTATACGTTCATTTTTAGATCAACGGCTCTTAAGTTTACACGTAATATGCTGACTAATTCCAGTCATCGGACACATCATCAATATCTATATTTAGAAAATAAATCTATCTATTAATATAACAAAATCTTTAAAAATCTTCATATATATTTTAAAAAGATATAATTGAATACAAATATATATAAATTATTTGATTGTATATATAATATTTTAAAGAATATTAATACTATAATATTATTAAATAAATTTAATTAGGTTACAGATTTATGCCTAAAAAATATACAATCATATATCAATATAAGGAATATAATAATTATATTTTAAATAAAAATATTTCATTAAAAATATGATGTAAACATTAAATTGACCCTAAATATATTGATTAATGTAAAATAACTAATAACCTAAAAACTTTTATACCATTCTAAACAAATTCTACATATTTTTTTCCGTTTTAAAGAAGAAAAGAAAAAGAAAAGAAAAAAAAACTAAAACAAATCATAATTTAATTATTCTCATATATTTCAGTATAAAATAAAAATGTATATGAAATTTGGAGTAAATTGTTATACAATTTTTTAAAAATATTTTGTACTGTAAAAGAATATAAGAAGTATACCCCTAAAAGACTTGGTATCGGAGTATAAATTCGATTTTAAGGTTTATAATAATAATGAATTGAAAAATAATAAAAATTTAATTAAATTAAATGAAAATATTAACTACCAAATTTTTTTCATAATCAATATGAAAAAGAAAAAATTGGATAAAATATTATGGACTAAATAATATTTTAAAAATTAACAGATAATCAAAACGTATTATAGTTAAAATTTATTTTATAAAATTATGGATTAGTCCATAAAAACTAATCACAACAAAAATTTAAAATATTAATTTGTGTGATTTGGGCTCCCACACGCCTTTACCGGCACATGAGTGTCATTGTTTATCAAAAAAATTAAAAATACATTACATAATAAAATATAAGTTTTAAATGATGAAAATATATTAAAAAAGTATCAATAATATTTTTTAAAAAACTTTAGGGATAATAGTCAAAATGTAAAACATATTACGAGTAAAACTAATATTTTTTTAAATCTTAATAATACAAAAAATACTCCATCAATTCCGGTAATACCGTCCCAAAACTTTTGGGCACGGTATTTTAGGTATAATGGGTTATTGTGATAAAGCGGAGTAATTAGTTGATGCAATGTTTTAGTTGATGTTTATGGAGTAGTTTTTCTAAAAAGGGAAATGTGACAATTGTAGTGGGACATACCAAAAAGGAAAGCGAGACAGAATTAGTGGGACGGATGGAGTAATTTTTTTTCTAATTTTGAATAGTTAAGGAGTATTTATTTTCCACTTACTCTCATAATTTTAGATATGAAATAAAACTATATACATTTATTTTGTAACAGTAAAAATAATTTATTTTATATTATTTCCACCTGAGTTTGAATTTCTTTCATTCATCTTATTATCTCCTTTATTTTCCTTTTAATCTTTTTGTTGCATGCATTTCAATCACTATTTAAACAAAAGAAATTGAATATTATATATTCTCATTTTATATCGTCATATTCGTTCAACACCCGTGCGTAGCGGGCGAAAAAATCTAGTAAAAATGAAAAATGGAAAGAATAACTAGATAAAATATTTATTTTTTTATAATATATATTCCATTAAAAAAGAATTCCGAACTGTTCGCGAACTTAACGAACAAACATACAAACCAAATTATGTGTTTGAGCTCGGTTCGTTTAACTTATCGAATGAGCTGTAAACGAACGAACACGTGTCGAAACGAGCTCAGCTGACGAACTGTTTGTTCTATTTATAGCTCTAAAGATGCATCAATATTTGATGGCATCCCAACACAAAATTCAACCAAACACGATTATTAACCAACAGTATAGTCAATGAATTCCAACCCATCAGCTTTAGTTGAGTAGGAGCCAAAAAAAATATATGGCAGAACATAAAATTTGAAACCTCCAACAAAAGACATTGAAATTTGCATTGAAGAAAATGAGAACACAATGGGAGGAAAGAGAAAAGCTTTCCGACATACCTTGGTCCCAAAGTCGAAAAGTGAAGTCGTAGAAAGAAATTGGTGCAAAAGCAGCTTCCCTCTGAATCTGATAAATAAATTTCTTCTACGGTAAATGAAATGGAGTATTTGTTAATAGGGGCATTTTATCGAATAATTTGAAGAAAGTCGCGGAACATATTTGCATAGCTTAATGAACGGGCTAAATAGATACTACAATCCTGTGTTTTAGAAAATATTGCCAGGCAATAAACAACACCCGAAAACGGCTGCACCAAAAATACATAAAACCCACAAAAAGATGCATTAGTACATCAAGAGGAATTGAATCCCCACTTTCAAAACAAATAAGAAATCCCTAGCAAATGCGAATTGAATCAGAAAGGGCACAATGGGTGAGAGATGTTTTAGCGGGGCGGCTCAACGAAGGGTGCCAGGCGAGCGACCGAGACGGGCAGCGGGCGGCACAACGAAGGGTGCCAGGCGACAGGTGACAGGCAACAGATAAGGTGGTGGTAGAGGCGCCGCGGGAGGGGAGTGCCAAGTGCCGTCGGGAGGAGTGTGGAGTTGAGTTCATCGGGTCGGTCTGCGTGAGAACGGTGATTAAAGTTTTGTCTAGTACTACTATGTACGCATATTTGGTATCCGGCTGTATTTGGTATGGGATAAGAGAAAGGGTAATAAAATTTTCTATATCTGGTATGTAGTTGTATAATGATTGTGTTGGTGGATAATTAAATTGATAATAAAATTAATTTGTCAAGTTTCTCGTGTGTGGGAGAGATTAGAATTTGATAAAGATGGTAAGGTGGATTGATTTTTAGGCGTGAAAGTATGTGTGTGAAAACCTTATTTTATACTATAATATACTAGATATTACATACAATGTGATGCTTAATAGTGTTTTATACTATAATATAGATATTAATTCTCCCAAAATTACTAAAGAATAACACCCTCGGCGAGTCTTAAAGTCATGCAACAAGAAATAAAATGTTTTTATATTTTATATATTTTTTATTATGCATTAACATAAGTTAGTTACTTCCTCCATCTCGTAATGTTTGTTAGTTTGTTAATATGCTACTGCTACTATTTATACATAAACTTTTACTTAAAGTTTTATCATCATAGTTATAGAAGTTAAAATATAGCCAAATAGATTGTTAGATTCGTCTCGTCGTGTAGTTTTTAAATATGAAACTTTTAGAATTTTTACTTATACTGAACTTTAGTTATTAATAATTTAAAATATACATTAAATAGCGTGATGGGTGGGCCCGTCAAGAACAATATGAGACAGAGGTAGTATATAAGTATAATCATCAAAACCTACCGCATGAACATTACCAAACAAATAAGTTAATTATTTATTAATAAAATAAAAAATTAATTACGCTCAAAAATTAAAATAGTGTAATCAATGATATTCAATTATAAGGGGATTGTCAAATTCTTTATTTTCTAACTTTATAGTTGTGATTCGATTCTTCACCTGACTATTATATTTTTTTATTCCTTTTGATTTTTGTTTAATCAAAAAATCATTTTCAATTGTTTTTAACAGTTTGTTTTGACTTTTCTAAAAGAAAAAAGGAGAAACAAAAGTTGAATTTTTTTTTTTCTTTCCAAAGAGACATGGGTTACTTCCAGAAAAAAGAAAAATGAAAAATATTCTCATCTAATAAGGAAATAAAAGAAATTATAAATCATCTTTTAAGATTGATGTCCCATTTAATAACTTTAATATATGAAAAGTTATGGGTCCGGTTAAGGTGCGATCATGGGTGCCACAGCACAACAAGGTATGAATCACAACCGTTCATTTTAATCCAAGTGTTGTAAATAGAAAAGGGTAAAGTTGTCCAAAAAAATGTATAACGGTTTCATTAGTTAGCAAATTAACAAAAATACTTCACATCTTAAACGGATTTCTATCATAAAATATGTTATAACTTAAAAATTAACTAAAATAAAAACATAATTACGATACAAATTATAGTCAACAATCAGTGCTAAAATCTAAATGGGCTCAGCGACAAGACATCTTCATTCCAGCGACAAACGTAAATTCCTTTCAGCGAGGCTTTCTCATGTTTTTCAGCGAAAAGTTCTCATTCTTTTCAGCGACCGGTTCCCATTCTTTTTAGCGATATATCAATATTCTTTTAAGCAAATTACTAGTGTTCTTTTTAAATATTTTTCGCGATTTGTATTTCTTATTTTCAGCGATTAAGATACGTTCTATATATTTTCATCGACTTTTTTAAATATTTATCAGCGAAATCCTATGGTTATATTCAGCGACGTATCGATATTCTTTTCAGCGATGTCGTTAATATTTTTCAACGACAAGAATAGTGTCAATTTCTTTTTTAGTCGCATCTAAGATGGCTACTAAGTTTTAAAAATATATATATTTTTTTAATTGCCATATATGGGATGGCGATCCCACTATTTATATAATTTATTATTTTTTTAATTAGTCGCCAAATGGCGAATGGCGATTAGGATAAAATATTATTTAATTGTGATCTTCATTTCAGATGGCGGCTTCATTTTCAGCGATTTCAATTACTCTTTTCAGCGACAAAATAGCTTCTTTTCAGCGACGTGTATTTCTTCTTTCAGTAATAGTTTGTACATATTGCTATGTCACTGAATAATACATGTTCTGTCGCTGAATTATATATTACTCACTTTCATTAGAAATCTACTTCGAACTGGGATACAAATTACAAGTATGTATTAGTAGCAAAAAACCCTATCTCATATTCTTTCATTTATTTTTGTGCAAATTTACTATTTTAACCATTAAATTAATCTCAACCATCAATTTACAAAATATATCAACGGCGTGGGAGCATCCGCTGTACATAAAGTCTCCGCACCCTAACGAATCTGAAAAATTATTCTATGTACGTAATAAAACATGTTTTCTTTAAAAATAACTTTTAACACTATCAATCCAAACAATTATTTGAATTGTTTTTACTTATGATTCTCCTTCTCCGCTTCTCATTCTTTTAATGATTTTTTATTTTTTCAAAAGTCAAAACACACATAGGCTTATTACTATATGAATAAGAAGTCGAGATTTACATGTAAATTATGTTTTTATTTATTTTGTACTATAAATGAGTAATTTTTTGGAATTAAATAATTTATGAAATGTTCATCGAAACCATACCACACCTCCAAAGTTTTTTCCGATACGGTTCTTATGCTGGGAGCTATATTTCCAGTATGTACTGGGACGCTTCTTAGCCATAGGATCTAAATTTTTGTTAACAATGGCATAGATGGTAGAAGGATACTTATGTAATTTAATCTATTTTATTTTTAATTTTAAATATATATGATTTGAAGGTTTCTATTTTTTTTTAGCTTTTTTAGTCTGTAATCATGATGGCTAGAGGATAGAGGTGAACATGACAGGCTCTTCAAGATAAAACCCCAAGTGCAATCTGAGTATAATTCTAGAATGCCAATTTTAATAAAAGAGAATGAGTATAGTTTCAAGACAGAATGTCAAGTTTTATAATACAGATGACTAGAATTACATGTTAAAATAAAATATAATGATTGCAATTCCAATACAAAATGATTGATCAACTAATACAGAATGTCAATAAGAACCAAACATATTGCCTAGTAGTTTAAGGAGAAAATACACAGTGCAAGATTTAATAGAACATAATGCCCATAATTTCTATACAAAATGGTTATCAAGTAAGACATAATATATATTGCTATCAGGTTTAATAAAACAGAATGTCCATAATTTGAATACAGAATGGTTAATTAAGTAACACAGAATGTATATTGCACAAAATGTCATGTTTAATAATACAGAATGGGTGAAATGGGAAGACAAAATGGTTGATTACATAAGACAGAATGTGACCATTATATTCATAACCATGTATATGGAGGATGACAATTTATCTCATGTAATTATTAATCAATAAAGACAAAATCTCAATATGAACCAAACATGTCGCATAGCAATTCAACACATGAAAAATAGAATGTTGGGTTTAATTAGGGGTGGCAAAAATTACCGAAAACTCGGTATACCGAGCTTATCGTACCGAAAATTATCGAAAAATACCGAAATTTAGGTATGCCGAAATTTAGGTATACCGTAATTTAGGTATACCGAAAAAATCGGTACGGTAACGGTATGTGATTTCGGAATTTTCGGTATTTCGGTATACCGTTATACCGAAATATTAATTTTAATATTATTTTTAAATTTTTAATATTTTGCCAATCATGAGTCAAGTGTCCAAACTTAAAGGCCCAAGCCCAATCTTAAGCAGTCCATCCAAACCAACACAGCAATACTCAAATTCGTGCCCTAGTTTGTGCCCCAAAAATCAAAATGCTCCGCCCCTCCCTGTGTTTTCCACTTGGTGCTACTGCAGCTTGCACTATGACTCAACAAGAAGAAGGCAGAGAGCGGTGAACCCGCTCTACGAGAAAAGGCCAAAGCAGTTTGGCATCGGAGGTTTTACCAATAGCTATTCACATCCGTCGATTCTCTTCCATCGGAGGAATATTCTCTTCCATCGGAGGAAGAGAATGGTCTACATGTAGATTAAGGAAGTAGTTTGGTGCTATCACACTCTTCCATAGATTCTCCATTCTTCCAAGTTCCAAATCCGTCGGACGCCGTTGCTTGTGCATCTCTACTCTTTGCGTTAGTTAGTTAGTCTCCCTTTATTTTTGCTGCTGCTATTGTTAATTGAAGAAGTTTTCGATGATGTTTGGGTTTTTTCGAATTGTGGATATGTTTGTTCATGTGCGGCCGATATTCCTTTTTCTCATTCTGTTTGTGGTTACTGTGGATCTGTAATTTTTTTTGGGTATGGGAATTGCTTTTTTTTTTTTTCTGGTATGGTTTGGTATATTGATTTTAACAGTATTTAACGATTTTTGGTAGGCAAAATTTTCGGTATTTTTCGGTAAAAATTAAAAAATTCGGTATGCCATAATTTTCGGTTTGGTAACGATATATACAAAGGATACCGAAATTTTCGGTATACCGAAATATCCGGTATCGGTATCGGTATGATTTTTATCCATACTGAAAATTTCGGTACGGTACGATAACGGTATCGGTATTTCGGTATACCGTATTTTACCACCCCTAGGTTTAATAAAACAGAATGCTTAGAATCCCAAAACAGAATTGTTAATAAAGTAAAACAGAATGTATATTGCCTAGGTTAAGACCGAATGATTGAGACAGAATATTTGGACCTTTGGAACATCATGTGACCATTATTCATGCAGAATGTTTGGGATTGAGATGGAATGTGTGATTGAGACAAAATATTTGAACTTTGTAACAACATATAATGACAATTCATAATGTTATATCACAAAGTGCAAATTCAATTTAATATAATGGTTGGAACTTAGCCATAGCATGTGTTGTGTTCTAAACATAATGTTTTTATCTTAAATGTAAGAAATTTACAGATCTAGAATTCAAGTTAAAGCCTAAATCGGAAAGCTTACCAGCAGTGGAGAAAATGTTCCACTCATGGTGGTTGCCTATGAGATAATTGGAGAAATATTTCAAATTCAAATCTCTATTATTATTTCAAAAACTCTGCGTATTTAGGATTCTATGCGTAAAAGAGATATAATTGCGTATTGAGAAAGAAAAGAAAAAAAAACATGATGATGACGGTCCAATGGATAATAAGTATTGGAGTATTACATACTTATTTAATATAATAAGTATAATTACATATTTACCCTCACCCTAAATCTCAACCATAGATTAAAATAAAATCCAATGGCAAGGAAGGGAAAATCACTTCCAGCATAGAAACCTCAAACCAAATTGAGGTTTTTCATCTTTTTTCACGCAAAATAAATAAATAAATAATTTACGTCCGACCCTGTAAATAGCCACCGGCAGTAATTGGCAAGGAAAAACCACAAGTACGGTTCCCAAACCCTCTTGAAAAAATATTGTGCAAGTTTTCACGCTCCTCTACTGCATTGAAAAGCATTTCAATCTACAGAAACCATTCAAGGGAAAATGGAAGATAAGGGAAACGCGGAGCGCAACTGTAATCTGATTCTTGGATTACACAAGTTGGATGAGGATGCTTTCCATACACACCCTTTGGTTAGTAATACATTAAATTCGCGCAATCTACATGAATAATCTGAACGAAAGAATGGCAATTTGCATTTAAGAGTTTTTTCTGTAATTAAATTTCTGAGAATTTGAATATAATTACCAAAGAAATGATTTTTGGTATCCGCAATTCCCCTTATGGACGTAGGCGAATTTAATTTGTCATCCCTATGTACCTTTTTGAGCCAAATTGAGGTTTTGTTGTAATCCTTCGCGCATTTCTGCCATCTCCCCTTGGGTGATAAATCAAATAAATGTGATTTTTGTATGTTCTTTGTGTATGTACATAGGATTTTGGTCTGCTTGTCGACTGTTTTCTTTCAATTCACCAAGTACTTTGGCGCATCAGTCCGTATTATATATATTAGATATATTTTGGGGTTAATTGCTAAGTGATTTTGAGGCAGTAGGGGTGGAACACGGATTGGGTGGAACATTGAGGGTCTTTTAGGTTCTTAGCCATTTCGTAGTTATGTTGGGTTGTGGAGGGTCAAAGATTGATTCAGAAGCAGTGAAATTGTGCAGGAAACGCAAAAAATATGTTAAGGCTGCCTGGGATTCTTGGTTTTCCTATGCATCTACACATTTGGCATACTTCCAATCCCTACACATTTTTGGGTGTCAACTGAAAATATTTATGGACAAAGCCATTGAAATTTCTTTTATTTCAGTTTCTGAAGCAGGTGCTGATGATCATATCATGGAGGAGTGCTCTGCATCTGGACATTCTATCTCAAAGTCTAATATAAATGAAGAAAATGATGCTGCAAATACTGAAAATGATTTTCGGTCTATTGTTTCTCTCGATGAAGATTCAATATTGTCAGAGCCTCAGTCAGAGAAAATGATTGGACAAGCTCAGCCATTGCAGAATTTTCCGCTCCCTATTTACAGGAATGGGACTTCTACTAGATATTCTATACAGAGCATGCACAACAGTGTTGGTTTAACTAATTATGCAACCAGGAGTTCCGTGGATTATTATGTGATGGATCCTCCAACAAATACTGTTTGGGATTATCTAACACATTTTAGTTGTCATGATGGTGCAACTTGCGAGAATGATGATCCTATTTCAAATTTTTATGTTCCCGAAATACATGGAACTAGTTATGGTGGCAATAAGATGCAGTTAGGAGAGGTTACAGGGAGGTATAGGGAGGAAATACTGGATCTTCAAGATGAATGTGGCGATCCATTTATGGAGGATATAATGGGTGATGAAAATGTAGAGTTGAATGAAGATATTGAAGGATGTCTTTCTGAGCCGAATTCTTCAAATAAAGGAAAGAATGCATATACTGGTCAGACTGAAGTGATGAGCCCTGCTGATGGACTTCATAATGTGAAGCAAGGAGGAATGGGGGATCATGTGAAATCCGCCCAAAAGATGGAGAAATCAGGAAATCATGTAGCACATGACTTACCTCCTGAAGCTAATGAAAATGTTGTAGAGTCCACGTTGCCAACATCTACATATAGCTCATGGGATCTGCATGAAGTACTCAATGAAATGAATGATGCATTTGCTGACATCATTGGGCATGGGGAAGATGTCTCAAAAATGTTTGGACCCTATCAACCTGGCATTGCCTTAACCACAGGTATTTGTTTTTTGATGTTGCCATTACCATTCTGCGTTCTCTCTACATCCCTCTAAAGCATTTGCTTACATTGTGAACTGGATGGTAATTATAATTGTTTTAAACTGTGTTGTGAATCCAATGCAGTTACTTTGGAGAGTTATTTAATTGCCTGTTCCTTTCTTGTGCATATTTACAACATGAAGTGAATTAATGGGTCTATAAGATTTGGTTTAGATTTGTAGTTGCAGAAGGATGATAAGATATTTTAACTCTGACCATCATCGAGATCTATTATGTACGCATGAGCTTGTAAGATGCCAATGATTTCGGTACTTATAAAGAAAACTGCATGACGTGGATGATGGAACTTCATATCCTCTTTTACGTCAATAAATTGTTTTTGTACTTCTAAAATAACAATCTTTGGAAGAGATGAAGTGATTGATATACAGTCTATAAATTACTCCTTAGAAAATTTCTTGAAGCTGAATAGTCTTCAACCTCTCGGGCAAGTGACCCAAAACTACTCCTAAAAAGTAGGGCTGCAGTGTGTGACCTGACCCTAAATTAATACAACAAACCATGCTGACAATCCAATTGTAATACTCTGGACAATGGCTTAAAAGGAGTGAAACAAGCTACTCATAACAACAATATTTCTTTTTCTTTTTTTTTTCCTTTCTTGGTAGCCATTCTATAAGAACTTCTAGGTTAAATGTGCTTGCCTTGGAATAGTTCTATAGATTTAGGATGAGTGACCTCCTGGTAGAGTGATAGGAACAGAAACAATCAAACGGAAACAAGCCGTTTCCCAAAGCCTCCAGGCTTCCAATTCAATAATAATAATCTCCCATTACAATTAAACCCTAATCACCCTTTAAATACTATTAATGAATCAACCCTAAAATAGCCAAGCCCAATAAGAAATAACATAACCCTAATAATTTATGATCCAAAATAATTAAATAACAAAAGGTATGCTCTATAACAATTCCATCCCCCTTCGAAACAGCCTTGTCCTCAAGGTCGAAGTCCTTGAAGTGTTCCGCTCCTAGACATAGAATAGAATGGTAGAGTCCCGTCCTTGACTGATGCCCCTCTGTCAACTCCTCGTTGCCAGTAGGCTCATAATACTTGTGTTGTTGGAGGTCTAGGGCCTCATCTTCTTCTGCTACCATAGCCCACAACTGCTTAAGGGGACATTCATGCCTCGGAATGTAATGTTTTTTACATCGGAAACATAGCCCTTTCGCTCACAAATCTGCTTTGTCCTGAGGTGACAGACAAGTGAAACGAGAGCGAGCTGTAGACTATCCAGATGCTTCCGACCGTGTGGGTGTTGGGGGTGGTAGGTCAGATGGCATAGGGAAAGGGCCCATGGAAACCCCTTGGCTGCTGCCCCCCGCTGCACCAACTATGGTGGAATTTAGCCGAGAAAACATGCTTGACCATGGTACAGAAGTGTTGACATTCTGATATGGAGTTATGGACAACCACTTCCAAATTATCATCTACGTGACTATGTCCCTAGACAATTCAATAGCTGTCTCCAAATCTGTGGGCCTAAGGAGGCGAAGAGAACTTCGAATAGGGTCCTTCAAACCCTTCATAAATATCCGAGGTAGTGTTCATTAGACAAACCTGGCACTTGGCTCGCCAACTGGACAAAAAGATTGACATAATCGTCCATTGAACCTGACTGTTTGATGTGATGTTCAAAGGGGTTTCCCTTGAAACGCGTATCAAATCTCGCCACCAATGCCTGCGAGAACCTATCCCATGGAATTCCCGGCTTCTGCGAGTGATACCATGTTACCCTGTATAACGCTGCATCCTCCATAGCCACCACGACTAAAACCACTTTCTGTGTCGCCGCAGTCTCGTGAATTTCAAACTGTTGATTCGCGCGCGCTAGCCAATCGGATCCGTCGCATTAAACGTCGGCAACTGAAAAGCGAATGGTTTCCCACGCGGTGCTGTGACATGCAGTGCTGGTTCCTTCCTGATTTTGATGAAACATTGTCATCCCGGTGATTAGAAGTTAGTTGTCGAATGGCCCGTGACATCTCGGCTAGGGTTGCCGTGATTTCAGTGAGTTGCGCATTCGCGGCCACCAGTTGTCCTTTCATCTCTGCCTGATCCGATTCCAAACGATCCAATCTTTTCGTGGTTGAACGCATCATGATACGGTATAGGGAATCCGGCAAGTCGGACCAATTGATAGGAACAGAAACAATCAAACGGAAACAAGCCGTTTGCCCAAAGTCTCCAGGCTTCCAATTCAATAATAATAATTTCCCATTACGATTAAACCCTAATCACCCTTTAAATACTATTAATGAATCAATCCTAAAATAGCCTAAGCCTAATAAGAAATAACATAACCCTAATAATTTATGATCCAAAAAACATTAAATAACAAAAAGGTCTCCTCTCTAACATAGAGAGTATGTGAGTGAGCCCAAATGGCACTAGAAAGAGCTCATGTTGGTTTGTGGGTTAGCCTTCCATACCGAGCCGAGAACATTTTAGAGTAACACTCTGTCTTTCCGCTCGCTGGAAATGGGGGTGCTACAGATGTATTAGAGTTACAACACGACTACATGATGTGGTGTCCAGGCGCCTAGTGAAATGATCTACGGAATCTGGATAGAATGAGATGTCCACAGGATGTGTATGCCAATCGCAATGAGGACGTTGCAACCTTCAAGGGAAGGAATGTAATTCCCCGGAGAATGCTACCATACCAATAATGTACCTTTCTTTCTTGGTAGCCTATAAAAACTCCAAAATTAAGTGCTTGCTTTGGTGTAGTTCTAGGATGGGTGATCTCTTAGAAGTCTCACAGGGTGTGCGTGTGTGCGTGAGTGAGGCTAAAACACTGGAAAAAGCTCATGCTGATTGATGGGATATTGGGATTAACCTTCACTACCGAGTCGACAACATTTAGAAAAATATATTGTTTTATTGCTGCGCTGAAAATTGGGGGTGTTACATTAACCCAAGTACCCAATTCCTGTTAATATTGTCTTTCACTATTGACCACCCTTACAACTTACAAGTGAGCAGCTAACATTGATCCATGTCTTGACCCGGACCCTACTCAATCATATTGCTAACCATACTACTAAAATTGTAATCTTATTTCTAAATATTTCTGCTATAATTTAGTGAATAATATTTCTATACTCTTATGTTGTCTTAAAGGTTAACATAGGTTACGTATGAGGATGCAAGTTGTTTGAAAATAACTGCTGTTATGGCAAAATGGATGGAAGAAAATAAGTGCATGGTGTGGCATATTTCTTTAAAAAATAATTGACATAATGAAATCTGAAAGAGAACCAGTTATCAGCTATACAAAAGCTATTTGCCTATTGATAAATGTGACCAACATACATTTTACTCACTCTGTTTTATCTTTAAGAAACCAAGAGAAATAGTAGAGAATATATGATTCAAGGAGGTGATACCTACTTTTCTAATGAATGTTCTGATTCTCTACCCTGAATCAGGACCAGAATTTCTCTCAAATTAGTGTTGTTTAGTAGGAGATGAGAGTATGTGTTGGAGACCTGCTGTTTTTTTCATTAACTGCTAGACCTGATTGAATGTGCTGATAAAGCCAGAAACGTATAAAGAATGAGTTCAACAGTTCAAATATGGTTGTATTTGAATTTGAAATCCAGCAATATGCATGACTTTGAGTTTATTCTATAGCAATATATTTCTGTGGTTTACATAATCTTGGAGGTTTATGTCCTTTAGGGTCATCTCTCTGCAATAAATTCTATGCGGTCTCATCTAGAGCAACATCTACATTAAGATGTGGGATGTTAAGACAATCAGCTCATAGGATACCCGCGACAATTGAGAGCTTTGGTGGCCAGAATGATCAAAATGAAACAGACTTGATGACGTACAGTCTGTCGTTGACTCTGGAGAAATTGTTCATTTGGGAAGATAAGCTTCACAAGGAGGTTAAGGTAAATATCTTCTTATTCTTCTTCTTCTTTGGTTTGCTCGTTTAACTTAATTTCCCTTATTGCTTGTTACTATATAATTATATGTAGTTTCTTTTCTGGCCCATGGCTATATCTCTAATTTAGTAGCTTTAAAAGTGTGTGCATATAAAGAATAAAGATAGACTTGAACTTAGTTCAATTTAGAATATCTCTTGTAGTTAGTAATAGTTGAAGCCAAGTTATTAGCATCTTATTAAGACTTTGATATATAAGAACAGGACAGGCTTGATCAATGTATTTGATTAGTTATGGACAAAACCACAGTTTCGCTCTCTGTTTAGATAAAAAAAGGAACAATATAAGTTTTGACGTTACCCTACATGACACCTCTAGGCTCTAACATGATCTTCACCTTCCATCAATGATCTAAAAAAAAAGGGACATTCATGTTCTTGAATGTATTTCATCTATGTGAGCTGATAGCCGTGGGCACACGATCTTCACTTTCCCTCTCTGATCATAAAAAAAGAAGTTATGTCCTTCTGTAAACATCTCTATCTAAGCTTCTGTATTTCAACTTGCTGAACAGTAAACAAAAAATATTAGGTTTCAACTCAAAACCAATTGATAATGAGTGGGGTTGCTCATCTCCCATAAAACTAGTGGAAATCCCACTCAACATTCGATGTAGGACACTCAACACACTCTCCTCTATATGATACTCATATAAAAACAAATCTCATATTCTGGATTGATACGATACCCATCATGGGCACTCGTGGGTCCAATATCATGTTAAACGAGGGATATAGATTCTAAATCAAAACCAACCAATTGGCAGTAAGTAAAGTAGTTACTGCCGCATATAAGCAAGAGGAATCTCATGAGTGAATAATAATGTTTTCAAGAAAATGATCCCCAGTAATATTTTATTAATTTAATAATTTAATAATGAAGCTACATTGGGGAGTCCTAAATAATGAATATGGATCCTATTGGTTGAGCCATCACTTTTTACAGCGGAAAAATCAAATATATGGTGATATTCAAGGTTGGACGTGGTTCAAAACCTCGGCATTACCAGACCGCCACACTACTGGGCTATGGCACACAATTCGGCCATATGGCAACCATCTAATATTAATTTATAAAATATACAGTATTATATAATACAACATTCTAATTATAAATCAATAATCCTATTAAAATTCAACTAATTCTTCAAATAAAAACACCATTTGGGGATGAGGACTTAGCCCAAGTGGTTAAGTCCCTAGGCTTCCAATGGAAGGTTGGAGGCTCGATCCCCACCGGCCCCCTATCCCTCCCTTTTATTCCCTTTGTAATTTGTGTGGCATGGGCTCCCACCATCCCTTTCCAGGCCCCTTTTATTCCCTTTGTAATTTGTGTGGCATGGGCTCCCACCATCCCTTTCCAGGCCTTCAATGGCTCATCCAAAAATAAAAATAAAAACACCATTTCCAATCAAATGCCATCATAATCAAATAGTTCACATGAAAAACACAATAGTTTCAAAACAGAATCAAAGTTTCAAAAACAGCCTTAAACACCATCAAATCAATTCATCAACTTTCAAACTCATTAAACTCATCCGCCATGGCATCATCATCATCATCATCCACAGGAATTTCATCATTTTTGTCGTCATATCCTTCCTCATATCCATCATCTTTATTATAACCCTTCGGTGATGGCGAGAATACGTAATAGGGGAACCTGAGGTTTCACCACTAACACCTCTATTACGAAGATTGGGACGAGCAAGAGTTGATGAAGCACCAATTGCATTATCAATATGTTGCCATTCAAGATCACCAGATGAACCAAATCTTCAGACTCGTGAACCTACTCATCATCCCATTGAAACTCTTTTAGAATCAAAGGATTGAAATTATTTCCTTCTTCTCACCTTCTTTGGAACCTATTCGCAATCTTTTGATAGTACTGAAATTGCACCAAATCATTTAACCTTTTATGCTCGACCCGTTTCTCTTTTTTGTATGAACCTAAAAATATAAAATAATATTCATATAAGAATTTTTAAGCAGAGTATTAATATATATTACCAAACTAAGCTCCTTACAAATTTAAAAGTCATCTAGTTCACAACCAGATGAGAAGCAACAAATACTAATTGTACACACAACTAATGGAAGCTCTTTATTATCACCACTATATGCATGCCACTAATCAACTAAAAAATATTAAGAAATAAAGATGATTTTAATTAGTAATTTCAAATTAAAATTCATAGTAATTAGGAAATGAAAAAAAAAGGATTACAATTCCCTTTTTCTTGTTGATGTTTAATAGCCTCGTGCCCACCAAAGCTTCCTCACACGTGATCATAATCATTTGCTTGCTCACTGATCTTGTCTAGTATTGCTTCATCTGTTATTGTTTTTTCAAGCCCTTGATTGAATATCTGTCGTTGCTTATGAGCGAATGAAGGATCACTTCTTTTCAAGTCAAATTTATGGGGATTTAAAGTCAGCACCGCCCCGTTCACTTCTATTTGATCAGTCCATCATCCTCTATGATTTCTATTAACTTTTCCAGCAATCGAGTTTTGCTTTCAAAAGGCTCCGTTATGTTTTTCTTTGCTACAAGGTAAAAGCATAGTTGAGGAAAGCAAGGAAAGCTCTGCCATGGCTTGCCTTCCATCACCAGTGATTATCCTCAAAACAAGGAGGGGAAGTGAGGGTTGCAAGCAATCTTGAACAATATCCCAAAACTTTATGGAAAGCAGTCTGCACTATGCATCTCTCTCCTACCCTTGTTCGTTCTTGACAATTTATTGGAGCTCCATTCATTTCTTAGAAATAACTGTCTCAAGTCCTCTATATGCTTGTGCATACTTGCATTGTGAGGAATGCAGTGGCAAAACGAGTAGCACCAGGTCTCACTGAATTTCTGCCACCTGTTTTCGCTCTCATTGCACTTAGATCTTTCCATAGTGATGTTCCGAGTTGGCTGTGAAGGACGGGATAAGGATTACAAGTTGTTGTACAAACTCTACTAGACACGCCAAAATAATGGTCCAATCATTCTAAAAATAAATACAATCAGCAATAACTTCGAAAATAACTCCAAATTAATAATAACTACCCTGAATAAATTATAACAAATTTGGCCGTGAAGGGCGTGATAAGATTACAATACACAAAGCTATAACAAGGATGTGATCCACTCAATGTGAATGTCACGTCTATTAGGTTTCATTTGAGAAAAGTAAATGGGATTTGAATCTGAAATTTGGAGTCAAGTGAATGTGAATTTGAATCATCAAGTTATAAGTTTAAAACAAATAAAATTGCTAACTCAATTTGTTTTAACTTTCGAAAACAAATATATATACTCCTCAATCAATTAAGTCATTACATTTTCCGTTATTAAACAACTTAAGAAAAATAAGTACTTAATCTATTAGATTAATTGATTATGGGTGTTCTCAGACATATGGTAAGAGCCACACCCACAATTAGTGAGTTTTTTGGTACTTTGTTTATTCCACTTGATAAGTTGCTGCTGCTCTTCAGGAACCCCTTATGGTTGCAATTGTTGCACAAGCTTCATTTGACATTAGCATTAATTAGGACTTGGGAGGATTCTGGATTCTTTGAAGAGTATTTATGCTTTGTGTATTGTTAGCTCCGACTTTTCTTGATTACTTTGCTCTTTTTCAATAATATCACTTAATTACTCATGTTTCTGAAATTCAGGATGAAGAAAAACGTAGGCTACACTTTGACAATGAGTGGAAAAATCTCAAAAGGCTCTGTGATGGAGGTGCAAGGTCTTCCAAGATCAACGCCAGTCGCTTATCCCTGGAAAGACAGACTGTAAGAATGGCCATTGCGTTCTCTGTGCTTGAAGGGATAGCTACAAGGACACACAATATATGGGACGAAGAGCTGCATCCTCAGATATGTGAATTGGTTGAAAGGTATTTGAGATATTTGTTTTTCTCTCTCAGTTTCGCTACTTAATAAATGAAGAAATTGGAAAGGCAGATTTTAACTTATTAAATATATTTTGTAGAAATATATAGAGTAGAAATCTAGAAGAGGATGTTATGTTGCTCTATTTTTACTCCCTTTTACATAGAGTTGTTAAAATAAATGAGTCGGCTTGGGTTGACTCGTTAAGTTCATGATCAGCTCGAGTTTGGCTTGGTTCGTTTATTAGATGAACCAAGTTTGAACACATTATAGTACTAGAAAAATAAGTGAGTTTACTCGGCTTGGCTTGTTAAGTTTAATAAAATTTTAGTTATTTAATTATATACATAGTATATAATTTCATGAGATATTTGTTGATTATTTATTTATTTATTTATTTATTTTTGTAAGTATGTGTTTGATTGTTTAACGATTTCATGAGCTTTGGCTCACTTTCAAACAAATAATTTTAATTTTAACTAGATAATTTCGAACTTGAGCTCGGCTTGGCTCGTTCAATGAGCTTGGCTAGTTTGTTAAGCTCCCAAGCTCAAGCTTAATTTTTTACTTGTTTAATAAACAAGTCGGGCTCAACTCAGCTCATTTGTTAAACGAGCCGAACTCAAGTTCGGGGAGTTCACTCACTTAACAACTCTATTTATACATGAACATATAAATATCTATGAGCACATGTAATTCCGAAGATGCCAAACATATTCCCTATTTGGAATGATAGTCGATGTGAGTTTTTAGGTTCTTGTTCTTGTTCTAATAAGCTTAAGTACCTATTTTATTTTAAAACTCAAAATTATGTCGATGTTGTACTTTCATTTAATACTCAATTATAATGAAACCCTCCATGTGTTGGATTGATCAAGGATTCTTGTACTGGTTTAATTTTCACTCTACTAGATAACTATTTCTAGAGATAAATAGCCTATGTTGTCCATAGCAGAAGAGTCGGTTTCCAAGCTGTTTAGCATCTTGGATAACATCCTGTTCAGACATATATATGCACTTGACATCTGAGTTATTGGTGAATGAAGACAATGTCATGCTGACCAATCTGCAGATTGCACCAAATGTGGAGGAAATTGCTTGAGGGACACAAAAAACAAGTTTGTGCCATCGTCAAGGTCCAAACCAATGCCTTG
Source organism: Hygrophila difformis (assembly GCA_030278955.1). Lineage (NCBI taxonomy): Eukaryota > Viridiplantae > Streptophyta > Magnoliopsida > Lamiales > Acanthaceae > Hygrophila > Hygrophila difformis. The sequence goes on along the minus strand of JAOANR010000011.1, from coordinate 34,395,256 downwards.
ATCACATGTAACAGCGGCGATTCAAGCCTCAAGGCTATTCAACTGTTGGAAGTTGATGTTACAAAGCTCGGGAAGGCATTCGCTGACTGGATCAAGAGCCACAGAGCATTTGCAGCACTCTTAAAGAAATGGCTCACAAATGTCGTTCCAACTGACAATGGAGCAAATGCAAGCGACCCCTCATTCCCAGTAATGTTGTCCATCTGCGAAAGATGGAGTGGTGCGGTGGGGAGTGTTTCAGAAACTCAAGTATTACAAGCCCTGAACAACTTGTCCCTATCAGTGCAGCAGTTTCGGGTGAAGATGCTTGAGGAGCAAAACCAGAGGCTCAAAATGGAGTACCTCTCCAATTACCATGAGAAAGAATTGAAGAAGTCTGTGGGATCTGGCATCAACTGGCACGAATATGCATCTCTCATTGCAGATGCAGACACCGCCCTACCCATCGAATCCAAATTTTCATCAGTGAATTCACGGTACATGAGCTTGAGGCCGATCAGAATCAAACTCAAAGAAGCACGATCCAGGCACGAGGAAGCCAGAAAGGAGTTGGAAGCTGTTGTGCCAAACTTCATCCAACAGGGGCTTGTTCCGGTATTCGTGGCCTTGGAAACATACAGTTTAAACATGTGCAATGCTCTGGAGCAAGTTGTAAGAACATCTAATGAACAAGGCTGTCCAAGTCCAAGAAAGTGAATTTTGGCCTTTTCCATCTCATCCACCCCACCAATGTCAAACCCAGTCATCGCACTCCCATGGCGGCGGCGATGGTGGGTCGGTGACTGGGGCGGACATAGTGTGGGTGGGTAAGGTCGAAAAGTTGTGTGGGCTCACTCTTCCATTGGAGGAACAACGAGGTGGAAATATTCCTAAATTTCGCTTGGGCACTGAAGCCCTTTAGATTTGATACTATCTATATGTTTGCATCTTTCGATTATATATTGTTTATCCATTCTTTTCTTATTAATACCGAGGCTACATACAAATCACATTAAAATAACTTCTTCTTCTTTTTATTATTATTATTATTATTATTATTATTATTATTATTATTATTATTATTATTTAATTTTTTTTTAATATTCATCCTTTCACTATATACTGTAAACTCATATAGTTCTATAATTTTGGTCGACTCCAATTTAGTTATATATTTATTGAATTTGTCTAAAAAGAGTTTCATAACTTTCTAATAGTGTCCAAGTAGGTCTTATTTTACCTTAATCGTCCTAATTGCACATCTAATTACAATGCCATGTCAGCGTTTAGGATGATTAAGGTGCAAGGAGACTTAATTGGACACAATTAAGAAAGTTGTGACATTATTGGGACAAGTTGAATAAATACTTATGTGGCTGAATTGGAGATTGGACAAAATTATTGGACTTTTATTTCCTCCACCTTTACTAGTTACTGCATTCTAATTATATTATTTGTTTCTAATAATAATAAAAATTAATATATAATAATTCATACAAATATGTAGTAGTATAATTTATCTTCCTATGGTTTAATATTGTTTTAATTCTTTTGATAGAATTGTTGATGAGTGCAGTTTTTCAACCTTCATATAGTTTAATTATAACACATGTAGCAATACTTGTCTTGTACGCATCTGGAAATGAATATTATCCCTACAATTTGGTTAATATATACTAATACATACAAGCAACATAATACATACATACAAATTCATGTGATTTTAAATGAAGTACTATTCAAATTTCTCTTGGAATACGTGTTTCTATATATATTTTTTTTCTTTCAATCAAGAAGGTTTGCATTTTCTTTTCCCCTTTTAGTTTATGTTACTTGAAACTTTTTCCTTGCATCTTTTTTGGTATTGTCATATGATATTGTGTCACATAAATTCAATAATGAAACACATTATTATTTATTTATATATATATATATATATATATTTATCAAAGTAGCTAGTTTCTTAAACTTCTTTCAAAATCTAAGAATAACCTCGATGTATTGGTAGATACTTAATGGATAGACCCTTCCGAAGCATTATTTTTGTATTTCTCGAAAGCGGCTAGAGCTATACAACTCAGACACTCAAGTCAAATGTTGGTCAATAATGGAGCATTTAGATTAAGTCATTGAAAAATATTTTTAATTAATGATGATATATATAATAATTTAATTAAATAAATATATGTTTTTAGTGTTCATCTGGTTATTTGATTTTTAAGACAGAGATATTCGAATTCCCAATCCGATAACCTATACAGAATTAAGTCTTTATTTTATAAGCATAAGTTCAATAATATTCTTTAAATAAACTAAAAAGATTTATGATTATTATTGTTGGTGGTGCATTCATACACCGATGTTATTCTCCAGCTTCTAAGATATATTGCAATCTAAAAATGTAAGCTTCAAAACTTAATCCCTAGCTCGATTAATATTCAAATTTAATCCCAAGGAGTTTTAACTAGAAAAATAATAATGGGGTTATGGGGTGTATACAGTTGTCAACTTCAAAAGATAATAAAAAAATTAAAGAAAAATTATTGTCAAATAATTTAGTGGTGGGATTTTGATACTAGACGAAACAAATAGAAGCCATCGATGTGATATATGGTCCATCCGATATAATACATATAGGACCGTTAGTTGTATTATTCTCAATTGTGACTGCACACATTTAATATAGATGCATGAATTCCTCCCCTTCAATACATAATTTGCACATTCAAAATCGGGTATGGCTAGTGTGCTGAAAGCATGTGTTAGGCCCAAGAAGTGATGTTCCCACCCAGTGACGTTTATGACCTTATGACCTTATGAGTGAGTCATTCCTAAGAAGTGATGCCGCCCCATTAAGTGAGATATCTATGACCTTATAAGTGATGTATACGAACTTTATAAGTGATGTGTCCCGATGTGAAATGTCTCATCACTAGGGGTGTGAATAGGCCGGGCTACCCGACAGGGGCCTACGGCCTGGTCTGGCCAGGCCTTTTTACCAAATAGGCCAGGCCCAGGTAAATTTATAGGCCTGTTTAACTAAATAGCCCTAGGCCTTACAAAAAGCTTATTTAGCCTAGTAGACCGGCCTGTTTAATTTTTTTATATAATTTATTAACAATAGTATTTATTATTTATTTAATATTTAAATATATATTTTTTATATAAAATTTAAAAATCTATTAAAGAGGCTCTATAAAGGCTTAAAGCCTGGCCTATTTAATTAAAAAGGCCAGGCTAGGCCTATAAACTAAGCCTATTACAGGTAATAAGCCAGGCCTAGGCCTTACAAAACTTAGATAGACCTAGGCCGTACAAGGCAAGGCCTGGCCTGGCCTTGCCTATTCCCACCCCTACTCATCACCGAGTCATGTATTCGACCTTAGAAATGATGCATACGACATTATAAGTGATATCTACAGCCTCATAAATGATGCTTCCTCACCGAGTGATGCAAGCCCAGTCACACCATCACTTTAGAGTATGCACACATCATTCTACATGTACAGCTTAGTGTAGTGTCGGCACCGTAATCGGATTATGCAGAATCAATATAGTAACCTATATGATCGTTGATAACCCTAGAAGGGAGTTGTTAGGGTGCTGAGACATGATGTACTGCGGATGCTTCTACACCATTGATGCATTTTGTAAATTGATGGTTGAGATTAATTTAAGGTTAAAATAGTAAATTTGCATAAAAGTAAATGTAACGGAAATGAAAGAGAGTTTTTTGCTACTAATATATGAGTAACATATAATTCAGCGACGAAACATGTATTATTTGGTATAAAAACGTACCTGAAATGCTTTTAGTTGAGTCCTTGAATTGTTGATGAAAAAGTCGCTGAATTGTTCTTGATATCGTCGCTGAAATGTTCTTGGTAACGTCGCTGAATTGTTCCTGGAAATGTCGCTGAATTGTTTCTGATATCATCGCTGAAGTGTTCCGTAGCATCTTTGAATTCTTCTTGGTTGAGCCGCTGAATTATTTTGGGTAGTGTCGCTGAATTCTTCTAAGTTTGTCGCTGAATTCTCTAGTTACCGTCGCTGAATATATTTGATAGCATCACTGATTTGTTTTCTGTAGCACCACGGAATTATATTTGGTAGCATTGCTGAATTATTCTTGGTAGTGTCGCTGAATAATGCTTGGTACCATCGCTAAATTCCTCTACTTGGGGTCGCTGAAATATATTTGATAGCATCCCTTCGTTATTTTTGGTAGCATCACATAATTGTTTTTGGTAGCATCGCTGAATCATTCTTAGTTGTGTCGCTGAATTATTCTTGGTAGTACCGCTGAATTATGCTAGATACGGTCGCTGAATTCCTCTACTTGTGGTACCTGAAATATATTTTATAGCATCACTTAATTGTTTTTGGTAAGATCGCTAAAATGATCTATTAATAAATTTGATACGTATCTTTGATCATAAAAAGATATTATTTGAAATATTAGATATGGATTACCATATATTTGATATGATTTACCAAATATTAAATATGATAACATACTAAATATAGAGTTACTAAATTAGATATGATAACATGTCTAAAATACTTGCCATATCGTTGAAATGATTTGTTATTAAAATGGACTATTATTGTGTTATTACAATTATACCCTTATTAACCTACAACTGTTGGATGCTTTTGAATGGCTATGATTGATGCCTTGATAAGCTGCGGATTCCATAATTGCACCATAACCGAACCCACCCTAGAATATAGTACTTAACTAGGCAATGAATGAACATGCACAAGTGTTTACTAATAATTGATGCCATACAAATTATCAGGCGTAATCGATATAATTAGTCAAGAATTGAGGCCTAAATTCATAAAACATGGAAAAGAAAAATAAAAGAGTGTATAAAAATGCGACAAGTATGATATACTACTTCTACTATAGTACTAGCCACAGTAATATTTGTAGGATGTTAGGCATGCCTTAAATTAAGAATGCAACCTCTTACATTTTACAAATGCCAGTTTAGAACAACAATCCACAGTATAATGGAGGTGTTCTTTGCATACATATGTAACCTGATGCCCTAATTACATTCACTATACAGGGAAAGGCTTGTGTGCTGTTGCCCGTAGGTGCTAGCTGGGTGATGGGTAGGGATCCAAAAGTGATGGCAATGTGATAGAGTGATCCGTGAGTATAAAAAAAATGATGGATGAATATTATTGGAAATTATATATATATATAACCTACACACATCACTTTATAATACACGCACATCATTTAGTAGGTAAAGGCAAATATGTTGCCTGTATAGTAACTCTACTGCACTATACATATACTCCCTCCGCCATCAAAAGATATTAACATTCCATGTTTTCACGCAATCCAATGCAAATGATTAAAGATTAATATCTCAAATTGTATAGAAGTAAAAATTATAAAAGTTTAATATTCTAACATTATGTGATTAGATGAATTTAACATCTCATTTGACTATATTTTATCTTATGTATTGTGTTAAAAAGTCGAATTAAAATTATCCAATGAATAGTATTTACTATACAAATATTAATAACATTAAAGTACGGAGGGAGTATATATTAAATGGGAAAAATAATGAATCTTTAATAATGTGACAAATACAGTACAATATTATTTGCTGGGAGCCCCATATGAAATGGACTCGAATTCCAACCTTAACGCTAAAAGGTGGACCATTATATTGACCAAACCTTAATTCAACCGAATTGAGTAGTTTGGCTTGCAGGCACCTCAAAGCTGGACAGCTGGCCCATGGTTTTAAAGTTGTTGGGTAGTGCTAACTAGGGGTGATTAACGAGTAGTGCTACTCGAACTCGACTCGGCACTTGACTCGAAAAAAACTCGACTCGTACTCGAAAAATTCGAGTCGAGTCGAGTATCGAGTATTTTAATCGAGTATCGAGCTCAAGCTCGAGTAGAAGAATATGATACTCGTTGAGTAGTCGAGTCGAGTCGAGTCGAGTACTCGTTTATTAATTAATTTTACTATATTTTATTTTATATTTAAAAATTCTCCCCATTCTCACAAGCCCATTACCTATTCTCACAAGCTCAAATCAATAATTATAATTAAAATATTCTAAGCCCATTACCTATTCTCACAAGCCCATATCAATATTTTTGTTTTCTCTATCCATTTATGGATTCATCAATTTTTTCATATGCTTTGAAAAAAAATCAATTTCCTTATATACCACCCTATCATCCCAGTGAGTTCTTTTTATTGGCATTTGAGATTCCATATCAATAATTATAATTGAAATATTCTAAATAATTGACGGAACAGATTATTTTACTCACAAATTTAGATTGATATACTTTTTTATTTAGTGTAGTATGTTTCTATTGCCATGGGCTTTTTAATATGTCTTTTTGTCGCAATCCAATTTTTTAAACCAATTAAAATCATACTCATCACAAATGATTGATGTCTTTTTGGCTACTGTGTAAAAAAAATGTTTAGAATTAACAAAAAAATTGTGCTTGTGTGTAAAGTGTATGTTTTAAATTAGGAATAAATAATTGTAATTTTATTTAAATGAATATGATCTTTTGATTGGCTTCTATTGATAATGAATAAAATTAATCAATCAAACAAGTAATACTTCTTTCGTTCTTGAATAAATGCAACATGTTGAAATATGACACTGTTCACACAAACACTTTGACTTAAAGTTTTATCATAGTTATACAAGTTAAAATAGAGCCAAGTGAGATATTGTTATATTCATCTCGTCGTGTAGTTTTTTAATATCGAACTTTTAGAATTTTTATTTGTACCGAACTTGAGTTATTAATGATTTAAAATGTGCATTGGACTGTGTGCTGGGTGGATCCGTAGCACTTATAAAAAAAACAGAGGAAGTTTAAGGGGCCTAATCCAAAAAAAAAAATTCAAGCTACTCGAGCTCGAGAATCACTACTCGACTCGAGCTCGAGCTCGAGCTCGAGTAGTAATATTTCCCGTCAAGTCAAGCTCAAGTAGTTAACTACTCGGGCTCGACTCGACTCGATATCACCCCTACTGCTAACTAAACACCGTAATAGACGGAAACGGTTCATATACTTGGCAGTATATACTGAATCAATTCTAGCCATTAGATTATATTTTTATTAAATGAATGGTTTAGATTATACTAAGGTTAGTTAAGTAATTTTCTTCTTTTTATTATTTTATTTCAAAAATACCACCACCATTTCGTATTCCAATATAACTTTTTGCAGCTTTTCAGTCTCAATATTTTCTCCACCACATTCTGTTTCAACTGTTTAAACATTCTGTTTCAAAAGTTTAAACATTCTATTTTAATATAATAAATATTATGTTATACATAATTTGAAATGCATTGAATATACATTCTGTTTCAAATGTCAAGACATTCTGTTGTAATAGAAATGACATGCTGTTTTACACATTATACGTAGATTAAGCAAGCATTCTGTTTTAATGGTTTAAACATTATGTTTTGATGAAATATACATTATGTTGTCGGCATTTTAAATATGAATATGAACATAATTGTTTAGACATTTCTCTTTTATTTATATTTACATTCTATTTTACATACATTTACAATCTATTTTTTCTTTTTCTTTTTCACATTCTGTTTAGCTTATATTGCCATTTTATTTTAACACATGTAGCATTCTGTTTCATAAAATGGCATAAGTTTGTATATATATTCATATCTTATTTTGTATATTTCTTACATTCTGTTTAGATTATTTTAACATTCTGTTTTAAATGCATTAACATTCTGTTTAGATTATTTTAAATGCATTAACGTTATGTTTAGATTATTTTAATATATATATCCACACATAATGGCAAATATTGTGAGACAAAATATCATGTTTAATAAAATAGAATGTCATCTTTAATAAAAACAGAATGTGTTTGTGACAGCTTGCTTCCCATTTCAGACAGAATGTTATAGTACATAAGGACATCATGTCACTATGTATTCTTATGTTTTATCAAATCTATTTTTCTAAAACATATTTTTTAAAATTCAAATTTGAAAAAGATTGATGCAAAAAATAATACTGAAGGAAAGTTTTCTATTGAAATCTTGATTGGATGGAGAAGAGTAATCATTAATATAATTTCATATTTTAAGTTTAAAAAGTGTAATTACATATTTGCCCATAATATCAATCTCAACCATTTATTTAAAGTTAGATCTAATGGTCAAGAAGTATTCCAGTATATACTGGAAAAAGTTCTCCAGCACATGAACCGCACACCTAGCTTTGAAAATCGTGAAGGGAGTATGGTGGGTGAAATTCTATAGAACATTAATTTACTACACCTATTTTTTTATGAAACAGGTTTGGCGATGATTAGCGAAAAAATCGGTTCATGAACGAGTTCGGCGATGATTAGGGTAGTTATGGGACGAATTTGTCTAATTCGATATTTGTGAGATGGTTTTAGAAATTAAAAAAACTTATGAGACGAAATGGATTTTTTTTATTTTTATTTTTATTTTTATTTTTTTAACGCCAAAACCAGGAATCAATCTCTTAACATTTGGTAAAAAAATGGAGTAGCGCCAACCGCACCATCATACCCTGGATTAAATTCCTACTACTATAATATACTAATATATTTATTGCCTAGCAAAAATAATGGGAATGGCCTGAATTGATTGGAAACACTTGAGTCAATTGAGGTAGCCTGTTACAACCTGAAAATTTGAATAAACTCAAGGACAATATAATTATGAAAGCAGTCATCACTCTTGATCAGCTAAAATTTACTATCTTTTACTTATAATCTTGATTTTTATTATTATTATTATTATTATTATTATTATTATTTTCTCTATTGTTTTGCAATTATATTTTTGTTATTTCAGTCAAATTTACATTTATCTATATGTTCTTCATTTAGATTTATAGTCTGATAGCTATAGGATGGGAGTTACGATGCGGACACATGTCCGTGCGGACAACGTCCGCAACTATTGAATTCGTAACTCAGCGATAGAGCCAACCCAATTCAGCAACGCGACCTATGGAATTCAGCGACATTATTGTATTCATCTCAGCGACGTTTGAAGTTAGAGACATTTGAAGTTCATTGAGATTTTAAACGCATCTCAGCGACGGAGTCTTCACAATTCAGCGACATAGTTTATGTAATTCAGCGACATGGCCTATGCAATTCAACGACATTATTGTATTCATTTTAGCGATACAATTTTATATTTCAGCGACATGGTTCTATGCATTTGAGCGCATCTCAGCGACGGCCCCTACACAATTCAACGACATGACCAACACAATTCAGCGACATGGCCAACACAATTCAGCGACTTGATATAGTAATCCTACAAATGATCTCATGGCCAACACAAATCAGCGACTTGATATAGTAATCCTACAAATGATCTCAACCGTTGGATGATGAAAATGATCAACGGTTGCGGATGACGTCCGCACGTCCACCCCACCATTGTGACGCCCCGGAAATCTGAAACCATTTTCGTGACGTCACCGCCGTATTAACTGTTCTAAACTGTCGATTACTCAGCTTAGACAGTCAATACAAGGCTAGATACAAGTACAAAGAAATAACTGTAGCAAGAAAAACTATCATAAGCAGTGAGTAATCCCAGGAACATCACATTGCATATCCGGGCTACAAGCCCTAAATAAATTATCGACATGCTCACAATTTCCATACCAGAATTTAACACATAATAAAATCCAAGTGGTTCACCGATCACCTCTATGAATGACAATTAACTCTACATAAATGTGTATAAACATATATTCCAATTAAATAAAAACATAAAGATGCACCCTAGCTAGTTCGCTCAGCCCATACCCCATCATCATATTCTGCGCCGTCCGTAGGAAAATCTATAAAACAACCAAACAATGACAAGGTGTCAGCACAACATAACGTTGTACTGGCAAGGAATAGAAGTAGCATAGCATAAAGAATCTATAGCAACAGTTAATAACAGTAATTAAAGACAGAAAGTAAATTCTGAACATATTCCTCGAGTCATATACAACATGATCATATCCATAATCCATTAGTTACCAATATCGCCTCTCGCCCTGCACATATGTCAAATATGAAACCAATCCAGTGCACCATAATCCAATAATAAAGTATATGTCAGATGAAACCAATCCAACGCACCATAATCCATCAGTCAAATTATATGTCAGATGAAACCAATCCAACGCACCATAATCCATCAGTCAAATTATATGTCAGATGAAGCCAATCCAATACACCATAATCCAATAATCAAATATGAAACCAATTCAATGCCCATAATCCATTAGTCAAATTATATGTCAGATGAAGCCAATCCAATACACCATAATCCATTAATCAAATATGAAACCAATTCAATGCCCATAATCCATTAGTCAAATTATATGTCAGATGAAACCAATCCAATGCACCATAATCCATTAACCAAATAATATCATCTCTCGCCATGCAGAGGACTCTATAACTACTAACACCGGCATCCTAGACTAGTTTTCAACTGTCTAGGGTTATAGACACATACAAGCTTATCTCGCCATGCAGAGGACTCTATAACTACCAACACCGGTGTCCCAGACAGTACTCCAACTGCCTAGGGTTATAGACACATACAGGCTCTACCCGTAGGAGGGACAATTACCCTCATCCGATATCCAAAATTCCATATACCATGTGGCTCATGCATTGGTTTCATAAGACATATAATATACCAAAACCGAACCATGGATTGAACACATAATAAGAGTTGTCAAGTATCATCACAATGGTCTTGAGATACACCAATCTCAACATAACAGTAAATATTCTGTTAAGTCATAGCGCAAGGAACCCATCCACCCGGTATTCTAAGGTTTGACCTAGTTGTTAAAGCAACATATGATTCGCGAGAACACTTAGATTCATCTAAGGCATAATAATCCAAACTCATCTAAGGCATCATACAATTCGTGTGGAACACTTAAATACGTCTAAGTTATCTAGAAACATCATACAATTCGTGTGGAACACTTAAATACGTCTAGGTTATCTAGAAATAGGTTCTAAGCATTCCTAGGAATAATATTCCTAATCATCTAGATTCACATTGTGTAACATCTCCACTTATCTCTTTATGCAATTATGCTATTCTAACCCTTGCCTTTATTATAAAGCTTCAAAGCTTCCTTTATGTCTGCACCCGTCCAATGTCTTCACCGTTGTTCCCTATACAAAATATAATCGAAAGAATTAAAATAATATATACAACATCAACACCATTATCCCATCCTCTCACCAAACCAAAATCAACCTCCAAACACCTTATCCAACATTCACCTTCAACCCTCCTTACTTCCATCCCACCATCGACACCAAAACATTATAGCAAGCAATCCAATTTAATCCAAGCATAGTCAACACATCAATTAACTCATGCTTTCTAAATCAATAATGCAAGAGCTAACAAGTATTCAAGAAGGAAGCCTCATTTTACATAAACTTCAATAATCTCCAATCCACATCCCAATAAACTATATATATAAATAATTAAACATTACCCACCAACTCCCTATAACAACTAGATATATATCATGGTAAGACAATTAACAAGTCCCCAAAATCACCATTTGAATAACTCCAAGTTCAACAATGTATCAATAAAATTCCCAATGCACATATTCTTTCTCAAAGAATTTATAAACCACATTGAATCCTTTTAACATTTACTATTAAGAAAAGCCAACTCAATTGTAAGACTCCCAAAACAACCCCATATTCATACTTTAAGAATCAAAACATGCTTATAACTTAAATTCAAGTTACTCAAAACATCATTTTCATCACCAACTTCTAATATTCAAGAATCAATATACATATGCACATATATACGTATTTCAATCCAAGAATCACCAAATCAATAACTCAACAATTAGTAAAACAATAAGCAAGGGAAAGAGGAACAACCAACACCACCATACCATCGCCGGAATACCATCACTGCCGCCATCACCACCGCGGCCACAGCACCACCACCATCGCCCCTTCGCCGGCGAGTCGCAGGCGCGACCACAGCGGCGGCAGCAGAGCAGTCGCCGCCTTCCACCACCACAGCGCGCTGTGCGCCACCACCACCGGAGCCACCCTTATTCTCTGGCGAACAGCCGGTCCTCCCACAAATTGAAGGCCCAATGTTTTCCCCAAATCCCCAAATCGTGCAAAAATGAAGAAGAGGAAGAAGGGATAGTTCTTACCCGCACAAGAACTTGAATGGAGTCTCAATTTCACCCCTCAAAAATCGCCACCACCGCTGCCTCCATGCTTCCCGTCGGCCCTCTTCTTTCTTCTCTCTTATTTTGCTCGATGGAATGGGTTGGAATGAAGACAAAACTTTCAATTCTCCAATTTAAGGTCAAAGGACCTTAGAGCAATTTTCTAATTGCACCTTAAGCCTTACACAACTTCCATACTACATTTATTCCTTATTGAATTAGAAGTGGGTTGGACTTGTTTTGGGCGCTCTTGTTTCTCTTAATTATGGTTGGGCTTCTACCATAATTTCCACAACACAATAAGTAATTGAGCCCAATTTAACTTAATTAATCACAATTAAATAATTTAATTATGATACAATTATCCGGGATGTTACAATCCCTCCCCCTTAGGATTATTCGTCCTCGAATGAAATAAGGGTATAGCTCAATATCTCATCTCCACTGAATTGTGGGTGAGATCCAACTCTGAACACTTTCTACACGCTCCATTCGATTACTTAGAAACTCTCGCCTTAGGATAACCTGCATCAGAAAAAGAACGAACAATCTTCCACACCAGCTAGAAAGCGGGATCAAATTTCCAAGAGTATGGCAAATTCAGAGTTGTATTGAGAGCCAGATCCTCAAATACAATGGTTAGGATTGTGAAACAACTAAAAATTGTCGTTTGCAGAACACAAATGAACGCAGATAAGTAGACAGAGAGTAGAAAGATTCTGTTCCAGTTAAAAAGGATTCCGTGAAGTAGGTAAAGACCCGATCTTAGTGTAAAAGAATTGGAGTGGCGAAAATTAAAGTTACTGGGATGGTGCGAAATAGATAATACTTCTATTGATTTCTATAATGAAAAAGAAACATATCGTGGAGCCATGGTGCTGAGATGAATGTCATTCTGTATTGGAACAAATATAATTAAATAAGTGAACCAACATCGAGATGATTCAGATTAGTAGAAGGAATCACACGGACTGATAGAGACTCCAATATATTATAGGGATAATAAATCAGTAGAAAATAGGAGGCACTAACAGAATGCCCGTTACGCAACGACTACTCCGAATAAGAAATAAAGAAGCAGTACAAATTTTAAATAATGAATTCTAAATGAAAGGAAAAAGCTGACTCAAACAGATACTTAAGAGGCTTTCAAAAAGATGTAAGGAAGTCGATGACAATGTTATCATATAATTTTGGAGAACGATAGACGAGTTTGAAGAATTTAGATAAATGCATTTACACATATCAATATAACTGAAATAAAATTCGAACTATTTAAAATGTTGAAACGGCGGGAAAAATATCAATGCTGACAGAGTATCAATGAGAACCATTCAGATGGTCTCAAGAGTGATTTGACAGTACATGCCACAACCAAAAGAGTTTAACTCGGAGAGAACTGGTACTGAAACGTACATAGTAGGACCTCAAACGAAGCAACGAAAATAGTAGAGATATTCATTTTATCATAATTAAGAAAATGAAATGAAGGGATTGAAAAATAAAGCATATCCAATAGATATATATATATATATATATATCAGCATTACGAGCATTGCGCCTTCCGTCACTAACTCGCGTCAACGCCTCCAATTAATCTCTACGGTATACTCAATTCGATGTCTCAAGTTAAATATCATCTTAAATCCGTCAATCGCTACAACCAGATGAGTTACCATATACATCTTTAAGATTTAAAGACGTCTGAGATATTATTCTCCTGATGTTATAGCCATCTGCCAACAATGGATCATCATCACATTTTCGCATGGCATGGATGTGCGTGTCCCGTAGTTCAATACCTGCAATTTACCTTAAAGACAGATCCCATACATTATGACAATAGAATAAGCTAACGGAATTACCAAGCAAGCAGTAGTAATAATAAAATAATCATTCAGCAACTTCTAAACAAGTTGCTAACATAATTAAAAAATAGATCTCTTAGGATATCCTTGTTATTCGTCCATAGTTTATCTTGCAAACCATGGCTCGAATTCACAAGGTGCGCAGTATATAAAAAGAATACCACAGCATAAGAATAAATCCAACTAACATATGACAATGCATACCTATCCTATATGCAATCCCCGCACACCTCACCACATACTTTTATCAAGTTTAAGCACATTTAGGAGCGAAACCGCTCTGATACCACTCTGTGACGCCCCGGAAATCTGAAACCATTTTCGTGACGTCACCGCCGTATTAACTGTTCTAAACTGTCGATTACTCAGCTTAGACAGTCAATACAAGGCTAGATGCAAGTACAAAGAAATAACTGTAGCAAGAAAAACTATCATAAGCAGTGAGTAATCCCAGGAACATCACATTGCATATCCGGGCTACAAGCCCTGAATAAATTATCGACATGCTCACAATTTCCATACCAGAATTTAACACATAATAAAATCCAAGTGGTTCACCGATCACCTCTATGAATGACAATTAACTCTACATAAATGTGTATAAACATATATTCCAATTAAATAAAAACATAAAGATGCACCCTAGCTAGTTCGCTCAGCCCATACCCCATCATCATATTCTGCGCCGTCCGTAGGAAAATCTATAAAACAACCAAACAATGACAAGGTGTCAGCACAACATAACGTTGTACTGGCAAGGAATAGAAGTAGCATAGCATAAAGAATCTATAGCAACAGTTAATAACAGTAATTAAAGACAGAAAGTAAATTCTGAACATATTCCTCGAGTCATATACAACATGATCATATCCATAATCCATTAGTTACCAATATCGCCTCTCGCCCTGCACATATGTCAAATATGAAACCAATCCAGTGCACCATAATCCAATAATAAAGTATATGTCAGATGAAACCAATCCAACGCACCATAATCCATCAGTCAAATTATATGTCAGATGAAACCAATCCAACGCACCATAATCCATCAGTCAAATTATATGTCAGATGAAGCCAATCCAATACACCATAATCCATTAATCAAATATGAAACCAATTCAATGCCCATAATCCATTAGTCAAATTATATGTCAGATGAAGCCAATCCAATACACCATAATCCATTAATCAAATATGAAACCAATTCAATGCCCATAATCCATTAGTCAAATTATATGTCAGATGAAACCAGTCCAATGCACCGTAATCCATTAACCAAATAATATCATCTCTCGCCATGCAGAGGACTCTATAACTACTAACACCGGTGATGTATGCAAGCAAGAAATTGGGGAAACAAGCAACAAAAGCAAAACAAAGGATAGGGCAAGTGTGATGTATGCAAGCAAGAAATGGGAAAACAAGCAACAAAAGCAAAACAAAGGATAGGGCAAGTGGGTTCAATGAAACAATGGGTTTTGATCAAGTAAACTTGATATGAGGATCAAGCTCCCAAGAACTAAACCTAAAATGCATCAATGAACATACTTAACTCAATCAAAACTTGCAATCCAATTGAGTAAGACGAACCTAACACAAATTCAATGTGAATAGACCCGGTTTTGATGTGGAAATCAAGTAACCCTTGATCCCCAAGATGATCAACCTTTGATACCCTCAAAAGATGAACAAAAGAAAGATAAATTTTGATAGATGAATGATAGTTGAATTATGTTTGATCCTTCCCCAATCCTAATATATAACCCTAGGAACAAGAAATGCAATTACCAAGAAATACTAAGGTAGAAATGGGATTTAACCCTAACATAATGATCCCATGATAAATCTAGTGAATACCAATTGAAATTACATGGAACAAGTGGGGAAGAAAATGAAATAAGCTAAAATAGGGTAATGGGGGTCGGATCCCTCTTGTGCGTGCCCACGCCCAAGGCCAAAAATGTTCCTGCCTCCTTTCTTCAATTCACTAACAAACCAGTCTAATTTCTCCTCTTGTGCGTGCCCACGACCAAGGCCAAAAATGTGTCTGTCTCCTTTCTTCAATGCACCAACAAAGGGGTGCCCAAGGTGATCTATCTTGCTTCGGTTTGGCTTTGTTTCGATCCCGGTGTTGGTTATTGCTTCACGGGCGAGCTTGGCAATGATGTAGCTCATGTAGCCTTCACCCTCAAGCTTCTTCAATATGGTGGTCACACCATCTCCCCCTCCTTTAGAGCTTGGTTGTTCCACCAACCTACGATATAAGAAAATTCCCAAGTTAGTTTCTCTCAAATAAACATAGCCTTGACATATGAACTCAAACTCAAGAAATTTCAAGTCAAGTAAATCACAAAATTCCACATGTAAGGGTTCATAGCCTTGACCCGAAAAATGGTGAAATTCTAAGATCAAGTTCATTCCCTCAAAACTTTGGTTCCAAAAGTCTCCAACAATTATTAATGATTCATCCATGACCTCAAAAGCAAGGTATTTCACAGATTTTAGCAACAGAGCATGAAATGTCCACTTTTCTTCAGAAAAGATTGATTTTTCGAACAAACTTGCACAAAACACAAAATAGGCATGTTTTATCAGATTTCTTTTCACCAACACATCATAAAAATTATGTTTAAGCTCACAAAAAATAGAAACCTTCAAATCCTCATCATTCATCAATTTTGACATATTTTTCTCAAGCATTTTGCTACCGAAATTGTCCCAAAATGATTGAAATTTGAAAAAATGCTTTCTTACCTCCAAGTCTTCATTTTTATAAAATCTTACCATCACTTGTGACTTATGTAGGTCATCCAAACCTGAAGTTTCCTCATCTCCAAACCATTTCTCTTTTAAGAGCAAAAGATTGTAGTTCGAGCTTTTTTGTTCTCCTTCTCCAATTCCTACAACACAAAGTACCAAACTCGACTTTCCAACGAGATCATCAGTAATATCTACGTCACCAAGATCAGAAATCCAAAATTGAATTAAAGAATTCAAAGCACTTTGTAACTTACGAGCTCGACTACGTGTAATAGGTCCAATTGGCATCACCGTCGGCTCTTTGGCACTCTTGTCCTTGATCTCTTCTTCGCCTTCTTGCTCCACTTCCTTCACGACCATCTCCTCATCACCTACATCAAATGGAGACAAATCAGCAACATTAAAGGTTGCATGAACACCATACTCACCGGGTAGGTCGAGACGATAGGCATTGTCATTAATTCTCTCCAACACTTGAAATGGGCCATCTCCTCTTGGTTGGAGCTTGGATTTCCTTTGACTTGGGAACCTCTCCTTGCGAAGATGCAACCATACCCACTCTCCAGGTTGGAACACCACATGCTTCCTCCCTCGATTCTTTTGTCTCTCATACACCTGGGCCATCTTCTCCAAATGAGCTTTAACCTCCAAATGCATCTTTTTCACCTTGTCAGCTCGATCCCTGAAATTCATGTTAGAATGCTCATTGCGAGGCAATGGCAACAAATCAGTGGGGGACTGGGGATTATAACCATACACAATCTCAAATGGAGACATATTAGTAGAACGATGTATACTACGGTTATATGCAAACTCTATGTGTGGAATGCAATCCTCCCAAGCATGCAAATTCTTCTTCAACATGGTTCTTAATAAAGTTCCAAGTGTTCTATTCACAACCTCTGTTTGTCCATCCGTTTGAGGATGACATGAAGTTGAAAACATCAATTTGGTCCCAAATTTAGACCAAAAGGATCTCCAAAAATGGCTCAAGAATTTAGTATCCCTATCAGAAACAATTGTACTAGGAATGCCATGCAATTTCACCACCTCACTAAAGAATAAGTTAGCTATATGCACAGCATCAGTGGTCTTAGTACAAGGTATGAAACGTGCCATTTTGCTAAAACGGTCTACAACCACAAAAATTGAGTCCTTACCTTTCCTTGTCTTGGGAAGTCCCACTACAAAATCCATGGAAAGGTCCTTCCACGGGCTCTCGGGCACCGGTAGTGGAGTGTACAACCCATGAGGTTTCAAGGTAGCTTTGGCTCTCTTGCACACCAAGCACCTTCCAATATGTTTCTCAACATCTTTGCGCATTCCTGGCCAATAGAACTTTTCTTGCAAAGCACCTAAAGTTTTGGTGACACCAAAGTGTCCCGCTAAACCCCCTTCATGAAGTTCCATTAGTAATAAATCACGCATAGAACCACAAGGAATGCACAATTTGTCACTCTTGAACAAAAAGCCATCATGCAAGTAAAAATCATTGAAACCATGCTTTAGACAATTTTCATACACTTCCTTAAAATCCTTATCATCCACATAAAGAGATTTGATATGAGAAAATCCTAACACTTGAGAATTTAACATGGTAAGCAAATAATATCTCCTAGACAATGCATCAGCTACCACATTCTCTTTCCCTCTTTTATACTTAATGATGTAGGGAAAAGTTTCAACAAAAGAACTCCATTTAATATGTCTCTTACTAATGTTATTTTGACCTTTCATGAACTTAAGAGACTCATGATCCGTATGAATAATGAATTCTTTAGGCCTCAAATAATGTTGCCAAGTATGTAAAGCTCTTACTAAGGCATAGAATTCCTTATCGTAGATCGGATAGCTCAAAGCAGCTCCTTGGAGTTTCTCACTAAAGTATGCAACAGGTCTTTTCCCTTGCATCAACACAGCTCCAATTCCCACACCTGAGGCATCACATTCAATTTCAAAAACTAAGTTAAAATCAGGAAGTTTTAAGATAGGTGCATGTGTAAGAAGAAACTTTAATTTATCAAATGCTTGTTGAGCCTTCTCCTTCCACTCAAACTTTTCTTCCTTCTTGAGTAGGGTTGTCATAGGGGCTGCCACAGTGCTAAAATCCTTGATGAAACGTCGATAGAAGCCCGCTAATCCCAAGAAACTCCTCACTTCCTTGACCGTTGTGGGGGTTGGCCATTCTTGCACTGCTTTCACCTTGTCTTCATCAACTTTAATCCCCTCACCTGTCACAATATATCCCAAAAACTTGCAAGATAATACACCAAAAGTGCATTTCTTTTCATTAGCAAACAATTTCTCATGCCTCAAAACTTCAAGAATAGTGGACAAATGATGTGCATGCTCTTCCATGTTTTTACTATATATAAGAATATCATCAAAGTATACCACAACAAATTTACCAATGTAAGGCCTAAGAATGTGGTTCATCAACCTCATAAACGTGCTAGGTGCATTTGTAAGCCCAAAAGGCATCACTACCCACTCATACAACCCGAGCTTAGTTTTAAAGGCTGTTTTCCACTCGTCCCCTTCTCTCATCCTAATTTGATGATAGCCACTACGAAGATCTATCTTAGAAAAGATTTGAGCTCCATGTAGTTCATCTAGCATATCATCTAACCTAGGAATGGGGTGACAATATTTGACAGTTATGGCATTAATGGCCCTACAATCTACACACATCCTCCAACCACCATCCTTCTTAGGAACAAGTAAAACAGGAACTGAACAAGGGCTTAAGGATTCTCTTACAAAACCTTTGGAGAGTAATTCTTCCACTTGCCTTTGTATCTCCTTAGTCTCCTCGGGGTTGGCTCGATAGGCAGGCCGGTTGGGCAATGGTGCTCCCGGAATAAGGTCAATTTGGTGCTCAATCCCCCGAATGGGTGGTAAGCCTCCAGGTACTTCATCAGGGAAGACATCCTTGTAAACCTGCAAAACAGACACCAACTCGCCAGGAAGATCAAATGTAGTATCAACATTTAGGCAAAAATAAGGAGTAAGTAATAAGCAAAAATGTCCATCTTCCTCTCCAACACTCATTCTTTTCACTTCTTTCATGCTTACAAATAAGCCCTCTTTCCTAACCTCACTCACCTCACCTTTTGATCTTCTCACATTTTTATTCTCAACTTTTTTGTTCTTTTCCTTCCTCTCATTTTTGTTTCCCACATCATTCTTTTCACACTCATTTTTCTTCTCAAGCTCACATTTCTTTTGTTTTTCCCTCATCTCACTCACATATTGCCTATGTAGAAAGGCTTGGTCCTCCTCAACTGCTTTCACTGACAAAGCTTTGATCACCACATCCTTTCCATCCTTCTTGAAGGTGACCCAATCAGCAAATCCATCATAGACAATCCTTTGGTCATATTGCCATGGCCTTCCCAAAAGTATGTGGCAAGCTTGCATAGGCACCACATCACAAGTGACTTGGTCCTCATATCCTCTCATCTTGATGGGAAAGGTAGCTTGCTTCCTAACTCTCATTTCTCCACTTTGGCTCAACCATTGCAACTTGTATGGATCGGGATGTTGTGATGTCGGCAGCCCTAAGGACTTCACCATCATCTCACTAACAATGTTGGCACAACTCCCATTGTCAATGATGACACTACAAATCTTGCCATTCACCTCACAACGGCAATGGAAGATGTTGTCTCTTTGCTCCCTCGAATCATCTTTGGCCATCCTTGTGCTCAAACTCCTCAATGAAACACAATTGAGATTAGGGAAATCTCCATCTCCATTCTCACTACTATCTTCCTCAACATCCTCTAGTACCTCATTTGGATCCTCCTCATCTTCTTTGTCCGACTCCGAATAGTACTCTCCCGAGGCATCCACAATCATCACCCTCTTGTTAGGACACTTGTTAGCATAGTGGCCTCTTCCTTGGCATTTGAAACATCTAACATCTCGGTGTCTCTCAATATTAGGCACTTGCACACCTTTCCCCTTGTCATCACGCTTGTACTCTTGGCCTCTTCCTCTTTCATTCCCTCCATGTGGCTTCTTGTACTCCACATAAGTCTTTTTATACTCAACTTGAGGCCTTTTAGCATTTGCATCTTTCGTATAATCCTTAGAATAGGATTTAACCATTTTGCCTCTTCTCTTGGCTTGGCCCTCCAACTCTATGGCCATATGGTAGGCTTCATTCACCGTTTCCAAGTTATGAAGAGTCATAACATCGGAGTATTCATAATGTAGGCCAGAAATGAACCTTGACACCGTGTCCTCTTCTTCTTCATCAATTTCGGCTCTAGTCATCAAAGTCTCCATCTCTTTAAAGTACTCATCCACACTCATTTGGCCTTGAATGAGTTGTTGCAACCTCTTGTAGCTAGTTCTCTTATATTGCTTTGGCACAAACCTCTCCTTCATTGCCATTTTCAAGCCATTCCAAGATACAATTCTCCCGATTGCTCCTCTCCTAGCCTTGAGCTCTCTATGTTGCCACCATTCTAGAGCATAGCCCGTGAACTCCAAAACAGTACATCTAACCTTTTCATTCTCCGGCATGGGTGTTTGCAAGAAAAACAACTCCATCTTCTTCTCCCAATTGAGATATACATCGGGGTCACTTGATCCGTCGAAATGTGGGATGGTGACCTTGTAGTTGGAGTTGAAGTTGTTGTTGTTGTTCCTCCTTTGGGGACCTTGGCGGTTACCTCCTCGATAACCCCTCCCATCATATGAGTCTTGCCCCTCCGACTCATCTCCCAAGCCATCAAACTCTTCTTCTTGTTCTTCATCCCTTTCCTCATAATCCTCATATTCTCTTCTTTGTCTTGGAGGTCTCTCTCTTGTTTCCCGGACTCGACTATTCTCCTCTATAGTAGCTAGGCGGTTCCGGAAGCCTCCAATTACATCCATCACTTGAGCCAATTGGTGGCTCACATCCTCCAAGGTGATCTTCTTCCCTGCACTTGAATCCTCCGCCATAATACTCCAAATACCAAGTGAAATCGTCAACGAATCAAAAAAATATAAAAAGTAAGAAGTATGAAAAAGAGATGAGAAGATATTTGCCTAAACTATTCCTCACAACTCTCTTTTCTTCTCACACAACCCTCAAGTGTTCCTCTCTAGTTGATCACCCTCAACCCTTGAGTCGTTCACACCAAATTCACAAGATTCAAGCACACAATTATCAAGCAAGGATGAGATGATGATTCACAAATGCATAGCAAGTAGTTCCTAGGTAAGGCTAAACAAGAAAGGCTATCAAGGCTCAAATGGATTTAAGGATAGATAATGTCAACCCCACAAAGAAAACAAGATCAGTCAACAAATGCTAAGGGAGTATTCAACTTTTTTTTTTCTCTCTCTTATTATTTTTTTTTTTTGTAGAGCTTGGCTTTTGTGCTCTAATGCCTTTTAACCGTTCGGTCTCACAATGTTTAGGGGAATTCCACTATCAAAACATTGTTGACGGAACTTCAACCCTTTGGCTCTTGATACATCATAGGAACCATGAGCCAACGGTTTTCATCCACTTTTTTTTTTTTGTAACAATCTCTTTTTTTTGTATATTTCAATAACTCCCAATGCTATCAATCAAAAATAAAGCTAATCAAAGCATATAAGCATCAAGCATTCCATCTTGCTAAGAAAATCAACTTTGGCATTTCAACAAACACCTTGTGGGCAATATTTTTGGGTATTTTCTTGAAAATAGAGAAATGGAAAAGGAATTCCACAATGCATCAACACCAAGAATAACAACCTAATTAGGAGCTAAGAAGTCCTAATCAAGCTCTGATACCAAATTTAATTATGATGTATGCAAGCAAGAAATTGGGGAAACAAGCAACAAAAGCAAAACAAAGGATAGGGCAAGTGTGATGTATGCAAGCAAGAAATGGGAAAACAAGCAACAAAAGCAAAACAAAGGATAGGGCAAGTGGGTTCAATGAAACAATGGGTTTTGATCAAGTAAACTTGATATGAGGATCAAGCTCCCAAGAACTAAACCTAAAATGCATCAATGAACATACTTAACTCAATCAAAACTTGCAATCCAATTGAGTAAGACGAACCTAACACAAATTCAATGTGAATAGACCCGGTTTTGATGTGGAAATCAAGTAACCCTTGATCCCCAAGATGATCAACCTTTGATACCCTCAAAAGATGAACAAAAGAAAGATAAATTTTGATAGATGAATGATAGTTGAATTATGTTTGATCCTTCCCCAATCCTAATATATAACCCTAGGAACAAGAAATGCAATTACCAAGAAATACTAAGGTAGAAATGGGATTTAACCCTAACATAATGATCCCATGATAAATCTAGTGAATACCAATTGAAATTACATGGAACAAGTGGGGAAGAAAATGAAATAAGCTAAAATAGGGTAATGGGGGTCGGATCCCTCTTGTGCGTGCCCACGCCCAAGGCCAAAAATGTTCCTGCCTCCTTTCTTCAATTCACTAACAAACCAGTCTAATTTCTCCTCTTGTGCGTGCCCACGACCAAGGCCAAAAATGTGTCTGTCTCCTTTCTTCAATGCACCAACAAAGGGGTGCCCAAGGTGATCTATCTTGCTTCGGTTTGGCTTTGTTTCGATCCCGGTGTTGGTTATTGCTTCACGGGCGAGCTTGGCAATGATGTAGCTCATGTAGCCTTCACCCTCAAGCTTCTTCAATATGGTGGTCACACCATCCGGCATCCTAGACTAGTTTTCAACTGTCTAGGGTTATAGACACATACAGGCTTATCTCGCCATGCAGAGGACTCTATAACTACCGACACCGGTGTCCCAGACAGTACTCCAACTGCCTAGGGTTATAGACACATACAGGCTCTACCCGTAGGAGGGACAATTACCCTCATCCGATATCCGAAATTCCATATACCATGTGGCTCATGCATTGGTTTCATAAGACATATAATATACCAAAACCGAACCATGGATTGAACACATAATAAGAGTTGTCAAGTATCATCACAATGGTCTTGAGATACACCAATCTCAACATAACAGTAAATATTCTCTTAAGTCATAGCGCAAGGAACCCGTCCACCCGGTATTCTAAGGTTTGACCTAGTTGTTAAAGCAACATATGATTCGCGAGAACACTTAGATTCATCTAAGGCATAATAATCCAAGCTCATCTAAGGCATCATACAATTCGTGTGGAACACTTAAATACGTCTAAGTTATCTAGAAACATCATACAATTCGTGTGGAACACTTAAATACGTCTAGGTTATCTAGAAATAGGTTCTAAGCATTCCTATGAATAATATTCCTAATCATCTAGATTCACATTGTGTAACATCTCCACTTATCTCTTTATGCAATTATGCTATTCTAACCCTTGCCTTTATTATAAAGCTTCAAAGCTTCCTTTATGTCTGCACCCGTCCAATGTCTTCACCGTTGTTCCCTATACAACATATAATCGAAAGAATTAAAATAATATATACAACATCAACACCATTATCCCATCCTCTCACCAAACCAAAATCAACCTCCAAACACCTTATCCAACATTCACCTTCAACCCTCCTTACTTCCATCCCACCATCGACACCAAAACATTATAGCAAGCAATCCAATTTAATCCAAGCATAGTCAACACATCAATTAACTCATGCTTTCTAAATCAATAATGCAAGAGCTAACAAGTATTCAAGAAGGAAGCCTCATTTTACATAAACTTCAATAATCTCCAATCCACATCCCAACAAACTATATATATAAATAATTAAACATTACCCACCAACTCCCTATAACAACTAGATATATATCATGGTAAGACAATTAACAAGTCCCCAAAATCACCATTTAAATAACTCCAAGTTCAACAATGTATCAATAAAATTCCCAATGCACATATTCTTTCTCAAAGAATTTATAAACCACATTGAATCCTTTTAACATTTACTATTAAGAAAAGCCAACTCAATTGTAAGACTCCCAAAACAACCCCATATTCATACTTTAAGAATCAAAACATGCTTATAACTAAAATTCAAGTTACTCAAAACATCATTTTCATCACCAACTTCCAATATTCAAGAATCAATATACATATGCACATATATACGTATTTCAATCCAAGAATCCCCAAATCAATAACTCAACAATTAGTAAAACAATAAGCAAGGGAAAGAGGAACAACCAACACCACCATACCATCGCCGGAATACCATCACTGCCGCCATCACCACCGCGGCCACAGCACCACCATCATCGCCCCTTCGCCGGCGAGTCGCCGGCGCGACCACAGCGGTGGCAGCAGAGCAGTCGCCGCCTTCCACCACCACAGCGCGCTGTGCGCCACCACCACCGGAGCCACCCTTATTCTCCGGCGAACAGCCGGTCCTCCCACAAATTGAAGGCCCAATGTTTTCCCCAAATCCCCAAATCGTGCAAAAATGAAGAGGAAGAAGGGATAGTTCTTACCCGCACAAGAACTTGAATGGAGTCTCAATTTCACCCCTCAAAAATCGCCACCACCGCTGCCTCCATGCTTCCCGTCGGCCCTCTTCTTTCTTCTCTCTTATTTTGCTCGATGGAATGGGTTGGAATGAAGACAAAACTTTCAATTCTCCAATTTAAGGTCAAAGGACCTTAGAGCAATTTTCTAATTGCACCTTAAGCCCTACACAACTTCCATACTACATTTATTCCTTATTGAATTAGAAGTGGGTTGGACTTGTTTTGGGCGCTCTTGTTTCTCTTAATTATGGTTGGGCTTCTACCATAATTTCCACAACACAATTAATAAGTAATTGAGCCCAATTTAACTTAATTAATCACAATTAAATAATTTAATTATGATATAATTATCCGGGATGTTATAACCATACACCCTATAGGATATTTGAATCAAGTTTTTTGGTTATAAAATCATCCTTTGTTTTCGTCTTGTTACTTTTCATTGAATTATGACTTCCACATTCAGCACAAGCTAAGGAACCTCAGATTTTAGTCGCATGCATCCCCCACCAACAATTATAAAACTGAAAAATAATGATTGATCATTGATTCAAAACAGTTACACTAGACTAATATACTACTAGGCAGCTAAGACCATCTCCAACGGGGCCGGTATTCTTGCGGGAGACGGGATAAATGTCGGAGCGGGAGCTCCAACCGGCATCGCAAAAATTGCGCACGCTATCGCCAAAAATGGCGTTCCGGTACAGTGCACCGCAAATTTAAGCAGTGGACTGTTCACAACTGCATCCCTTTTTCTTTTTTTTTTGATTTTTTATTTAATTTTTTATTTGTTTTATCTTTTTTTTAAAGAAAAATTTGTTCACAACTGCTCTCTGTTTGATTTATTTTTTCAATTCATAATACTTTTTTGTTGCTTTTAAATATATAGATTTTAATTAAATAATCCAAAATTTAAATTTAAATTATATATATATATATAAAATATGTAAAAATTAATTGATAAATGAAATATAATATAAATAGTAATAGAATCAAAATGGAATATTCTATTGTAGAGGGAAACGTAGAGTTCTGGGTTGGAGACTTGGAGAGGAATAGAGGAAAACTGTAAATTTAACTAAAAAATAGAGATAATGTAACTGTAAAATAGAGTTTTGGGTTGGAAATGACCTAAGGAGCCAACATTTAAGTTGAAATAATTAAGCATAAATCACAGAACTTAAATTTGAAAATTTTCAACTTACGTACACCAACTTATCGAAATAGTGTTAGAAAAGACTAATTTTGTGGACAACGAAACAACATATATTTGTGTTGGATGTTTTTAAAGAAATTTTACATGATTTTTTTTAAGGATTCTGCACGAAAATAAGTGTGGAGTTTGTGATGATTAGGGATAGGATTTGCACAAAGAGAGATATTTTCGTAGAAGAAATTATATTGCTTTTAAGTTATACTACTACATCAAAGAATTACATGATACTCCCTCCCTATCCGTTTGTTTTTTACATTTGGCAAGTGGCTACTATTCACACGATGTTTTTAATTTAACGTTTTATCATAGTTATACAAGTTAAAATATAGCCAAGTGTGATCTTGTTAGATTCGTCTCATCGTGTAGTTTTTAAATATCGAACTTTTAAAATTTTTTACTTGTACCGAACTTAAATTATTAATGGTTTAAAATGTGCATTAGACTGCATGCGTGAAAAGTTGGTATGTAAAAAACTTTGTGATACGGACGAAGTACCTAACAAGCTTACATATGGGCCATGGTAATTTATGATGTATTTTGTTATTCAGTCTAAGAGTTTCAACATAAATTTTAAATTCCGTTGATCAATTATGAATACTATATGCAACCACTCACTCCAATTACCAAGTAGAATATTGTGATAACCAAAAAATCCCATTTTGATAAAGACTCCTCATGAATGCATAATACTGATTTAGGAAAATCCTACCTACTAATTAACCTCATGCCGTACCTCGAAATAATGCACTATGGCCTACCATCATAAACACTGCATGCCATATAGTAGTATAAGACAACTACATGATGCAGAATTCTATATATGAAACAAAGAAGTTGATTGAAGGCTAAGGGCTTACATATATGCTTGCTTCTAGAATCGATAGATTGTTGTTCCACTACAGAATTTTTTTGGTAAAATTTGGTCACTAAAAAGGTCAGCGACCGAATTTGTGACCGAAATTCGTTAGCTACCAAATTTACAATTTTTGTAGTAGTATTCAATGTTATGTACATGCTGTATCAATTAGCACCCAACATCACCTGATAGTGATTATTTCTCTAGTCTGCATAGTTCAATATCAGCACATAAATCTAGTTGCTTTAGTTCTTTCTTTCAGCATACAGTGAGTAGCATTTTCTGCATTTTAAATGTTTAATTACATATTTTGTTTGCTTCTTATACATTTGTTCGCCTCAGAATATACTCCCTCCGGTTTCAAATAATTGAAACACTTTTTTTTTAGATGTTTTGAAATAATTGTAACGTTTCCCTTTTTGGTAAGTTTTTTACCATTCACACTACTTTTTCCTTTTTTTTTCTCTCATCTACTTAAATCTACACGACTCATTTCCCCACTTCTTAAAACCCATGCCATTCTTCAATGTTTCAATTATATAGAAATGGAGGAAGTATATAGCTTCACATTCAAGCCAAGGAATATCACTATAAGAAAATTGGATTTTAGCGGCCCACAAATGGGGTTGCTAGGGCCTAAAATCCGGTCGCTATTTTATTTAGCGACCGGAAAATAAACGTTGCTAAAAACGCCGTAAGAAACTGAATGGCAACCGGGCACTGAGCGGTCGCAGATATTAGCGACCCCAGAATGGGGTCGCCATAAATTGCGACTAAACCTTAGGTCGCTAAAGGGTTCCGTAAACCGGCTCCGGTTTGACTTTAGCGACCCCCAACCCGGTCGCTACGGAGGTCACGACCCCATCTCCAGGTCGCTAAGGAGGTCTCCAAATATAGCAACTAAATTAGCACCTCTCGTTCGGGTCGCTAAACCCACTGAAATTTTTCAATCTACTATCGATTGATGCACTTAGGGGTGGGCAACGGGCTCGAATTAGTCGGGTACCCACCGCGAACCCGAAAAAAATCATGTGCGGGGTCGGGTTTTTTTAATGGGAAAGGTCAGGTTCGGGTACCCGAACCCGAACCCAAAGTTCGGGTTGGTTATCGGGTTCTAAGTTTGGCCCCGAATTACCCGATCGGATACCTGAATAACCCGAAGATTTTTTTTTTAGGTTCCACAATTTCTAGAACTTTTTTAAAGTGCTTAAAACACCTAATAATTCCACAAGCCATTACCATTTAGTCCAAACTATTACAATTATCATCTATAATAGATATATATATACAATCAAGTTTTATACTCCCTCCGTCCCATTTATTGTGCCTCATTTCTTTTGGGCACGGTATTTTGGTGTTGTTTGGATGGCAACAGATTTGAGAGCATATCTAGTTTTTTGCAGATTTGACTACTAAATCTGCTATTTTATGGTGTTTTTTAAACTAGCATATCTTATGAGCAGTTTGGGTTAATCTGCTAAAATTTAATCCGCTCCATTCTCAAGCATATTTGGGTGGCAAATTTGCTTAGACTAAAATACCCAATTCTCTCTCTCATCTCTCATCGTCTTTAAACTACAAGTACTATTTAATTTAACTAATATTTGTCCTTATATGCCATTTTACATATTAAATATGCTATCTGCTGATTAATCTACCAAACACCTTTAACGAAATCTGTTACTACTATCTACTGGTCAAATCTGCTGCTCGAATCTGCTGGTCAAATCTGCTATCTGCTTCTGCTATCTGTTAAACTCCCAAACAGGCCCTTTATGTGGGATATTTAGTTTTTAATGTAAGGGTAGATTAGTGTTTAAAGTGGGGGTAAATTAGGAATTTATGTGATTTGATTGTATTGAATTTGAACTTTTTTAAATAATTTATTTATGTGTGATGTGATGGTTGTGAGTTTGAATTTATTAAAGGTTGTGTGTTTGAAATTTAAAATATATTTATTTAATGATGTGATGTGATGGAAGTATGTTGAGTGGTTTATGTTAACTATTTCCTAAAATAGAAATGAGACAAAAGAGTTGGGACAGACAAAAAAGGAAAGTGAGACATAAATAATGGGACAGAGAGAGTAATTAATTAGTTTATAAATATGAGAATTCTTCACTACTTGTTTAATTATTTATTCAAATTCTTCACTTTACATTATGTCTTTTTCAAATAGAAGAATTTATTAATTACTCTATTTGTCTAGATTTAGTAGTATTTGCTAAAAACCTCTTTATACGTGTTTGTAATTTTTTTTAATGTATAGTTAATCCACATATATATTTGTTATGGATGAATTAAATATTTATTCCAGATTTCTTTGTTATTGTTAACTTTGTGTAGACTGTAAATATAATGCCCTTTGATGTTATTTATTTAATTAAAATTTTTTAATAAACTTTTTAAAAAAAATTTCTTTAAAAAAAAGAAGTGGGGTAATTGGGTACCCGAAGTGTGGTACTCGACCCGATCGGGTACCCGACATGCCGGGTACCCACTAATGTCGGGTTTTTATCGGGTATTTTAATTTCGTACCGGAACCCGACTAACCCGAACCCGACAAACCCGACCCGATGCCCACCCCTAGATGCACTGCCTACCTGCGGGTAACAAAAATCCTACAATTCCAAAGAATCTCAAACAAACATTGTTCGACCTTATAAACCACATTCTATTCAAACATGAAAAAACAATTTCAAGAAATATCCAACAAAACATCAAAAAGTCTCATGAATCTCATGTCTCTAATATAAGATCCAACAACTCATACCAGTCCACAATCATCATTACCAACATAATATGCATAAGTTAGAAATGTTGTGGCATAAAATGTCAACCAACATACTTCAACACTTAACTACAAAGCCAGAAGACAAAAACACCGTAACACTTGAAGTATTATAGTCAAAAGTCTACAATATGCACCAAAACTAAATGTCAACGAACAGTGGCCGACAAACCACAACCCAAACCATGACCAGCTCCAGAGTCATCATCATCGAGGGGTGGGGAGCAACATGGTGATGTCCCTGAATCTTCTCCAGCTGCTGCTCAATCGTGTCCTGTCTCCTTGCAATATTATGAATCTCAGACCTCAGCTCGGTCCTCAGGTCTATAATCTCTTCTCTCAAACTTGCAATATCACTGCTGTTTGTTCGTTGTGTCGATGTTGGATTTTCTTTCCTCAGTGCAGGCGCCAGTGACCCCAGGCTATAGACAACATTCCTCTTGTCAGGGCCGCCAGCCGCCTCAACAAATACTTCATAAGGGTCCACTGCATCCGGACCAGCAATGTAACACCCCGGTTTTTGGTCACCCAGGTCGGGATGTCACCGCCACATCTCCCTAGTAAGACACGGTTTCTCCGAGCTTACTAAAGAGATGCAAGGCTAGGTATTGCAGTATTT
Organism: Hygrophila difformis; assembly: GCA_030278955.1. NCBI lineage: Eukaryota > Viridiplantae > Streptophyta > Magnoliopsida > Lamiales > Acanthaceae > Hygrophila > Hygrophila difformis. The sequence goes on along the minus strand of JAOANR010000011.1, from coordinate 34,364,416 downwards.
AAAACATTTAAAGCATTCAAAATAGCCCATACAATATAATTCGAAAATAATAATAGCATAGCGCAGCGGAAATATTTAGTTTAGTACAGTATCGCAGCGGAAAATGTAAAAAGGGCCGACATGGCCAAAACACGGGTTAAACAGGCCCGTTCATAATATAGTCTAAGTACGAAATTTAAAAGCAAAATAACAATCCCCAAAATCCCATGCATGATTCGTGCTCACACATGCTCATTCCACATATTCTGTAAAGAAAGGAATAAAAATGGTTTTGATCAGCAAAATTGCTGAGTAAGTTAACACATGCATGATCGTAGGGTTTAAAAGCCATAAATTTAGTAATTTAACAAAAGCATGATAATAACATAATATTTAGTTTCATCTAATCCATATCCAATAGCATAATTTATCTCAGGCTCTATTTAATAACACATATCACATGGTTCAAGATAATAGCCGTAATTTAAATAAAGCATTTAAATAATTTAATTGGACAACAACATAGTTTAATCTAATTTAATTTAATTTAGAATCCCCATTACATTCCCGATTTGATATTTCAAAGTTTCACGATAGCATCGCGATGTCAACAAGTTTAGCCGGTAGCCCGGCGGCCGCAACCGTATCAGCCATACCCAGTACCACTCCGGAGCCTCGGGAAACCCATACGGATATTCACGAGAGTGTAGGCTCTAAGTTTCGCCATTTAGGCAATCCATATCTCAAATTTAGCGCGCGGGGTCACCATCGTCCATTACGGCACGAAGTGAATCGTTAGAGGGCACCCTGCAGAGCACTCACCCCTAATTTTAATTTATCAAGTTTGTAAGGGGATTTGGTTTTTAAAATCTGCCTTCCATTGTATTAATTTAGAAATAATATCTCAATTCGTTTCAACCCTAAAGGTTAATTCCATGTTTCAACAAGATTTCAAGATTTCGTTTCGGTAAATCACAGTTTACTCCAAAATTCGTCTAAAATCAGATTTAATTCCAAAAATTCCAAAATTTCATATCTGACTCGGAAACATCAAGATCTACAACTTTCGTGTTTTAACTTTTTCGATCCGAGATACCTAAGTAGGTCAAAATCGCCAATTTTCGCATAAGAAGAAATCTGTCCGAGTTTAATGCACCACAGTTTAAAGATTTCAAATTCTACCATATCAATTCAGCTCCAAATTTAATGAAATTTGACAGGGATCATCTTAAGAAATTTATCTACAACTTTCATGTTTGGCCAAAGATCTAAAACAGCCTAGATCCTATGTCAAAAACGTGATCAAGATCATTCCTAAGTTCTGTCCAAGATTTCAAGATCTAGAATCAAACAGTTCGGTTTCAACGGGTTTTCACATATCAAATCAACTCCAAAAATTCCCAAATTTTTACAGTAGCTAGGTCTAAGTCTTAGGAACGTTTTTCATGTTTTAAGTTTTTCCGTTTGAGTTCGTTTTAAGGGTCGGAAAAATTCACCAAATCTGTTGCGTCGGTAGAAAAATAAAAGTGGACAGATTTATGGTTCTTGTTGAATCTTTTAGGTTTCGAATGTTTTAAAATCTCCCAAAAGCATGTAAGGTTAACTTACAGTGTCTATGAACGTCGGGGATGTCTAGTTCGGAGGCGTGGCTTCCAGATCACCGTTCCTCCTCTCCGTTCGTCGGGTTCTACGATCTAGATTCGATACGGGGTGTAGAAAGAAAAGAACCGAAGTTAGAATCCGTTTTCGGATTGAAACGTGAAAAGATTTATTGGACTAGAGCTTACCACAGCGTTTGGAGACCTTGGATTTTCGTCCAAAGCTGCTGCCTCCGTTTGGTGCTTTCCGTCGACTCCGAATTTAGGGTTTCGAACGTATAGAAGATTGTAGGGTTTTGTAAACTTTTTTGGGGCTCCCAAGGGGCTTATTTATAGAATTCTTAATCCCTAGGGCGTCCACAACCGACCTAAAGGTCTGGAGTCGAGAGATGTTCAACCGAAAGTCGAAAAATCCGCGTTCGGGCGAGAGATTCACGCAACAAACGAATCTGTGAAGTGGCGCGGTCGTGGCGCGCTAAAGCCACTTCACCGCGCGGCCACCGCGCCGACTTCGCCTGGACTCGGTCCGGGCGGGTCGTGCGATCCGTCGTGCTTTTCCGCCTCTCTTTCGGGTTTCTATCCCTCTATGCTCCCGAATTCCGATTTCCGGGGTATCTTCGGGTTTCTACTTTCTCTCTAAATTTATTCTCAGTCTAATTGGATGTTTTGGACTCGAATACTCGAGTTCATTAGTGTCGGGTTTTGGTGTACCATTTATCCATCATTTTATTCAATTAAATTCCTTTAATTCATTTTTAAGTAAAAATCTCATTTCTCATTTCCTTATCTTTATTTATTTCTTTTATTTGCTGGATTTGTTTATTTATTTATAGTATTCATTTTATTTATTATTTATTTATTTAATTATTGTTTTATTTTATGTTGGAAAATTCTCGGGTATTACAGTCTACCCTCCTTAAGAATCAACTTCGTCCTCGAAGTTGTGTTTCGGCTTTTCTCGTCTCGTGCTAAGGTCTTGTGTTTGTTTTATTATGTTATGACTGAACTTAGAATTAAAATTCTAAGCTGCCTACGTACCCGGTAATGGGATCAAGCCATAACGTAGTTCAAAAGTTTACAAAAAATGCACGAAAGATTAGGGGGTATGACATCCTCTCCCCCTTAAGATTGCAGTTATGTCCCCATAACTGTGTCGGAATCGGTTTGGAACAATGTCGGGTATCGTTCTCTCATGTCGGATTCTACTTCCCAAGTTGCCGTCTCACTTTCGTGATTTGACCAAAGAACCTTGATCATTTTGATGGTTTTGTTCCTCGTTACTCGTTCCTTAGTATCGAGAATACGCACTGGGACTTCTTCGTAAGTCAAATCTTCATCGAGCTCAATTATCTCCGGTTGAAGTACATGCGTCGGGTCCGGCACATACTTCTTTAGTTGCGAGACATGGAAGACATTATGAACTCGATCTAAGTGTGGCGGTAAAGCCAATCGGTAGGCTAGAGTTCCGACTCGTTCTAGAATTTCGTAAGGTCCTATGTATCGAGGACTTAACTTCCCTCGTTTGCCAAAGCGCATCACCCCCTTCATGGGTGATATCTTTAGCATGACTCTATCTCCCACTTGAAATTCTAGGTCTCGTCGTCTCACGTCGGCATAACTCTTTTGACGGTCTTGAGCGGCTTTCATCTTCCCTTGGATCACTTTGATTTGTTGAGCCATGTCTTCGATAAGTTGTGGTCCCACTACCACGGACTTATCGTTTTCTTCCCAGCTCAAAGGGCTTCGGCACTTTCGTCCATACAATGCCTCGAAAGGTGCCATGCCGATACTCGCATGGTAACTATTATTATAGGAAAACTCAATCAAGGGTAAATGAGTTTCCCAATTTCCTTTGAATTCCAACACGCATGCTCTCAGCATGTCTTCTAGTGTTTGGATTGTTCTCTCGGTTTGTCCATCCGTCATCGGGTGGAATGCGGTGCTCATTTTGATTTGAGTACAGAGAGCTTTTTGTAACTCCGTCCAGAAATGAGAGATAAATCTACTGTCTCTATCGGAAATGATATCATGTGGTACTCCATGTCGTCGTACCACATTATCAATGTAGGCTCGGGCCAATTGGTCCATAGTCCACGTGTCTTTCATTGGGATAAATATGGCTGTCTTCGTTAGCCTATCCACAATCACCCAAATTTTGTTCATGCCTTTAGGTGATCGGGGTAATCCCGAGACAAAGTCCATTGAGATGCTATCCCACTTCCAACTTGGAATCTCTAGTGGTTGCATCAGTCCTAAGGGTTTATGTCGCACTGCCTTAACCTTTTGGCAGGTGAGACATCTCACTACGAAATTTGCCACTTCCTTCTTCATTCCCGGCCACCAATAGATCTTCTTCAGATCCTTGTATAGCTTGTCACCTCCGGGATGTACGGAATATGGCGTGTTGTGCCCCTCCTCCATCAACCTTTGCTTTAACTCGGCACATTTAAAAGGCACACACCATCTACCTTTAAAACGGATGCTTCCATCCCTCGTGGACAGCAAATCCTATTGCCTTTCCTTCGGCAATATACCCTTTTATCTTCTCGAGTTTCGGGTCGCCCGGTTGAGCGAGTCGAATCTCGTCTAATATTGGAGTCTCTACGACCATGGCATTGATCGTTTCTCTCACTGTGCCAGGATGCACAAGTTCTAACTCCAATCTTGCCAATTCCATGTACAATGCCGGCGGAATTACCAACGAGTTTGTCACGTGTTGGGTTTTCCGACTTAGGGTATCGGCTACCACATTCGCCTTCCCCTCGTGGTACGCTATCTCTAAATCGTAGTCCTTAATGAGTTCCAACCACCTTCGCTGTCTCAAATTCAACTCCTTCTGAGTGAATATATATTTCAAGCTCTTGTGGTCGGTGAACATTCGACACTTCCGCCCATAAAGATAATGTCTCCATGTCTTTAGAGCGAAAACGACCGCTGCCAACTCCAGGTCATGTGTCGGATAATTTTCCTCGTGAGGTTTTAGTTGGCGTGATGCATAGGCTACGACTCTCGAGTCTTGCATCAAAACACAACCTAAACCTTCCTTCGAAGCATCGCTATATACTTCGAAGTCACCATTTTCTGATGGTAATGTTAATACGGGTGTGGTTGTGAGTCGTTTCTTCAGCTCTTGAAACGCGGTCTCACACGCTTCGGTCCACTCGTATTTTGCTCCTTTCTTAAGTAGCTGGGTCAAAGGACGTGCAATCCTTGAAAAGTACTTCACAAATCGTCTATAATATCCGGCTAATCCAAGGAAACTTCTTATTTCCGTTGGACTCTTGGGGGTTGCCCATTCGGTTACGGCAGAGACTTTTGCCGGATCCACTGATACTCCATCAGCGGATACTATGTGTCCGAGAAATGCCACTTCTTTCGGCCAGAAGTCACATTTCGACAGCTTGCCGTATAGCTCATCGAGTAAACAGTAGAAGGAAAAAAAAATAAATAAAAAAAAATAAAACAAACTTTGAGGCTCGCGCGGTGCCCGCGCGGTGGCGCGCGGTGACCGCGCGGCCATAGCAGTTCGAGTAAAAGGGCTCGCGCGGAGCGCGAGCCATTCCGCCCCATTTCCACTTCCGAGGCTTCTTCTAGTTTTCTCTCAAATTCGTTCTTCCATCCCCCGATTCTCTCATTCCCGGCTTCGATTTTCCTTTGCAAGGTATGCATCCACTACTTCTACTTGTCAATTTCAGATTTTATGTTTTGATTAGCCTTAATCTTTGGGCGAATTTCAAAATTAGGGTTTAGAGACAAGAATTGGGGGTTTGTTGTTTTTAGACTTAATTTATGCAATTAGCGAGTTTGGGCGATACTTGGTGTTATTTTTGCTGATTAGGAAGTATTTGTGCCACAATGCATGCCTAGTTTGAGGAAGTTTTACTAGATTCCATATTTTAAGGAAAGCATGAATTTCCCGATTTGTATTGGTATTGTGGGCATGCGGATGAGTTCATTGTCGTCAATTTGTGCCCTATTATGATGATAAGTTATTGTCTAAGCCATTGGTTTGTTTTGGGGACGTTTCCCATGTGTTTACAAGTAAACTTTGGTCTTGATTTATTGCGCACTCAACGTGTTCGACGAAATGTCCCAAGGGGGTTTGGGACTTTTCTAGACATAGTCTTGGTTTGGTTATCCTCTTGATCGCTCGTGTTAGGGCTCCCACTTCTTGTTCTCGTGTTTTCTAGATTATGCTTCGTGTAATCGCCGTGTGGGATTTATCCTTACATTTGGTATTGGTTGGATATTTGCAGGATGCTGCTTTTTCTGTGGATTGTTTTGGCGTCACTCATGTGTCCCCCGAGGACCAGGAGACGAGTTGCTCAGCGCGACGAGGCTGGTCCTAGCACTGCCGCTCCGGCGATGTCTGATTTTGACGAGAGCGAGTCTGAGGAGGACGAGGAGCAGCGGGGCCCTAAGCTCAGGGGTCTCCCCGACGAGGTGCGTCCCCGTCGACACGACAGGTATCGGTTCGCTACTATGGCCTCTCAGGAGTTCTACTTCGACGAGCTTCGTCGAAACAGGTCTTATGTCCCGGAGAGAGGCATATATCCTCGCCATATGGACGACGACAGGGTTAGTCCAGTTTTGGGTCTTCTTCAGTGGACTGGGCTTGCGCGCCATCCCGAGGGCGTCGCTTCTGGGTACTTAGCTATGGAGGTCATTGCCAACATTGGCGGTCTCGGGGAGAACAGTGACTTGTCTCAAGTCTGGGTTCGGGGTCGCCATCTAGATTTCAGTGCTCGGGCGATCAACGTCTACTTTGGCCTTCCTGACGACGGCGTGTTCCGGCCACAGCCTGAGGGTCGTATACCCCCGCCTGCGTGGGGCGTTTTATGCACCTTGACGGCTCCTCTGCTCGAGCATGATCACGAGCTGAGGTTGACGACGATGGACTCTCCGTGGCGCGAGCTAGCTTTGATATGGTTAGGCCGTGTCCGGCCGATCACCCGGAGCCACATTGTTATCGACCACGTCTATGAGACCATCTGCTTTCTCGCCCGGGGTGGTAGGGTGATGTTGGGGCTTGTATCACGGACAACCTGAGGGGTATGCGCCGAGGACGAGGAAGCAAGGTGATTACCCATGTTCATCTTATTTGCGGCATGTGTGCGGCTCAGGGGATCCGTACGTCACCAGAGACGGATCCTTACGAGCTATCCGCTGGCGGCTACTACCGTATTCCTAGCTACGCCCCTCGACGCAGTGCTCTTCGACGTGGGGCTCCTCCGGCTGTCCTTCGCCCGGAGCCCAACGGTGATGGTTTGATTCTAGTTGTTCCTCCTGAGCAGCCACCTCCGCCTCCCGAGGTTCCCCAGCAGGGTGCGGAGATGCCGCAGATAGTTCAGATGCTGCAGGGTATGCAGCTTAGTATGGATGCGGGGTTCGCTCGTATGGATGCTGGGTTTGCAGCCGGGCAGGCTCGCTACGACGCTCTGGATGCCAGGATGGACCTGTACCAGGCTCGCATGGATACGATCACTACGAGACAACTGGAGCAGCAGGCCTCCATGACCGATATGTACGCCTACATGCGTCAGATGGACGAGTATATGCGTCGTCAGTTCCCGCCTCCCGACCAGTGATCCTTTGTTTCCGCATTTCCATCTAGGCTTGCTGTAGTAGTGTTTTATTTAGTTGTTTTCTTATGGACTGTACAAGGATGATCTTGCTGTGTTTTGTTTCGTAGTTTATGTTCCCGTTGTATCCTTGTTCAGTTGTCTGATTTGACTGTTGTCGTTTTTTTTTTTTTTTTTTTCGATAATTTTGGGCTGAAGGATTTCAAAAAAAAATCAACTCACATTTTATTCCTTTAAAAGAAATTTAATACAAGTAATAGGATGCGAAAAATGAATGTACTATCTAAGATAAAGTATCTAAAAGATCTTCGCGTCCTCTGGCAGAGTAGCGGGGTCTTCCATAGGGTCATCCTCATCAGAGACCTGGCCGGTGCCCAAAGGTCCATGAAACACTGGGGATGGTGGATCGACGGCTTCCGGAACTGGGTCCGGTGTCTCTCCCGGATGGTTCTCCACGGGGCTCGGGTTTGGCGATGGGCGGACCATGTGGGGCCAGAGCCCAAGGGTTCCGTAGCGTCCATGGATAAGGCCAGACGGGCTCTCCACTGGGGGTGTTGGGCTTCGTGGTCCCATCAAGTGGTCTTCCACAGGGCTATATGGTACTACTATATCAGTGAGGTCAAGCAGGTCCGTCCCTAGATCCTCGACTCTATCTATCACTGCATCGCTTCGTTCGGTGAGTTTTTGCACTTGAGTTTCTAAGTCTTTTATGCGATCTTGATCAGCGGCTCTCAAGTTCAGGAAGTGCTGGAGGTCAGCTTCCCTTAAGTCTCCCATTTGGTGCAGATTTGCCTCCAAGTGAGCTATACGATTTTTCATTTGTTGTATGGTTTGTTGGGTGTCAAGGTGAGCGTTCATCATCTTGATCATCAACTGCATCACGCCTTGACTAGCCATCTAGCGCAAGCAAGAGATCTAGGTTAATATTCGCCAAGATTCTAAGTTCAATTCACCAAGATTCTAGGTTCGAGTTTCCAAGACTCTAAGTTCAAGTTTCGCCAAGATGCTAAGTTCAAGTTTCGCCAAGATTCTAAGTTCAAGTCTCCAAGATTCTAAGTTCATAGCAGAGATGCAACATGCATATGCAAATGATATTTCCCCCCAATAATAATTTAATGCACCATATATATATATATTTTTCCATGGGTTTTAAAATAAAGGATAAAAAAATTCTTCCATGGAAATAATACTTTAAAATTTAAAATAATAGTCAAAATATTAATAATAGTTTAAAAATAGTAATGGTTTAAAAATAGTAGTTTAAAAAATAGCCGGGCTCTGATACCAACTTGTCACACCCCGGTTTTTGGTCACCCAGGTCGGGATGTCACCGCCACATCTCCCTAGTAAGACACGGTTTCTCCGAGCTTACTAAAGAGATGCAAGGCTAGGTATTGCAGTATTTAAAACATTTAAAGCATTCAAAATAGCCCATACAATATAATTCGAAAATAATAATAGCATAGCGCAGCGGAAATATTTAGTTTAGTACAGTATCGCAGCGGAAAATGTAAAAAGGGCCGACATGGCCAAAACACGGGTTAAACAGGCCCGTTCATAATATAGTCTAAGTACGAAATTTAAAAGCAAAATAACAATCCCCAAAATCCCATGCATGATTCGTGCTCACACATGCTCATTCCACATATTCTGTAAAGAAAGGAATAAAAATGGTTTTGATCAGCAAAATTGCTGAGTAAGTTAACACATGCATGATCGTAGGGTTTAAAAGCCATAAATTTAGTAATTTAACAAAAGCATGATAATAACATAATATTTAGTTTCATCTAATCCATATCCAATAGCATAATTTATCTCAGGCTCTATTTAATAACACATATCACATGGTTCAAGATAATAGCCGTAATTTAAATAAAGCATTTAAATAATTTAATTGGACAACAACATAGTTTAATCTAATTTAATTTAATTTAGAATCCCCATTACATTCCCGATTTGGTATTTCAAAGTTTCACGATAGCATCGCGATGTCAACAAGTTTAGCCGGTAGCCCGGCGGCCGCAACCGTATCAGCCATACCCAGTACCACTCCGGAGCCTCGGGAAACCCATACGGATATTCACGAGAGTGTAGGCTCTAAGTTTCGCCGTTTAGGCAATCCATATCTCAAATTTAGCGCGTGGGGTCACCATCGTCCATTACGGCACGAAGTGAATCGTTAGGGGGCACCCTGCAGAGCACTCACCCCTAATTTTAATTTATCAAGTTTGTAAGGGGATTTGGTTTTTAAAATCTGCCTTCCATTGTATTAATTTAGAAATAATATCTCAATTCGTTTCAACCCTAAAGGTTAATTCCATGTTTCAACAAGATTTCAAGATTTCGTTTCGGTAAATCACAGTTTACTCCAAAATTCGTCTAAAATCAGATTTAATTCCAAAAATTCCAAAATTTCATATCTGACTCGGAAACATCAAGATCTACAACTTTCGTGTTTTAACTTTTTCGATCCGAGATACCTAAGTAGGTCAAAATCGCCAATTTTCGCATAAGAAGAAATCTGTCCGAGTTTAATGCACCACAGTTTAAAGATTTCAAATTCTACCATATCAATTCAGCTCCAAATTTAATGAAATTTGACAGGGATCATCTTAAGAAATTTATCTACAACTTTCATGTTTGGCCAAAGATCTAAAACAGCCTAGATCCTATGTCAAAAACGTGATCAAGATCATTCCTAAGTTCTGTCCAAGATTTCAAGATCTAGAATCAAACAGTTCGGTTTCAACGGGTTTTCACATATCAAATCAACTCCAAAAATTCCCAAATTTTTACAGTAGCTAGGTCTAAGTCTTAGGAACGTTTTTCATGTTTTAAGTTTTTCCGTTTGAGTTCGTTTTAAGGGTCGGAAAAATTCACCAAATCTGTTGCGTCGGTAGAAAAATAAAAGTGGACAGATTTATGGTTCTTGTTGAATCTTTTAGGTTTCGAATGTTTTAAAATCTCCCAAAAGCATGTAAGGTTAACTTACAGTGTCTATGAACGTCGGGGATGTCTAGTTCGGAGGCGTGGCTTCCAGATCACCGTTCCTCCTCTCCGTTCGTCGGGTTCTACGATCTAGATTCGATACGGGGTGTAGAAAGAAAAGAACCGAAGTTAGAATCCGTTTTCGGATTGAAACGTGAAAAGATTTATTGGACTAGAGCTTACCACAGCGTTTGGAGACCTTGGATTTTCGTCCAAAGCTGCTGCCTCCGTTTGGTGCTTTCCGTCGACTCCGAATTTAGGGTTTCGAACGTATAGAAGATTGTAGGGTTTTGTAAACTTTTTTGGGGCTCCCAAGGGGCTTATTTATAGAATTCTTAATCCCTAGGGCGTCCACAACCGACCTAAAGGTCTGGAGTCGAGAGATGTTCAACCGAAAGTCGAAAAATCCGCGTTCGGGCGAGAGATTCACGCAACAAACGAATCTGTGAAGTGGCGCGGTCGTGGCGCGCTAAAGCCACTTCACCGCGCGGCCACCGCGCCGACTTCGCCTGGACTCGGTCCGGGCGGGTCGTGCGATCCGTCGTGCTTTTCCGCCTCTCTTTCGGGTTTCTATCCCTCTATGCTCCCGAATTCCGATTTCCGGGGTATCTTCGGGTTTCTACTTTCTCTCTAAATTTATTCTCAGTCTAATTGGATGTTTTGGACTCGAATACTCGAGTTCATTAGTGTCGGGTTTTGGTGTACCATTTATCCATCCTTTTATTCAATTAAATTCCTTTAATTCCTTTTTAAGTAAAAATCTCATTTCTCATTTCCTTATCTTTATTTATTTCTTTTATTTGCTGGATTTGTTTATTTATTTATAGTATTCATTTTATTTATTATTTATTTATTTAATTATTGTTTTATTTTATGTTGGAAAATTCTCGGGTATTACAAGCAATCTGTGTAAGCACCTCGATGGCGAGGTTAAACTCCTCCTACATTTCATATTAAAAAACATACAATATAAAACTATGATAATTATATTGTAATTTTCAATTCTATATCAAAGATACCTAAAAAAAACCTAACTAAAACAATGAAAATCCTTCAGAAACTTGTTAAATCCTTAAATACCTGTATCCGTTTGGGTTTTGGGCCGATCCACTGGTTCTTTTCATGTTTCTTGGTGTGGCAATGCTCAAATAGATCACTATAGTGGATTGGTTAGTCACTTTCACTGGATTGTGAAATTAAAAAGATTTTACTCATTTTATAGGAAGACGATGCATTCTATATACATAGAAAAAAAAACACGATAATTCATACCAATTTATCGTGTATAGCAGTGTGAGTCCTTGATCCAGAAGTATGTGTGGGTAAGGCCGGGGCATCCATATCGCCGCCGCGCCGAATTAACTTCCCCTGGCCTGTTTCTCTTTGAAGGCATGCGACTCCCAATACTCCTTCCATTTAGCAGCAGCAACTTTATTTGTCGGATACAATTTCTTCCCCTCACGAATTTTCAGCATATAATCTTTGTATCTAATTATTTCAAACAAAAATTTTATAACAAATCATAACATCCCAAATTTTGAATATGTAACTCCGAAGCCTACTATACAAATTGTACCTTTGGATATTTTTTCTTTCCCATTCCTTCTTCACTGCTTCCAATTTAGAATATGAAATACATTCATTTGTACTTATCTTGCATTAATGTTGCATTGCCTTGTTCACTTAATTAATTACCCAAAACTGTGTATACTTTTATAATAAAAATTATTCAACAACAATAAATATAGATATATAATACTCTCTCCGTTCTTTTTTAGTTGTCTCTTTCAGCTCAATTTCAATAACTAAGGTCTGCATTAATTAACTCATAAATTTACATTTTTACCCTTCAACTAAAGTCATTCTTAATAAATGTCAACAAATAGCATTTATGTAAAGTGAAGGGCAATATAGTAAAAACATAGCATAACTACCTATAACTACCTAAAAATGACAACTATTTTGGAACATTTTTTACTCTCTAAAAAGACAACTAAAAAGGAACTGAGGGAGTATAGTAGTACTTCCTCCGTTCCTTTATAATTGACACGTTGGGTTTTTGTCACTGTTTATTGAGTAACTTTGATTCACTTTTTAACACAATTATATAAGATAAAATATAGTCAAGTTGGATCTTGTTGGATTCGTCTAACCGCATAGATTTATAATATCAAATTTTCATAATTTTTACTTGTATGGAATTTGAGTTATTACGGATTAAAAACACGTATTGGATTGCGTGAAATGTGGGTCCGTGGCAAATATTAAGGAGTGGAGGAAGTATAATTTAACAATGAAATGATATATAGTACAAGTTTAATTGAGCGATAGGAATTCTCAGCCAGTGGAAACACTAATCACTGGCTGGCCAATTATATTATTGCCACGTCGTACACTGAAAATAAAATTATAAAGTATTAATAACTAGTATAATAATTAAATATACAAACATATAGGTGTACTATCAGGTAAATAATTACTAGTTAAAAATATTGTACATAAATGAACCTAATTTTCGGCCAATAATTTCAAGTCACCATAATTTTTTTTTCATTATTACCCATTTTTTATAATCAGTTTGAAAAAAAAAGGTTAATTATAAAACAATTTACATTTATGAATGACAGGCTATGTATATACTTAAAACATTTCACAATGATGATATATATGGGGCCAAATTCAATTGAAGATGGCATCACAATCGGAAAGAACAAGTAAATCCAGTGGATGAGAATGCCCTGTTAGCTAGGAAGGAAATTAATATAGTATTTTATACAATATTACCTCCGTTCCTTTAAAATCGATACTTTGGGAGTTTTGTCACTATTTATTCCGTAACTTTAATTCGACTTTTTAATACAATTATACCCCTCCCATTTTTTAAAGTGCAGCGTTTTGATTTTTTTTTACTGTTCATTGTAGCACTTTGACTTCTATTATTATTATAGTTATAGAAGTCAAAATATAGCAAAGTGAGATCCTGTTGGATTTGTCTCATCTTGTGGTTTTTAAATATCAAATTTCTAGAATTTTTACTTCTCTCGAATTTAAGTTATTAATCGTTAAAAATGTGCATTGGCATACGTGTAAATGAGAAACGTTATACTAAAAAAAATGGAGGAAGTATAAGATAAAATATAGTCAAGTGAGATATTGTTGGATTTGTCTAATTGCAAAGATTTACTTCATAATTTTTACTTGTATACAATTTGAGTTATTAAGGATTAAAAATGTGTATTGGATTGCGTGAAATGTTGGTCCGTGACAAATATTAAGGATGGAATGAAGTAAGATGTCCTATTTGACTTTCACACACAATCCTACGCACATTTTTTTATCGTTAATATCTCAAAATATATACAAGTAAAAATTATGTAAAATATATATTCGAAAACTATACAATTAAACAAATCTAACCAGACCAAACTCGACTATTTTCTTAATTATATACTTACAATAATATTGAGTGAAAGTTGAACAATAAACAGTGTCAAAAAGTCAAATAGGACATTTAAAACTAGAGGGAGGGAGTATATAGTATGTACCTTGTAAACATAAAAATAAAAAAATAAGAAAGACAGAAAGGGTTCTTGTAATGAAGTGTTTGGTGGATTTGCCTGTGTCTTGCTGGTGTGGTTAAATTTCATTTTTAGTTATGACAAAATGACAATGACTCCTACTACTAGGTTTTCTCATCACACCTTTTTTCTTTTTCTTTTTTTTTCTTTCTTTTTTTTCAAATTTAGTCCTTATTACTTTTCTCTCATTATTCTCAAGACTGGTGCTTGTTTTTCTCAACAGCCACATTTATTACATGACTCCCACACACACACACTCCTACACTTTGCCCCAATCTTCTTGCCTTGCCATCCACGCCCCCACCCTACCCCACCCCCTCCCTATCCCCTACCCTACACTACCCAACTCTCCTCTTTGCATTCTATTCACATATAGTATATATGATCATCATCATATATCTTCAGTTTGTTTCCATTCAGACAGAACAGAATTATCACATAATAAGCTTGAAGCAGCTTGTCTCGATATATATATAAGAAGAACTTGATATGGGGCTTCTCAAGGATGAAGGCGTCGTCTACAAGCCCGTTGATGAGGTCGATCTCGGCCCGGACAGTGACGAGGTTTATATTTCTGCCGATGTCAAAGGTTGGTTCTTATTCATGTTTTCAGGTTGTTGGTTCTTGTCAATGTTTATGTCTGTTTTTTGTTCTGTTGTAACATGCAGCATTGGTTTCTCAGAATTTTCCACTTTTTCTTTTTTCTTTCTTTCTTTTTTTTTGTCTATATTACTATACATGGCTCCCTTTGGTTTCTCAGTTTTTCATGGCAGTGTAATCCAGTAGTAGTTTATAAATATTTTGTTTTATATATGCAGAAAATGCACTTTAATATCTAAATTACTATCAAATATCAAAACAATATACAAATAAATTATTAAGGTGACAAAATGTATTGATTGGATAGATTATTATTTACTATGAAGACATGAAAATGAAGGCATGATGATACCCCCCACCCCCTCCCTTTTTTTTTTTTTTGTTTATTTCTATTTTATAGTACTTTCAATTCATTGGAATAAATGTGAGCATTATACATACATATACAGCTTTGTGTCATTGCACCTTTCTATATTCTATTTTACTCTATCTATATTAATTTTATGATTTTTTAAAATCAAATTCTTATAAGAATGTGGGGATGAGGACTTAACCCAAGTGGTTAAGTACTTCGACTTCCAACGGAATGTTGGAGGTTCGATTTCTCACCGGTCCCCTATCCCTCCCTTTTATCCCCTTTGTAATTTGCGCGGTATAGGCACCCACCACCCATTTCCTAGTCTATATAGGCTGTTCAGCAAAAAAATTCTTATAAGAATGTTAAATATGTCTGTGTGTGCCAAAATTCTTACCTAGGCTTGACAGTTGACAGTATTTGGCGTAAATAGAATGAGTTTAAAGGTTAAGACTTACAATACAATCAAATTTTGTTGGGTATGTAGAAAGGGGAGTGATTGAGTGATCCACTGAATTCCCAAATCACCCCATGAAATAACACTACATATACATATTTAGAATAAAATCAGAGTGGATTGAAAATCCAGAGATGAATCAATCATTTTTCATGTAGAAAATGATATGTTTAATCTATAATTAATGGGATGGAAAGTTAGGGGCTTGAAAAGAACTTTTCATGTGGACAGTTAACTTTGTTTGCCTTAAAATGTAGCTATATGATTTATTGAAAGCGTCACAAGGATATACATATACTATTCTCTACATAAATTATATATTTAATTAAAATGGCCAACTAATTGTTGTGGCATGCATTTATTTCTTTTTATTTAATTAATTCATGTGCTGATAAAAGTAGCTATTCTCATCTGTTTTATGTTTATTCTCATATCTATATTTATATGTCATGACAGAAAAGAAAAAAAATATATATATTATATATAGTGGAATACTAACTTTATGCATGGGTTGGTGGATGTGTGTGTGTGCGCCTATATATAATATAATATATAAAAAGCTCCACGGATGGCTGGACTTGTGGTGAAAATATTTGCTTGGTTATTGGAGATACCTATTTTTGGTGGCATATTAACATACTTCTTGAAGAAGAAGAACCTCTTCCACAAGGTACATACCCCTTTTTGATATAATATCTTTTTTGTTCTTTATTCTTATTTCATTTTTACGGTATTTATGGTCTTGTAACAAAATGCAAGTGTCCAAGACAAAAGGGTTCTTTGTACAACAAATAAAAATAAACATAAGATAGAAATTAAATAAAACAATCAAAGATTCTAGGTTCAATTATATTCTCTAGTGAAAATCTTATTTATCACTTTAAACAAGCTAAGATACATGTAAAAAATACATAAACTGAAAATACTCCCTTATTTTTAAATTTGTGATTAGGGATCGTTCGAATAGTGGAATTTGAAGTTCGATTAACCCCTCAATGTACAAGTAAGTACTAAAAGAATATAAACTAGATAAAATTACATAAATATATCCAATCCATTAGCATAGGTAATTCTTTTAGATAAAGGTACATACTCCTCTTCCAGTCCCGTTACAGTATACGAGGATTCTGCACCTATAGAGCATAAGAGCAATAGGAGAGTGTCAATGGGTTAATAATGACATCACAAAACTATGCCCCAACATTACTTTCATAAACATCACATAAATTACTCGGGACATCACATAATCACAATGCCTTCAAAAAAACATTTTTCGCATCACGGAATGCACATGCAACAATCTTTACACTGACAACATCCCAAATATTCTAGCTCGGGGGAAAATATTTCTTGAGATTTTATATATTAGTACAACCTTAAGCGTTTCGACAATTTATATAAATATTACTCCCTCCATCGCACTAATTCTGTCTCATTTTCCTTTTGGTCCGTCTCATTACAATTGTAATATTTCCTTTTTAGGAAATAATTAACAACTTTAATTACCAAACCCACTACCATCACATCACTTAATAAATAAATAAATAAATATATTAAAATTTCAAACACACAGCTATCACATCAGATATAAATAAATCAATTAAAAATTCAAATAAACTACAATCTCATCACATAAATTCCCAATTTACCTCCACTTTAAACACTAATCTACCGCTTACATTAAATACTATCTCCATATAAAATATCGTGCCCAAAAGAAATGGGTCACTATTAGCGGGACGGAAGGAGTAGAAGTTCAGAACAAGAGTTTGAAAGAAGTGCCCTGTAAGATAGCAAGGCCAAATTCAAGTATACTAACTCAGATAAATATGAAAAGACACATTGGACTACACAGGCAAGTTAAGATAGGTCCAATCAAATTATTCTGTTGCTACTTGCTAGTTTTCCAACTGCTGGGATTATACGCCTTCAATCTTCATAAGCTCGTCGAATTTCGCATTAAATTCTGTCTCCAAGGGTATTGTTCCTTACCAGTACGGGGGCTAAAGATGCATCTTTTGTTGCATGTGAGCCTTCATCATCCAACTTTGGAGCATGTGCCTCGTGTTGCTTGATGAATTTCCTTGTTTCTTCATCCCCGAGTCATTGTTATTCTACATAGGACAAATTTAACCTGTTCTGTATCCCACATGGAACAATGTGTGTCATTCCCCCTTGTTTACATGGTATCATAACCTATTCTTAATATTTATGGCATCATAAAGCTCCTGGATCTGCTCTTTGAACAATTGTTCGAGAGGCCATCTTCTCTTGATATTGCTCATGGTGTGTGCACACGGTTTTCCTCATCCTTCCTGCGCAACTTATCTGCTATTACACTCTTGACTGTTTCAAGCGCTTTTCTACTTTTCTTCATGCACTAGGTTCATTGGCTTCACAACCATTTTGCTAATAAGACCTTAGCTGGTACTTAAGTTCTTTTAATTTGCCTTGGGAATGCGCATGAAATCCTCCATATTTTGATTTTCTGCCATGTCCCATACAGCAGCAGATGTTCCCCTCCAGCAAAAATGGGGCCTTATTCCATCCCCAAGCAAACCTGTCCCTATTATTGTCCTCAAACTGTTGGTTTACACATTCAGCCTCTCCGCAGACCATAACTAAACCCTCAAAAATCGGCACTCACACCACAGTGCCCCCCTGTGGCCCCAAATGAATGCCGGGCCCTAACCACAGAATAATCATTGAAATAAACAAGAAGCTCTGGATTACTGATACCCTACCACTCATCGATTCACCATTCTCAAGCTTGGTATTCATGATCAAACATTTCTTTATCCATGCGCTTATCCAGGCCTCTCCATCATCCAAACATTTCACCAGCAGGAAGAGCAGACATACCTCTTCGACAGAGCTCCTCATCCAAGGTTTCAGCAAGCTCACTATTGAGCTTAACCCTTTTGGATGTTTCAGTCCATTCATGATGAGAAGATGCAACCAATACTATTTGATGGCTCAAGGTCCTTCTTGGCAAGCAGGGCAATGCCACAAACTTTATGGGTCATTTACTTGCTCCAGAGTCAAGCTACTCTAAAAGAAATTCCCTAAACTCTGGTTTTTCTTCTTGGTCTCATGACTTTTTCTGGCTTTCAGCTGAAGACTGAGCAAAGCTCCCATATTAACACAACCCCACAATTCTTTTGGGGAGGGGATTCCATCCGTGCAACATATGAAGAATCGGAATTTCCTTTAGAAGACTGGGATTTAGTGTAACCCCGCCTGTAGGTTCTGTAACATCAGGTGTAGTCTGCCAGGTTCAACCAGAGCCTTGGCCATATCCATCATGATTGTGCATGCCCTCTCACTGCATAGTATCAAATTAACCCCACACAATAGTGTCATATTTCTGACGAGCACCTTGCTCAGAAGAGCTACTCCCAGCTCTTTTTCCTTTCCTTTTACTTACACTTGCCATCCCTCATCTTGAGTGGAGGTCCGACTCGTATCTGAGACTCAGCTTGCTAATCAATATAGTCCCCAGTTAGAGACACCTGATATGTTTTTCCCCTTGTTTGAGCTCATCTATGTAATATGGGATGAATGTTCTGAAATGATCACTCTTTCACCCCCACCCCCCATCCTGCTCTGCCAATCTCATGAAATTCAACTGAGCTCAACTGCACAAGAGTGAATGCCTATCCAACACAGGTTAAAGATGGCATCATATGAATGACCTATTGTATATTAGATGCCCCAGATGTAGAGTAGCAAATTATACACTTAATACAGTCACTACTTTCAGCATATTTACTCAAACAGAAATATTTTATTCAAAAAATCATTAAATTCCCATGAAGCAGTAAAATGATTCCAATTTGTTCACTCTTAATAATGACACCAGAGGGAGATTAGAAGAACCACATTTCTTAACTTTCCAAGAATTGCAGTTACTGCTTTATCTAAATTCCAAAACGGAGAAAGGTTCAAAAAACTATGAACGAAAAATACCGAATACATTTTCTTAGATCTGTATGGATCTTAGGAGATCATACACATAGGAGCATGGTGCAACACAGCACAATGTTTGGCCGTGCCACTGCCACAGCAAGTGCCATATCTGAAGTATTTTTCTTATAGACAAATATCTGTGTACCATATTACCATAAAAAATGAGTTACAACCTAAATCATCGACGACATTAATAAAAATTTAAAAAACCAATACCCCCAACCATAAATTGATAATGAAAAACATAATCCATAACACAATTTTTTCGCAACATTCGACCTAAAAAGTTTAAAAAAACGTCAACATCCAGAACGAAGCACATCCAAATCCAAACATCTAAAACCAAACCACCAAAGTGCAAACACACCTTGAACTCAATAAAAAGGACAGTCTTTTAGACTTCTCCTGCCAGAAATATGCACAGTTCTGATACATCTAAGGCTATAACAAATCAAAACCATGTTTCGCAGCAGTGCCAGATTAACATTTTAGGGAGAAGTAGACCACAAAATGACCTACAAGGAAACATACAATCAGAGTCGTTTTTCAGCAAGGAAAGTTACGAAATCTCTTGCTGAAATTTTTCAACACAAGTCACAGGGTGATCCAAGCGCCATATCATTCGAGAAAATTTATCCTGATCCGAGATCAAGCACCAAAAGAGGAATAATACTATGAAGTAATACAGTGATAGAATCCCAATCTCTCAAATATCAATTACCGTAAATTGATCCGGGCTTTTACCTTTTAAGGGCTTAGTGGGGAAGGAAATAAGAACACCGAAGGCGAATGAGAACTGAAGAAAAATAAGGGCTTCAACCAAGAGACGACGAAATGATGCGAGAAATAGGGTTACCGTGCGGTGCATCGAGCCATCGACAGAAAAATGGGGTTAGCGTAAATTGTATCTAGCTGATTACTCCCCCGGTTTTCTTAGATTGGAACATGATAACTGACACCGCAATGCGATGTAAATTGCGTAAAAGTAAAAATTATAAAAAATTGATATTTAAAAATTATAATTTACGAATTTAATCAGATCTCACATGCTTATATTTTTTCTTATATAATTATGATGAAAATTTGAATCAATGTTAAATTGTGAATAGTGCAAAATATTGAAGTGGTGCAATCCTAAGAAAATGAAGGGAGTATCTCCGTCACATTAAAAGTGGTCACTATTCCTTTTTGGGTGTCCCAATAATGTTGGTCACTTTCCCTTTTAAGCAAATTAGATTAACATAAGCATGATTAAAAACCCTACAATAATGACAATTATATTTTTTGCACAAAGTCTCTTATATATTTAACCATTAATATCTCAAAATGGGTATAAATAAAAATTATATAAAATATATATTCTAAAACTATACGATTAGACGATTCCAACAAGTCCACACTTCACTATTTTTTTCTTTCTACATCATTACGATAACATTAAGTCAAAGTTAAATAATAAATATGGTTAAAAGTCAAATATAACCATTATAAATTAGATGGATGGATTAGTCAAATTTATTCATACTACTTTAACTACTAAACACCATAACCTAAATTCTCGTGCCCAAAAGAAAGTTGCCACTTTTAATAAAATTTATTTATTATTAGTACTACTATTTTATTAATAAAATATTAGTAAAATTTATAATTATTTAAATTTAAATACTACTCCTTACCTATATGATATATCCATTTCATTGACCCTTTTCATTCATTTATTTTTTAACATTAACATAATTTTATTGTAAATTTAGAAAAAAATCGAGAGATACTAATGTGAAATTTTGATTGAATACAAGTATATTGTAAAAATTAATTTAACTACTACTCTACTAGTTAGTGACAGACTTCCTTTTAGGCTTATGATCAAAATAAAATTCAATAAATTTTTCTCTCTTTGCAGCTTGTCTCATTTGCAGAAATTCAAGAAGACCCTCTGTTTGTTCCTTTGCATCCTCACCATCAACATGAAGGTTAATTACCCTTCATTTCCTCATAATTTTTTTCCTTAACATATTACTACATCACAGTACTGTTTCATAAAAAACAAAAGCACAGTTTCAAGTTTTATAGTCCAGTTTTGTCTGACAGAGACACTAGAAGAAGAAACGAAGTATATAGAGCCCGTTGCATCGCCTCCTCAGAAGGTCCAATGCGCTGTGGATTGTCTTCCACCGTTCCATGAAAGCGCGCTAGTGGCTCAACAGCTCACTTTCCGGCGTTGGACAGTATCGGACTATGCTAAGGCTTATGCCTCCGGCGAAACGACTCCTACAACGGTACGTGCAGGATCCAGATTCAAGGCAGTAGTGACTATGAACCATTGCATTCCCTACTGCACTATGAGTCTATGACAATCCTAGCTAATCCTTGTGAAAATTTTAATTATGTCTTAGGTGGCTCGCTGGTTCATAGAATTCGTGCGTGAGTCATCGAGGAAGGATCTGCAGATGTCGTTCTTCATCAACTTGAATGAGCAGGACATTCTTGAGCAAGCTGCTCAGTCGACTGCGCGCTACAAGAGAGGTATGCATTATGAGAATAGATTGATTACATCTTTTTGATTTGTTTCATGGCTTATATATGATCTTTGATGTCTACAGGAGAGCCGATATCAGCCCTAGATGGTGTCCCAATAGCTGTTAAGGACGAAATAGATTGCCTACCGTATCCGACCACAGGTTGGTTAATTGATTCAGGCCATTTTTAACCTTGCTGTCAATTACTGTACATCGTTGTGGTGAAAAAATTTTTGAGTTGAAAAACTAGGAGGAACGAAGTGGATTGAAAAAGTGAGAAAATGCACGGAAGATGCGCGTTGTGTCAGCCGCCTCAGGTTATGTGGCGCTTTAATAGTCGGAAAGACAAATATGCATGAGCTGGGAGCTGGAATCAGTGGCATAAATCCTCATTATGGGTACGCGTACACAACGTGCTTCTGTTTTTTTTCGATGGTCACACAATTGTAAAAGGCATTATTAATACTTGAGTTGGATGTTGAAAGGGCTGCAAGAAATCCATACAACAAAAGCAGGATCACAGGAGGTTCTTCCAGTGGCTCTGCTGCCGTGGTGGCTGCTGGACTGTGTCCTGTCGCGCTAGGCGTTGATGGAGGAGGTACACAAGACTATATCACTTTTTTTTCTTTTTTTCGTGAAGAAGAAGTTATCGAACGTTTTTTTCCATTCCTTATATGGAAAATGGTGCCAATTTGGTTTTGGATTGTGGCAGGATCTGTGAGACTCCCAGCAGCTCTTTGTGGCGTCGTTGGCTTCAAGCCAACTTTCGCACGTATACCACACGAAGGGTGAGGAAAGCTCGTCTTTTTCTTTTTTGCGTTCCTGTGTTTCAATCAAAAGTAGATCTGCATTCAACTTGAGATCATTTTGTAGAGTTCTTCCCATAAACTATACAATTGGGATGGTCGGAATTCTTGCAGCCACTGTCGAGGATGCACTTATCGTGTTAGTCTTCTTTGCTGGCCTCTTATTGTCCTCATTTCTCAATCTTTTGCTACTGTAAAAGTTCTGAAGAAATTAGGTTTCATTTCTTTCAGGTATGCAGCAATCAGTGGAGACACTTCATCTCATCATTACTTTGGGAGTGCAGCGGTTTGTACCTTAAATTTTCGCCCCGTTTAGTTAAAAGAACATGTCGTCATCTTCTGACGTTTTTACTAACCTCTTTTCTCTGTTGAAACTAAAAACCAGCCAAAGATAGGATTGCCATTGCTCAAATCTATAAACTACATGTCGTCCAACATTAAAATGGCGCGGTATGGAAAGGTTTGTTCGTACACCTTCATCTTTCCATGGCGTCTTAAAATGCAATGTCCTTTCTTTAAAGAAAACGCATGCTTATTACACCGTTTTCGCTTGTTTGAGTAGTGGTTCGATGATTGTAGTGATAGCATTAGAGCTTGTTGCTCTGATGCTGTCGCAAAACTATGCAACAAATACAATTGGAAGGTAAGAATTTGATCCATCCTAAATGCGTCCTGTGTAAATTTCACTGCAAACTTCCGTTTGTTTTCTGATAATCGGAACAAATTTGCTTTGCTCTTTTGAAGACTATAGAGGTGACAATTCCAGAGATAGAGGCGATGCGATTGGCACACTATATAACGATTGCATCTGAATGTAGCAACGCTGTTGCTGGTTACCTCAACAAGTCGTGAGTTCTGTTTCTATGTGCTTTCATTTTCGAGATCTCAAAATTTTCAGGCCAAGACTTCATTTTCGAGTGCTGTTGCATAAGACAGGAATAAATCAGAGATCGGATGGGATGTCCGGGTAGGCCTTGCTGTGTATGCTTCATTCCACAGCCAAGAATATCTAAACGCACAGAGGATGCGGTAAGCACACAGACAAGTCCTCAATATGTTAAATAAGGGACAGCGTTTTCCAACTCAAAACCAATTGGCAAATGAGTGGTATTTGGTTAAACCTTTATTCATTTTGTTATCACAGAAACAGATTGCTACAAATTCACCAGAAGATATTCTCTGAAGCAGATGTCATCGTTGTCCCAACCGTAGGGTACGTTTTCAAATTTCGCCATTTTCTTTTGTTTCATCGCGGTTCAAAACCAGCGTTCAGTATTTTTATTTTTCAACAGAGTAACTGCATACAAAATAGAGGACGACGCCATCAAGACTGGCGAGTTGGACTATATTAACGGAGGTAAACCTTAAACAAAAATTTTAAAGAAAAAAAAAAGCGAGGTAACTATAGAGATTTGTGACGGTTAAAATTAATCATTGGCGCGAATTTTTCAGCTGCGCTGGTACGGTACCAGATAGCGGGGAACTTCCTTGGACTACCAGCCGTGACCGTTCCAGTACGTTGCATACGATTGATATCAGATTATTACACCTTTCCTATACATGTATACTTTGTTTGAACACAATGCTTACATGGTTGCAGGTTGGATACGACGACTCTGGCTTACCGATTGGGCTGCAGTTCATCGGGAAGCCATGGTCGGAATCACTATTGATGCACATTGCATCAGGGATGCAGGTATGTACCTACATTTTGATGTCTGAATGATGTTTTTGATGCTTCGAAAATGAAAGCTTGTGATGGACCAAATATGGTGTTTTTCCAGGCATTGAGCATATTGGGATGTAAAAGGCCGGAGATCTTCTACGACATGCTTACTATGTAGTGAATTAAGGATGAAATGCACTGCTGGCCGTTGCAATATTATTCATGTTTCATGAAATATTTGAACAACGACGAGCAGTGCCGTCATGTAAATTTTGGAAGTCGGTGCAATAATCCAAACAAAGTTATAACTTTGTTTCGATTTGAATCTTGGGATGGGGGAATCAATAATTGTTCGTGTCATTATTTGTTGAATTTACTTAGAGTCATTTGATCCTATTTATTCTTCGACGATTCTTTGATTATTGGAGTGTTGAAGATGAGATGAGATGAGTGTCTTAAGAATCATGTGTGTAAGAATTAAAACAATAATAATAGTGTTATAATAAATGCATGACACTTGTTGACAAATGCATGACTTGTGGATGCTTTTAAAATTCATTTTAAATTTTGCCGACACGTTGTTTTGCCTGTATATATAGGCCTACGTACAAACTATGAAAGGACATAAATTAATCAACTTCTTCTGCTCTTTCTCTCTGGGCTCTCCATCACCATTTTTCTCTTTCATTTCATCTCTCTCTCCACTATTTTCTTTCACAAGCTATACAAAAGTAGGCTTATTGATCTTCATTTTACAACACGTTATCAGCACGAGCCCTATTAGAGTTTGCCAATTCTATCAAAGTTCTGTTGGAGCTCTGTTGAAAATTCAATTCATACCGAGGTTTTGCCAAAATTTTTCAGATCCAGAAGAAAATCACTTAAGGTAATATATTCCAACTATTTTCAATATCAATTATGACTAATTTTTCAAAACAGGAACCTATGTCGTTGGAAAGATCCGGGATTAATTATTTATCCTGAAATATGGATATTAAAATTTATTTGGAATCAACGGGTCTAGAAAAGACCATTATAAAAGAAAATACGGCCACGGGCCTAGACCGCAAAGAAAAAAAAATATATGGCCACAGGCCGAGACCCTGAAAAGAAAAACGGTCAAAAGATCATATTGATCTATATATGGGAAATAAGCATCTTGCCAATTCTTATTTTTGATAAGAGATAGTAACAGTTCCCTTAATGTGGGGGCAAATGGTAGCTCTTTGATAAAATAAAGATTTTTGGCTCAAATCCCAAATGCGAGACATCATAATGACTGCAAGACTATAAGTCTGTAAATGATATAAATCAGTCATGTTCTGAATAATGTCACGATTGAGATATGTGACAATATATTAATAAAAATGACTTTAATACCAACAGAGTCCATATATCTTAGTTCGGTTATACCAATAGATTTCGTGGGTCTTTAGTTTGGTGTGTACTGACAGAGTCAGATTCTTAAATGGCAAAATAATTGCCAGAAATTGTGGCTCTAAAAGGCGAAGCAATTGAAGAAAAATGATATCAATATGGCAGGAGGACATAGTTCCAAAATTAGTCGTACAGACAAATATTTGGTACAAGTTTACCAAAAATACTTGATACAAACATGTTGAAACATACCTTGTTAAAAAAAAAAATGAATGCTGACGACACTATTGATATTACAAAAGGCCATTATTGATATGCTAACTATGCCATCTAAAGATGTGCAAATTCTTCAATTATACAGTCTTATTTAAATACTGCATTGCATTTTATTATATTATTGTTTTTATTACGCTTTTAATTTTTTTTTATTTTCTGCTATATTATTATCTTTGCATTGTGTTGTCTCACTTATATTAAATCTTGTTTTGATATTAATTATATCTTGTTTTAATTCCAGCAAAATGGGGAATTATAAAAGTGATAATATATGTCTTATTGATAATGTTTCAACGCACACAATACTAAAAGACATAAGGTATTTTTCCAATTTAAGAATAAGAAATACAAACATAAACACAATGTGTGGTAGTGCAAATATTATACAAGAAATTGGCACAGAAGGAATTGGCACAGCCAACCTTATTCTCCCAGAGGGAACAAAATTAATTGCGAAAAATGCACTTCTATCTCCCAAGTCTCGAAGAAATTTACTAAGTTTTAAAGATATCCAAGAAAATAGGTATCATCTGGAGACATCGACTTCAGAGAATGTCGAATATTTATTAATTACAAATACCACTCATGGTAAGAAATATGTATTGGAAAAATTATCAGCTCTGTCTTCTGGATTGTATTTTTCAAAGATAAATACAACTGAAAATTATCACTTACACCACAAGTCTAATCTTCCCCAAATAAACCAGAGGTTTATTGATGACCAGAGGCCCACTAATATATATTATCCCAAAATATGCCAGTTGTCTATTGGAAGCCATATGCTTACTGATGAATATATGATATGGCATGATCGCCTAGGCTATCCAGGCTCTACAATGATGAGGCGAATTATTACAAATAGTCATGGCCATTCATTAAAGGGACAAAAATTGCTGCAACATAATGATTATATATGTGTTGCTTACTCCCAAGGAAAATTGATTTCCAAACATTCACCAACAAAAGTGGGAACTGAAAGCCCTAGTTTTCTTGAAAGAATTCAGGGCGATATATGTGGACCTATAGATCCACCATGTGGACCATTTAAATATTTTATGGTGCTAATTGATGCATCAACACGATGGTCCAATGTATCATTATTATCATCTCGCAACCATGCGTTTGCAAAATTACTTGCTCAAATTATTAAATTACGAGCACAGTTCCCTGATTATACAATAAAAAAATATCCGATTGGATAATGCTGATGAATATTCATCCCAGAGGTTTGATGAATACTACATGTCAATTGGCATAACAGTTGAGCATCTTGTTGCTCATGTCCATACACAGAATGGACTTGCTGAATCGCTTATAAAGCATTTACAATTAATTTCCAAACCATTATTAATGCGATCTGGATTGCCATTGACAGCTTGGGGGCATGCAATATTACATGCAGCAAAATTGGTGCGGATAAGACCGACACATTATCATGAATACTCCCCTATACAATTAACATTTGGGCATGAACCCAATATATCCCATCTCAGAATATTTGGTTGTGCAGTATATGTCCCGATTGCATCACCTCAGCGCACAAAGATGGGTCCACAACGTAGATTGGGAATATATGTCGAGTATGAATCACCATCGATTATTCGATATCTTGAGCCATTAACTGGTGATTTATTTACTGCGAAATTCAAAGATTGTCATTTTGACGAATCTAATTTTCCGACATTAGGGGGAGATAAAAGTCAACCAAAGAAAGAAAAAAAATCATCTGGAAAACACCGTTAGATTTCTTTGATCCTCGTAAAAATGAATGTGAACTAGAAGTACAAAGAATTGTACATTTGCAGAATATTGCAAATCAATTGCCGGACGCATTATGCGACTCTAAAAGAGTAACAAAATCTCTTATACCGACAACAAATGTTCCAATCAAAATTAATGTCCCAGAGGGACCAATTACAAATGCCAAAGATGAATTTACTGCACGATTGAAGCGTGGTAGACCACCAGGTTCCAAAGATAAAAATCCTCGAAAGAAAAGAGGATCACAAATCATTGAAAGTGACAAAATTACAGAAAATATTCCAGAGGAAAAAGAAGCTCTTGAAGAGCAAGTAGCTCCAGAGGAGCAGGAATTTGCAGCTCCAGAGGAGCATGAAATTGAAAATAATGAAATATCAATCAATTTTGTCACAAGCAGAAATGTTTGGAACCGAGATGCAATTATCATAGATAATGCATTCTTATACCATATAGCACTTGAAATCATAAATGATGACGAGGATCATGGACCAAATTCGGTTGATGAATGTCGGAAAAGAAAAGATTGGCCAAAATGGAAAAATGCAATCCAATCTGAATTGGATTCCCTAGCTAGACGAAATGTGTTTGGACCAATTGTCAAAACACCAGAAAATATAAAGCCAGTCGGATAAAGATGGATTTTTGTAAGAAAAAGAAATGACAAAAATGAAATTGTCAGATACAAAGCGAGATTAGTCGCCCAAGGGTTCTCACAGAGACCCGGATTTGATTATGATGAAACATATTCCCCTGTAATGGATGGAATAACATTTAGATATCTTATCAGTTTGGCAGTCCATAAAAATCTTGAAATGAGATTAATAGATGTTATTACTGCGTATCTATATGGAAATTTAGATACAAATATCTATATGAAGGTCCCAGAGGGATTAAAAATGTCAGAGACTTATGAATCAAATCATTAACATATGTATTCCATTAAATTACAAAAATCCCTATATGGACTGAAACAGTCCGGGCGAATGTGGTATAACCGACTCAGTGAATCTTTGGTACAAGAGGGTTATACAAATGACCCAATCTGTCCATGTATTTTCATTAAGAAAAATGGACAAGAGTTTGTAATCATTACGGTTTATGTTGATGATCTCAATTTGATTGGAACTCCAGAGGAGCTCCAAAAGGCTGTTGAATACTTGAAAAATGAGTTTGAAATCAAAGATTTTGGTAAAACCAAATCATGCCTTGGTTGCAAATTGAATATTTAAATAATGGAACTTTTATCCATCAAACAGCTTATACTCAGAGAGTATTAAAGCGATTTTATATGGATAAAACACATCCATTGAGTACTCCAATGGTCGTAAGGTCACTTGATATAAAAAATGATCCGTTTAGACCACAAGAGGAAGGTGAACAAATTCTTGGACCAGAGGTCATATATTTAAGTGCCATAGGTGCTTTAATGTATTTCGCCAACTGCACTAGACCAGATATATCATTTGCAGTAAATTTATTAGCGAGATTTAGTTCATCTCCTGCAAGACGACATTGGAATGGAATTAAACATATATTTCGCTATCTCCAAGGAACTAGTGATCTTGGGTTATTTACACAAATGATTCTCGACATGAAATAATTGGCTTTGCTGATGCTGGATATTTATCAGATCCATATAAGGCCAAATCTCAAACTGACTATGTTTTTACATGTGGTGGTACTGCAATTTCATGGAGATCTATGAAGCAGATTTTGACTGCTACTTCATCAAATCATGTTGAAATTTTAGCAATCCATGAAGCCAGTCGAGAATGTGTATGGTTGCGATCTTTGATGCACCATATACTGAAAAATTGTGGCATAGCTACTGAAGAAAAAATACCCCCAACAATACTATATGAAGATAACGCAGCTTGTATAGCTCAATTAAAGGGAGGGTATATTAAAGGAGATAGAACGAAACATATTTCACTAAAATTTTTTCTTCACTCATGATTTACAGAAAAATGGTGAAATAGATGTGCAGCAAATCCTTTCAACTGATAATCTTGCAAATTTATTTACCAAGGCACTACCAACAACAACATTCGAGAAGTTGGTGAAAAGTATCAGGATGCGCCAACTAAAGAATCTCAACTGATGCTTTGATCAAAGGGAGAAGTAAACATACAAGAATCATGTACTCTTTTTCCCAACTTGGATTTTTTTCTCCCACAGGGTTTTTTCCAAGTAAGATTTTAACGAGGCATGTTCTTTAAAGCATCCAAGAGGGAGTGTTATAATAAATGCATGACACTTGTTGGACAAATGCATGACTTGTGGATGCTTTTAAAATTTATTTTAAATTCTTGCCGACACTTTGTTTTGCCTATATATATAGGCCTATGTACAAACTATGAAAGGACATAAATTAATCAACTTCTTCTGCTATTTCTCTCTTGGCTCTCCATCACCAATTTTTCTCTTTCATTTCATCTCTTTCTCTCCACTATTTTCTTTCACAGGCTATACAAAAGTAGGCTTATAGATCTTCATTTTACAACAAATAGACATTTATTGTGCTAGTATTTTCCTTGTAGGATCCAATTCGTCCTTAATTCTCGGTTGTAAGGCCCTCCCTGGTGGGGAAATTTCTGACGTGACAACTTTAAATACCCAATAGTGGGGTGTTTACCCATTGTGGGAGAGAAGAGAGTTGGGAAAGGGCAGCAAAAGCTGCCCAGGTATTTGCCCATCAAAAGACGTTCACCATAGTTTTACTTCTTTTTTTTCTTAGGTATTTTCCATGTTGGAGAAGTATTTTACTATAACAAATGTTTATTAATCACTTTTTTTTTGGAAAAAATACACTATATATCCAAAATATTACTCCTATCTTATAAAGTATGTCCAAAATACTTATCTATGCTCCAAAAATAT
Organism: Hygrophila difformis; assembly: GCA_030278955.1. Taxonomy (NCBI): domain Eukaryota; kingdom Viridiplantae; phylum Streptophyta; class Magnoliopsida; order Lamiales; family Acanthaceae; genus Hygrophila; species Hygrophila difformis. The sequence goes on along the minus strand of JAOANR010000011.1, from coordinate 34,334,025 downwards.
TAACATGTATGCAGAAAATAATAAAAAAATGCTAACATATATATTCAAAATGGTAACCTATATATATATATATATATATATATATATATATATATATACTAGTACTCCTCTCGGTGGCGCGCGCCACGCTGCACGCACCCGGTGAGGAAAAAACATTATAGAACATTGTAACAAGACACTCAAAATTGAAATGAAAGTAAAATTGAGATAAATTTAAGTATGAAATTTGATATATATAAAAGAGAAATTAATGGGAATAGAATGTTTTAACACTTGTAGCATCCCCTAATCCCGGACCTCCTGTAAATCTAGCAATGATAAAAAGTTAAAAAGCACATTACATGATTAGAACAAAGACATAACCTCAATACATTTCCCCTTACTGCAACAATTTAGTTAACATTTTAAAATATGTTACTAAACACCTACACACAACAAAAGTATCGTATCATGTTTAATTAATTATTATCTAGCAATATTCTATATAAAAGGGTAATTAGATCATATAGGACATCCATAATTTCACTGAATGTCTCAATATAACATCGAAATATAATTTTAATAATACACAGCTGTAAAAAGGCAATTATCAAGACCAACCTTAGGGGTAAGAGTGTCATCCTCATCCAGAAGATCTGTCAAAGGCTTAGATTAATTAGATTAATTAAATTCTTCAAGGGGTCCAAAGAGTTAAATTTTAATTAACTCCATCCTCTTTATTTTGGTTTGGAACTTTATATCCATCATCTATCTAACAATATGACTATTGTTCATGATGTTACAGTTTAGCTAGTTCTTTTTTTCTTGTTTAGGGAAATGTGAGAATTCAAAAAAACATGGTTCTGCTTTACTTGTGGAAATCAACTGAGAACAAGATGGGCTCTTCTTTGCTTTTGGAACAGGACAAAGATCAGTAGTTTTCTATTTTTGTTTAAATCTTAAATATGAACGGATCCACAGGATACACCTAGATAATTTGCTCATTTTTGTGCTTCCGTGGATCTTCCCCAAAAACTAATTGGCATCTTTCTAATCCATAATCAAGTTTAAAAAGATCAACATTAATAATATCTTGGATAAGATCCAATTGAACCAAACATGATTCAAAGCCAATTAATTAAGTCCATTAAATTCAATAAGTTAAAATTTTAAGTGTTATAATATTATTATTAAATCCACAATTTAAATTGGTTAGTTGATTAAATCCACAATTTGGGATAACATGGGCCAAATAATAGTATTGTCCAATAAGCAAAAAAGAATTGAAGATTGATTGACCCCAACCAAAACCAAACCCAACCCAAACTAACCCAACCCTAACCCTAGCACTCCTCTACCGCCGCCCCGCCGCCGCCATCGCCGGCGCACCACTGGCGTGCCGATTTCAGACCGCAGCCCACCACCGCCACCATCTTCCGTCCAAATCTCTCTCCACCACAGCCTCAGCTCCACCCTTCAACCCGGCCACCACCACCACAGCCGCCGCCTGCTAGATCCTCTACCACCACATCTCCGTCCACCATCTTCCCAACGACAGCCCTTGCGCCACCACCGGTGCACCACCATCCCGCCACAGTCGGATCCCCAAACCACCACTATCATCATCCCTTTTCCATCACCACTGCCAACAGCCACCATCTTCACCACCAAACCTCCAACCCGTCGCCGCCAGTCCTTGCCACCGCCACTGTCGCCTCGCCGCCACCAAACCACCACCATCGCCCCCCCCCCCCCCCCCCCCCAAACACAGCCCTTATTCTTCCAACACCCAAAATCAGAAAGCCACAACCAAAATAATAGAAGGGAAAGAGAGGGGGATCCAACAAGAGAGAGGACGTGAGATAGAGAAGGAGAGAAAGAGAGGTGGAGCAAGGGCGGGTGGAGGAGGGTGCGGCGGCGCTTCTGATTTACGTAAGGGATGAGCGAGCGAAGGGGGCGTCGGCGGCGGAAATGGCGTCGGCCGGTGGGCTGGTTTCCTGCGGCGGTCTGAGGGTGGTGGTCAGTGATGGTGGGGATTTGTTTCCACCGGAGAAATTGAGAACTTGGGAGGAAACGTGGGAAATTGGGTGACGAAAGGGGTGAAAGAGACGATAAAAACAAAGAGACAAAACAGACACTATGAAAGAGACCATAAAAAGGAAGAGATAAAAAGGGGTGAAAGAGACAAAAGGGCAAAACGGACAGATCAAGTCTACATTTACTATTCCTCCTAATAGTAACTCTATGTTGCCATATACATATATTAGATATATATATCTAAAATGTTAACCTATACATACAAAATATTAACATGTATTCAAAATATTAATCTATATATGTGTGTCTTGAATTTGTATTTTTACGTTTTATTTAATAGACATATTTAAAAATATTTTAAATTAGTTAAATAATTAAATTATTAATTATTTATTTTTTATCCAAAAATTAAATAATTATTATATTTGATAAATTAAAATATAAATGGTATAATAAATAGAATAATAAGTGGGTCCCCTACTTTTTAATCTATATATCCAAAGTGTTAACATATACTACTTCTGTTCTTTTTTAAGTGCACCCATCCTGCATTTCACGCAGTACAATACATATTTTTAAATGTCAATAACTCAAATTATTCATAAGCAAAAATTATAAAAAAAATAATATTATAAAACTACGTGATTAGATGAATCTAACAAGATCTCACTTGACTATGTTTTATCTTATATAACTATGCTAAAAAAATTAATCAAAGTTACTTAATGAATAGTAACTACTATGCTAATGGAACAATTATATGAGAACGGAGGTAGTAGTATGCAGAAAATGCTTAAATAATAATAACTTATATGTCCATAATGCTAACCTATGTATATAAAATTTTAACGCATATGTCTAAAAAGTTAATCTATATATTCAAAATGTTAATATATATATATATATGCAAAAATGCTTACATAAAATAACATGTATGTTCAAAATATTAACCTATGTATCTAAAATGTTAACCTATATATGCAAAATATTATTCTATGTATTCAAAATGTTAATCTATATGCAGAAAATGCTTACCAAAAATAATACTCCTAGATGTCTAAAATGCTAACCTATTTATGCAACATGTTAACATATATGTCCAAAATGTTAACCTAGGTATTCAAAATTTAAATATTCAAAATAATTATCTCAACTTCTAAAATATCAAATAATTAAAATAACTAAAAATATTTATTACTTATTATTTATGTGTGACTTGAATTTGTATTTTCATGTTTTATGTAATAGAAATATTTAGAAATATTTTTTTATTCAAAATATTTTAAAATGTTAAATATTTAAAATAATTGAAATTTGTCATAAATGCATGCAACTATCCTCACATTCATTGTTGAATGTCTTAATTATAACACAACAAAATAATTGCTCTACAAGTGTCGGTAGGGTTTTCTTTGCCTATATATATACCATTGTAGCACTTCTATTATGATCAGTGAACAACACTTCCTCTCTACTGCTACCTCTCTCACAATAATAATTATCTCTATTGCTTCATATTCCTACTGATCTCTTCTTTCTTTTGTATAAACAACATGTATTTACATGCAATCACAGCTTGCATACTATCAATATACAACTAATATACGGAGCATTATATACGTAACACGTTATCAGTACGATGAGACTCTGCCCGAGTTACCAGAATTTGAGAAATGGATGCTAGAAATTTAAAAGTCGGAGATGACATCAACCTCATTGACAGTACAACACCGCATAGCATTTTGAAAAGCAAAAGCTATTGCTCCAATTTAAAATTGGAAAAGGCCGCAGTGAACACTATAAGCGGTAACGGATATCACATTGTAGGTGTTATATTTCTCCCTGGACAAAAATGGCGATTGAAAACGCCTTGTTCTCACGCAAAGCTCGAAGAAATCTACTGAGCTTCAATTATATTCGAAAAAATGGATATCACATTGAAAATTCAAAAGAGGCAGATCACAAGTATCATTTGATAAGTTGAATTGAAAATGGCAAAAAAATTGTGAATGAGAAATTGTCATGTTACTCCTCTGGCTTATATTATACAAAAATATGTGCCGCAGAAATAGATAATCTAATAGGCTTGAAAGTTACTAATGAATTTATTACCTGGCACGAACAGAATGTTAACTAAGAGAAAACAGAATGTTTTATATCGCAAACAGAATGTGTTAACATAATTTATTACTCCTATATATTTTATTACTTGGCACGAACACAAGGATTATGTATTTCACAAGGCAAAACTGGATGTTAACTAACTATAATCAAAATGTTATATATCGCAAACAGAATTTTAGTTAAGGCTGAGTGGCATATGAAACGAGTGAAAACTAGAGTGTAAAATTGAACAGAACATAATGGTGTATATCGCAAAACAGAATGTTAACAAACTTTATTCAGAATGTTTTATATCACAAACAGAATGATGGTAATAAGTAATGTTCCGTCTCTCTTAAATTTAATTGGATTTGAAGAGTCAAATTCTCCTCCATTAATGTTTCGTCTATGAGTAGCCAGTGGGTAATTATTATTCTTATTCTGAAAAAGCCGCCTGCAACTAATACAGAATAAAACAATGTATATCAGAATTGCAGATTTATCCTTACTTACCCTCATTTGATCTCTACCATACAATTAATATAATTTTAAATCAACTGGTTATAAATTAATCCAGCATGTGCTCGAAGATATGCTTCCAGTACAGGAACCCTTTCGCTCTTTGATGGGCTACTTTGCGGGGACTCCTAGGGATCCGCGGGGTGCCTTCCATTTGATAAGTTGCCCACAACACTTTTCCAAACTTCGCGGAATCTCTCCTCTTGGTCTTTATAATGGGTCAAATTCATATAATTTTATGAGTTAAAATACATGAACTATAATGGAATGGAAGGCGTATTTATTTAAATTTTAAACATTTGAACTATAATGGAATGGAAGGCGTATTTATTTAAATTTTAAACATTTTCATTCTATATATCTAAGATCTGAAGATGGCATATATTTCTCATGGCAAGCCTATAAATATTCACATGCTTCCAAGACCAGTAGACCACCTAGCTAACTGCCTATTTAGCTACCTTCAACCAGAGAGATCTATCGGGGGTTCAACGACGAAAAGTAATGAGCTCAAGAGCAACAGGAATAGGGAGAAGAACGCGAGGGATTTGCAAGGATCTGCATAGCGTTTAACCAGCGTGACCCTTTTCTGTCGACCTGCTTCCGATGATATGTCCTTCACTTGTAGAGTTGGGCATGTCACAAAACCGTATGCTACACCGGTGAAAGCTGCAGCAAAGTGCGCCCTGCAACAATGGCGATGTTTTGTGGGAAGTTGGATTAGAATCGCGACTAAGAAACGAAAGGAGTGCTTCAAGTATAAAAATTACCAGTCATCAATTGGACCAAAACTGCTAAGAACGAAGCTTAGAGCTGTCGCAATGATTGCGTTTTGGAACATTCTATCAGTCGCATCCCTTGAAATGAAATCCTTGTTCTGAAGCTGATAAATGAGCCATGCCCCAATTATGGCAAAGACCGGCCCCTAAACAATGAAAATCGGTCACAATGCCAATAATAAAAAAAAAAAAAGAAAAAAAAGAAAGGAACATGAATGACAAGATTGTACTATACTACCTCGGTTGTTATAAAACCTTAACATTTCATTATTTTATAAGACTCAAAAAATAATGAAACGTTTAGGATTTATGAAAACCGAGGTAGTATATGATATGCATATGCACTTGTCAATGCATAACCAAGTCTGAAAATGAGGTACCATGTGTCTTAAGTAACATACGTACATACCGTGCCACCAACAGTAGGCTCAGGCGTGTGCAGATAGCTAATCAGATTACCGGATATTCCTCCGAGAAGATATATCAGCAGAAAAGTGAAGGAGCCATATTCCTGTGATACTTGAAGCCCAAGGGTGAAGAGTACCCAGCTCCCCAGGGATATATGGAACAACCCCGAATGCTGCAAACAACACAACTTCGTAAACTTAAGATTCAATCCAAGAAACAGCTTTGGTTATGTTACTGATCAACTCTCTTCTTTTAAAAAAGCTCAAGCTATTAAGGAGGAGGAGGAGAATCCGCTAGCACATATATGTCAATCTCTACAAGTTAACACAATGAGGACATATTTTCTTTTTTCATATTTAGAATTTCCCATTGTCTTCATTGTGCTAAACAAATACAGTACTGAAGGACGAACCAAATCATCAATCTTGTACCAGAAACATCGGTGTCACTAGCCTCCACCATTCTCCCACAAGGATCAACGTGTTTATCTTTGCTCCGTAAACCATGGGAAGTGAAAAGAGCTCGAAATAAGAGTTCTTTACTGGAGTTGCCAACTCAAACAGAAACACCGCGATATTTATAGACACTAATATACCTCTGAAAAGAAAATTTACGCATAGCAAAAGTCAGTCGTATAATCAGGCTTCGCTTATATAACAGACGACTACCAGAGCAAATTAAATTCAAATCATTCTTACATTATGTAGAAATCAGAGACTTCGTCTTCAGATTTCTGTTTGCCCTCAGTACCATCCTCGAGTCTCACCTCCATATAATTCTTTAAAGATTCATCCCTTCGCCTCTGTGTGTCATTCTTGGCCGAGGTATGTACTGATGCCTGCAAATCTTTGTGAGAGAAATATGCTGTAAATTTCATCAGTTACATATGAAAGCCTCAGCTATCATAAGCAAACATGAATGATTCTTATGACAGTAAAAGTTACAAATTACCACTTCTAACTTTGCCAAGGTAATTCTCCAGAGATTGAAGACTGCTGTCCACTCTTTGCTGCTCTCTTTTGTCCATTGGCTCTGCTCTCTGGCGAAACATATCCATTGAAGGCTGTTCGATACCATTATCGCCTTGGAGTTTTTCAAGATAAGAATCTAGAAACTTGAGATGCTTCTCTTTAGGACTAATTGCATTTTTGACAGTGTAAAACCTCTTCTGTGAACTCTGGCTAGCAGAACCACCCTTGCAGCGCTGATGGTTTCTGTGCGATTCATTCATGATTCCCTCCATTTGAGATCTAGTTTCGCCTTTCCTTGTGCTGATTTCGATTGGAGGGTTGACGCCATCATACAATGCGTGCTCCCTTTTCCCTGAAATTGAATTCAAACAGGTGGAACACAAATTATTTTATACAATTCCAAAATCATGAATAACATGACCAAGTATGTCTGAACCTTTGTTCGGTACCTTTTGCAATCACAAGGTTATTGCCTGCATAGAACAGTTTACTGCTACTTGCCATCATCGCCATGTATATCTGAATCAACAATCAAGCCGAAGCATTCCATTAAATAAGTCCAAATTTCACTAAATTAAACAATTTTCTTTCCATATTTATATGTCAAACAACTATTTTAACCAACAACTCAGCTGAATAAACTATAATTAATCCACCAAATTGAAACCTAAACTTTCATGGGATCTTTTCATATGATCATATTCAACAACAAACCCTATTTCTGGTCATAGGAGCTATCCAACAACAGCCCAACATTTAGAGGGTGGTTGGATGGGAACAACTTTTTAAACAAGCTTTAGTGTTTTTTAATACCATGTAAGAGCTCCAATAAAGTTCTTGGGTACGACAAAAATATTATGTAAAGGGATATCATTCATAACAATAATGTCTATTTCTGACCACATAATATACGCATGATTCAACTCACTACAAGGAGTGCAATATCATATCGAAAACAAAGGGACCAAATTTCCAGCAACAAAGAACCAAAAGCAGATGGGATATCGAAAAATTCCCAAAGAAATCAGGCTAAAAAAGTGGAAGTGAATGGGGCAGGTATTTGATGGGAATACTGGGTTTTGTTACTTGTGTACCTTTCTAGAGAAGAAGACAAAGGAATATGCAGAAGACAGAGCAGAGTTGTACTTCCATGAGTTCCGAAGCTGATGGAGCTAGCTTGGGGCCTCACAGAGAGGTACTATTAATAGGGAAGTACTACGATGAAGGGGGTAGGGGTGGGGGGGTTGGGGGTGTGGCCATGGGACAGTGTGTGCAAGAATCCAATGAAGAAATTGCGCCTTATCCAGGGAAACCCACAAATGCCCCGCCGCGTGGGCGGGGAGGAGGAACAGCCGCTGCTTTTGTCTGGTAAGAGATTTGGGAGGAGCCCACGCAAATCTAAAACTAGCGTTCCACTTCCACCTTCTCTGGGTCAATGCCAACCTCTAATTATCCCTTAATAATTCCAATTTTTTTTTTCTGATTTTTAAAATTTTAGAAATTCAATATGGATTAGATATTTTGCAGAAATTATAAATCTAAGTATCTAACTGCGCTTCGATTACCTGCTGATTTCGAGTGATTTTCCTGACACTAAAATTAATGATGTATTGATAAGATCCAACATTTTCTTTTCAAATATTGTGTTTGAGCTCAAGCCGCACAAATTATAAAGTGAATAAAAATGAGGGATAGGGACTCCAACCTATGGTTAAAAGATATGGGAGATGACCAATGAGATCAAATCTCATTTCTATAAGATCCAACAACTTGAATTTATCTAATTATTATAATTAATAATTAAATAAGTGTATGATGATATATGTCCAGATGTTTATTTAATTGAACTGACAAGTTATTTGATTTGAGTGATTAATTGTTTAATTTGAATATGGAATTGTTAAATTTATTCAAAGTAGTTTATTCTTTAATTGTTTATATGATACAAGATACTCCTATCATATTAATAATTGATTTTGAATTTCTAACATTCTATCCAAATTGCAATGAAAGCCTTAGGTCTTCTCCAATGGTAAATACCTTAATTCCAGGTATTTAGGTGCTACATCAGCGCCACCTTAAAAGTTAAATACCTCTACGGGATTGGTTCCGGTGCAATCAACAAAATCCGCAGTACATCAAGTCACCAATCCCAATCGTTCATTTAAAATCCAACGGTTCAAAATGTAAAAGGGTAAAGTTGTCCAAAAAATGTATATCGGTCAAGTCGCTGAAAATACACGTAGGTTGTTATCGCTGAAAATATTGTGGCATATCGCTGAAATACACATAGTCCGTCGCCGAAATACACACATCACGTCGCTGAAATACATACAGCTCTTCGTTGTAATATGTTAAACCAAAGAATTGGAGTTTCAACGTTTATGAAGTCGCTGAAATAAACATTATCAAGTCTGTTACTCCTCTTTTGGGGTAGCGCTTAATCTCTAGATGGAGCCTTCAAGACGGAAGGCGGGACGAGGACAGTCCCAAGGGATGCTAGGAACTAGAGCATCACGAAACAAACTAAGGAAGAAAAAGAAAGCAGTAAAAAAGCAGTAAAGAAAGCATTAAGGAAAGCGATAAATAAAAGTAAAGTATTGGAAAAATAAAGACACCGTATTGAAATGTTTGGTGGTTGAGGGATTACATCTTTAGTTCTAATATTTATACAACGGCTGGTGCCTGTTCGTTGAGAGGCACCGGTTGGGGGAAATGGATAAGGATGAAATTCAAAAAATATCTTCCCCGCCTTTATTCTAGTACTGACGCAGATAAGGCTTCCATGAGGGTGAGGAGGGTCTTCGCTCGGGGTGACGTCACTTCGTAATGTACTGGAACCGCTTCCTCTAACTCCTGGTACTCGGGCAGTTATGGTGCTCGGGTATGGCTTTTCTCCTGATTACGCCGTTTATTTAGGTAGGTTGGCTTGTTCGGACGATGTCCCTTAGGGTCCATGGGCTGGTCTTGGGTTATCTTTTCGCATCAAGCCTAAAAATTGGGCCCTTATGCGAATTGGGCTTGTATATGTATGTGGGCTGGATTAACACAATTTTTATGTGTTAACGAATTCCCTTCCCCCCCCCCCCCCCCCCCCCCGTTTTCATCAAATATGGGCCGGCTAAAGGCCCTTATGTCGAAAAAGCGGTTTTCATCAGACGTAAATGGTCCTTATATCTCGGGCGCCAAAAAGACATCAATATAAGCTTTATGGGCTGTTGTGGTTTTTAGAAGCTTGGTTCAAGCTATATTATCCAAGTTTCTTTTCGGTCTCTATCCTTTCCAACCCTTCATTTCCCAAACCCATGGCCATGATCATTTTTGAGTCCACTCAATCATTTAAGCCTTTGCCGGATTTGGTGTGGGGAATAGTCTCTAGCGAGAAGAGCCTTAGGGATTTTTATGTTTATAAACCCCATGATCATGACACTCCCTTCCTTTTATGGCCTAATCCTGCTCAGGATTTTCCTTACCCACTAGAGGCCACAGATTGGCTTCTGGGTTATTCCTGGGAATCGATTGTAAAGCCCCAGTTTTTATTGCCCTTTAGCCGGAAGAAGACCATACGGGCACAGACTTACAATCCGCATTTTGTAGCTCGCCAATTAGGATGTGCTCAAGGCATTCCTCGCCCGATTATCCCTAGGCATCTTGGCGGGAGGCAAGTATGAACTAGATGTGAGCTAGGCATCTATGGGAGCTTTCAAGTTGGCCAGTCTGGCGATCCTTCAAGGGAATCGAATTACTCCGTTCAGACTATGTCTTGTGGCACTTCCTGAGTTCAGCAACTGGTATCCTGCTTTGTGGGCTCGTTTGGACTTTGACAAGGGAGCCCTTACTTTAAAGCTTGCGTTGAACTCTATAGAGTACCCTCCCAAGAATAAAAAGGGTAATTCACCTGGAATTGTTCCCCGGGATCCACCTTAGGATTCTCAATCGACTGCTGCTGCTAGGCCAGGAAAACGAATAAAGATAAAAACTTCCTTGCCTCCGGCAGCCAGATCTCCCAAGAAGATAAACATAGAATTGTTTCCCCCTAGAGTTACATATGGCAGTCCGTTGTTACTTTACTTCCCTGCTCTATATTGATTTGCGGGCACACCATTATCGAACCTTTTTGCGTGCACTGGCACTGCATCATCTATTCCACAGCCGAGCCAGGGAACCGTATCTGTGCGCATGTCTCCGATGCTCGTTCCTATTTCCATTTGCCTGGTATGTATTGTGTGCGAACTGGCTTCCTCTTTTAATTGTACTAAGGTCTCAAGGATTTTGAATTTCCTTTTTCCGGCTTTAATGCAGTCGTCCATCCCTTCAACTGTGATGTCCCAACAACAAGAGGAACCTGATTCAGCTACTTCGGATAGCTTAAGGGTATGTATCAATCATCTACTTGATTAGATTCTGGGATTCCCTTACAATATTTGATGTTGTTTCCAGGCTGCCGGTTTTCCATCGGTCCGGGCTCCGGAAGGCGCCCAAGTGCCATTCATCGGAGAGGACACAAGGATGGTGTCAACTGCCGAGGCTGTCCCTCGAGAGATTATCACCTTGGATGACTCCCCGGAATCACAGGTTGATCCGTCGTACGAGATTCCAGTAAGCCTCTGGAATGTCTTCGTATGACTTTGATTATCGTGAGGTAGTATGAATATACTGATGGTAAATCATTCTCAGGCCCCTCCCGTGACTGATCAGTTAGCGGTTACTGACAAGAAGCAAGATCAGCCCAGTCAAGGTGTCGTCGAGGTCAGATCATAGCTTTCTTTGGCTTTCAATACTTATACTTATTATCCTTTCCTAACAGATATATCTTTTAGTTTCACAGGGCAACTCCCCAAATCTCCGATCTTTAAGCCCTCAAGGTTAGGGGCCTTTGAACCAAGACGGCAGGACTTCGCTGTTAGGGGTGGCTACCAGGGACACGCAAACCCCTAGAAATAGTCCGACATCGGACGTCAGGGATCCGGTAACTCGAACCGGCATGAGCACTATGGCCACCAAAGGTCCATCTACCTTGCATCAGCTCGATGATGACTCCGAGGTACTTTTCTGTGTCGCTCTCTTAGTACTTGCCTTGTTCCCTTCTATAACACCCCGGTTTTTCTGACACGCGGGTGTTACCACCATACCTCCTAAAGACTCGATCTGACACATCGGCTTATTCAGGAGGTGCTAAGGCTAAAATGAGTATATCAATTATCCATTTCAAATAATCGTTCTTAAAGATAATAGTTATAATATTTCATTAAAACGAACATCGTTTCTCAAACTAATACAGGGTAGGGATAATAAATAATTTTGAGATTATACACAAGATAGCAAAATCACAACACATTGTTGTCAAAAGTCTGACATCTTCCAAAACTATTGAAAAGTTCTATGCAGAAAATATGCAGGTGTAGTGCTCCCTTCTCCTGTCAGTCTTTAGTCTTACCCTGGAAGGAAAAAGAAACTAAGAAGAAGGATTATCAGCGAGGATTTACTGGTAAGTTCCCTATACTCGGAATCAACGAACAACCAACCAATTATGGACAGCACAAGGCTACTATCATATCAATAAGAAGGAGCTCAATAATAGGAACAATGCAATAAGGGAGTCAAATCAATAACCATAGGTACAACACAACAATGGTACTCTTAAATCAGTAATCAATAATTCAACAATATTTATAGTAATTTCGGGAGCAACCCGAAATCCTCAACAAGGGAAAATGCCAAGATATGATTAACCATGTCAATGGTTACATACATGTTAGAGGGATTCAGAATGAACCTCACAATACCAGTATCTTGACTAAATCTCGGGTCTCACCCGATCTCACTTAGTCTAGGTATCACTCGTTATGACATTTTCCAGTGCCTACTGAACACGGGCCGTCACACGGCAAGTCAACCTCAATCATGCTTGTTATCTATTAATCAATAGATTATTACCCTTCAAGGGCGCCCGCAGGCCAAAGATTCAACAACAAATTGGGTTACCTCACTAGGTTCAACAAAGATTACCAATGAATTGGTCTCTCATAATATGCCATGAAACCCCTCGACGGGATGGCTATAACCTATGTTTGCCGTACTTAGGGCATATAGTATAAAGGGTTATTTATACAACGAAGTTCTACGTAAATCAAAGACAATTGGAACAAAAAGGCTAACAAACAGAATAATGATCGAGGAACGAACAAACGATAATGGATAGCGGAGGCCAATAAGAAACAACCAAAACCTACTACTAGTAGGGCAAGATTGAAAAATAATGCCGACTACAAAAGCAGGAACAAAAATAAAGGCCTACAACTAAGGCAGAGACAAACTAAACTAGTAGGGAAAGCGAATAAAGGAAAGCCAAATGAAGACAACTAGATAAATAAGGAAAGCAGATAAAAATAACAATGGCGGAAAAGCATAGGAAATTTACAGAAGAGTATAGGAAACTTACTCTACCGCAAAATTTTAACTAACACCGACTCACCTAGCAGAGCCTCAACGCCTTCCCAGCTACTACTCCGCTACCAAAATTTAAACTAAGTCCTCCTTTGAAAGAAAGACCGGAGCGACACAAAAGCATCACCCCAATAATAATAATAATAATAATAATAATAATAATATAACTAATCGACTTACCTTTGCAGGTAAGCTTTCGGTATCAAATTTGATGGGAAACATACATTGAGGCGTGGCCTTTATATAAGAGTTGGAGGAGCATTCCTTTACCAACTATGATCGATGTGGGACAAAACTATCACTACAATTTCTATACTTATGCTGCGTTACTCTTGTTCTATTTGATTATATATCTCTAATACATATATGCCTTACGGAATTACTGTTCAATGAACAGTAGAATTTGTCTTTTTCTACTTTCTCGCTTTTTCTTTGTTTGCGTTTTCCCGATACTGCACTCCTTCCATCTCCTTCGTTCTCTACCTAAAAAAATCCCTAAATCTGGCACCTTGGAAGAATTTTTTTTCCCCTTCGTCCCACCGCCTACCACCAACGTGCTGCCGCCGCCTTCGCCTCTCCGTTCTCCGCGAGAACGATTCCCCAATGTGCAATTCCATTTATGTCCTTCCTTCTCTCTTGACATTCCTTGGTCCATTCGTTCCATCTGCCCTCTTCTTCTCCTAGCTTATTTGTCCATCCTCCTCCCCAAATTCCACTAATTTTACCCTAGAAACAGATCGTCGTCGCCCCGACCCCTTCCTATTGCCAAAATTTCCCCCAATATTTTGCTTTAAGGGTACTGTCACTGAACACTGGCACCATTGCCGTCCCCAACACCCAGTCGCCGTGTCTCCACCGCCGCCAGCGAACCTACCGAGCCCACGCCTACATTCCTCTCACACCGCGCTGTTGCTCTCTCTCTCCCAGGCATCGCGTGCCTAGCCCTTATTTGTGGATTCTCCGTCCTTCACTCCACATTTCGCATCTCGACGCCCATTCCTTGCCGGTGGGTAGCTCTCGGGTCACTTCCTCGCGCCGCGTCCCCCGCCGCCTCCAACTGCAATACTGCTCCTCTTGCCATTTCTGCTACTCTTATTTGGTAATTACTTTATTTTTAGCGCTCATGGACTGCACTCTTTCTTTGAAAAATACCTCGGGCCTTCAGGATTCATCCCTCTCGATTTTGGCTTTCGGGTTACACAATTTTATGATGTTGCTCGGTTTATTTCCTGTTGATTTGTAGTGAAAGTGTTAATTTACAAGGGTTCTCATTACCGAAGTTCTGGTGTGATTTGGATAAGGCGCCTGAAGGTCTGTGAGATTGTGAGGGTTAATTGAAGTAAGTTGTTAATTTTGATTTGTACAGCATTGTTGCTCTCGGTTTTCCTTATAATTTTGTATTTCCAATTGTTGATGTATATTTATTTGTTCTTAAGTTCGAACGCAAACAGGGAGTTCGAGTTTGATGTGAATTTGCTTCGGGTTAGATTGTGATCAAGTGTTAGTGTTGTCTCCTCCTTTATGGAGTATAGTGTATGAGTGAACAAATTTTTGGCATCTTGAATTGATGAAAAAATGGTATTACTGTCATATGAATACATCCAGATTTCAATTTTTTCCCCTACTATTTGGTCTTTTCACGGTTCAGTCAGCCATATCCAATATCTTCGTTGGAAGGCTTCAATGCAATATATAAAAATGCTTTACCTATCAATTGACCTTAATGCATTTTTCCTCTAGGCCTTGTAATTGTGAGGCTTTTAATCTGTTGTTTGGCTTCGTTTTCTGGGCGCCCATGTTGAAATTGCATTTGTTAGCAGTTGGATTCTTGGGTTTCCATCACGTTTTCTTGAAGTTTACTTATTTTGTATGCCCAATCTTTAGGCTTTTCTTTGCCACCTATTTTGAAATTGCATTTATGGGCTTGGGTGCCCATGGATAATTGATTTCGAATTGGGATCTTGGAGTGGTTTGTTCATATTGATTGTTGCACTGCTGATGGAGGATCCCATTATATCTATATCACTTCTCAGTTTTTTTGCTATCCAAATCTGAATTGAGGACTATGTGGTTTTTTATATAGATGATGATGTTTCAACTGCTTTTTAGGTTGGGGATAAGTTCTTACATTGTTGCGATTCCTTTCCATAATTTATTTTCTAATTAGTCTAATTTATTTTTGCAGTAGCTTTCTCTTGGATTCCCTTTTAATACTATATTTAATTTTCTTAATGATCTTGCAATACTTGCATAAGAACTAAATCCAATAGAGATCTCAACAGGGCCAGTTACTTATTTCATATATTGTTGCTTTATGCTTTGGCAGTCTTCACATTTAGCTCATATCCTCCTCTTTATTTTTGGGCTTCCAAATTTTTTACTCATAAACGGAAGTAATGAAGCCAAAGAACTACAACGAGCACTGGCAACCTCTATGGAGTCGACTCTTTTTTGAAAAGATGATTGAACCATAAATGGTGTTTGGATCCTCCTAAAAAAATGTTTCTGGTTAGGGTATCAGATTGGGAAGTGCCGATCTGGTGAACCCTGTTCTAACTATAAGGATTTGCTTTTGATTTCATGAATTCTTCTGATGATGAGGATGATAAACATTGTACTTGTACTTGATGTGAGGATGATTTTCAGAAAGGATTGAAGGATATATTCGAGGAAGACGCTTCTATTCTTGCCAGAATTACGGAGGTAAACTTTGCTGCTATCTTTTATTTGTTTTTGTTGAATAATGGAACTAAATTTTGGTATATTTAGCTTTCCTTGCTAAATCATGGCAAGAAAGTTCGAAAACAAAACTCAAGAATGTGCCTGAATGTGAGTAGAAATGTAGCACATGCCCAACCTCTGACGCTCGCCCGCACCCCCTGTTTCCGTTACCTCGGTGTGATAATGATCCAGCACCATGGACGAGGTTACTTACAATGGCCTCATTTCGCCCTCGTGCTTTGATTTTTACAGTATTTTATTTTATATGGGCCTTTGTATCTTGTATATGGAACTTTGATTTTTCCTGCTGCAGTGACACACAAGGGGACACTCCAAGATCATCATTACCAGAAATTTCAGAGCTGAAGAGTGCTACTGATATCATAGAGAGAAGAGCGAGCCCGAGAAATCTGTAGTCTGACTTATTCAATAGTTATTATGTTTGCAAATACTTAACTGCAGCAGAAAAGTGGAATTTGTGAATCCTTTCAAGCACAAATGTTTATGAACTTATTAAAGGGTGCTTACAAGGTGTGAGCTGTATTGAATTTCTATTTATGCAGGAGCAAGAGGGGCGTTGGATGTGGAAAAAGCCTCCTCCCGAGAGTCGTAAAAAAGTTGGTGATGATGAATCTGGTGAGACTGGTACAAAGAAGAGATCCCAATCTATCCTAAAGAAATCTGTACGAGAAAGGCTTCTGAAAGGTAGTCCTTATAGATGATCTTGACAAGTTGGGCGGAGAGACTCCGGATTCTTAACACCAATTATCAAGAATATTCCGACTAGGGAACTTTCAGGCCTTTACTCGCTTGGGACATTGTTTTGTTCTTATTTAAATACCTTATGACGTGCCATGTTAGTATTTGTATACTTTGCCTCGGCATAAGCCTTCATGTTATTACTTGTGGCCTCACGCCTGGCCATCTTTGTATGTTTGGACATAATGATTTGTCCCAAATCAAGACAATAAAACACTTGTGTCTAACATTAGATGTTGCGACAAATGTTTTTATGAATGCATTCTTTTATTCATCATATCTACAATAACTGTACACATGACATCTTTCCCCTGAATGCGAGGCCATTATTCTTAGAGGATCAGTGTGCGGGGCGGATGCCACCCATCCCTCGGGATCTCGACGGCTTACGGATTTTCCATCAGGCGCTGCGTCCTCAGGCTGCTTCGGCTTGTCCGCAGATGGCTTCACTGATCCGATCGTCTTGCGTGCAGTAGCCTGCCCTTTCGCGGGTTGACTGCTGGTCGCATTTGTGCCTCCCGAGCCACTAGGTGGGTCTTTGATGGGCAGCTTGACGAAGTTTGGCTGTCTCGGGGCATCATACTTGCCCCCCGAGCCATTAGTGAGGGGCGGCTTACTGACCACCTCTGCATAGCTTTGAGGCCCTAAGGTGGGCTTCTGGTTTTGACAATCGTGGGCAGATTGCTCGCCTTTATACTTTTCTTCCTTGTCCGAAGAGGCAATTTCTTCCATCTGGTCATCTAGCCCGAGGAGTTCTTCATCGTCTATTTCAAATGGTGGGTAGGTATTGATTTTCCTGCAGTAGTAACACTCGAAGCCATCGATTGTTTCCCACGCTTCACCTTCTACACGCCTGACTTCTTCCCCCGTTTATCCTCGAACCGATGTATTGCAGTGACGGTTTTGGTTTGGACAATCGCCAATGGAATGGCAGGTTCGGGAGACGAAGTCTCGGGAACGTCTTCTGGCATTTTCTCTTTGCCCTTTCCCTTTAAACTATCGGCTTGCATTGGTGCTCGTCTTCAGTCCTCATGGGTTTCTCCCCGAGCCTTCTTAGTTAGGCCATGTTTTTTTCCGCGTACCTCCTCTTGATCCTTCGGATCTGGGATTTAGTTTTCCCCGGGAACCGAAGATCTATGGTAGGCTTTGGTGGAGGCTGATTCCACCTCCATGTCCTGGACGGATTTGGGTTAGGCTTCCGAGTAGGGACTCCTCATACGGCTACCCCATTCTTGACTTTGACTTGGTACGTACCATCTGGTCGTACCCAAGTCTGGGCCATAGGGCTTTGGATAACCCTAAGTTCTAGCCTAGGAATACGCCTATATTTGTAAGGGTTTCATTGGCCATAACGTTGGTCCCCTTTTGGTCTTCCAGCCCCACGTCCTTTGAGTTGTCCGCGCATCTCCTGGGTACGGCGAAGCGAAGTCCTCAATCGTCGTGGTGGCAGATCGTCATCCAGGTCACTTGGCTGACCGTTCCGATGTCTTAGCTTCAAGCCATTACCTTTTGGGAACTTGTCAGAGGCTATTGCCATGGTTGCATTGGGGAAAGGTTGTGCATCGATCCCCATGGTTCCCGCTTTCAACCTTCCGGATTGGATTGGCTCCTGGATAGTCCTTCGGAATTGTATGCAATCTTTCGTACTGTGTGAAAAAGTGTTGTGCCACTTACAGTATGTCCATCCGTTGATTCTTCTTCCGTTGCCAATTTCTTGCCTGGAGAAAGTCGAATTTGATGCTTCTCATATAGGGCATCAAAGATCTTTTCAGTCTTTGATACGTCGAAGCAAAAGTCTTCTTCTGCCATAGGTTTGGAATACTCATTCTTCATGGGCCTTGCGGCCTTCGTTTCAACTAGGTACAAACAAAGGGTTTGCCCCGGATAAGTTCAGCGGTCATGTGATCAGCAAATTCAGCCTCTTGCTTACAGGCCTCCTCTAGATCACTGTCATTGTCCACATGTATGATAGCGACTTGTACGGTCTTTTCTTTCTCTCTCCTCTACCTTTTGATTTCTAGGTCTCCTTAAATAAAGACTCGACCCTCATCGCTTTAGTGGATAAGGTTTCCAGGTCATCAATGTCCAAGAGGGTTAATTTCTTTCTGATAGGAACTTTCATGTTCCTAACCGCTATTGTAATACCCGATATTTTAGGGCTCATATATTATTTTAGGTTATGGGGTTATCCTCAATTAATCTAATAATAAGTTTTAAATTTATTTTATACTAATCTTTAATAGGATTTATATAGATAGGGTCATTAATGTTGTGAATATTAATGCTTGGTTACTATAGGTAGGGATTAGTATAAGTATAAATATAATAATTATATTATAGTTACATGGTTGCATAATTTATGGTCCAAGAACTTATTGTAATATAGATATATTACTGTCCAAGGAGTTGATCATATAACCAGCTAAAAAAAATAGGAGAGAAAAGAAAACAAACCTGGTATAACTATATAAGAAAGATACTGTAATACCCGGGATTTTTATCGGCGTCCAAAAGAATAAAATTTATTTCTTAATCCAATCAAGGTCGAAATATCTCCGAGAAAAAGAAAATAATTTATCACAATAAATTATTGCTCGGATATGAAACGCCGATAGATTCAAAAAAATTCAAAATGGAATAAAAGAGGGAAAGGAAGCCCGAAGACATTCCATGAATCGAGTCAAAAGAATTGGAATTAAATTCAAGAAAGAAAAGAATTATAATTCCAGGAACCCGGGAAGTCGGAAATAATTTAATTAGATAAGTTGTTGCACGGGAGTCAAAGGACGACGAATTAGAAGCCGACGAATCCAAACGCGACGGACTCAAGATTTCGAGTACGGGATAAATTCGAGACGAGATTAATTTAAGATAAGAATTTATAATCCGAAAATGACCCGAAAAATCGAGCCCGAAAACGTAGGAGCACAGAAGTCCGAAAGAGAGAAGAAAAGGCCCGACGGGATCGCACGGCCCAGTCCGAACGCACGGCCTAGACCAGGCCGCGCGCCCGCCGCGCGCCCGTGGGCCTAGCACCGCGCCACCACCGCGCCAGTGCAGCAGCAGCTGCCAACTTGCGCGATTATGCGATTTTCTTGCCATATTTTCGACCTCCGACTTTGGTAACTCAATCTTAAGCAAAGGAAAGGCTATATGGTCGGATTTGGAGGTGATGGGACTCATTATTTTCGACACACAACCCTAGAACAGCCCCCATTCCTCCCAAACTCTCAAAAACTTCTCCCTTGTTCATCCAAAGCCGATCCGACGACTTTCCGATCACTTTCCGGCGACGAAAATCGACGAAGAAGGCGTGGAGGGCAACATCTCTAGTGTTCCAGATTGTGGTGAGTTTTCCATAGGTTTTCGTTTAAGTTTACGAGTCCAAAAATCCGACCTAACCCTAGATTTTTACTTTCGGTTTCGTTTCGGGGCCAACGGAGAAGAGACGGAGTAATTGGGACGTGTTCGTAGCGAACGTGGGGGCCCCAATCGATCCAGAGACGTCCTAGACATCATCCTCACTGTAAGTTAATACTTACTTGGTTTTGGGTGACTTAAAATGCAACCAAACATAGAGATTTAGAAACTCAAAAATCTGTCAACACGAAAAACCCCCGGCGCAGCGATTTGGCGCGAATTTTTCGAACCCCTAAATCTGCTCAAACGGAAAAAATCAAAAATGAAAAATGTTCCTAAGACATAGATCTAGTTTGTGTAAAATGTTCATAATTTTTCATTGTGTTTTGATATCCGAAAACGGCCTCCAACAGACCTGCCCTAAAAGTCGAACTTGAAACTGTAACAGATTTGTAATCGGATCAAAACCCCTACTTCAAGAGTTCAAACCGAAAAACTCAAAACTAGGCTTTTGATTCTAACACATTAAACTATGTTGTGAAAAATTTCAATGATTTTCATCAACGTTTGCTACCCCAAATCGATCCGAACATAAATTGTGATCTAAATCCTTTTTGCGAAATCTGACAGTGCAATGGTCCGAACTTGATGAGCATGGTTCTATATTTTCTAGTTCAATTTGATCTTTACAATCTAAATGAAAGTTGTAGGAAATCATGTCTAGTATGTGCATATAAAATTTCAGAATTTTTGGAGTCCATTTGATATGTTAAAAAGTCGAATCTTTGAACAGTGTCGAATCTGAAACCTGGCAGCATACTACTTATGTGAAAGACTTGATTTTTGACTCGTTCCTTAACCCGGATCGAGAAACTTAAAACATGAAACTTGTTCGTCTCTGTGTTTTCAAGTTACTGGTGAAATTTCAGAATTTTTGGATTTAAAATGAATTTTTAAATAATTATGGAGTAAGACAGCGACTTGTGTAAAGTTATATTTTGGAGAAACTTGTGAAATTTGTAAAATGTGTTCTTACCTTGCGGGTTTGATTCCCCAAGGGCGATTGTTTATTTTCCTGCGGGTTCGATTCCCCAGGGTGTGTATTGATTCCTATGGGTTCAATTCCCTAGGATGTATTTGAGTTCTTGCGGGTTCGATTCCCCAAGGGCGATCGTTTGTTTTCCTGCAGGTTCGATTCCCCAGGACGTGTGTTGATTCCTACGGGTTCGATTCCCTAGGATGCGTTTAAATTCTTGCGGGTTCATTTCCCCGAGAACAAATTATACTAGATCATATCGAACAAAGGTGAAAGAGTGAAATCCTTAAAATACCAAATCCTGAAGTCATGAGAAAATTTAGAGATTGGAATATTTTCTTTGTTTAAATTATGCCTCGCAAATCATTTTACTATGTAAGTTGAATTATGATCACGTAGAAATCCTTGTTTTAAATTATGCCATTTATTTATTAGTAGATGATTAACTTAGATTGCGTATTACCTACAAGCATGTTTTTATTAAATTTAATTAAAGGCTTTGAAACCCCTAAATCATGCTAGGTGTTAACTTACTCAGCACGTTTTGCTGACCCAAAACCATTTCTTTCTTTTTCCTACAGAGCATGTGGATTTTACTGAGCACGTACATGCATGGGAATTTTTGGGAACACTTTATTTTAAATTTGCATTAGACTATAGTATGAACGGGCCTGTTTAACCCGTGTTTTGGCCATGTTGGCCCAATTTAAATTCCGCTGCATTACTTATATCTAAATATTATTTTCCGCTGCAAATGTAATGATACTATTTTCAAGTTATATTTCAATGGGCTGTTTGAATGTTTTAAATTCTGAAAAAAACCATAGCCTTGCATCTCTTTAGCAAGCTCGGAGAAACCGTGTCTTGCTAGGGAGGTGTGGCGGTGGCATCCCGGCCTGGGCTATCAAATCCGGGGTGTTACATAGTGGTATCAGAGCCCGGAATATTTTTAAACTATTATTTTTAAAGTATTATTATTTTTAAAGTTATTATTTCTAAACTAGTAATATATTTTAAAGAGCCCAATTATTATTTTGAAGTTAAAGCCCAAAGTTTTAACCCTAAAATTTTTAGAAGCCCAAATGTTTTCTTTAAGAAGTCCAAGAAATTATTTTTAGCCCAATACTTTATATACTTACTATTGTGGGCTCAATTTTCTTTAAGCCCAATTATTTTGGCCCAATACCCTTGTTTTTACTCAAGCCCAAATAATTTATTTCTTTCGGCCCAATATAGTGGCCCAAACCTTTTTCCCTTATTCTTTAAAAATCTATCCATGGAATAAACTTAATTTTTTAAAACCCATGGGTAGAAAAATGCATGCATAAATTAAATTTTATTAGGGGATTTGCATATGCATACACACACAATTGCACTAACTCTTCTTTATGTGAATCATCTAATCTAAGAAAACACTCTTAAATTAGTATTCGACATGACCTTGACTTAGGAGCGCTTGCTAAAGACTAACTTTGCCTTAGTCCTAGATCTTGATCACTTAGAAACTCATCTTCGCGTGCTTTAATAACAGAAAATGGCACCTAGGAGAAAGCCGAGGAAGGTAAGCCCAAACGGCACCGACACTGACCTCCCAAACGCACCTAACAACAATGAGATTCCTCCGAACGTAGGAGATCGAGCGCCTCCTATTCCCAACAACATGGATGAACGTTTAAGGACGGTAGAAGAAGTACTCGTAGCATTAGGAAATGCCGAGGTGCATAGGGCACAAGCGGCAATACCTCCGCCAGTAGCCCAAGTCAACTACTTGGCATTGGTGAACCCCTACAACCCACCCCATTATGACGGCCAAGAGGATCCGGCCAAGTTGGAAGGTTGGATCCGTACCTTTGATAAGCTCTTGAATGCTATCAAATGCCCTGATGAGGAGAAGATATACATGGCGACCTACTACTGAGGAGGCGAAGCCGATGAGTGGTGGCAAAACCTTCGAACGAATTCAGAGGAAGACGAAGAAGCCTACACTTGGGAAGAACTTAAGGAAGCCTTGAGGGAAAGATTTTACCCACTGAGCACCAAGACCGCGAAGTACGAGGAATTCATCAACCTCATCCAAGGAGCGCAAACAGTACAAGAGTACTACACCAAATTCAAGGAATTGGTGCGATTTGCTACAAGGGATAGTACCAACTGACTCTGACAAGGCTCAGAAATTCGAGATGGGTCCGAACCTTAGTATCCGGGAGATACTTGCAGTAGGACAATTCACAAACCTTCAGACGGTTTACGATCGAGCTGTAGCAATTGATCGAGTCCAGCAACTGAAGCGTAAAGAAAATGGTGAGTCGAGCAAGGACTCGCAAGAGTTTGAGAAAAAGAATCGAAACATTAGCAATGTCAATTTTAAGGAGAATAAGAATAAAGGTTTCAACTATGGGAGAAACGGCATACGTCATACAGTCATACCACGTTGCCCGCAGTGCCACCAAGCCCATCTGGTGCTGATGGGTAATTTTCACTACTCATATTTTACCACAAGCGGATGGTTGTCATCAAGTAATAAAAACCGGTGGATACCGGGTCGAACCACAGGGAATTTCAGAATATTATTTCATTCCGGAGAAATCTTAATTGTTCTTAAGTTCATTAATTATATTTAATATATTTAAAAAGGATTTTGATTAATTCTAATGGTGATTAAATTAAAAATAGTGACATTAAATTTAAAGTAAAGCAAAATAAAATTATAATTAATAAAGATATAAATGGGAGATGCTTGTAATATTTTAAATATTACCATCTTTATATAAAATAGAAATTGCATATTGATTTAGCATTTTCCAATGTCTAAAAAGATCAATTTCTTAAAATTAATTATTTTATAAAGATTTTAAAATATTTTAATCTACTAATAATCAAATTATGCTTAAACGGATTTCATGGAAGCTGATTAAATTATCTAACATTCCGCAATCATTATTCTAGGCTTAAATTTGAGTCTTTCCCAAGCATACAAATTTTCCTATAGCAATTAAAAGGCACTTTTCATTTCCCAAATCATTGTGCACAAGCCAGAATCCATTTATAATGTAATTTATTCCCAATTCCGGTACTAAAATATTAATTTTACTTTTTATCTCCCGATTTAGCAAAGCAGAAATCACAGAATTGGATTCTAACATTTAATTATGCAGAACAGTATAAATAATTTAACAATTATGGTAAAATAATAATAAAACATGGTAAACTGGATTTAATTAATAATATTAGAATGCAGATAGATTAGAATCAATGCCAGATTACTAAAAATAGGAAATACAGATTAATCGATCAATTCAGGGCTTTAGCAGATTAATAATTTGAATAATAGATTTGATAAAACACAGAATACCGATCAATTCAATAGCATCTAACATATAATTCTAATACTGATTCTAACATCATAGCAGATTTGTCCATTTTGAGCGATCAAAAACAGATTACACCAAATTATGAGATTTCAGTTCTACAGTCTATGCAGAATGGCGCTCAAACTAGGTAAAACATAATCTGACATTTTAATCATAATTCCAGATTCCAATAGAAAACAGCGACACATTATATTACTTCCATAAAAGATGAATTCGTACTTCAAAGTGATTCTGAACTCCCGTTCTAGAACACTTCTAACACGAACAATACAGAAATCCGTCTAGAAATTAAAAACATGATAGCAGATTACATTTAGAGGCAATTTCAATTCATTACAAAGCAAGAAAAAGAAAGGCAACACCTATGATAGGAAGACATCGATTAGAACAACATTCTGGCCAATTCCTCCGGCTTGATTTTGTGTTTCCGGCTTTCTTCTCCCATTGTTAGATGTTTTCAGTAAATATTCTCTCGAAAAAAAATGAAGTCTAATGATGAAGAATGGTGAAAAACGGCTTTAAAACCGTGTTCGGGAGGTTAGAAAACTGCTCAACCGCGACTGTGGCGCAAAAAGTGGCGCTCAAAAGAGGTTTTCGGCGCCACCAAGGAGCTGCGGCGCTACGAAGATTTTCCGAATTTTCGAGTGTGGCGCATTTTGTGGCGCTGAAAGGGGCTTTTTGGCGCCGCCAAGAAGGTGCGGTGCATTCTGACAATTTCCTAAATTTTACCCTGCGGCGCAAAAAGTGGCGCCTGGAGGTGTTTTATGCGCCACCAAGCTTATGCGGCGCATCCTGAAGCTTTTTTCCATCCGAAATTTTCCCAAGTGTTGATGTGGCGCCTGATGTGGCGCCTGAGCATGATTTTAGGCGCCGCCATGCCTATGTGGCGCATTCTGGAGCTTTCCAGTGTTGAAAATTCCGAATTTTGCATCCTTTGACCTCCGAACATCTTCTTTCTTCATTTTAATGCCTGAAACATCATTGCAATGTATTAGAATTGCCAAAGTCTTATTAAAAAGCATAAAACAAGGTAAATTGGGCTCGGATAAGCTCAATTTAACCGGTCTTATTAATATTTACACATCACATGAAATATACATTAAAAAGCAGTAAAATAGAGTCTCATGCATGCAATTTAGGTTCATTTTAACATAATTTAAGCTTATTTAAATGTGGTTTCACAGGGTGCATCAACATCCTCACACTTAAATATTGCTCGTCCCTTGAGCAATGAGATCAATTAGCACATCAACTTGCCAATCAAGATAATAAAGATAAAGTCTCTATAGTTCTGCCAAATCATAGATTTCAACAACAAAATGAGAGAAGAGGGTTCAAAGTTTAATGTACTAGAACTAGGCAAATTGATATGCATCAGCCATCAGAACCAGATACCCAATACACTTACAATACAGAAAACAGATTAATTATACATAGCACTTAATATGGGAAAGTGAGTAATGCAAATATGCTTTTCTATTCCAGTCTTTAAATATGCTCAATCTATGGCTAGGTTTCACTATATTCTAGACACTTTGGCTGAGTTGTAGACGGTTGAATTCCAAAAGCTACTCGTGTCACCGAATATGTGCCAGTCATCCAGTCAAGAGTCTATGACTTTTTATTTGATCACCCTCTTTCTTTCTCTCTTTTTTTTTTTGATCTTGCATTCTCTAATTTTTCTTTTCTTTTTCTTTTTGCAAGATAACTTGTTGGTTGGTTTTTTTTTTAAGGGTTTCACTCTGACTTTATTTTAATTAAGCATTTAAAAAGACTTGGAACGAGCATATTTATTTATAAATAATGATAACTCTCCACATTGTAAATAACTAGGCTAATTAATCAAATAGTTTTTTGCAAGGCAAATAGAATTGTCATCAATAGCTCAAACAACTTGCATAACAATTTGACAAAGTCTAGGACTTTAAACTAAGAAACCTAACACTCATTAAATTGTAAAATCAGATTAGAGCAGAACATTTAGACTTATTTGGATTTTCTCCAGATTGGCAATGATGTGGTAATCTCTAAATACTAGCACCACTGGGAAAACACAATTTAAATTTAAAATAACTAGTCATGCATGTACCATTTTATTCAAAGCATAATAAACAGTAAAATAAAATTAAATCAAGCTCTTACCACATACTTCATGCAAATTGATAACATATAACATGAAAAGATCACACCTGGAATATGTAGATCCTAGAAATTCTTTCACCGTATTGGATGTCCCCTTTTGCTTGCTTCCTCATGGCATATCCTGCTTCTTTATATATTTATATGGTATTTGCTCATACAAAAGATAATGATTAGAACACATGGTAATTTATAGATTAAAATAATTAAATTTTATCCATAATTTATTTAATTCAGATTTTTATTATTTTAATTTATAAATTTCAGATTTTTAATTTTTATTAACTCTTTTCATTAATTAAATAAACATGGACAGATTTAATTAAAATATTAAATTTCATAAACTTACCAAAAGCAAAATACCACAAGTTCTAGCAACTATACATAAAGATTGCTAATTAAATAAGCAAAATGGTACCAAAATAATTCTAACTATTACAAATTAAACCAGAAAGGGAGCAATCCTATCTAATCAAAAATCTAGATTTCTAAAGATCCATCCGAATCACCTACTCCATCTTCCCTAGGAACATCATCACTCCCTGTAGAGCTCGAACTAGTAGTAGGAGGAATATATCGATCACCTAGACTTGCAGACATGAAGTACTCAAGTCTGCTGGAAAGTCGTGCAATTTGTGCCTGTGTACTATCCTCCTTCTTCTTCATCTCGGCCCTAAGCTGATGAATTTCATAAGTCATCCTATTGATTGCATTCTCTGCAGGCTCAGCCTTAGTACCAGACGTACTAGGCATATCAGTGTGATGAGTTGGTACCCTACGAGGTGAATTCGGGTAAGCTAGCTCTGCACATCATATTCCAGGCTTGGTATAATTAGTCTTGAAGCAAATAGGGGGCTTTGGCTTCACATCTTGAGCATAAGCACTTAGATCCACTCCAGCTTTCTTGCAAAGTGCCCAAATCAGTGCAGGGAATCCAAGAATCCTCCTTTTTACATCAGAAGCCAATTTATCCAACTCATACGCCACCATATCCCCAATGTCAATAGGCAACCGTTCTTCACACAATACACAAAATACAGCTCCTCTGCATTCGGTTGTGCAGTGTGCGAAGTAGGAAACACTTTATGCTTGTAGAGCAAGTAGATCTGGTATAGTGGTGCATCCATTGAAGTGGCAACAACATTCTCCTTCTTCTCCCCTATGTAGGCAACTTCCTTTTGCTTTTCAAACATCTCTTTCAAGATTCTTTTCTCCAACTCTGGTCCTCCTTCCTCTTCATGAATAGGGTCATGAAAGTGCTTCTTCTTCGTAGCCGGGCAAGAGACATCCACAGTACCATAAAGTTCATTGATTACTGCGGGACCATATGGCACAGGCACTCCCCTAATCCATGAAGTATAGTGATCATACCGAGCATTACATAGGAACTGCCTAGTAAGCTCCCAAGAGTAAACTCCTTTCGGATGCGCAGCAAATTTCATCCATCCTCGACTCATGAGAGCATCATAAACCGAAAATCGCTCCATGTCAACTTCAGTGAATCCTTTGTCCTGGATAATCCATCTTTCCACCATCTTCTGATAATAAGAATATGCCGTTTGATTGATGAAAATAGCCGGATTGAAAGTATCCCCTGTTAATTCTTCCAGAGGAGGGGTATTATCCTTTCTATTGTGACTCTTTCTCTTGATTTTAGAATCACGTGGAATCTCCGGTGAAATTTCCTCCGGAGATTCAGCGACATCCTCTTCTTGCTGTGGATCATCCTCCGTTGGTTGAGCAGAATTGAAAGAAGTGTTGTAACCATTATATGAATCAGGAGCCACCAGATTATTCACAAACATGTCTTCAGCACCCACAGCAGCCGGCTCCAGAACAGGTTCTCTAATAACTGGTGTCTGTGATGGGGCAGGCTCTGTGGCTTTCAGTTTCTTTCCACCATTGTTTCTCGGATTATTCTTTCTCTTTGTTCTCATGGTGGCAGAATTTAGGAAGAAAGGATTGAGATTGGAAAGCTAATTAAACTGGAAGAAGAGAGAAATTGACAGATTTGGCAATGAGAGAGTGACCGATCGGTAGTCTCTCTTTTAAAGATGGTGAAGTCTTGATTTTGTTGAGATATGGAGGGATTGATTTAATCTAGATCCAAATATACACTAAACATATGATTTGGAGTTAGTATAATGCTGTTTAGGATCCCAAAAATTTATTAGATATGATATGAATCTTTTGGATTCGCGAATTTTTGAAAAATTCGCGTCGGTGGCGCAAAAAGTGGCCCTCCGAGGCCAATTTAGGCGCCACACAGTGAGTGTGGTGCATTTTGAAAATAAAATAAAATTTAAAAATAAGCCATGGCGCATTTTGTGGCGATGAAAGGGGGTTTTATGCGCCACATAGTTGATGCGGCGCATCCTGAAGCAAACTTGGAAAAATTTTCATTTTGCGGCGCCAAAAGTGGCGCTTCAAGGCAGATTTAGGCGCCACCAAGTACATGCGGCGCATTTTGGAAAAACTTAGAAAAATTTCTAAGTTTTGTGGCGCATAAAGTGGCGCTGGAGGGTATTTTTAGGCGCCACAATGCTTATGTGGCGCATTCTGTGCCAATTCGGGCAGAATGTATTTTTCCTAAGTTCTTCCCCATGATGTCCAAAATCTCCAAATCACTCAACAATACCAATTGCACTTCATCCACACCTCAATCTAGTCTAAATAAGCTTCATTGATCTTTTTAACAGTTCAAAACAACTCAATCTAGCATGCTATTGGTAAGAGCTACTTTATTGAACTTAAAAGCAACTAAAAACCTCATAAGCTAAATAAACACTATCTAATACTTCATATAATCAAAAGAACGTGAATAACAGAAATAATATATCTAAGATAGCAAAATAATAAAAGATAGAGTTATGACAATACAACCCCAAATGAAAATAACTAAAATGTAGCAAAATAAAAATAGAGTCGAATACATATGCCTATCAATACAAGTCATATCTAATGATCACAAGCCTTTCTATCGCTCATCTCTCGCACTCAGTCAGAGTCCTCAGAATCATCATCGTCATTGTCTCCAACTTCTTCAGATCCATCCCCAGCATCAGCATCCTCAGCATCATCATCTCCCTCATCGCTACCATCTCCAGAGCCAACATAGTCCTCATCCTCATCGTCCTCAGAAGGTGTCTTAGGGGCGACATATCGCTGTCCTAAGCTCTGGGACATGAAGTACTCCAGTCGGGCTGCATGGTAAGCCTGGGCTCGAGCATTCTTGGCTATCTGGTCAGCCAAGAAATGGTGCCTTTGAGATGCAAGTAAGGCATGCTCATTCACTGTGTTCAGCAAGTTTTGCTAGTTTATCAATAAGGTCCTAGCCCACTCAGGCTCTCCCTGATGCTGATATGACTGCTGTGAGTGCTTTGGCTGCTGTGGCGGAGCTCTCCCTCGTCCTCTACCTCTACCTCTACCACCTCGTGTACCCCGGGTGGACTGTGAAGGAGCCTCAGAATGCTCCTGACTAGCATGTGAAGGTGCAGGTGGTGGTGACTGCCTGGGCAACTCCCTGGGAAGTATCATAGGCTGGCATCTTATGCCAGGCAGCTTGAAGTTCTTCTTTCCAAATGGAATAGGGGGCCTCATCCTCCAGTCTCTATCAAACTGCCCCATATTCACTCCTGCCTGTGCACAAAGCTGCCATATCAAGCTGGGGAACATAAGAGCTGACCTCTTAGACACCCCCGGTGTCTGTCTCAACTCAAGTGATATAAGCTCTCCAATGTTGATCGGGTTCCCCACCTTGATGCAGTATGGGACATACATATCCAGGGCAGTAGGTCCAGAGGTGTGAGTCGAAGGACTCAATCTAGATCTGTAGAACATGAGAAGCTGGTACATAGGTGCATCCATATCAGGCCCATGTAGCCTACTCATGTCATCATCATCATACGTGAGGACATCCTCCTGACCCTCAAACATAGACATCTATACAAGCTTCTTGAAATCCTCCCTATCATCGGCTCTCATCACCGGCTCCCAAAAATCTCTGCCGTAGGGCACATCCACTACTCCAAATAATTGGTTGATGTGCTGAGGAGTGATAGGTACTCTAACCCCAAAAATCCAAGAATCCTCCTCCTCAGCATTGGCTAGAAACAGCCTAGTCAACTCCCACGAATATGATCCAGCTGGGTGTCTCACAAATCTCTCACAACCCCTGGATCTAATAGCATCTCGGAGTAGAGGGTGCTGTAAATCTGTATCTGAAAATCCCCTATCAGCGATGATCCTCTTCTTGTGAAATCTCTTGTACAGCTCGTAGGCTCTGGCACTCCTAAATACAGTGGCATCAAATATGCCCTCCCTGACATACAACAAATCGGGGACATAGGCTCTGGGATCTTGCCTTTTCGGTCCTCCCCTTGCCGGTTGCTCCTCCTGCTCCTCCTGATCAACCTCCTCATCATCTTCCTCCCCTCCTACAGCCTCAGGGACAGGCTCCTGTATGACTAATGCAGCAGATCTCCCTCTCCTAGGTCGAGAGGAAGTGGAACTCGTGACAGGTGCCTTCCCCCGAGAGGCTCTAGAGGGGGCCTGTGAATGGTCAGATGTCTCAGGCTGAATGGACTGATCAGGCTGATCGGGCTGGTCAGGCTGATTGACCTCCTGATGGTCATCAGCGGGTACTGTAGTATGTCTCGAAGATGCACCACTCTTGGACTTGCTCTTCCTAAAATAGGAGAGAAGTCCCTTGGACTTGGAAGCACCTCCTGATCCCTGTGGGTGATCCATCTGTATCAAATTTTTCGTACGGAGTCTGCGATGTTCAAAAATATGCTCATCAGGAATAGGAGTAGGAATGCTATCCGGTGACTGTGGATCATAAATCCCCATTCTCCCCTCGGGCATGGGTATATACCTATAACCCGATTTCTTAGGGAGGTTTGGAGGATTATACATTATTTCAGTACCTGGTTGTACAAAAACTCTGGGTTAGTATCATATATATGCATTGCCTCCCATCCTCACACTTAAGTTTAAACCAAAGGTTTAACTTAAGTGTTAAGTATAAAGCAAACATATACATCAACCTAGAATGTGGGATTTAAATAGCTCAATGACCCAAAATGTTGTATTTTAAAGATTGTGAATCCTAAACTTTGTTTAAACATAACACCCATTTTATTTTAAAGTCTAAAATTCATGTTTGAACATGCCTTTTTAATAAAAACTCCTTATTTTATTAAATTTTCAGATTTAATAAACTAAAACAACCTAAATTATTAAACTAGTGCATTACAAATGGTTTAAATTAATATTTAAATCCATTCCAATTTATTCCTATGATAAATTAACATATTTTAATTAACTAAATTATAAATAAAAGAGTTTATCAAAACATGGTTCAATTAACTCACATTATGAAAAACATGGAATTTTTGACATGAGATCATCTTTATAATTTCAATATAACTAAAATGACATATTCTAGTGATGTTTCATCCATTTAATTCATCAAAAATGCCATTTTAATTAATTTAAAATGATTTTCAGATTTTAAAAGTTTCAAAAATCCCAAATTAATGTTAATCCAAAAATTTTCACATTATGCATTCAATCCATGTTCTACAACACTTGTTCATGTTCAAACTAAAATTTAGACAATTAAAAAAAATTTAATCCCACATTCTAACAATACCCAAAATTTGAGCAACAACACCAATACAAAAATTAATGCATTCCAAAGTACTAGAATATGATAATAATTGAATTAGGATAGCTATTCTTACCTAAATTGAAGGATTTGAGCACTTTGAAGAGGAATCCCCAAATTTGAAGAACTAGGGTTGAAGAACCCTAATTTGATTCAAACAAAGCAAAATTTGGGTTTTGGAATGAGAATTTGAACAATGTAGATGAGAATTGATAGGAAGAGACAAGAATTGGAATAATTTTTACCGAAGTGGCGCAAATGTGTCGCTTGGAGATGGTGTTGGCGCTCGGTGGAAGAGAATGGAGAGGGAGAGGAGTTCGGTCGATTTTTTCGAATGAGGGAGAAGAAAGAAATTTTGAGAGTAAATCCCGATTTCAGACTCGGGACAGGGTCCTGACCCGCCAGACCATGCGCCAATGTGGCGCTTGAAAGGGTGTTTCGGCGCCACACAGTATGTGTGGCGCCTATCCTGTTCCTGGAATTTACTAAGTCCGAAAGTGGCTCATTTTATGGCGCTTAGAGGCACTTTTATGCGCCACAAAGAAGATGTGGCGCATAACCTGACCAAAATTTTTCCAGGTTCAAAATTGGCGCACATTGTGGCGCTCGAGCATGATTTTAGGCGCCACCAAGAAGGTGTGGCGCCTAAACTGAGCCTGTGACACTCGAATTTCAGCTCAAACTCAACCAAAATGATAGTTTATTCAATCCCTAAGGTTAGCAAGTCAGATCTAGCATATATAGACTCCTCAAATCCTTCCGGATCATAATTCTCCTCAATTAAACCAACTCGTCCATATAGATCTTCCTCCTTAATTCATCACTGAGTCAAAATACACATGTCAAGATCAATTCTCCAAGCACACACAAATCCATCATTTCTCAATATTTTGCTACTTATTCCACTTCATAGGCAATGTCCTACTCAATTTATTGAACACATGCAATTAACATAGCATAAAATTTAAACAACATAATTAGACTAAAAACACATTTAACTTAAATTAAACAAGAACAATAAAGCAAATAAAAGCACATCAACAATAAAATGCAAAATATTTTTGTCTTTTTCTCTCATTTTATAATTTTTATTGGTTTTTATAAGTTTAATAAATAAAAACTCAACATAATTTAAAATGCAATGCAATTACTTCAATAAGAAAATTTAAATAACCAAAGGCTTAACATTAGTTTGTTCGATGAATTTAACTTCATCTCCAAAATAATGTTTAAGTCTTTGACCATTTACAGTGAATTCCCTTTCATCTTCAGCTTTTAAAACTACTGCACCATTATCCAACACTTTAACAATCCTAAAAGGCCCTGACCACTTTGTCTTCAATTTACTAGGAAACAGTTTAAATCTAGAATTATATAAAAGCACTAATTGCCCAGCTTCAAACACCTTAGGCCTAAGCATTTTATCATGATAAAGCTTTGTTCTTTCCTTATAAATTAGAGCATTATCATACGCTTGACGTCTAATTTCTTCTAATTCAGTAAGATCTATTTTCCTTTTTTCTTGAGCCTCTTTAAATTCAAAATTCAACTTCTTCATAGCCCAAAGTGATTTAAACTCAAGCTCAAAAGGTAAATGACAGGCTTTACCATAAACCAATTTAAAAGGAGTCATACCTATAGGTGTTTTAAAGGCTGTCCTATATGCCCACAATGCTTCATCTAACTTAAAAGCCCAATCTTTTCTAGATTTTCCTACAGTGGCTTCCAAGATCTTTTTAATCTTACGATTAGTGACTTCTACCTGACCATTGGCTTGAGGATGATAGGGTGTTGTTATCCTATGATGAACATGAAATCTAGATAACAATTGATTAACAGCCCTATTGACAAAATGAAATCCACCATCACTAATGATTGCTTTAGGCACACCAAAACGAGTAAAGATTTGCTTTTTCAAAAATTTAATCACTTGTTTAGCATCATTTAAAGCACATGATTCAACTTCTACCCATTTTGATACATACTCTACAGCAACAAGAATATACAATTTCCCATTAGATGGTGGAAACGGACCCATAAAATCAATTCCCCACAAATCACACAACTCAACAGGCATGATTTCTTTTAGTGGCATTTCATCTCTCTTAGTGATATTACCAGCCCTTTGACATACATCACATTTTTGCACAAATAATCTAGCATCACGATAAATATTAGGCCAATATAAACCACCTTCGAGTACCTTATGAGCTGTCCTGTTTGGTCCAACATGTCCTCCTCCAAGTCCTTCGTGGCAAGCCCTTAAAACTTTTTCAAAATCCTCATCAGGGATGCATCTCCATATGATTTGATCTGAACAGAGTCTAAACAAATAAGGTTCATCCCAAATAAAATATTTAGCATCACTTTTAAATTTTTTGCTTTTGGCTATGCCATTTTAAATGATCAGGAATTACACTACATGCTAAATAGTTCACAAAATCAGCAAACCACGGATCAGAGGAAGTGTTATTTATTAAATACAAATTTTCATCGGGAAATGCATCATTAATTAATCTTTCTTCCCCTTGTTCATGCTCCAGTCTAGATAGATGATCAGCTACATGATTCTCATCTCCTTTTCTATCTTTAATTTCTAAATCAAATTCCTGTAACAATAATACCCATCTAATTAACCGTGGTTTAGCATCTTTCTTTGCAAATAGATATTTAATAGCAGCATGATCAGTGTAAACTACAGTCTTAGAGCCTATCAGATATGGTCTAAACTTTTCACATGCATAAACAACAGATAAAAGTTCTTTTTCAGTGGTGGCATAATTTCTTTGTGCAGAATTTAAAGCCTGACTAGCATAATAAATAACATGAAGTTTCTTATCCTTTCGTTGACCCAATACTGCTCCAACAGCAAAGTCACTAGCATCGCTCATGATCTCAAATGGCAAACTCCAGTCAGGTGGCTGAATAATTGGTGCTGTCACCAATGCTTCCTTGATCCTATTGAACGCCTCAATACACTCGTCAGTAAAATCAAACTCGACATCCTTACATAGCAGCTTAAACAGAGGTAATGCAATTTTTGAAAAATCTTTTATAAACCTTCGATAAAATCCAGCATGTCCCAGAAAACTTCTCAAAGTTTTTAAATTATTAGGAGGTTGAATTTTTGCAATCACTTCTACTTTAGCCCTATCAACTTCAATGCCATTTTTAGAAATCCTATGTCCTAAGACAATACCTTCATTAACCATAAAATGACATTTTTCCCAATTAAGAACTAAATTTGACTCTTCACATCTAATAAGAACTTTTTCCAAGTTAATTAAGCACTTCTCAAAATCAGACCCGAATACAGAAAAATCATCCATAAATACCTCAATGCATGTCTCAATTAAATCAGAAAATATAGACATCATGCATCTCTGAAATGTAGCTGGAGCATTACACAAACCAAATGGCATTCTCCTATATGCAAATGTACCGTAAGGACATGTAAATGTAGTTGATAATGGCCAAAAATGACCATTATTTTCAATCCATTTCCGTGTCTTAAACGGGCATTTGATCGCATTCCGGTCTTACATTAAGTAAGAAAGCAATCGAATTGGACTGATTTATGCATAATTGTAAAAATAATAAGCTGGTGTGAAAACGGCATAAATATGTAATTTTATTACATATTTATGTTAGAAAAATCCAAAAACATGAGAAAAAGAAAAGGAAACAAAAAGATGGGAAAAAGATAGAAAAGCCCACAAAAAGAATATTTTCGGCCCATCCGGCCCAATTCAGCAGGCCCAGGAAGACCTTTGTCGCGGAAGCCCCTTGGCGCGATGACATGCTCCGCGACAAAGGCATGTTCCGCGACCAAGACGCACAAATGAAGAGGAGACCTGCCAAGCCCCTTGGCGCGATGACCTTTGTCGCGATGGCATGCTCCGCGACAAAGGTCCATTCCGCGACCAAGATACATTTTTAGAGACACAAGACCCAGTCGAGAAGCTTTGCCACATGCAGTGTGTTCCGCGACCAAACTTGGTGCTCCGAGACAAAGCTGTGATGTGTGTGATGTCTTGAGACACAATGTGTAACACCCGAGGAAAAACAAATTCAAATTGTTTTGAACTACGTCATGACTGGATCCCTTCACAGGGTACGTAGGCAGCTTAGAACTAATTTCTAAGTTCAGTCACGAAATAAATCACAAAATACATCACGAAATAGACCACAAGGACGATAGGGGATGTTGAAACCAATTTAGACTGGGATAAGTAGGACCCGGAAACGTTGCGAGCGATAAGCCGGACTCGTAGCAAGATTAAGGAGAAGATTCCGCAACGAAGACGCCCCCGGGGAATCGAGCTAACACGTAGAAAACCGATAGGGGAAAGCGAGGGAAGACCCGACGGAACACGCGGAGCCGAACCGGCCGGTCCGGCCGGCCCGCGCTGTCCGCGCGCCGCCGCGCGGCCACCGCGCGGCCAAGGGCGTCGCGACGCCAGGCCTGGCACGCGTGCTCCGCGCGGACAAAAGCTTAGGTGCGCGCCACCAGCGCGCCAGAGGGGCTGAAGGTGTAATCTTTCCATTCGGGGGTGATTTTCTTGCCGAAATTACATCTCCCTTCGAGGGAAACCAAATCCCAGCCTTAAGGAAGGCTTAGGGATGGCTGGGGGCGCCTCAAAACCCTAGTTTTACAGAAAACACTCCCCTACCACTTCATTCTCCCTTCCCAAGCCAAAAACCTATTCGACTCCACTTTCCGGCGAACATTCCGGCGACGACGAGGCACACGGGACAGAGCCACCGCCTCATAGAGCCTTGGTAAGTCTTAATACAGTATTCCATCCGTCCATAAGTCTCCAAAACTAGAATTCTAACCCTTTTCCATTGCTACGATTTCACGCCGGGAAACGAACAAAAAGCGATCGGAAAGATTGGCCGTTCGTCGCGACCCTAGGACGTCCGGATACCCGTTCCAGTGACCCTAATCTCTAAATCAGTAAGTTAACACCTTACTCACAAATTTTTGCGGTTGTTTGTTGTTTAAATCTCGAGATATAGGCTTGTAACAAAAATCGGTTTTCAAAAACCCTATTTTCGTCCAATTTTAAAGACTCGCCAAAAACCCGACCTTCGGGAATTCAAACCGAAAACTTTTCAACATAGAAGTTGTTCCTAACACCTTTATCTATCTTGTGTCCAAATTTCAGCCATTGACATTAAGTTTTGCTATCCCAATTTTCGCCATGAACTTTCTGTATTGAACCGAACCGTTTAAAACTGTGACAGATTTCTTCATTCAACTTGATGCATGTTTTTCACCCATTTTTCGAATGATTTAACTTTGCATTCCTAAACAAAAGTTGTAGATAATTGTGTCTAGATTATGCCTATAAAATTTCACGAATTTTGGTGTTCATTTGATATGTCAAACGGCCAAGTTTTTGAAACTGTTTTGAATTCGTTTTAAAGGCCATGAGTGTGCAGAGAGTTGCACTCGATTTTTGAGTACCAAGAATTCATTATTTCCAAAAACTTAAAACATGAAAGTTGTTCCTTAATGTGTCGTGTAGTTACTGTAAAAATTTCACATCGATTGGTTTTGAAATGAATTTTTAATCGGCGTTACACGAACCTGTGACGAAAACAGTTTTTAAGACGTAAATTATTCTTTGCAATAAACTCAATTTTTAACTCACTTCGGAACCTTATTTCCAAAAACTTAAAACATGAAAGTTGTTCGTGTGCGTGTTGTTGAATTACTGGCCAAGTTTCAGAATTTTTGGAGGAAAAACGAATTTTAAATTAAGAAAGGCGTGAACTGCCTCGAATAGGATTTTTCGAACTTGAGAAAACTCGAACTATGAAAACGCGATATCGATCCTTTGATAACTTTGAAATACGAACTTTCGAAAAATCCCGTTCACTAGGCTGAGCCGATCTTCATACTATCATTATCTTTGAGACTGCCTCGTTAGTGGTCTCCTTACTATCTGAGATTGCCTCGTTAGTGATCTCGCGCGCTGTATTTGTGGACTGCCTCGTTAGTGGTCCTACTATCTTTGTGGATCGCCTCGTTAGTGGTCCTACTATCTTTGTGGATCGCCTCGTTAGTGGTCCTACTATCTTTGAGACTGCCTCGTTAGTGGTCTCCCATTGTTTGGACTGCCTCGTTAGTGGTCCTATGTTGAGATTGCCTCGTTAGTGATCTCCCGGTATGGTGTCCTCTTCTTAGTTTACGGGATGAAAAGTAAAAGACTCGTGTGAGTGTTTCATTATGCTTAAATCGTATTTATCCTGTCTTTAATTACGTATTTAAATTTTATGCATCTTATATTATGCTTTAGATTACGCTTTTTAAATTAAGTTCTTTAATCATAATTTTCCGCTGCTAATAAATCATGTATTTTAAAATTCTCGTACGATAAGCGAAATCTTTAGTTTAAACACTTGTAACCCCTTTTATTTGTTAGTTAGGGATTAACTTACTCAGTATATTTTTATACTGACAACCGTTGTCATTTTTCTTTTACAGAGTATGTCGAGTGACGCATACGCATGCACTTGGGGGGAATTATTTATGAACATTTTATTTCTGCATCGTACTGTTTTACCGGGTCTGTTAAACCCGAGGATTTGGCCATGTTGGCCGTGATTTTACTTTCCGCTGCACTTACTTTATTTATTTTCCGCACGTGATAATTTCGACTATCGTACTAAGTATTATAAATTTCCGGACTATATCTTGAATGTTTTAAATCTTTTACATACCCACAAGCCTTGCGTTTCCTTAGCGAGCTCGGGAAGCCGTGTCTTGCTAGGGGAATGCGGCGGTGACACCTCGGCCTGGGTTATCAAATCCGGGGTGTTACAAGTTGGTATCAGAGCCCGGAAAATTTTAAAGCTACTACTATTATTTTAAACCAATATTTTTAAGCCCAAAAATCTATAATCCTTTTTACATAGCCCAAATCTTAGCCCAAGAAATATTAAATTTTGGCCCACTATAGAGGCCCAACCTTTAGCAATTTATTTTAAACTAAATTTTATGGGGAAGGGACTTGCACTTGCATGTTGCATATAGAATTAAATTTATGCATATCTTAACTTTGCCTGAAAAACATCTAACTCTAACCTCCCTTGTTGACAATAGATGGCCGAACCGAACGCGAACATGACCAACCTGATGATGAAACTGACCAATGCATACCTCGAGTCCCAACAGCATGTCAATCACTTCAAAGCCCGAGTGGGGCATCTAGAGAGTAACGTGGACTATCTGAGAAATCTTAGGGAAGCTGACCATCACGAAATAACCCAACTCAAGGCCCAAGTCGCCGAACTCCAAACACTAGTGGTTGCGCTCCAAAACAAGGATAACGAACTGATGATGCAAATAGGACACCTAGCAGCTGAGCTACTGGGCCTAGAGGCCGACATCTTCCCTCCGAGCCCGAGCCCGGTGGGGACGCCCATTCCCATTGACATATCCAGCGACGAGGACGATCCCATCGAGGATATACCTGCCTAGTCACCCTAGATTTAGGGATCCATACTGATGCACCATTGCTATTTCTATTTCGAATGCTTGTAAACCAAAATTCTTGAGTAATAAAATACAAGCCTATTTAAATTTATTCCATGCATTTTATTTAGTTCATTAACTACCATAATCAAGGAGGGAAACCTACAAAAAAAAAAAAAAAAAGAACCGAACAGATTTAAAAAAAAAAAAAAATGATGATTATAATAATCATAAAAATAAAAATAATATAATAATAAAGATAATAATAAAATATATACAATACGTAAATATGTACATATAAATAAATAAATTCCAACAACCTTTACAAGAAAACCCTGATAAATTGATACCTATTAAAAGACTAATCTTCTTGCAAGCAGCTATTTATTTAACATATAAACTCTACCCCTTATATCTTATCACACTAGTTTATCTAAGTTCCTTGAAGCGGTTTAGTCAAGCAACAGTGCAAGTATTGTTGGGCGACCCACACACGTGTAGATACGATAGGAAGGTAACAGTAAATCCAGGACATCTCAAACCATAAAATAGGCAGAACAATCGAACCATGTTTCTAAACAGCAGTAGACTACTAACACATGTCAAACACATAACTAAGCAATAACACAACGAAAATATAAACCACAAATCCCAGACAACAGAAACGTTCTCATAAGGAGGAGCCTAAACAAGGTACGTCTAAACGCAAAACCTAAACGAAAACACGAAACCAAAGGGAGACATCACTGATCGGGAGGCGGAAACTGTCGGCGCATGAAGTCGTCCATCTGCCGCACATAGGCGTACATGTCGGACATGGTGGCCTGCTGCTGAGCCTGCCTCGTAGCAAACGAGTCCATGCGGGTCTGATAGAGGTCCAACCTAGCGTCGAGGGCGTCATAACGAGCCTGCCCAGCTGCAAACCCGGCGTCCATACCGACCCGCATCTCCTGCATCATCTGCAGCATCTGAATCATCTCCTGCCCCTGAGGTGCCACGGCAGGAGGTGCCCCAGCAGGAGGTGGAACCACTGGAGGAGGGGGTGGCTGCTCCGGTGGTACAACGAGGATCAGGCCGCCGTCATCAGGATGCGGGCGAAGTACAGCACGGGGAGCCCCACGACGTAAGGCGCTACGCCGCTCAGCATAAGACGGAATACGGTAGCAACGGCCAGGTGCTAGGTCGTACGGATCTGTCTCCGGTGTAGTGCGAATCCCCTGTGCCGCGCACAACCCACAGATGAGGTGAACATGGGTAATCACCCTACTCCCTCGTCCTCTGCGCATACCCCGCAAGTTGTCCTCGATGCAAGCCCCTACATTCACCCTACCATCCCGCGCGATGAAGCAAATGGTCTCGTAGACGTGATCCAAGACAATGTGGCTCCGGGACATCGGCCGGACACGCCCGAACCATAGTTGAGCGAGCTCTCGCCAAGGGGAGTCCACCGACGTCAAACGAAGCTCATGACTGTGCTCGAACGCAGGAGGCACTAGGGTGCATAAGGTGTTCCACGCAGGAGCAAGAACGCGCCCCTCAGGCTGGGGTCGGAACACGCCATCGTCGGGCAAGCCAAAATAGACGTTGATCGCCCGAGCACTGAAGTCGAGATAGCGACCACGGACCCATACTCAGGATAGATCGTCACCCTCCCCGAGACCGCCGATGTTGGCAATAACCTCCATAGCCAAATAACCGGAGGCGACGCCCTCGGGGTGACGTGCCAGACCAGTCCACTGTAAATACTCCAAGACCGCACTGACCCTGTCATCGCCCATATGAAGAGGATATATGCCTCTCTCAGGGATGTAAGACCTGTTTCGACGAAGCTCGTCGAAATAAAAGTCCTGGGCAGCCCTCGTCCTAAACCGGAACCTGTCATGCCGGTGAGGACGCACCTCGTCCGGGAGGCCCCTGAGACGCGGGCCCCTCTGCACCTCATCCTCCTCAGACTCGCTCTCGTCGAAATCCGGCATCGCCGGAGCAGCATGACTGGGGCCAGCCTCATCAGCAACCCGTCTCCTAGTCCTCGGAGGACACATGAGGGACGCCAAAACGACCCACAAAAAGAGCAACATCCTGCAAGTTACCAAACACCAATTATAAGACTAAGTCCCACACAGAAGTCAAGCGAAAATACGAATAGGGCATTAATATATAATCCCAACGTGAATGTACCGTAAGAACAACAAATCCTACCGTTTACTAAGACCAACCAGGAGGTGACCTAGACAAAGAATATGCTAAAACTAGTGCCTAAACCCTATGTGGCATTTCGTCGAACACGTTATGTGCACAATAAACCAAAACCTAAGTTACTAACAACACACGGAAATCGCCCACAGAACGAAACAATCATTCTAATAACAATACGGCAAATCCTACAGCACTAAACAACGAGGGAACAAACCCATAATCACACCCCAATAGCAACCAAGCATCAATAACTTCATAGCCTTTCTAAGGATTCGAATTCAACAAGAATTTGCCAAAAACATAAACACATTATAACATAAACATAGGCAAGGCAACAAGAGTAACAACAATTGCCACATACACTTGCTAAATTGCACAAATCAAGCCTAAAAATCATAAACCCCCAATTTTTGTACACAAACCCTAATTTCCTAAATCTCTTCACAAATCGAATCATTCAAAACATAAAAGTTGAAATTAGGAAGTGGGTTTAGTAGAATCGTACCTGGATGAGTGAAATTGAAGTCGAAATCGAGCAAAAGGGAAGGTAACTCGCCGGATTTAGAGAGAATTGGGGGTGTATTCTCGGATGGGAAATGAAGGAAGTGGCTCGCGCGGAGCGCGAGCCCTATTTTTTTTCGAACAGGGGTTGCCGCGCGCTCCCCGCGCGCCAACGCGCGGCCACCGCGCGAGACCCGGGTGGAGTTTTATCTTTCCTGTTCTGCTCAATCTCTTTCGCTATACGCTCCTCGCTGAACCCGGGCATACATTGACAGAGAAATACGTCGACAGGGAGCATCGCCTGGCATTATTCCGGCAAGGACGGCGGAATTGCCTCACGCCCTCCTTTCACAGGACTACGGGAAACCCCCGGGACGTAAATACCGAGGGACCCTAAGAAATTCCGTAGGGAAATGAGAGCGGCATGTTAACTAACGACCCCACCACCGTTTACTCGTGACCACAATGTGTTCCACGACCCCCAACTAAAGAAGTATGTGCCCGACACGTCGCATGTACTCCAACCGGACGTAATCAAATTGGATGATGACTTGACCTATGAAGAAACCCCGGTGCAAATACTCGACTACAAGGAAAGGGGTGACAAGGAATAAAACTGTAAAGATGGTCAAGGTCCTGTGGTCCAACCACGAGACGGAGACGGCAACCTGGGAATTGGAAGCCGACATGAGGCAACGTTACCCTACCCTCTTCCAAGACGACCCGACCACAGTTATGGGGACATAACTGTATTCTTAAGGGGGGGAGGATGTAACACCCGAGGAAAAACAAAT
The DNA here is from genome assembly GCA_030278955.1 of Hygrophila difformis. Classification (NCBI taxonomy): domain Eukaryota; kingdom Viridiplantae; phylum Streptophyta; class Magnoliopsida; order Lamiales; family Acanthaceae; genus Hygrophila; species Hygrophila difformis. The sequence goes on along the minus strand of JAOANR010000011.1, from coordinate 34,290,748 downwards.
TCAAATTGTTTTGAACTACGTCATGACTGGATCCCTTCACAGGGTACGTAGGCAGCTTAGAACTAATTTCTAAGTTCAGTCACGAAATAAATCACAAAATACATCACGAAATAGACCACAAGGACGATAGGGGATGTTGAAACCAATTTAGACTGGGATAAGTAGGACCCGGAAACGTTGCGAGCGATAAGCCGGACTCGTAGCAAGATTAAGGAGAAGATTCCGCAACGAAGACGCCCCCGGGGAATCGAGCTAACACGTAGAAAACCGATAGGGGAAAGCGAGGGAAGACCCGACGGAACACGCGGAGCCGAACCGGCCGGTCCGGCCGGCCCGCGCTGTCCGCGCGCCGCCGCGCGGCCACCGCGCGGCCAAGGGCATCGCGACGCCAGGCCTGGCACGCGTGCTCCGCGCGGACAAAAGCTTAGGTGCGCGCCACCAGCGCGCCAGAGGGGCTGAAGGTGTAATCTTTCCATTCGGGGGTGATTTTCTTGCCGAAATTACATCTCCCTTCGAGGGAAACCAAATCCCAGCCTTAAGGAAGGCTTAGGGATGGCTGGGGGCGCCTCAAAACCCTAGTTTTACAGAAAACACTCCCCTACCACTTCATTCTCCCTTCCCAAGCCAAAAACCTATTCGACTCCACTTTCCGGCGAACATTCCGGCGACGACGAGGCACACGGGACAGAGCCACCGCCTCATAGAGCCTTGGTAAGTCTTAATACAGTATTCCATCCGTCCATAAGTCTCCAAAACTAGAATTCAAACCCTTTTCCTTTGCTACGATTTCACGCCGGGAAACGAACAAAAAGCGATCGGAAAGATTGGCTGTTCGTCGCGACCCTAGGACGTCCGGATACCCGTTCCAGTGACCCTAATCTCTAAATCAGTAAGTTAACACCTTACTCACAAATTTTTGCGGTTGTTTGTTGTTTAAATCTCGAGATATAGGCTTGTAACAAAAATCGGTTTTCAAAAACCCTATTTTCGTCCAATTTTAAAGACTCGCCAAAAACCCGACCTTCGGGAATTCAAACCGAAAACTTTTCAACATAGAAGTTGTTCCTAACACCTTTATCTATCTTGTGTCCAAATTTCAGCCATTGACATTAAGTTTTGCTATCCCAATTTTCGCCATGAACTTTCTGTATTGAACCGAACCGTTTAAAACTGTGACAGATTTCTTCATTCAACTTGATGCATGTTTTTCACCCATTTTTCGAATGATTTAACTTTGCATTCCTAAACAAAAGTTGTAGATAATTGTGTCTAGATTATGCCTATAAAATTTCACGAATTTTGGTGTTCATTTGATATGTCAAACGGCCAAGTTTTTGAAACTGTTTTGAATTCGTTTTAAAGGCCATGAGTGTGCAGAGAGTTGCACTCGATTTTTGAGTACCAAGAATTCATTATTTCCAAAAACTTAAAACATGAAAGTTGTTCCTTAATGTGTCGTGTAGTTACTGTAAAAATTTCACATCGATTGGTTTTGAAATGAATTTTTAATCGGCGTTACACGAACCTGTGACGAAAACAGTTTTTAAGACGTAAATTATTCTTTGCAATAAACTCAATTTTTAACTCACTTCGGAACCTTATTTCTAAAAACTTAAAACATGAAAGTTGTTCGTGTGCGTGTTGTTGAATTACTGGCCAAGTTTCAGAATTTTTGGAGGAAAAACGAATTTTAAATTAAGAAAGGCGTGAACTGCCTCGAATAGGATTTTTCGAACTTGAGAAAACTCGAACTATGAAAACGCGATATCGATCCTTTGATAACTTTGAAATACGAACTTTCGAAAAATCCCGTTCACTAGGCTGAGCCGATCTTCATACTATCATTATCTTTGAGACTGCCTCGTTAGTGGTCTCCTTACTATCTGAGATTGCCTCGTTAGTGATCTCGCGCGCTGTATTTGTGGACTGCCTCGTTAGTGGTCCTACTATCTTTGTGGATCGCCTCGTTAGTGGTCCTACTATCTTTGTGGATCGCCTCGTTAGTGGTCCTACTATCTTTGAGACTGCCTCGTTAGTGGTCTCCCATTGTTTGGACTGCCTCGTTAGTGGTCCTATGTTGAGATTGCCTCGTTAGTGATCTCCCGGTATGGTGTCCTCTTCTTAGTTTACGGGATGAAAAGTAAAAGACTCGTGTGAGTGTTTCATTATGCTTAAATCGTATTTATCCTGTCTTTAATTACGTATTTAAATTTTATGCATCTTATATTATGCTTTAGATTACGCTTTTTAAATTAAGTTCTTTAATCATAATTTTCCGCTGCTAATAAATCATGTATTTTAAAATTCTCGTACGATAAGCGAAATCTTTAGTTTAAACACTTGTAACCCCTTTTATTTGTTAGTTAGGGATTAACTTACTCAGTATATTTTTATACTGACAACCGTTGTCATTTTTCTTTTACAGAGTATGTCGAGTGACGCATACGCATGCACTTGGGGGGAATTATTTATGAACATTTTATTTCTGCATCGTACTGTTTTACCGGGTCTGTTAAACCCGAGGATTTGGCCATGTTGGCCGTGATTTTACTTTCCGCTGCACTTACTTTATTTATTTTCCGCACGTGATAATTTCGACTATCGTACTAAGTATTATAAATTTCCGGACTATATCTTGAATGTTTTAAATCTTTTACATACCCACAAGCCTTGCGTTTCCTTAGCGAGCTCGGGAAGCCGTGTCTTGCTAGGGGAATGCGGCGGTGACACCTCGGCCTGGGTTATCAATCCGGGGTGTTACACAATGGGCTCAAAACCAAGGCCCATGAGCTTAGGGTTTCCCCTCTATAAATATGAGGTGTTTCCTTTGAGCTAAAGGTTGGAAGAATTTTTAGAGAAAATACTCACTCTTGAAGACAAGTTGGGGAGTTCAGTAGTTTAGTTTAGTTTAGGGTAGTTTAGTTAGATTTTTCTTGTATTATTTAATTCATGCACTAGTTAGATGTAGTTTATTGCACTTTGGTTAGATAGCCAGTTTTAAACCTTGTTTTTGTTCTAAACTTTTGTTTAAGGGTTTGTGGTACTCAAACCATGGGTATGAACAACACCGTTTAATAATATGGGAAAACATTCTCCATTTGTGTCCCAAAATCATGAAATGGGTCTCACACCCCATGGATCTTACTGCTTCCGTTTTCCTTGGGTCATTTGATCCTTGTTTTGCATTTTAATGTCACTGCTTGGTGACTTTTTCTTGGGATAATGTTGCATGCTTATGGATGATCAAGCTTAGATTAGGGTTTCTTAAGTTTTAAGTTTGCTTTATTTCTATTATGTTCAAGCATGTTCTAGCCAGATTCAAATTCTGTTTTGTTATTTTGAGCTTAGTTTAGCTTTTGAATCTGAAATGGGTGAGATCACACATAATGCATGCCATTGTTCCACTTTACTTTTCTGACATGTGTACTGGACATACCTCTGTCGCGGAACAACTCTTGTCGCGGAACCACGTTCCGCGACAAAATGGTGCTTTGGCGACAAAGGTGTCAAAGAACATTTGTTGACCATTATTTTAAAACCCTTGGTCGCGAAACACCCCTTGGCGCGGAACCACGTTCCGCGACAAAATCTTGATTAGCGACCAAGGACCCAAATACTTGTGATTTTATTCTGGGAGGGCTTTGTCGCGGAGTTACCTTGTCGCGGAACCACGTTCCGCGCCAAAACCGTTTGTTCCGCGACAAGAATTATGCCTTGTCAAATTTTCAACCTTTTTGTCGCTATGGCCTTGTCGCGGAACCACGTTCCGCGACAAAATTTTCTTTACTTAGCGACAAAACAAACCCTAAACTTTCAAAATCCCATTTCTTTTATTTCCCACCCCTTTGTCGCGAAACCTTTGTCGCGGAGCCACGCTCCGCGACACAAACTCTGCATCGCGACAAGGTGGCACCTTGTGCCAAATGTTCATTCTTCATCTCAATCCATTAATTAATTGAACCTTTATATTAATATTTTGAGGTTGAAACCCAATGATCTCAACCCATGATTAATTTGATATAAAGAACCTTGTTCAATTTCCCATTAAAAGATTCTTCCCCAAATGATTAAACTCTAATGATCTAAGTATATAATCCGGACTGTAATTAATTAATTAATTATGGAATGAGAGATTATTTAGACCATAAAGAGTAATTATGGATTCATTTCCATACCTTGCATGAGAAACCAATGTCTCTCATGCAAGATGACCCAAAAATATTTTCTTGTATTTTATTCTGTCTTTTCCGTGATGTGTGAAACAGCCAATAAGGAATATATCAGATTAATGTTGGCGGGTATTCCCACACGGATAACTAGCTCGTGATCTGTATATTAATTACTAGTTGTTATTTTGCATGATCCAGATAGTGGTCGGTGGAAGCCTTGGCGGTTCATCCCTCCGGGATTATAATAGCTGCTCAGCTGACTCCCATCCGGATACAGTTTTCTTTTCTTACTTTAATTTCAAACCTGAATCTGGAGCTGTAGTAATGTTAGATGATATATGCCAATGTCATCTAATGATTATTGCAGTAATAGAACATGTGGGTTTCTATCCAAATTCACAGACAGTGGAGTCTGAGATGACGGCGGCAACTGTCATTTGAGGCACTCCACTGTCTAAAAATCATTCCACCTGAAATAATCAGGACCTGGATAGCAGATGTTTGCAGTCCGGATCATCCTGATTATTTTTGCCATCCTTTTAGCCAAATAAATTCTTCTCATCTCCGGCTATTTCATCTCTGTGTTTCACATTCTGTCTAAACCCACCTTATATTTTGGGCTATTTTATTTTACACTTCCCTATAAATTTATGCATGATATTATTATGTAGATATTGTGGTCAATATTATTTTGGGATCCTTCCCTTGGACACATGAGTCTTGATCTTAATCAGATGCCTCACATTAAATTTCCAACAAAAATTCATTTACAAATCCGGATCTGAGTACGGGATAAATTCGACAGTTATGACTAATTCATATCCGACTGGGGGTTGGTTTTGGGAAATTAGAAGCAGAGTCAGCGATTAGGTCTCACCTAGACTGAAAGGATCTGTGTTTTAATTGAGAGTCTAGTACCTGATAGGGAATGATTTTCAGATTGATTATTTTCCAAAATTGCTGTTTGTTGGAAATCTTGTATTAAATATTGCACTGGGTCAGATTCCACTTGGATTCCGATAAGGTGTGACAGATAATACTAGAGGAACAACATTCGGGCCTTGGTTATTTTCTAAGGTAGGGTTGAGTATTCTTTCAACTGCTATCTTCTTCTGCCAAAGCCTATTTTTGAGTCCTGAGTGAGTGCATCCGGAACGAACTAATTTATTAGTTCGTTTCATTAGTTTGTATCTCATAACCACCCGACGAGAAGTGAACACTATGAGCAGTTCACCGAGAATAGGGAATTCTTGATCCACATCCGGTCATTCTGACTGGAGGCTTTCTGTTACTACCAGTGTCAGACTTTCAAAAACCTCCGAGTGATAGGATTTTAAATGCTTTCTTTATCGCTTTCTTTTAACTGCTTTCTTTAGAGGTCACTCGGTTGTATTGAGAGTTGCGTAACTGCTACTAGGACTGAGAGTTAAGGGATAGTTCAGGGCTTAATTAGAAACTTTGGGCGTGACATGGGGGAATGATAACGGTACTTGACACTTCAATAATTGATTTGTCAGGTGTTGCTTGTCCACCACAGATGAACAACATGCCTCCACACGGCCGTGTGAGGGCAGTTGTGAGTCTATGGTATCTTAGATTTTGCTGTCTTAAGAGCATGTAACCTCTTACTGTAAGTACCTGTCTGCTAAAGGGAACATGGTATAGAGAGCATGAGAGTTAGCTGACTGAAGGATTATCCCAAGCTAAGATCTGTTATTAAAATGGAAGTTTAACTGTGTTTCATCTGAATCTTGTCCAACCTTTATTCTTTTCTTCCTGTCCCTTCTGTCTCATTTTAAATCTGCTTTCTTAGAATAATCTTAATCGCTTTCTTAGATTACTTTTATTGCTTTCTTAGATTAAATTTAATTCGCTTTCTAGAATAATCCTGCCTGCTTTGTTTTAAGTGCTTTCATATCTTAGTTTAAATTCTGTCAAGTAGTTGTTAGTCATTTCACAAACTTGATTCGAGTAACCGAGTGGAAAATCTTAGTAAATGACGTGGGACCTGCTTCTATCGCACATCCTCCAGTGAACGATCCGGTCTTACTATAAATTACTGCAATTTTTGACACCGTGCGCTTTCGGGAGCACAGTTTCTTAACTACGAGCAATAAAAACATGACTACGTATAAATATATCCCTAATCACAACACCGCCATCATAAATTGGTTTCATTAAATAAAACCTAAACCAGGATCACGAATTTTCGGAAAATACTCACGTAGTGGGAATTAGTCAAAAGTTTCATGGCAGGAAATCTTATGGCAAGAATTGATGAGAAGTATCATGGCATATTTACCGGGGATCCTCAGTGTGACAGGCTGAAGGTCAACCTATCCCGGCTATGCCATGAGATTTGTCAACATTTCATGACAGAGAGGACCATAGCGCCATTTGAAACCAAAGCACCATACTTGAGTAATAAAAAGATTAATAATCTTGATATATCCCTAAACCCTTTCCCGTGAATCATAACGCTTTTCATTTAATAAATCTAACCTGGTATAATTTTAGCAAAAGCTCGTGTTAACGAAACTTCTCCCGAAGCTCACCACCGTGTCCTTCGCAACTTTTCCGACCATTTCCAAGGGAAACTCTGCCCGATTTTTGCCATGGAACCACAACCCTCGTCTTCATCCCCGGAGCAGACCGAACCATGGTAAGCCTTTCTCCATTCTACTCTCGCGCACCCATTGCCCCTGTTTTCGCGAACCTAGGGATTTTTGGTGTTTGAGTTCTCGATATTATGTGAATGGGCCTCCTCATGGTTGTTTTCACTTAGTTGATTTTCAATTTTAGTGATTCTGTGTATTGGGCATGTATGGATTTCGATTCCCTGTTTTTATCGTTAATGGCCGAGTGTGGTGTTGGGGTTTGGTACTTTGGTTGGTTGATGCAGGGGCCCAGATAGAAGTGTTAGGGGTTGTAGAAATTTTGATTCCATGAACCTCGGTTGTCTAGAGGATACGGGCATGATGGCTAGGGTTTGACAGTGGTAGATTCCGCCATGGTTGTGGGTTTTGAGTTTTTAAGGTTCTTTTGCTTTTGTTTGTTCTAGTCTATATGCTCATGTTTTGTCTGCTTGATCTTGATTCCTCCTGGATTGTTGAAAAATCTTGAAAAAGTGAGAGTTGATGAACATAGGGATACTGTGAGAGTGTCATTATGTTATTAATTTTCTTGCTTATGAATGTCCTCCTCATTGAGCATGAGTAGTGTGATTAATCTTATGTTCTTGTTTAAGTAGAGGCATGATCTTGTGTTTTTAACTTGCTATGTTCATGAGTATTGCATGCTGAGATGATCATTTAATGCCGTTTCCTGTTTTGGTGTGTCTGTGTATGTGTGTAGCACATTGAGGAAAGTGAGTGTTTGTATTGTTTTTGGCATGTCAGTGCACACCAATCCCCTTTCACCAGTGCACTTTTTCACAAAAAGACAAAATAGTACTAGGAATTTTGGGTTGACAAATGTGTTTTTGTTCCCAATGGAACTATGTAGTGTGAGTTAAGTAGCAGTATTTTGCCACCTCAACTGCTACCCTTTTACAAAAATCCAAAATGGGACCACACACATCCCACTTTTCATTAAGTAAAATCAAGTCAACCTTTTCAAAAATTAAAAAAAAAAATAGTGTTTGCATTTTCATGAACGTTTTAACTGTCCAATGACAGTCCAAACAATCCGGAAATAGCGAATCCATTCCGCCATGCCTCCATTGCACACTCCATTTTCGAGCCATCCATTCCACCATCATCATTTTATTCCATTTTCAACAAGTGCCTCGAGCTTGTTTAATAAAATTGGAAAAATAAACTTTTGGGCCCAATGGCCCACTAAAAAAGGAATTTTTGGTCCAATGACCACTTCATTTTTATTTTCATTTATACTTCCCCCTTTTCGATTGGACTCAATAATCCAATTGAGTTATCTCCTTCTAGATCCTAAGGCATAGTACCTTACATTTGGATCTTTTAATAAACTCAAGATTAAATCACTTAAATCACATTTCGAGCTTAGCAAAGCTCAAAATGTGAGGATGTTGATTTTCGCACCTGAGTAGTCTTTGAAAACTTATACACATTTGGATGTATCTAAGCACTTTGACCTTTTTCAGGAATGCATTGGTAGTGCACTCAGGCATCGGATTGCCTGACTGCACATATGAGGCTGCTGGCAACCAGGCCTCAATTGATCGAACAGAGATTAAGGACGCAAGAGATGCCATCAAATCAGTTTATAAGGTACCTCTGGACCACACTACGGACGAAAAATTGAAACTTTCTCCGGGATGGGACGTGCATATTCCTCCAGAGGAAAGGTCGATAGTCGCTGCATCGATAGAAAGGGACTATTATCATTTCCTGAAGAAGTTTTGGATAAGGATGATGGGGCATGCCCCCCAAGACGAAAAGACAACTCCTGAAGTCCATCATGAGCGCATCCAATTGAGGTTCAGAGAGCACAGGGCTGTGTGGAATCGGCATGTGGAAAAGGGAACGAAAGATCCAAATATAGCTGACTTTGACATCATCATCCCTAACCAGATCGTAGATCCTCAAGTTCGGATGGCCTTCGAACACAAACATATGGATCTAAGTAGGGTTATCAACAGTGGGGCCATCATGATGTATGAAGCATTTCCATTCAAGTGGAATCCGTATCTGTTTGAAGCAAAAGGACCAGTGGAGCAGAGGTGGATTACAGATCTAGCTCGGGCCAGGCATCGAGAGCTGACCTTCAACCTGTACAAACGCCTCAAAAATGCTGAGAAATTTGAACAAAGCCACAACACCTCACTGTTGAACACAATGAGGAAGATGATCAAGGATGCACGCGAACAATGGGACGACTTGACTACTGTCTGGGGAAAAGGCAACCCAAGTATCACTGAGTCCTTTCTGGAAGAAGGAGTAGTATTACCTGCAGAAGAGGTACTTGAAACCATCTTCACACATAGAAGGTATGGACGGTACGGAACGAACAAAGATGATGAATTTCCCCAGCACATAGCAGTATTAAGGGATCAGCTACAAGTGGATATACGCAAAGGTGGCTGGAAACCCAAAAGGAAAAATGAGAGGCAGTTCAATTTACTATCAAAAGCTGAGGCTGGGGTGTATCTCACGTACGATTCGGCAGAAGACATGTCCTACCTGGAAGGAATTCAAAAGGATCTGGTAGGGGGCATGATAGATCAGTACAGGGACTCCTACTGGGAATTGATCATGGAAATGGACAAGTTTGCACTTGAATACTGTAATAGTACTGCTAATGGAAAGAAGGTCTTGCACTACAACAACAATGTTCGGAGTAAGTTCTGCTCCAAGATCAAGAAGGACTGGGAGGACCAACTGAGGAGAATCACTCAAAAGAGTTTCATTGAGGATTATTTGCAGCGCGCCGAGAAGCAATTAGGCTACGAGGGTGAACCAAACAGAGAAGAGGATCCCGATGCTGAGATTGACGCATACTTCTCCACCCCTCCTGAGGCCAACCCACAGCCTACCCAGCCAGCAGTACAGGCTTCGGCATTACCACCAAGAGGACAGACTGAAGTACAAGAAGTTGCTACGTCCGAGCCAGTGGTGCAACAAGAAGCAACCCGGACTCCAACGCAGCCAGCTCAATCTGGAGTACCAGCACCTGCCACCACTAAGGCACCCATACAGCCCGAGAAAACCTCCACTACTGCTGTTACATCTGAAGGTCATCAACCAGCACCTCAACCGGGAACAAGGAGAAGGTTGGTGAAATCTGCTGACAAAGATAAACCAGCAAGAGCTCCGGAAAAGAAAGTGGAGATCAAGGAACCTGAGCCAACTGTCAGAAAAGTGGTAGAGCCCACAGATCCTAAGGACAAGGGTAAAAAGCCGATGCCGCCACCACCCCCGAAAAAGAAGCACCAGGTGATATCCGATGCTGAGCTAGCCAGAAAAATGCACAATGATGAACTTGCATTAGCTGGTTTGCTGGATCAAGTAACAGGTGGTTCGGGAGTAGAGAAATTGACTGAGGAAGAACGCCTGGAAATGGAAAAGAAAACTGCAGAGGAAGAGCAGATCAGAAAGAATATCCAGCAGACCAGGGATGAAGAAACTGCCAGAAAGATGCAGGCTGAGCTGGAAAGCAGGAAATCTGGAGAGGTTGAGCGGGGCAATGAGGAGGACTTCGAGCTGAAGATCACTGGAGAAGTGCAGGGGCGTGGTTTGAAAATTAAAGAAGAACAACCTCCTGCATGGACTGGCCCCACTGCACATGATGCTGAGACTATCCGAGGGGATATAAGGAAAAGGCTTAACGAACAGATCGAAACAAGAATCGATGCTGGAGAAAAGCCACATCAAATCAAATATCAGACAAAAGTGGGTCAAGTGATTGATCCTCTCGTGGGCACGGCCAGAATTGAAGAATTCATCACTCAAGGAGGCCCGTCGCACCAACCTGAACAATCAGAAGGGCCATTGGACTCCATTGATCCAGTAGCACTGGCCAAAACCTTGGAAAAGCAGCCAGACGACCATCTCATGACCTCTGCGCTTAAGGAAAAGGTTCAAGGAATTTTGACTGAAGCTGCAGATGGAAATGATTCAGAAGAAGAAGCTCAGCAAGAGGAGCAAGAATTCATGGACCAAATGGCGCCTATTTTCCAACGTCCAGTTGGACGAGCTGCAAGAATTAGGGAGGAGGAGGAGGTATCAACTGATGTTGATGACCGTAATTTTCATGTAACCACATCTTCTTTGCCTGTAAATTGTGAACTCAATACGATGAAAAATGTAATTAAACAGGTTGAGGAGGAATTCGGAGATGAAGCAGCTCATGGAGAGCGAGAGCCAAGTCAGAGGGGAGATGACGCTGAACCAAGGGATGACCAGCCACAGGAGGGAGACGATCAAACAGACTGGCACACGAGCGACGACGAGTGTGTCGGATCCATTCGACCAGTCGAGTTTTGGTCTGAAAATACTGTAAGGCAAAGAATGGGCGTTTCAAAGGAATATGGGAAGAAAAAGCTGAGTGAAGAACAGGTTCAGATCAAGTTCAATGGCAACAAAGAGAATGCAGAGAAGTATAAGAAGTTGCAGAAGATGATAGTGCCAGATAAAGGGTTCAGACCCGATGCATTGTCGCACCCCACTGTTGAGACTTTCTACAGAAATCAAGAGTGGGGTAACTTCATGCTGCATCACGACGAAGATGGCTTCGTGGAACTAACAAAGGAATTCTTCTGCAACATTGACAAAGATGCCAGAACAACATGGATTCGTGGACAAGTGATTAACATTGCACCTGACTGGCTGAATCAGTTCTTCGGGACTCCAGATATCCAAAGTGAATTCCCCCCTGATGAGATCATGACAAAGAGAGCCAAAACGAGTGAATATGCGAAGTATGCAACCTTGGCTAACAGCATGACAAGCGTGACCGCCCCTGGACACACATTCAATGCAAAATGGCTGCGGATACAGTTCATGCCAACTTATGAGTTCTACATGTCCAAGATCCGGCCCAATTCGCATCCGCACACCACATCTGGAAATGTGCTAATGGGATTTGCAAGAATGTGGAGCGGAGCAAAACTAAATGTAGGGAGGCATGTATTCGAGGTGATGATAACCCGGATAAAGGATAGACAGGTGCTGTGCTATCCAAATCTGATTAGGAGAATCTGCAGAGCTCAGGGAGTTGATCTGAGCGCTTTTGAGGGTGACACAGTGGTGAAAGTGAACCCACCTATCAGTGTGCCGAGACTTCCCCTGTGTGAGAGTATCAGATACTCTCTCCCCCAACTGTTCGTCAGAGGAGATTCAGACGCTCAATCCTCTTTCATATCGGGTGGGCAAGCATCAAGAAAACGAAAGAGGCAGCCCAAGACAAAGAAGGGAACACAGAACACCTGTGCTGATGCAGGACCTTCGAATGTTCAAGAGGAGCCTCCTGCGGACCAAGAACGGACTGAGATTCCAATTCCACCTCCGACTCAACCTCAACCTCAGATGCCTCCTCAAAGCCAGAACGTATCTCAGTTCCCTGCTGATTCCCAAACGATTGAGATGGTGAGCAGGATGAGTCAATCTATGCTCGAGGGAATGAAATCCATGACTGATGTAATTTTGGCAAGCCAAGAGGGACAGCAGAAAAGGGCAGAAGAGGAGCGTGAGGAGCGAAGGAGGGAGAGAGAGGAAGAACGCCAAGAGCGTAGGAGAGAAAAGGAAGAGAAACGGAAGGAGAAGTTGGAGAAGGAAAGGAGAGACGAGGAATTCAGAATGATGATGCTAGAAAAAGAAGAGAAGAATCGAAAAATGGTGGAATCACTGATCCTTAGTCAAAATCAGATCCTGCAAACCTTACTCAAGAAGATCCCTGATGAAGCTGGCTCCTCCAAGAAATCAGACGAGAAGAAAGATGGCGATCCCTGACTCCATTGGACTGAGCTTAATTGTAAATATCATATAAGAGAATTTCAATTCATCCATGCAAGATAGATTTGATTGCAAATGAAATCTCTTGTAATTGATATAATTACTGCTTTCAGATTGGGATTTTGCAGCCCCAACAACAATCTTCGTTTTTATTTGGTTCTTTTATTTCTGAAAAGATGTCTGACAGTCCAAGATGAATAAGTGACTGTCAGGCCAAAAATTTGCTGTTGACATGCTCCGTATGTCAGCAGTGTCTCTTTACTGCTTTCAATTAAATAACCAGCAAAAGTATGCATAAAATTGCTCTAAATTCACATGTTGAATTTAGGCTTATGATTAAATTTTCAAACTTTTAAATTGGGATAATATAATTGAGAACATGCATGAAATGAATTCCTAAAGTTTTGAGCTATAAAAATTTAATGATGCGATCAGCTTATTGGGTAATAAATCTGCATGTTAGAGATTTTGATTGAATAAATTGTTAGAATTAAGCTTCGATTAAATTTGAGAATATTGTATGACATGAATCAACCCAACCTTGTGAGATTTGAGCCATGAGTCATTTTCACTCATTCATTTTCTTTGATGTGTGAATCATTTTGATTAAAGGAAACTAGAACTTGCAATTGGGACCGATTCAAGACCACGCCATATTCCCGAAATCGAGCATATGATCAAGGCACCTAGAAAACCCAAATTTTTGGCCTTCGTTTGAAATCCGAACCCAAAAATATTTCCCTTTAGGATTAACCAACTTGAGCCTATAAGCCTAATTTTTCTTTGAAGCCCTCTATATTATTCATAGCCTTCTAAAAAGACCAAGAAAATCAAACCCAAGTGTGCAAGGATGAATTCTATCAAGGCATTACAATTTTTGATCATCAATGAAAACTATAAATCGGTATTCTATAAACCGATTCAAAAAAAAAAAAAAAAAAGAGAAGAAAAGTTGAATGTCATTCAACACAAATAAACTGCAAATGACAAAGCAAATTAGACTTAGTCTAATGTCATGCAATGGAAAAAGAAAAACAAAAGAAAGAAATATTGATGATCATAAATTTTAAATAAAAATTGCCAAGTTATGATGGAATTAATTCTTGCCACTTCTTAGCCCAATAATTCCCTTTTCCCACCTACTGTTACAACCGTATGCCCCGTTATAACCCTCGAATAAGACCTCGTGATCTTGATTTGAAGAAATGAGCCGGTGGCGAGTTGGTCTGATTGCAAGCTTATGGGATAATTTAATTAAAAGTGATTTTGAGCGTTCATGATTAAACCTCAATTGAGAGTGAGTGAATTTTCCGATTCTCTTATAAGTGAGGCTTTGTTTCATTAAGAAGGTTCATGTCATGCCTTAATTCTAATTTTTAATCTTTGCATCTTTCAAACATGATATTCATGAAGGATTGATAATAATGTTTGATTTGTAGGCCTGATGTAGTGAGCAAGTATCATTTCATTAAACACTGCAATCAAGGGAATTCAATACTTGTAGTTTTTGATTGTCTTATCCCAATCTAAAAAGAATGATATTTATGAAGCCACGAAAATGAATTGAATATGTAGAGTCCGTGTTCTTACGAACATTGACTCTGACTGCTCGGGGACGATCAGTATTAAATGTGAGGATGTTGATAATGGCCAAAAATGACCATTATTTTCAATCCATTTCCGTGTCTTAAACGGGCATTTGATCGCATTCCGGTCTTACATTAAGTAAGAAAGCAATCGAATTGGACTGATTTATGCATAATTGTAAAAATAATAAGCTGGTGTGAAAACGGCATAAATATGTAATTTTATTACATATTTATGTTAGAAAAATCCAAAAACATGAGAAAAAGAAAAGGAAACAAAAAGATGGGAAAAAGATAGAAAAGCCCACAAAAAGAATATTTTCGGCCCATCCGGCCCAATTCAGCAGGCCCAGGAAGACCTTTGTCGCGGAAGCCCCTTGGCGCGATGACATGCTCCGCGACAAAGGCATGTTCCGCGACCAAGACGCACAAATGAAGAGGAGACCTGCCAAGCCCCTTGGCGCGATGACCTTTGTCGCGATGGCATGCTCCGCGACAAAGGTCCATTCCGCGACCAAGATACATTTTTAGAGACACAAGACCCAGTCGAGAAGCTTTGCCACATGCAGTGTGTTCCGCGACCAAACTTGGTGCTCCGAGACAAAGCTGTGATGTGTGTGATGTCTTGAGACACAATGGGCTCAAAACCAAGGCCCATGAGCTTAGGGTTTCCCCTCTATAAATATGAGGTGTTTCCTTTGAGCTAAAGGTTGGAAGAATTTTTAGAGAAAATACTCACTCTTGAAGACAAGTTGGGGAGTTCAGTAGTTTAGTTTAGTTTAGGGTAGTTTAGTTAGATTTTTCTTGTATTATTTAATTCATGCACTAGTTAGATGTAGTTTATTGCACTTTGGTTAGATAGCCAGTTTTAAACCTTGTTTTTGTTCTAAACTTTTGTTTAAGGGTTTGTGGTACTCAAACCATGGGTATGAACAACACCGTTTAATAATATGGGAAAACATTCTCCATTTGTGTCCCAAAATCATGAAATGGGTCTCACACCCCATGGATCTTACTGCTTCCGTTTTCCTTGGGTCATTTGATCCTTGTTTTGCATTTTAATGTCACTGCTTGGTGACTTTTTCTTGGGATAATGTTGCATGCTTATGGATGATCAAGCTTAGATTAGGGTTTCTTAAGTTTTAAGTTTGCTTTATTTCTATTATGTTCAAGCATGTTCTAGCCAGATTCAAATTCTGTTTTGTTATTTTGAGCTTAGTTTAGCTTTTGAATCTGAAATGGGTGAGATCACACATAATGCATGCCACTGTTCCACTTTACTTTTCTGACATGTGTACTGGACATACCTCTGTCGCGGAACAACTCTTGTCGCGGAACCACGTTCCGCGACAAAATGGTGCTTTGGCGACAAAGGTGTCAAAGAACATTTGTTGACCATTATTTTAAAACCCTTGGTCGCGAAACACCCCTTGGCGCGGAACCACGTTCCGCGACAAAATCTTGATTAGCGACCAAGGACCCAAATACTTGTGATTTTATTCTGGGAGGGCTTTGTCGCGGAGTTACCTTGTCGCGGAACCACGTTCCGCGCCAAAACCGTTTGTTCCGCGACAAGAATTATGCCTTGTCAAATTTTCAACCTTTTTGTCGCTATGGCCTTGTCGCGGAACCACGTTCCGCGACAAAATTTTCTTTACTTAGCGACAAAACAAACCCTAAACTTTCAAAATCCCATTTCTTTTATTTCCCACCCCTTTGTCGCGAAACCTTTGTCGCGGAGCCACGCTCCGCGACACAAACTCTGCATCGCGACAAGGTGGCACCTTGTGCCAAATGTTCATTCTTCATCTCAATCCATTAATTAATTGAACCTTTATATTAATATTTTGAGGTTGAAACCCAATGATCTCAACCCATGATTAATTTGATATAAAGAACCTTGTTCAATTTCCCATTAAAAGATTCTTCCCCAAATGATTAAACTCTAATGATCTAAGTATATAATCCGGACTGTAATTAATTAATTAATTATGGAATGAGAGATTATTTAGACCATAAAGAGTAATTATGGATTCATTTCCATACCTTGCATGAGAAACCAATGTCTCTCATGCAAGATGACCCAAAAATATTTTCTTGTATTTTATTCTGTCTTTTCCGTGATGTGTGAAACAGCCAATAAGGAATATATCAGATTAATGTTGGCGGGTATTCCCACACGGATAACTAGCTCGTGATCTGTATATTAATTACTAGTTGTTATTTTGCATGATCCAGATAGTGGTCGGTGGAAGCCTTGGCGGTTCATCCCTCCGGGATTATAATAGCTGCTCAGCTGACTCCCATCCGGATACAGTTTTCTTTTCTTACTTTAATTTCAAACCTGAATCTGGAGCTGTAGTAATGTTAGATGATATATGCCAATGCCATCTAATGATTATTGCAGTAATAGAACATGTGGGTTTCTATCCAAATTCACAGACAGTGGAGTCTGAGATGACGGCGGCAACTGTCATTTGAGGCACTCCACTGTCTAAAAATCATTCCACCTGAAATAATCAGGACCTGGATAGCAGATGTTTGCAGTCCGGATCATCCTGATTATTTTTGCCATCCTTTTAGCCAAATAAATTCTTCTCATCTCCGGCTATTTCATCTCTGTGTTTCACATTCTGTCTAAACCCACCTTATATTTTGGGCTATTTTATTTTACACTTCCCTATAAATTTATGCATGATATTATTATGTAGATATTGTGGTCAATATTATTTTGGGATCCTTCCCTTGGACACATGAGTCTTGATCTTAATCAGATGCCTCACATTAAATTTCCAACAAAAATTCATTTACAAATCCGGATCTGAGTACGGGATAAATTCGACAGTTATGACTAATTCATATCCGACTGGGGGTTGGTTTTGGGAAATTAGAAGCAGAGTCAGCGATTAGGTCTCACCTAGACTGAAAGGATCTGTGTTTTATTGAGAGTCTAGTACCTGATAGGGAATGATTTTCAGATTGATTATTTTCCAAAATTGCTGTTTGTTGGAAATCTTGTATTAAATATTGCACTGGGTCAGATTCCACTTGGATTCCGATAAGGTGTGACAGATAATACTAGAGGAACAACATTCGGGCCTTGGTTATTTTCTAAGGTAGGGTTGAGTATTCTTTCAACTGCTATCTTCTTCTGCCAAAGCCTATTTTTGAGTCCTGAGTGAGTGCATCCGGAACGAACTAATTTATTAGTTCGTTTCATTAGTTTGTATCTCATAACCACCCGACGAGAAGTGAACACTATGAGCAGTTCACCGAGAATAGGGAATTCTTGATCCACATCCGGTCATTCTGACTGGAGGCTTTCTGTTACTACCAGTGTCAGACTTTCAAAAACCTCCGAGTGATAGGATTTTAAATGCTTTCTTTATCGCTTTCTTTTAACTGCTTTCTTTAGAGGTCACTCGGTTGTATTGAGAGTTGCGTAACTGCTACTAGGACTGAGAGTTAAGGGATAGTTCAGGGCTTAATTAGAAACTTTGGGCGTGACATGGGGGAATGATAACGGTACTTGACACTTCAATAATTGATTTGTCAGGTGTTGCTTGTCCACCACAGATGAACAACATGCCTCCACACGGCCGTGTGAGGGCAGTTGTGAGTCTATGGTATCTTAGATTTTGCTGTCTTAAGAGCATGTAACCTCTTACTGTAAGTACCTGTCTGCTAAAGGGAACATGGTATAGAGAGCATGAGAGTTAGCTGACTGAAGGATTATCCCAAGCTAAGATCTGTTATTAAAATGGAAGTTTAACTGTGTTTCATCTGAATCTTGTCCAACCTTTATTCTTTTCTTCCTGTCCCTTCTGTCTCATTTTAAATCTGCTTTCTTAGAATAATCTTAATCGCTTTCTTAGATTACTTTTATTGCTTTCTTAGATTAAATTTAATTCGCTTTCTAGAATAATCCTGCCTGCTTTGTTTTAAGTGCTTTCATATCTTAGTTTAAATTCTGTCAAGTAGTTGTTAGTCATTTCACAAACTTGATTCGAGTAACCGAGTGGAAAATCTTAGTAAATGACGTGGGACCTGCTTCTATCGCACATCCTCCAGTGAACGATCCGGTTTTACTATAAATTACTGCAATTTTTGACACCGTGCGCTTTCGGGAGCACAGTTTCTTAACTACGAGCAATAAAAACATGACTACGTATAAATATATCCCTAATCACAACACCGCCATCATAAATTGGTTTCATTAAATAAAACCTAAACCAGGATCACGAATTTTCGGAAAATACTCACGTAGTGGGAATTAGTCAAAAGTTTCATGGCAGGAAATCTTATGGCAAGAATTGATGAGAAGTATCATGGCATATTTACCGGGGATCCTCAGTGTGACAGGCTGAAGGTCAACCTATCCCGGCTATGCCATGAGATTTGTCAACATTTCATGACAGAGAGGACCATAGCGCCATTTGAAACCAAAGCACCATACTTGAGTAATAAAAAGATTAATAATCTTGATATATCCCTAAACCCTTTCCCGTGAATCATAACGCTTTTCATTTAATAAATCTAACCTGGTATAATTTTAGCAAAAGCTCGTGTTAACGAAACTTGTCAAAAGTTTCAGTAGTTTTATCTTGATCCTCAGGTGCAATTGGAACATGATTATAACCAGAATAGCCATCTAAAAAGCAATAAAATTCATGACCAGCTAAACGCTCTAGCATTTGATCAATAAAAGGCAATGGAAAATGATCTTTCCTAGTCTTATCATTCAATCTCCTATAATCAATGCATACACGCCATCCAGTAGTAGGTCTAGTAGGTACTAGTTCACCATTTTCATTTCTAATCACAATCATACCTCCATTTTTAGGTACTACTTGAACTGGACTCACCCACTGACTATCAGAGATAGGATAGATAATACCTGCATCGAGTAGTTTAATCACCTCTGATCTTAAAGCTTCTTGTAGATGTGGATTCAGTCTCCTTTGGGGCTGTCTCACTGGCTTGTCATCCTCCTCCATATAAATCCGGTGTGTACACAATGCTGGACTCAGTCCCTTGATGTCGGCTATCGTCCAACCTATTGCTCTAACATGCTTACTCAACACTTGAGTTAATGCATTTAATTGATCATCATTTAATTTATTACTTGCAATAACAGGTAAAGTATCATTCTCACCAAGAAAAACATACCTCAAATGTGATGGCAGCTCCTTCAATGTCAATGTAGGTGGCTTTTCAACAGACGGGACTAACTTGGATTCTTCTATCGCACATGTTACTTGCACAGGTGATCCTCCCTCACACTTACTTTCAGCTAAGTCCTCACAACTCTCCACTAACTGCTCAAATTTCCTATAGGGATCATGTCTAGCAAAGAACTCTCTCTCAATCACCTCATCCTCCTGATAGATAGCTGTAACTCTATTACACGGGTAGGTGTCAGAACTAGCGTGTTGTGTTTTAGTTGTCTTAGAAATGTCAAACGACACTTGTTCATTACCTACTTTAAGTGTAATTTTACCATCATCCATATCAACCATAGCCCTACCAGTTTGCAAAAATGGTCTACCTAAAATCAGAGGAATATCAGTCTTTTTCCATATCAAGAACAACAAAGTCGACAGGGAAAATGAAGCTCTCTACTTGAACAGGAACATCTTCTACAATGCCTGAAGGAGTCCTAATAGATCTATCAGCAAGCTGTAGCTGCATCCTAGTAGGCTTCACAACTCCTACTCCTAGTTCTCTAAAGATATGTAAAGGCATCAGATTAATACTAGACCCGAGATCACACAAAGCTTTATTGAATTCTTTAGTGCCAATAATGCACGGAATAGTATAACTCCCAGGATCTTTTTGTTTAATAGGTTGCCTTCTTTGTAAAATTGCACTACATTCCCCTGTCAGTGTCACTTTCTCTTCATCATCAACACTCCTCTTTTTTGATAGAATTTCTTTTAAGAACTTAGCATACACAGGCATTTGTGCAATGGCATCAGAAAAAAGGAATATCAATTCTTAAATTCTTAAAGACTTCTAAGAATTTGGCATAATCTTTATCTTCCTTAGCTTTTTTAAGACGCTGTGGATATGGAATAGGTGGCTGATATGGCTTGGCCGGAACAGTAGACTTTTCTTTACCCTTATCCTGTTCAACTCTAAGTTTCTCACTCTCCTTAGGCTCATCAGTGTTTTTATGCTGGTTTTCTTTCTCTGTATCTTCACTTTGATCATCTACAGCTTCAGCTAAAACCTCTGGATCATCTAAGGTAGGGTAAGGATTAGGTAATTCCTTTTTATTCCTTAAAGTGATTGCTTTACACTGCTCTTTTGGATTAGGATCAGACATGCTTGGTAGTGTTCCTTGCTGTCTATTTGAGGTATCCCTAGCAATTTGACCAACTTGAACTTCTAAATTTCTCATTGAGGATTGCATTTGCTGAATTGTTTGTTGTTGAGACACGATTGTGCTCATTAACTCTTTTAAATTGACCTCATCACTTCCTTGGTTTTGTTGCAGCTGTTGTTGAGGTTGAAAGTTCCTAGGCTGTTGGTTAGGGTAAAAAGGTTGATTCTGATTTCTGTTCTGATTATAGTTTTGGTTTTGATTTTGGTTTTGAAAATTCTGATTTTGATTTTGATTTTGATTTGGGTAATTTTGATTTTGGTTTTGTGGATAAGGTTGACGGTTGTTTTGTGGGTAGGTGTTTTGAAATTGAGTATTCTGATTTGGATAGAAATTTTGATTTTGAGGATAGTTTTGGTTGTAGTTTTGCTGCCTATTTCCCATGTAGTTCACATCTTCCACTTGCTCCTCAGTCCCCTCACACTGCATAGTCTCTTGAAGTCCTTGATCAAGCAGGTGACAGGCTGATGACTCGTGAGGTCCATGACAAATACCGCATCTCACAACTTTAGCTTGACCTTTCTTAAGCGTAGAAACCTCCCTCATCAAAGCATCTAACTTAGAATCTATAACAACTGCCTTTTCTACCTCATAGATTCCTTCTTTTGTGTTATTTCTAGCATTTTTCTTACCAGGAAATTTTTTCATGTTAGAAATCTTTTTCTCTATGATTTCCTTAGCTCTAGAGGGTCCTATAGACAGAAAAGAATCTCCAGCTGCTGCATCCAACAAGTTCCTCCAATGATCAATCAACCCATTGTAGAAGAAGTGCATCTGCTGCCAATCTTCAAAGCCGTGATTCGGGCATCTCGCCAATAAAGTGTTGTACCTATCCCATGCTTCAAGTAAAGTTTCACCCTCATCTTGCACAAATTCTTTGATTTTTTCTTGCAATTCAATAACCTTGGATGGTGGGAAGAATTGTTCTAAAAAGGCTTCTAACATTTTATCCCAAGTAGTGACATCCCTTAATTGAAGTGAGTTGTACCAAGTTTTAGCTTTATCTGTAACACCCCGGATTTGATAACCCAGGCCGAGGTGTCACCGCCGCACCTCCCTAGCAAGACACGGTTTCTCCGAGCTTCCTAAAGAGATGCAAGGCTATAAGTGTTGGAAAAAAGTTTTAAAAGCAAGTCCGGAAATACTTATATTTAAAAATAATAATCATCCATACACGCAGCGGAAATATAAGTTGTGCAGCGGAAATAAAGTATAAGGGCAGACATGGCCAAAACACGGGTTAAACAGGCCCGTTCATACTATAGTCTAATGCAAATTTAAAATAAAGTGTTCCCAAAAATTCCCATGCATGTATGTGCTCAGTATAATCCATATGCTCTGTAGGAAAAAGAAGGAAATGGTTTGGGTCAGCAAAACGTGCTGAGTAAGTTAACACCTAGCATGACTTAGGGGTTTCAAAGCCTTTAATTAAATTTAATAAAAACATGCTTGTAGGTAATACACGATTTAAGTTAATCATCCACTAATAATTAAATGGCATATTTTAAAACAAAGAAAATATTCAATTCTCTTAATTCTCTCATGATTTCAGGATTTGGTATTTCAAGGATTTCACTCTTTCACTTTTGTTCGATATGATCTAGTATAATATGTTCTCGGGAAAATGGACCCGCAATAATTTAAACGCATCCTGGGAATCAAACCCGTAGGATCAACACACGTCCTGGGGAATCGAACCCGCAGGAAAACAAACGATCGCCCTTGGGGAATCGAACCCGCAAGAACTCAAATACATCCTAGGGAATTGAACCCATAGGAATCAACACACATCCTGGGGAATCGAACCCACAGGAAAACAAACGATCGCCCTTGGGGAATCGAACCCGCAAGAACTCAAATACATCCTAGGGAATTGAACCCATAGGAATCAACACACATCCTGGGGAATCGAACCCGCAGGAAAACAAATAATCGTCCTTGGGGAATCAAACCCGCAAGGTAAGAACACATTTCGCAAGTTTCACAAGTTCTCAAAATATAACTTACACAAGTCGCTGTCTTACTCCATAATTATTTAAAAATTCATTTTAAGTCCAAAAATTTTGAAATTTCACCGGTAACTCGAAAACACAGAGACGAACAAGTTTCGTGTTTTACGTTTCTCGATCCGGGTTAAGGAAATGAGTCAAAAATCAAGTCGTTCCCATATGTAGTATGCCGTCAGGTTACAGATTCGACACCATTCAAAGATTCGACTTTTTAACATATCAAATGGACTCCAAAAATTCTGAAATTTTATATGCAAATACTAGACATAATTATCTACAACTTTCATTTAGATTGCAAGGATCAATTCGGACTCGAAGATATAGGAACAGGCTCATCAAGTTCGGACATCAACACCTTCAGATTTCCAAAAGGGTTTTTCAAGGCAGTTTGTGTTCGGATCGTTTTGGGATAGAAAACGTTGATGAAAATGGCTGAAATTTTTACACAACATAGTTTAATGTGTTAGGATCAAAAGTCTAGTTTTGAGTTTTCCGGTTTAAACTCTTGAAGTAGGGGTTTTGGCCCGATTTCAAATCTGTTATAGTTTCGTGTTCGACTTTTAGGGCAGGTTTGTTGGAGGCCATTTTCGGGTATCAAAACACAATGAAAAATTATGAAAATTTTACACAAACTAGATCTATGTCTTAGAAATATTTTTCATGTTTTGAGTGTTTCCGTTTGAGCAGTTTTAAGTGTTCGAAAAATTCGCACCAAAACGCTGCGCCGGGGGTTTTTCGTGTTGACAGATTTTTGAGTTTCTAAATCTCTATGTTTGGTTGCATTTTAAGTCACCCAAAACCAAGTAAGCATTAACTTACAGTGGGGATGATGTCTAGGAGGTCACGGGTCGTCCGGAATCCACGGGATGTCACGAACGAATCTCCTCAAGTCGGTTTCCTCTTCCAACGTCCACGAACCGACTCCGCAAGTAAAAATCCTTAGTTAGATTCAATTTTTGGATTACAAAAGGTGTAGATGAACTCAAAAACTACTTACCAACGTCCAAGGGGTCTGTCTTCTCCTTCTCAAGTCTTTCTTGTTCGGATTTCGTCGTCGGAACTTCAAGAACACAAGGGATTTCGGGGTTTTCGACTTTGGGAGGAGTTGGAGAGAATGTGAGGAGACGATGGCTGCTCTAGGGTTATGTTTTTCGAATTTAGGGTTGGGGAGCAGTATAAGGTCGTCCCCTATATCCTTCCATAGCCCGGGATTGAGTTTCCATCGTCGGGGGTCGAAAATATGGCAAGAAAATCGTCGGAACGCGTTGTTGCCATTTTCTGGGGAGGTCACGCGGACTTGGCGCGCTCCTAGGCTAAACACCGCGCGGCCAGCGCGCGGCCTCCGCCTGGACCTCGGTCCGGGCGGGTCCGTGCGATCCGATCGGGCCTTTTCTCCTCTCTTCGGACTTCTGTGCTCCTACGTTTTCGGGCTCGATTTTTCGGGTCATTCTCGGATTATAAATTCTTATCTTAAATTTATCTCGTCTCGAATTAACCCCGTATTCGAAATCTTGAGTCCGTTGCGTTTGGATTCGTCGGCTTCTAATTCGTCGTCTTTTGACTCCCGTGCAACAATTTATCTAATTGAATTATTTCCGACTTCACCGGTTCCTGGAATTAAAATTCTTTTCTTTCTTGAATTTAGTTCCAATTCTTTTGACTCGATTCATGGAATGTCTCCGGGCTTCCTTTCCCTCCTTTATTCCATTTTGAATTTTTGAATCTATCGGCGTTTCATTTCCGAGCAATAATTTATTGTGGTAAATTATTTTCTTCTTCTCGGAGATATTTCAACCTTGATTTGATTAAGAAATAAATTTTATTCCTTTGGACGCCGATAAAAATCCCGGGTATTACAGTCTACCCCCCTTAAGAATCAACTTCGTCCCCGAAGTTGGGTGTTAGCTTCTCGCGAGCTTGGAACTAAGGTCCTTTCTATTTTGTGCTATTGTTTGAATGCGTGATTGTATCATTATGTGTTGCTGTTCTTGATGTTGTTTTTATTATTTTATTATATCGTTTGACTGAACCCATAATTGAAATTTCCAAGTTGCCTACGTACCCTGTGAAGGGATCAAGCCATGACGTAGTTCAAAACAATTTGAATTTGCTTATTCGAAATACAAAATATTCGGAATAGAATATTCGGGTCGTTACATCCTCCCCCCCTTAAGATTACAGTTATGTCCCCATAACTGCCTATGTATTATTCGCAAACAGGTTCGGGTATCGTTGCCCATGATCCTTCCTCATTGAGCTGGCAGGTCAGCTTGATCGATGTCGTTCAATCGTCCTATGGCTCTTCTGGTTGGGGGTTTACCAAATCTAGCCTCTTCTCAATCCTCTCCTCACGAACATTGCATTCTCTAATCATGTGGTCTTCCCCACCACATCTATAACAAGTCCCGCGCCTTGGGCATTCGCGCACCAGATGGGCTTGGTGGCACTGCGGGCAACGTGGTATGACTGTATGACGTATGCCGTTTCTCCCATAATTGAAACCTTTATTCTTATTCTCCTTAAAATTGCCATTGCTAATGTTTCGATTCTTTTTCTCAAACTCTTGCGAGTCCTTGCTTGACTCACCGGTTTCTTTACGCTTCAGTTGCTGGACTCGATCAATTGCTACAGCTTGATCGTAAACCGTCTGCAGGTTTGTGAATTGTCCTACTGCAAGTATCTCCCGGATACTAAGGTTCAGACCCATCTCGAATTTCTGAGCCTTGTCAGAGTCAGTTGGTACTATCCTTGTAGCAAATCGCACCAATTCCTTGAATTTGGTGTAGTACTCTTGTACTGTTTGCGCTCCTTGTCTGAGGTTTATGAATTCCTCGTACTTTGCGGTCTTGGTGCTCAGTGGGTAGAATCTTTCCCTCAGGGCTTCCTTAAGTTCTTCCCAGGTGTAGGCTTCTTCGTCTTCCTCTGAATTCGTTCGAAGGTTTTGCCACCACTCATCGGCTTCGCCTCCTAAGTAGTAGGTCGCCACGTATATCTTCTCCTCATCAGGGCATTTGATAGCATTCAAGAGCTTATCAAAGGTACGGATCCAACCTTCCAACTTGGCCGGATCCTCTTGGCCGTCATAATGGGGTGGGTTGTAGGGGTTTACCAATGCCAAGTAGTTGACTTGGGCTACTGGCGGGGGTACTGCTGCTTGTGCTCTATGCACCTCAGCATTTCCTAATGCTACAAGGACTTCCTCCATAGTCAGACGTTCTTCCATGTTGTTGGGTACATGAGGCACTCGTTCTCCTAGGTTCTGAGAAGTCTCATTGTTGTTGGCCACGTTGCGGAGGTTAGCGGCAGTGCCGTTTGGACTTACCTTCCTCGGCTTTCCCCTAGGTGCCATTTTCTGTTATTAAGCACGCGAAGATGAGTTTCTAAGTGATCAAGATCTAGGACTAAGACAAAGTTAGTCTTTAGCAAGCGCTCCTAAGTCAAGGTCATGTCGAATACTAATTTAAGAGTGTTTTGTTAGAGTAGCTGATTCACATAAAGAAGAGTTAGTGCAATTATGTGTGTATGCATATGCAATCCCCCCAATAAAATTTAATTTATGCATGCTTCTTTTATTTTTTATTTTTTTTTCTACCCATGGGTTTTAAAAAAAATAAGTCTATTCCATGGATAGATTTTTAAAGAATAAGGTAAAAAGATTTGGGCCACTATATTGGGCCAAAAGAAATAAATTATTTGGGCTTAAGTAAAAACAAGGGTATTGGGCCACAATAATTGGGCTTAATATTATAATTAAGTATTGGGACAAAATAATTAATCTTTGGGTTTAAAATATTACACTAAGTAAATACAATTTTTGGGCTCAAAATAATACTGGAAGTTTAAAAATAATAATAAATTTAAAAATAATACTAGGTTTAAAATAATGGTTTAAAAATAATAATAGTAACTTTAAAATATTCCGGTCTCTGATACCACTCTGTAACACCCCGGATTTGATAACCCAGGCCGAGGTGTCACCGCCGCACCTCCCTAGCAAGACACGGTTACTCTGAGCTTCCTAAAGAGATGCAAGGCTATAAGTGTTGGAAAAAACGTTTTAAAAGCAAGTCCGGAAATACTTATATTTAAAAATAATAATCATCCATACACGCAGCGGAAATATAAGTTGTGCAGCGGAAATAAAGTATAAGGGCCGACATGGCCAAAACACAGGTTAAACAGGCCCGTTCATACTATAGTCTAATGCAAATTTAAAATAAAGTGTTCCCAAAAATTCCCATGCATGTATGTGCTCAGTATAATCCATATGCTCTGTAGGAAAAAGAAGGAAATGGTTTGGGTCAGCAAAACGTGCTGAGTAAGTTAACACCTAGCATGACTTAGGGGTTTCAAAGCCTTTAATTAAATTTAATAAAAACATGCTTGTAGGTAATACACGATTTAAGTTAATCATCCACTAATAATTAAATGGCATATTTTAAAACAAAGAAAATATTCAATTCTCTTAATTCTCTCATGATTTCAGGATTTGGTATTTCAAGGATTTCACTCTTTCACTTTTGTTCGATATGATCTAGTATAATATGTTCTCGGGAAAATGGACCCGCAATAATTTAAACGCATCCTAGGGAATCAAACCCGTAGGATCAACACACGTCCTGGGGAATCGAACCCGCAGGAAAACAAACGATCGCCCTTGGGGAATCGAACCCGCAAGAACTCAAATACATCATAGGGAATTGAACCCATAGGAATCAACACACATCCTGGGGAATCGAACCCGCAGGAAAACAAACGATCGCCCTTGGGGAATCGATCCGCAAGAACTCAAATACATCCTAGGGAATTGAACCCATAGGAATCAACACACATCCTGGGGAATCGAACCCGCAGGAAAACAAATAATCGCCCTTGGGGAATCAAACCCGCAAGGTAAGAACACATTTTGCAAGTTTCACAAGTTCTCAAAATATAACTTACACAAGTCGTTGTCTTACTCCATAATTATTTAAAAATTCATTTTAAGTCCGAAAATTCTGAAATTTCACCGGTAACTCGAAAACACAGAGACGAACAAGTTTCGTGTTTTACGCTTCTTGATCCGGGTTAAGAAAATGAGTCAAAAATCAAGTCGTTCCCATAAGTAGTATGCCGTCAGGTTACAGATTCGACACCATTCAAAGATTCGACTTTTTAACATATCAAATGGACTCCAAAAATTCTGAAATTTTTTATGCACACACTAGACATAATTATCTACAACTTTCATTTAGATTGCAAGGATCAATTCGGACTCGAAGATATAGGAACAGGCTCATCAAGTTCGGACATCAACACCTTCAGATTTCCAAAAGGGTTTTTCAAGGCAGTTTGTGTTCGGATCGTTTTGGGATAGAAAACGTTGATGAAAATGGCTGAAATTTTTACACAACATAGTTTAATGTGTTAGGATCAAAAGTCTAGTTTTGAGTTTTTCGGTTTAAACTCTTGAAGTAGGGGTTTTGGCCCGATTTCAAATCTGTTACAGTTTCGTGTTCGACTTTTAGGGCAGGTTTGTTGGAGGCCATTTTCGGGTATCAAAACACAATGAAGAATTATGAAAATTTTACACAAACTAGATCTATGTCTTAGGAACATTTTTCATGTTTTGAGTGTTTCCGTTTGAGCAGTTTTCAGTGTTCGAAAAATTCGCACCAAAACGCTGCGCCGGGGGTTTTTCGTGTTGACAGATTTTTGAGTTTCTAAATCTCTATGTTTGGTTGCATTTTAAGTCACCCAAAACCAAGTAAGCATTAACTTACAGTGGGGATGATGTCTAGGAGGTCATGGGGTCGTCCGGAATCCACGGGATGTCACGAACGAATCTCCTCAAGTCGGTTTCCTCTTCCAACGTCCACGAACCGACTCCGCAAGTAAAAATCCTTAGTTAGATTCAATTTTTGGATTTCAAAAGGTGTAGATGAACTCAAAAACTACTTACCAACGTCCAAGGGGTCTGTCTTCTCCTTCTCAAGTCTTTCTTGTCCGGATTTCGTCGTCGGAACTTCAAGAACACAAGGGATTTCGGGGTTTTCGACTTTGGGAGGAGTTGGAGAGAATGTGAGGAGACGATGGCTGCTCTAGGGTTATGTTTTTCGAATTTAGGGTTGGGGAGCAGTATAAGGTCGTCCCCTATATCCTTCCATAGCCCGGGATTGAGTTTCCATCGTCGGGGGTCGAAAATATGGCAAGAAAATCGTCGGAACGCGTTGTTGCCATTTTCTGGGGAGGTCACGCGGACTTGGCGCGCTCCTAGGCTAAACACCGCGCGGCCAGCGCGCGGCCTCCGCCTGGACCTCGGTCCGGGCGGGTCCGTGCGATCCGATCGGGCCTTTTCTCCTCTCTTTCGGACTTCTGTGCTCCTACGTTTTCGGGCTCGATTTTTCGGGTCATTCTCGGATTATAAATTCTTATCTTAAATTTATCTCGTCTCGAATTAACCCCGTATTCGAAATCTTGAGTCCGTTGCGTTTGGATTCGTCGGCTTCTAATTCGTCGTCTTTTGACTCCCGTGCAACAATTTATCTAATTGAATTATTTCCGACTTCACCGGTTCCTGGAATTAAAATTCTTTTCTTTCTTGAATTTAGTTCCAATTCTTTTGACTCGATTCATGGAATGTCTCCGGGCTTCCTTTCCCTCCTTTATTCCATTTTGAATTTTTGAATCTATCGGCGTTTCATTTCCGAGCAATAATTTATTGTGGTAAATTATTTTCTTCTTCTCGGAGATATTTCAACCTTGATTTGATTAAGAAATAAATTTTATTGCTTTGGGCGCCGATAAAAATCCCGGGTATTACATTATCTCTGAGTGAAAACGAGAACAATCTCAACTTAATTTCATCACTGGTAACACCATTTATTTTCACTGTGTCACAATAGTCCAGAAAATTTCTTATGTGTTCTACAACATCATTAGTAGGTGCTCCATTATATTGATTAGCTTGAACCATTGTGATTAGTGCAGGCTGAAGGGTAAAGCTTAAAGCATCTACATCTGGCCTTGGAGTTCTATTAAGTAGATTTCCACTAGTTCCTTGTAAGTGTTCTTCAGTGATCATTTCAGCTTGATCATCGTGCTCCAAATCACCACCGTTACCTCCATTATTACCCTGATTATCATTATTATTCGCTGCCATGTTTAACCTATTGAACTGAGCAACTAATTGATTAGTTTGAATTGTTGAAACTCCAGTCGTTGTAGAATAGTCTTCTTCATCAGAAGATGAATTAATTAAAATTTCCAACTGAGCTGGTCTCCTACGTTTCCCTAATCTAATAGCTCTAAGAGTACACTCAATTTCAGGATCATAAGCTATTTCTGCTTGTTTGCTTCGCACTGCAAATATTAAATAAAAATAAAATAAAATAAGTAACAGTTAAATTAATATTTAACTTAATAAATTTAAATTAATAAACTAAAAACAATTAAAAGTTCACAACAAATTCCCCGGCAACGGCGCCAAAAACTTGATGGGTGATTTTCACTACTCATATTTTACCACAAGCGGATGGTTGTCATCAAGTAATAAAAATGGGGGATACCGGGTCGAACCACAGGGAATTTCAGAATATTATTTCATTCCGGAGAAATCTTAATTGTTCTTAAGTTCATTAGTTATATTTAATATATTTAAAAGGATTTTGATTAATTCTAATGGTGATTAAATTAAAAATAGTGACATTAAATTTAAAGTAAAGCAAATTAAAATTATAATTAATAAAGATATAAATGGGAGATGCTTGTAATATTTTAAATATTACCATCTTTATATAAAATAGAAATTGCATATTGATTTAGCATTTTCCAATGTCTAAAAAGATCAATTTCTTAAAATTATTTATTTTATAAAGATTTTAAAATATTTTAATCTACTAATAATCAAATTATGCTTAAGCGGATTTCATGGAAGCTGATTAAATTATCTAACATTCTGCAATCATTATTCTAGGCTTAAATTTGAGTCTTTCCCAAGCATACAAATTTTCCTATAGCAATTAAAAGGTACTTTTCATTTCCCAAATCATTCCCAATTCCGGTACTAAAATATGAATTCTACTTTTTATCTCCCGATTTAGCAAAGCAGAAATCACATAATTGGATTCTAACATTTAATTATGCAGAACAGTGTAAATAATTTAACAATTATGGTAAAATAATAATAAAACATGGTAAATTGGATTTAATTAATAATATTAGAATGCAGATAGATTAGAATCAATGCCAGATTACTAAAAATAGGAAATACAGATTAATCGATCAATTCAGGGCTTTGCAGATTAATAATTTGAATAATAGATTTGATAAAACACAGAATACCGATCAATTCAATAGCATCTAACATATAATTCTAATACAGATTCTAACATCATAGCAGATTTGTCCATTTTGAGCGATCAAAAACAGATTACACCAAATTATAAGATTTCAGTTCTACAGTCTATGCAGAATAGCGCTCAAACTAGGTAAAACATAATCTGACATTTTAATCATAATTCCAGATTCCAATAGAAAACAGCGACACATAATATTACTTCCATAAAAGATGAATTCGTACTTCAAAGTGATTCTGAACTCCCGTTCTAGAACACTTCTAACACGAACAATACAGAAATCCGTCTACAAATTAAAAACATGATAGCAGATTACATTTAGAGGCAATTTCAATTCATTACAAAGCAAGAAAAAGAAAGGCAACACCTATGATAGGAAGACATCGATCAGAACAGCATTCTGGCCAATTCCACCGGCTTGATTTTGTGTTTCCGGCCTTCTTCTCCCATTGTTAGATGTTTTCAGTAAATATTCTCTCGAAAAAAATGAAGTCTGATGATGAAGAATGGTGAAAAACGGGCTTTAAAACCGTGTTCGGGAGGTTAGAAAACTGCTCAACCGCGACCGTGGCGCAAAAAGTGGCGCTCAAAAGAGGTTTTCGGCGCCACCAAGGAGCTGCGGCGCATACGAAGATTTTCCGAATTTTCGAGTGTGGCGCATTTTGTGGCGCTGAAAGGGGCTTTTCGGCGCCGCCAAGAAGGTGCGGTGCATTCTGACAATTTCCTAAATTTTACCCTGCGGCTCAAAAAGTGGCGCCTGGAGGTGTTTTTATGCGCCACCAAGCTTATGCGGCGCATCTGAAACTTTTTGACAATTTCGTCACACGAGTATTTTCTAAAATATCCCAGGTTAAATTTATTAAATGAAAAGAGTTATGATTTATGGGAAGGGGTTTAAGGATATATTTCACTTTTTATTACTCATGAGGGAAAACTTTGAGTTCAAACGGCGTTATGGACCTCCCCGGCATGAAACTTTTGACAATTTCGTGCCTTGAAGATCATTGCCATGAAACTTTTGACAAGTTCCCACTACATGAGTATTTTCTGAAAAATCATAATCCTGGTGTTCAATTTTATTTAATGAAACCAATTTATGAAGGTGGAGTTGGGATTAGGGATATATTTATAGGTTGTCACGTTTTTATTACTCGTGTTAAGAAACTGTGGCCCAAAAGCGCACGGTGTTAAAAATTGCAGTAATTTATAGTAGGACCGGATCGTTCACTGGAGGATGTGCGATGGAAGCAGGGCCCACGTCGTTTTACTAGATTTTCCACTCGTATTGCTCCAATTGGTTTGAAAAGTGATTAATCATCTACTGACTGAATTTAAACTAGATTACAAAAGCACTTAAATCTATTCTACAAAGCACATGAATTCTATTCTAAAAAGCGGGTAAAGTTATTCTAAGAATGCGATAAATACTATCTGTAAAAGCAATGAAAATTTACACTATGCTAGCTATGAAGCTGATTCACAGTGTAGACAGAAGGGACATGAAGAAAAGAATAAAAATTGGACAAGATTTAGATAAGGCATAATTAAACTTCCATATTAATACATAGATCTTTGCTTGGGATAATCCTGTCAGATAGCTAATTCTCATGCTCTCAGTACTACGTTCCCTTTAACAGACAGGTACTTGCAGCACGAGTTTACATGTTCTTAAGACCGCAAATTCAAAGATACCACCGATTTGTAACTGCCTGGCCATGTTATTTCATCTGTGGTGGATAAGCAACACCTGACAGATCATTTATTGAAATGCCAAGTACTACTATCATTCTCCCATGTCACACCCAAAGATTCTAATCAAACCTGAACTATCCCTTAACTATCAATCCTAGTAGCAGTTACACAACTCTAAACACAACCGATTGACCTCTAACGAAAGCATTTAAAAGAAAGCATTAAAGAAAGCATTTAAAATCCTATCGCTCGGAGGTTTTGAAGGTCTGACCCTGGTAGTAAAAGAAAGCCCTCAGTCAGAATGACCGGGTATGGATCAAGAATTCCCGGCTCTCGGTGAACTACTCGTGTGTTCACTTCCTTCCGGGTGGTTATGAGATACAAACTAATGAAATGAACTAATAAATTAATTCATTCCGGATGCACTCACTCAGGACTCAAAAATAGGCTTTGGCAGAAGAGGATAGCAGTTGAAAGAAAACTCAACCCTATCTTAGAAAATAACCAAGGCCTGGGTGTTGTTCCTCTATGATTATTTACTACACTGTATTTGAGTCCAAGTGGACCCCATCTCGGTGTAATATTTAATCTCAGATTCCCAACAAACAGTAATTTTGGAAAATAATGAATCTGAAAACCATTCCCTAAACAGGTACTAGACTCTCAATTAAAACACAGATCCTTTCAGTCTAGATGAGACCTAATCGCTGACTCTGCTTCTAATTTCCCAAAATCAACCCTTGACAGAATTTGAACTAGTCATAACTGAAGAATTTATCCCTTACTCAGATCCGGATTTTATAAAAGAATCTTTGTTGGAAATTTAATGCGCAATATCTGTTTTAAAATCGAGACTTCTACTGTCCAAGGGAAGGATTCCAAAATATTATAGACCACGTTAATTACATAATAGTAGCATGCATACGGATATAATGAAGTGTAAAATGAATTGACCCAAAATATACTGGCGGGTCTAGACAGAAGGTGAAACACAAACATGAGGTGGTCAGAGGACCAAAGAAATGTCAGAATAATCGGGTGGGCTGTAAACATCTACTGTCCAATTTCCCAATTACTCAGATGGAGCGAATTTAGACAGCTTAGACCCTACAATGGCAGTGTCAATGCCAGTTGGGCCTCCACTGTCTGTGAATTCAGATAAAAACCTACATGCTTCTTTTCTGTAATGATCATTAGTCAGCATTGACAGATGTTGACTGATTCACACTCCAGATTAGGATTTGGGTTTGGAAATTAAGATGAGGAAAATAAAACTGTATCTGGATAGGAGTCAGCTGAGCAGCTATTATAATCCCAGATGGAAGAACCGCCAAGGCTTCCACTGACTGCCATCCAGACCATGCAAAATAACACTTTGTAACTAATACCCAGAATACGAGCTAGTTATCCATGAGGGAATACCCGCCAACATTAGTCTGATGTATTCTTTACTAATTGTTACACACAATACGCAAAAGACAAAATAAAATAAAATAAAATAAAGATAAGAACTTGTATGAGAGACATTGGTTTCTCATGCAAGGTTATGGAATCAATCCATAATTGATGGCTTAAATAATCCCTCCTACCATAATTAATTACAGTCCGGATTATCTGTTTAAGGCATCATGGTTTTGTTTATAGAAAAATGTTTTAATGACAATTGAACAAAGATCCTTTGATCATAACAATTAGTAATTTAATTATTGCTAATTATGATCATTAATCATTACTGACTAGAGGGTTCAATTAATTAAATAATGGGAAATGAAGAATCAAAATTTTGGCAGCATAACGCCTTATACTGCAATTCTGGGATATTACATCTTAATCCGTGGGATTAAGATGTGAGTTTTTGCAATATAATAGAGGTTAAGAATCAGAATTTTTGGGGTTAAATAGAAGAGAGGATTCTGTCGAGAGACCATAAATTATGTCATGAGCCTAGACCCACGACATGGGTACCTCGACAGGTTTTGGAAATTGGCAGAGTTTTACCTTGTGTCGCTAGGCAAAAGTGTGTCGCGAGGCGTGGCCTCGCGACAGGATGTCTAGCGTCACAGGGTTTTCGGAAAAATTTCTAAGTATTTTGGCTCCCAGTCGCTAGTCTGGAAAATGTGTCGCGAGGCGTGGCTCCGCGACAGGATGTCTAGCGACTGGGTTTTCAAAATAATGACAAGGCATAATTTTCTGTCTCGAAACAAAAGTGTGTCGCGAACCGTGGGTCCGCGACAGGAGTGTTCCGCGACAGAGGCCATGCAGAAAAATTATGCAAGAATTTTGGTCCTCAGTCGCTAAGCAGGTGTTGTGTCGCGGACCGTGGGTCCGCGACAGGAATGCCTTGCGCCTGGGAATTTCAGAATATTAAGACAAGTGTCCCTAGACACCCATGTCGCGGAACAGCCTTCCTGTCGCTAGACGTGGTCTCGCGACAGGAAGAGGTTAGCGACATGGATGGTTTAGAACACGAGTCAGTAAAAGGTAAAAGTGAACAGTGGCATGCAAACAGCGTGATCTCACCCTATTTTAGATTAAAAAGCATTTCTAAGCTAAAATAACCAAACAGAATTCAAAATCTACAAGAACATGCTTAAACAAAAATAAATCTACCTAAAATAGTGTTTAAAATAAAGCAAATCCTAGTCTAGGGTTCAACCACACAAGAAACATGCATAATATCCACAATAGAAGAAAACAGTAAGCACAATAACAAGAAATGGGGGTCAAATGAGCCCAAAAGAAAAATGAAAGCAGTAATCCATGGGTTGTGAGACCCATTTCATGGTTTTGGGACACATTGGATGAATATTTTCCCATTTTATTAGTGGGTTTGTTAATACCCATCATTTTGGATATCACAAAACCCTAAAAACAAGGTTTGAAAAGGAAATAACATATTAAACTGGCTAGCTTAGGCTACTGAAAACAGAAAATAACAAGATAAATAACCTACATTAAGCTAAACTAGGGCAGAAAATTAAATAATACAAAAAATTAAAACTAAACTAAACTACCTAGAGAGAATCCTCCAAACTGTCTTCAAGGGAATGAATTTCTAACTTTCGAGCACATAGGGATCACCACATATTTATAGAGGTGAAACCCTAGGCCCATGGGCCTTGATCTGAGGTCCGTGTCGCAAGACATCACACACATCTCAGCCATGTCGCGGATCACGCGATGTGGCGCGAACTGAGGCATTATGCTGCAAAGCTTCACGACTGGGTCTGGTCCTCAATTTTGTGTCGCTAGCCACACCCCTGTCGCTAGGCCATGTATCGCGCCACGAGGCTAGCGACAGGAGTCTAGGGACAGTTTCTTCTTCATTATGCTGGTGTGGCGCGGAACCCTCCTGTGTCGCTAGGCCATGCTCCGCGACAGGGGCCTGGCGACACAGTCTTTCTGGACTGGCTTCCTCTTTCTTCTGTGCTTGTGGCGCTAAACTTCCCCCTGTCGCTAGGCTATGTTCCGCGACAGGAGTGTCTAGCGACAGGGTATTCTGGACACTGCCAAGTTGGGCCAAATGGGCTAGAATATGTATTTTTGTGGGCTTTTCTTTCTTTTCCCATCTTTTTGTATTTTGTGGGCTTGTTTTATTCTTTTGCCCATCTTTTTCATTCCTTTTTCTTTTTCTCATGTTTTTGGATTTTTCTAACACAAATATGTAATAAAATTACATATTTATGCATTTCTCATACCAGCTCAATATTTTTACAATTATGCATAAATCAGTCCAATTCAACTGCTTTCTTATTTAATATAAGACCGGAATGCGATCAAATGCCCGTCTTAGACACGGAAATGGATTGAAATTAATGGTCATTTCTAGCCATTATCAACATCCTCACATTTAATACTGATCGTCCCCGAGCAGTCAGAGTCAATGTTCTAGAGAACACGGACTCTGCATATTCAATTCATTTTAGTGGCTTCATAAATCACATTCTTTTTGGATTGGGATAAGACAATCAAAACTTCAACTGTTAAATTCCCTTGATTGCAGTGTTTAATGAAATGATACTTGCTCACTACATCGGGCCTACAAATCGAACATTATTATCAACTCTTCATGAATATCATGTTCGAAAAATGCAGGGATTAAGAATCAGAATTAAGGTATGACACGAACATAATTCATAAAATAGAGCCTCACATATAAGAGAATCGGAAAATTTACTCACTCTCAGTGGGGTTTAATCAGTGAACACTGAAAATCAGATTTGATTAAATTATCCCATAAGCTTGCAATCAGACCAACTCGCCACCGGCTCATTTCCTCAAATCGAGATCATGAGGTCTTATTCAAAGGTTATAACAGGGCATACGGTTGTAACATTTGGTAGGAAAGGGAAATTATTGGGCTAGGAAGTGGCAAGAATTAATTCTATCATAATATGGCATATTTTAATTTAGAGGTTTTACGATCATCAATATTTCTTCTTTCTTTTGCTTTTCTCTTCTATTGCATGACATTAGACTACGTCTAATTTGCTTTGTCATTTGCAATTTTATTTGTGTTGAATTGAATTCAACTTCTTTTTTTTTGAATCGGTTTATAGCTTACCGATTAATACATTTTTGATGATCATAAGTTTAATGCCTTGATAGAATTTATTCTTGCACACTTGGGTTTGAATGTTTTGGTCTTTTTGTTGGCTAAGAAAAATATAGAGGGCTTCAAAGAAAAATTAGGCTTAAAGGCTCAGATTGGTCAATCCTAAAGGAAAAATATTTTGGGTTTGGATTTCAAACGAAGGCCAAAATTTTGGGTTTTCTAAGTGCCTCGATCATCTGCTCGATTTTGGGGATATGGCATGGTCTTGAATCGGTCCCAATTGCACGTTTTAGTTTCCTTTAATCAAAATGATTCACACACATCAAATAAAAGAAATGAGTAAAAGTGACTCCTGGCTCAAGCCTCACAGGTTGGATTGATTCATGTCATATATTATTCTAAAATTTAATCAAAGCTTAATTCTAACAATCTATTCAATCAAAATTTCTAACATGCAGGTTTATTACCCAATAAGCTGATCGCATCATTAAATTTTTATAGCTCAAAACCTTAGGAATTCATGTCATGCATGTTCTCGATTATATTATCCCAATTTTAAAAGTTTGAAAATTTAATCACAAGCCTAAATTCAACATGTGAATTCAGAGCAGGTTTATGCACATTTTTGCTGGTTATTTAATTTAAAGCAGTAAAGAGGCACTGCTGACATACGGAGCATGTCAACAGCATATTTTTGGCCTGACAGTCACTTATTCATCTCGGACTGTCAGACATCTTTTCAAAGGAAATAAATAAAAATTGTTGCGGATCTCAAACTTGAGTTCAATTTGTGGAAAGCGATAAATTACATCATTTATAAGAGATTCTTATGCAGTTAGTACGAACCTGCATACAAAAGAAGAAATCCCTTATATGATGCCTACACTAGAGCTTAAGTAAGATACATCATATTAGGATTCATTCTTCCTACACTCTTCTTTCTCAGAACATGTATCTGCTCCAGTGGACGAAACTTGTCAAGTCACATCGCAGACACCAGCCATTGTGGTCCCTCAGGGGTTCATGCATCCTTGTACAGTAGACTCGGGGTGGTTGGTTTGCGAATAGGTAGGGAGTGTTTGGATCGTCCGCCATCCATGAGAGAGTGTTGGTGGATGTGTAGTTCAGGACCGATCGATCGGTCACCATTCTCTCTATCATCCGAATCCCCTGATTGACCTGGCCTTCATCTAGCTTGCTCATAAGCATCAGTCCACGGGTAAAGATTGACGCTTTGTGATTGTCCTCGATGCCTGGCCGCAGTAGTTCACATGCTTGTTCCTCATCCCCTTCTGCGAATGCTATGAGTGCTGGGACGATTTGAAGATTGAAGTTTCCAGCCTCCATGCATGTGTGCAGAAATCTCTCTTTCTGCCACCGAATCCTCTCTTGCCACTGCCTCACCTTAGAAGTGTCCAACTCGCATCGCTTGTACACGATGGCGAGATTTCCTGCGTCCCTGAGCTTTTTGCATGTCTCTTGTGCAGCGAACACTTCCCTAATTTCGTCCTCTCCTATTCGGGAGAGAATTTCACCTAGGAGCTCTAGTGGCAAGTCCTGCAGCTGGGTTCCTTCGGGTGCGGGATCTGGGATAAGACGGTTGTCCCTGAAAAGATGAGAAGTGATGAATCCAATTTTTTATAATTTCCTCAGAATTTATTCAAGTTTAGAAACCAACATCCTCACATTTAGAGTTTTGCTCTAAATGTGAGATTATTAAGTTTCTGACTTGGATTTTAATTTAAAGTATGGGTAAATGAAGAGATAGGGGTCATTGGGCCCCTATATATTTTTAATGGGCCATTGGGCCCAAAAGTTTGATTTTCCAATATTATTAAACAAGTTCGAGAAACTTGTTGAAAATGGAATGAGATGTATGGATGGGGTGAAATGCTCAAATTTTGGAATGTGCAGTGGAGGCGTGGCGCAATGGATTTTCTATTTCTGGATTGCCTAGACTGTCTCGGACAGTTGAAGCATTCCCAAAAATTTTGCAAACACTATTTTCAATTTTTAAAGAGTTGACTTGTATTATTAAGAAAAGTGGGATGTGAGTGGTCCCATTTGGATTTTTGAAAAAGATAACAGTTGGGTGACAAAAATACTGCTATTTACTTGTAACACCCCGGATTTGGTAACCCAGGCCGAGGTGTCACCGCCGCATCTCCCTAGCAAGACACGGATTCCCGAGCTCGCTAAGGAGGTGCAAGGCTTATGGGTATACAAAGTTTTAAAACATTCGGCAATGAATCCGGAATTTATTAATACTTCAAATCAAGTACGATAGTAAAAATCATCATGCATGGATAAGGTAAATGCAGCGGAAAAGTAATCACGGCCAACACGGCCAAAACCTCGGGTTTAACAGACCCGGTAAAACAGTAGTATGATGCAGTAAAAAAAATGTTCACAAACATATCCCCCCAAATGCGCGTGCATGCGTCACTCGACATACTCTGTAGAAAAAGGAAATGACAACGGTTGTCAGTATAAAGATATACTGAGTAAGTTAATCCCTAACTAACAAATAAAAGGGGTTACATGTGTTTAAACTAAAGATCTCGCTTACCGTACGTGTATTTAAAAAAAATACATAATTTATTAGCAGCGGAAAACATGATTAAGGACTTAATTTTAAAAGCGTAATTTAAAGCATAATTAAATATGCATAAATTTTAAATACATAATTAAAGACATGATAAATACGATTTAAGCATAATGAAACACTCACACAAGTCTTTCACATTTCATCCCGTAGACTAAGAAGAGGACACCATACCGGGAGATCACTAACGAGGCAATCTCAACATAGGACCACTAACGAGGCAGTCCAAACAATGGGAGACCACTAACGAGGCAGTCTCAAAAGATAGTAGGACCACTAAGAGGCGATCCAAAGAGATAGTAGGACCACTAACGAGGCGATCCAAAAATACAGCGCGCGAGATCACTAACGAGGCAATCTCAGATAGTAAGGAGACCACTAACGAGGCAGTCTCAAAGATAATGATAGCATGACGATCGGCTCAGCTTAGTGAACGGGATTTTTTGAAAGTTCGTATTTCAAAATTATCAAATGAACGATATCGCGTTTTTCATAGTTCGAGTTTTCTCAAGTTCGAAAAATCCTATTCGAGGCAGTTTACGCCTTTCTTAATTAAAAATTCGTCTTTACACCAAAAATTCTGAAATTTTTACAGTAATTTAAAAACACACACACGAACAACTTTCATGTTTTAAGTTTTTGGAAATAAGGTTCCGAAGTGAGTCGAAATTCGAGTTCATTGCAAGGAATAATTTCGGTCTTAAAAACTGTTTTCGTCACAGGTTCGTGCAACGCTGATTAAAAATTCATTTCAAGACCAATCGATGCGAAATTTTTACAGTAACTACAAAACACGTTAAGGAACAACTTTAATGTTTTAAGAATTTGGAAATAATGAATTCTTGGTACTCAAAAATCGACCACAACTCACTGCATACTCGCGGGTTCCGAATAGGGTTTAAAACAGTTTTGAAAATTCGACCGATTGACATATCAAATGAACACCAAAATCCGTGAAATTTTATATGCATACTCTAGACACCATTATCTACCACTTTTGTTTAGGAATGCAAAGTTAAATCATTCGAAAAATGGGTGAAAAACATGCATCAAGTTGAGTAAAGAAAACTGTCACAGTTTAAAAATGTTCGGGTTGTCACAGAAAGTTTTCGGCGTGATTTGGGATAGCAAAACTTAATGTCAACGGCTGAAATTTGGACACAAGATAGATAATGGTGTTAGGAACAACTTTTGTGCTGAAAAATTCTCAGTTTGAATTCTCGAAGGTCGAGTTTTAGGCGAGTCTTTGAAATTGGTCGAAAATAGGGTTTTTGAAAACCGATTTTTGTTACAAGCCTATATCTCGAGTTTTAAACAACAAACAACCACGAAAATTTGTGAATAAGGTTTTAACTTACTTAGAATGAGGATAGGGTCGCTGGATTGGGTTTCCGGACGTCCTAGGGTCACGACGAACGGCCAACTTCTCCGATCGCTTTTTGTTCGTTTTCCGACGGGAAATCGTAGTAAGGAAAAAGGGTTAGAATATGAGTTTCTGAGATATATGGACGAATTAAAACTTTGTACAATAGCTTACCAAGAGTCTAGAGGACAGGGCTTGGTTCCTTTCGCCTTGCCGTCGCCGGAATACTTGCCGGAAAGTGAGTTCGGAGAGGTTTCGACTTGGAGAGGAATATTGGAGGTGGCTAGGGTTTGTTTTCTGGAAAATATAGGGGAGGGGCGGCCACACAGCCTCTATAACCTTCCCCCATTGCCTTGATCCGCTTCCCCTTGATAGAGGATGGATTTTTGGCAAGAAAATCACTATGGAAGGAAAGTTTACACCTCCTGCACCTCTGGCGCGCTGGTGACGCGCACATAAGCCTTTGTCCGCGCGGAGCACGCGTGGTCTGCCCTGGAGTCGCGACTCCTCCGTCCGCGCGGTGGCCGCGCGGCGGCGCGCGGAGAGCGCGGGCCGGCCGGACCGGTCGGTTCGGCGGTCCGCGTGTTCCGTCGGGTCTTTCCTTGCTTTCCCCTATCGGTTTTCTACGTGTTAGCTCGATTCCTTGGGTCGTCTCCGGTTCGGAATCTTTTCCTTAAACTTGTTACGAGTCCAGCTTATCGCTCGCAACATTTCCGTGTCCTAATTAGCCTAGTCTAAATTGGTTCCAACTCCTCCTATCGTCCTTGTGATCTATTTCGTGATTTAT
The DNA here is from genome assembly GCA_030278955.1 of Hygrophila difformis. NCBI lineage: Eukaryota > Viridiplantae > Streptophyta > Magnoliopsida > Lamiales > Acanthaceae > Hygrophila > Hygrophila difformis. The sequence continues at coordinate 34,248,832 of JAOANR010000011.1, read as the reverse complement.
TTTGTGATTTATTTCGTGACTGAACTTAGAAATTTGTTCCAAGCGCCTACGTACCCTGTGAAGGGATCAAGTCATGACATAGTTCAAAACAATTTGAATTTGTTTTTTTTCCTCGGGTGTTACATTACTCACACTATAGTTCCATTGGGAACAAAAAGAACACAAACCAATTATTAAAGCTATCAACTATTTTTGTCTTTTTCCAAAAGGTCACTTTTATTAAAAAGAAAGTGGAAGTCTCCAATTGGGTGTTTGTACTATGTTTCCATAAACAAACAAACATTCATTCCCACAAGATTGTCACATGTGGAAACAAATATGCCAAAAAGATCTTTCCACTTTAATGTTCCAAGATAACACTGCAGAAACATTCATTTCAAGATCAAAAACAAAGTTGAAAAAGAGCATCAAGCATTTAACCCTACTTTTTTCAAAAACTCAAGATAGGAAAAACCAATAACATCTTGGTGTTCGAAACAACACCCTAACATTCATCAGTTCTTCTTTTCCAGTTTCAAACTTCAAACTTAAAATTTTAACCCTTAACAGTCTTTTAAAACAGTTTCTCAAACAAGTTTTTAAGGGTTTCAAAGAGGTTTTAAAGCAATCACTCAAAACCGGGAGCAACCAAAAATCAAAACAGAAAAAGAAAGGCATACAAGCCACATTATGTTCTTCTCAAAACCAAGTAAAGGTAAAAGAACAAGGAAAATGGAAAGAGCCATGAACAGGAGGAAAAATGGGATTCTACCCTGCTCTCCTTGGTTCAGGTCTGGGTAAAGGTCCCAGATTTGGAAGGATCCTCTAAAATCTGTCCATAGTTTCCCTTTGAAAATTGAGTGGATTGGTGCGAAGAACACGGTGGTGTTCGTTCGGGAGAGCAGAGAATGAGAAGGGGGAGTTGAAGAGATGAAGCGTCGAATGAAACTGACGTGAGTGCAGGGAGAAGACAGGTGGGAGAGGGGGGGTATAAATACTGAAAAAGCTGGTCGCGGAACCCCAGACCGTGTCGCGGAACAAGGTTTCGCGACCAGGGCCTAGCGACATTAGACATGTCGCGGGAGTGGGGTCCAGTCGCGAGGCAGTGCCTCGCGACAGGGGTATCGCGACCGAGTTCTGTAAAAGAAAAAGTCAACGGGGAAAGGTGTCGCGGAATAGAAGGCCGGTCGCGAGGTCATGGCCCGCGACAGGGGTTCCGCGACAGCGTCAGAAGGAGTTAGAGATAAATGTGAGTGTGTCGCGGGACCAGGCCTGGTCGCGGAGCATTGCCTCGCGACACAGTGGTTGCTTCGCGACACAAAATTTTGAATTTTCAAATTTTTCATGGTCTGGGCCCGAGCGTGGTATTGGGCCTAAATCCACTTTATTTGATTTGGACCTGAATAAATTCAATCCAAATAAATTCAAAATACTGGGCTGAAATTTAAAGAAAGATCCCCTTGCATAAATTAGGTTGGGTTAATTCCATTCGTTTGCAAAAATTATTCCGGATTTAAATTGCTTCAAATTCCGGAGATATTTTCTTAAATTCATGGAATTAATCCAACCAAGAACCTGGTTTTCCGTGTTACTTTTCTGTTCCTTCTTTTTGATGGTTCTGAACTTTCTGCAAGACAGATAAATGAAACGCATTAGATTTTCTCCAAATATCAACATCCTCACATTTAGAGTCTTAGTACTCTAAATGTTTAATTGATTTTTGGGTACTCTCCTGTTATGAAAATAATATACTATATATATAGACTGAATTTTTTTTTATGTTTTTAATGCTGTTTCTTATTAAGTGTAAGCCGGGTCTGCCACTGCTTGGCTTTCTTTCTCCGGATCGAACTGTCCGAGGTACTCCTTCAATCGATGTCCATTCACCACTATGTTGCCCTTGTCAGTTCGGATCCTGACAGCTCTATTTTCAAAACCTCTAGCACTTCATGTGGTCCTTCCCATCTGGATTTGAGCTTTCCGGGGAACAGCTTTAACCTAGAATTGAATAATAACACGTTTTGACCAACATAAAAATGCTTAGACTTAATCCGGCGATCGTGCAACTTTTGGGTCCGCTCCTTGTAAATTCGAGAGCTTTCATAAGCTTGCGCTCGTATTTCCTCAATTTCATTGAGGTCCAACTTACGTTTGCTCTGAGCAACTTTCGGATCGAAGTTGAGCGTTTTAACGGCCCAGTAAGCTTTGTGCTCTAACTCTACAGGCAAATGACAGGCTTTTCCGAAGATAAGCCTATATGGAGACATCCCAATGGGAGTCTTATATGCTGTGCGGTATGCCCATAGAGCATCGTTGAGCTTACGTGCCCAATCCTTACGGGTTATCCCGACAGTGGCTTCGAGTATGTGTTTGATTTCGCGATTGGATACTTCGACTTGACCACTAGTCTGGGGATGATAAGGCGTGCCTATCTTATGGAGGATTCCATTTTTACTCATTAAAGTTTCGAAAGCTTTATTAATAAAGTGTGTTCCTCCATCAGATATCACCACCCTAGGTATGCCAAATCTACTGAAAATGTTGTTCTTGAGGAACTTGATGACTTGGCTACCATCATTGGTCGGTAATGCGACAGCCTCGACCCATTTGGACACGTAATCGACAGCTACCAAGATATAGTAGTTTCCACCAGATGGTGGGAACGGTCCCATGAAGTCAATGCCCCATACATCGAAGATCTCAAGAGTGAGAATCCCCTTTTGAGGCATCTCATCCCTCTTGGAGATGTTTCCTAATCTTTGGCATTTGTCACAACCTTTCACAAATGTCCTGCAATCCTCATAGATGTGAGGCCAATAAAATCCACACTCGAGGACCTTGTGGGCCGTTCGAGCGGGACCGTGGTGACCTCCATATTCGGATTCATGGCATTTTCTGACAATTTGATAGGCTTCATGCTCGGTCACACATCGCCTGATTATTGAATCGGCGCAGTGTTTGAAGAGATAAGGTTCTTCCCAGAAGTAGTTTAATACATCTCGGCTGAACTTATTCTTCTGATGATTGTTCGAAAACTGTGGGGTTATTCCGCATGCCAAGAAGTTAGCGATGTCGGAAAACCATGGACATGCTTGATCGTGCAAGTGTAAAGCGAACAACTGTTCGTCTGGGAACTCTTCATTGACGGCTTTTTCCTTTTTATCATTATCTAATCGAGATAAGTGGTCAGCAGCACCATTATCTCGACCTCGCCTATTTTTTATTATGATGTCGAATTCTTGCAACAGAAGTACCCACCTGATTAATCGAGGTTTTGCATCTTGTTTGCTAAACAAGTATCTCAATGCAGAATGATCGGTGTATACTATAGTCTTCGTACCTATAAGGTACTGTCTGAATTTATCAAACGCGAAGATTACAACATACATCTCTTTGGCCGTTGTGGTGTGATGCACCCTGTGAAACCACATTTAAATGAGCTTAAATTGTACTAAAATATGTCCAAAATGAGTGCATTTTACCTCAATTCATTGCACTTTTAGGTGTATTTCATGTGCTTTTATTTTTCAAGTGATCATGGTTAGATTTGGCTTATCTAGGTTAAATTTACCATGTTTTTATGTGTTTTTAATAAGACTTTGGCAAACCTAATGCATTGCAATGTTGTTTCAGGCATTTAAATGATGAAGAGCGATGTTCGGAAGCTTTATTTTTGAAAATAAGGAATATTTAATGTGATATATGCCAAGATTCAGACTTAGAAAAAAAATAGAAAAAAAAGAAACAAAAAAAAGAAAAAAAGAAAAAAAGTTGAAATCTTCCCAGAATGCTCCGCACAGGCATGGCGGAGCCTAAACTGCCTTCCGAGCACCGCATCAGGCACCGCTTCAACACTTAGAAAAATTTCAGAGGTGAAAAAGCTTCAGAATGCACCGCACCTTCTTGGCGGTGCATAAAACACCCTTCAGGCGCCACAAAATGCACCGCATGGTAAATTTTAGGAAATTGTCAGAATGCACCGCACCTTCTTGGCGGCGCATAAAATGCCCTTGGAGCGCCACTTTTTGCGCCGCAGGAGAAAATTTGGAAAATGTCAGGATGCGCCGCATCTCCTTGGTGGCGCCGAAAACCTCTTCCGAGCGCCATTTTATGCGCCACAGTCGCGGTTGGGCAGTTTTCTAACCTCCCGAACTCGGTTTTAAACACCGTTTTTCGTCATTTCTTCAATCCCAGACTCATATTATCGACAAAAGGACTCTGCAACTTTGGAGAAGAAGGCCGATAACACCGAACCATGCCGGAGGAAGTGATCAGAACGTCTTCTCTGACTGTGTTCTTCGCATTCTAGGTGTTGTTTTTCTTTTTCTCGCTTTGTAATGTTTAGGATTTGCTTTTAAACATAATTTCCTACAGTTTTCATGTTTGTAAATGGATTTCTATGTTCTTCGTATTAGAAGTGTTCTAGAACGGGAGTTCGGAATTACTTTGAAGTACGAATCTATGTTTTTATGGAAGCAATAATAATGATCGATGTTTATATGTTAATCTGGATAAATCTGTAATGATGTTAGAATTTGAATTAGGATTGTTGTTTTACTGCATAAAATGAATCGATGATTCTGTATTCTCTTTAATCTGATGTCTATGTCATTAATCTGCAATTCAGAATTGATCGATCTTTTCTATTATTCCATTTACAGTAATCTGGCAATATCCTAATCTGTTCACATTCTAAATTTAGTATTAAAATCCATTTTACCATGTTTTATCAATATTTTACCATAATTGTTAGATTATTTACACTATTCTGCATAATTTAAATGTTAGAATCTAATCTGTATGATTTCTGCTTTGCTAAATCGGGAGATAAAAAGTGGAAATTAGATTTTAGTACCGGTCTTGGGAATAAATCATATTAAAATAGATTTTGGCATGTGCACGCTGATTTGGGAAATGAAATGTGTCGTTTAATCACAATAGGAAAATTTGTATGCTTGGGAAAGACTCAAATTTATGCCTAGACTGATGATTGCAGAATGTTAGATAATTTAATTTGCTTCCATGAAGTCTGTTTTTACAAATTATGAAAATTAGGAAATTGGTATATTTTTAATCTTTATAAAATCATTAATTATGCTGAAATTGATCTTTTTAGACATTGGGAAATGCTAAATCATTATGCAATTTCACTCTTATATAAAGATGGCAAGTTCTAAAATATTACAAGCATATATCTTATCTTTATTTTTATTATTTTAAATTTTTAACTTGCTTTATTTTAAATTTAATGTCACTATTTTTAATTGAATCACCATTAGAATTAAACAAACTCTTTTCAAAATATAATATATATATTATTAATGAACTTAAAATGACTAAGTTTTCTCCAGAATGAAATAATATTTTGAATTCCCTTGGGTTCGACCCGGTATTCACCGGTTTTTATTACTTGATGACAACCATCCGCTTGTGGTAAAATATGAGTAGTGAAAATTACCCATCAAGTTTTTGGCGCCGTTGCCGAGGAATTATTGTGAAAATTATGTTATTTTAAGTTCATTTAAATATATTTATGTTATTTATACTTTTTAAATATTTTTATAACTTTTTGCTATTCTATGTCGTGCAAGGGCATCGAGCTAAATCAGTGTGTGATCCTGAAATTTGAAAGAATATTGGGTTTCTCATCTAAAAAAGAGGAAGATTTGCAAGAGAACAAGTGTGAGGATGGTGGCGAGTTGTATACAGCATATATAATTGAGGATTTCAAGTGGATAGCCTCGATTGAAAAGCCACCTACACTTTATTTAAAGGTATTACCAACACACTTGAGGTACGTATTTCTCAATAAATTAGATTACTTTTAACTAAATGCATTACACCAAGTGTTGATATTGGATGCTAGAAAATTTGAGATTAAATTCCACCTCTTGACAACATTACAACTTTAATGAGTTTTTTTTTTTTTTGAGGGAATGCTGATATATTAGAATGTTAATCAATAATTTTCTTATGATTGCATTACCTTTATTTAAATTGTTGTATAAAGATGTGCAATTTGACCTTATAACTCATGAATGACAGGATCATGGAAGTGCACCCACCATTTAGACCTTTAATTTAGAAAATGGTGCATTTATCTTTGAAAGCTAATTAGGAAAGAGAATTCACATAGTGCCTTTGCATGCTTAGCAATAGTTATTTATGTCTTTTGCTTAATATGTTTGATTTTCTTTTATTTTAGTTTATATGTTTTACTTACAACTAAAAAAAAATATAAAAATGATTCTTGCATGATTTTCATTATATGTAATTTTGGAGTGACTCTTAAGAATTAGAGTGATCAATAACTGAAAGAATTTTTGTGGTGATTTAAGTAGAATAGGAGAAAGGCTGAAATAAATTGATAGAGGGGTTGACGAAAACGAACAGAATTTCATAGATATTTATAGGGGATGATTAGAACTAATTAGGGTAGTTTTACTAAACAGATGAATAGGAATATGGATGCAATATTAGGTTTCATTTAAACAAATCACGCAATGTATTTTTGCTACAAAGTCTGTACAAATACTGAGTTTTAGATGCCATTCTTCGTAAATGGTTTTCAAAAACTCAGTTAAGCACCGAAAGTAGCACAAACAAGGCATTTTGGGTTTCATTCATACTAATAATGCGTAAAAACTTGTTTGAGCACCACATATAGTATTAAATGGAATTGTTGGGTTTGTGCCAAACTTGAATTTTTACAAAAATCCATTCTAATTCATCTCCAATTAGCTCAAATTTAATCATAGATCTTCTAATTGGGCTTAAAAACCTACCCATTTAATGTAAACCTTAAAAAATAATCAATGGGGAGTTTTTCCTTTTTATCGCATCGGTACAAAGTCTTGTTCGAATTCTTGCAATGGAATCTGATCCCGTTAGGTCGAATGAATAAATGGATAGGGGCCTTTTGGCTTCAATTTGAACGAATTCACCGCCGTATAATAAATAAATAAAATAAAAGAAAATAATAATAAAATAAAATAGTCATCTCCCTCCTGTTCTATCTTTCACAGTCCTCTCTCTATTAAATCTCACAACCGCAGTCATCATCCTCAATTTCCTGTCCACCACAGTTTAAAAAATAATAATAATAATAATAAAAAAATAAAAATAAAAATAATAATAAAAATAAAAATAATAATAATCTGTTTTTGTTTGTCTTTATTATCATATTTATGGTTTATGCATGTTTTTATTTCGATTTTATATGTCACGTTATGCTTAATTGTTTAGGTCTTTAATTTTGTTAATAAAATATGCCCCACCATATTTTTAATTTAATAATTAAGTAGTGCATGTTATGTGGTGAAAGTAGAAGCTGAAATGTACTCGATAATTGAAGCTGAAATTGAGGCTCAAGAACCCTAATTTCTCAAATTTGAGGATTCTTGTTCCAAGTGCTTCCAAAGCTTCACTTATGGTAAGAATATCTATCCTAGTCAATAATTCATTCAATTTTGTGATTGGGAATGTATTATTGTTGGTATTTGTGTTGTTGCTTTGATTTTGGGTTTATTAGAATGTGGGATTAAAACTTGGTTTAAGTGCATGAATGTTAGGTTGAAGTGAACAATATGGTATTAGAACATGTTTTCAAGCTCAACTTCAAAAGTTTCAAATTATTTATCAAAATTTTAGGATTGCAGTGTTCTAAAAACTGAAATTACAGCTTGGGAATTCTGAAAGTTTGTTTAAAATGAGTTAAAATAACATGTTTAATCTTTTAAGTTGATCTATAAATATTGTTAACCATGTTGTTTTAATCTACATTAATAACTTTTGGTAACATTAAAGCTTGAAACCTCATGTTTTTCTAATTTATGAAAAAGAAACATTTTTATTATAAAAACCCATCCTATCAATTTTTAACTAAAAAGGCAAACTTATGATATTTAAAACAATAAACTGAAAGTTCTTGATCATTAATTCGAATCATTAATAAGAAATAGTTTGCTAATTTGGTTAGCTTTAAGCATTAAATCTGAGATTTTTAACAAAAAGGGAGTTGTTATAACTTAAAATTGTGTTCTTTTTAATAATAAGTTTTAAGTTCTAAAAAGTGATTTTCTTAAATTTGTAAGAAATTTAGAACTTATAGCTTGTAAAATAAAATATATTGGTGTTGTTTAGATCCCACATTCTAGGTTGATATATGTTTGCTTTATATATTGCACTTAAGTTAAACTTTTGGTTTAAACCTAAGTGTGAGGATGGGGAGCAATGCATATATTTAACACTAACCCGAAGTTTTTGTGTAACCAGGTTCCACAAATAATGTATAAGAAATACATTTGTTACTTGGTTGGATGTTTTTGCTATGAATATTGGTTTGCTCTGCTATGCACTACTTAGGTGTTTTATTTATAGTGAATATGGTAAGCATGTGGTTAAGTTTATATTTATGTTTAATTTATGTTTATGCATGTTTTTAATTCTAATAAAATAGCTCTTACTTGAATCATGTTAAACTGGAATGTTGTGAGCTGTTAATTTGATAATAGGAAAGCAAATAACCATGATAATTGATGAAGAAGCGGGATTAATGTTGTTGAAGTGTCGAATCTTTATGATTTTACACAATGCAGGCATTAAAATCAATAAATTATGATGTATAGATCATATTAAAGAAAAAGCTGAAAATTTTTATCTATTTAAAAGGTATGATCTAATTCAGTCTAACTTTTTAAATGCATGCTATATTCTTATTTTTGAAATTAAAAAGTTTTAATCCCACATTTTAAATCTTTCATTATGCACTTAAACTAAACTGGTAGTTCAGTTTAAGTGTGAGGATGGAGGAGTTTCTATTATGATCACATTCCCGAAATTCTTCATCAACAGGTCCATTTAGTTATTCAATGTATAAACCATTTATTTAATACATCATACATGGTTGAGTTATCATAAAGAATGAGGGTATATTTTGCTATAGCTATTGGCATTTTGCTGTAAATTATGTTATAGAACTTATGATGTTTTGCTTTTGGCGAATTCTAAAATTGATTATCTATCAAATCTGTCCATACTTCTTAAAGTTGCTGGAAATTGTTGTTAAAATGTTATAATTTGAGTTATGGATGGTGTTTTATGATTCTGATTACTTTGGAATTCCCATATGCACTAACAATCATATTTTCTTGAGTAATTGTTATATATACATATTAGAAGCAGGATATGCCAACAAAGGAGCAAGATGACAGCCGTGATGATAAAGTGAAATTCAGAGTCCTAAACATTCCAGGTGTGATCTTTTCATGTTTTATGTTTACTGATTTGAATGGAATAAATTTGTAAGAGCTTAGTTATCTTTTTAATATTTTCTTATGCTTTAGAATAAATATGGTAAATGCTTTAGGTTGGATATATTGAATATGTTAGATTAAATTGTGTTTTCACAGTGTGCTATTATTTGAATTACCACATCACAACCAATCTTAAGAGAAATCCGAATAAGTCTAACTGTTCTGCTTAGATCCGATTTTACAACTTAATGAGCATTATGATTCTTAGTTTAAAGTCCTAGACTTTGTTAAATTGTCATGCTAGTTGTTCGAACTTTGGTGACGATTCTACTTACCTTGCAGAAAGCTCTTTGATTAATTAGACTGGTTTATTTGTTATGTGGAGAGTTATCATTATTTATATAAGAATATGCTCGTTCCATGTCTCCTTAAATGCTTAATTTTAAATAAAGTCAGAGTAAAACCCCTATATATTTTAAAAAAAAACATTAGATTAAATCTTGCAAAAATAAATGAAAAAAAATGCAAGAGTAAAAAAAAAATCCGAATAAAGGGGTATTAAACAGAATATTTATAAACTCTTGGCTATATGACTGGCACGAATTCTTAGACATAAGTAGCTTTTGGAATTCAACCGTCTATAACTCAGCCAAAGTGTCTAGAATAATTGTGAAACCGAGTCATTAATTGAGCAAATTTGAAGACAGGAATAGAAAAGCATATTTACATTATTCACTCTCCCATTTCGAGTTGCTATGTGTAATTAATCTACTTTTTGTACTGTAAGTGTTTTGGATATCTGGTTTAGACAACTGATGCATGAAACTTTACCTTGTTCTAGCACATTAAACTTTTGAATCTTTTTAGCTCATTGCGTTGTTGAAATTTATGATTTGGCAGAACTGTAGAGACTTCATCTTTATTATCTTGATTGGCATGTTGATGTGTTAATTGACTTCATTGCTCAAGGGACGAGCAATATTTAAGTGTGAGGATGTTGATGCACCCTGTGAAACCACATTTAAATGAGCTTAAATTGTACTAAAATATGTCCAAAATGAGTGCATTTTACCTTAATTCATTGCACTTTTAGGTGTATTTCATGTGCTTTTATTTTTCAAGTGATCATGGTTAGATTTGGCTTATCTAGGTTAAATTTACCATGTTTTTATGTGTTTTTAATAAGACTTTGGCAAACCTAATGCATTGCAATGTTGTTTCAGGCATTTAAATGATGAAGAGCGATGTTCGGAAGCTTTATTTTTGAAAATAAGGAATATTTAATGTGATATGTGCCAAGATTCAGACTTAGAAAAAAAAAAGAAAAAAAAAGAAACAAAAAAAAGAAAAAAAGAAAGAAAAAAAAGAAAAAAAAAAGTTGAAATCTTCCCAAAATGCTCCGCACAGGCATGGCGGAGCCTAAACTGCCTTCCGAGCACCGCATCAGGCACCGCTTCAACACTTAGGAAATTGTCAGAATGCACCGCACCTTCTTGGCGGCGCATAAAATGCCCTTGGAGCGCCACTTTTTGCGCCGCAGGAGAAAATTTGGAAAATGTCAGGATGCGCCGCAGCTCCTTGGTGGCGCCGAAAACCTCTTCCGAGCGCCATTTTATGCGCCACAGTCGCGGTTGGGCAGTTTTCTAACCTCCCGAACTCGGTTTTAAACACCGTTTTTCGTCATTTCTTCAATCCCAGACTCATATTATCGACAAAAGGACTCTGCAACTTTGGAGAAGAAAGGCCGATAACACCGAACCATGCCGGAGGAAGTGATCAGAGCGTCTTCTCTGACTGTGTTCTTCGCATTCTAGGTGTTGTTTTTCTTTTTATCGCTTTGTAATGTTTAGGATTTGCTTTTAAACATAATTTCCTATTGTTTTCATGTTTGTAAATGGATTTCTATGTTCTTCGTATTAGAAGTGTTCTAGAACGGGAGTTCGGAATTACTTTGAAGTACGAATCTATGTTTTTATGGAAGCAATAATAATGATCGATGTTTATATGTTAAATCTGGATAAATCTGTAATGATGTTAGAATTTGAATTAGGATTGTTGTTTTACTGCATAAAATGAATCGATGATTCTGTATTCTCTTTAATCTGATGTCTATGTCATTAATCTGCAATTCAGAATTGATCGATCTTTTCTATTATTCCATTTACAGTAATCTGGCAATATCCTAATCTGTTCACATTCTAAATTTAGTATTAAAATCCATTTTACCATGTTTTATCAATATTTTACCATAATTGTTAGATTATTTACACTATTCTGCATAATTTAAATGTTAGAATCTAATCTGTATGATTTCTGCTTTGCTAAATCGGGAGATAAAAAGTGGAAATTAGATTTTAGTACCGGTCTTGGGAATAAATCATATTAAAATAGATTTTGGCATGTGCACGCTGATTTGGGAAATGAAATGTGTCGTTTAATCACAATAGGAAAATTTGTATGCTTAGGAAAGACTCAAATTTATGCCTAGACTAATGATTGCAGAATGTTAGATAATTTAATTTTCTTCCATGAAGTCTGTTTTTACAAATTATGAAAATTAGGAAATTGGCATATTTTTAATCTTTATAAAATCATTAATTATGCTGAAATTGATCTTTTTAGACATTGGGAAATGCTAAATCATTATGCAATTTCACTCTTATATAAAGATGGCAAGTTCTAAAATATTACAAGCATATATCTTATCTTTATTTTTATTATTTTAAATTTTTAACTTGCTTTATTTTAAATTTAATGTCACTATTTGTAATTGAATCACCATTAGAATTAAATAAACTCTTTTCAAAATATAATATATATTATTAATGAACTTAAAATGACTAAGTTTTCTCCAGAATGAAATAATATTCTGAATTCCCTTGGGTTCGACCCGGTATTCACCGGTTTTTATTACTTGATGACAACCATCCGCTTGTGGTAAAATATGTGTAGTGAAAATTACCCATCATGGTGTAGTTGACTTGGGCCTCATTCAGGGCATGACTTGCGTAATGAATCACGCAATGTCTCCCACCCTTATGTTGCCCAAGAACTGCACCTACGGCGAGATCACTAGCATTGCACATTACCTCGAAAGGTATTGACCAATCGGGTGGTTGCACTATCGGTGCAGAAACCAACATCTTCTTGAGTGTGTCAAAGGCTTGAACACACGCTTCATTTATTACGAAAGAATTTTCTTTACAAAGCATATTAGTGAGCGGCTTGGCAATTTTAGAGAAATCCTTGATGAATCTCCGGTAAAAACCGGCATGCCCTAAGAAAACTCCTAACTGATTTGATCGAGTTAGGAAGAGGGAGATTGGAAATGATAGAAACTTTGGCTGGATCAACCTCAATACCTGCACGAGAAATGCGATGACCTAACACTATGCCCTCAGTGACCATGAAATGGCACTTTTCCCAATTTAAAACAAGGTTAGTGTCCTCACACCTCTTTAAAATCTTTGCAAGATTGGTCAACCAATCTTCAAATGTATCTCCATATACAGAGAAGTCATCCATGAAAACCTCGATGCATTTTTCGATAAATTCAGAGAATATAGACATCATGCATCTTTGAAAAGTAGCTGGTGCATTGCAAAGACCGAAAGGCATGCGCCTGTAGGCAAAAGTGCCATAAGGGCAAGTAAAAGTTGTTTTTTCATGGTCTTCGCTTGAAATAACAATCTGATTATACCCAGAATAACCATCCAAAAAGCAATAAAACTCTCTCACTACCAACCTCTCAAGCATTTGATCAATAAATGGCAATGGAAAATGGTCCTTGCGGGTGGCCTCATTCAGCTTCCGGTAGTCAATACAAACTCTCCATCCGGTCACTGGCCTGGTTGCAACCTCTTCTCCTTGCTCATTCTTGGTTATGCACATCCCTCCTCGTTTTGGCACGACCTGCACTGGGCTAACCCATTTGCTGTCAGAAATAGGATAGATTATACCAACATCTAAGAGCTTGATAACCTCCTTTCTTACCACTTCTTGCATGAGGGGGTTCAAACGCCTCTGAGGTTGACGGGAGGGTTTATACTCTTCTTCCATTAAAATCTTGTGCATGCAAATAGAAGGGCTTATTCCTTTTATATCAGAAATGGTCCAACCTATTGCATGTACATGTCTCTTAAGAATGACCACCAGAGCATTTTCTTGCTCTTGGGAGAGCTTAGCCGAAACAATCACAGGTAATTTTTTATGTTCTGCGAGAAACGCGTACTTGAGATGGTCGGGTAATGTTTTAAGTTCAAGCTCTGGTGGACATTCAACAGAAGGGAGTAATTTGCGAGAAATGGGTAGTGGGAGATCAGATTTACCTTCGGGACCCTGCGTCAGTACAGGGCCCTCTTCTTCCTCTTCGGTGCCATCGTTCTCCTGTGCAGTGAAATCAGCACCGTCATAAGCTTCAAGGTCCCTGGACTCGGGATCCTCAAATTGGACGGCGCTGCACTGTTCCTTTGGCTCAGCACCAGCAGGCATCAGTACCTGCTTTGAAGATTCATACAGCATCATTTCATCATTGTTTCCAGAGTCTAGCTCTCTCCTAACTATTACATCATCAAATGAAAAACAAGAACTGTCGTTCGGGAATTTCTGCAGTTGCTCCATGTCGAAGACAACTTCATCTCCATCAACAAGGAGTGTCACCCTTCCGGATTTGGCATCTATTAGCGCCCCGCCTGTGGCCAAGAATGGCCTGCCTAAAATGAGAGGCATGTCGGAGTCCTCCTCGATGTCCAGAATGATGAAATCCACTAGAAATGGAGTACTGCCGGCTTTGATTATCACATCTTTCAAAATTCCGATTGGCTTTGTAATTGACCTATCTGCAAGCTGGAGCCTCATTTTGACTGGTTCCACCACTTCGAGCTTAAGACGTTTAACCATGGTTAATGGCATAACGTTAATGCTGGAGCCGAGGTCACATAGTCCTTTTCCGGCGTTGTTCTGGCCAATCCGAATCGGCAATGTATAGCATCCGGGGTCCTCTTTCTTCTCTGGCAGCTTCTTTTGAATAATAGCACTGCAAGTGCTATTGAGTACCACCAATTCGTCCTGCTCAACCTGTCTCTTTCCTGAAATCATTTCTTTCAAGAACTTAGCATAGACTGGCATTTCAGAGATCATTTCAATCAAAGGAATGGTAATCTCAACTTCCCGCAGTCTTTTCAGAAATTTTTCAAACTTCAGATCTTGTTGCTTATTTTTAAGTCTATCCGGGTAAAACCCTAGGCATGAACTTGTTTTTGTTATCATGTTTTGGTGGTAGATGGTTAGAGGTTGTACCTTCACCATTACCGTTTTCTGTTTCTGCCGTTCCTTTTGCAGCGTCAGTCTGCTGTTCAGCTTCCTTCTATCCATCCATTGCTCCCTCATCAGCATTGTCAACAGCATCATCATCTTCCTCATGGGTGTTTCCAGTATCCTCTCCCCTTGGTCCAGCCAGTATCTTCCCAGATTTCAAAGTTATTGCTTTGCACTGCGGGTTCTTTTCCGTAGTGCTTGGCAACGTCCCTTTATCCCTTTTCTGCATTTCATTAGCCATCTGTGTAACTTGGGTCTCCACATTTCTGATAGAGGCCTGCAGCTGAGTGTTAATCTCCTTTTGGCTAGTGATAAAATCAGTCATCAAATTCTCCAGCCTTGAAGGAGGCTTTTGATTTTGATTCTGATTTTGGTTTTGGTTCCATTGGCCTTGGTTTGGAATGAATTGAGGCTGGAAATTTTGGGGCTGAAAGTTTTGGAAGTTCTGGGTAGGCTGTTGGAAATTTTGAGGGGTCTCTGCTGGATCTGGGGTTGGAAACCTGGGTTCTGAAAATTCTGGCCCCTATTCTGAATGAATCCTTGGTTATGCTGAGGGTTGAATTGATGCTGTTGTGGTTTGTTCAATAGGTGGGAGTTAAGGGCATTGTTGTTTGAGTATGACAAGTTTGGGTGTCTATTTGGGAAAGCCCCTGCATAGTTACAGCTTTCAGCTGTAATCTGTTCGCATGTATCAGTTGCGTGAGCACCTTGACACAGTCCACAAATCACATCTGTTTGCTGTCCTTGAGTAGAGCTCCCAGCTCCTTGATTAACAGACAATGCTGCCACCTGCTCTTGAAGCTTTTCAATATCTGATTTTTCTACTGAACCTACAGCACATAAACCACGAGGGGGAGGGGAATTAACATCATCAGTTAGAACAGATCTGTTTACACTCATTGCTTCAATCTTGCCCCATGCTTGATCCATTGGAATGTATAGCAGATGTTGACCGCCAGCAGCATCAAGCATGTTTTTCCACGCTGGGGTCAAACCGCTATAGAACTTTCTCAATTTCTCCCAATCATGGAAACCATGCTGGGGACATTTCCGAAGCAAGTTGAAGAACCGTTCCTTTGCGTCATACAGGGACTCGTCTGGCTTCATTTTGAATTCTGCAATCTTAGAGCGGCATTGTAATACCCGTGAATTTTCCATCATAAAATAAAACAGTAATTAAATAAATAAATAATAAATAAAATAAATACCATAAATAAATAAATGAATCCAGCAAATGAATAAATAAATAAAGATAAGGAAATGAGAAATGGGATTTTAACTCAAAAAGGAATTTAATTAAATGAAAAGAATTATTAAAGGAAAATAAATTGTACACCGAAACCCGACACTAATGAACTCGAGGATTCGAGTCCAAACATCCAATTAGACTAAGAATAAATTTAGAGAGAAAGTAGAAACCCGAATATACCCCGGGAATCGGAATTCGGGAGCATAGAGGGATAGAAACCCGAAAGAGAGGCGGAAAGGCACGACGGATCGCACGACCCGCCCGGACCGAAGTCCAGGCGATTGCCGCGCGGTGGCCGTGCGGTGGAAGGTGAAACAGCGCGCCACGACCGCGCCACCCCACAGATTCGTTTGTTGCGTGAATCTCTCGCCCGAACGCGGATTTTTCGACTTTCGGTTGAACATCTCTCGACCCAAGACCTTTAGGTCAGATGTTGGACGCCCTAGGGATTGAGAAATCTATTAATAAGCCCCTTGGGAGCCCCAAACAAGTTTACAAAACCTTACCACCTTCTATACGTTCGAAACCCTAAATTCGGAGTCGACGGATAGCACCAAACAGAGGCAGCAGCTTTGGACGAAAATCCAAGGATCTCCAAACGTTGTGGTAAGCTCTGGTTCGATAAATCTCTTCACGTTTCAATCCGAAAATGGATTCTAACTTCGGTTCTTTTCTTTCTACACCCCGTATTGAATCTAGATCGTAGAACCCGACGAACGGAGAGGAGAAACGGTGATCTGGAAGCCACGCCTCCGAACTAGACATCCCCGACGTTCATAGACACTGTAAGTTAACTCTTACATGGTTTTGGGATGAATTAAAACATTCAAAACTAAAAGATTAACAAGAAACCGAAAATCTGTCAACTATTACTTTCTATCGGCGCAACAGATTTGTTGAATTTTTTCGAACCTTAAAACGAACTCAAACGGAAAAATTTAAAACACGAAAAACGTTCCTAAGACTTAAATCTAGCTACTGTAAATTTTTGAGAATTTTTGGAATTGATCTGATATGCGAAAAAGCATTGAAACCGAGCTGTTTAAATCTAGATCTTGAAATCTTGGACAGAACTTAGGAATGATCTTGATCACGTTTTTGACATAGGATCTAGGCTGTTTTAGATCTTTGGCCGAACATGAAAGTTGTAGATAAATGTCTTAAGATGATCTCTGTCAAATTTCATTAAATTTGGAGTTGAATTGCTATGGTAGAATTCGAAATCTTTAAACTGTGATGCATTAAACTCGGACAGATTTGTTCTTATGCGAAAATTGGCGATTTTGACCTACTTAGGTATCTCGGATTGAAAAAGTTAAAACACGAAAGTTGTAGATCTTGATGTTTCTGAGTCAGATATGAAAGTTTGGAAATTTCGGAATTAAATCTGATTTTAGACGAATTTTGGAGTAAACTGTGATTTACCGAAACGAAATCTTGAAATCTTGTTGAAACATGGAATTAACCGTTAGGGTTGAAACGAGTTGAGATATTATTTCTAAATAAATACAATTGAAGTCAGATTTTAAAAATTAAATCCCCTTACAAACTTGATAGATTAAAATTAGGGGTGAGTGCTCTGCAGGGTGCCCCCTAACGATTCACTTCGTGCCGTAATGGACGATGGTGACCTCGCGCGCTAAACTTGAGATATGGATTGCCTAAACGGCGAAATATAGAGCCTACACTCTCGTGAATATCCGTATGGGTTTCCCGAGGCTCCGGAGTGGTACTGGGTATGGCTGATACGGTTGCGGCCGCCGGGCTACCGGCTAAACTTGTTGACATCACGATTTTATTGTGAAACCTTGAAATACAAAATCGGGAATGTAATGGGGATTCTAAACTAAATTAAATTAGATTAAATTATGTTGTTGTCCAATTAAATTATTTAAATGCTTTATTTAAAGTATGGCGTTTATGATTAAACCATGTGATATGTGTCATTAAATAGAGCCCTGAGATAAATTATGCAATTGGATATGGATTAGATGAAATTAAATATTATGTTATTATCATGCTTTGTTAAATTATTAAATTTATGGCTTTAAAACCCTACGATCATGCATGTGTTAACTTACTCAGCAATTTTGCTGACCAAAACCATTTTTATTCCTTTCCTTACAGAATATGTGGAATGAGCATGTGTGAGCACGATTCATGCATGGGATTTTGGGGAACACTTATTTTGCTTTTAAATTTCGTACTTAGACTATATTATGAACGGGCCTGTTTAACCCGTGTTTTGGCCATGTCGGCCCCTTTTATATTATCCGCTGCGATATTGTACTAAACTAAATATTTCCGCTGCGCTATGCTATTATTATTTTCGAATTATATTGTATGGGCTATTTTGAATGCTTAAAATGTTTTAATACTGCAATACCTAGCCTTGCATCTCTTTAGTAAGCTCGGAGAAACCGTGCCTTACTAGGGAGATGTGGCGGTGACATCCCGACCTGGGTAACCAAAAACCGGGGTGTTACAAGTTGGTATCAGAGCCCGGCTATTTTTAAACTATTATTTTTAAACCATTATTATTTTTAAACTACTATTAATATTTTGACTATTATTTTAAATTTTAAATTATTATTTCCATGGAGGAATTTTTTTTTTTAAAAAAACCCATGGGAAAAATATATATATGGTGCATTAAATTATTATTGGGGGGAAATATCATTTGCATATGCATGTTGCATCTCTGCTATGAACTTAGAATCTTGGAAACTTGAACTTAGAATCTTGGCGAAACTTGAACTTAGCATCTTGGCGAAACTTGAACTTAGAATCTTGGAAACTCGAACCTAGAATCTTGGCGAATTGAACTTAGAATCTTGGCGAATATTAACTTAGATCTCTTGCTTGCGCTAGATGGCTAGTCAAGACATGATGCAGTTGATGATCAAGATGATGAACGCTCACCTTGACACCCAACAAACCATACAACAAATGAAAAACCGTATGGCTCAGTTGGAGGCCAATTTACATCACATGGGCAACTTGAGAGAGGCGGATCATCACCGCATAAACCAACTCGAGCGCCAAGTCCAAACCCTCACTACACAAAACTTAATACTAAAAGAATACATCGATGCCCACGGGCAAGACTGAAACACTATCTTTGACGACCTACTACCGCCGAGTTCGGAGGAGGAAGATCCGGAGGAAGATCCTGCTACCCCACCGGGAGACGTCATGAGGCACTAGAGATTCTATTGTTAGACATTGTTTTGCTAGAAAAATATTTCTACTTTTGTACTAAAATTTCTTTTGAGGAAATAAAATGGCCGGTTTATTTATTTTTTTTTAAATCGAAAGGGAAATTTTAAAATAAAACCCCCGAGGCGTCGTATGCTTCTTAATTCGAACAAAGCACCACGTGCTAAATTGCTACACACATATACATTTATAGAAATTGCTTAGACTATATGCTAAATTCACCAGCCCTAATCTATCATATTTGTACCAGAATGGCACCCAGAGGAAGGGGAAGAGGCAGAACCCAACCCGCCCCCCAAACCACCACTGAAACACCTACTGAAACACCACCAAACGTCACTGAACCAATCCAACCTGATGAGGAACAGCCCCAAGGTGCGCAGGACGCCCCCGCACCGAACAATGTGGGCGATCGTCTTAGGACGATAGAGGAAGTGTTGATTGTGCTCGGGAACGCGCAAGTCAACCAGGGTCAAGCTGCGGCGGTACCTCCGCCCCAAGCTCGCCCTAACTACCTGGCGATGGTGAATCCTTACCAGCCGCCCCACTACGCTGGTGAGGAGGATCCAGCTAAACTGGAGGAATGGATCCGGACTTTTGACAAGCTGCTGGGAGCGGTCAAATGTCCGGAAGGAGAAAGGGTACATGTCGCTTCATACTACTTGGGAGGCGAAGCGGACGACTGGTGGCAAGCAACGCAAGCCAAACTGACTGAAGATGACGAGCCCTACTCATGGATGGAGATGATGGAACTACTCAGGGATCGATTCTATCCCTTGAGTACTAAAGCTGCCATGTACGAAGAGTTCCTGTCGCTGAAGCAAGGAAGCCAAACGGTGCAGGAATACTACACACGCTTCAAGGAGCTGGTGAGGTTCGCACCAAGGCTAGTGCCCACTGATGCGGAAAAGGCACAGAAGTTCGAGATGGGACTAAACCTGTCTGTGCGCGAGGTGATCGCGGGGGTACACTACCCCGATTTGCAAGCCGTATACGATCGCGCCGTAGCGGTGGCACGCGTGCAGCAGCTGAAAAGAAGGGTGAGTGGGGAGTCCAGCAGGGGTCCTCAAGACAAGAGAAGCCGAGACTCAAGAAACGAGAACAACACTGGGAGGAACGAGCAGTGCAGAGGGTCGAATAGGCCCCAGCAAAACAACACTGGGAGGAGGTTCAACCAAGAAGATCCGGTACCGCCTTGCCCGCGATGTGGACGACCACATCTGGCAAGGGGATGCCCGCAACAAGGCGCCTGTTACCGATGCGGTCGAATGGGTCACGTTCGACGGGATTGCCGAACTAGGCTCGAGAACATAACGAAGAGGGACGATTTGGTCGCGGGGCAAGAACAGCCTCAAAATCAAAACGGGCGAAACGGGAATAACCAAGGTTACAGACCCCCTCAAAATAGGCCGCAAAACCAGAACCAGAACCAACGACCTCCGCCCCCGCAGAATCAAAACCAACAGCAAAACCAGCAGCAGAACGCGAATCAGCAGGGCAACCAAGGACGCCCTGTGGGGAGGCTCAATGTGGTAAACCAAGCGGACGTGCCTGCGCAAGGAGAAATGATGGCAGGTACATTTTATGTGTTGAATACGTCCCTGAGAGTTCTATTTGATTCTGGAGCTAGTTGCTCAATTATAGCATCAAGGATAGTGCCTGAGTTAGATCTACCTAAGTGCGAGAGAATTAGCTTAGGAATTCAATTGCCTTCTGGAGAAGTAGTGTCTTGCTCTAAACGATACAACGGAATTCCTGTAGTGATAAAGAACGTAGAATTCTTCGCGAACTTGGTAGAATTTAACTTAAGAGACTTTGACATCATACTGGGGATGGATTGGCTATCCCAGTATAAAGCGGTGATCGAATGCCAAAAGCAAAAGATCAGCTTGTCAAAAAGTAGGGGAAAGAGAGTTATCTTTTACTCTCAGCCCCCTAAGAAAAGTAACAAAATCGTTAGTGCACTTAAACTAAGTAACTTGATGCGTAAGGGGTATGAACTATATGCGTGCTATGTGCACAACCTTGAGGCGGAAGAGAACAAGGTTGATAGCATACCAGTGGTAAGAGAATACCCGGACGTGTTCCCTGAAGACGTTCCGGGCATGCCACCTGAGAGAGATCTTGAATTCACCATAGATCTCATTCCGGGGACAGAGCCTGTCTCGAAGGCTCCGTACCGGATGGCACCACTGGAAATGAAGGAGTTAAAGGAACAACTCGAGGAACTATTGGGAAAAGGCTACATAAGACCGAGTACGTCCCCTTGGGGAGCACCGGTTTTATTTGTCAAGAAGAAAGACGGAGGACTACGTCTTTGCATAGATTACTGAGGACTAAACCAAGTGACCATTAAGAATAAATACCCCCTACCGAGAATAGAGGATCTGTTTGATCAACTGAAGGGAGCTTCAGTATTCTCGAAGATCGATTTGCGATCTGGGTATCATCAATTGAGGATCGCCGAGAAGGACATTCCGAAGACGGCATTTCGAACGCGATATGGCCATTACGAGTTCACAGTGTTATCCTTCGGGTTAACAAATGCTCCGGCCATGTTCATGAATCTCATGAACAACGTGTTCCGAGAATTGTTAGATCAGTGCGTCGTAGTGTTCATCGACGACATCCTGATCTACTCGAAGAGCGAGGAGGAGCATGCAAAACACTTACATCAAGTGTTGGAAATCTTGCGAAGAAATCAGCTATACGGCAAATTGTCCAAATGTGACTTCTGGCTGAAAGTAGTGGCATTCCTCGGACACATAGTATCCGCTGATGGAGTATCAGTGGATCCGGCAAAAGTCTCTGCCGTAACTGAATGGGCAACTCCGAAAAGTCCAACGGAAATAAGGAGTTTCCTTGGATTAGCCGGATATTATAGACGATTCGTGAAGGACTTTTCAAGGATTGCACGTCCTTTGACCCAGCTACTGAAGAAAGGAGCAAAATACGAGTGGACCGAAGCGTGTGAGACTGCGTTTCAAGAGCTGAAGAAACGACTCACAACCACACCCGTATTAACATTACCATCAGAGAATGGTGACTTCGAAGTATATAGCGATGATTCGAAGGAAGGTTTAGGTTGTGTCTTGATGCAAGACTCGAGAGTCGTAGCCTATGCATCACGCCAACTAAAACCCCACGAGGAAAATTATCCGACCCACGACCTGGAGTTGGCAGCGGTCGTTTTCGCTCTAAAGATATGGAGACATTATCTTTATGGGCGGAAGTGTCGAATGTTCACCGACCACAAAAGCTTGAAATATATATTCACTCAGAAGGAGTTGAATTTGAGACAGCGAAGGTGGTTGGAACTTATTAAAGACTACGATTTAGAGATAGCATACCACGAGGGGAAGGCGAATGTGGTAGCCGATGCCCTAAGTCGGAAAACCCAACACGTGACAAACTCGTTGGTAATTCCGCCGGCATTGTACATGGATTTGGCAAGATTGGAGTTAGAACTTGTGCATCCTGGCACAGTGAGAGAAACGGTCAATGCCATGGTCGTAAAAACTCCCATATTGGACGAGATTCGACTCGCTCAACCGGGCAACCCGAAACTCGAGAAGATAAAAGGGTATATTGCCGAAGGAAAGGCAATAGGATTTGCTGTCCACCAGGACGGAAGCATCCGTTTCAAAGGGAGGTGGTGTGTGCCTCTTAAATGTGCCGAATTGAAGCAAAGGTTGATGGAGGAAGGGCACAACACGCCATATTCCGTACATCCCGGAGGTGACAAGCTATACAAAAATCTGAAGAAGATCTATTGGTGGCCGGGAATGAAGAAGGAAGTCGCGAACTTCGTGGCAAGATGTCTCACCTGCCAAAAGGTTAAGGCAGTGCGACATAAACCCTTAGGATTGATGCAACCACTAGAGATTCCAAGTTGGAAGTGGGATAGCATCTCAATGGACTTTGTCTCGGGATTACCCCGATCACCTAAAGGCATGAATAAGATTTGGGTGATTGTGGATAGGCTAACGAAGACAGTCATATTTATCCCAATGAAAGACACGTGGACTATGGACCAATTGGCCCGAGCCTACATTGATAATGTGGTACGACGACATGGAGTACCACATGATATCATTTCCGATAGAGACAGTAGATTTGTCTCTCATTTCTGGACAGAGTTACAAAAAGCTCTCGGTACTCAAATCAAAATGAGCACCGCATTCCACCCGATGACGGATGGACAAACCGAGAGGACAATCCAAACACTAGAAGACATGCTGAGAGCATGCGTGTTGGAATTCAAAGGGAATTGGGAATCTCATTTACCCTTGATTGAGTTTTCTTATAATAATAGCTACCATGCTAGTATCGGCATGGCACCTTTCGAGGCGTTGTATGGACGAAAGTGCCGAAGCCCATTGAGCTGGGAAGAAAACGATAAGTCCGTGGTAGTGGGACCACAACTTATCGAAGACATGGCTCAACAAATCAAAGTGATTCAAGGGAAGATGAAAGCCGCACAAGACCGTCAAAAGAGTTATGCCGACGTGAGACGACGAGACCTAGAATTCCAAGTGGGAGATAGGGTCATGCTAAAGATATCACCCATGAAGGGGGTGATGCGCTTTGGCAAACGAGGGAAGTTAAGTCCTCGATACATAGGACCTTACGAAATTCTAGAACGAGTCGGAACTCTAGCCTACCGATTGGCTTTACCGCCACACTTAGATAGAGTTCATAATGTCTTCCATGTCTCGCAACTAAAGAAGTATGTGCCGGACCCGACACATGTACTTCAACCGGAGATAATTGAGCTCGATGAAGATTTGACTTACGAAGAAGTCCCAGTACGTATTCTTGACACTAAGGAACGAGTAACGAGGAACAAAACCGTCAAAATGATCAAGGTTCTTTGGTCAAACCACGAAAGTGAGACGGCAACTTGGGATGTAGAATCCGACATGAGAGAACGTTACCCGACGTTGTTCCAAACCGATACCGACACAGTTATGGGGACATAACTGCAATCTTAAGGGGGAGAGGATGTGATACCACCTACTTTTCGTGCATTTTTGTAAACTTTTGAACTACGTTATGGCTTGATCCCTTTACCGGGTACGTAGGCAGCTTAGAAGTTTTAATTCTAAGTTCAGTCACAAAACAATAAAACAAACACAAGACCTTAGCACGAGAAAAGCCGAAACACAACTTCGAGGACGAAGTTGATTCTTAAGGAGGGTAGACTGTAATACCCGTGAATTTTCCATCATAAAATAAAACAGTAATTAAATAAATAAATAATAAATAAAATAAATACCATAAATAAATAAATGAATCCAGCAAATGAATAAATAAATAAAGATAAGGAAATGAGAAATGGGATTTTAACTCAAAAAGGAATTTAATTAAATGAAAAGAATTATTAAAGGAAAATAAATTGTACACCGAAACCCGACACTAATGAACTCGAGGATTCAAGTCCAAACATCCAATTAGACTAAGAATAAATTTAGAGAGAAAGTAGAAACCCGAATATACCCCGGGAATCGGAATTCGGGAGCATAGAGGGATAGAAACCCGAAAGAGAGGCGGAAAGGCACGACGGATCGCACGACCCGCCCGGACCGAAGTCCAGGCGATTGCCGCGCGGTGGCCGTGCGGTGGAAGGTGAAACAGCGCGCCACGACCGCGCCACCCCACAGATTCGTTTGTTGCGTGAATCTCTCGCCCGAACGCGGATTTTTCGACTTTCGGTTGAACATCTCTCGACCCAAGACCTTTAGGTCAGATGTTGGACGCCCTAGGGATTGAGAAATCTATAAATAAGCCCCTTGGGAGCCCCAAACAAGTTTACAAAACCCTACCACCTTCTATACGTTCGAAACCCTAAATTCGGAGTCGACGGATAGCACCAAACGGAGGTAGCAGCTTTGGACAAAAATCCAAGGATCTCCAAACGTTGTGGTAAGCTCTGGTTCGATAAATCTCTTCAAGTTTCAATCCGAAAATGGATTCTAACTTCGGTTCTTTTCTTTCTACACCCCGTATTGAATCTAGATCGTAGAACCCGACGAACGGAGAGGAGAAACGGTGATCTGGAAGCCACGCCTCCGAACTAGACATCCCCGACGTTCATAGACACTGTAAGTTAACTCTTACATGGTTTTGGGATGAATTAAAACATTCAAAACTAAAAGATTAACAAGAAACCGAAAATCTGTCAACTATTACTTTCTATCGGCGCAACAGATTTGTTGAATTTTTCCGAACCTTAAAACGAACTCAAACGGAAAAACGTAAAACACGAAAAACGTTCCTAAGACTTAGATCTAGCTACTTTAAATTTTTAAGAATTTTTGGAATTGATCTGATATGCGAAAACCCATTGAAACCGAGCTGTTTAAATCTAGATCTTGAAATCTTGGACAGAACTTAGGAATGATCTTGATCACGTTTTTGACATAGGATCTAGGCTGTTTTAGATCTTTGGCCGAACATGAAAGTTGTAGATAAATGTCTTAAGATGATCTCTGTCAAATTTCATTAAATTTGGAGTTGAATTGCTATGGTAGAATTCGAAATCTTTAAACTGTGATGCATTAAACTCGGACAGATTTGTTCTTATGCGAAAATTGGCAATTTTGACCTACTTAGGTATCTCGGATTGAAAAAGTTAAAACACGAAAGTTGTAGATCTTGATGTTTCTGAGTCAGATATGAAAGTTTGGAAATTTCGGAATTAAATCTGATTTTAGACGAATTTTGGAGTAAACTGTGATTTACCGAAACGAAATCTTGAAATCTTGTTGAAACATGGAATTAACCGTTAGGGTTGAAACGAGTTGAGATATTATTTCTAAATAAATACAATTGAAGTCAGATTTTAAAAATTAAATCCCCTTACAAACTTGATAGATTAAAATTAGGGGTGAGTGCTCTGCAGGGTGCCCCCTAACGATTCACTTCGTGCCGTAATGGACGATGGTGACCCCGCGCGCTAAACTTGAGATATGGATTGCCTAAACGGCGAAATATAGAGCCTACACTCTCGTGAATATCCGTATGGGTTTCCCGAGGCTCCGGAGTGGTACTGGGTATGGCTGATACGGTTGCGGCCGCCGGGCTACCGGCTAAACTTGTTGACATCGCGATTTTATCGTGAAACCTTGAAATACAAAATCGGGAATGTAATGGGGATTCTAAACTAAATTAAATTAGATTAAATTATGTTGTTGTCCAATTAAATTATTTAAATGCTTTATTTAAAGTATGGCTTTTATGATTAAACCATGTGATATGTGTCATTAAATAGAGCCCTGAGATAAATTATGCTATTGGATATGGATTAGATGAAATTAAATATTATGTTATTATCATGCTTTGTTAAATTATTAAATTTATGGCTTTAAAACCCTACGATCATGCATGTGTTAACTTACTCAGCAATTTTGCTGACCAAAACCATTTTTATTCCTTTCCTTACAGAATATGTGGAATGAGCATGTGTGAGCACGATTCATGCATGGGATTTTGGGGAACACTTATTTTGCTTTTAAATTTCGTACTTAGACTATATTATGAACGGGCCTGTTTAACCCGTGTTTTGGCCATGTCGGCCCCTTTTATATTTTCCGCTGCGATATTGTACTAAACTAAATATTTCCGCTGCGCTATGCTATTATTATTTTCGAATTATATTGTATGGGCTATTTTGAATGCTTAAAATGTTTTAAATACTGCAATACCTAGCCTTGCATCTCTTTAGTAAGCTCGGAGAAACCGTGTCTTACTAGGGAGATGTGGCGGTGACATCCCGACCTGGGTATCCAAAAACCGGGGTGTTACAGGCATTCATCCACCTTGGACCCCGAGAAGTATTTCGTTAGGAAATTTCTGATCACGTCTTCCCATGTGGACTTCTGATTTACGGGCAGTGATTTGTACCATGTTCGTGCTCCGCTAGTTAGAGAGAAAGGAAACAGCCTTAATCGAATGGTGTTAGCGGATACATTCTGGTTCTTGATAGTATCACACAACTCTAGGAACGTCTGCAGGTGATCATGGGGATCTTCATGACTTGCCCCTGCGAACTGGTTGCTCTGAACAAGATTGATGAGGGCCGGCTTTAATTCGAAATTCCTGGCCAAGAATGGAGCTTGTCCAGGAATGTTCAAATATGGCTCTAAGATTGGCTGCATGTAGTCAGCGGCTGCTGCTTGTTGATTGTTCTCAACCCCTCCTTGATATTGTTGTGGGTAGTAGTTCTGATGCATATAATAGTTCCTAGGATCATTGAAGTCATTAGGATTCGGGGGATTCTGATGGGGATTCTGGTACTGCTGATTTTGCTGGTTTTGGAAGTTTTGGTGGTTTTGGTTATTTGGTGGGTTTTGGGGGTTCGGGTTGGGAGGAGGTGCCTCGAAGTGTTGCTATTTAATGTTTGGTGGGTTCCCGCCTCCTTGTATGATCTGAGGCGGGGGATCATCCAAATCATCGTTATCAGCATCCTCGGGGTCTTCCTCAATGTTGTGGAGTGGTGGGTTGGGTGGGATGATCGGAGGAAGGTCAGGGTTTGCCATATCGGATATGTCGCTACTGGTGCTCGGTGAAAGTAGTGCCTGTCTTTCCCGATCCTGTCTTCGTTTAGTCTCCGACCTAAGACGTCGAGCTGTCTTTTCTATCTCTGCGTTATACAGGATTTCGGCTGGCGTCTGCTTCCTCCTTTGCATAGAACAACGGCTTCAATAATGACGGTACATGTACAATCCCCAGGTTAGAATTGGTTTTGAAGGTAAATATTTATATTTATATGTATAAGCTAACTAGGAGCAATGAGTAATGTAATTCTCTAATAAAACGGCGCTGCATCCTCCCCGGCAACGGCGCCATGAAACTTTTTGACAATTTCGTCACACGACTATTTTCTAAAATATCCCAGGTTAAATTTATTAAATGAAAAGAGTTATGATTTATGGGAAGGGGTTTAAGGATATATTTCACTTTTTATTACTCATGAGGGGAAACTTTGAGTTCAAACGGCGTTATGGACCTCCCCGGCATGAAACTTTTCACAATTTCGTGCCTTGAAGATCCTTGCCATGAAACTTTTGACAAGTTCCCACTACATGAGTATTTTCTGAAAAATCATAATCCTGGTGTTCAATTTTATTTAATGAAACCAATTTATGAAGGCGGAGTTGGGATTAGGGATATATTTATAGGTTGTCACGTTTTTATTACTCGTGTTAAGAAACTGTGGCCCGAAAGCGCACGGTGTCAAAAATTTCAGTAATTTATAGTAGGACCGGATCGTTCACTGGAGGATGTGCGATGGAAGCAGGGCCCATGTCGTTTTACTAGATTTTCCACTCGTATTGCTCCAATTGGTTTGAAAAGTGATTAATCATCTACTGACTGAATTTAAACTAGATTACAAAAGCACTTAAATCTATTCTACAAAGCACATGAATTCTATTCTAAAAAGCGGGTAAAGTTATTCTAAGAATGCGATAAATACTATCTATAAAAGCAATGAAAATTTACACTATGTTAGCTATGAAGCTGATTCACAGTGTGGACAGAAGGGACATGAAGAAAAGAATAAAAATTGGACAAGATTTAGATAAGGCATAATTAAACTTCCATTTTAATACACAGATCTCATGCTCTCAGTACTACGTTCCCTTTAACAGACAGGTACTTGCAGCACGAGTTTACATGTTCTTAAGACCGCAAATTCCAAGATACCACCGATTTGTAACTGCCCTGGCCAGGGTATGTTATTTCATCTGTGGTGGATAAGCAACACCTGACAGATCATATATTGAATTGCCAAGTACTACTATCATTCTCCCATGTCACACCCAAAGATTCTAATCAAACCTGAACTATCCCTTAACTATCAATCCTAGTAGCAGTTACACAACTCTCAACACAACCGAGTGACCTCTAACGAAAGCATTTAAAAGAAAGCATTAAAGAAAGCATTTAAAATCCTATCGCTCGGAGGTTTTGAAGGTCTGACCCTGGTAGTAAAAGAAAGCCCCCAGTCAGAATGACCGGGTATGGATCAAGAATTCCCGGCTCTCGGTGAACTACTCGTGTGTTCACTTCCTTCCGGGTGGTTATGAGATACAAACTAATGAAATGAACTAATGAATTAATTCATTCCGGATGCACTCACTCAGGACTCAAAAATAGGCTTTGGCAGAAGAGGATAGCAGTTGAAAGAAAACTCAACCCTATCTTAGAAAATAACCAAGGCCTGGGTGTTGTTCCTCTAAGATTATTTACTACACTGTATTTGAGTCCAAGTGGACCCCATCTCGGTGTAATATTTAATCTCAGATTCCCAACAAACAGTAATTTTGGAAAATAATGAATCTGAAAACCATTCCCTAAACAGGTACTAGACTCTCAATTAAAACACAGATCCTTTCAGTCTAGATGAGACCTAATCGCTGACTCTGCTTCTAATTTCCCAAAATCAACCCTTGACAGAATTTGAACTAGTCATAACTGAAGAATTTATCCCTTACTCAGATCCGGATTTTATAAAAGAATCTTTGTTGGAAATTTAATGCGCAATATCTGTTTTAAAATCGAGACTTCTACTGTCCAAAGGAAGGATCCCAAAATATTATAGACCACGTTAATTACATAATAGTAGCATGCATACGGATATAATGAAGTGTAAAATGAATTGACCCAAAATATACTGGCGGGTCTAGACAGAAGGTGAAACACAAACATGAGGTGGTCAGAGGACCAAAGAAATGTCAGAATAATCGGGTGGACTGTAAACATCTACTGTCCAATTTCCCAATTACTCGGATGGAGCGAATTTAGACAGCTTAGACCCTACAATGGCAGTGTCAATGCCAGTTGGGCCTCTACTGTCTGTGAATTCAGATAAAAATCTACATGCTTCTTTTCTGTAATGATCATTAGTCAGCATTGACAGATGTTGACTGATTCACACTCCAGATTAGAATTTGGGTTTGGAAATTAAGATGAGTAAAATAAAACTGTATCTGGATAGGAGTCAGCTGAGCAGCTATTATAATCACGGATGGAAGAACCGCCAAGGCTTCCACTGACTGCCATCCAGACCATGCAAAATAACACTTAGTAACTAATACCCAGAATACGAGCTAGTTATCCGTGAGGGAATACCCGCCAACATTAGTCTGATGTATTCTTTACTAATTGTTACACACAATACGCAAAAGACAAAAGAAAACAAAATAAAATAAAGATAAGAACTTGTATGAGAGACATTGGTTTCTCATGCAAGGTTATGGAATCAATCCATAATTGATGGCTTAAATAATCCCTCCTACCATAATTAATTACAGTCCGGATTATCTGTTTAAGGCATCATGGTTTTGTTTATAGAAAAATGTTTTAATGACAATTGAACAAAGATCCTTTGATCATAACAATTAGTGATTTAATTATTGCTAATTATGATCATTAATCATTACTGACTAGAGGGTTCAATTAATTAAATGATGGGAAATGGAGAATCAAAATTTTGGCAGCATAACGCCTTATACTGCAATTCTGGGATATTACATCTTAATCAGTGGGATTAAGATGTGAGTTTTTGCAATATAATAGAGGTTAAGAAATCAGAATTTTTGGGGTTAAATAGAAGAGAGGATTCTGTCGAGAGACCATAAATTATGTCATGAGCCTAGACCCGCGACATGGGTACCTCGACAGGTTTTGGAAATTGGGCAGAGTTTTACCTTGTGTCGCTAGGCAAAAGTGTGTCGCGAGGTGTGGCCTCGCGACAGGATGTCTAGCGTCACAGGGTTTTCGGAAAAATTTCTAAGTATTTTGGCTCCCAGTCGCTAGTCTGGAAAATGTGTCGCGAGGCGTGGCTCCGCGACAGGATGTCTAGCGACTGGGTTTTCAAAATAATGACAAGGCATAATTTTCTGTCTCGAAACAAAAGTGTGTCGCGAACCGTGGGTCCGCGACAGGAGTGTTCCGCGACAGAGGCCATGCAGAAAAATTATGCAAGAATTTTGGTCCTCAGTCGCTAAGCAGGTGTTGTGTCGCGGACCGTGGGTCCGCGACAGGAATGCCTTGCGCCTGGGAATTTCAGAATATTAAGACAAGTGTCCCTAGACACCCATGTCGCGGAACAACCTTCCTGTCGCTAGACGTGGTCTCGCGACAGGAAGAGGTTAGCGACATGGATGGTTCAGGACACGAGTCAGTAAAAGGTAAAAGTGAACAATGGCATGCAAACAGCGTGATCTCACCCTATTTCAGATTAAAAAGCATTTCTAAGCTAAAATAACCAAACACAATTCAAAATCTACAAGAACATGCTTAAACAAAAATAAATCTACCTAAAACAGTGTTTAAAATAAAGCAAATCCTAGTCTAGGGTTCAACCACACAAGAAACATGCATAATATCCACAATAGAAGAAAACAGTAAGCACAATAACAAGAAATGGGGGTCAAATGACCCCAAAAGAAAAATGAAAGCAGTAATCCATGGGTTGTGAGACCCATTTTATGGTTTTGGGACACATTGGATGAATATTTTCCCTTTTTATTAGTGGGTTTGTTAATACCCATCATTTTGGATATCACAAAACCCTAAAGACAAGGTTTGAAAAGGAAATAACATATTAAACTGGCTAGCTTAGGCTACTGAAAACAGAAAATAACAAGATAAATAACCTACATTAAGCTAAACTAGGGCAGAAAATTAAATAATACAAAAAATTAAAACTAAACTAAACTACCTAGAGAGAATCCTCCAAACTGTCTTCAAGGGAATGAATTTCTAACTTTCGAGCACATAGGGATCACCACATATTTATAGAGGTGAAACCCTAGGCCCATGGGCCTTGATCGGAGACCCGTGTCGCAAGACATCACACACATCTCAGCCATGTCGCGGATCATGCGATGTGGCGCGAACTGAGGCATTATGCTGCAAAGCTTCACGACTGGGTCTGGTCCTCAATTTTGTGTCGCTAGCCACACCCTTGTCGCTAGGCCATGTATCGCGCCACGAGGCTAGCGACAGGAGTCTAGGGACAGTTTCTTCTTCATTATGCTGGTGTGGCGCAGAACCCTCCTGTGTCGCTAGGCCATGCTCCGCGACAGGGGCCTGGCGACACAGTCTTTCTGGACTGGCTTCCTCTTTCTTCTGTGCTTGTGGCGCTAAACTTCCCCCTGTCGCTAGGCCATGTTCCGCGATAGGAGTGTCTAGCGACAGGGTATTCTGGACACTGCCAAGTTGGGCCAAATGGGCTAGAATATGTATTTTTGTGGGCTTTTCTTTCTTTTCCCATCTTTTTGTATTTTGTGGGCTTATTTTATTCTTTTGCCCATCTTTTTCATTCATTTTTCTTTTTCTCATGTTTTTGGATTTTTCTAACACAAATATGTAATAAAATTACATATTTATGCATTTCTCATACCAGCTCAATATTTTTACAATTATGCATAAATCAGTCCAATTCAACTGCTTTCTTATTTAATATAAGACCGGAATGCGATCAAATGCCCGTCTTAGACACGGAAATGGATTGAAATTAATGGTCATTTCTGGCCATTATCAGCATCCTGAAGCTTTTTTCCATCCGAAATTTTCCTAAGTGTTGATGTGGCGCATGAGCATGATTTTAGGCGCCGCCATGCTTATGTGGCGCATTCTGGAGCTTTCCAGTGTTGAAAATTCCGAATTTTGCATCCTTTGACCTCCGAACATCTTCTTTCTTCATTTTAATGCCTGAAACATCATTGCAATGTATTAGAATTGCCAAAGTCTTATTAAAAAGCATAAAACAAGGTAAATTGGGCTCGGATAAGCTCAATTTAACCGGTCTTATTAATATTTACACATCATATGAAATATACATTAAAAAGCAGTAAAATAGAGTCTCATGCATGCAATTTAGGTTCATTTTAACATAATTTAAGCTTATTTAAATGTGGTTTCACAGGGTGCATCAGGTGCGCGAATGCCCAAGGCGCGGGACTTGTTATAGATGTGGTAGGAAAGACCACATGATTAGAGAATGCAATGTTCGTGAGGAGAAGATTGAGAAAAGGCTAGATTTGGTAAACCCTCAACCAGAAGAGCCATAGGACGATTGAACGACATCAATCAAGCTGACTTGCCAGCTCAATGAGGAAGGATCATAGGCA
Organism: Hygrophila difformis; assembly: GCA_030278955.1. NCBI lineage: Eukaryota > Viridiplantae > Streptophyta > Magnoliopsida > Lamiales > Acanthaceae > Hygrophila > Hygrophila difformis. The sequence continues at coordinate 34,215,671 of JAOANR010000011.1, read as the reverse complement.
ACGATACCCGAACCTGTTTGCGAATAATACATAGGCAGTTATCGGGACATAACTGTAATCTTAAGGGGGGGAGGATGTAGCGACCCGAATATTCTAATCCGAATATTTTGTATTTCAAATAAACAAATTCAAACTGTTTTGAACTACGTAATTACTTGATCCCTTCACCGGGTACGTAGGCAACTTGAAAATTTCAATTCTGGGTTCAGTCTAACGATATAATAAAATAATACAAACAATATCAACAACAACAACACATAATGATAAAATCACGCAATCAAACAATAGCGCAAAATAGAAAGGACCTTAGTTCCAAGCTCGCGAGAAGCTAACACCCAACTTCGGGGACGAAGTTGATTCTTAAGGGGGGTAGACTGTAATACCCGGGATTTTTATCGGCGTCCAAAGGAATAAAATTTATTTCTTAATCCAATCAAGGTCGAAATATCTCCGAGAAGAAGAAAATAATTTATCACAATAAATTATTGCTCGGAAATGAAACGCCGATAGATTCAAAAAAATTCAAAATGGAATAAAAGAGGGAAAGGAAGCCCGAAGACATTCCATGAATCGAGTCAAAAGAATTGGAATTAAATTCAAGAAAGAAAAGAATTTTAATTCCAGGAACCCGGGAAGTCGGAAATAATTTAATAAGATAAGTTGTTGCACGGGAGTCAAAAGACGACAAATTAGAAGCCGACGAATCCAAACGCGACGGACTCAAGATTTCGAGTACGGGATTAATTCAAGACGAGATTAATTTAAGATAAGAATTTATAATCCGAGAATGACCCGAAAAATCGAGTCTGAAAACGTAGGAGCACAGAAGTCCGAAAGAGAGAAGAAAAGGCCCGACGGGATCGCACGGCCCAGTCCGAACGCACGGCCCAGACCAGGTCACGCGCCCGCCGCGCGCCCGTTGGCCTAGCACCGCGCCACCACCACGCCAGTGCAGCAGCAGCTGCCAACTTGCGCGATTATGCGATTTTCTTGCCATATTTTCGACCTCCGACTTTGGTAACTCAATCTTAAGCAAAAGAAAGGCTATATGGTCGGATTTGGAGGTGATGGGACTCATTATTTTTGACACACAACCCTAGAACAGCCCCCATTCCTCCCAAACTCTCAAAAACTTCTCCCTTGTTCATCCAAAGCCGATCCGACGACTTTCCGATCACTTTCCGGCGACGAAAATCGACGAAGAAGGCGTGGAGGGCAACATCTCTAGTGTTCCAGATTGTGGTGAGTTGTCCATAGGTTTTCTTTTAAGTTTACGAGTCCAAAAATCCGATCTAACCCTAGATTTTTACTTTCGGTTTCGTTTCGGGGCCAACGGAGAAGAGACGGGGTAATTGGGACGTGTTCGTAGCGAACGTGGGCACCCCGATCGATCCAGAGACGTCCTAGACATCATCCCCACTGTAAGTTAATACTTACTTGGTTTTGGGTGACTTAAAATGCAACCAAACATAGAGATTTAGAAACTCAAAAATCTGTCAACACGAAAAACCCCCGACGCAGCGATTTGGCGCGAATTTTTTGAACCCCTAAATCTGCTCAAACGGAAAAACTCAAAACATGAAAAACGTTCCTAAGACATAGATCTAGTTTGTCAAAAATGTTCATAATTTTTCATTGTGTTTTGATATCCGAAAACGGCCTCCAACAGACCTGCCCTAAAAGTCGAACTTGAAACTGTAACAAATTTGTAATCGGATCAAAACCCCTACTTCAAGAGTTCAAACTGAAAAACTCAAAACTAGACTTTTGATTCTAACACATTAAACTATGTTTTGTAAAAATTTCAACGATTTTCATCAACGTTTGCTACCCCAAATCGATCCGAACATAAATTGTGATCTAAACCCTTTTTGCGAAATCTGACAGTGCAATGGTCCGAACTTGATGAGCATGGTTCTATATTTTCTATCCCGATTTGATCTTTACAATCTAAATGAAAGTTGTAGGAAATCATGTCTAGTATGTGCATATAAAATTTCAGATTTTTGGAGTCAATTTGATATGTTAAAAAGTCGAATCTTTGAACGGTGTCGAATCTGAAACCTGGCAGCATACTACTTATGTGAAAGACTTGATTTTTGACTCGTTCCTTAACCCGGATCGAGAAACTTAAAACATGAAACTTATTCGTCTCTGTGTTTTCGAGTTACTGGTGAAATTTCAGAATTTTCGGACTTCAAATGAATTTTTAAATAATTATGGAGTAAGACAGCGACTTGTGTAAAGTTATATTTTGGAGAAACTTGTGAAATTTGTAAAATGTGTTCTTACCTTGCGGGTTTGATTCCCCAAGGGCGATTGTTTAGTTTCCTGCGGGTTCGATTCCCCAGGGTGTGTGTTGATTCCTATGGGTTCAATTCCCTAGGATGTATTTGAGTTCTCGCGGGTTCGATTCCCCAAGGGCGATCGTTTGTTTTCCTGCGGGTTCGATTCCCCAGGACGTGTGTTGATTCCTACGGGTTCGATTCCCTAGGATGCGTTTAAATTCTTGCGAGTTCATTTCCCTGAGAACAAATTATACTAGATCATATCGAACAAAGGTGAAAGAGTGAAATCCTTAAAATACCAAATCCTGAAGTCATGAGAAAATTTAGAGATGGAATATTTTCTTTGTTTAAATTATGCCTCGCAAATCATTTTACTATGTAAGTTGAATTATGATCACGTGGAAATCCTTGTTTTAAATTGTGCCATTTATTTATTAGTAGATGATTAACTTAGATTGCGTATTACCTACAAGCATGTTTTTATTAAATTTAATTAAAGGCTTTGAAACCCCCTAAATCATGCTAGGTGTTAACTTACTCAGCACGTTTTGTTGACCCAAAACCATTTCTTTCTTTTTCCTACAGAGCATGTGGATTTTACTGAGCACGTACATGCATGGGAATTTTTGGGAACACTTTATTTTAAATTTGCATTAGACTATAGTATGAACGGGCCTGTTTAACCCGTGTTTTGGCCATGTTGGCCCAATTTAAATTCCGCTGCATTACTTATATCTAAATATTATTTTCCGCTGCAACTGTAATGATACTATTTTCAAGTTATATTTCAATGGGTTGTTTGAATGTTTTAAATTCTGAAAAAAACCATAGCCTTGCATCTCTTTAGCAAGCTCGGAGAAACCGTGTCTTGCTAGGGAGGTGTGGCGGTGGCATCCCGGCCTGGGTTATCAAATCCAGGGTGTTACAGATACGTATCAAATCCCCTTCAAATCTCCACCAAGTGATTCAATCTATCTAGGGCTGGACTTATAAGATATTTAGATCCCAAGAAAATCGTCCAAAGCCACCTGTTTACAGTCCTTTCCCTTCTCCAAAAACCTGGCTGCGCAGTTCTCTTCCCATAGCAGAAATACCGATCGAAAAAAAAAAGAAGAGAAGAAAACCTAGGGCGTTCTTGAGGAGGCAGCGGCGGTCAAGGCTTCTTCTTAAAGTTTAGATGGTAAAACATCCTTCTTAGTCCTTCCTTTCTCTGTTCAAGATTGTAGAAAAAGATCCCTAACCTTCTCCATGTTTATTTTTCAAGAACGCAACCATCTCGGATAACTTAGGACGTCAAAGGTGATTCCCCTAGCAAATCAAATCAGCATATCCTTGTTTTCAAATCCTCACTTGGTGTAAGTTAAGCCAACACACTTCATAGCCATGTTAGGTCAAGTTATGTACACATTTGAGTCGTAGAATTTGAAACTATGACCTTTTTGAACTCTGACAGATTTTGAAATCTGTAAAGACTCTATTGTTTCGTTAATTTAATGATGCAATCTTAAAAAGTCTTCAATACAAAAGTTGTAGGTCTAGATGTTGTGGACTTACTGTTAAAATTTTATGATTTTAAAGCGCTAGGGCGACCGTGGTAGTGAAATTTCTAAAACTGCTCTGAGAGTTGCAGAATCTGTGGGTGATTCAATCCTAAAAACTGTTAAAGATCTTTACACTTGAGTCCTATTTTCAACAAGTGTTCTTCATGAATATTTTAGATTTATGTGTGTAGAAGTCACTGGTTAAATTTCAGAATTTTTGGGTAAGTGATACGCTACCAAGAGAATTATGTTCAACATAGGGTTCTTGAGTCACCTAGAACCGGTCTGCTGTAGAACCCCAGTTTCATGCTTTTAGAGGTCGATTTTGGAAAGTATGTATTTCACAAAAGTTGTTCATTTTTTTCTTTTCTACGTGTTGTACAAATTTGAGAATTTTTGGCTGAGTAAATCTTGCTCAGGTGATCTATTTTTGCGACTGGTGCATTGACAATTATTTTTTGAATTGAATGTGGAAAAAATCTGTTAATTCATGATATCCTTATGAGCATATGATGGCAAAAATTGATTGTTGAGAATAAAATTGATATGTGTACGATTGTTGGTTGGTGTTAAAACCATTGTGCCTTAGAATTCGGGTAGGTATGCCCACATTTAGGCTCCGGAGAGCGAGTGCACCCCTTTCCTTATATGTGATTTACTATGATTGTGTCGATATCCCTAAATAATACTTGAGAATATTATTTATGGGCCCCGGGTGCATGTCGATATAGGCTGTCATTGGCATTTTGAGGGATGAATTCCCGTTACTTTTGGAGCTCCTTTGGTGTTCCCGCGTTCTAGGCATGATGGTGGAAGTATGTTCTTTTGTGATTAGTTAAATGGTTAAACAATGTGAATATTTTAAATCGACTATTACTGTAATGTCTTTTAACTTCTCTTTAAGTCAATTATTTTAAAACCCCTAACTTGATATGGGGTGGATTAGCTTACTGAGTAATTTAATTACTAACGTGTGTTGTTCCTTTTGTTTTTTTTTTTTTTTCAGAGTTTGATGAGCGCCATTGATCATCCGGCATGCATGGGAGTTGGGATATTCTTTGAAAAAAAATAAAGTCGTAATCAACTTTTAAATTTATGCATATTTTTTTTTATTTATTACGGATCACTATTTTAGCCTGTTGGCACTTTTTATCGCTTTCTGCATTTAAATTATTTTATGTACCTGAATAAGTTTGGTTATTTTGGAAAGACGGATTCCAAATGATTTCTTTTAATGAGAGTATTTGATGCGATTTAAGTCTTAGCATTCCTTGAGTAAGGTTGTGTTCGGCAGGCTTAATCAAGGAATGTGGCGATAACATCCCAGCACTTTTGAATTTGAAATCCAGAGTGTTATAGCTATATCGGTTATTTCCTTTTCGGAAATAGCGGTTGTACACTTCCCTTTCTGTTGTTGTAACCGCTCAATGAACTTAACCGTTGGTTCATTTTCCCTCTACTTGGTTTCTAAAATCTCAACCAACGTAACTGTAATACCCGAGAATTTTCCAACATAAAATAAAACAATAATTAAATAAATAATAAATAAAATAAATACTATAAATAAATAAACCAATCCAGCAAATAAAAGAAATAAATAAAGATAAGAAAATGAGAAATGAGATTTTTACTTAAAAAGGAATTAAAGGAATTTAATTAAACAAAAGTATGGATAAATGGTACACCAAAACCCGACACTAATGAACTCGAGTATTCGAGTCCAAAACATCCAACTAGACTAAGAATAAAAATTAGAGAGAAAGTATGAACCCGAATATACCCCGGAAATCGGAATTCGGGAGCATAGGGGGATAGAAACCCGAAAGAGAGGCGGAAAAGCACGACGGATCGCACGACCCGCCCGGACCGAAGTCCAGGCGTAGACAGCGCGGTGGCCGCGCGCCCAATGGGGAAAACCGCGCCACGACCGCGCCACCCCACAGATTTGGTTGTTGCGTGAACACCTCTCGACTCCAGAGTTCTAGGTCGGCCGTGGACGCCCTAGGGACTTAGAATTCTATAAATAAGCCCCTTGGGAGCCCCGAACAAGTTTACGAAACCCTAAAGCATTCTATACGTTCGAAACCCTAAATCCGGAGTCGTCGGAGGCACGAAACCAAGACGAACGCTGTTGGACGAGTTCTCTACAGATCTCCATAGTCGTGGTAAGTCTCGGTCCAATCTCTGTTCAATAAACGATTCGAAAACGAATCCTAATCATCTTCTTTTTCTTTCTACACCCCCGTATCGAATCTAGATCGTAGAACCCGACGTACGGAGAGGAGAAACGGTGATCTGGAAGCCACGCCTCCGAATTGGACATTCCCGACGTTCATAGATACTGTAAGTTAACCTTACATGGTTTTGGGAGATTTTAAAACATTCGAAACCTAAAAGATTTGACAAGAATCATAAATCTGTCCACTTGTGTTTTCCTACCGACGCAACAGAATTGTTGAATTTTTCCGACCTTTAAAACGAACTCAAACGGAAAAACGTAAAACACGAAAAACGTTCCTAAGACTTAGACCTAGCTACTGTAAAAATTTGAGAATTTTTGGAGTTGATTTGATATGTGAAAACGCGTTGAAACCGAACTGTTTAATTCTAGATCTTGAAATCTTGGACAGAACTTAGGAATGATCTTGATCTCGTTTTTGACATAGGATCTAGGCTGTTTTAGATCTTTGGCCGAACATGAAAGTTGTAGATAAATGTCTTAAGATGACCCCTGTCAAATTTCATTAAATTTGGAGTTGAATTGATATGTTAGAACTTGTAATCTTTAAACTGTGACCTGTAAACTCGGACAGATTTCTTGTTATGCAAAAATTAGCGTTTTTGACCTACTTAGGTATCTCGGATTGAAAAAGTTAAAACACGAAAGTTGTAGATCTTGATGTTTCCGAGTCAGATATGAAATTTTGGAATTTTTGGAATTAAATCTGATTTTAGACGAATTTTGGAGTAAACTGTGATTTACCGAAACGAAATTTTGAAATCTTGTTGAAACATGGAATTAACCTTTAGGGTTGAAACGTATTGAGATATTGCTTCTAAATTAATACATTGGAAGGCAGATTTTAAAAACTAAATCCCCTTACAAACTTGATAAATTAAAATTAGGGGTGAGTGCTCTGCGGGGTGCCCCTAACGATTCACTTCGTGCCGTAATGGACGATGGTGACCCCGCGCGCTATACTTGAAATGTGATATTGCCAAAACGGCGAAACTTAGAGCCTACACTCTCGTGAATATCCGTATGGGTTTCCCGAGGCTCCGGAGTGGTACTGGGTATGGCTGATACGGCTGCGGCCGCCGGGCTACCGGCTAAACTTGTTGACATCGCGATTTCTATCGTGAAACTTGAGATACCAAATCGGGAATGTAATGGGGATTCTAAATCAAATTAAACTAGATTAAATTATACTGTTGTCCAATTAAATTATTTAAATGCTTTATTTAAAGTTATGGCTTTCATGATTTAATCATGTGATATGTGTTATTAAATAGAGCCTGAGATAGATTGTGCTATATGATATGGATTATATGAAATCAAATATTATGTTATTATCATGCTTTTGTTAAAGTATTAAAGTTATGGCTTTTAAACCCTACGATCATGCATGTGTTAACTTACTCAGCAATTTTGCTGATCAAAACCATTTTTATTCCTTTCTTTACAGAATATGTGGAATGAGCATGTGTGAGCACGAATCATGCATGGGATTTTGGGAACTAATATTTTGCTTTTAAATTTCGTACTTAGACTATATTATGAACGGGTCTGTTTAACCCGTGTTTTGGCCATGTCGGCCCTATTTAAATTTTTCCGCTGCGATACTGTACTAAATTAAATATTTCCGCTGCGCTATGCTATTGTTATTTTCGATTTATATTGTATGGGCTATTTTGAATGCTTTAAATATTTTGAACACTGCAATACCTAGCCTTGCATCTCTTTAGTAAGCTCGGAGAAACCGTGTCTTACTAGGGAGATGTGGCGGTGACATCCCGACCTGGGTTACCAAAAACCGGGGTGTTACAAGTTGGTATCAGAACCCGGCTATTTTTAAATTATTATTTTTAAACCATTACTATTTTTAAACTATTATTTAAACCACTATTATTTTTAAACTATTATTTTTAAACCATTATTATTTTTAAACTATTATTAATATTTTGACTATTATTTTAAATTTTAAATTTTTATTTCCATGGAGAAATTTTATTTTAAAACCCATGGGAAGAATATATATGGTGCATTAAATTATTATTGGGGGGAACTATCATTTGCATATGCATGTTGCATCTCTGCTATGAACTTAGAATCTTTGCGAAACTTGAACTTAGAATCTTGGCGAAACTTGAACTTAGCATCTTGGCGAAACTTGAACTTAGAATCTTGGAAACTCGAACTTAGAATCTGGGCGAATTGAACTAGAATCTTGGCGAATATTAACTTAGATCTCTTGCTTGCGCTAGATGGCTAGTCAAGACATGATGCAGTTGATGGTCAGGATGATGAGTGTTCATCTCGATTCCCACCAAACCCTATAGCAGATGAAGTACCGTATGGCTCAATTGGAGGCCAATTTACATCACATGGGCAACTTGAGAGAGGCGGATCATCACCGCATAAACCAACTCGAGCGCCAAGTCCAAACCCTCACTACACAAAACTTAATACTAAAGGAATACATCGATGCCCACGGGCAAGATTTAAACACTATCTTTGACGACCTACTACCGCCGAGTTCGGAGGAGGAAGATCCGGAGGAAGATCCTGCTACCCCGCCGAGAGACGTCATGAGGCACTAGAGATTCTACTGTTAGACATTGTTTTGCTAGAAAAATATATTTCTACTTTTGTACTAAAATTTCTTTTGAGGAAATAAAATGCCCGATTTATTTTGTTTAAACCAAAATAAACAAAACAAAATAAAACAAAACCTCGAAGCATACGATGCTCCTTAATCCGAACAAAGCACCACGTGCTAAATTACTACACACATATACATTCATAGAGATTGCTTAGACTATATGCTAAATTCATCAGTCCTAAACTATCCTATTTGTACCAGAATGGCACCCAGAGGAAGAGGAAGGACTCAAACCGCTCCCCAAACCACCACTGAAACTCCTACTGAGACGCTACCAAACGTCGCTGAACCAATTCAACCTGATGAGGAACAACCCCAAGGTGCGCAGGACGCCCCCGCACCGAACAATGTGGGCGATCGTCTTAGGACGATAGAGGAAGTGTTGATTGCGCTCGGAAACGCGCAAGTCAACCAGGGTCAAGCTGCGGCGGTACCTCCGCCCCAAGCTCGCCCTAACTACCTGGCGATGGTGAATCCCTACCAGCCGCCCCACTATGCTGGTGAGGAGGATCCAGCTAAACTGGAGGAATGGATCCGGACTTTCGACAAGCTGCTGGGAGCGGTCAAATGTCCGGAAGGAGAGAGGGTACATGTCGCTTCATACTACTTGGGAGGCGAAGCTGATGACTGGTGGCAAGCAACGCAAGCCAAACTAACTGAAGATGACGAGCCTTACTCGTGGATGGAGATGATGGAACTACTCAGGGATCGATTCTATCCCTTGAGTACCAAAGCTGCCATGTACGAAGAATTCCTGTCGTTGAAGCAAGGAAGCCAAACGGTGCAGGAATACTACACCCGCTTCAAGGAGCTGGTGAGGTTCGCACCAAGGCTAGTACCTACTGATGCGGAAAAGGCACAGAAATTCGAGATGGGACTGAACCTGTCTGTGCGTGAAGTGATCGCGGGAGTACACTACCCCGATTTGCAAGCCGTATACGATCGCGCTGTAGCGGTAGCACGCGTGCAGCAGCTGAAAAGAAGAGTGAGTGGGGAGTCCAGCAGGGGTCCTCAAGACAAGAGAAGCCGAGACTCGAGAAACGATAACAACACTGGAAGGAACGAGCAGCGCAGAGGGTCGAATAGGCCCCAACAAAACAACACGGGAAGGAGGTTCAATCAAGAAGATCCGGTACCGCCTTGCCCGCGATGTGGACGACCACATCTGGCAAGGGGATGCCCGCAACAAGGCGCTTGTTACCGATGTGGTCGAATGGGTCACGTTCGACGGGAATGTCGAACTAGGCTCGAGAACATAACGAAGAGGGACGATTTGGTCGCAGGGCAAGAACAGCCTCAAAACCAAAACGGGCGAAATGGCAATAACCAAGGGTACAGACCCCCTCAAAATAGGCCGCAAAACCAGAACCAGAACCAACGACCTCCGCCCCCACAGAATCAAAACCAGCAACAAAATCAACAGCCGAATGCGAATCAGCAAGGCAATCAGGGACGCCCTATGGGGAGGCTGAACGTGGTGAACCAAGCGGACGTGCCTGCGCAAGGAGAAGTGATGGCAGGTACATTTCACGTTTTGAATACACCCCTTAGAATTTTATTTGATTCCGGAGCTAGTTGCTCAATTATTGCATCAAGGATAGTGCCTGAGTTAGATCTACCTAAGTGCGAGAGAATTAGCTTAGGAATTCAATTGCCTTCTGGAGAAGTAGTGTCTTGCTCTAAACGATATAACGGAATTCCTATAGTGATAAAGAACGTAGAATTCTTCGCGAACTTGGTAGAATTTAACTTAAGAGAATTTGACATCATACTGGGGATGGATTGGCTATCCCAGTATAAAGCGGTGATCGAATGCCAAAAGCAAAAGATCACCTTGTCAAAAAGTAGGGGAAAGAGAGTTATCTTTTACTCTCAGCCCCCTAAGAAAAGTAACAAAATCGTTAGTGCACTTAAACTAAATAACTTGATGCGTAAGGGGTATGAACTATATGCGTGCTATGTGCACAACCTTGAGGCGGAAGGGAACAAGGTTGATAGCATACCAGTGGTAAGAGAATACCCGGACGTGTTCCCTGAAGACGTTCCGGGCATGCCACCTGAGAGAGATCTTGAATTCACCATAGATCTCATTCCGGGGACAGAGCCTGTCTCAAAAGCTCCGTACCGGATGGCACCACTGGAAATGAAGGAGTTAAAGGAACAACTCGAGGAGCTATTGGGAAAAGGTTACATAAGACCGAGTACGTCCCCTTGGGGAGCACCGGTTTTATTTGTCAAGAAGAAAGACGGAGGACTACGTCTTTGCATAGATTACCGGGGACTAAACCAAGTGACCATTAAGAACAAATACCCCCTACCGAGAATAGAGGATCTGTTTGATCAACTGAAGGGAGCTTCAGTATTCTCGAAGATCGATTTGCGATCTGGGTATCATCAATTGAGGATTGCCGAGAAGGACATTCCAAAGACGGCGTTTCGAACACGATATGGCCATTACGAGTTCACAGTGTTATCCTTCGGGTTAACAAATGCACCGGCCATGTTCATGAATCTCATGAACAACGTGTTCCGAGAATTGTTAGATCAGTGCGTCGTAGTGTTCATCGACGACATCCTGATCTACTCGAAGAGCGAGGAGGAGCATGCGAAGCACTTACATCAAGTGTTGGAGATCCTGCGAAGAAATCAGCTATACGGCAAGCTGTCGAAATGTGACTTCTGGCTGAAAGAAGTGGCATTTCTCGGACACATAGTATCTGCTGATGGAGTATCAGTGGATCCGGCAAAAGTCTCTGCCGTAACTGAATGGGCAACTCCGAAAAGTCCAACGGAAATAAGGAGTTTCCTTGGATTAGCCGGATATTATAGACGATTCGTGAAGGACTTTTCAAGGATTGCACGTCCTTTGACCCAGCTACTTAAGAAAGGAGCAAAATACGAGTGGACCGAAGCATGTGAGACATCGTTTCAAGAGCTGAAGAAACGACTCACAACCACACCCGTATTAACATTACCATCAGAGAATGGTGACTTCGAAGTATATAGCGATGCTTCGAAGGAAGGTTTAGGTTGTGTTTTGATGCAAGACTCGAGAGTCGTAGCCTATGCATCACGCCAACTAAAACCTCACGAGGAGAATTATCCGACACATGACCTGGAGTTGGCAGCGGTCGTTTTCGCTCTAAAGATATGGAGACATTATCTTTACGGGCGGAAGTGTCGAATGTTCACCGACCACAAGAGCTTGAAGTATATATTCACTCAGAAGGAGTTGAATTTGAGACAGCGAAGGTGGTTGGAACTCATTAAAGACTACGATTTAGAGATAGCATACCACGAGGGGAAGGCGAATGTGGTAGCCGATGCCCTAAGTCGGAAAACCCAACACGTGACAAACTCGTTGGTAATTCCGCCGGCATTGTACATGGAATTGGCAAGATTGGAGTTAGAACTTGTGCATTCTGGCACAGTGAAAGAAACGGTCAATGCCATGGTCGTAGAAACTCCAATATTGGACGAGATTCGACTCGCTCAACCGGGCGATCCGAAACTCGAGAAGATAAAAGGGTATATTGCCGAAGGAAAGGCAATAGGATTTGCTGTCCACGAGGATGGAAGCATCCGTTTTAAAGGTAGATGGTGTGTGCCTCTTAAATGTGCCGAGTTGAAGCAAAGGTTGATGGAGGAAGGGCACAACACGCCATATTCCGTACATCCCGGAGGTGACAAGCTATACAAAGATCTGAAGAAGATCTATTGGTGGCCGGGAATGAAGAAGGAAGTGGCAAATTTCGTGGCGAGATGTCTCACCTGCCAAAAGGTTAAGGCAGCGCGACATAAACCCTTAGGATTGATGCAACCACTAGAGATTCCAAGTTGGAAGTGGGATAGCATCTCAATGGACTTTGTCTCGGGATTACCCCGATCACCTAAAGGCATGAACAAGATTTGGGTGATTGTGGATAGGCTAACGAAGACAGCCATATTTATCCCAATGAAAGACACGTGGACTATGGACCAATTGGCCCGAGCCTACGTTGATAATGTGGTACGCCGACATGGAGTACCCCACGATATCATTTCCGATAGAGACAGTAGATTTGTCTCTCATTTCTGGACGGAGTTACAAAAAGCTCTCGGTACTCAAATCAAAATGAGCACCGCATTCCACCCGATGACGGATGGACAAACCGAGAGAACAATCCAAACACTAGAAGACATGCTGAGAGCATGCGTGTTGGAATTCAAAGGGAATTGGGAATCTCATTTACCTTTGATTGAGTTTTCCTATAATAATAGTTACCATGCTAGTATCGGCATGGCACCTTTCGAGGCATTGTATGGACGAAAGTGCCGAAGCCCTTTGAGCTGGGAAGAAAACGATAAGTCCGTGGTAGTGGGACCACAACTTATCGAAGACATGGCTCAACAAATCAAAGTGATTCAAGGGAAGATGAAAGCCGCACAAGACCGTCAAAAGAGTTATGCCGACGTGAGACGACGAGACCTAGAATTTCAAGTGGGAGATAGGGTCATGCTAAAGATATCACCCATGAAAGGGGTGATGCGCTTTGGCAAACGAGGGAAGTTAAGTCCACGATACATAGGACCTTACGAGATTCTAGAACGAGTCGGAACTCTAGCCTACCGATCGGCTTTACCGCCACACTTAGATAGAGTTCATAATGTCTTCCATGTCTCGCAACTAAAGAAGTATGTGCCGGACCCGACACATGTACTTCAACCAGAGATAATTGAGCTCGATGAAGACCTGACTTACGAAGAAGTCCCAGTGCGTATTCTCGATACTAAGGAATGAGTAACGAGGAACAAAACCATCAAAATGATCAAGGTTCTTTGGTCAAACCACGAAAGTGAGACGGCAACTTGGGAAGTAGAATCCGACATGAGGGAACGATACCCGACATTGTTCCAAACCGATACCGACACAGTTATGGGGACATAACTGCAATCTTAAGGGGGAGAGGATGTCATACCACCTATTTTTCGTGCATTTTTGTAAACTTTTGAACTACGTTATGGCTTGATCCCTTTACCGGGTACGTAGGCAGCTTGGAAGTTTTAATTCTAAGTTCAGTCACAACATAATAAAACAAACACAAGACCTTAGCACGAGACGAGAAAAGCCGAAACACAACTTCGAGGACGAAGTTGATTCTTAAGGAGGGTAGACTGTAATACCCGAGAATTTTCCAACATAAAATAAAACAATAATTAAATAAATAATAAATAAAATAAATACTATAAATAAATAAACCAATCCAGCAAATAAAAGAAATAAATAAAGATAAGAAAATGAGAAATGAGATTTTTACTTAAAAAGGAATTAAAGGAATTTAATTAAACAAAAGTATGGATAAATGGTACACCAAAACCCGACACTAATGAACTCGAGTATTCGAGTCCAAAACATCCAACTAGACTAAGAATAAAAATTAGAGAGAAAGTATGAACCCGAATATACCCCGGAAATCGGAATTCGGGAGCATAGGGGGATAGAAACCCGAAAGAGAGGCGGAAAAGCACGACGGATCGCACGACCCGCCCGGACCGAAGTCCAGGCGTAGACGGCGCGGTGGCCGCGCGCCCAATGGGGAAAACCGCGCCACGACCGCGCCACCCCACAGATTTGGTTGTTGCGTGAATCTCTCACCCGAACGCGGATTTTTCGACTTTCGGTTGAACACCTCTCGACTCCAGAGTTCTAGGTCGGCCGTGGACGCCCTAGGGACTTAGAATTCTATAAATAAGCCCCTTGGGAGCCCCGAACAAGTTTACGAAACCCTAAAGCATTCTATACGTTCGAAACCCTAAATCCGGAGTCGTCGGAGGCACGAAACCAAGACGAACGCTGTTGGACGAGTTCTCTACAGATCTCCATAGTCGTGGTAAGTCTCGGTCCAATCTCTGTTCAATAAACGATTCGAAAACGAATCCTAATCATCTCCTTTTTCTTTCTACACCCCCGTATCGAATCTAGATCGTAGAACCCGACGTACGGAGAGGAGAAACGGTGATCTGGAAGCCACGCCTCCGAATTGGACATTCCCGACGTTCAAAGATACTGTAAGTTAACCTTACATGGTTTTGGGAGATTTTAAAACATTCGAAACCTAAAAGATTTGACAAGAATCATAAATCTGTCCACTTGTGTTTTCCTACCGACGCAACAGAATTGTTGAATTTTTCTGACCTTTAAAACGAACTCAAACGGAAAAACTTAAAACACGAAAAACGTTCCTAAGACTTAGACCTAGCTACTGTAAAAATTTGAGAATTTTTGGAGTTGATTTGATATGTGAAAACGCGTTGAAACCGAACTGTTTAATTCTAGATCTTGAAATCTTGGACAGAACTTAGGAATGATCTTGATCTCGTTTTTGACATAGGATCTAGGCTGTTTTAGATCTTTGGCCGAACATGAAAGTTGTAGATAAATGTCTTAAGATGACCCCTGTCAAATTTCATTAAATTTGGAGTTGAATTGATATGTTAGAACTTGTAATCTTTAAACTGTGACCTGTAAACTCGGACAGATTTCTTGTTATGCAAAAATTAGCGTTTTTGACCTACTTAGGTATCTCGGATTGAAAAAGTTAAAACACGAAAGTTGTAGATCTTGATGTTTCCGAGTCAGATATGAAATTTTGGAATTTTTGGAATTAAATCTGATTTTAGACGAATTTTGGAGTAAACTGTGATTTACCGAAACGAAATTTTGAAATCTTGTTGAAACATGGAATTAACCTTTAGGGTTGAAACGAATTGAGATATTGCTTCTAAATTAATACATTGGAAGGCAGATTTTAAAAAACTAAATCCCCTTACAAACTTGATAAATTAAAATTAGGGGTGAGTGCTCTGCAGGGTGCCCCCTAACGATTCACTTCGTGCCGTAATGGACGATGGTGACCCCGCGCGCTATACTTGAAATGTGATATTGCCAAAACGGCGAAACTTAGAGCCTACACTCTCGTGAATATCCGTATGGGTTTCCCGAGGCTCCGGAGTGGTACTGGGTATGGCTGATACGGCTGCGGCCGCCGGGCTACCGGCTAAACTTGTTGACATCGCGATTTCTATCGTGAAACTTGAGATACCAAATCGGGAATGTAATGGGGATTCTAAATCAAATTAAACTAGATTAAATTATACTGTTGTCCAATTAAATTATTTAAATGCTTTATTTAAAGTTATGGCTTTCATGATTTAATCATGTGATATGTGTTATTAAATAGAGCCTGAGATAGATTGTGCTATATGATATGGATTATATGAAATCAAATATTATGTTATTATCATGCTTTTGTTAAAGTATTAAAGTTATGGCTTTTAAACCCTACGATCATGCATGTGTTAACTTACTCAGCAATTTTGCTGATCAAAACCATTTTTATTCCTTTCTTTACAGAATATGTGGAATGAGCATGTGTGAGCACGAATCATGCATGGGATTTTGGGAACTAATATTTTGCTTTTAAATTTCGTACTTAGACTATATTATGAACGGGCCTGTTTAACCCGTGTTTTGGCCATGTCGGCCCTATTTAAATTTTTCCGCTGCGATACTGTACTAAATTAAATATTTCCGCTGCGCTATGCTATTGTTATTTTCGATTTATATTGTATGGGCTATTTTGAATGCTTTAAATATTTTGAACACTGCAATACCTAGCCTTGCATCTCTTTAGTAAGCTCGGAGAAACCGTGTCTTACTAGGGAGATGTGGCGGTGACATCCCGACCTGGGTTACCAAAAACCGGGGTGTTACAGTAACATTCAGTTATGGATTATAGAACCGGGTATAGAACGCTTCCTCTAACTGCTCCCATGTGGCAAATTCGCCTGTGGGCAGACCAATAAACCATGAAACGGCAGTTTTCATCAGTGAGGAAGGGAATAACTGCATCCGGTGGAACTGATTCCGGCCCAGCACCCCTAATTGGGTAAGGAAGCGGCCGATGTGTTCCATAGAGGACATCTCATCTTCTCCTTAAAATGGGGAGAGGTCGGGTACTCCGCGCTATGTGGTAAGGGGTTATCCTCATACATGTGGGACAGAAACGACCTTTGATACACATGCCTGTGGGTCTCTGGGACGTTTAACCCTAGCCCTCGCAACATGGTTGCTAAGTGCTCTTCTCCCATGTGCACCCGTTGGGGCTCCGGTTGGCCTGGTATCAACGGTGGCGGAGGAGGAAGATTTATTGGCGGAATTGGGTTTGGTCCCCGGACTTCCTGGTTTTGTTGGCGATAAGGCGAATTCTGAAATCCTTGCCCACCATTATTCCCCTGAGGAACATTTCCGCCATAAATCGGCAGTGGTGGTAGCGTTGCCCCCAGATTTATATTGACTAGGTTAGCGTCACGAAAGCCCCCTGGAGCCCTAAATTCGTGTAGCCTGACCTGGACATTATTTTGTCCGTGGTTGTGGGGTGCATTCAATCAACTTCCACCCGCTTGGTCATTCATCATTACGGGAATCTGAGGGATTTCCTGCGCAGGGTTATGGACTTCTGCCATAGTTTCTATCCCTGCTGGCTGTGTGGCTGGAGCAGCCGTAAAAGCCATCGATAGTCCAAAGGTTAATGGTGGTGCGTTCAGGAAAAAGGGTTGATTCTGAGGAGAACCTTGTCCTGCCATGTGCATATCCCACGTCCCCATTGGCGGATACAAAGGATTGTTTGACCCTTGGTAATAATATTGCACTTGATTGGGCATTATTACGGGTGATGCTGGCGTGGTAACGTTGTTAGACATTAGACTCGGACTACCAAATGGCGCCTTCAAACGTTTGTACCGGCTTCTTGTAGACTTTTTACGAACCTCGCGGAAGCGTAAAGTGTACAATGGAGATCCTTGATTATTGGGAGGAGTTTGGTCTCCCACTGTGGCCGCCAACCTGTTACTCCCGGTTTGGGGTAACGCTTAATCCTCTAGATGGAGCCTTCAAGATGGAACGCGGGACGAGGAAAGTCCCAAGGGATGCTAAGAACTAGAGCATCGAAACAAACTAAGGAAGAAAAAGAAAGCAGTAAAGGAAAGCAGTAAGGGAAAGCAGAAAGAAAGCATTGAGGAAAGCGATAAATAAAAGTAAAGTACTGGAAAATTAAAGACATTGTATTGAAATGTTTGGTGGTTGAGGAACCCAGATGTAACACCCGAGGAAAAACAAATTCAAATTGTTTTGAACTACGTCATGACTTGATCCCTTCACAGGGTACGTAAGCAGCTTGGAACTAATTCCTAAGTTCAGTCACGAAATAAATCACAAAATAAATCCCGAAATAGATCACAAGGACGATAGGAGGAGTTGGGACCAATTTAGACTAGGCTAATTAGGATACGAAAATGTTGCGAGCGATAAGCCGAACTCGTAACGAGATTAAGGAAAGGATTCCGAACCAGAGACGACCCAAGGAATCGAGCTAACACGTAGAAAACCGATAGGGGAAAGCAAGGAAAGACCCGACAGAACACGCGGACCGCCGAACCGGCCGGTCCGGCCGGCCCGCGCTCTCCGCGCGCCGCCGCGCGGCCACCGCGCGGACGGAGGCGTCGCGACTCCAGGTTGGTCGCGCGTGCTCCGCGCGGGCAAAAGCTTAGGTGCGCGTCACCAGCGCGCCAGAGGTGCTGAAAGTGTAAACTTTCCTTCCATGGCGATTTTCTTGCCAAAAATCCGACCTCAATCAATGGCAAGTCGATCACAACAATGGGGAAGGGCATAAGATCAGATTTGGGGCGCCCCTCCCCATAATTCTCAGAAAACCTAACCCTAAACACCTCCAATATTCCTCTCCAAGTCGAAACCTCTCCGAACTCACTTTCCGGCAAGTATTCCGGCGACGGCAAGGCAAGAGGAACCAAGCCCTGCCCTCTAGACTCTTGGTAAGCTATTGTAAAAAGTTTCAATTCGTCCATAGATCTCAGAAACTCATATTCTAACCCTTTTTCCTTACCACGATTTCCCGTCGGAAAACGAACAAAAAGCGATCGGAGAAGTTGGCCGTTCGTCGTGACCCTAGGACGTCCGGAAACCCAATCCAGCGACCCTATCCTCATCCTAAGTAAGTTAACACCTTACTCACAAATTTTCGTGGTTGTTTATTGTTTAAATCTCGAGATATAGGCTTGTAACAAAAATCGGTTTTCAAAAACCCTATTTTCGTCCAATTTTAAAGACTCGCCTAAAACTCGACCTTCGTGAATTCCAACCGAAAACTTTTCAACATAAAAGTTGTTCCTAACACCTTTATCTATCTTGTGTCCAAATGTCAGCCGTTGACATTGAGTTGTGCTATCCCAAAACACGCCGTAAACTTTCTGTATCGAACCGAACGTTTTAAAACTGTGACAGATTTCTACATTCAACTTGATGCATGTTTTTCATCCATTTTTCGAATGATTTAACTTTGCATTCCTAAACAAAAGTTGTAGATAATTGAGTCTAGATTATGCATGTAAAATTTCACGGATTTTGGTGTTCATTTGATATGTCAATCGGTCAAATTTTCAGAACTGTTTAAAACCCTATTCGGAACCCGTGAGTATGCAGTGACTTGTAATCGATTTTTGGGTACCAAGAATTCATTATTTCCAAATTCTTAAAACATGAAAGTTGTTCCTTAACGTGTTGTGTAGTTACTGTAAATATTTCACATCAATTGGTTTTGAAATGAATTTTTAATCGGCGTTGCACGAACCTGTGACGAAAACGGTTTTTAAGACAGAAATTATTCCTTGCAATGAACTCGAATTTCGACTCACTTCGGAACCTTATTTCCAAAAACTTAAAACATGAAAGTTGTTCGTGTGTGTGTTTTTGAACTACTGTAAAAATTTCAGAATTTTTGAAGAAAAGACGAATTTTTAATTAAGAAAGGCGTAAACTGCCTCGAATAGGATTTTTCGAACTTGAGAAAACTCGAACTATGAAAACGCGATATCGATCATTTGATAACTTTGAAATACGAACTTTCTAAAAATCCCGTTCACTAGGCTGAGCCGATCGTCATGCTATCATTATCTTTGAGACTGCCTCGTTAGTGGTCTCCTTACTATCTGAGATTGCCTCGTTAGTGATCCCGCGCGCTGTATTTTTGGATCGCCTCGTTAGTGGTCCTACTATCTTTTTGGATCGCCTCGTTAGTGGTCCTACTATCTTTGAGACTGCCTCGTTAGTGGTCTCCCATTGTTTGGACTGCCTCGTTAGTGGTCCTATGTTGAGATTGCCTCGTTAGTGATCTCCCGGTATGGTGTCCTCTTCTTAGTCTACGGGATGAAAAGTAAAAGACTTGTGTGAGTGATTCATTATGCTTAAATCGTATCTATCATGTCTTTAATTATGTATTTAAATTTTATGCATCTTAAATTATGCTTTAAATTACGCTTTTAAAATTTAGTCCTTTAATCATGTTTTTCCGCTGCTAATAAATTATGTATTTTTAAATTCTCGTACGGTAAGCGAAATCTTTAGTTTAAACACTTGTAACCCTTTTATTTGTTAGTTAGGGATTAACTTACTCAGTATATTTTTATACTGACAACCGTTGTCATTTTTCTTTTACAGAGTATGTCGAGTGACGCATACGCATGCACTTGGGGGGAATTATTTATGAACATTTTCGCTTTCTGCATCGTATTACTATTTACCGGGTCTGTTTAACCCGAGGTTTTGGTCGTGTTGGCCGTGATTACATTTCCGCTGCATTTACCTTATCCATGCATGATGATTTTTACTACCGTACTTAGTTAAAGTATTATTGGATTCCGGATTCATTGTTGAATATTTTAAAACTTTGCATACCCATAAGCCTTGCACCTCCTTAGCGAGCTCGGAGATCCGTGTCTTGCTAGGGTGATGCGGCAGTGACACCTCGGCCTGGGTTATCAAATCCGGGGTGTTACAAGTTGGTATCAGAGCCCGGAAAATTTTTAAAGCTACTACTATTATTTTAAACCATTATTTTTAAACCCAAGTGTTATTTCTTTTAAATCCGTGTCTATAATCCTTTTTACATAGCCCAAAATTTTGGCCAAAGAAATATTAAATTTTGGCCCACTATAGAGGCCCAACCTTTAGCAATTTATTTTAAAATAAACTAAATTTTTATAGGGAAGGGACTTGCACTTGCATGTTGCATATAGATTTAAATTCGTGCATATCTTAACCTTGCCTGAAAAATGTCTAACTCTCACCTCCCTTGTTGACATTAGATGGCTGAACCGAACGCGAACATGACCAACCTGATGATGAAACTGACCAACGCATATCTCGAGTCCCAACAGCATGTCAATCACTTCAAAGCTCGAGTGGGGCATCTAGAGAGTAACGTGGACTATCTGAGACATTTTAGGGAAGCTGACCATCATGAAATAACCCAACTCAAGGCCCAAGTCGCCGAACTCCAAACACTAGTGGTTGCACTCCAAAACAAGGATAACGAACTGATGATGCAAATAGGACATTTAGGAGCTGAGCTGCTGGGCCTAGAGGCTGACATATTCCCTCCGAGCCCGAGCCCGGTGGGGACACCCATTCCCATTGACATATCCAGCGACGAGGACGATCCCATCGAGGATGTACCTGCCTAGTCACCCTAGACTTAGAGATCCATACTGATGCACCATTGCTATTTCCGTTTCGAATGCTTGTAACCCAAATTTATTTCTTGAGTAATAAAAATACAAGCCTATTTAAATTTATTCCATACATTTTATTAAATTCTTTAACTACCATGATCAAAGAGGGGAACCTACAACCCTAGACCAAAAAAAAAAACCGAACAGATTACTGAAAAAAATATATATATATATATAATAAATAAATAAATAAATAAATAAGAATAAATAAATAAATCTTACCTAAGTTCCAGCAGCAACATCTACAACAAACCCCAATAAATAGATACTTATTAAAAGACTAATCTTCATCCAATAAATTTTTCCCCTTACAAGCAGCTATTTATTTAACATATAAACTCTACCCCGTATATCTTATCACACTAGTTTATCTAAGCTCCTTGAAGCGGTTTAGTCAAGCAACGGCGTAGGTATTCTTGGGCAATCCACACACATGCAGATACGATAGGAGGGTAACAGTAAATCCAGAGCATCTCAAACCATAAAATGGACAGAACAATTAAACCATGGTTCTAAAACAGCAGCAAACAACTAACACATGTCAAACACCTAACTAAGCAATAACATAACGAAAATATAAATCACAAATCCCAGGCAACAGCAACGTCCTCAAAAGGAGGAAACTAAACAAAGTACGTCTAATGCAAAACCTAAACAAAAACACGAAACCAAAAGGAGACATCACTGATCGGGAGGCGGGAACTGCCGGCGCATGTAGTCGTCCATCTGCCGCACATAGGCGTACATGTCGGACATGGTGGCCTGCTGCTGAGCCTGCCTCGTAGCAAACGAGTCCATACGGGTCTGATAGAAGTCCAACCTAGCGTCGAGGGCGTCATAACGAGCCTGCCCAGCTGCAAACCCGGCGTCCATATTGACCCGCATCTCCTGCATCATCTGCAGCATCTGAATCATCTCCTGCCCCTGAGGTGCCACAGCAGGAGGTGCCCCAGCGGGAGGTGGAACTACTGGAGGAGGGGGTGGCTGCTCCGGTGGTATAACAAGGATCAGGCCGCCGTCATCAGGCTGCGGGCGAAGTATAGCACGGGGAGCCCCACGACGTAAGGCGCTACGTCGGTCAGCATAAGTCGGGATACGGTAGCAACGGCCCGGTGCTAGGTCGTACGGGTCTGTCTCCGGTGTAGTGCGAATCCCCTGCGCCGCGCACAACCCACAGATGAGGTGAACGTGGGTCATCACCCTACTCCCTCGTCCTCTCCGCATACCCCGCAAGTTGTCCTCGATGCAAGCTCCTACATTCACCCTACCGTCTCGCGCGATAAAGCAAATGGTCTCGTAGACGTGATCCAGGACAATGTGGCTCCGGGTGATCGGCCGGACACGCCCTAACCACAGCTGAGCAAGCTCTCGCCAAGGGGAGTCCATCGTCGTCAAACGAAGCTCATGACTGTGCTCGAGCTGAGGAGGCACTATGGTGCATAAGGTGTTCCACGCAGGAGCAAGAACACGTCCCTCAGGCTGTGGCCGGAATACGCCATCGTCGGGCAAGCCAAAATAGACAATGATCGCCCGAGCACTGAAGTCGAGATAGCGACCACGGACCCATACCCGGGATAGATCGTCACCCTCCCCGAGACCGCCAATGTTGGCAATAACCTCCATAGCCAAATAACCGGAGGCGACGCCCTCGGGGTGACGTGCCAGACCGGTCCACTGCAGATACTCCAAGACTGCGCTGACCCTGTCATCGCCCATGTGAAGAGGATATATGCCTCTCTCAGGGACGTAAGCCCTGTTTCGACGAAGCTCGTCGAAATAAAAGTCCTGGGCAGCCTTCGTCCTAAACCGGAACCTGTCGTGCCGGTGAGGACGCACCTCATCCGGAAGACCCCTGAGTCGCGGGCCCCGCTGCTCCTCGTCCTCCTCTGACTCGCTCTCGTCGAAATCAGGCATCACCGGAGCGGCACGACTGGGGCCAGCCTCATCAGCAACTCGTCTCCTAGTCCTCGGAGGACACATGAGAGACGCCAAAACGACCCACAAAAAGAGCAACATCCTGCAAGTTACCAAACACCGATTATAAGGCTAAGTCCCACACAGAAGTCAAGCGAAAATACGAAAAGGGCATTAATATACATTTCCAACGTGAATGTACCGTAAGAACAACAAATCCTACCGTTTACTAAGACCAACCAGGAGGTAACCTAGACAAAGGATATACTCAGACTAGTGCCTAAACCCTTTGTGGCATTTCGTCGAACACGTTATGTGCGCAATAAACCAAAACCTAAGTTACTAACAACACACGAAAATTTCCCACAGAATTAAACAATCATTTTAATAACAACACAGCATATCCTACAAGCACCAAACAACAGGAGAACGAACTAATAATCACATCCCAATAACAACCAAATACCAAAAACTTCATAGCCTTTCTAAGGATTCGAATTCAACAAGAATTTGCCAAAAACATAAACACATTATAACATAAACATAGGCAAGGCAACAAGAGTAACAACAATTGCCACGTACACTTGTTAATTTGCACAAATCAAGCCTAAAAGTCACAAACCCCCAATTTTTGTACACAAACCCTAATCTCCTAAATCTCCTCACAAATCAAGTCATACAAAACATAAAAGCTGAAATTAGTAAGTGGGTTTAGTAGAATCGTACCTCGATGAGTGAAATTGAAGTCGAAATCAAGCAGACAGGAAGGTAACTCGCCGGATTTAGAGAGAATTGGGGGTGTGTTCTCGAATGGAAAATGGGGGAAGTGGCTCGCGCGGAGCGCGAGCCCTATTTTCTCAAACAGAGGGAGCCGCGCGCTCTCCGCGCGCTGGGGCTCATTACCGCGCGGCCACCGCGCGGGACCCGGAGGGAGTTTTATTTTTCCTGTTCTGCTCAATCTCTTTTGCTATACGCTCCTCACTGAACCCGGGCATACATTGACAATGAAATACGACGACATGGAGCATCACCTGGCATTATTCTGGGCAAGGACAGCGGAATTGCCCCCCGTCCTCCTTTCGCAGGACTACAGGAAACCCTCGGGACGTAAATACATAGGGATCATAAGAAATTCCGTAGGGAATAGAAAACCGCTTATTAACTAACGTCCCCACCACAGTTTGCTCGTATCCATAACGAGCTCCACGACCCCCAACTAAAGAAGTATGTGCCCGACACGTCGCATGTACTCCAACCGGACGTAATCGAATTGGATGATGACTTGGCCTATGAAGAAACCCTGGTGCAAATACTCGACTACAAGGAAAGGGTGACAAGGAATAAAACTGTAAAGATGGTCAAGGTCCTGTGGTCCAACCACGAGACAGAAACGGCGACCTGGGAATTGGAAGCCGACATGAGGCAACGTTACCCTACCCTCTTCCAAGATGACCCGACCACAGTTATGGGGACATAACTGTATTCTTAAGGGGGGGAGGATGTAACACCCGAGGAAAAACAAATTCAAATTGTTTTGAACTACGTCATGACTTGATCCCTTCACAGGGTACGTAGGTAGCTTGGAACTAATTCCTAAGTTCAGTCACGAAATAAATCACAAAATAAATCCCGAAATAGATCACAAGGACGATAGGAGGAGTTGGGACCAATTTAGACTAGGCTAATTAGGATACGGAAATGTTGCGAGCGATAAGCCGAACTCGTAACGAGATTAAGGAAAGGATTCCGAACCAGAGACGACCCAAGGAATCGAGCTAACACGTAGAAAACCGATAGGGGAAAGCAAGGAAAGACCCGACAGAACACGCGGACCGCCGAACCGGCCGGTCCGGCCGGCCCGCGCTCTCCGCGCGCCGCCGCGCGGCCACCGCGCGGACGGAGGCGTCGCGACTCCAGGCTGGTCGCGCGTTCTCCGCGCGGGCAAAAGCTTAGGTGCGCGTCACCAGCTCGCCAGAGGTGCTGAAAGTGTAAACTTTCCTTCCATGGCGATTTTCTTGCCAAAAATCCGACCTCAATCAATGGCAAGTCGATCACAACAATGGGGAAGGGCATAAGATCAGATTTGGGGCGCCCCTCCCCATAATTCTCAGAAAACCTAACCCTAAACACCTCCAATATTCCTCTCCAAGTCGAAACCTCTCCGAACTCACTTTCCGGCAAGTATTCCGGCGACGGCAAGGCAAGAGGAACCAAGCCCTGCCCTCTAGACTCTTGGTAAGCTATTGTACAAAGTTTCAATTCGTCCATAGATCTCAGAAACTCATATTCTAACCCTTTTTCCTTACCACGATTTCCCGTCGGAAAACGAACAAAAAGCGATCGGAGAAGTTGGCCGTTCGTCGTGACCCTAGGACGTCCGGAAACCCAATCCAGCGACACTATCCTCATCCTAAGTAAGTTAACACCTTACTCACAAATTTTCGTGGTTGTTTGTTGTTTAAATCTCGAGATATAGGCTTGTAACAAAAATCGGTTTTCAAAAACCCTATTTTCGTCCAATTTTAAAGACTCGCCTAAAACTCGACCTTCGGGAATTCCAACCGAAAACTTTTCAACATAAAAGTTGTTCCTAACACCTTTATCTATCTTGTGTCCAAATGTCAGCCGTTGACATTGAGTTTTGCTATCCCAAAACACGCCGTAAACGTTCTGTATCGAACCGAACGTTTTAAAACTGTGACAGATTTCTACATTCAACTTGATGCATGTTTTTCATCCATTTTTCGAATGATTTAACTTTGCATTCCTAAACAAAAGTTGTAGATAATTGAGTCTAGATTATGCATATAAAATTTCACGGATTTTGGTGTTCATTTGATATGTCAATCGGTCGAATTTTCAGAACTGTTTAAAACCCTATTCGGAACCCGCGAGTATGCAGTGACTTGTAATCGATTTTTGGGTACCAAGAATTCATTATTTCCAAATTCTTAAAACATGAAAGTTGTTCCTTAACGTGTTGTGTAGTTACTGTAAAAATTTCACATCGATTGGTTTTGAAATGAATTTTTAATCGGCGTTGCACGAACCTGTGATGAAAACAGTTTTTAAGATAGAAATTATTCCTTGCAATGAACTCGAATTTCGACTCACTTCGGAACCTTATTTCCAAAAACTTAAAACATGAAAGTTGTTCGTGTGTGTGTTTTTGAACTACTGTAAAAATTTCAGATTTTTTGGAGAAAAGACGAATTTTTAATTAAGAAAGGCGTAAACTGCCTCGAATAGGATTTTTCGAACTTGAGAAAACTCGAACTATGAAAACGCGATATCGATCATTTGATAACTTTGAAATACGAACTTTCGAAAAATCCCGTTCACTAGGCTGAGCCGATCGTCATGCTATCATTATCTTTGAGACTGCCTCGTTAGTGGTTTCCTTACTATCTGAGATTGCCTCGTTAGTGATCTCGCGCGCTGTATTTTTGGATCGCCTCGTTAGTGGTCCTACTATCTTTTTGGATCGCCTCGTTAGTGGTCCTACTATCTTTGAGACTGCCTCGTTAGTGGTCTCCCATTGTTTGGACTGCCTCGTTAGTGGTCCTATATTGAGATTGCCTCGTTAGTGATCTCCCAGTATGGTGTCCTCTTCTTAGTCTACGGGATGAAAAGTAAAAGACTTGTGTGAGTGATTCATTATGCTTAAATCGTATCTATCATGTCTTTAATTATGTATTTAAATTTTATGCATCTTAAATTATGCTTTAAATTACGCTTTTAAAATTTAGTCCTTTAATCATGTTTTTCCGCTGCTAATAAATTATGTATTTTTAAATTCTCGTACGGTAAGCGAAATCTTTAGTTTAAACACTTGTAACCCTTTTATTTGTTAGTTAGGGATTAACTTACTCAGTATATTTTTATACTGACAACCGTTGTCATTTTTCTTTTACAGAGTATGTCGAGTGACGCATACGCATGCACTTGGGGGGAATTATTTATGAACATTTTCGCTTTCTGCATCGTATTACTATTTACCGGGTCTGTTTAACCCGAGGTTTTGGCCGTGTTGGCCGTGATTACATTTCCGCTGCATTTACCTTATCCATGCATGATGATTTTTACTATCGTACTTAGTTAAAGTATTATTGGATTCCGGATTCATTGTTGAATATTTTAAAACTTTGCATACCCATAAGCCTTGCACCTCCTTAGCGAGCTCGGAGATCCGTGTCTTGCTAGGGTGATGCGGCGGTGACACCTCGGCCTGGGTTATCAAATCCGGGGTGTTACACCAGATTACATATTGAGTTCTAATATTTATACAACATCTGGTGCCTGTTCGTTGAGAGGGACCAGTTGGGGGAAAGGGATAAGGATGAAATTCAAAAAATATCTTCCCCACCTTTATTCTGGTACTGACGCAGATAAGGCTTCCATGAGGTGAGGAGAGTCTTCGCTCAGGGTGACGTCACCTCATAACGTACTAGAATTGCTTCCTCTAACTCCTGGTACTCGGGTAGTTATCGTGCTCGGGTATGGCTTTCTCCGGATTGTGCCGTTTATTTAGGTAGGTTGGCTTGTTCGGACGATGTTCCTCGGGGTCCATGGGCGGGTTTTGGACTATCTTTTCCGCATCAAGCCTAGAAATTGAGCCCTTATGCGAATTGGGCCTGGATATGTATGTGGGCTCGATTATCATAATTTTTATGTGTTAACAAAGTCGCTAAAAAATACTATATCATGTCGCTTAAATATACTATATTGCGTTGCTAAAATATACTATAATTCCTCGCTGAAATACATAGAAGCCGTGCTGAAAACATTATGTCTATCACTGAAATATAAACAAATCGCTGAAATGTATATATATTGTCGCTGAAATGTACTAAGTATATTTTGGAGTAATATGACAAATTTACCTTTTTAACCTTTAACTTAATCTCGACGTCGATTTACAAAATGAATCAATGGTTATGGGAGGCCGTAGTACATCAAGACAAATGTCTTGATTGCACCCTAACTTCTCCCTACCTCTACCTATAAATAAAACTCTTCTCCCAACAACGATACACAAAAAGAATGTATTTAGGGCACCCACTTACGATTATATTTATTATACCATTTATATTTTAATTTATTAACTATAGAAAATAATTTAATTTTTAGATAAATAATAAATAATTAATAGTTTTGTTATGTATATAATATATTATTGTATATTAATAGTATGCAAGCTATGATTGCATATGAATACGTGTTGCTTATACAAAAGAAAGAAGAGAACAGTAGGAATATGAAGCAGTAGAGATAACTATTATTGTGAAAGAGGTAGCAATAGAGAGGAAGTGTTGTTCACTGATCATAATAGAAGTATTACAATGGTATATATAGGCAAAGAAATCCCCTCTACCGACACTTGTAGAGCAATTATTTTATTGGGTTATAATTAAGACATTCACCAATGCATGTGAGGGTAGTTGCATGCATTTATGACACTCCCCCTTGAATGTCTTCTTTACAAAAATATGTCTCGTTGAAACCTTACTAGGAAAAAATCTAATGGGAAAAAATCCTAGTGAATGAAAAAAATACAGTATTCTTGTATTCATTGCTCCCCCTGATTTGGACATCATTTTAAATTTCGAAGTCGCCGCATTCCAAATTTCTTCACGAGCTTCTCGAATGTTGCAGTATGCAATGCCTTGGTAAATAGATCCGTTAAATTATTTTCTTGTCGAATTTGTTGCACATCAATTTCACCATTCTTTTGAAGATCATGAGTGTAGAAGAACTATGGTGAAACATGCTTCGTTCTATCTCATTTGATATATCCTCCTTTCAATTGTGCTATATAAGCCGAATTATCTTCATATAAAACTGTTGGAGGCATTTGTGGTTCAATGATTAAACCACAACTCTTCAATATATATTGAGTCATTGACCTCAAGTAAACACATTCTCGACTTTGCCTAATGCATTGCTAATATTTCGGCATGATTGTATGAAGTTTCCGTTAAAATTTGCTTCATTGACCTCCAAGAGATGGCAGTTTCGCCACAAGTAAAGACATAGTCTGTCTGAGATTTGGCTTTGTGTGGATCTGATAAATAACCTGCATCGGCATAATCGATTAACTCATGTCGAGAATATTTTGGGTAAAATAACCCAAGATCAATGCTTCCCCGGAGATAGCGAAAGATGTGCTTTACGCCTTCCCAATGTCGTTGAATAAGGCAAAAACTAAATCTTGCGAGTAAATTGACTGTAAACGCGGTATCAGGTCACGTGTTATTTGCAAGTATATTTACACGCCAATTGCGCTTAAATAGGCGTTTCTAGGTCAAGTTGCTCTTTATTATCTTCTTTTGGCCTAAATGGATCATTTACAGATCAAGTGCCCGAACAACCAAAGGATTACTTAGTGGATGAGCATAATCCATTCAAAATTGCTTTAATACCTTTTGGATATAAGCTGATTGATGAACAAATATGCCTGTTTTCAAATGCTACATTTGTAGGCCAAGGCAAAATTTCATTTTCCCGAAATCCTTAATTTCGAACTCTCTTTTCAGATATAGTCTTTTTCAACTCTTCAGGAGTTCCAATTAAACTAAAATCATCTACATAGACGGCGACGATTACAAATTCTGACCATTTTTCCTTATAAAAACACAATGGCAGATAGGATCATTTGTATGACCTTCCTTTATCAAACTTTCACTGAGGCGGTTATACCACATTCGGCTAGATTGCTTGAGCCCATATAAGGATTTTTACAATTTGATGGAATAACTTTCTCTGAGTTTTGAGTTACAAGACTCAGGTAACTCAAACCCTTCAGGTATTTTCATGTAAATATCATTTTGCAAGTAGTTTTCACAAGGATTATGTATTTCACAAGGCAAAACAGAATGTTAACTAACTATATTCAAAATGTTTTATATCGCAAACAGAATGTTAGTTAAGGCTGAACGAAATATGAAGCGAGTGACAACTAGAGTGTAAAATTGAAAAGAACGGAATGGTTTATATCGCAAAACAGAATATTAACAAACTTTGTTCGGAATGTTTTATATCACAAACAGATAGTAATAAGTAATGTTCTGTCTCTCTTAAGTTTAATTGGATTTGAAGAGTCACATTCTCCTCCAATAATGTTTCGTCGATGAGTAGCCAACGGGTAATCATTATTCTTATTCTGAAAAAGCTGAAAATGCCTGCAACTAATACAGAATAAAATAATTATATCACAATTACATATTTACCCTTGCTTACCCTCATTTGATCTCCATCATACAATTAATATAATTCAAAATCCATGTGATCGAAGATATGCTTCCAGCACAAGAACCCTTTCGCTCTTTGATGGGCTACTTCGCAGGGACTCCTAGGGATCCACGGGGTGCCTTCCCTTTGATAAGTTGCCCACAATACTTTCCCAAACTTCGCGGAATCTCTCCTCTTGGTCTTTATAATGGGTCAAATTCATATAATTTTATGAGTTAAAATACATGAACTATAATGGAATGGAAGGCGTATTTATTTAAATTGTAAACATTTTCATTCTATATATCTAATATCTGAAGATGGCATATATTTCCCATGGCAAGCCTATATATATTCACATGCTTCCAAGACCAGTAGACCATTAGCTAACTACCTATTTAGCTACCTTCAACCAGAGAGATCTATCAGGGGTTCAACGACGAAAAGTAATGAGCTCAAGAGCAACAGGAATAGGGAGAAGAACGCGAGGGATTTGCAAGGATCTGCCTAGCTTTTAACCAACGTGGCCCTTTTCTGTCGACCCGCTTATGATTATATGTCCTTCACTTTTAGAGTTGGACATGTCACAAACCCGTATGCTACACCGGTGCAAGCTGTAGCAAAGTGCGCCATGGGAAATATATGCCATCTTCAGATCATAGATATATAGAATGAAAATGTTTACAATTTAAATAAATACGCCTTCCATTCCATTATAGTTCATGTATTTTAACTCATAAAATTATATGAATTTGGCCAATTATAAAGACCAAGAGGAGAGATTCTGCGAAGTTTGGAAAAGTGTTGTGGGCAACTTATCAAAGGGAAGGCACCCCGCGGATCCCTAGGAGTCCCCGCGAAGTAGCCCATCAAAGAGCGAAAGGGTTCCTGTGCTGGAAGCATATCTTCGAGTACATGCTGGATTAATTTACAACCATTATATTTAAAATTATATTAATTATATGGTAGAGATCAAATGATGGTAAGCAAGGGTAAATCTGTAATTGTGATATACATTATTTTATTTTCTATTAGTTGCAGGTGTTTTCAGCTTTTTCAGAATAAGAATAATGATTACCCGTTGGCTACTCATAGACGAAACATTCTTGGAGGAGAATGTGACTCTTCTAATCCAATTAAACTTAAGAGAGACAGAACATTACTTCTTTCCACCATTCTGTTTGTGATATAAAATATTCTGAACAAAGTTTGTTAACATTCTGTTTTGCGATATAAACCATTATGTTCTATTCTATTTTTACACTCTAGTTGTCACTTCTTCATATGTCGTTTCTGTTTGCGATATAAAATATTTTGAATATAGTTAGTCAACATTCTGTTTTGCCTTGTGTATGATTCTGTTATATATTAGTTTACATCTTGTTCTGTTTAAATTATGTTAAATTACTTATTACAACCATTTTGTTTGTGATATAAAACATTCTTAACATAGTTACTGTTTTGCAATATAAACTATTCTGTTCTGTTCAATTTTGCACTCTACTTCTCAAATTGTTTGCAATACAAAACATTATGAACATAGTTAGTAAACATTCTGTTATTATTACAAAAACTCTATAATAACTCTGCATATTTAGGCGTGAAAAGGAAACAGTGATAGTATTCTGAAATAAAAGAAGTGATGATGACGACGCAGTCGAATTTTTTGTTATTTAAATTTATGAACATAAGAGAAAAGACAGAATTATCCCTACAATGAATATAAGCCACTGGACCAAAATTATATCTAACGGTGGAGAATTGTTCCAGTACATCTTTTCCCAGCATAGGAACCAAGTCGATCAAAGAGAGGGCACTTCGTGGACTCCTAAATTTACCGCGTGGCTCACATACCTAAAAAATTCGTCTCCTGCAGAGCTCTAGAAGTCCCAATGGAACAGTCCAGCAAAGGACAAACACCCACGGACACCTTAACAAACCTTGTTTCCCACATACGATAAGGATATAATGTTCCACGGACCTCTGGAAGAGACCCTGAACCTCGACAAGATATCTTGCTAGCAAAAATTCGAATTCTATTGAAATAACCAAGAGACATGTCCCTCTGCAATGGACACATCCCTCCGCAAACAATTGAATCAATTCTAATAACCGCGAAGCCAACAAACACGTCTACAAATGACATATCCCTCCGCGAACAGATGCATCTCTTCCAATAGTTGTGAATGAAAGAGACAACCATTCACTCACCCATACAAATCTATAAATAGGACTTTGTATATTTGTAAACAACCTATAAAATCTCAATCAAATATAAATACCGTCTTTATTACAATGTATTTCTTTACTGCTTTCATAAGATTGTAGAAGGCCCTAATTTTATTAAAGAAAAATCAAAGCCCTTGATACGCTCAAAGCAAGTACGGGAATTTCCCTCGATCCCCACTTTCTTAAGCACCTTTATGAGAATTTTATGGTTACTCCAAGGGAAGTAATTAGCATGCACATACGTAACCAACAGTATTTCATAACAATAAATGTGATAAATCTGCATTATCAATAAAATGAACGAAAGTATCAACACAATACTTCACCATGTAAAGCCATTACAAGATTGACTCATTAATTACATCATAAACATAGAAAATAATCGCCAAAACAAATTACTGTACAAAATTAAACAATGAGAATAAAATCAAATCACCTTATTTACATGAGTTATTCATCAAAAATTTCCATCGATCATAACAGTTACACATGACGGCATCACAATACAGCCAATATCAATCTCATTATAATATTCCTGAAAATATCATTTAATCCATAAATTACTCATCTAATAAAACCCCATCACAATTTTATATAAAACCATCACCCTTTTAAACTGGAATTTCTTTTATTGGTAACTTATCCAAAAAAGTTTCACAATTATTTCAACTAAATAAATCACCAAATCACACCAATATAAAAACTTAGCTTGCAGATATACCGAGACGTGTTTAGATATGGTACTGAATGAGTGATATTCATCAGATACTGATGTGTCGATCGATGAGGTGTGTGCTGAGTATTTAATGGTGTTTGTGTTATATAAAAATGCCCATTACATAAAATGAACTCCCTCGGCACATACAAGACAATACTTCCACACTTGCGCCTGTTGATTCAGCTCCCAAACCAAATCCTAATGGTTCATAAGACAATAAATCTGACGTATTTTCTTACTAAAAAAATAAGTTACTTTACGGGCATAATTTCTAATTTATTAAAAGATATCAAAATCACAAAAGTTAATTTTATTACATTGTATTTAAGTTTTCCATCATTAAATACACATTTTAGGTAATAAAATCACATGACATTACAAATACTATATTTATACAATTTTCTTGGCACACTTCGACTAAATACAACCGGTTGGGTTAGGGTGGTGAAACCCTCAATTTCAGCACCCGCTGCATGTTCTAGTTGATAGACCATTGTGTGCTACTTATAAATGTGTATGATACAAAACCTTCTATAACAGTGCTCCACAATTAATGGGGTCTTAATATACACATTCTACCATTATAATTGATGTATATGGAATTTTTTTAACATGCCATAAAAACACACCATTAATGATGGGATGAAAATTATGAGACCCAATCACACTCACCAAACCCTAATCCCCATAATCATTACGGCGTACATACTCACAGGCAGCTACCGTATCTAAAAAAATTCTGACGAGGCCTATTTTATGTAAATCCTCCAGAAAAGTTCACCATCGGCCTCCATTGCCGACGAAGGCGAAAATCACAAACCAATATACACATTAGATCATGCCATCACCCGAGGAATGTTGGACTTGAAAGCGAACCCCATTGACAAAGAGGTTACATATTCGGAACCCCTGGATGACGAAGATGTGCTGACTCCGGAATTTGAAGCCTAATTTGGTAATGATGTGGAACTCGGGCCAAAGTGCAGTGAACAGTAGGAGACGCCATCTAAATGCGATGGAGACAATGGTATGCGAATTGATATGATAGTCTTTGCTTTTGAGTGTTGTCTGCATATATATTATGAATTAATACTTGAAATAGGGATATGGAATGACGCACCCGGAGGTCGTAAACTCGCAGTGAGCCATTAAATTATTCACAAGTGAACAACTCCACCTTTTCCTTGGCAACCGACTACAATATAGCACATTCAATGGGTATAATCATTATTGGGTTGAATTTCACAGCAACATCACTACTTTTTTGTAATGTAATTTATATATGATTATTTAGATTCATCAATGGGTATAATATTACAATTATTTGGTATACAGCACATGGTTTTACGTATATATAAACTAGTAGAGTTATTGTGCGATGCACAACATTTTGTAAGAGCAAAAATTGAGGGAGAACTCCCCTTTGCTGTTGAACCTCAGCCTAAAACACCAAAATTGATCAAAATGTGTGACTAAACAAAGAGCCCTTAGCTAAGAGTGAACTATAAGTGGCAGTCCTATATTCTTACTTTTTCGTTAAATGAAGAACATGACGAAACAACAGTTAATATTCATCGAAGAACTCAGGCATAAATCTTACAAAAACTCATTTTAGCAAGAACGATGCAGCTTTCAAGCCTAAATTGTTCACTTCAGTTTTTGTAATAGAAAAGGGCAAAAGAATTTCACCACCAACCAATTTGAAGATTCAATACTCAATACATTTGAACAAAAGTCACCATCTTTTCAGCTTTACAGAAGGTTTTCTCCTGAATTGCGGCTTAGCCTTTGAAACCTGAAAACCCAGAAGATCTTCAAAATACCATACCAAAACTCATAGTTCAATCTTCAAAATAGCTTTTGCAAACAAGTTATTCATTTGGCCTCGCAATAAAAAAAATATAGAAGTAATAAAAATTGAATTAGCTTTAATTACTTTGTCGAACCACAAAAACATGTTACTTTTTATAATGAACGAAACACAAAATGTGGAAAACCAACTACATAGAAAGAACATAAAAGGTCCTGACTTCAAAGAACCAATTCTCGTAAAATCCCCAGTGCAGGCATGTATATTGAGAAGATATTAATAGCTATATTATATGTGAAATTTAAAATGTAAGCCTGAAGATGAAAAAATAAAAAATAAGAAAATTGTTAAGCGTTCAACACACCACTAATCACCCACAAATTCAACCAAATAAAACATAACTTCACATTATTTAGATTCAGATGAACCTATCATTATAAACCACTAAACGAACACAAACAAATAAAGAAGATATTTAACACCAAAAAATAATAAGATAAGTCACAACAAAAAAATTAAATTACTAAAAGCACAAAAAACACAGGAGAAGAATATTTTCTTTACCAACTACCATCAATCAATTGTTAAAAATAACTTAAAAATAGTTGAAAGAGGGTTACCATTATCAGAAGGCCAAGGGAGGGCGAGAAACTACTGGAACATATATGAATTTTGATTAATCAAGACAAAAATGATTCATCAAATGATACCATATCAAATTCCTTAAAACACTCAAATCATAGTCACCATGATAATGTCAATATGAAGTACTCAGCCATTATACAGGCATTATACACGAGTCAGAAAAAATTCTTCTCCGCGAAAGCCTAATCTAACTGTTGTTTCAGATGTCATAACAGAAAACATGTGTTGTTCAACCTAATGTGATTAGTATAGTTTGTAATGAATTTGTGAAAGCTAACCTTTCAGTGGCATTCGCTGCCCAAGACTTGATAGGGGGTAGCAATTTAGCTTTGAAGGACCTAAGATAACATACTAAGGATGTTCATCATAATCTTGTGTTTTCGTATTTTCATTAAAGTTATCTTAAAACTGAACCTTTCGGCTCAGGCTAGTGTAGGCGCTAAGCTCTTCAAACCATACTATTTTCTCATCAATACTATGAGCAAGCCCTCTGACCCAAAAAAGTAAATTACCTTCTCAAAAAGATAAGGACTGAAAAAATTGAAAGAAATCTCCAAAACGGTGGTCAAATTTTGATTAACTCAGTTCAATTCTCAACAATAACAGTGCTACTTCACTTATGGTACACAAAATACGCCAAAATTAAAACAAAGAAAGTCATGACATAACCATCCCATTACCTTTTCGAAAAATCTTCTGCAGATCTTTCCCTTTTATGTCATCACGAGTCCTCCTAACTTCCAAATTTAGATCCTCAAGCTTTGAACAAGTCTCAAAATCACCTCCAGAATTTCTATTTCAATCATAGTTACAGATCAAAAGGAATATGTATTTAACTATAGGAACAAACATAGCTCTGAAAACATCATTCAATTTACTTAACACCACAAATACCACAAATACCTCTCCTTTAGCTGGCCTCCATTGGAAGCAACACCTTGTGGTAACAAGATTCTAGGTACACTTGAAACTACTTCCTCATCAACATCATCATCTTCAGTGGAAACATTTGGTTAAACTTAACGATACAAAATCATATCAGAGGAGCATAAAGAGTTGTTTCTATTTGGATAACTAAACGATTGTCCCCAGCAGGTCATTTTACTATACCATCCTACTGCGTAATAAAACCATATACCATAAAGTTCACTTTTCAAACCAAAGTGTTTCTTTTGTTACTCAGCATTGTTCACCAAGACTACAATGACATTTTTATTTAGACTTTCAGCTTCATATGCACTCCACTCCTAAACCTCCAATATTATCCTTCAATTAGCTTCTTTTGCCTTTCATTCATTTCGAATTGATCAAGTCTAAGGAAGATATACATTCATCCATGTAATTTATTTTTTCCAACCATACACTGTATTTAAGATCATCCTATGCACTATAACCAAGAATAACAACAAGAATGAGAATTCAAATCAAGAGTCCAACGGAAAAAATAAAATATATATTCCCACCTCTATAAAGCGAATGTGGAAAACAGGATGGTTAGTAGGATCCTGTGCCCTAGCAAGAAGGTTTCGATGCAACAAAACGTCCTCCACTCTATCCATGTTGATGTCCAGCCCATAACTGAAACAAAACAACAAAGATAAAACCAAGTAATCTCATCAAAATGTCTGCGATCAAGAAACAACAGAATGCTCAAAACAATGATAAACCAATTCATTTCAAATCCCCAACTCCTTTCAAAAATCAAAACCACAAAATGTCCAATTCAGTACTTCACACGAATTTCACCAGGACAGACACACCGAGACGCTACTGAAGCACATTTTCACAGGAATAACATCAGAATCAATTCATGTATAATCACAACGCAAAACTTAAAAATTTAAAACAGAATCAGGTGATGAAGAAGAAGAAGAAGAAGAAACCGTGGAGGCAGGCGCTTGAAGTGAGCCTCCAATTCCTCACGAAAATCAGGATTACTAATCTGCCTCTTCGTTCCGATGCTCGATCAGACGATTATACACATCGTTCCTGATCACTTCGCTTCCTCCTCCGCCGCTTCCGCCGCCACCAAACGTGCCGCTGTAAGTCCGCGGCGGCGACGAGCTCTCCGCTACCTCCTCCACAAACTCCATAACCCCAGTCAGTAAAACAGCTCCGTGTATACTGTATACACAACAAAAAAGTAGTAGCATACAACAAACACAGCACCGTCGTGAACCCAAAATTCACTTCAACCCAGAAATCAAAATAATCTCCATCGCAACGCTACAGTTGTTAGTCAAACGGTTGGTTGAATACGAAAACACAAGCGAGGGCTGACTGGGAATTTCGGCGTATTGAAAAATCAATTTGGCCCACCATTACTGTCAAAACTCAAAAGAATTGTGAGATCGAGATCAAAATCGTTGTGCGAGCGGGGAGAAAGAAATTGAGCGTGGGAAATTTAGGGCAAGGAAACGAAGCAGAGAAGTTTTTATAGAGAAACGGGTGAGAAATGGCACAGAGTAGAATCATCCTGCAAACATCCACTAACCCTTTCATCTAACGGCCACGATTTCAATTCCATTTATGATCGGACGATGGAAATTGCAGGAAATAAAATAGTGATCCAACGACCACAAATTCAATTTGAACTTTTGATCCAACGGTCATAATCAAAATTGAGGAGGGAGAGATTTTGAGCTCTCCCTCTTATAAGATATACTCCCTCCGTCCCACCCCAAGTGTCCTGTTACTGTTGGGCACGAGAATTAAGGTAGAGTTGGTTTGTGAGTATATAGTGGGGTCCACATAGTTGTTGGAGGGGAAAATTATTTCTATTTATAGAAAGAAGACATTTGTAATGGGACATCCAAAAATAGTAAGTAAGACATTTGGAGTGGGACGGAGGGAGTAATAGATAATAGATATAATGATAGGATGTTTGTTCCTTTCAAATTTTTTAGTGAGTATATTCTTATTTGAGTGTTGCTATTATGGACTGCACAAGTGGCATGGAAGCCGGATCGAGAGCTCTATTGATCCCAGCATTTCCTGAAGGACCGGTATCCCAGCAATGATCCTGAAGATTCATATCCAGAATTGCTGAGTTGCTGACTCGGAATTTTGAAGACGAGCTGCTGAAAGCCAAAGCCGAAAAGATGGACCTGAAGATGCTAATCCAGATAGAGGAAGACCCTGGACCCACTCAAATGGATCCGAAAGCCCACAACTCATCGAGAGCAGCCGGATGTCGATCGCCGGAAAGTTGGCCGGAAACCCCTCCGGAACAGCCCTGGAAATCGAACAGTATATTTAGTCATTTATTTGTAATTCAACAAGTGCATGCATGCACAAGACAATTAAACAAGCAGGAGAGAGAAGCCATCCCGTGGGCCCCGCAGGAATGAAGAAGAGCGAATTACGACGCTAGCCTCGAAGTACGATGTGATCCTCGTCTTACGTCGCTAGCCTGTTTCATGTCGTAAGGCTCACGACGTTACAACGCGATCCTCGTCTTACGTTGCTAGCCTGTCTCACGTCGTAAGGCTCACGACGTAACCCTCGTCTCAGGCCGCGAAACCACACTGGAAGGAACCTACGACGCTATCCTCAAAGTTACGATGCAAGCTAGCTTCACGTTGTATGAGTCTCGCGTCGTCCAGGTTCACGTCGCCCAAGTCTCGCGTTGTCCCGGTTCACGTTGTCTGAGTCTCACGTCGTCCCAATGGCTCTAGCCTAGATTTTTACCTTGTTTGTTTAATTCTAGTGTAGGGTTGTTGAAACTTCTGTAATGTGGGTTGCCTATAAATAGCTCCTCCCTAACATTTTGCTATTCACCTTTGAATGAAATTAAACATATTGTGAGTTGTTTTCTCTTTGGTTCCAACCCGAGAGCATTTGAAGGTCACACTCAAATTTCCACCATTGTTGGACAATTCTTTTCAAGCTTGTGATGAGCTTGGTTGTATAGCCACCTTGAGGATATCAATTAAGGGAATCGTATGAACGCACATGTGTTAGACTATTCCAAGATTAAGTATTCAACTAGGTAGTCCCACTATCCCTTTTATTTTTCATTCAATTGTGCTTCCAAATCGTATCCAATCCGATTCGTGGCATATTTTGGTATCAGAGC
Source organism: Hygrophila difformis (assembly GCA_030278955.1). Taxonomy (NCBI): domain Eukaryota; kingdom Viridiplantae; phylum Streptophyta; class Magnoliopsida; order Lamiales; family Acanthaceae; genus Hygrophila; species Hygrophila difformis. The sequence goes on along the minus strand of JAOANR010000011.1, from coordinate 34,175,711 downwards.
CTAGATTGGATCGATTGCTATCTCATTTCATCTTTTAAAAATCAAAATCACAAAAATAAAAATCAGTTCTTGTGTTCTTGTTCTTGCCGTACACTATTTGATCGAGTTTTGTGGTTCATTGTTGCTTATTTTCGTGTTTTGGTTCCATATTATTGATCCTTATTCTCATAGCTTCCCATTTGTACCACTCTTGCTCGATTTCATCAAGTATTACGAAATCTTCGTCTTGGCCTTGTTCTAGGGTTAGGGTTTCTTGCTTGATATTGTGGTTTGTTTGGATTAATTGCATGTCTAAGGCTTTAATCGGTATTATATGCTTGCAAAAATCCATTTCGAGTGCTTACCGAGAGTTTTTGGATTTTGAATTTATGTTTGAGTGTTCCTGAGCTTCATAAGAGCATTCAAAAATTTCTTGAGTATTGTGGGTTTGATCCAAAATTAGGGTTTTGGGTGTGTGTTATTTTTTTTTATTGGGGGAACATGAGTACGTAAGATAGTGCATGCTTTTTGGGGTTTTAATTGGGGGTTTACTAGTCTCACAAGTTTATTGGAAACTAGTAGTGAGTCACTGTCCCAGGAGAAAAGGAAAAGAAAATTCAAACAGGCAGTTACGACGCTAAGCGCTACGACGCTAAGCAGCACCTACGACATGACACACGATCACGACGTAAACTCATCTCACGATGTCAAGGGCAGCAGAATTTACAACGCCAACCGCACGACGCGAGACCAAGTCTCAGATGTAATTTCCTTAGCGTCGTAAGGTCAAAAAGAGGCCCGCATGACGCAAAGCTCACATACGACGCCAACCCATCTCACGTCGTAGCACAAGTCTCACGTCGTACGTCCAGTTTCACATCGCCCAAGCAGAATCCAGGGGCCCAATCCGCGCACGCCACGTGTCCCATCTCCAATTCCGGGGCCAACGTTCAAATTCAAATTCAAATATTGGCAATTTGGGCATCATTTTTACTGTACGATTTCACTGATTTAAATCACGAACAATTTATCAGTTTAAGTTTCGTCAGAATCTATAACTGACAGTGGAATTCCTCGAGAAATAAGTGTTTGTCACTGTTCCTCTGATTTATTTCACAAATCACAGAGTTGGAGCTCCGTCTGCAATGTCAGATATTGGAGTTTCTCAACAGTAAATATTACCGGGTTACTTCCAACAGCTTCGTGATATTTATTATTTGGATTGTGTGAGCGAGGCAGATATTTTTATTCCGAGCATTTTATTTTGTGATGTTTTTACTTTTCACTTAAATTTGTGAGGGGTCGGATATTTATTTGCATAGCTGATTAATGCCATAAAATGATAATTAATTCAGATTAATCACACTTTACACACAACTCCGAGTCTTTTCTTTGATAGAGTTGAGCACAGCAAACTGTTTCTTGCACTTTGCATCCAATACTACATTTTCTCACCATCTGATAGTTGGTCTATACGGTTAAGCACTTTCTGTCCGATTGGAACCGAATGGTGGGGAATCAGGACGTTCAGTGAGAGATACACTTGTGAGATCACTCTATATATTTGTGCATATTTTTCACTAACCACCTATACATATATCTGGTTTTCTTTTGTTTCTTGATCTGCAATGACAGGAAACACTGACCCTGAGCCTACCATGAGGGAAATGATGGACATGCTCCGAGCCTTGACTGCGCCACGGCCGAGACAGCCAACAGATCTTACATAGAATCCATTAGGCATAGTTTAGATGAAAATGTAGCTCGGGTGAATGCTGTAAATGAGCGAGTAAACACCAATCAATTGAGATGATCTATGAATGCCAACAATACAACGAATTCACGAAGATTCAGCTTGTCGTTTCTGAATTCAAGGATTATGCTTTGACATGGTGGCAGAAGATGCTACGAGGGCCCAGAGAGACGGCCACCCTCCTATTGTCACTTGGGCCGATCTAATGCAAGCCATGGAAACGAGGTACGTTCATAGTGATTACCATCAAGATTTGTATATGAAAGTTAGCTTTTGTATGTAGGGCAACAGGACTGTGGACGAGTATTACAAGGATTTAGAACACCTCATGATGAGAGCCCAGATCGAGGAAGAAGACGACCTGCTGATAACCCACTTTAAGAGGTGTTTGAGGAAAGAAATTTTAGCCGAGGTCAAACTAAGGACCTATGATGGACTTGAATGTCTGGTTCAAATGTCAGCATAAATTGAGAGGCAACTAAAAAACGGGCCGATCAAGTCCACGATCATCTCCAACACTGCCAAATACTGGACGACTATGTCTAATGAACAACCTTCAAAGCCGGTGGATAGATATGACAAACCTAATGCACCAAAGGACGACCGGCCTAACCGGCCAAAGGCATTTGAAATGGGCAAGGATTTCAAGGATCCATACCGATACAGGAAGGAAGAACGGGAAATGCCCAAGAGGGATGTCAAGGACGTTACGTGTTTCAAATGTGGGCAGAAAGGCCATTATATCCGACATTGTCCAAGGCACGAAAGAAGAATGGTCATGATTGAACCAGGGACATGGAGAGAGATTGATTCCGATGAGGAATATGAAGCTGAGCGCGAAGAATTTGATGACGAACAATATCTAGACGGCGGCGATCTGAGCCGAGTAGTCTTGGAGTAAAACGAAGAAGAGTACGTGACGAATTTCATCACGATGCGAGCACTAACTGCAGAGAAAGCTGATGAGCCTAACGGCAATGCTCCGGAACAAAGGGAGAATCTTTTCTACTATCATTGTAAACTTAAAGGCAATGTTCCCTCATTAATTGTAGACAGTGGTAGTTGTGTTAATGGTATAAGTCTCTATACTGTCCGCAGGTTATGTATCCCAATGCAGGATCACGTGGAGCCGTATCATCTACACTGGATGAACGAGCATGGGACTATAAAAGTGGCAAAGCAAGCACGGGTACCACTCACTATTGGGCCCTACTCCGAAGAAATTCTATGTGATGTAGTTCCCATGACCACGTGCCATTTGCTATTGGAAGTCCTTGGATGTATGACAAGCGCGTAATATATAGAGGCACTGAAAATGATCTCTCCTTCCGTGATGGGCAAAGCTGAATCACGATGAAGTCACTACCACAAAAAACTATGAAAATTGACCATCGGAATTTAGTCGAAAACATCCGAAAAGAATAAGAAGAGTTCAAGAGGAAACAAAAGGGTAAAGCAAATAAAGATTCTGATAATTCCAATAATTCTAATCCATCTCCTTTACTCCTGACAGGTTATGATCGATGCTTTCGATTCAGAAGCACGAGCTGGAAGCAGCCATTGAGGATGTGCCTTTACCAGGTCACTATTTCTTAGCTTTTGTAAAACCTGTAGAAGAATTCCTAAGAACTCCCCGGCTACATTTATTGTTCCAGATGATTTTCGCATGATGCTTGAGGACAACATGGATGTCTTCCCAGAAGAGTTGCCAGCTGGTTTACCACCTTTGAGAGGTCTAGAGCATAAGATCGACTTCGTACCAGGAGCATCGATTCCAAATAGGCCTGCTTAACCAATGAACCCCGAAGAGACTAAGGAAGTCTAGAAGCAAGTCTAGGAGTTATTGGACAAAGGCTGGGTTCTGGAGAGTTTGTCTCCTTGTGCAGTGCCAGTATTATTGGTACCGAAGAAAAATGGAACGTGGAGGATGTGCGTAGACTGCAGAACAGTCAACCGATAACCATTAAAATCGCAACCCGATTCCGCGATTAGATGACATGCTCGATGAGCTTGGTGGAGCGAGCATTTTTACAAAGATAGTTCTGAAGAGCAGATATCACCAAATTCGCATGCAGCCCGAAGATGAATGGAAAACTGCGTTTAAGACAAAATTTAGACTGTATGAGTGGCTTGGATGCCCTTCGAACTCACCAACGCTCTATCTACATTTATGAGACTCATGAATGAAACTCTCATGGAGTTTATTGGAAAATTTGTTGTGGTGTATTTTGATGACATTCTTATTTATAGTCAAAACGAATCTGATCATGTAGAGCATATTGTGCAGGTGATCATCAAACTGAGGAAGGTCGAACTATATGCCAATTTCGAAAAGTGCACCTTTTACATGCCCGAAGTCACATTTCTGAGATTTTTCGTTGAAGGAAACGGACAGAAGGTGGACGAGTCTAAGATCAAAGCTATATCTGAATGGACACCACCAACCCACATCAATGAAGTTCGAAGGTTTTTGGGCATGTGCGGGTTCTTTCGACGATTTGTGCCACAATTCAGTGTGATCGCCGCACCAACGACTTCTTTACTAAAGAATGGCTTACAGTTCAAATGGGGACCAAAAGAGCATAATTCATTTGAGGAGTTAAAGGATAAGCTCACCCATGCGCCAGTGTTAGCACTTCCTAATTTCGATCTTCCTTTCGAGATCAAATGGACGCATTAGGAACCGGCATGGGAGCAGTATTGTTGCAAGATGGACGACCCATTGCGTACCACAGTGAAATATTCGGAAAAGCTCAAATGAACTACTCCATGTAGATAAAGAATTGTATGTTGTGGTACAAGCATTGAGGAGTTGGCAGCATTATCTACGAGGACGCGAGTTTATCATCCATATAGATCACGAGACGTTGAAACACATCAGAGGACAAGGGCAACTGAAAAATTCAAGACACGCCCGATGGAGCTCTTTTATTGAATCATTCCCGTATGTGATCTGCTACAAAAAAGGAAAGGACAATGTGGTAGCCGATGCCTTCTCGCGAAAATTAAATCTTGCTGCATTTTCCACCACACATTTGATTGGATTTGAGCACATTAAAGATTTATATGCTCAGGATGCTAACTTTGGAGAGATCTACAAGAAAACCGAGAAAATATCTTTTAAGGAATTTTCTCAACTGAATGGTTTTATGTATTTTGGAGAGAAGTTGTGCATACCGAAGGGATCCATCAGAGAGCTTCTGATAACCGAAGCACATTCTGGTGATATGATGGGTCATTTCGAGAGGACCGCCACAATGAGCATATTAGCAGAACGTTTCCACTGGCCAGGGATGGAAAAGAAAGTTGCTAATTTCATCAACAAGTGCATCACCTGTTTGAGGGCCAAGTCGACAGCAAAACCACGTGGGCTTTATCAAGCGTTGCCTGTACCCGAGGGCCCATGGATTGATCTATCTATGGATTTCGTTTTGGGGTTACCTCGCACTGCTCGGGCTAAGGACTCAATTTTTGTGGTAGTTGACAGGTTTTCAAAAATGGCACATTTCATACCCTGCGCCAAGACCAATGACGCGGACCATGTCGCCAAGATATTCTTCAAAGAGGTTGTGAGACTACATAGCGTTCCGAGAACGATTCTTTCGGACATAAATGCAAAATTTTTGAGTTATTTTTGGAAATCTCCGTGGGCTGAAATTGGAACAAGACTGTTGTTCTCCACTGCATATCATCCCCAGATAGATGGCCAGACAGAAGCAGTAAATCGGGTTTTAGGTAATCTACTTAGAATCATTACTTCTTCAAGCAGCAAAAGCTGGGATGAATGTCTCCCCTATATTGAGTTTGCGTATAATAGACACGTACATAGTGCCACACACATGTCACCTTTTGAGGTAGTGTACGGGTTTAGTCCACTAATGCCACTTGATTTACTCCCATTGCCCTGCAATGAGCATCTTAAAATTAATGGCAGAGACAGGGGAAAGGCAATCAAGGAGATGCACAAGGACGTCCGGGACAGTCTGGCTAAAGTTGTTGAAGGCTATGCCAAGTACAACAACCGCGGAAGAAAGGAGCTGAAATTGAACCCCGGCGACTGGGTGTGGCTCAACTGGAAGAAGAAACGATTTCCTGCAAGCCAACGCAACAAGCTATCTCCACGAGGAGATGAACCATTTAAAATTTTAGAACGGATTAATAATAATGCGTATAAACTACAATTATCTGAAGAATATGGTCATACTAATCATGTTTTTAATGTTGCAGATATGACTCTATTCGAGAGGGACGAGGAATCATGTTCAGTTGATGAATTTACCTCCCCAAGGGGGTGGGGATGGCATGGAAGCTGGATCGAGAGCTCTATTGATCCCAGCATTTCCCGAAGGACCGGTATCCCAGCAACGATCCAAAGATTCATATCCAGAATTGCTGAGTTGCTGACCCGGAATTTTGAAGACGAGCTGCTGAAAGCCAAAGCTGGAAAGATGGGCTTGAAGATGCTAATCCAGATAGAGGAAGACCCCGGACCCACTCAAATGGATTTGAAAGCCCACAATTGATCGAGAGCAACTGGATATCGATCGCCGGAAGTTGGACGGAAACCCCTCCGGAACAGCCCCGGAAATCAAACATTATATTTAGTCATCTTATTTGTAATTCAACAAGTGCATGTATGCACAAGACAATTAAACAAGCAGGAGAGAGAAGCTACCCCGTGGGCCCGCAAGAATGAAAGAAGAGCGAATTACGACGCTAGCCTCGAAGTATGACGTGATCCTCGCCTTACGTCGCTAGCCTCTTTCACATCATAAGGCTCACGATGTTACAACGCGATCCTCGTCTTACGTCGCTAGCCTATCTCACGTCGTAAGGCTCACGACGTAACCCTCGTCACAGGCTGCGAAACCACACTGGAAGGAACCTACGACGCTATCCTCAAAGTTACGATGCGAGCCATCTTCACGTTGTACGAGTCTTGCGTCGTCCAGGTTCACGTCGCCTTAGTCTCACATCGTCCCGGTTCACGTCGTCCGAGTCTCATGTCGTCCCAGTGGCTCCAGCCTAAATTTTTCCCTTGTTTGTTTAATTCTAGTGTATGGTTACCTATATATAGGTCCTCCTAATATTGTGATATTCACCTTTTGAATGAAACTAAACATATTGTGAGTTGTTTTCTCTTTGTTCCAATCCAAGAGCATTTGAAGGTCACACCCGCATTTCCACCATTGTTGGGCAATTCCTTTCAAGCTTGGGATGTGTCGTATAGCCACCTTGAGGATATCAATTGAAGGAATCTTATGAACACATGTGTTAGACTATTCCAAGATTGAGTATTCAACTAGGTAGTCCCACTATCCCTTTTATTTTTCATTCGGTTGTGCTTCCAAATCGTATCCAATCCGTTCCATGGCAACAAGAATACTATTAACCCAGCATATAAACCAAATGAACTCAACACAATTATCAATTGACCCCAAGAAACACAAAAGAACACCTAAACCATCACAGAATGAAAGATAACCCAGCACATGATGACTACTAAACCATCACATTAATTGATACAAACAGATTCCAACTTGCATACAAAAAAAATTCCCAGAAGGCCAGAACACATAAAATGCAAGAATTACCAACTGTGAAGCAACCCTACAGATATCCCATGCCCATCACATAATCAGTATAAAAAAAACGAAGTAAACTACCACAAGAAAAAACATGGCCCAGAACAATAATGACTTGCCCCCATATCACGGATACAATTGTAACACCCCGGTTTTTGGTAACCCAGGTCGGGATGTCACCGCCACATCTCCCTAGTAAGACACGGTTTCTCCGAGCTTACTAAAGAGATGCAAGGCTAGGTATTGCAGTGTTCAAAATATTTAAAGCATTCAAAATAGCCCATACAATATAAATCGAAAATAACAATAGCATAGCGCAGCGGAAATATTTAGTTTAGTACAGTATCGCAGCGGAAAAATTTAAATAGGGCCGACATGGCCAAAACACGGGTTAAACAGGCCCGTTCATAATATAGTCTAAGTACGAAATTTAAAAGCAAAATATTAGTTCCCAAAATCCCATGCATGATTCGTGCTCACACATGCTCATTCCACATATTCTGTAAAGAAAGGAATAAAAATGGTTTTGATCAGCAAAATTGCTGAGTAAGTTAACACATGCATGATCGTAGGGTTTAAAAGCCATAACTTTAATAATTTAACAAAAGCATGATAATAACATAATATTTGATTTCATATAATCCATATCATATAGCACAATCTATCTCAGGCTCTATTTAATAACACATATCACATGGTTCAAAATAATAACCATAATTTAAATAAAGCATTTAATAATTTAATTGGACAGCAATATCATTTAATCTAGTTTAATTTAATTTAGAATCCCCATTACATTCCCGATTTGGTATCTCAAGTTTCACGATAGAAATCGCGATGTCAACAAGTTTAGCCGGTAGCCCGGCGGCCGCAGCCGTATCAGCCATACCCAGTACCACTCCGGAGCCTCGGGAAACCCATACGGATATTCACGAGAGTGTAGGCTCTAAGTTTCGCCGTTTTGGCAATATCACATTTCAAGTATAGCGCGCGGGGTCACCATCGTCCATTACGGCACGAAGTGAATCGTTAGGGGGCACCCTGCAGAGCACTCACCCCTAATTTTAATTTATCAAGTTTGTAAGGGGATTTAGTTTTTAAAATCTGCCTTCCAATGTATTAATTTAGAAATAATATCTCAATTCGTTTCAACCCTAAAGGTTAATTCCATGCTTCAACAAGATTTCAAGATTTCGTTCGGTATATCACAGTTTACTCCAAAATTCGTCTAAAATCAGATTTAATTCCAAAAATTCCAAAATTTCATATCTGACTCGGAAACATCAAGATCTACAACTTTCGTGTTTTAACTTTTTCAATCCGAGATACCTAAGTAGGTCAAAAACGCTAATTTTTGCATAACAAGAAATCTGTCCGAGTTTACAGGTCACAGTTTAAAGATTTCAGGTTCTAACATATCAATTCAACTCCAAATTTAATGAAATTTGACAGGGATCATCTTAAGACATTTATCTACAACTTTCATGTTCGGCCAAAGATCTAAAACAGCCTAGATCCTATGTCAAAAACGAGATCAAGATCATTCCTAAGTTCTGTCCAAGATTTCAAGATCTAAAATCAAACAGTTCGGTTTCGACAGGTTTTCACATATCAAATCAACTCCAAAAATTCTCAAATTTTTACAGTAGCTAGGTCTAAGTCTTAGGAACGTTTTTCGTGTTTTAAGTTTTTCCGTTTGAGTTCGTTTTAAGGGTCGGAAAAATTCAACAATTCGGTTGCGTCGGTAGGAAAACAAAGGTGGACAGATTTATGATTCTTGTCAAATCTTTTAGGTTTCGAATGTTTTAAAATCTCCCAAAACCATGTAAGGTTAACTTACAGTATCTATGAACGTCGGGAATGTCCAATTCGGAGGCGTGGCTTCCAGATCACCGTCTCTCCTCTCCGTTCGTCGGGTTCTACGATCTAGATTCGATACGGGGGTGTAGAAAGAAAAAGGAGATGATTAGGATTCGTTTTCGAATCGTTTATTGAACAGAGATTGGACCGAGACTTACCACGACTATGGAGATCTGTAGAGAACTCGTCCAACAGCGTTCGTCTTGGTTTCGTGCCTCCGACGACTCCGGATTTAGGGTTTCGAACGTATAGAATGCTTTAGGGTTTCGTAAACTTGTTCGGGGCTCCCAAGGGGCTTATTTATAGAATTCTAAGTCCCTAGGGCGTCCACGGCCGACCTAGAACTCTGGAGTCGAGAGGTGTTCAACCGAAAGTCGAAAAATCCGCGTTCGGGTGAGAGATTCACGCAACAACCAAATCTGTGGGGTGGCGCGGTCGTGGCGCGGTTTTCCCCCTCCACCGCGCGGCCACCGCGCCGACTTCGCCTGGACTTCGGTCCGGGCGGGTCGTGCGATCCGTCGTGCTTTTCCGCCTCTCTTTCGGGTTTCTATCCCTCTATGCTCCCGAATTCCGATTCCCGGGGTATATTCCGGTTCGTACTTTCTCTCTAATTTTATTCTCAGTCTAATTGGATGTTTTGGACTCGAATACTCGAGTTCATTAGTGTCGGGTTTTGGTGTACCATTTATCCATACTTTTGTTTAATTAAATTCCTTTAATTCCTTTTTAAGTAAAAATCTCATTTCTCATTTTCTTATCTTTATTTATTTCTTTTATTTGCTGGATTGGTTTATTTATTTATAGTATTTATTTTATTTATTATTTATTTAATTATTGTTTTATTTTATGTTGGAAAATTCTCGGGTATTACAGTCTACCCTCCTTAAGAATCAACTTCGTCCTCGAAGTTGTGTTTCGGCTTTTCTCGTCTCGTGCTAAGGTCTTGTGTTTGTTTTATTATGTTGTGACTGAACTTAGAATTAAAACTTCTAAGCTGCCTACGTACCCGGTAAAGGGATCAAGCCATAACGTAGTTCAAAAGTTTACAAAATGCACGAAAAATTAGGGGGTATGACATCCTCTCCCCCTTAAGATTGCAGTTATGTCCCCATAACTGTGTCGGTATCGGTTTGGAACAATGTCGGGTATCGTTCCCTCATGTCGGATTCTACTTCCCAAGTTGCCGTCTCACTTTCGTGGTTTGACCAAAGAACCTTGATCATCTTGATGGTTTTGTTCCTCGTTACTCGTTCCTTAGTATCGAGAATACGCACTGGGACCTCTTCGTAAGTCAAATCTTCATCGAGCTCAATTATCTCCGGTTGAAGTACATGTGTCGGGTCCGGCACATACTTCTTTAGTTGTGAGACATGGAAGACATTATGAACTCTATCTAAGTGTGGCGGTAAAGCCAATCGGTAGGCTAGAGTTCCGACTCGTTCTAGAATTTCGTAAGGTCCTATGTATCGCGGACTTAACTTCCCTCGTTTGCCAAAGCGCATCACCCCCTTCATGGGTGATATCTTTAGCATGACCCTATCTCCCACTTGAAATTCTAGGTCTCGTCGTCTCACGTCGGCATAACTCTTTTGACGGTCTTGAGCGGCTTTCATCTTCCCTTGGATCACTTTGATTTGTTGAGCCATGTCTTCGATAAGTTGTGGTCCCACTACCACGGACTTATCGTTTTCTTCCCAGCTCAAAGGGCTTCGGCACTTTCGTCCATACAATGCCTCGAAAGGTGCCATGCCAATACTAGCATGGTAACTATTATTATAGGAAAACTCAATCAAGGGTAAATGAGATTCCCAATTCCCTTTGAATTCCAACACGCATGCTCTCAGCATGTCTTCTAGTGTTTGGATTGTTCTCTCGGTTTGTCCATCCGTCATCGGGTGGAATGCGGTGCTCATTTTGATTTGAGTACCGAGAGCTTTTTGTAACTCCGTCCAGAAATGAGAGACAAATCTACTGTCTCTATCGGAAATGATATCATGTGGTACTCCATGTCGTCGTACCACGTTATCAATGTAGGCTCGGGCCAATTGGTCCATAGTCCATGTGTCTTTCATTGGGATAAATATGGCTGTCTTCGTTAGCCTATCCACAATCACCCAAATCTTGTTCATGCCTTTAGGTGATCGGGGTAATCCCGAGACAAAGTCCATTGAGATGCTATCCCACTTCCAACTTGGAATCTCTAGTGGTTGCATCAATCCTAAGGGTTTATGTCGCACTGCCTTAACCTTTTGGCAGGTGAGACATCTCGCTACGAAATTTGCCACTTCCTTCTTCATTCCCGGCCACCAATAGATCTTCTTCAGATCTTTGTATAGCTTGTCACCTCCGGGATGTACGGAATATGGCGTGTTGTGCCCTTCCTCCATCAACCTTTGCTTCAATTCGGCACATTTAAGAGGCACACACCATCTACCTTTGAAACGGATGCTTCCATCCTCGTGGACAGCAAACCCTATTGCCTTTCCTTCGGCAATATACCCTTTTATCTTCTCGAGTTTCGGGTCGCCCGGTTGAGCGAGTCGAATCTCGTCCAATATTGGAGTTTCTACGACCATGGCATTGACCGTTTCTCTCACTGTGCCAGGATGCACAAGTTCTAACTCCAATCTTGCCAAATCCATGTACAATGCCGGCGGAATTACCAACGAGTTTGTCACGTGTTGGGTTTTCCGACTTAGGGCATCGGCTACCACATTCGCCTTCCCCTCGTGGTATGCTATTTCTAAATCGTAGTCTTTAATGAGTTCCAACCACCTTCGCTGTCTCAAATTCAACTCCTTCTGAGTGAATATATATTTCAAGCTTTTGTGGTCGGTGAACATTCGACACTTCCGCCCATAAAGATAATGTCTCCATATCTTTAGAGCGAAAACGACCGCTGCCAACTCCAGGTCATGTGTCGGATAATTCTCCTCGTGAGGTTTTGGTTGGCGTGATGCATAGGCTACGACTCTCGAGTCTTGCATCAAAACACAACCTAAACCTTCCTTCGAAGCATCGCTATATACTTCGAAGTCACCATTCTCTGATGGTAATGTTAATACGGGTGTGGTTGTGAGTCGTTTCTTCAGCTCTTGAAACGCAATCTCACATGCTTCGGTCCACTCGTATTTTGCTCCTTTCTTAAGTAGCTGGGTCAAAGGACGTGCAATCCTTGAAAAGTCCTTCACGAATCGTCTATAATATCCGGCTAATCCAAGGAAACTCCTTATTTCCGTTGGACTCTTCGGAGTTGCCCATTCAGTTACGGCAGAGACTTTTGCCGGATCCACTGATACTCCATCAGTGGATACTATGTGTCCGAGGAATGCCACTTCTTTCAGCCAGAAGTCACATTTCGACAGCTTGCCGTATAGCTCGTCGAGTAAACAGCAGGAAAAGAAGAAAGAAAATAAAAAAAAAAAACAAACTGTGAGGCTCGCGCGGTGCCCGCGCGGTGGCGCGCGGCGACCGCGCGGCCGTCGAAGTTCGAGTAAAAGGGCTCGCGCGGAGCGCGAGCCATTCCGCCCCATTTCCACTTCCGAGGCTTCTTCTAGTTTTCTCTCAAATTCGTTCTCCCATCCCCCGATTCTCTCATTCCCGGCTCCGATTTTCCTTTGCTAGGTATGCATCTATTACTTCTACTTGTCAATTTCAGATTTTATGCCTTGAGTAGCCTTAATCTTTGGGCGAATTTCAAAATTAGGGTTTAGAGACAAGAATTGGGGGTTTATTGTTTTTAGACTTAATTTATGCAATTAGCGAGTTTAAACGATACTTGGTGTTATTTTTGGTTGATTAGGAAGTATTTGTGTCACAATGTATGCCTAGTTTGAGGAAGTTTTTACTAGATTCCATGTCTTAAGGAAAGTATGAATTTCCCGATTTGTAATGGTATTGTGGGCATGCGGATGAGTTTGTTGTCGTCGGTTTGTGCCCTATTATGTTGATAAGTTATTGTCTAAACAATTGTTTTGGTTTGGGGGCGTTTCCCATGTGTTTGCAAGTAAACTTTGGTATTGATTATTGCGCACTCAACGTGTTTGACAAAATGTCCCAAAGAGGTTTGGGACTTTTCTAGACATAGTCTTGGTTTGGTTATCTTCTTGATCGCTCGTGTTAGAGCTCCCACTTCATGTTCCCGTGTTTTCTAGATTATGCTTCGTATAATCGCCGTGTGGGATTTATCCTCACATTTGGTATTGGTTTGATATTTGCAGGATGCTGCCTTTTCTGTGGATTGTTTTGGCGTCACTCATGTGTCCCCCGAGGACCAGGAGACGAGTTGCTCAGCGCGATGAGGCTGGTCCTAGCACTGCCGCTCCGGCGATGTCTGATTTTGACGAGAGCGAGTCCGAGGAGGACGAGGAGCAGCGGGCCCCTAGGCTCAGGGGTCTCCCCGACGAGGTGCGTCCCCGTCGACACGACAGGTATCGGTTCGCTACTATGGCCTCTCAGGAGTTCTACTTCGACGAGCTTCGTCGAAACAGGTCTTATGTCCCGGAGAGAGGCATATATCCTCGCCATATGGACGACGACAGGGTTGGTCCAGTTTTGGATCTTCTTCAGTGGACTGGGCTTGCGCGCCATCCCGAGGGCGTCGCTTCTGGGTACTTAGCTATGGAGGTCATTGCCAACATTGGCGGTCTCGGGGAGAACAGTGACTTGTCTCAAGTCTGGGTTCGGGGTCGCCATCTAGATTTCAGCGCTCGGGCGATCAACGTCTACTTTGGCCTTCCTGACGACGGCGTGTTCCGGCCACAGCCCGAGGGTCGTATACCCCCGCCTGCGTGGGGCGTTTTATGCACCTTGACGGCTCCTCTGCTCGAGCATGATCACGAGCTGAGGTTGACGACGATGGACTCTCCGTGGCGCGAGCTAGCTCAGATATGGTTAGGCCGTGTCCGGCCGATCACCCGGAGCCACATTGTTATCGACCACGTCTATGAGACCACCTGCTTTCTCGCCCGGGGTGGTAGGGTGAATGTTGGGGCTTGTATCGCGGACAACCTGAGGGGTATGCGCCGAGGACGAGGAAGCAGGGTGATTACCCATGTTCATCTTATTTGCGGCATGTGTGCGGCTCAGGGGATCCGTACGTCTCCCGAGACGGATCCTTACGAGCTATCCGCTGGCGGCTATTACCGTATCCCTAGCTACGCCCCTCGACGTAGTGCTCTTCGACGTGGGGCTCCTCCGGCTGTCCTTCGCCCGGAGCCCAACGGTGATGGTTTGATTTTAGTTGTTCCTCCCGAGCAGCCACCTCCGCCTCCCGAGGTTCCCCAGCAGGGTGCGGAGATGCCGCAGATAGTTCAGATGCTGCAGGGTATGCAGCTTAGTATGGATGCGGGGTTTGCTCGTATGGATGCTGGGTTCGCAGCCGGGCAGGCTCGCTACGACGCTCTGGATGCCAGGATGGACCTGTACCAGGCTCGCATGGATACGATCACTACGAGACAGCTGGAGCAGCAGGCCTCCATGACCGATATGTACGCCTACATGCGTCAGATGGACGAGTATATGCGTCGTCAGTTCCCGCCTCCCGACCAGTGATCCTTTGTTTCTGCGTTTCCATCTAGGCTTGCTGTAGTAGTATTTTATTTAGTTGTTTTCTTATGGACTGTACAAGGATGATCATTGATGCGTTTTGTTTCGTAGTTTATGTTCCCGTTGTATCCTTGTTGACTGTTTTGACTGTTGTCATTTAGAGAAATTGCGATGAAACTGTTCCAGTTCTCCCCCTTTTTTTTTTTTTTTTTTTGATAATTTTGGGCTGAATGATTTCAAAAAAATCAATTCACATTTTACTCCTTCAAAAGAAATTTAATACAAGTAATAGGATGCGCAAAATAAATATACTATCTAGGATAAAGTATCTAAAAGATCTCCGCGTCCTCTGGCAGAGTAGCGGGGTCTTCCATAGGATCATCCTCATCAGAGACCTGGCCGGTGCCCAAAGGTCCATGAAACACTGGGGATGGTGGGTCGACAGCTTCCGCAACTGGGTCCGGTGTCCCCTCCAGATGGTTCTCCACGGGGCTCGGGTTTGGCGATGGGCGGACCATGTGGGGCCAGAGCCCAAGGGTCCCGTAGCGTCCATGGATAAGGCCGGATGGGCTCTCTACTGGGGGTGTTGGGCTTCGTGGTCCCATCAAGTGGTCCTCCACAGGGCTATATGGTACTACTATATCCGTGAGGTCAAGCAGGTCCGACCCTAGATCCTCAACTCTATCTATCACAGCATCGCTTCGTTCGGTGAGTCTTTGCACTTGAGTTTCTAAGTCTTTTATGCGATCTTGATCAGCGGCTCTCAAGTTCAGGAAGTGCTGGAGGTCAGCTTCCCTTAAGTCTCCCATTTGGTGCAGATTTGCCTCCAAGTGAGCTATACGATTTTTCATTTGTTGTATGGTTTGTTGGGTGTCAAGGTGAGCGTTCATCATCTTGATCATCAACTGCATCAAGTCCTGACTAGCCATCTAGCGCAAGCAAGAGATCTAAGTTAATATTCGCCAAGATTCTAGGTTCGAGTTTCCAAGATTCTAAGTTCAAGTTTCGCCAAGATGCTAAGTTCAAGTTTCGCAAAGATTCTAAGTTCAAGTTTCGCCAAGATGCTAAGTTCAAGTTTCGCCAAGATGCTAAGTTCATAGCAGAGATGCAACATGCATATGCAAATGATAGTTCCCCCCAATAATAATTTAATGCACCATATATATTCTTCCCATGGGTTTTAAAATAAAATTTCTCCATGGAAATAAAAATTTAAAATTTAAAATAATAGTCAAAATATAATAGTTTAAAAATAATAATGGTTTAAAAATAATAGTTTAAAAAAATAATAGTGGTTTAAATAATAGTTTAATAATAGTAATGGTTTAAAAATAATAATTTAAAAATAGCCGGTCTCTGATACCAACTTGTAACACCCCGGTTTTTGGTAACCCAGGTCGGGATGTCACCGCCACATCTCCCTAGTAAGACACGGTTTCTCCGAGCTTACTAAAGAGATGCAAGGCTAGGTATTGCAGTGTTCAAAATATTTAAAGCATTCAAAATAGCCCATACAATATAAATCGAAAATAACAATAGCATAGCGCAGCGGAAATATTTAGTTTAGTACAGTATCGCAGCGGAAAAATTTAAATAGGGCCGACATGGCCAAAACACGGGTTAAACAGGCCCGTTCATAATATAGTCTAAGTACGAAATTTAAAAGCAAAATATTAGTTCCCAAAATCCCATGCATGATTCGTGCTCACACATGCTCATTCCACATATTCTGTAAAGAAAGGAATAAAAATGGTTTTGATCAGCAAAATTGCTGAGTAAGTTAACACATGCATGATCGTAGGGTTTAAAAGCCATAACTTTAATAATTTAACAAAAGCATGATAATAACATAATATTTAATTTCATATAATCCATATCATATAGCACAATCTATCTCAGGCTCTATTTAATAACACATATCACATGGTTCAAAATAATAACCATAATTTAAATAAAGCATTTAATAATTTAATTGGACAGCAATATCATTTAATCTAGTTTAATTTAATTTAGAATCCCCATTACATTCCCGATTTGGTATCTCAAGTTTCACGATAGAAATCGCGATGTCAACAAGTTTAGCCGGTAGCCCGGCGGCCGCAGCCGTATCAGCCATACCCAGTACCACTCCGGAGCCTCGGGAAACCCATACGGATATTCACGAGAGTGTAGGCTCTAAGTTTCGCCGTTTTGGCAATATCACATTTCAAGTATAGCGCGCGGGGTCACCATCGTCCATTACGGCACGAAGTGAATCGTTAGGGGGCACCCTGCAGAGCACTCACCCCTAATTTTAATTTATCAAGTTTGTAAGGGGATTTAGTTTTTAAAATCTGCCTTCCAATGTATTAATTTAGAAATAATATCTCAATTCGTTTCAACCCTAAAGGTTAATTCCATGCTTCAACAAGATTTCAAGATTTCGTTCGGTATATCACAGTTTACTCCAAAATTCGTCTAAAATCAGATTTAATTCCAAAAATTCCAAAATTTCATATCTGACTCGGAAACATCAAGATCTACAACTTTCGTGTTTTAACTTTTTCAATCCGAGATACCTAAGTAGGTCAAAAACGCTAATTTTTGCATAACAAGAAATCTGTCCGAGTTTACAGGTCACAGTTTAAAGATTTCAGGTTCTAACATATCAATTCAACTCCAAATTTAATGAAATTTGACAGGGATCATCTTAAGACATTTATCTACAACTTTCATGTTCGGCCAAAGATCTAAAACAGCCTAGATCCTATGTCAAAAACGAGATCAAGATCATTCCTAAGTTCTGTCCAAGATTTCAAGATCTAAAATCAAACAGTTCGGTTTCGACAGGTTTTCACATATCAAATCAACTCCAAAAATTCTCAAATTTTTACAGTAGCTAGGTCTAAGTCTTAGGAACGTTTTTCGTGTTTTAAGTTTTTCCGTTTGAGTTCGTTTTAAGGGTCGGAAAAATTCAACAATTCGGTTGCGTCGGTAGGAAAACAAAGGTGGACAGATTTATGATTCTTGTCAAATCTTTTAGGTTTCGAATGTTTTAAAATCTCCCAAAACCATGTAAGGTTAACTTACAGTATCTATGAACGTCGGGAATGTCCAATTCGGAGGCGTGGCTTCCAGATCACCGTCTCTCCTCTCCGTTCGTCGGGTTCTACGATCTAGATTCGATACGGGGGTGTAGAAAGAAAAAGGAGATGATTAGGATTCGTTTTCGAATCGTTTATTGAACAGAGATTGGACCGAGACTTACCACGACTATGGAGATCTGTAGAGAACTCGTCCAACAGCGTTCGTCTTGGTTTCGTGCCTCCGACGACTCCGGATTTAGGGTTTCGAACGTATAGAATGCTTTAGGGTTTCGTAAACTTGTTCGGGGCTCCCAAGGGGCTTATTTATAGAATTCTAAGTCCCTAGGGCGTCCACGGCCGACCTAGAACTCTGGAGTCGAGAGGTGTTCAACCGAAAGTCGAAAAATCCGCGTTCGGGTGAGAGATTCACGCAACAACCAAATCTGTGGGGTGGCGCGGTCGTGGCGCGGTTTTCCCCCTCCACCGCGCGGCCACCGCGCCGACTTCGCCTGGACTTCGGTCCGGGCGGGTCGTGCGATCCGTCGTGCTTTTCCGCCTCTCTTTCGGGTTTCTATCCCTCTATGCTCCCGAATTCCGATTCCCGGGGTATATTCCGGTTCGTACTTTCTCTCTAATTTTATTCTCAGTCTAATTGGATGTTTTGGACTCGAATACTCGAGTTCATTAGTGTCGGGTTTTGGTGTACCATTTATCCATACTTTTGTTTAATTAAATTCCTTTAATTCCTTTTTAAGTAAAAATCTCATTTCTCATTTTCTTATCTTTATTTATTTCTTTTATTTGCTGGATTGGTTTATTTATTTATAGTATTTATTTTATTTATTATTTATTTAATTATTGTTTTATTTTATGTTGGAAAATTCTCGGGTATTACAACAATGACCTCAAGCACATAATTTAAGTTCAGTAGCACAATGAAAACAAAAACCTGCACATAAATACCATTAACACAGCACAATTATTAATTAGTTATTAATTGACACCGAGCAGTACACACATGAACCATCACAAAATAACAGATAACTCAGCACATGATGACCAATAAATCATTACATTAATTGATACAAAAAGATTCCATACAATCTCAAATTTGCAATATTCTTCTATTGCGAACCTTTTGCAAACTAGATAGAATGTGCAAATAATTAACAATACATTTTTCGACCTAAAGGAAGAACTGGTGAAAATGCATGAAAAGAATCGCACGGGCTCCATGTTTTGAAGAAACGGCAGAAGAAATATTTTATCCATTGATGGACATTCAAAAATTATTTTTATTTCCTCCTCCCCGCCGTAAGGACGACCACCTCACGTGCCTCCTGCACTATTGTAACTCCATCGCCGTCGCTTATCCCTCCTCCGTAAGATCCACCAAAGCTCCCTTGCATGGCATGGAAACCTGAACAACCACACACATCGACTCACGAAATCACACAACTATACACCGTGGAAAACATCACAGAAACAAAAAAGCACACGGTGCATATTAAGCATGAAGCCTCATCGTAGACAGCGACGACCTCTGTTTACGAGCAAGATTGCGGCAACCTCCAACAGAAAAGCATCTCACATCAACGAACTCTACCTCGATAACACAGCGATTGCGGCAGCGGTGCCACGCAACCCTCTGACGGTAAACAAAAGGTGTGATTACTTTGGACGAGGCACAACGAAGCACATAAAAGATTGTGGGCAGTGCTAGAGGAGAATAAATGGTGTGTGAGTGCGTAAACGGGTTTGTAAATTTGGGGAAAATGATAACACCACACTAAGCTTTTCATATTAAGGGTCCGTTCTGCACATCAAGCTGTAGCTGCGGACTGTAGCTGCAGCTGTAGGGAGCTGTAGCTGTGGGGAGCTGTAGCTATCAGTTTTTGCGTAAGTGTTCGGTACAAGTAGCTGTAGCTGTCAAAAATTATAATTTGAACAGAAAAATTAATTAAATTTGGAAAGTAGCTTCCGAAAGCTCCTAAAAGCTACCTCTTGTAGCTTCTAAAAAGAAGCTTCCAAAAGCTCCCAAGAGCCAAAATGAGGCTTTTGTTTTGAAATAAAAGCTAAAGTTACCAAAAGCTCCCAAAATCTCCCAAAAGTTCCGTGCAGAACAGACCCTAAATTTTATTTCGTCACGTATAATGGGCCCCACATGGTTTTCCTTCCTTCCACCATAAAAATCCATATTTCAAACAAAATGGAAAGTGCCAAATTTAAGGGATTTGCAAACTATACTAATTTGCCAACCTAAAATATAGAATTGTAATTACCCTTACCCAAAATACAGGTCCCCATCAACCAGCACACTTAACCTATGAATCCACGGAATCAGTCCCTGCTGATTCAACAGGGTAACCTATCCCGCCCCGTATATGCACACAAATGGAAATAACTGAATAAGATATATAGAGTGCAGACTCTACACCTCAAAAATGCGATGAATTGAGATGTCCCTGTAATGAGTATTAATTTAGGTAGTAATTACCCTTTTCGATGATTTAATTTAGGTTTGATTAAATCAAAAATTAGTTTAAATATAATCTATTTATATTAGGAAGTTAGAAAGTAGGAGTATTTCATAATGTGGATATATAGGGGTCTGGTTTAGGGACTGATTCAGTCCCAACTGAATATCTAGGTTTATTAACACTTTGTGCTAGTTATACATTTTAGAGACATTATTTTATTAATTAAGGAGAGTTTTAATAAAATTGTATATTTAAGGATGAATGATCTGTCAAATTATTTGTCCTCCATAATTATAAAATATTTTAGGTAATTGTGCATTACTCTTCCCCACCCCACCCAAAGTTTTAGTCTCCATTCATTTTCCATTCCCAAGCATATCATCCACCCCACCGCCTCCGGCCATCACTATTTTCTCTCCCCTCCCCCATTCTTGTGCTATATTGTCGTTGTCGTTGGTCATTTTATGCTTCAAACGGAATTCTCGCCAAGCTGTGCTACTGTCGATTTGGAGTTAGTCGGCGATTTCGTCTTTCAAAGGTTAGGGTTCCCTTTCAAAATTTTATATTTTGTGCATTATTGTTAACTTTTTGTTGGGTTGTGTTGCTTTGGGTTATCGGGTTGTGGGTAATGGAAGAGCTTTTATGCCCGGATTGTATCACACACCATTGATTTGATTGATTTGTTGATTTTGTTGTTCGGATGATTTTAATGTTGGTTTTGGAATAGGTTTTTGCATATATATTGGTTTTTCAATGGGTTTTTGCATATATGGTGGCTTTTGAAGGGGTTTTGCATGGTTTGGCCAATCGGGAGATGGTCGTAGCGAGATGCCGACATCCCCTCAATTCTTAAGCCAGGAAGCAACGCGGGTAACTGTGTTTGTCGTTTATGTTTTGTTTTGTTGTGCTATATGTGCTTGTTTATATGTGTTGGTTTTAACTGATTACCATGATGGTGCTTCCTTATTACAGTGATGGTTTCTATGTTGATCTGTGTTGTCCGTTTATTCGAAGTGTTGGTTGTGTTCGGTATGCAAGTATGTGATGATGTTAATTGGATGGTGTGATTGTTTTGTCAAATGAATGTGCACTTTTGGTCTGTGATTGTTTCTATGTTTTTTGTTCGGTATTGCTGTGATGGTTTCTATATTGGTCTGTGTTGTTTCTTTATTCGCAGTTTTTGTTGTGTTTGGTATGCAAGTATATGATAATGTTAATTGGATGGTGTGATAGTTTTGTCAAATGAATGTGCAGGTTTTGGCCTGTGATTGTTTCTACGAGATCGTTTCTATGTTTTTTATGTTCGATATTGCCGTGATGGTTTCTATATTGATCTGTGATGTCTGTATATTCGAAGTTTTGGTTGTGTTTGTTATGCAAGTACGTGATGATGTTAACGGGATGGTGTGATAGTTTGTCAAAAGAATGTGCAGGTTTTGTTCTATGGACTATGAAATTGGTTCTAGCTTCAACGTTGTCCAGCCATACGGCCATTCCTGTGGCATTTTCATGATGTTCTACATCATGTTCTTCCGGGGCCACGTTCCTACCTATTGGCTAATTGAGATGTTGAAATTGAAAGTGGACGCATCGCGTGGCAAGTTTAATGTGCTAGGTCTCCTCCACTACAACAACATACGACTTAACGTCAAGGTTCTAGCTGGACTCAATGAGCTGAAAGATGTCAAGGTGGAAGACGATGCGGTTCGGATTGCCTTTACTGCTCCTGACATAGGAATGGAGGCATCTCACCATGTAGGACGAAGGCCTTTTTTTTTTTTTTACTATTGGTTCAATTATTTGAGGGGGGTTTATACACCTTTGTATTGATCTATGATAATTTTTTGCTATTTATTCATGCTACAGACATGATGTAGTTTGTTGTTTTGGGTCTAATCATTGAAGTATATTTCGTTGGAATATTGGCTTGTATTTTTTGGGTTTGAACATGAATATGATATTTGTTTATTTTTGTCTTTACATGGTGGTGTTTTAGAATTTTTCCTTACTACTGGTATCAAATTATTACACATTATTTTTTCATAAAATGGTACTATCACATCCATCTCATCATTCTCCAACCATGACTCATTGTGCTCATCGGGGTCGTGATTCAGGTTGAACATAATTTATGTGATGAAATGGTATGTCGCGATCTCTATGAGCGACAATATATTTTCTAACTTTGGGAACGGATGAAGGACGCCAGCGAAGATTTTCCGATTTGGCGTTTTCTCAATTAAGTTTTTGTTTTATGGTAAGGACACACTAACTTTAGCACATTGAATAATGATGATTTGTAATATTATGGAAGCATGCAACTATTCCTTTCCGCCGATTACAAATGAAGGAAACTGATATCTTGCACAGAGTGCGGTATTTCCTTGTGATTAAGTGATAAGTTAAAGGTTTAATTTATGGGAAAATGTGGAATTAATTGCTAAAAACAATGATTTTGTGATAAAATGATTAATTGTGATCTCATTCTTGACTTTATGCATTTTAATGAATTTTGTGGTGAGATTGCATGATTTTAGGTGTTTTTAGCAAACTAAAGGAAAAAGGACCAAAAAGAAGTCAATTGGAGCTCAAAAACTCGGAAAACAGAAGACGGAAGAAGGATCGCACGGCGAATCGACCGCGCAACCGAGCGCACGACGGAGGACCGCCGCGCGCTAGGCGCGCGGTCTGGGAAGCACCGCGCCAGGACCGCACGGGTTGCGGAGTTGGCCCAAATCTTGGGCTGATTTCGGGTGATTTCGTGTATCTCCTGACTGATTCATATCTTCTGCTATCCAGTCTATAAATAAAACGTCTCCAAGCCAGTTGAGGGTTCCGCGAATCTGAAATTTAATCTCAGAAAAATTCATATCTTTTCATCATTCATCTGGGAGACGAGAAGAACAAGTTGAAGGCGATCCAGTGGAGATCTACACCGGACTTTCATCACCATTACTGTCACAAACCATGTTTTCTTTTATTGTTATTTTGCGTTTTTGTGACATTATGCTAGGCTAATCCCATCGTTTGGGGAAACTTAGATTTTGACATTGTTGATATTTGCTTTTGCTTTATGAATTTCGTTAATTATATGTTAATTTGTTCAATTCTTATGGGTGTTTGGTGAGACCGAAAGGAGATCTGAACTAGGGCTTTATATTGTTTGAGTGGTTGAAAAATACTTAAGCAAAAATAATTGAACAAATTAATTCTAATAATTGGTAACTTGAAAAAGAGCCAAAATTGTTAGAACCCACTTAGGATAATCACTAGCCGGAGGAAGTGCATGTCATTAAAACCGAGAGGTTTCTAAATTGTGATAATTCTAAGTAGGCATAATAATTAATTAAAAATTGGATTTTTATAAACAATAGCGAAGTTTATCAACAATTGAAAGATCTAGGGATCCCCATTCATCATCTAGTGCATAAATCAATCATCATTCTTCTTTTATTCATTCATTGGAACTTTTGATTATTTTATTTTAATTGCAATTTTAGGAATTTAGATAAACCAACTTAATCGCATTTTAATTTTCGTCGCTACTTGAATTTAGTAAATTATAGCAGTTCATTGTTCCCTGTGGATTCGACCCGGTTTCACCGGTTTATTACTTGGACCGTACACTGCGGGTTGTGTTGGAAAATATTCCACACACCAAGTTTTTGGCGCCGTTGCCGGGGAGCGGTGGTTTTTGTTATAGTTATTGAATTTTTGTGGTTTCTTCCTTATTTCTCCTTTATTTTTATTTTTTTATTTTATTTTTATTTTTATTCACTCCTTGATTTTCTGTTGTGTCAGGCTCTAGTTTATGCCCAGAAGAGCTCCGCCAGAATTCGAGTTTGATCCAGAAATTGCTAGGACTGAACGTAGAATTAGGGCAAGGAGAAAATTAGTGTTCACCATGAACGGGGGTGATAATGAGCGTGAGCGACAGGAACCCAGGGGAGCGGATATACCCAATCTGCAGGAAGGTGTTGGTGAGAATGCTCCCCGACCAGCACCTTTGACTCTCAGGCAGCAGATGCAACCAGCTGGGCAAGTTATAAATGATCCAATGGTGAGACCTAGGCCAAACATACCTTTCGCCATAAACCCTTCCTTCATTACCATGGTTCGGCAGGAGCAGTTTGGGGGTAGTGCCAGTGAGAACCCCAATATCCACCTATACCATTTTAGGAATCTTTGTAGTACAGTGCACATTGCAGGAATGACACAAGAGGAACTCATGATGCAGTTGTTTCCCTTTTCATTAAGGGATAGGGCCGAAGCATGGTTCCAGTCAATTCCTGCAGGGTCCATTCGTACTTGGGATGAGATGCTGCAGAGATTTATGACTAAGTTCTTCCCACCCTCGATGATCATTAAGCTTAGGGATCAAATTAAGACATTCAAGCAGAAAGGACATGAGACAGTGATAGATGCATGGGAGCGGATGAGGGCGAACATTAGGGCGTGTCCCCAACATGGTTTGTCTGAGGCAGAGATTCTTTATGCATTTTATCAGGGTCTGACTCCTGGAGATAGGCAGTGGCTTAATGGGACATCAGGGGGAACCTTTATGGATAGGACTGCAGAGGATTGTAGGAGGATCTTGGATGCCTTAGCTGAAGATGAGGAGTTGTGGGGGAATGGTGAGAGGAATGTCCCTACAAAGTTAGGAGAGATTGGAGCATTGAAGGAGGTTAAGGACGAGCTAGCTATGGTAGTAGACAGACTAGGATGCATGGAGATAGCCCTGAATAAGGTAGTTGTTCCAGTTCCTGGGAAGCCTGTACAACCAGTTCAAGCGGTTCAGACTGTTACATGTCAGTATTGTGGTGGACCTCATCAGTCCTACACATGCCCGACTGCAACAGCTTCTAAAAATCAAGGATATGAAGAAGTGCAGGATGTTCAGTATGTGCAGAACCAAAGGAGACCCATAAACCCACATACAAACAACCCACCATTTCAGCAGGGACCGCCAGGATTCTTTCAGCAGAATAGGCCTTTCTACCCACAGCAGCAGCAACCTAAGCAAGTCCCCAATCCTGCTTCTGATCCGACTTTGGGACTTCTTCAACAAATTTTGGATAGCCAAACTCAGACATCCAAGGAGATCAAGACTTTTGTAGCCCGAACTGAGGACTACATGGCTAGGAATGATGCTGAGTTGGCCAATATTAAAGCTGGGCAAAGGAATTTGGAACAGCAAGTAGGAAACTTGGCTGCACAATTAGCACAGAGAGCTCAGGGTGCACTGCCTAGCAACACTGAATTAAATCCAAGAGAGAGGTGCCAAGCCATCACGACGAGATCTGGACTTACTACTAAGGACCCAGTGCCTAGACATCTGCAGATTGATGAGGAGGAGCCTGAGGAGACACAGAAAGTCCATGCAGACAAGGAGCCTGAGAAGAAGAAAACAGTGGTGGAAACTCAACTTCCCAAGTTGCCTTTTCCACGACGTGCACAGTCGTCTGCTGATGATAAAAGTTTCAGGAAGTTTTGCGAAATTTTTAGCAAATTAGAAATTAATATTCCTTTTATTGATGCTTTAATGAATATGCCTAAGTATGCAAAATTTCTTAAGGATATTGTGTCTCGAAAGCGTAAACTTGATAGTGGGCTGGTTTCTATTTCAGGGGAGTGCAATGCTTTATTGGAGAACCCATTACCAAGGAAGATGAAAGATCCAGGGAGGTTCACCATCCCTTGCACCATTGGAGGAGAAGAGTGCAAGGATGCCCTGTGTGATTCGGGAGCTAGCATCAATTTGATGCCCATGTCATTGTACAAGAAGTTGGGACTTGGAGAAGTGAAACCAACAAGGATGATTTTGCAACTGGCAGACCTTTCTCAAAAAGCACCGTTGGGTATTTTGGAGGATGTGTTGGTAAAGGTTGATAAATTTATTTTGCCTGTTGATTTTGTAGTACTTGACATGGATGAGAAAAGAGAGGTACCACTGATTTTAGGAAGTCCATTTTTAGCTACTTGTCATGCCTTAATTGATTATAAAAATGGAGTGGTAACCCTTAGAATTGGAGAAGAAACAGTGACATTTAATGTGAACAATATGGTTAAACAATCTTCT
Organism: Hygrophila difformis; assembly: GCA_030278955.1. Lineage (NCBI taxonomy): Eukaryota > Viridiplantae > Streptophyta > Magnoliopsida > Lamiales > Acanthaceae > Hygrophila > Hygrophila difformis. The sequence continues at coordinate 34,149,363 of JAOANR010000011.1, read as the reverse complement.
CATGCATCTGAAATTAATTTAATTGATTGTGTTTATGATGATTGTGATAGTGAGTTTAATGATGATTTTTGGGAGGAATGTGAGAATTGGTTGCAGGAACAGGAGGAGGAAATTAAGACAGCTGAATTGGTGCATAGGGTGTCAAAATTGGACCCCAATGGTCAAATTCGGGTACAAGACAGCTCAAAACAGCTTCCAGCACGCGAAACGAAGCCAGAACGCGAGGTCTGCGCGCGAACTGACGAAGCCGCGCGCACGTGGCGCGAGGCGAAACTCGACCGCGGAGCCACCGCGGCTGTTTCCGAAACGGCGCGGTCGTGGCGCGGTCTGGGCGCGGACCGCGCGCCGAGCGCGCGGACAGGGCAGGCCGCCTGTTCTGATTCCGCGTGCTCGGTTTCCGACAGGGAGTCTTCTTCCCCTCTTTTGGCTCCTTCCTTACCTGTTCTTACACCTTTATTACCATCAATTCAATCTCCACCTGAGCTTAAATTGAAGGAACTACCAAGTCATCTTAAATACTTATTTCTGGGATTGAATGACACACTTCCTGTTATTATTTCTGCAGGGCTTTCAAGCGAACAGGAATGTGCATTGACTGAGGTGCTGAAGAGACATATTCGGGCTATTGGATGGACCATTGCAGACATTAAGGGCATTAGTCCTAGTGTTTGCATGCACAAGATTAGACTTGAGACGGACATGCAACCAGTTAGACAACCGCAGAGACGGTTGAATCCACACATGCAGGAGGTAGTCAGAGCTGAGATAGTAAAACTATTAGATGCAGGAATGATTTATGCTATCTCAGACAGTGAGTGGGTGAGCCCTATCCATGTAGTACCTAAGAAAGGGGGTATCACAGTGACAGAGACTGAGGATGGGGAGTTAGTAGCATCTAGGCCAGTTACGGGGTGGAGAGTGTGTATTGACTATAGGAGATTAAATTCTGCCACTAGGAAAGACCACTTCCCATTACCTTTTGTGGATCAGATGTTGGAGAGGATAGCCGGCCATGATTTCTACTGCTTTCTGGATGGGTATTCGGGGTATAACCAAATACCCATCGCTCCAGAGGACCAGGATAAGACGACATTCACTTGTCCATATGGCACTTATGCATATCGCAGAATGCCATTTGGCTTGTGCAATGCCCCGGCCACCTTTCAGAGATGTATGATGGCCATCTTCTCAGATTTATTGGAGCAGGCGATTGAGATTTTTATGGACGATTTTTCAGTATTTGGAAAGTCATTTGAGGGATGTCTGCATAATTTAGAGTTGGTCTTGGCTAGGTGTGAGGAGTCTAGTTTAGTCCTAAACTGGGAAAAGTGTCACTTTATGGTCCGTGAGGGGATAGTTTTAGGACATAGGATCTCAGGGGAAGGGATTGAAGTAGACCGGGCTAAGATTAGTTTGATTGAGAAGTTACCACCGCCAGTTGATGTTAGAGGAGTTAGAGCTTTCTTGGGACATGCAGGGTTCTACAGGAGGTTTGTAGAAAAGTTTGCAGATGTTGCCAGGCCTCTTTCTGATTTGACTTGTAAGGATGTCCCATTTATCTTTGATGATAAATGTATGACAGCCTTTGAGACATTGAAGAAGAGACTGACAACAGCTCCTATTATTCAGACTCCTGATTGGACTTTGCCATTTGATATGATGTGTGATGCCAGTGACTATGCAGTTGGAGCTGTTCTGGGCCAGAGGAAGGATAGGAAGATGCATGTGATTTATTATGCATCAAAGGCACTTAATGGAGCACAAAGGAATTATTCTACTACTGAGAAGGAATTTTTAGCTGTGGTATTTGGATTTGAGAAATTTAGATCTTACTTGGTAGGGTCTAAGACATTTGTCCACACTGATCATTCTGCTATCAAGTGTCTGACTGCAAAGAAGGAGAATGCAAAGGCTAGATTTATTAGATGGACTTGTCTTCTGCAGGAGTTTGACTATGAGATCATTGACAGAAAAGGGACTGAGAATCTTGTAGCTGACCATTTATCCAGAATCAAGCCTGAGAAGGAGGAACATGATTGGGAGATTCCTGATTCTTTCCCTGATGAGCATCTTTTTGCTATTCATACTCCTGACCCTTGGTATGCTGATGTTGTTAATTATTTGGTTGCAGGGTATGTTCCTACTCATCTCCCACCACATCAAGTGAAGAAATTCATGAGGGATGTCCACATGTATCACTATGATGATGGAGAGCTATTTAGGTTGTGTTCGGACCAAGTGCTTAGGAAGTGTGTTCATGAAAATGAAATTTTAGACATCCTAGCACAGTGCCATTCTTCACCAGTTGGAGGACACCATGGAGCTAATCGCACTGCATTTAAGGTATTACAATCTGGTTTCTATTGGCCTAACATATACAAAGATGCTCGTATTTTTGTGCAGGCATGTGACAAATGTCAAAGGCTTGGTGGAATTGGACCTAGGGATGAGATGCCCCTAACGAATATTCAAGAAGTTGAAATTTTTGATGTTTGGGGTATCGATTTCATGGGTCCCTTTCCATCTTCCTATGGAAATCAGTACATTCTAGTTGCAGTGGACTATGTGTCCAAGTGGGTGGAGGCCTTAGCCATGCCAACCAATGATTCGAAGAGGGTGATTGCTTTTCTCAAGAAGCATATTTTCACTAGATTTGGAGTGCCTCGTGCTATTATCAGTGATGGTGGTACACACTTCAAGAACAAGTGGTTGGAGGCGGTCCTAGTCAAGTATGGGGTGAAACACAAAATTGCTACACCATATCATCCCCAAACTTGTGGACAAGTGGAAGTGAGCACCCGAGAGCTTAAACATGTTTTGGAGACTACTGTCAAACATACAAGGAAAGATTGGGCAAACAAGTTGGATGATGCACTTTGGGCATATCGCACTGCCTACAAAACTCCTTTGGGTATGTCTCCTTTTCAATTAATTTTTGGTAAAAGTTGTCACTTACCTGTGGAGGTCGAGCACAAAGCCTTTTGGGCTACTCGGCTAGTCAATTTTGATTTAGCAGCTGCAGGAGAAAAGAGAAGAGAACAATTGCTAGAGTTGGAGTATTGGAGAGCTGTGGCCTATGAGACATCAAATTCTTACAAGGATAGGACCAAGATGGTTCATGATAGGCGATTGAGGGCTAAGCAATTTCGTGAAGGGGAAAAAGTTCTTTTATTTAATTCTCGACTGCGATTGTTCCCAGGGAAGTTGCGTTCTAAGTGGTCTGGCCCTTTTATTATTTCTAAAATTTTTCCTTCTGGTGCAGTTGAGTTGGATGATGGAAGTACAAAGTTCACTGTGAATGGACATCGTTTAAAGCCCTATGTGGAATTAGCATGTCGGTCCATCGAGTCCTGGAGACTTGAGTAAAGAGCTGCAAGGGATGTCTGGCTGTCGACGTTAAATGCAGCGCTTCCGGGAGGCAACCCGAGTGTTTTTCAATTTTTATTTTAGTTTTAGTTTTTAGTAGTTTATTTTTTTATTTTTATCTTGGATTTAATTGGTGAATTTTATTGGCAGGAAGTGGTGTAGTACAAAATTGAAAGGCAACAATGGAACACAAATTTCGCACACATTAGAATTGAGGGGGTAATTTTATTTTTTTTATTTTCGAGTTTTTTTTAAAATAAAAAAAAAAAAAAATCGGAAAAAACAAAAACGCCGCGCGGTAACGGCGCGGTCTGGGCAGGACCGCCCGCCGACCGCGCGGGTCATACAGGGGCACATATACAAGCGCGGCAGTGGCAGTTTCTGCCTTGCCTCATTTTCTTTCCCCTTTTCGCGAATCCAACCCTCTTTTCTTCCCGAATCCGGTAATTTCTTGCCAATTTCTCTTCAAATCTTTGCAAGTTCATCAACTAAGGTATGTTTCTACTTCAATCTTCCTTTAATTTCAAGTTTCATGCTTTGGTTGTTGATTTTGTGAAGAACATGTGAAATTAGGGTTTATGCTAGAATTTGGGGATTTTGCTTTCTATACCTATTTGTGTGCGATTAGTGTTATAATTGTGGTATTGGAATGTTAGTTTGATGATTTTAAACATGTTGGTGCATCTTGTTTGCATGTTCTTGGAGATTAAATGTTTGATTTTTGGAATTTGTCAAGAACATGAATATTTCGAATTTAGTTGACAATGTAGGCTTTGATTCGAGTAGAATATTGTTGATTGATGCTACATTGTGATTATTTATTGATGATTGGGTGGTTGTTTTAATTTTTTGGCAATTATTCATGAGTTTACAATTAAATTTGAAATTAGGCCTAAAAGTGCACACAACATGTTCGATGAAATGCCACAATGAGTTCCATAATTGTTTTCATGAGATTTTTGCTTTGGATTGCCTTGATTTTGTCTTGATGAATGATTAGGCTTGAGTTTATTAGATTATATGTCTTAGAAGCCTAGGAATTGGTGACTTTCTGTTTATTTTACCTTGCTTTATACCTAGTGTGAGGATTGTCGTTCTTTATTTAATATAGGGTATTTTGCAGGATGATTCTATCCATGATACTCGTCTTAGCATCTCTCATGTGCCCGCCTGGGCGCAAGAGGCGAGCCACGCATGATCACGAGGCCGGTCCTAGTGCCTCAGCGGCTGTGATACCTCCGGAGGTGGAGTCTGACTCTGAGGAGGAGGCACCTCCTGTCTCTAGGCTTCCCAATCTTCCCGAGGAGGACAGGCCAGACGAGTGGGTTAGACGGAGATTTGCTTCTGCATCGTCCCAGGATTTCTATTATGATGAGTTGAGATTTGCTTCTGCATCGTCCCAGCATGCAACTATTCCTTTCCGCCGATTACAAATGAAGGAAACATAATATCCCACTACTATATTCACAGAATGCACATAAATGGAATGTTTGTGACCTCTCTCATGGTTAGCACATACTCATCTTCACAGTAGCACATTCAGTGCCTACTGAATTAGTCCCATTCAGCTTGCTAACCTTACCCGATATATAATATACTACTTACTTACATTACTTCTCATCACATTAGATATCTTTTGACCACTTGTTGATCAACTTTGAACTGCTATCATAAGCAAGACTGATGAGCAACCAATGCAAGTTGGGCTGTGGAACAGGCCACCAATTTATTTATTTTTTTTTGGGGGGTGGGGGGTGGGGGGGGGGGGGGGGCATTTTTTCTAAATTTATTTTTATGATTTATATTCCTTACTTATGTTTTATTTTGGGGTATCTTATTTATTTCAAAATTTATATCTCAGAATTGTTCTTATTTAGAGGTTTCTCAATTCAATTCTCACGTCTTGTTTAGTTTTTTTTTTGGGTATTTTCTTTTACTCATTCGTAAAGTACTACGATCATTGATAAGCAACCTTTCGAATTAAAATTTTAACAATATAAATTTTTTAAATTATTATAATATTTTGCGAATAACTTAAAATTTTATAACTAATTTTTTAGAAATGTTAAGTGGGGCCTAAAATATTTATTAGAACATGCCAACTAAAATGATTAGACGACCTTGATCGTAAGCATATAAGAAACAAAAAATAATCAAATGGAGGTTATGTTAGAATTGATTAATGGTATATTTTAGAAACAGGTAAAAAAAATGTATTGGAATATATGTAGAGGACTAGAGGAGAAATAAGATTAATGTAATAGGTGGGAGAGAGCATTAGAATACCATAACTAAAATAATCAAATTAAATTTTGATTTAATCTAAACCAATACTAATTCATTGGTATTGTGACTGTTCCACAAACAAAAATACTATAATTCATTGAGCAGTAAGTTAAGTTGTTGCATTCTATCATTATGATTGGATATTCAATGCCCGCATTACTTTCTATCTCTCTCCTTTTTAGTGTTTATAAGTTGTGTGGTATAAATTTTCATTTTTTTTTTCTTTTTCTTTGCCTACTGGCTTAAAAAAAAATAATAATAAATAAATAAATAAATAAAACCATTGTGCAGTATAATCTGTAACCTATCCACACTCCTCCAGAAATGTGAATCGCCAAAAGAATTTCTGGAAGAAAACAACCAATAAACGAATTCCAAAAATGGGCCCTACAAAGCATGGAATACAGCCCACTAACCACTAGATCAAACAAGCATCTTCCACGTGTCATCTGGATACAAATAATATTCAAAAACCCCCCACCAAATGTCCAAGTCAAATCTTTCCTCTGCTCCAATTCTTCCACAAGCTTGAAGCTTTCCATCTCTCTGTCTTCATTCTTACATTTCCATACCATTCATCCCTTTATATATATATATGGACTTCTGCCCTTTTCCAACCCGCAGTTGCCCCCATTCATTATTTCGACTACTATTAATAATATTATTCTTGCCTTGTCCAAACATCATAGTAAATTATTGTGTAGTTCCTTCATATTCTGGGGACGATGGGGAAGGCGGCGAATCTTCCGGGCTTGACAGAGGAGTTGAAGAGCATTCTGGGTGCTGACATGGACCAAGTGGGGCCCAGGCGTCGAGCTCGTGAAGCATTCAAGGACATCCAGCTCTCTATCGACCATATCTTGTTCAAGGTATTTATTATTCATTATTCATTATTCAATTCTTGATTTTGTATATAGAATTTTGAATGGGCGTTTGGGGATTTCAAAACATGCTTTTTATGTGTTGTTCTTTTTCTTTTTCCTGCATAATCTTGGTGGATGCTTTTTGGTTAAAGGTATTATTATAATGCAAGTTTGCTACTTTGTATTTTGATGGGTAAAAGGCTAAAAGCAAGGTTATCGAGATCTTAGCTGGGATCGTTTATGTTTTTGCAAAGATCGAGATCATAAAGATTGAATTTAGGTATTAAGATTCTACCAAATTGCAATAATAGATAAAAATAATTATACATGTTAACAAATGAAAACATAACATAAAATATTATTACATAAATGAAGCAATAAAACACTATAAACAATCAAAATAAAATTCAATACCGATTTTATGAAAAACTTAAGAGCATATTTCAAATTTTGGTAGGCTCATATAGGATCGTAAGGTTCTACCATTAAGATCAGGATTTTACAATCAAGATAGATCCAGATCTTACTAAATTTAAGATCCTACAAAGATATGGATCGTTTTTAAGAAGTTGAATCATAAAATCGTAAGATCTTAATATCAATATGGAGATCTTAATAACTATGGGTAAAAGGAGAAAGAAGAAAAAACAAATATGTATACATCCTTTGTTGCCTACCTATTAGTATTTGTAATTGCTTTGGGTTCCTAGTTCATACAAACCTAAAAAAAGAAATTGCAAAATTGGATATGTTTTAGGGCGTTGTTTTCTGAAGATTAAATACAGCACATAAATATGGAATGTTAGTATCATTTTTGGCCAAAGAACCTCTTTATCACTTATTCAATAAAAAGTTGTCCAATAAGAGTTGAGTATAAAAGAAAGCTCTGTGATAAGAGTCCATAAGAATTCTCATAAGACTCATCAAACGGGACCTTAATCTTTTGGATTTTTAGTACTTAAAGTGTAATTAATGAGTAGAACTATGACCCGGCCTTCGACCTCCATAAATTTAAGTCAAGTATCGAGTTCTTCATATCGATTCCAGCTTGAGTATTCATATTGAATATTAGGTACTAAACGAATATCAAGCATTGAGTATCATATACTCCCATCGTTTTTTTTTTTTGTTTTGTTTTTTTTTTTTTTTCCTCTTTTTATAATTACAGTTTAACTTTTGCTACTGTCACTTTGACTTAAATTTATATCATAGTTTTTAAATATCAAACTTTTTTGAATTTTTACGTGTACCAACCTTGAGTTATTAATAGTTTAAAATGTGCATTGGACTGTGTGAAAGGTGGTCCATAACAATTGAAAAAAATGGAGGGAGTATTTTAAATAATAAGTAAATAAACATTTATAACTCATCTTCTTGCACATGATATTATGCAGCCCATCTAATTTATTTGTTCAATTTCATTTATTAGAAAACTATTTTAAAAAAAACGATTATAAAAGTAAAAAATAAACAAGCTACCGAATCGAGCTTCAATTCAAGTTTGAATAGCTCGAGCTCAAGTTTGATATTTGGTGCTTGGCCGGATTAGTCAAGGAACTTTCGCTTAGCGAATTGAGCTCGAGCACTAAAATGTCTTAATCGTAACAAGCTCGACTTGATGTCATCCCTAAATTAGCATCCACATTGCTTCATTGTGAAAACTTACATACATTTTAGCTTCTCGATTTTAATGGTTGACTTTTTATTTTTTTCAGTTAACATGCATGCTGCCCTATAAGTTTGTTGAGTTCCCTACCTATGCACTGCTGACTGCTATTACTAACAAAATCAGTATTTTGTGTCTTGCTCGAAAGAGTTTTCAAATTTCTTCATTCTTATCAACTGAGTGATAATCTCCACAATAAGTCACTGCTGTTTTCATGTAGAGTGTTTTTACTCATCAGATGCAACAGCTACAAACTTGCTAATTATTTTTTCGATTTCAATGTACTCCGGATGAAATTTCCTCATATTGCGAACATTTACATGTACTAATGTTTGGCAGTTCCCGTGTGATGGGCTGAAGATGACAGAGGTAAGACATTTCCCACAATTGATGTGAAGGATCTCATGTCAGTGATGATCGCCACTTACTCTGCATCTTTCCACAGGCGTATGAAGTGAATTCTCGAGGGTTGGAAATCTTCACAAAAAGTTGGCTTCCAGAAAGCGAGCCCCCAAAAGCAGTGGTTTGCTATTGTCATGGCTATGGAGACACTTGTACTTTTTTCTTTGAAGGTTTGGTACCAGTAAGAGGATTTTAGTTTAACACATCCATCTTTGAGCGCTTAATGAGTGTCTTACGTTGCCTGCAGGAATTGCTAGGAAGTTAGCATCGTCTGGTTATGGAGTTTTCTCAATGGATTTCCCGGGATTTGGTCTATCAGAAGGTCTGAATGGCTATATTCCAAAGTTTGAATGGATAGTCGATGATGCCATCGAACATTTTGCAAAAGTGAAAGGTATTGATAATGCTAAGTTATCAACTTAGTTTCACAATGGAGGATTTGTGTGTTTCTTGTGGTTGCGCCTTAGTTTCTTTAGCCGCTGCACACATTTATTTTTCTCTTGGAAATTCGATTTTTTTAAACAGTAATAAGATTGTAAAGCATCCAAATGCAGAAAATCCAAACTTTCGTACGTTGCCAAGTTTCCTGTTTGGCGAATCAATGGGGGGAGCTGTAGCCCTCAAGGTGCACCTAAATCAGCCTTCTTCTTGGAATGGCGCTGTTCTTGTGGCGCCTATGTGCAAGGTGCTCTTTATATATGTACCCCTTCGTACATTAGCCCTTGGTCATCGATGGGTTGCTGACGAACAAAGGTGTTTGCCAGATTGCAGATGACATGGTTCCTCCGTGGCTGCTGACTCAAATTCTAATTGGACTAGCGAAATTTCTTCCAAAACAGAAGCTTGTCCCGATGAAAGATTTAGCCGAGGTGGCTTTCAAAGATGTGAAGAAGAGAGAACAAGTGGGTGGTGTTTTCAATTCCTTAGTTTGTGCCTGAAAAAGGCACGCAAACATGCCTTGTTTCCATAAAGCCATATCGATTAAATATTTCTGGTGATACTAGAGCTTGTGTTTTAAGAGAGTTGGTCACTAACAGTTTCGTTCTGGCTTCAGACTGCTTATAATGTGATTTCTTACAAGGACAAACCACGGCTAAGAACTGCTGTAGAGTTGTTGAGGACGACACAAGAGATAGAGCGCCAACTTGAGAAGGTACGCCTGCTTTTTCTCCTTTAAATTACTTACGGCGTTACTTGTCTCCTTTAAATTTTTCATTCATGGATTCTAGCCCTTCTTTTTTCTTGTAATTTTACTTTGTTTGGCAATGCACTGATTACTGAAGTAAATTCAACAATGGTTGAAATCAAAGGTTTTCAACAGTCACCTTGAATCATAGGCAGTGTTGCACAGGAGGCTGTCCAGCATGAGATGGAATCTACATCAGGCATTTCTTGGTTGACAAGAGAAATTATGTTTATCTGTAGGAGTGTCGGACGTGAAAAATAGGGGTTCCAGTATGGCAGCTAGTCATACCCCAACTTAATAAGCAAAATGTTTTTTCAGGTATCTCTGCCGTTGCTCATCTTACATGGCAATGAAGATAAAGTGACAGATCCATCCGTAAGCAAGGCATTGTATGAGAAGGCCAGCAGCCAAGACAAGATGCTCAACCTGTACGACGATGCCTGGCATGCTCTGTTGGAGGGAGACACCGATGATATTATACTCAGGGTCCTAGCGGATATCATATCTTGGCTCGACCAGCATTCATAGAGCCGGTATACATATATGTATATGTTATGCCATCCGAGGCATAAGAGCAATTAGATAGCGTTGCCAAGAAAAATGATCAAATTCTTGCCAAAAAAATTAAGCAGCTAATCATATTCAATTGTCCAACAATTGTACTGTGTTTTTAATGAGTTCGGTATTACCATCTTCGGGAGTCACTTAATCGTGACAAGCCACCATGAATTACGAGAGAGTTGCATCGCTCCTTCATGAAGTGGTTCAAACGTTCCGAGAGACCACCATCAAGAAAGGGTCCACTCTGTTTTCCCAAACCCCTTTATGGAACCAATGGCTCTGGAGGCAATGGAGAATAAGCCACTTCCATTTTCCACTCCAATAGTTTCCATCTATGTATTTGGGAGTTTGGAATACAATACACAGATCATGTAATGTATAAAGGATGAGAGCCTGCCAGTGAAGAATGAGACTGAGAATGAAGGCCCAAGATTCAAACCATTAATACTTTAATAGCATATAATAGTTTACACTTACAAGTACGCATGTTTTCTTCTACAGTGGCCAGATCCAGAGCATTCACCCACAGAAATTTTATGCCTGCGGGCCAGCTGCTGCACCCGTTTGTTTAATTTGATGTATGGAATTAACAAGTCTATCTCTTCATACACCTGGGGAACTTTGAACTCCGTTCTATCTATGCACAACTCATTATAACAACCACATCCATCCGGACAATGTACGATGGATGGCATGGAAGAGGATACAACTGGATGTCAGGTTGTGTATAAGTTGCATTCCGTAAGGAACATGTATAACAAGAATCTCTACCATACATCCTCTCAGATGCCTTTTGCATCTCAGCAGCCTGTAGAACATATTTTTCTTAAAAAAAAAAATGAGATTAGAACAGTGAAGACTGAAGAATGTGTCTAATGTCAGCTACTTTTTAATCATGTTTAATGTTGCACCCTGTCATCCAGAAGTGAGCACATACTAAAGGCTACTGACTCATTAAAGATCTGTTGCAATTTGAAAAATACATGTCACCCTGAAACAGGGTGTTGCACCATTTTAGAGGCATAAATCAGAAAATTAGAACTTTATAATACTAAGGGGAACGGGTACTCAGGTAAGAATAGACGTGCAGCTAAATATAACTATCATTCGGTCATTTCTAAATTAGGGTTAAAGTATACACCAAATAAAGAAACTAAAGATAAAACTTCAGATATCAAGTTCATTTAAGTATTGAACCATTTGCAACTCAAAATAACAAAAATCTAAATCAAAATTAAGCTTTACATATCTAGAGTGACTAGCTGGAAACAAATAAAACTTCAGATATATTTCTGCAACCTTTGAAGACCTTTAATCAAATAAAGAGTGAAAGTTGTTCGAGCATAAAGAATAACAATTGAAGCAAAATTATTAGCGAGTTTGGTTTTGAACCACCTCCACTTTTTCCAGAAATGCATCTTCAAATGCTTGGATATCCAGAGCCTGCAAGATTGTTATTTGGACCACCGGGATCATTTTCTTCACCAACAAAAGCAGCTGGCGATGAAGCTGGTTGAGAGGCATAACTAAGAGAGGATTTGAAAGGTCGCCCAAGAAACAGCAGTAGCTGCAACCTATGCCAATCAGGGTTATCCATGAGAAACTGAAAAGCAGTTAATTGACAACTGACTGAAAAAGTGAAGTTTGAAGAACTTACAGCATCTTCTTTATTTCCTATTACTACAAGGGCTGATCCTTTCCTCTTCGTACCCTTGACGACTACATCCTCAACAGCATCAAATTTTTCAAAAATTTGCCTGTGTCTCTGAGCAGTGTAATCTCCACCACTCTTCTTTCAGGTAACTTTGAGACTCTTCATCTTATCCAATCCATTGCCTCCACTATCCTTGTTATCCTTTTCCATTTGTTTCTGCTGCAGAAGTTGGCATTTTCTTTCTTTGCATTACACGGATTTTGGTTATCTCCTCCTTGAGTTTGTGAGATATTTGTCTTCCTCCTCTCAAGCTTTAATGTCAAGGTCAACAGCAAAGGCACATCTCTCTTTTGCTTCAAGATCTGACATAATTCTCCAGCTATTAGAATCTTGTTTCCCTTGGCAAACAAGCTTCTCCATTTTCACTTTGCGAAGATCATCAAAGAGCTTCCTAGCCTTTTCATCCTTGAGAACTTCATAGGATGTTTGATGCCTTAAAAAATTGGCATGTGCACTGGGGTCATCACGCCTCTTGTCTGGATTCACTTCCCTGGCTTTAAACCTACGTGCTTTACTGATTTCCTGCTCTGAAATCTTGGCGCCTTCCTCACAAAAAGGCAGCCCGAGGCAGCATAATGGTAATATTCAACATCCATTCCTCAACTGAAAATATTATTGCATGTTCAATCAATGTAAGAGGAAAATAATTGGAAGGTATTAAAATCGACAAACAATTCATATAAGGCCACCAGGCAGCATCAAGTATAAACAAATATTGAGAGGGGAGTAGTGAGAAATTTCACTTTCCTACCAAATTAACTACAACACAAATTGACCATCCAATTCACTCATTTCTTATTTTCTTTCTAGATGATGTACAGAAAGAACATCAAAGGTAGTCAATCAAAAGGCAGTAATCTCTCGGATTTTTTGCATCATAAACTAGTTCACTTGGATTCTTTCAATCATAACTCATTTATCCTGATTTTAAAAAAATAATAAAAATCAATATCAAAAAATTTGAAATAATTTGATCTTATTAGAGATTTGAGATGCCTTGATATTGGGACAAAAAATTGGTACTACTGCTGCAAAGACCTTGCCGTGGCATCTGAATTGTAGGCTTGACTTCACACAAACCAAAATATTCTTGAATAAATCAAGCCACGTTAAATTAGTGTTCACCAAAAATCCCCACAGGAACACTGCCCTTCCTCGAAGTGGTGAAACCTATGGCAGTCCCTAACAGTAAGAACCCTTTCTGCCACACCAGACAACACCTTGAAAGCATTATGACAGTCTCCACACATTCTCAGGTTCTTCATTACAAGCAGAGGCACACCCTTCTTACTAGTCAACAGCCCAAATGCCACTGCCAGTTTCTCACTATGATGCCTCACAATTGCTTCCTTTTCTTTCTCGGTGCCCTCATTGCCTCTCACCGACACCCATCTCAAATCTGGCACATACCCAGCGTCTTTCATCTTCTTCAACATCACTTCCCAAAACGTATATATTTCATTCACCATTGGATGGGACGTATCTTCTGACACAAATGTATGGATCCTCTGGTTCACTTCAATCCAGCTACAGCCTGGCCTTCTCTTCACACCATTTCCGCGCATGTACTTCTTCATTTTCGCCACTTCTTCCCATCTATGTGCTGCAGCATACATGTGAGCGAGAGTAACGTATGGTGCTGCATTTGAAGGGTCAAGCTGAAGGCAGCGCCCGGCCGCCTTCTCAGCAAGCTCCATATTACTATGCGATCTGGAGGCCCTAAGTAATGATGCCCAAATCATATAACTAGGATTATATGGCATTGTTTCAATCAGCCTCTCTGCTTCGTTTAGTTTCCCAGCTCGACCCAAGAGATCGATCATACATGTGTAATGTTCTGTATTGGGTTTGATGTTATATATTTCCGTCATAGTATGAAAGTATCTCTGTCCGTCCTCAACTCTCCCTGTATGCGCACAAGCAGAAAGAACGGATATGAAGGTTATACACGTAGGAGCAAGTTTCTTCTTAAGCATCTCCTTGAAAAGCGACAAAGATTCATTTCCAAGGCCATGCTGAGCATAGCCTGCAATCATTGAATTGAATGAAACGCCATTATGCTCTGCCATTCTATCAAATAACCTTTTTGCATCCTGTAAATTTCCACATTTGGAGTACATTGCAACCAGGGCATTGTTTATGGAAACTTGGTTTGATTGGACATCTGATTTGATGACCAGTGAATGTATTTGTTTCCCTTGGGAAGGAGACGACATTTTCGAGCATGCACTAAGTAAGCATACAAAACTGCAATCATCCGGTAAATGCCCCGTGCGCTGCATCTCCTTGAAGCAAAGGAGAGCATTTTCAGAAAGCTCATCAGTCATTGAATATCCAGATATCATAGTATTCCAAAGAACCAAATCAGGATTGGAGATTTCCTGGAACACCTTATGGCAGTCCAACATACGACCAGCACATTTCGAGTATAAATCGATCAAACCACTTCCCACATGTGCGTTGTGATGAAACCCCATCTTGATCATCTGACTGTGGAACTGCATCCCTCCAAGCAAATCCTCCATGCTTGTAAACGCACTCAAGACACTAGCTAATGTAAACATGTCTACGTACAACTCCCGGTGCACCATTTCTCGATACAGTCCCACTGCCTTGGGCCCTTGTCTCTGCTGTCCATACGCAACAATCATCGAGTTCCACGACACCTCATCTTTAATCTCACCCATCTCACAGAACACCCTTTCAGCCTCGTGAAAGAAACCATTCTTACCATACGTAGAAATTAAGGCATTATTCACTGATGTGTAACCATCAAATCCACCCGTAAGAGCCAAACTATGCAGCTGCTTGATCAGTCCAATCTCGCAGGCACAGGCACTAATGAACGTAGAGACAGTGTACCCATCCATGTCCAAACACAATTCCCGCATACCCAGAAACAGTTTCACTGCGGGTAAAACATTCCCACATTCAGCGTATGCATAAATCAAGGTGTTGTAGGAGACGATATCCGGTTGAGGCATTTCATCAAACAGTTTCTGGGCAAGATGCGGCAATGACTGTTTTGCGTAGGCAGATATCATGGCATTGTAGGAGAACACATTAGGCAGGGCAGTGGCCCGGAAGACCCTCCAAGCAGCGGAGAGACAACGGGATCTGGAGTAAAGGAGGATGAAGTGATTGGAAATATAGGTGAATTGTGGGATGATGGATTTGATGTAAAGAGTGTGCAAGCATTTTCCAGTAGTCAGATCCCGTTGCTCTATGCATGTTTTCAAAATTTTCTGGAAATTCTTTAGGCTCCATGGGATCTGGATCATCTAAAACTTTACATTCAAATTCTGTCAAAAGAAAGAAAGAATCTTCTCATTTTAATTGATTCAAGTCTAACTTGTTGAAAGACATAGAGCAACTTGATACAGTTTTTATTCGTTTTCATTCAGTTTTATATATAATTACAAATACTCATATCATCATTTACATTTCTTGAAAGAGAAACTAAGCTTGTATGTTACCATCAATCACTAAGTTTTGATGAAATATTGATAAAGGGAAGAAAGATACACAGATACACAATCGAAATTGTTATTGGATCCATTTCCACACCAATTTTACAGCTTGGCCTGTTGCAACAAGTAATTGATTAGCAGTGCAGGGCAGGGTGATTAGCCATGTTGTTGCGAGCCGAGATGGCCCCAAATAGGGCAGCTCCATGGGACGTGAGAGTATTGTAGTGATTAATCTAGTAATGGAGCTCGCCCAGGTATAATGAGGTTAATTTACATTATACATAGCATAAAAGGTGCATGAGTTCGTGCACTAGCAAATCACTCATAGTATTGTTTTTTGGTAAATAACAATCATGTTATTTCTTATTGGGGCCCCTTTTCTCAGATTGTGTGACTTATTTGCCAATTGCCTAATTTACTTATATAGGTCAATATGAGTGGCAAGTTTGATATACATGGGCCTGCTAAGGTTTGGAGCACATAATGATTACATACTGACTTAGTCACACTTGTTGACTATCCCACATCGGATGTTGAGTGGGATTCCACCTAATTTATATGGGATAGGAGCTACTCCACTCATTACCTAGTGGTTTGAGTTAGAACCTCATATCCTTTGTTTAACATGGTAGAGCTATGGTAACCAGATTGGTAGGTTGTAGATCCTGGATGTGGGACTCTTCTAAATGATAATCATCTGGAGGGGGTGTTGGGTGTGATTTATTTCTCCCTGGTTATATGGGTTTGGACTTTGGAGCTACTCCACTCATATTGTGTGATATGGACTTTTCAAATTGGAAAGGGCAAGGAAAATAAAAAGTGAGAAGTGGGAACAAATGGAAGCCAACCAAATCATGCATCAAGCAAATGAAAGATGCAGTCCAAGTCGTCGTCCATTTTTGGCTTCATTTTCTAATTGTGTTTGTGTGTTACATCAGTTGAAATAACAGTTGCTTCACAAAATTTATGCAATGTTTAGTTTAAAGAATTTGGGTAGCAAATAATGTTTAAAAGGGGCATTTCCTCATTACATGTTAAATCAGGTGGAAATGACAGGCTCATTGTCAGAATTTTCTAACTTGGCTATAGTTCATTGATAAAATGTTTGATGAGAAGTATTCATCCAATGATTGATACTTACCAGCCAGGATTGGAGTGAAGATAATGCGTGAGTAGTAATAGCAATACTCTCTATGCTTTATTTAGATGAAAGAATTTTAGAATGGATTTAAATTGAATTATTTCATTGTTTTATCGGCAAATGTGAGTTTAATACCCAAACAGCAAAATACTTTCACTTCAGTACCAGCATACCATAATACTTCAGGTTTGATACCTATCCCTGAATTTACCATTTCTTTATGAAAATAAAAAACGGAAATGGCTAATATGCCCCCAATTGATGTTTGTGCCAAGAAATAGAGCTGAGGTTAGTTTGGGGAATTCTACTTTATGGTATGGCAAGTGTGGCAGGGGGAAACGTCTTTCAAAAAACGTAATCACCCCATTAATGTTGAAAGGAATCAACCCCCCACCCCCTCACTCCACCTTCCCCACGACGATCGCCATTAGTTCGAACGATTCCAACTCCCCCACTACGCGGCGGTTGCGGAGACGACGAAGCAGGGGTATTTGGTAGTTTTGTGGCCAATTTTTGCTTCCGTTATTACGTTCGAACGCTGGGGTTCTCGGTTTTTGTTTGTGGTTCGAAGGGTTTCCTATTTCGGAGGTTGAAGAAGGGTGAAACCCGACGATCGACGGGAAATAGGTAAGGCAAATGGTTTATATGCCGACTCCATCGTTCAATGGGTTATATTATTGGGGAGTCGTTAGGGTGCGATCATGAGTTTTGACATGATGTACTGCGGCGATTTCGCACCGTTGATTCACTTTTGAAATTAACGGTTGAGATGAAGTGGAAGGGTAAAAAGGTAATTATGTCATATTACTCCAAAATATATGTTCATACATTTCAGCGACAAGGTATATACTTTTCAGCGATTTTGTTGATTAATATATTGTTTTCAGCGATATGCATCTTGTTTCCAGTGCCCTTCCGTGTATTTTCAGCGATGGAGTATAGTATATTTCAGCGATGGAGTATAGTATATTTCAGCGATGGAGTATAGCATATTTCAACGATGGAGTATAGTATATTTCAGCGATGGAGTATAGTATATTTCAGCGATGGAGTATAGTATATTTCAGCGACATGCATAGTGTTTTTCAGCGATGACCTTGTGTATATTTTTCAGCGACTTGACATTTAAAAAATTTTTGGACAATTTTACCATTTTACATTTTGGACCGTTGGATCTTAACTGAACGGTTGGGATTGGTGCCTTGATGTGCTGCGGGTTTTGGTGATTGCACCGCAACCAATCCCATATTATTGCTCTTTCGGTTCGTTGGTTGCTAATTTTTTAGTGCGGAGGTTTTGGTAATTTTTCTCTCAAAATTTCTGTGGTTGTATGAGATTGAAGTTTGTAATGTTGCTCATTTATGTATGAGAATGAAGTTTGTAATGTTGCTCTTACTTTCGTACTGATATACACTGGTTTTGGGGTTGTTTTCGAAAGAAATTATAAGTTAGGGGCTTAGGGTTTAGTTAACTAGTCCATTATGCGGAATCGATTTTGCTATACCTATGTTGAGGTTACGAACACTATTGATGATGTGTTGAGTACATTTATGTGGTGTGTCGTGTATACAGCTTTGTCCCAATGAACAACACCATTGTATGTTTGAGAGTATACCAATTGGGCCCGAAGTTGTTTGTTTCAAACCCGAGTTGAAATCTGTGCAATATTGGGCAGATTTCTTTAGTAGTATTTTTATAGACGAGTATGGTATTCAATATACTGAACATTAGTGTGAAATAATGTGCTTTGCAGGAAAAGAAAAATGTCGCCGAAAGGTAGTTGGAAAGTGAGTAAAAAAGAGGGAAGTAAACCGAGTAAAAAAGATGGAAGCAAAGAGGGAAGTGAACCGAAGGGTGAAGAATGTGGCGAGCAAATGTTTACGACTAGGTGCAGCGTTTCGGTATTGCAGGAGGCGATGAGCGAGGTGGAGGGCAGAATGACGGAAGCACAACTGAATGCGATTAAGCGGACACCCTTTTACCATTATGCGAAGGTGGAAGGTGCTTATTCCAGCAGGACAAGGCTGCAGGCCCTTGTTGAAACTTTCAACGCGGAGAGGTTGGCATTCGTTTTGGGAAACGGGATTTCGCTGCCGTTCAAAGCATGAGAATTTTCAGTGGTGTTGGGCCTCCCACACAAGGGGATATACGTGCACCCTGACTTTGAGCCGGCCTCGAGGTTTAAGGAGAAGTATTTCGGTAAAAGATCAGGTAATTTGAGAAGGGGCCGAGTTGCTGGAGCTGCTGGCGAATCTTGCGGGAACCGAACATGATCTAGATTTTGCTCGGGCATTCGTCCTATCGGTGTTTGGTTGCATCCTCTTCCCGACGTCCTCATACGCACTCCCAGAATTTCTTATCCACCACGTGGACAACCTAAACCGACTAGGGGAGTGTAGTTGGGGGAATGCGGCATATGATTTTGTTGTTGATTCAATGCGAAGACGCATGGTGGAGAGTAAGGTCTATGTGGATGGGTGCACAGTGGGGGTCATGGTAAGTGTCAATACTTGACTGAACATTAAATACACCACTCTTGTATTGAAAAACACAACTTTGGCATGTCTGTAATGAGAACCATTTCTGTATTGATGGTTATACGTGTTTGCATGCAGGGATGGTTTTACGAAAAACTCCCGCATTTTGCCAGGCCACTTTCCGAGCCAATTATCCCGCGTTTCGTGAGATGGGCTGACAAACACGCTGGCTTGGATGATTGTCAGGCTGACCTGCAGACAGTGAGGAAACATGATATCCGCGAATTCCACATGATGGAGAGGGAACGGAAATTTGTGACTCCGGTTGTGGCCACACCACAGGATGATGTAATGGAAGACGACGACAGACAGTTCGATAAACTACCTCACAAGAAAAAGCGTAAGAAGCGGTATGGCAAAAAGGTACATGGATACATTCTCATTGGTAGCCTACCGGAATGCATTTGGTATCCGTAGGAGCATTTTTTATGCCTTATCTAAGATGCTATTGGTATTGATATATTTGTTGTCTTATTGCTTGATGGTAAATATTTAAGAGGAGAAGACAACGCACGAGGAGGATGAGGTAAATATTTGTTGTCTTATTGCTTCATTGGTCTCTCTCTTGCTCCCTTCCTACATCAGTAAATATTTAAGAGGAGAAGACAACGCACGAGGAGGATGAGGTAAATATTTGTTGTCTTATTGCTTCATTGGTCTCTCTCTTGCTCCCTTTCTACATCAGTGTACCATCAAGCAATAAGACAACAAATATATCAATACCAATAGCATCTTAGATAAGGCATAAAAAATGCTCCTACGGATACCAAATGCATTCCGGTAGGCTACCAATGAAAATGTATCCATGTACCTTTTTGTCATACCGCTTCTTACGCTTTTTCTTGTGATGCAGTTTATCGAACTGTCTGTCGTCGTCTTCCATTACATCATCCTGTGGTGTGGCCACAACCGGAGTCACAAATTTCCGTTCCCTCTCCATCATGTGGAATTCGCGGATATCATGTTTCCTCACTGTCTGCAGGTCAGCCTGACAGTCATCCAAGCCAGCGTGTTTGTCAGCCCATCTCACGAAACGCGGGAGTCTTTCGTAAAACCATCCCTGCACGCAAACACGTATAACCATCAATACAGAAATGGTTCTCATTACAGACATGCCAAAGTTTGTTTTTCAATACAAGAGTGGTGTATTTAATGTTCAGTCAAGTATTGACACTTACCATGACCCCCACTGTGCACCCATCCACATAGACCTTACTCTCCACCATGCGTCTTCGCATTGAATCAACAACAAAATCATATGCCGCATTCCCCCAACTACACTCCCCTAGTCGGTTTAGGTTGTCCACGTGGTGGATAAGAAATTCTGGGAGTGCGTATGAGGACGTTGGGAAGAGGATGCAACCAAACACCGATAGGACGAATGCCCGAGCAAAATCTAGATCATGTTCGGTTCCCGCAAGATTCGCCAGCAGCTCCAGCAACTCGGCCCCTTCTCAAATTACCTGATGTTTTACCGAAATACTTCTCCTTAAACCTCGAGGCCGGCTCAAAGTCAGGGTGCACGTATGTCCCCTTGTGTGGGAGGCCCAACACCACTGAAAATTCTCATGCTTTGAACGGCAGCGAAATCCCGTTTCCCAAAACGAATACCAACCTCTCCGCGTTGAAAGCTTCAACAAGGGCCTACAGCCTTGTCCTGCTGGAATAAGCACCTTCCACCTTCGCATAATGGTAAAAGGGTGTCCGCTTAATCGCATTCAGTTGTGCTTCCGTCATTCTGCCCTCCACCTCGCTCATCGCCTCCTGCAATACCGAAACGCTGCACCTAGTCGTAAACATTTGCGCGCCACATTCTTCACCCTTCGGTTCACTTCCCTCTTCACTTCCCTCTCTGCTTCCAACTTTTTTACTCGGTTTACTTCCCTTTTTACTTCCCTCTTTTTTACTCACTTTCCGACTACCTTTCGGCGGCACTTTTCTTTTCCTGCAAAGCGCATTATTTCACACTAATGTTCAGTATATTGAATACCATACTCGTCTATAAAAATACTACTAAAGAAACCTGCCCAACATTGCACAGATTTCAACTCGGGTTTGAAACAAACAACTTCGGGCCCAATTGGTATACTCTCAAACATACAATGGTGTTGTTCATTGGGATAAAGCTGTATACACGACACACCATATAAATATACTCAACACCTCATCAATAGTGTTCGTAACCTCAAACATGTATAGCAAAATTGATTCCGCATAATGGACTAGTTCACTAAACCCTAAGCCCCTAACTTATAATTTCTTTCGGAAACAACCCCAAAACCAGTGTATATCAGTACGAAAGTAAGAGCAACATTACAAACTTCATTCTCATACATAAATGAGCAACATTACAAACTTCAATTTCATACAACCACAAAAATTTTGAGAGAAAAATTACCAAAACCTCCGCACTAAAAAATTAGCAACCAACGAACCGGAAGAGCAATAATATAACCCATTGAACGATGGAGTCGGCATATAAACCATTTGCCTTACCTATTTCCCGTCGATCGTCGGGTTTCACCCTTCTTCAACCTCCGAAATAGAAAACCGAACCACAAACAAAAACCGAGAACCCCAGCCTTCGAACGTAATAACGGAAGCAAAAATTGGCCACAAAACTACCAAATACCCCTGCTTCGTCGTCTCCGCAACCGCCGCGTACTGGGGGAGTTGGAATCGCCCTCCGTTCGAACTAATGGCGATCGTCGTGGGGAAGGTGGAGTGAGCTCGAGTGAGGGGGTGGGGGGTTGATTCCTTTCAACATTAATGGGGTGATTACGTTTTTTGAAAGACGTTTCCCCCTGCCACACCTGCCATACCATAAAGTAGAATTCCCCAAACTAACCTCAGCTCTATTTCTTGGCACAAACATCAATTGGGGGCATATTAGTCATTTCCGTTTTTTATTTTCATAAAGAAATGGTAAATTCGGGATAGGTATCAAACCTGAAGTATTATGGTATGCTGGTACTGAAGTGAAAGTATTTTGTTGTTTGGGTATTAAACTCACATTTGCCGTTAATTTAATGGCTGAGGTACTGAAACTGAATGTATTTGACATATAGGTACTAATACATAACATAAATGGTATACGGGTACTGAACATACATATCTTTTTTGTGTAGGTATTTAACTCTCAAAACCCCTTGTTTTATACACGCTCCATGAATCAACCACATAAAATTAAAAGCGGTCAGATAAACTCTTTTTCTATGAGGAGAAGTGTTAGCTCAACAAGCTCATACCATTTTGTCAGCCTTAATTCTAAAGCCCAACATAATAAAGGACAGATAAAATAGGACTGGCTTAACTAATTGGCTAAATCATAACAGGTTAACTAATAGGACCCAGCGGCCATTATTGGCACACATAATCAACAAATTTAAGTCTCAAAAGCTCCCAAAAAGGTTAATCAATTATGACAAATGTCTACATCCAATGGGGTTCACGCGGTCACTTGCTATCTATAAATACTGCAAATATCCACAAAATAAACCAACCCTATGTAAAAGTTGATGGATGCTTTTGCAATCTCAACCCAGATAATTCATCAAAAAACTAAATTCATCCTTTGTGAAATGAGATTAACAAAAGTTTATCAAACAATCAGCACATGTTTGTCATGGAGTAAAGACAAACAATGCCATGAAAACTCAATCCTTAAATTTTAGTACAATTTTTACCCAAATTCTAATGCCCCCACTTAATTAGAAATTCAAGCACAAATCCCTCTCGTGAATGAAAAACTCCAATTAATTGTAGCAAGTAATTCAATGCAAGATGATGTTAACATTAAGTTTGTACAAGTAAAGTTCTTGTATCAATGTAAGTAATTTTCATTTCTCCCAAGGCACTTCCTTGGGACAGCAAATAGGTGCCCCAAACAGTCCAGAAATAAAAAAATAAAAAATCAACTAGGAATTTATTAGAACACTTCCAAGGTAACTTGGATATGGTTGAATTTCACTGAACTTAGGCTTCAAATTTATCCCAATGTCACAAATGTATCAATTAGTAATATATGAATGGCACAGACTCTAAGATCAATAAACAAAATCACCATATCGAATAGGGTTGTCGAATCAACTCAAGCAACACTTAAGAATTCTGAATTGTAAACACAACCAACAAAAACCAATTTTGAATTCAGGCTGCTTGAATAGAAATGTCAGAGGAGGGAAACATACCTTATCAACGACGTGACGGAACGAAAACTGGATGAGAAGAGAGCGGTGCACAGGCGTGGAAAGTATATAATGAAGAAAACCGCGCGGCACCAAGACAGGAAGAAAACGCGCCACCGGTGGCCGGATGCCGGCGGCGCTGACGCAACGGTGAGCGGCGTCGGAGGGCTTGGATTTGTGGAGGCGTACGTCAGGTTTTGTGGTGAAACTTTGAAAGGGGGAAACCGATTTATACGGGCGTGGGTTTTAGCATTTCTATAAGCTGTGTGTGTTAAAGACTGATTAACTGATTAGGTCAGGTGTGAATTGATTAGTCTGAATTAGCTATTTGAATTTTTTTTTTTTTTTTATGAACAGAGTGACGCTCAGGCCTCAGGCGAAAAAACTAAAAAAGTTACAGAAGAGGGGCGAGAAGGAAAGACCAAACCCCTGTAGCATCCACATTAGCTATTTGAATTTTGAGACCTAGCTTTGAAATTCAAAATATTGCTGCGAATTCAAAAAAAACTGATTGAACACTATTTTAAGTTATTGAACACTATTTTAAGTTATTTTGTCTAACAATGTCTCACTTTTTGAGACAGTTTTTTTATCATTGAACACTGTTTTAAGTTATTTTGTCTCACAATGTCTCACTTTCAATTTAGCTGTTTTGCTGAACGCTCTCTTTATCTCATTCATTATCTCATGGTTTTCAAAATGCGGACTTCAGAACTGATTATTTACACGCTTAATTTTGCATATTGATCAGTATCATTGTGGAACTCATGATTGCCCTTAATGGAATGGAATCTCTCCATTTTCCTTAAGAAAGAATAAGCTTTTCATTTTTGTTAATACATAACGATCTTATTTGGCAAAACAGTTAAATCGAATAAGCTTATTGGTGAGACAATATGAGATAAAATAACTTTTTTTAAAGTGTTAAAATAACTTAAAATAGTATCTAATCCATTCATTTATAAACCGTTGCAAATAACATCATTTGGAATTTTAACTCACTATAGGCAAAAGGTTGGCATCGAAATTGCCAACATCTAATTTTGACTAATTTATTGCTCACGTAATAACGTAATCAGTTAACAGCTCGTAATCAATTAACAACTAATTCCTTGACAGACTCAACAAATTTTCATTGATAAACACATTGAATAATTAATTAATTATCTGGTGTGTGTATATATTGCATATCTTTATTTAACACATTTTATCACTTCGCAAGGTGTCAAAATAAATTTTATCAAGGACATATTAGTGAGGCAAAGGGAATACAACATTTTTATGAAGTAAAAAAATCGATCTTTGCTTAGTTTTTTATGTTGTTTATTATGCTGTCATGAAAATGATTCATCTGTGAAAGAAATGAGATGATGGATTCTATACGTGTATTAGTCATAGAAAAGACCAATATAGAGTTGTGGACCAACAGTCCAACACTGCAAATCATGGATCATGTAAGTACAGAATTCCTTACAACTGAAGAAAAAATTTTCAATTGTAAGTTTTGTAACATTTGCTTCTTTACAGTTTCGATTCCCAAAAAGTTTGAATGGCTCTGAAATTGAACAACAGTACATGGTATTGAGAATACCAGGAGAAATATCGAGTACCATATACCTAACCTGCTTCCACATATATTTGTAATTCTATCTTCCTCACTCAGCTAAAGAAGTTCTAATGATCCTAATAACAAAAATTTGACATCAATGTTTTTGCACAACCGAGAAAGTGAGGCTCGAGCCAGTCCATCAAAGTACCTTGCACGCACGCATGCTCATTCACATTAAACATTTCTGGAGCAATTGTCCGGACCTGAGTCGATGCTGATTACAGGTGAATAAAAGCTTCTTCAGTAAAAATATAGAGCAGAGATAACTAAGAAATTAGTATTCTCAGTCAAGCCCCCAAAATTAACATTTTTCCTGAATACTACCTCTCCACTC
Organism: Hygrophila difformis; assembly: GCA_030278955.1. NCBI lineage: Eukaryota > Viridiplantae > Streptophyta > Magnoliopsida > Lamiales > Acanthaceae > Hygrophila > Hygrophila difformis. Next base: position 34,124,041 of record JAOANR010000011.1, on the reverse strand, counting down.
TAAGTTGGAATCTTCATTTCACCACGTAAGAAAAACGATATTACAAACATATGCAAGCACCAAATGCCATCCAAGAATTTGTGAGAGAAGGGATAAGTGCTATGAAGTATGTGCTTTACATTAACTTGGAAGAGGTGACCTTGAAGTTGCATCATCATAAAGTCCATTTGACATATCTGAACTTTGCAAGCCATCTTTCCTCTTATGGTCCAAAGAGGTTGCTTCATGTATCCCTGCAAGTTAAAATACAAGATTGGATAAAAAGATTCAGTTGTGGTCACTGCAACAGCAATGGCAGCGAAAAAGGAAAAACACTCAATGCCACTTAATTTTGAGAGTCCAAGATAAGATGCATCTTGAACATGAGGAAGAAAAGAAATAAGTAACAAGGTTTATGAGTCGAATAACAGAATCAGGTGCTGAGTCAGCAAGCCTCTTAACAATAAATATACGACAGAAAAAGTGAAATTCCCAATCACAAGGAGACAGGTCATCAACTGCATCCTTATTTAAGAGAAACAATAGAGAGAATATTCTGTGCCAGGTCCCTTGATTTCAAACTGAATTTAGGTAGAGTAAGATAAGCCAACCCCTGATATGTTTCATAAGAATGGATGACAAAATAATCAAATATCATCAAGGAAGCAAAGAGCTACAACATTAATCAAATTACACTTAAATTTGAAAAATCCCATGTGATAGTACCTGAAACTTACAAGTTTTTTTGGGGGGGTTAACAACATTGAATATGCATGTTCAACATATGTATATTAGGGTTGAGATAGAGGCACTTAAGCTCAAGTAAACCTATAAACCTTAACAATATACTCAATATTCACTGGAATGTAGAACTGCATATTAGAGAATTAGTAAGGATGCTAATTACAATGTAAAAGAATCTGAAGAACATTACTACAAGCAAAGTATATGAGATAAACACAAGGTGAAGAGGGTGACTATCCCACAAATTCAAGCAACTACCAATGAATACACCTAACAAGTTAATCCCACAGATGAATATCACTAATGACACTAGGCATCAGTGGAACTGGCATTGAGTTCATTATGGTAGATAATCAGATGACAAAAAGTTAAGGGTTACAAAGGTAGTTCACAATTATGTTTTATTGAAAAAATTAACTGAACTTCACTGTATCCTCTCTATTCTCTAAGTTCTAAACTATCTTTAATTACAATTTGTCGATGAAATGAAATCCATAATCAAAATTGCTCATTTGAAATTAGCAGTAAAATATTGCAATTACTCCGTTAATATTAATTCCCTTTCATGTTTTCCCTTACAATTACCCCTTTTTTTTTTTCTTAGCATTTTTCTCATTATGTATAGTACAAGATTATTAACTTAATTTTATCATAATCCTAGTTGTGACTACAGTAGTAAATCGGATTAAAATTTGAGGGGGATGAACCGAATCAACCAATGGATAATGTTGATTTCCAATATAACAGGGCTCCTTTTTTCTTCTTTTGGTAATTAGCTTATATACAGGTGATAAAATTAAATATAATTTGCATCCTATATAAAAATAGAGATTAACAGAAAGATTTTCTATCATACCAAAGCTCAGAATAGCAGCGCAAATCAGAAAGCCAGGCAGGGAAAAGTCCATCTTGTATACAAGTTCCATGATTATAATGCATCCTCCAGCAACCATTAAATGTCTTGGTGATGAGAACACCATGTGCAATCTGCCATATATCAGCAATACCGCAAATCAGACACAGGTGCAGATTGGAAATTAAATTGCATGATTGCAATTATATTTAACAATAAAAATAAATTAAAAATAAGTAAATAAGAAAAATAAGGAAGATAAGAAAGGAAACAAAACACAACATATTGAAACAAAAGCTAGAGCTTTTTCCTAAAAAGAGAAATAGTAACTGAAGTGATCACTACTTGATGAGATGTTACAGTTCTCAATCATCAGTGTATTCCAAATTTGCAGCCTGAATAGTGGGTTTAAGGATACGGATAAACATAATGCATACACAAAATGTTTCTATTAGATAAAGTGATAAAATGAAGTCCAGAAAGGATCAAATACATTGGGAGGATAAGTTGATAATTGTTGAGAAAGGATTTATATTGTGCATCATGGCATCTAAGGTCCCAACTTATCAGTATTCAATCCGACTCAGGCTGAAATCAAGAAATAATCAAAACCATCCTGAGAATCGGACGTATCACTACTTGGGATCCTAACATATTTACCACACCCACAGCCCACAGCATTATTGGAAACCTAAGATCATTGAAAACTAAAATAGCAAGCATTCTACCAGACTTTGTAATTTTAACTCTGGATGATATCATTCTACATAGTCGCACATGATATAAACAAAGTTTGTGGGATAAACGAAGTATTTTCATTTAGGCATATTAAATATGAATTATTTAGTGTGTGGAAGTTTGTAATATATGAGATAAAGTGTTTTCAGATGAGATTTGTGAGAAAAATAAATACTCCCTTCCACATAAAATACAACACTTACTAGGATTTTTAACTATGTTTAAAATATAAGATTTTCAAAGTTCTCTATACAAAATATACGCATATTCCATATATCTATAATGATCACACTAATCTACCCTTTATTCTAACAATAAAGAGTGTTGTGCAAGTCCGCAATAAATATAATGACCATATTGCACCAATTGACTTTGTTGCTCATAGATATAGTAGGTAGGGTTGCACGCGAATTGAATATCACTGTATTGGATTCATATTTGAAGAATTACTACCTCCGACTCGGTGTTTTTGTTACGGATAGTTTTTTGACACTATTCACTGTTTAACTTTGATTCAAATTTTTATCATACATATGTATGTACAAAAAAACATAGTCAAGTGAGATCTTGTTAGATTCGTCTAATCTTGTAGTTTTATAATATCTTTTTATAACTTTTTCATTGTACACAATTTAAGTTATTAATCATTAAAAATGTATATCGACATACGTGCTGGGTGGGTCCGTAACAAAAACAATGAGACGGAGGAAGTATTCGATTTCGATTTTTTACTTTCATGTTAAGTATTAATCAACCAAAATTTGAGAAGATTTCTTGTACCACGATAAAGAAAGATGTCATTAGTGTATATGACATATAGAAGAAAAAATTGCAATTGGCATCGAGAGACACCAATAAGATTTACTTAACCACTGATACCTGGAAGTCAAAGGTGCAGAATATTTTTCTTATATATGTGATTTGTCACTTTGTTGATTCTCATTGGAAACTTCACAAAGGACTTCTTACCTCTATCTCCTCCATATGTTCATAATTTAATTTTTATAATATAAAGCTTCTCTCTGAATTTTAGTTATCGCTAGTAATTTGATATGTTTATTTGTATTTTGCAGGTCATGAGATCTGCAATGTGCCCAATACAGTTCACAAAAGAATGGGGGTAGAGCATAAAGTATTCACCATCTCTGTGCCTTGAACAACAATTCAAATTGCTAAAGGAAGATTCTCTAAGAGTCCTAAGTTGCCATTGGAAATTAAGTTGTTTCATGTTCAAAACATATATATATATATTAAATCGGAGTCTAGGTTAAGAAAATTCTCAGATATTGTGCATCATTTAGGAATCCATGTGAAAAGTGGATCATTGATTGTCCAACTCATTGGAATTCTACATACGAGATGTTAGTTGAAACATATAGAGTTAATGATGCATTTTCTATATTTAGGGTGAGCCTCTTTATCTTTATTGTCCTAGCCTTGACGAACGGGAAAAAGTGAATTGTTATGTTACCATTTCTGGAGTTGGATTATCCTACTTTACATATTTACTTTGCTGTTGAGTCAAGCATGCATTTAATGAAAAAGAAAACCATATTAATGAGTTTATTAGAGTGATGATAAAAAAGATGAAGGAAAAGTTTGACAAATATTGGGGAGAATACAACCTTTTGATGGCAATTGGAGGATACTAGACCCTAGGTTCAAAACGAGGTTGGTTTATTTTGCTCTCGATAATGTATATAGTATAGTGAGCTAGAAGCCCAAACAAATTTCATGAAAATTAGATAAGCAAAACTTGTACTTTGAGTATGTTGATGTTTAAAAATTTCATGAAAATTAGGGAAGCATAACTTGTACTTTGAGTATGTTGATGTATATCTCTTCGTGCTTCTAGCTCACTATACTATATACATTATCGAGAGCAAATTCAACCAACCTCGTTTTGAACCTAGGGTCTAGTATCCTCCAATTGCCATCAAAAGGTTGCATTCTCCCCAATACTTGTCAAACTTTTCATATCTTTATTTATTTATTTATTTATTTATTATCACTCTAATAAACTCATCTAACATGGTTTTCTTTTTCATTTAATACATGCTCAACTCTCCAAATAATAATAAGGTAAATATTTGAAGTAGGATAATCAACTAAGAATGACATGAAAAACTCTAACATGTCAATAACATTTTTCACTTTTTCTCAACCATCAAGGCCATGACAATGACAATAAAGAGGATCACCCTCTTCAATATAATAGATGCATTATTAACTCTATATAATGATTCAACTAATATCTCATATGTAGAATTCCAATGAGTTGGATAGTCAATGATCGACTGTTACACTTGGATTCCTAAATGATGCACAACTCAAAATTTTCTTAACTTAGACTCCGATTGGATAATGAACTGCACACTTTTTTTGACATAATCAATAACGCTTTCGATCTGAAAAAGAACATCTTGAACCACAAGATTTAAGTACAACGAACATGAATCAGCTTACCTTCCGACTGTTGAGAATGATCCTTAGCCATTCGAATTGATGCATTTGAGGCATTGTCCACAAAGATAGTGAATAATTTTTGTTCTATCCCCATTCTTTTGCACACTTCATTAGCCCATTAAATTACCAGTACTTGGAGGTAGAAGTATAAAGCTAATAATTTTTGTTAAAAAAATCTTACTGATGTCTCTCATGTCCCGATGCCAATTGCAATTTTTTTCTTTTGTATGTCATATACACTAATGACATCTTTCTTTACCGTGGTACGAAAAATCTTCTTAAATTGTGGTTGGTTAATACTTAACATGAAAATAATAATATTATATATATACACATATGTATATATTATTATATTAAACTTAGTAAATATTGCATCGAATATTCTTAATATTGAATCGAATATCTTGATTATGTATTGAATCAAATTGAATATTTCTATTTGAATTCGAGTCACAAAATTATGAATATGAATATCAAAATTCGAATACGAATACTGAATCGAACCAAAAATACTTGATTCATTTGCACCCTAATAGTAGGGTTAAATGATGTAAAATACATAAATTTGAAATAGAAGTTGAAATTAATAGATAAAGGAATTTAGATATGTATATAGTATGTTAGATCCTAGATCCCCTTTCCTCTATACTGGGAATTCGGTCTACTATCAAAGCAACAGCTACAACTAATGCAATACAGAAAGCCCGGGGATTTCCTAAACCTGAAAGCATGAAAATATACAGTGATAGAAGAGCATTAACAAGATTTAGAATTATATTGAGAGTTTGACATCAATAATTACTCATGCTTTATAATTACCACAAAAATAAAAGACAGCTTTGTTTCTCCACATACTTGAATTTGTGGCAAATTAGCGCAATGTTCAAGAAAGGACATACAGGATCAGATAATGATAAATATATCACGTTCAAGTCAAGAACCATAAGCATATATGAAACAAGAAAAAGAACACACGCGTAGCATAGTTCTAACTTCTAACAACCAATATTAGGCCTTTATGCAATATTATGGAGAACTTGCTGGCTGCTACGCACATGACAGGTTCCCTTGCAGCAGCAGATGGCTGCCACCTTATAAAATATAAAGGGGTCAACTAATATAATTTCACAGCACAACAATGCATATTAATATCCTAGACAGTGTAATATATTTCTAACATACAATAAGGAGCACAAAGAATAAAATTTCCAGAGGGGAACAGAATCCCGCTGTAAATCTAGCATTCCAAAGAACATATTAGTGCCTTAATCCACCCATATTGGTTATAAGTTTACAAGTATTAAAGCATATAACCAGTAAGTCCACAGCTCTAAAATAAAATTAACAAGTGAAGGTAAATAATTCTGATTAAGTGATTATTATTCCTTCCGTTCATCTATTTTACCACATTCTATGTTTTTGTGCATTCATTCTGCGAGGTGACATATTTGGTCAGATTGTGCACATCTGATTCAATCCACCACAACCTTTGGAACTAGGCAATTCAAAATGAAATTTCCTATTGCCAAGTCCCAATTAATTAGTCTGGCAAGAATCAGAATTAGATAAATTTGGAAAGGATACTATGATATTAGGTAACTAGAAGAATTAAACCAATAAGCAAAGTTATGCAATTATGATTCCAGTTTATAGATAGACATGCATTCAAATTTAGAAGCAGTGGGGAATTACCTCTCTTCGGCTATACTGTCGACATAAAATATCAAGATAATTCCAAAGAGGATAAAACTTGAGAAGGCCCATGCTGAAAACGGCAATTCCACATTTGTTGATCCCTTAATACAACAAATAGAAAAACTAAATATCAGTCAGTATGGACAAGACCATGGTATACCACCTGGCAAAAGAGAGTAATTAAGAGATATAAGCAAAAGAATTATGAAAGAGATGGAAAGAAAACCGGAATATTATTGAAAATTGAAAATTACTTATACAAGAAAGAAAGTCAACTCACAACAATCATATCCCACATGGCAACAGGGAACAGGAAACAGGTAGCTGAAGCAATGGTTATGGCATTAAGCCGCCTTTTAAGCTGATTCTGTAATCATTGAAGGAAAAAGTTCAAATCTAATTCCAGTTCTATTATCTTTCTTGCAGGGTGTAGGCAAGTTTCATAGAGACATTAAACTAGAAATATATCATATAACAAAAAAATCAATACCTTAAGTGAAACACGCCTCGTAATCACCCTCCGTAGCGCTGATAAAATTCCAGCAAATATAGGAATAAGCATATCTTTAAATCCTAAGCCATTTTCTGACTTCTCTTCTTGATCTGGTCTATCACTAAATGGTGCTAATCAGTTAAGCTCACATTAATTAAATTTCTCATTGAACATATAGAGGGTAAAAAAATTAATCAGCAGCTCCCTCTTTCAGTAATGCCGAAACTTTATAACTGATAGATCAATATAGAAAGGATATATAAAGGAAATTGTGTGGCCATGGCCCATCCTTGAGACAAGAAGTAGAATGATGCCAGCATTGCAAGAAAGCCACCTGCCTAATACAGAAGATGAACTCTTAATTAGTTGAGATATCAACCAAAACATAATTAAGCAGCTATTCCAAAAAACAAAAAGTTGGTCCACCTTATTACCTGATCACTGATTAATTGGTTTATAGCAGTTATTACTTATTAGTGCCTACTAAAACAGTTCATTTACATTTTAAGTGCATCAGTGAAATCAAGCTCTACGACGATGCTGTGAACCCACCAGAAAATGTCAACCCTCACACCTTTATTCATATCAAGATAGTTGGAGAAGTGAAAGCTCTTATATATCTAATAAAAAGATCTATAAAATCATCCCAAGTTTTATATCTCCCAATAACCTTTTTAGCCGATTAAAACGCATGCAAATGGAAAAACGTCATTAGAATCTGTTAGATTTTGTTTCTTAGGAGGTTTGATTTATACGTTTCAGATGAGACAAATGTGTAGTTGGTGTAGTTGATGTTACATCATATCTAGTCAGTTAATGCGAAAAAAAATAAATAAATAAATAAATAAATAAAAGAAAAGGAAACTGTGTAATCACACTAATTAATATGCATGCTATGTAAATATAAATGTAAAATTTAAACAGTACGGGTAAAGAGAGATACAATTGAAATTGTATAAAGAAAAATCTTGGAGGAATAGAAAATTTGGAAACAAACAACGCCAGTACCTTTTTCCAAAGATTGCCTCGTCGTCCATACAAAACTGCAGACACCACTCCAAGAATAGCACCGGCATACTCAGCCATTATGGCCCTGGGATAAATATTTTCGTGAAGAATTTGACAAAATTGATAAAATGAAGTGGTAACAATTCAATTTACCAGAAGCGAACTACAAGAATATTTTTGAAGTATCTCAACACAAGGTCATCAAGTTTCGGATCTTTTAAAGAGGGAAATCTGGATACAGTTTTAGAGAAGGGAAAAAATTCTTATTCTTTAGCACTAAAATATTCTTTGTTGCCGGGGCACTCCCTGCACTGACAGAAAAATTTAGCAACTTTAACATGGCAAGAGATTTGTATTTTGTAGGAGACATTTAATGTCTTATTTTATCAATTTATCAGGAGCTATTTTCTGGCAGAGTATGGAATGCATCTTCTATTCAAGCGGGAATAAAGCTTAAATAAATCTATATACTAATCTTGATTCTGGGGTTAAAACCTAACCTTAGAGGACCACATGATTTAAGACCCTGTCCCCAGAAGATGAAGTACAGGGCTGTTATTGCTCCATTTATCACAGATGGCACCACCTATAAACAATGAAACGAAGAAAATAAATGAAGGTAGTTGTTTACGAGTTTACAATAAGTTCGGACTTCGGACAAGCAAGGGTAAAACCATAAAAGAGTATAGTGCTTCATGAGGACCTGAGTATTAGAAAGAGACCTGCCTTTCCAAGGCTTTTGCATAAGTAAAAACACAACAGATGACGGAAGAAGACAGCAGAATATAAACAAAATAACTGATGCCCCTGTTTCAGACAAGTAACGGTAAACAGAGTAGATTGACCAAATTCTCATGAGGTTACCAATAATGTGGATAACCTGCAAGGGAGTTTGCCTGCATTCAAATAATGATAATTCAATTAGGAAACATGAAATGATAAACATAGTATCGTCTACATGTATTTCCGTATACTTAAAACAACTACCGGACATAATGGCATTGCTGCAAAATGACTTTAAAGGTAGCTAATTATACCCATGTTAAGGCATTTTGAAAATTCACTATGCTTCTTAAGAAGTTTTGGGTGTCGGAAATTATTAGCCATGTAATAATTGATTCGATAAGTTTTTGTATTATAAACTGTGTACCCTATGTTTGTATCCCACTATATAGCATAGAGTACATATTGCAATTGTCTCCAGTCAAGGTACATGCTACCTAAATTTAAATATAACATGTCTCAATATTTGGTAATATAATAATTTAAATGTGTCCCATTATTATATAATGATGATCTAATCTAATGCTACAACAGAGTTTAAGGTTAACCTAAAGTTTAAGGGGTAACGGTCAGCGGTGATATTGTAAATTTATTAATTTTAAGAATCATAAGTTTAAGAACGTGCTTTGGGTGTCTGAATAAACTGGGCATAGCCATTGCTTTCAATTTAATAAAGCCCGAAACATAGCACCAACACTGTTTCCAAACCTATTGCTACACCGTGCTAATCCAAGAACTGCCTCAAGAAATAAATTAGCCTATCCTATCCCACCTCCAAACAATTACAAATGTCTCCAATGATAACACTAACAACCTAGTAAAATAATCAAGTTACCAATCGACTGACACAGCCATATGGAAAGATTCTCAGACCTCCATGAAAACTCCGCCAAAAAAGCATTACATAACCCGGATTACCAAAACAGTCAAACATAAATAAAGCTCGCAGAAATGAAGCTACTCCTACGAAACCCACAAAACAAAATACCGCCAAAGAAGAAGGCATTGTCAATTAACGACAGAAACAATAAACTATGAGTATAATAGCGCTGTCTTAGGGTCACCTGAAATTAGCAGAATGGGAGGAGCCCCGATTCTCAGGGGGCGTGTGATTTGGGGACATCATTTTCCGCTTGTCTTCTGAACTAGCTACCCTCCAAATCCAATCCTTCCACCAATTGTTGAAATGATTCAATTGAGAGGGGAATTCAATGGAGAAATAAAGATTGAGAAGCACAAACAGAAGGTAAAAATGGAATTTTGGTTTGCTTGGAATTTGGGACGACAACGAGTAAACGAAGACGAGAGATGCTTTTCGTTAAATAGAAAAATATGGATGTGGACATGAGTTTCAACAACGGAATACATGATTTCACCTTTGGACTTTCTCGTGGTTGTGATCAATATTTGAGCCCAATAATAAATATATTGGGCCGTTATCTCAAATTGGGCCTGCCCATTCAAGTAGAATCCACCTAAGAAAAATATTCTTACTCAATTCTGAAGAGTACGGACTACGGAGTACCCTCTTATTAGGCTCTGAATTGCTCAGAATTGGGCCACCGCCGGCGGCGTTCGCTAACCAGTGGCCGCTTTCTCTCTGTCTGTGTTCCGCGCGCTTGTCATCGTTCTCTTCCTTCCACGCCTACACGCTCTCCTTCCGTCCTCTTCTTGTCCAGTCAGTAGATAGGTAAGTTCACCCCCTCTGAATTCATTCAATCGGCCTGAAGTCAAAAGTTGATTTTTATTTCTTGAGTTCCCAATGCAGTTTTTAAGTAATGCTTGGGTTGATTCTGTACCCCTGTTCTATATGGTGAGTCTGTTTTGGGATCTTACGGTCTATTGTCTTCAAATTTTACTAACTGATGCATTGTGACATTGGGATGAATTTGAAGCTTAAATTGAGATAAATTCAACCTTTTCCAAGTTGCATTGGATGTGCTCGAATAAATGCCTTGTTGATTTTCCTAATTATGTTTTATTTATTTATATCTTTTTTATTTCATCTGTCTGGAATTTTTTGGGCACCTATTTACTGTCCCAAGGAAGTGGCTTGGGAGAAATTGGAATTAGTTTACCTTGCTAGAAGAATTTTTCTTGTACATATTCAATGTGAGCACTTAACATCATCTTTCTTTGTATTACTTGGCTACAATCAATAGGGATATTTCCTCCTCCAAAGGAATTTGTGCTCTACCTTCTATTTCAGTGAGGGCATTAAAATTTTTGGTGGAACTCAAGGCTAGCGTTTTCATGGCATTATTTATCCTTAAATCCTTTTAAAACATGTGCTTATTCTTTGATAAATCTTTTATGAATCTTTTTCTCAAATAATGACTTGAAATTTTTGATGAATCATCTGGGTTGTTTTTTGAATCATCTTTTTTCAAAGAATGACTTGTAATTTAATTTATGGACTTCTAAAAGATCATTGATGAGTTTTCGTAATTTTTAAGGAATTTATTAGTCTTTCCACTAAATCATACTATTTTCCTTTTTAGAACTTTTGTAAAACCCTAAGAAGAAACGTGGGTTTAACTTTCCGGTCACTGCCACCACTACCATTTTCCACTGGGTGATGATGGCGGAATGGATTTGCAGAACGCTGCGAGATGGTGGTTCTGAAGGAGAGCATGCCCCTGCGCTCACCATCAATGATACAATCAGCTGTCCCCTTGGCTCCTTCATTTTCGATCACATCCTCTCCCAGCTGGCCTCATTCATTTACTTCCAGAAAGCTCAATCCAGGTCTCTGCCATAAAATGTTAGGGTTTCCCATACACCGAAGTTCATTTTCTAACCATTTAATTGGATCGTTGTTTAACCCTTGTTTTTTTTTAAAAAAAATCTCTGTTTGTGTAGTGGAATTTTGTTGGTTGCTCTGTCCCGCACTCCGTTGTATTATGAACAGTTCTTGAAGAGCAAAGGATATGACGCCGCTTCAAATGCCTGGTTTGAAAATATGACTATAATTTTGAGGTGCTTGTTCTCTGAATTTTTGCTTCTGATTTTATCCTCCTCATCCCGTGGTTCTGTAAATTGTTCAATTGAATTAGGTTCAAGATTTTGGATTGTTACACGGATGCGTTGGGTTGGAAAAGTCAGATTTTGGAGAGCAGTGACATTCGAAATCTTTCTCCTAGGTCATCAAAAACAGCCAAACCATGTACAAATGTGAAGGACTTGGAGAAGTTAATGTCATCAATTCTTGAACTTGGAAGAGGTCTTAATTTTGTTATATTAGTAGGTTTTAGTTTTAGTATACACTGTTAATGTGTGTTGATGTGCTGATTATTAAATGCTTGCTTTATTGTAATGAAATGTGGTGCCTTTATTTGAACAGAGTCATCTGGAAATGGAAAACAACGGTTTGTGGTTGCTTTTGACTCGGTAATCTAGATTTTGTTCTACATTTTCTTTTGCATTATGCTGCAAGTGTTAACAAGTTAATGCTAGTAAGATTTGAGATTCATAGGTATCTCACGAAGCAAAAATTGCTAAGTTTATCAACGGTGACAAATAGTTATGCTGGACCTATGGATGTCTATCTTAATATTTATCTTTGGAAGAATTTGTACTCATTCAAAGGTATGAGAAAAATAATAGTATACCTAATTTTGAAGACTTGTTTGGAACATGGCTCAAAATTTTTAGCACCGTGAGGTGTGAGGGTCATTTACTAGGAAAGGGCAATGAATGGGCCTCTTGCAAAAACTTGTCAAAAACGTTTGCTCAACAGATTTTTCTCCACTAACCTACATGCTGTCTGTTTATTGTGTTTTTCAGCTTAGTGAGTTACTGAGACATGCGTCGGTCTCATCAGTTGCTGCACTTTTAAGTCAACTTCGAAGTAATGGTATGTATGCAATCATTCCATGTAATTCATTAGAAATTGGCTGTCTGAATTCTGTTGCTATTTTATCTTATTCTATTCTGACTCGAGCATGAACACATTTGATTTTATTTTTTCGTTCCCCTTGATTACAGATCTGGTGTCTAGTTTGTTTTGGTTATTCCATTCAGATCTGCACGAGTCTCCTATTGCTGCTTCCGTCGATTACACGTCTTCTATGAAGGCTACCGTAAGTCCGACTGTTCCGTTGGTCGAGAGACAGAGTGGGAACTCTGAGAACGTTTCTCTGATGGAAGATAATCTGAGAAGAGGAAAGTTTTGTGTTCGTGTTAAACGTAGGAATGGACGTGTCAAAATGATGGTATTCTTTTATATTCCCTCTCTCATGGCAACTGCAACCATTACTTAAACAGTTTCTATATCTTTATTTGTTTATCAAGTGAAGTTTTAGCTGCAATCTTAAGTAGTTAAATATTTACTACTAGCTCGAAGAGCTTTATGTTGAGAAATCAGGGATCAAGTTCACACCTTTTTCTTCTGAGGCTGACGTAGCTGCCCAAAACCTTGTGCCTAAGGTGAGTTTGATTCTTTATGATTAAACATAACTTTTTTCCTCCAACAACATTTACGTAGCCTTACTTATTTCAGCTACATATCCTAATCAAGCATATAGATGCATATGGTAAATATATGTACAAACAAAAACATGGAAATAGAGAATAATGTAAATTGTCTTGTATGTTGCTTAATAATTTCAGAATACCTTGCCAGGTTCAATTCAATTTACAGTTGTCTGAGAAGGAACGGAATGACAGGGCAAAAGTTGTTCTTCCCTTTGAGCACCAGGGTATGAATGGATATTTACTCTGATTCCGACTCTAACATGTTAACCTCTATTCTTTGGTTGTCTCCCTTTTTTGTGCTTATGGATGCTGTTGTATTTCCTCCAGGAGATGGCAAAAACATTGAAATTTATGATGGTCGAAAAGCCCTTAATGATGGTGACAATGATGCCAAGACACAACCTTCTGTTACTGAGAAGTCGGATTGTAGTCGGGGCGAGATAATCTATTATCGCGATTCAGATGATGAGATGCCCGATTCAGATGAGGACCCTGATGATGATCTCGATATATGACCCTGCATATCTTCCCTTGTTATTGAAATTGCTAGGGAGTTGTACACCCACAGGCCTAACATAACCAGAGTTGATTCGTTTCAGCATCTTACCCAAGGATGTTTGGCATGAAAGCTAAGTTTTGCTTTGTGGGAATGCTGCAACTGCACCAACTGTATTCTCAGACTCTCCTCTTCTGGGGAAAATCAAACCGAAGCTTTCAGGTGAATGTTCTGAACCAGAAACGATATCATGATGGTATATTTTTGTGTGCCCCAAAGCATAGAATTGCGCTTAGATCTGTATAATTTCTCTGGTATAGTAGTTGAAATACTAGCATTATCCTCCCTGAAGTACTAGTTTTTATATTGTCAACTTTATAGACTTCTAAGCGTGCCAAATCAAGCACTATGGTTACCATAAGCTGTTTAGTTTTGACTTTTTTCGATATTAGTATTTAGCACATTCTGTAGGCTATTGTGTGTATGTGCGCGAAGAACATCTAGTACAATTAATTGTGATGGAGTGCAGCCAAAAAAAAAAATATTGTGATGGAGTAATTTCCCTCTCTATTAAAGAAAAGAAACGAAAGTTGCGTTTACAAAGGAAAGTTAGAATATACATTAAATCTAAAAGAATATCGATCAATGGCAATGGTTTTAAATATTCACACGTATTCACTACTACCCACAGTTGCAAATTCAGAAAGCCATTTCTAAGAACAATAAATCAATCAGAAAACGATTTGTAAGAACTATCTTCATATCGTTATTTGAACAATGAAGTTAACAGCAATGCCCTTGAATATTGTAATGGCCATCTTGTTTGATACTATGTGGGATGTGGTTCGAAAGTCCAAGTGATTGAAATTCAGATCCACACCTATTAAAGCATGTACTATGGCCATGTTTGGCAAAACAACTCAACTCAATCAGTTAATTAGTCTCGCAATGTGAGATAAAATAGTTTATTTAAAAAGATAAAATAACTTAAAACAATGTCCAGTCAGTTCTTTTTGAAACCGCTACAGATAACAGCATTTTGGATTTTAGTTTATTATAGGCAAAAAGTTGGCCTCAAAATTATTTAACAGCTAATTTTGATTATTTTATCACTCACATTAATGTTAACAGCTAACAACTAATTGCAAACAGGGTCTATAATTATTATCGAAAAGGCGGCGATTATATACACTCAAAAGTTCACTTAAAAAACCCAAGGTTAGGGGCATCTAGGCTAGAAATGGGGAAAAATAAATAATGTTAGGGACAACCAATATATATTTACCCACTTTACCATTAAAAGCATTGAAAGAGAAAAACTTACAAATGTTGGGGGCATTTTATATTAGGTTAGGGGCACCCAAATGAAACAAAGACAAAACACTAATTTTCATAGAACATAAGAGAGAAAAAAATAAAAATAAAAAATAGAAGCGCGGCCGCCCACGCTTGTTCGTGTAGAAGGGCGGCCGGGGCGGCCATGGCTGATCGGGTCTTATGTAGGACAACCATGGGTGGCCGATTGAGTCTTATGTGGGACTGCCATGAGCGGCCGTTTACTGCAAATTGCGAATTTCAAGAAGAAACACGAAATTCAATCGGGTACGGGATTAAAACTCTAAAAACTTATAATTTTTACAACAATAGCTCGCTATTGATCTTCATCCATCATATAATGCGCATTCGGTCCAAAATATTACAAACTATCAGTCAAGAAAAAAGAAAAAAAGAGAACAACTGGAAACTCTGGTTATGGAGTTAGGGTTTTGGGTTTGGATTATGAAGAAGAAGATAAGAGATGTTGGGTGCCCTAACTTGCTACATCAAACAATGGTGTGCTCGTTAGGGGTGGGCAAAATATTCGAACCGATTCGTTGAACCGCTGAATCGAACCGAATTTTCGGTTAACCGAGGACCCCGAAGCAAATACAAATATCATATTCCAGTATTCGTCAGGTTCAAATACAAATACAAATACTTTAATTTTTTCCCCCTGTTAACCCCGAACCGAACCGAATATATTTATTTTATTTTAAAAGTTATATATTGTAATTATTATAGACATTTGATGGTATAAAATTATATAAAGATAATATATATCATTATTTATTTAATTATTGAAATATATAATAAAATAAATATAAAAAACTAAAGAGCTAATTATCCAAATATATCACCATAATAACCAACAGCAGTTGGCTTGAGTGGATGGGGGCTTTAGTCGCTTAAGCAAGGTCTCGGGTTCGAGCCTTGTGTATGCAAAAAACTGCTTTGGGAGAGGCGCCCTTAATTGCCCTTGCAGATCCTCGAGGGATTAGTCTTGGGTCCAATGAGGCCTGGGGATACCCTGGTATTCACCAAAAATAGATCACCATAATAAGTCTATATTGATTTTTATCTTTCAAAATATCCTATTATTGAAAAGAACCACTGAATTCCATAGTTATATATATATATATATATATATATATTTTCTGTAGTGCAATAACCTCGTTCGACACTCTTAAAATGTATAATCAAGTTTTCATTTCTTAAATCTTTGAGTTTCATAGATTTTAAATATTCGAACCGAATCGTTTAACCGCTGAATCGAATCGAAACCGAACCCCCGGTTAACCGAGGACTCCGGTTACAAATACAAATACTGAAATGAAGTATTTGCCCGGTTCAAATACAAATACAAATACCTGAAAAATTCAGGTTAACCGAACCGTGCCCACCCCTAGTGCTCGTACATTTAATTTTTAATTGTGTGCCCATAAAGAGTCTTGTGGTCAGTGGCGGACATAGACTATGAGGGTCGGGAGGGCAAACCTTAATATAATTTTTTTTCTCACAACATATAAAATAAATCTCGATGCAGAAAAAATATATTTCAATAGTAGCACCAATGCTAATACTATCAGCCGGTAAACCAAATAGTATCAGCCTTCAGTTCATCCAATTTTATTTTATTTTTATTTTTTTGCAAGACTTATCGGAGGGTTGAAGATTTAAACAATGCTGATTACACATCCATTAACTGCTTCCGGTAGGGTAAAAAATAAACTATCTCTGTGCCCGTTTATTACAAATTCGAGTAATTTATTATACCTATTTATATTGGGCCCAAATTTGCTTCTTTTTTTTTGTTTTATAAGATGAAAAAATAGATGAGTCTATATTAAAGAAAAAAAGAAAAAAAGAAAGAAGAAAAAATCCCACCAACAAAGAAACCTAATACTAGTTCTTTTTCTCCTCCTTATTCCTCATGTAAATTACAGAAAAATGTAGTATATTCTATCATGACTAAAATTCACAACACTATATAAAAAATTAATGACACACTTTAAGTTCGAGGGATCGGAATTACAGAAAAATATAATGCTACATATTATAATTTCCTTTATCATCATTTTATTACCGAAATGGTTCACATACTGGAACCCTTTTGTCCAGCATGTACTGCAACTCTTTTTACGGTTGGATTTCACTTTTTTTTTTAATCAATGGTATAGATTCTATAAGGATATTTGTGTAATTTAACATTTTTTACTATTTTAATTATTATTATTTTGTTTCTTTTGCAGCTTTTTTTCTATCTGACTATTGTAATGATGATTACAGATAAAAGTGTAGGACTTTTCAAATTTGAAGGATTTTTACAAAATAATAAGGCATAATATCATATTGCACATAGCATAATGTTAGATATTTCTACACATAATGTCAATTTGAGTGAGAAAATGCCTAAATTTTTAACACAAAAATAATACAGAAGTACTAATACGTGAGATTTGGGTGTCACATAATGGTTATTTCTTGAAGACATAATGTACACATGCGACATTCTGTTTCATTTAGATAACATTCTTTTTTAATGCATAAACCATTCTCTTTGCACATATGTAACATTCTGTTTTACTTGCATAAACATTTTGTTTCACTGACTATGTGCATTATGTTTCAATTGCATTGGCATTCTTTTTTCACAAATGTAACATTTTTCACTTACTACATGCATTCTGTATCAATTATATAGGCATTCTCTTTGCACATATGTAACATTCTATTTTACTTGCATAAACATTCTGTTTCACTTACTATGGGCATTTTGTTTCAATTGCATAGGCATTCTCTCTGCACATATGTAACATTCTGTTTTACTTGCATAAACATTCTGTTTCACTTACTATGGGCATTCTGTTTCGATTTCAAAGACATTCTCTTTGCACATATGTAACATTCTTTTTACACACTTTGGGCATTATGTTAGTACACATTATATTTGCACACGTACTACATCACTCAATACACATTCTGTTTACACACGCTGAGCATTCTGTTTTGGTTCAATACACATTCTGTTTACACATATAAATCATTCATATGGAGTATTAGATATTTATTATCCTAGGGAATATGAAAGAGAGAGAAAGAAGATTCTTGATATTCTGAATAAATTAATTAATTAAATTCTGACACACATATTTAAATTTAATTTAAATGTGAAATTACCAAACAATCCCCATTTAGCCTATAAACCATTGATTTTGAATTTGATCCAATGGACTAGATTAAGTCCAGTGTGTGCTTTCCCAGGAACCACATCGTTTATTACTTAGTAAGGGTATATAGGACATTTGAGTACCAATTGGGTGCTCCAATCTTTCTATGGTTGTATATATCCCTCGTCTATCGAAAAACTTACTATAACTATAGTTGAAATTAAACCACAACTATTGATATTAACATTTTTATTTTTATTTTCTTTGTGGTACCATATAAAAAGTCTCATGTTTGAGTCATAAATATAAAAAGTCACTTCTACTTAAATCCACCCATATTTTGAATTTACTTTTGGATCTAAAAAAACTTAAGAAATTACTTGATTCACGAAAAGACAAATAACATAAACATGGTTGCGCATACATATACATACATACATATATATATATACTAGTTGTCCAAGCTGTGCAATGCACAACATATTTAGTGTCTACAACTGCCCATAAAGAAAGAAAAAATAATTGTAGGCGAGGGTATGTGGAAGAGCAAAGGAAAAACAAAGAAAAGATAAATGTTGAAATGGTGTAATGTGGATGATAGGCATCAAACCGGATGAGTCAAGAAGTAGCATAGGATGTATCAAACAGAAAATAAGTAGCAAATCAATTTGAATAGTAAGGACAGTGTCATACGTCAGTGTTCAAAGAATTTTATATTACACAAACCAAATAAAATGGCACATATTTTGTGCTCCTTTGTCAAATTTAAGATCCCAGGGGCTATCCTTGAACTTAATTTAAAGGCTAGTTGTGTTTCTTATCAGAAATGTAATTTATGCATGTATGTTATATGCAAAATTGGTGATTTTTCACTAACAGAGCGCAGAATCAGGTCCCCGTAAGTCACTGGTGTATTTACGTTCTTGTGTGACTAATAAACAAAAAATAAAACTATGATTAGGCTACCAGAGCAGTAAAAGATTCTAAACTCCATCAGAATTTCACTTAAATACTGGAATAACCTATAGCAATAAACAAATCATGTACCTTCCATTACTAAAACAGAATAATTCGTCTGACCTCCGGAGAATCTGCAATTGCACATTCCATAATGAGCAACACACCAGCAAGGCTACACCAAAGTACACTAAGAATCGAACAACAAAGCACAGGATAAACTAATGGACCTGATCCTGAAAATAAACCAAGAAAGCTCGAATAGTTTCCCGGTATGGTTCTGACTTCTGAGGCATCTGTCCACATAGAATGCTTCCTTTCAACAATATCATACCTGTTAAACCCTCAAATTAGCCTGTATGTCAAACATAGGACTTAATACAACAGTTTCAGAAGATAATATCTAAAAAAACAATGTGTGCTTTCCACATTAAGGGGAATAAAGAAAGAACAAAAAATTGATCCTGTCAGATCATGCATTTGCTAAAGATGGAAAGAAAATACAATATAGGAAAATGAGACTTCCAAAGCAAGAATGGAAACGTAAACAGAATAGGGGAAATGAGAGTTTCAAAGCAATATTGATCTCATCACCACTCAAAACAGAATAGGGGAAATGAGAGTTTCAAAGCAATATTGATCTCATCACCATTCAAAGCAATATTGATCCCATCTGTGTATGATTTAGGGTTCAGAAGATCAGTCGTACTCATAATTTGTTGATAAATTACATAACACAATATCAGACTGCTCGCTTTGCATTGGCTCGGTCAATAGACAACACCCACGCATATACTGAAGATAACATTACAGAATTCAGAGCTCATATTTCTAAAAGGAAATTACCAAGTGACAACAGTTTAATCAATTACTGAATCGTGACACATATTCTTGGCAGGGTCAGATTGTGGAATCTTCAATCTTCGATATTGATTGACACCAAAAAGAAATCATGAAATCACACCACAAATAGAAAGATGGTTCTTTACTGTGTGGGGATGAAGGTCAAATTTCTTGTTCTTTTTGTTCTTGTTTTTTATGGCGTTGATCAGATGGCTTGTTATCCTGTCAGTAACATAATCAACATGAGTCCCACACTTCACTGTTAGAATTCCATTGACAAAGCTCACCTGATTCAACCAAAAACCTCATCATTTATCTGTAGTTTCTTTACAATGAGAGATACATACCAATTTATTTTTTGAAGTAAAACATCACTTATTTCAAACCTGCTGAAACTGTCCTTCACTTCGACTTATACAAATTTGCCACCTATCATGTACTTCTTCTTCAAATCTGCAAAATAGGCATTATTTTCAACAGGAGAGAGTTCCAATGAAAAGCATAAGCATCCTCCATTCATAGAAACAAATATGAAAACAAGCACACATTCTCGTATCTCTTGGAGGCTCTTATACTTGCCTGCCTTGAAAAGTGCATTTCTTTCATCCTTTTTCTTACCCGCTGCCTCAATCTTTTCTTCAGTGTTCATGTCCCATGATTCCTTATCCTATTACAAGAACCAGCAAGTTTAATTGCCAAACCCACAACCGATCTACTAAAAAAATGATATGTGCCACGATGATGGATAATTCAAAAACCAACCTTGACAAAAGAGACAAGCTCAACTCCAATTGAATACCAAGGTTCCTTCAACAATAACTTCTCACACAAATATCAAACCACAAAAATCGCAGCAAAACTACAATAAGAAATCGGATTCCATCAGAAAACAACAAAAACCTAATGAGTATAACACGACAATAAACACAAATCAGGAAACTAACACCAAAAGCTAATTTACTTCTATAAACGCCAAAATCAAATCTCTAAACCCAATACCCCTGGATTCAATCATCTTTCCGCCAACCGAAATTTAGAATAAGAAATTAAAAAAAGCAAATAAACTAAAAATCGGAGCAATAAAGCAAATTACCCATCAGATTAAGAAATTAAAAAGCAAATAAGCTAAAATCAGAGCAATAAAGCAAATTACCCATCCAGACGTCCGGTGTCACAAGTCTTCCTTGAGGAAGAAACGGCAATAACTGTATATGCGAAGCAAGCCATATGTGTCATTGATGTACATAGAAAAGTAATCTGATGCATGCTGCAACCAAAAGAACAAACATTCCAGATCTATATCCCATAGCATTTGCTATCACAGTAAGCTATGTATACATATAAGGTTTCAGCCTGAAAGAAAGGCGTATGCCCCCGATCCCAAGTATTTTAGATTTCTCCTACCGATAACTTTACACTGAATAAAGTCTAATTTATTTATACATATGTTATATATCAGCTTTAGCAAATTAAATGCTACTGTAAGAAAGAGGATGATCCACTTCCAAGGTTCAGGGGCAAATGTGTTCCAGTTTATAGGCTAAATGACAATCCACACACCAAGTATAGCATCATGTAAAGGTTAAGGCTTATGAAATAACTTAATGTTTGATCAAAGTCCTCAAATTCATTGAAAATATCATGATTATAAACGCTAGCGTGATTAAAAATTGCTATGCCAATGCATATGAAGTTCGTGAAGGTGTAACTATAAAACCTAAAATATACTCTTATAACAGCATAATCCATGCCATCTTCAGCTTGTTTGGAGGCACATTTTCCGCTTCAGTCCATCAACCTTCGTGTGGAATATATTTAGGTACTGAAACGGAAAAGCAAATGAAAGTTTTGTGAGGAAAATATTTAGCAAAACAAGTTCTAACTTTGTTTGGAACAAAAACTTATCAAACAATATGCATTTTTCTCATAAAATCAAATGCGTAGCCAAGAAACCAAAAGCCTATCAGCATTCTACTCCATTATTTTCCTGCACAAACTACAGCCGCAACTTTCAAGAGCCACAGATAACAAAAACAATAGACATATATAACTTTCACATTTTAGGTTACTCACTTCTAATGCCTTTAAGATCATGTTGTGTCTCATTCAACAATTTTCCTCATTTAAAGAGTAGAATCAGCCCTTAAATATGCCTGCATACTGACTGATACATATTCATTCTTATACATTTGAAGAACTCTTAAACTAATAAAATAAAATACAGAAAATGCAAAATAAATATTTAAATAATATATCACACAAGTAACAGTAAGTAGTTGACTTTAAATTGAACATTTTATCAAAATAATAGCACGTGCAGAGGTATTCTGTTACCTCATCATAGCTTGAAAAAGTGCACTGCAATGCTCTCTCAAACACCTAAAACAATCTAATGTGAGGAATACCATGGTAGAGGCAGTACAAGGACCATAAAGAACAAAAGTATACAAGAACCAAGGTTCTTGACTTGTTGTCATAATCATTTCAAAAATTGGCAATTACAACTTGTTCCATTAGAACAGGATTATATTACATCCAATAGTCATAACCCAAACTTCACTTGCAGTTGGAATTAATGTTTAGTAATTATTGAAACAAACGGGGTTGAATTACCAATCAAAAAGCTCATGCAACTGAGCATATTAAACAAGTTTTGTAATTGAAACATACAGTTGATAATTCTTCCTTAGAACCATACCTGCACTCCAGTACGAGTAAGTAATAATGAACCCACAATTCTCCTATCCAGGGACAATTTCTCGTGGCCCTATAATAAGCATTCCTTCCAATTTTCGAGGTCTTATGTCATTACAACAATCTAAATATAATACGAACAAGATATATAGAAACATGACTGCAAGAACCTTGAAAGTTTTATCAAGATATTGTGTATACTCGGTCCAAAGATCAGCAGATACTGGAAAATCCGCTATAGCACACTCATACAAGATCTATATACGAGCTGGATCTCCATACGAATATTCAAACTTCAAATATGTCTGCAGGACCATAAAAGAATTGATATTCTTGTAAGAGATTATTCAATAAATAGCGAAATAAACAGGAATTGAAATTCTTCTGTTGTAAAAATTTACACCCTTTTCACATCTGTGAATAATGTCTTATACCAGTTTCTTTGATATAACCAGAGAAAAGTTAACAACAGAATAATGTGATCTACACAAGAGACCCCTAAGGTATCACATGTATGTAACAATACAGCAAAGAGGAGTTTGGTATAAGTATGGACGTGGGAATGCCCCAAGCATTTACTTCTCATTTTTAACCTGATGCTCAAACTTTTGGAATCAAAGCATTAACCAAAAAAACAATTTGGGGATCATACTGATTTCCAAATTCACAAACCTCTTAAAAAATGATGCGTAGGGTTCTTTATCCTAAAATTGTAAATCCTGATTGTGTGTACACAGTTTTACCACATGCAAGGAGAAATTTTCTGGAGATAATAGATAAACTACAATAGTTAAATATCATGGTGTAGAAGATAGCACCTTTCTGTCTACTTAATTTGTACCCCATAAAATCATTCGGCTTCATATATTTCAGTACCGGGATTTCAACCTTTTTGAATTAATACTTGAACATTTCTGGCTATATAAGCTTATTTGAATTAAAGCCCAAAACAGTTAATCAAATTTTCAGCAACACAAACTATTGAGTATGAGAGCTCAGGCAAGAAGGAAAAGAAGAAGGAAGAAGTGGCAGCAGCTCGAGCTTGAAGAAAGGCAGTAGCTTCTGGTCATTGGGCCATTTTTCTATTCTTTGTTATTGGATTATACTAGTTATTAGTTATTTCTTGTGCTATTGGGCCTTATGTTGTTTTGGCCCAGTTACTCATTGTCCAGTCCAGATACACTCTTATATCTGGTTTTCTCCCTTTTCCATTTTTGCTGTAACAAACTTTTGGTTCAAGCAATGGAACAGTGTTCCTCTTCCCTTCCACTTTCACTCGATTGTCACATGGTATCAGACCGGTTTCGCTCCTAATTTCTCGTCTTCCGCACTAAATCTGAGCTGAATTCTGTTCGATTCAGCTCATCTACCTTTATTGAGATGTCTACTGATTCCGCAGACACCACAGAAACCCCTCCGGCACCACCAGCTGCTCCGCGCCCTGTGGAGCTGAATTTGTCTGTTGCCGATCAACCTCATCTAAAGCTTGCTCCAGTGCTATTTGATGGTACTAACTGGAACTCATGGCGAATTGCTGTTCGTAACACACTTCGGATAAAAGCAAAAATTAAATTCATCGAAGGTACTCTTCCTTGTCCTCCAATTGGTGATCCTTTGAGAGAAGAATGGATTCAAGTAGATTGTATGGTTCTGACTTGGCTACAAAATTCCCTAACTCATGATATCACTTGTCAATATCTATATGCTGAAACATCTTATGATCTGTGGACCGAACTTGAGAACTGCTATGGCCAAACAAATGGACCTCAGGTTATTATGCTTCAAAGAAAATTAGTTAATCTCACCCAAGGGAATCGATCCATCACTAGCTATTATAATGATCTCAAATCTCAGTGGCATGCTCTAAAAGCTTTGAAACCTTTCCCTAAAAGCTGTAGCTCAGAAACATTCAAGGCTCTTAAGGATTCTGAAGAGTATGAGTTATTGGTGCAGTTTCTAATGGGAGTCAATTCTGACTTTGAGCATGTTAGTAATCAGATCCTCTTGATGGATCCACTGCCTCATGTTAGTCGTGCTCATGGGATGCTGTGTGGCATTGAGCAGAAAGGGAACAATGGAGGAGATAGCTCACACTCATCCACCTTTGCCCTTGCTGCTGGTGACAAAGGGACTGGTGAAAAGAGTGTAGGACGAGGGAATGGTGTTATTTGCTCCTACTGCAAGAAAACAGGTCATACAAGAGAAAAGTGTTATCAGTTGGCAAACAAAAATGCCTATTGTGATCATTGCAAGAAGAGCGGTCACAGTAGGGCCAACTGCTTTATGGTTTCAGGGGTAATACCAGATTGGTATAAGACCTTGGCAGAGAAAAGGAAGAACAAGGGTGTGGCTGGAGCTGTGGTTACAGGAGCTTCAAAAGGTGTCAATGGTGAAGATATGGAAGTCAGGATACTCTCCAAAATTGAAGCTAAATTGGATGAAATGGCTAAGAATCAATCTGTCAACCTTCCAACACCAATGGACTTTGCTGGAGGAGTCTTCGACAGAGAGATATTTGAGCTAGCAGGTAGTACTTCTGACTCTAACTTTCTCAGAGGTTCTTGGCTATTAGACTCAGGTGCTAGCAGTCATCTTTGTGCTGACATTACCTACTTGATTGACCGTCAGCCTTTTAGACATAACAAAGCTATATTTCTGCCAGATGGCACTATCAAAACTCCAACACATATTGGTTCAGTTAGACTGCTAAGAGATCTAATTGTTCCAAATGTATTATTTGTTCCTGGATTGATCCTTAACCTTTTGTCTATTAGTCAACTCACTAGAGAATTACAGTGTTTGGCTATTTTTGATCCAACCTCATGCCTTTTGCAGGACCTGAGATCTAAGAAGATCCTGCTCAAGGGTACTCTCCTCCACAATCTCTATTCCTTTTGCTATGATAAAAACATTGCTTCCTATTGTTTTCCTACTTTTGCCACTGTTGCTAAGTCTAGCAATTTTGAACTTTGGCACAATATTCTTGGACATCCCTCCCCTTTGGTTATGTCAAAATTAGGTTTCAATTCTGAGGACAAAAATAAATCTCCTTGTGATGTCTGTTCAACTTCAAAACTGCATAGATTGTCTTTTTCATCCAGTGAATCTCATGCTTCCTCATGTTTTGATTTAATACATTGTGATCTCTGGGGTCCCTTCTCCATTGAAGATAGATCAAATTACAAGTATATTTTAACCATTGTTGATGATTGCTCTAGAGCAACTTGGTTGTACTTGTTGCATCATAAATCTGCTACTCCTACATTATTATCCACCTTCTTCACTTATGTTAAAACTCATTTCAACAAGGTGGTTAAGACTGTTAGAACTGACAATGGGAGTGAATTTTGTAATAAATCATGTTTGAGTCTTTTCTCTTCACTTGGGATTGTTCACCAAACCTCATGCATTTACACACCACAGCAAAATGGTAGAGTGGAGAGGAAACACAGGCATCTAATCCAAGTAGCCAGAAATCTCCTCCTTACTTCCTTTGTTCCAAAAACCTATTGGGGAGATGCTATGCTTTTAGCAGCTCATCTCATTAATAGGCTCCCTACCTCTGTCCTTGAGTGGAAATCCCCCTGTGAAGTTTTGTTTGGACAAAAACCTGATATCTCTACTCTTCACTGCTTTGGTTGCCTGTGCTATGTTAAAATACCTCATCCTTCAGGAAAACTTGATGCCAAGGGTTCAAAGGGTGTGTTTCTTGGGGTAGCTTCAGGAAAGAAAGGGTATAAAGTTTTAATTCTTGATAGCAAAAAGGTGGTTGTCTCAAGGGATGTAGTGTTTCATGACACTATTTTTCCATTTGATCCTAACCTAACCTCTGCTGTTTCTGATGCCTGCACGTCCTCCTCTTCTTCTGAAGCACACCCTGACTTCCCTATCCTCTCTCCTTACCCTACCTTATCTTCTCCAAACCATCATGAAGTCTGTGAGCAGCCCACTGCTACTCACCATAAAGCCAACTCCCATGGTGAGCCCACTGCTCATCATGATTCACAGCACTCACCTCTGATCTCTCACAGATCAGTGAGACACAACCATAATGAATCTTCTTCTGTCTCTCCTACTGAGAGGCATGACTCACTACAATCTATTGAGTTGCCTGTACACAACTCAATCTCAGGTTTTCCATCTCCTATGGAAAATCCTCTTTCATCTGATTCCTTTTCTAGCACTAGGGAGATTGCTGATGCACCTGTGCCTATTACCAGACCAAAGAGGAATATTAAGAGGCCAGCTAAGTACAATGATTATATTTGCTCTTCCATTGCTGATACTGATCATGTTCCCTCAACTTATGATCAAGCCCATGGAATCCCTCACTGGGATAAGGCCATAAATGCTGAGATTGCTGCACTAGAGAAGAATGGCACTTGGGATGTTGTATCTTTACCTGCTGGAAAGAAACCCATAGGTTGTAAATGGGTATTTAGAGTCAAGTGTAACCCTGATGGCTCTGTTAACAAACACAAAGCTCGACTTGTGGCTAAGGGCTTTCATCAAAAATTTGGAAAAGACTTCTTTGAGATTTTTGCTCCAGTTGCCAAAACCATAAGTGTAAGGTTGATTGTTGCTCTTGCTGCATCCCATCGATGGAGTCTCTCTCAAATGGACATCAACAATGCCTTCTTGCATGGCAAATTAGATGAAGAGATCTACATGACTTGCCCTGAGGGCCTTCCATCCTCCTCAGGACAGGTATGTAAACTGAAGAAATCCCTATATGGGCTGAAGCAAGCCCCTAGACAGTGGTACACTGCTCTTAAGTCCTTTCTCATCACCTCAGGTTTCCACTGCACTTACTCTGATCCTTGTGTGTTTTTCAAATTCACTTGTGTTGGGATCATTATCCTAGTAGTCTATGTGGATGATATACTAATTACTGGGGAGGATACAGATGCTATTGCTGAGATTAAGAAGAGTCTACACAAGGAATTTACCATCAAAGACCTTGGTGATGCATCTTACTTTCTTGGTCTTGAAATTACTCAGTGTTCATCAGGTATCTCTGTTAGCCAACATAAATATGCTATGGACATTATCTCTGAAGTAGAGCTTCCTGCTACCTCAAAAGTCCATATTCCCTGTCTACCTCACCATCAATATGATACCTCTGGTCCACTCTTTGATCAACCTCAGCTATTTCGAAGGATGGTTGGGAAGCTTCTCTACTTGGGATTCTCAAGACCTGATATCTGTTTTAGTGTGCAGCAACTAAGCCAACATATGCATGAGCCTACTGTGAATCATTGGAATGGTGTAATTCAGGTTCTTCAATACATTAAGAATACTCCTCACATAGGGCTGCATTACCCCTTTGGTCTTTCTCTTGAATTAAAAGGCTACTGTGATGCTGATTGGGCGAACTGCCCTACCACCAGAAAGTCCCTCACTGGCTTCTGCATCTTTCTTGGAGATTCACTCATCTCCTGGAAGGCTAAAAAGCAAGACACTGTCTCCAGGAGCTCTACAGAGGCAGAATATCGAAGCCTTGGAGTCACAGCTGCAGAGTTGATTTGGGTTGGCTCCCTCTTTAAAGAACTGCATCTACCTTTACCCACTCCTTACCCCCTTCATTGTGATAATATGGCAGCTATCCAATTAGTGAAAAATGCCATTCATCATGAGCGCACCAATCACTTGGATGTTGGTTGCCATTTTGTCAGAGATCACTTCCAGCAAGTCCTCATTGATCCCCTTTACGTTCCTACTACACATCAACTTGCAGACATCTTTACGAAAGGGTTAACACCTCGCCACTTTCATCTCTTTTGCTCCAAGCTGAAGCTGTGGAATGCTCCAGCTTGCGGGGGGGGGGGGGGGGGGGGGGCAGGCAAGAAGGAAAAGAAGAAGGAAGAAGTGGCAGCAGCTCGAGCTTGAAGAAAGGCAGTAGCTTCTGGTCATTGGGCCATTTTTCTATTCTTTGTTATTGGATTATACTAGTTATTAGTTATTTCTTGTGCTATTGGGCCTTATGTTGTTTTGGCCCAGTTACTCATTGTCCAGTCCAGATACACTCTTATATCTGGCTTTCTCCCTTTTCCATTTTTGCTGTAACAAACTTTTGGTTCAAGCAATGGAACAGTGTTCCTCTTCCCTTCCACTTTCACTCGATTGTCACACAAACACAAAGCGGAAGGAATTCAAAATGAAAATCAACGGGTGAAAAATTGGAAAGAATACATACAAATACGGACAGGATCTGCGCGGGTGTGGTGGTGAGAGGGCAGCGCGGGCGTGGTCGCAGATGGCGGACACGATCGGGAGGGAGCCTTCGTTCGCGCAGGCTGGGTGGACCTTTAATTTGAAGTATCGTGACACTGTGTATAGATGAGGAGTATTGTGATAGACTATATGAATTGTCCACAGCCGGACAATTGCACAAGTTTGTGTACAATACTCTTTCATCTTTGTCCGTCGTTCCTGCAGGTTTTGGAAATTTGGGCAAATATAGGGACCCCATGGTCTATCTCCATGATTTCAGCAACGAACAATACCCCTGCGCCTGGCGAGGCAACGAACCCAACGGGGATCGACGGCGGAGGGCGAGGAACGGCGGCGGTGCTGCTTTGCGAAGGGATGCGCGAACGACGCTTTGGGAAATCGAGAGGATTGGGATAGGAATTGCGGAGCTCGGAGACAAACTTCGAGAGGAAGGAAATAGATGAAGAAATCGGGTGAAACCCGACCCACAGGATTATCAATCGGACGGATAGAAATTCAATTGCACTTGTGATCCAACGGTAGAGAATGAGATTGGAGGTTGGAAGATTTTGCCAAATCCTCTTATAATATATAGAGATATATAATAGAATATGTATACAGTATTCATAACTTCAACACACATGAGCACAACCCAAAACAAAGTATTCATCATCACACTAAATGACCATTCCAACGTCAGTCATTGGAATCGACTCACAATTTATTCTTCTTACAACGACAAACACAAACACAAACACACCATCACCCAAACTATAAAAGTAATGCACACCACAACCAAACTAGTTCTTATCATTACCACTATCACCACTCCTTAGGACAACCCAATGGTCTGCTGACAATAATTCACACTAAGTAAAAGAGAAAAAAAAGAAGGTAAAACACCCAATCCCACTCAACTTATATAGATTTTCACCAATATTTATAAAACCAAACACTGTGAAGGTAAATACTATTAACATATGCTGTATATGCCTTCAGCATTTGGGAGGGGTGACTCCACACTGAGCAGCAACCTTCTTGGCGCCAGGGGAGGTGACATATGGCTGTAGGCTAGGGTTCTTCATGTAACCACAGAGACACGGCTTTTGCGCCCTCAGCTTGGCGCAACACGCGGGTGATGCTGGTTGATTGTTCGTCACAGCGCTTAGACACGGGCTCAGCTCCACCGGGCTGCAGGTTACTGCAGCCTCACCAGGATTCATAGCATCCATCAACACAATGGCTGCAAGGAACATTACAAGGATGGTTGCCACACCTTTTTTGATCATCTTTCAAGTGCTGCTCAAGTTTTGTTTGCTGCCAATTTTCTTTAAGAGAAGAGAAGGATGTAAGATATCTATGTGGAAGTGGAAAGAAATCTTAGGTTGAATTTGTGGGAAGAGATGAGACCAACTTTATAGGAGTGGTGGCCAACTCTCTGAAGTTTCTATTGTATTTCATATTATTATTATTATTATTATTATTATTATTATTATTATTATTATTATTATTATTATTATTATTATTATTTTGCGAAGCCGAAGTCAGAAAAAAAATGGTGAGAGTCGCTGCCACACAAATTACAAAATAATAAGGGGATAAGGGGCCGGATGGAGAATCAAACCTCAACCATAATCTTAAAAGATAGGGATACTTGACCATATAATAAGGGGATAAGTCCTTAATGGTATGTTACAGTTTTATTATTTTTATTTTTTATTTTATTTCTAACAATTGTTTTTTTTTTTGATGAATATTTCTAACAATTGTTGCTTGAGAGGATGCAAATATACTTTCTAATTTTGTAATAATGAGTGAAGATTAATTTTTTTTAATTAAACACTATTTTGTCCTATATACATATAATTACTTTAGTACTACATCTAACAAGTTTAATTATAATTATTTAATTGTTAAAATTAACATCAGTATTAGAACATAATATGTTTAAGTACCCGTGACTCTTCCGTGATTTGAAAGGAATAGTACGGCCCCACTGTTGACAACCTCTGAAGGAAGAGTTTTTTTTTTTTTTTTCTTTTTTTTTTTGAAAAAAGAAATTCGGGAAAAGAAGGGCGGATGCTTATTTATTCAAATATTTGTAGTTTTGTAATTTGATATTCATAATGGTAATGACAATGTTTTATAACCATTAAATTGAAGAGAATACTTTAAATTACAATATGATAATCATTCTTCCTAGTAGCTAGTATATTGTAAATTGATTATTATGTCATTTGAATTGCTCAACTGACCAAATCCTACATGGCCCCATTTTAACTTTATGATTGAGAGTTGAATTCCTGTCGATTCTCTATCCCTAGCTCCTCTTTTATCTATTTAATTATAATTTGTGTGGTATGTGCTCTTCCGATCACCTATTTCTTTAGTTTCAGCTTCGCCAAGAATTAATTATTTATTATATACATATATCTTATAATTTTTTTTGATGAGCTTATATCTTATAATTGATACATACCTAGTCTTTTGAATAATTTATACATATATACTTCCCGTTCTCATATAAGTGATCCATTATATTTGCATATATAGTCTCTATAATTCATTAAGTCATTTAAAATGTATCTTGGACTGCGTGAAACGTAGAAGTGGAGTACTTATATGAGAACACAGGAATTATTCATCTACTATATATTTTAAAATAAAAAATATTTAATTTTATTTATTTATAAATTTATATTTATCCATCACTTTTTAACATAAGTGATACTAAAAATACTAAAATTTAATAATAAGCGGGGACCAGTTCCAGTGCTACTTCATTATTTGTGGTATAAGCTATTCTCAATATATAATCCTTGAAAATGGGGATTGGGAAAAGTCCGACCACCACTTTATGTACAAAAATGATACGATAATTTTAAAAATTATGTATCTAAAACGATATATTATACGGAGTATAATACTAGATTTTTCTCCCGCGCTCCGCGCGCGGGTGTTAATTTTTTTTTTAAATACAAATTAATTTTAACTCGATTAATTTAAAATGATAGATGATATTATTTTTTAGGTGAATACCAGGGTATCCCCAGGCCACATTGGACCTAAGACTAATCCCTCGAGGATCTGCAAAGGCAATTAAGGGCGCCTCTCCCAAAGCAGTTTTTTGCATAGATGATATTATTTGATAGATGATATTTGAAAAAAATATTTTTTTTCCTAATACACACCAAAGAATAAATTCAAATTTTTATGGAAAAAATTAAATAGAAAATTATTTCATTAAGATTACAACCCCTCCTAATTATAAATATTAGATGTATAATTAAAATGATTAAGTATATAAAAATTTTTGCATTGGTAACTCATTCTTAATCACCCGCAAAATATATGTTGAATGTATAATATATGAAGTATTATATTTATATATTATGTATATTATGTAGTTTTTCAAAATATTTCTTTACAATAAAAAGTAAAATTTAATACTTCTAAATACTACTCCCTCTGTCCCATTTAACTTGTCATGTTTGATTTCTGCACACAATCCAATGCATTTTTTCAATCGTTAATATCTCAAAATATGTACAATGAAAAATTATGTAAAATATATATTATAAAACTACATGATCATACAATTCTAACAAGGCCAAACTCGACTATTTTTCCCCAAATACATACTAATAAT
Organism: Hygrophila difformis; assembly: GCA_030278955.1. Classification (NCBI taxonomy): domain Eukaryota; kingdom Viridiplantae; phylum Streptophyta; class Magnoliopsida; order Lamiales; family Acanthaceae; genus Hygrophila; species Hygrophila difformis. The sequence continues at coordinate 34,091,467 of JAOANR010000011.1, read as the reverse complement.
AACATTGAGTCAGAGCTGAATAATGAACAGTGCCAAAAAATCAAATAAGACATGTTACCTGGGACGGAGGGAGTATTTTTTATAAAAAGATTAATTATAACTTAAAAGGATAATATATCCAGCACAATAAAAATATGCTTTCAAGATTTATTATAGTATAGAAGATATAGATTTAAAATGTTAATATAGACAGCACAAACAAAAAATATAGTTCCATGATTTAGGTGGAGATCAATAGATTGCAATCCTATGGTCATTGAATTTTAGGATGAAGTGATTTTACTTTTTAGACATTTGATATGTATCTTTATGATAGATATGCATATATTTAAGGTAAAGTTACTATTTAAACCCATAATATATGATTTTTATAATGAGATAAATTATAATTTAAAAAGTTAATATAGGCAACACAATCAAAATATGGTTTTAGGATTTATTATAGTATATAGATATAGATATAGATAGATGCGCAAAATAGAGGTTAATTCTACCAACTACAAGTTTGAATGGTTATGAATTTTTAGCTGATTAACTTTTATATGAACCTAACGTGTCATAAAATTTGTGAAACAAATTTTATTTCCACCGAAAGTAACACGCAATTAGAAAATAAGGTCAAAAGTGGACGACGACTTGGACTACTGCATATTAGGGTGAGCAAAATATTCGAATTGAACTGTTGAACTGAATTGAAATCGAACCAAATTTTCGATTAATTGAAAATCTTGGTTCAAATACAAATATCATGGTTCAATATTTGTCCAGTTCAAATACAAATACAAATATAAATATTTTAATTTTTTTCTCCAATTAACCGAACCGAACCGAATATATAAATTGTATTTTAAAAGAACATATGTATTGGGCTTGTTTGAGAATTAACTCTTAGCGGTTAACTGATTATGTAAGTAATGTGGTTAATAAATTAGTTAAAATTAGCTGTTTGACAGTTTTAATGCAAATTTTTTACCTAGAATAAGCTAAATCTAAAATGCTTCTATTTGCAGTGGTTTAAAAAAACTGATTGAACACTATTTTAAGTTATTTTGTTTTTTTAAATAAGCTAAGAGCCTGTTTGTTTTGCCTTGATTTTTCTCCTTTTGACTTTTGCTTCTCCCAAATGTCCTTTTGAATTTTTTTAGCTGTTTGTTTTGATTTTTTTTTTAAAATAAAAGGAGAAGCAAAAGTTAAAATTCTACTTTTTTTCAAAGTAGGTAGTGGGTTACTTTTTTTAAAAGGAGAAGTCATTTAGTAATGAAAATACAAAAATAACCCTATTTAAAAAGGAAATAAACTTAATTATAAATATCCTTATAATATTTAATTATGTCCATTTTAGTAATTTTAATATATTAAAAGTCCTTCTACGTACAATTCATCCAAACATGTTTCCGTTGAAAAGCAACTTTAATAATATCCATCCAAACAATTATTTGATATGCTTTTGCTTTTGAATTCTCCTTCTCTCTCCTTCTCTTTCTTCTACTTACTTCTCCTTTTTTTCACAAGCCAAAACAAACAGACCCTAAGTTATCTTAGAGGTTGTTTGTTTTACCTTTTTTTTTAAATTCTTTTTGACTTTTGCTTCTTCAAAAAGTCATTTTTTACTTTTTTTATAGTTGCTTGTTTTGCCTTTTTTAAAAAGTTAAAGGAGAAGCAAAAGTTAAAATTCTCCTTTTTTAAAAGTAAGTAGGGGGTTACTTTTAAAAAAAAGTAGCATTCATTTTAGGTATAAAACTATAAAAATATCTCTATTTAATAAGAAAATAAAAGAAAAAATAAATATTCTTATAAGATTTATGTCTCTTTTAGTAATTTTAATATATAAAAAATCCCTATACGCACAATTCATCCAACCATGTTTTCATTGAAAAACAACTTTAATAATATCCATTCAAACAATTATTTGGGTTGCTTTTACTTTTGAATTCCCCTTTTCTCTCTTTCTCATTTTTCTACTAACTTTTCCTTCTTTTTTTCTTCAAAACAAACAGGCTTTTAAATTGACTAGAATAAGCTAATTTCATTTAGCTTATTTGCCAAACAGGACCATTGTATATATATTATACATATTCGATGGTCTATAATATATCAATAATATGTATAAGTATTTATCTAATTATTTTAGCATATAATAAAATAAATATTAAAACTAAAAAAAGATGATTATCAAAATGTGCCACCATAATGTGCCTATATTGACCTTTTGCCTTTAAGAACACCCATTATCAAAATATGCCACCATAATTTTACCTACTTTATTAATAACCAACCATCCAACTAATATAATTATTTTAATATTAATAATTGTAAATTTTGTTGAAATATTAAAAAATTAATGTATCAAAAATATAAAATATTGTATCTTATTTATAAAGAATAAAAATCTAAATTTTTATATATTATTTATTTATTTTTATTTTATATAAATTGTGAAATGAGTTAAATATATCAAAATTGATATATTATGTATTTAATAAAAATATAGCAAAAGTGGTCTCTATTCGAAGAGAATGAAAAAATATAAAATTTGGTATCTTATGAAATTATATTTATTTATTTATACAAGATATTATTATTTTATTAGAGAAATTAAAAAAAATCACTTAACTAATGGGATGGTGACACTTGTCACCATCCCATTAGCCCAATTGAAGAGACCACTTGGTCTCAAATTTGAGAAGGTCCACCATTTCATGAAATCACACCACCATTTTTTCTTTTTTCTTTTTTAAAAAACATTAATGATGATGTGATGGTTGGGTTGAGGTGGGAAGGTCATGGATGAGGATGGTCTAAATGCTTGTTTGAGAATTAGCTATTAGCGGTTTGACAATTTTGAGTCAAACTTTTTTGCCTATAATAAACTAATTCCAAAATATTGCTATTTGCAGCGGTTTCAAAAACAACTAATTGAACACTATTTAAGTTATTTTGTCTTTTTAAATAAGCTAATTTAGTTCAAATTGCCTAGAATAAGGTAATTCCATTTAAGCTGTTTTGACAAATAGGGCTTAAGAGTTGTTAAATATAGTGACATAATTTGATAACACTAAAAAGACGGTTATGTTTGGGAAATAATTAGAGACTAGCGTCTAGAGTTTGGAGTTTAGAGTCTGGAGATTGAAATTAATAGTGAATAATAATTTTAAATTTGAATAATGGTGTTTGGTAATGCAATTTTAAATTAGAGTTTAGAATCTGGAGTTTGGAAAGCTAAAAGTTGGGAGAGAGTAGCGTTCAGAGTTTAAGGATTAGATATTAAAATTTGGTGGTTACTGTAATTAGTGTTTACTATATATAGGATTTTAGGCTATTTTTAGTATATATTTTAAAAGTTAAACGCTAATCGCTAGCGTTTGTTCCCAAACGCAGCCGACAAATGAATTCAATAGTTATATAATTTTTTTTCTAGCAGTGTAATAACCTCAAAAATAAAATTTACAAAAGTTAAGATTTAAGAAATAAAAAACATAATTATACATTTATGTGGTGAGACAAAATAGACAAAATATTCAACCGCTTGGCTTAATTGCTGAATCGAATCGAAATCGAATCACTAGTTAACCGAGGACTCCAATTACAAATACAAATACTTAAATAAAATATTCGTTCGGTTCAAATACAAATACAAATACCTAAAAATTTCAGGTTAACCTAACCGTGGCCATCGTTTGGTTGCTAAAATCAATCATCACCACACATATCATTTTTTTTTTAGGGAAGAAGAAGATTTTATTCCATAACCAATGATAAATACAAGAAGGGGTATGGACTGAGTCAATTACACCAAATGCAGATAAAGAACACAGTGAATAAATAATAAGAATAAATGAATGAAGAAAGAAAACAGTAAATAAATACTCCTACTATCATGGTTCTCGTGTTTCATTTCTTGTTTACCAAAAATCAAACGACGACACGTATCATAACAAAATTAAACAATTCCACATAAAGGACTGTTCACAATCCATTTATTTCCAGCAGGCCTGAATAAAATTCAAAAGTGAGACGACCTTGACTTTGATCTAATTCCACAAATGATGCTAGCTACTAAATTCTGTCCCCTTAATTACTTGACCCAACTTCAATTCATCACTTGAATGTCTTTCATTCAAAGTTATTACAATAATAATTAATAACATATGAAAAATTTTCTATACCGCCTGCAGTTTCTTTGGATGGTGGCCACGGCCATGGTGTCGTCGTCGACGATGGTCAGCGTGGCAGCAAGCGTTAACTGCAGCTCCCTAGAGCTAACAGTATGTGTGCCAGCTTTTACGGGGAAGGAGCAAGCCACGGAGGCGTGTTGCAACCGGTTGATGGAACACCGGCCGTGCTTATGTGGTTATCAGAGGGATCCTAACCTCCGGCAGTATTTCCATGCGCCCGCCGCCAGGAAGGTTGCTATCGCCTGTGGAACGGGCAATCCCAACTGCTAGACCATGTTTATATATGTGGTATGTGTCCCGATATAAGTTCATAAGCGATATGAATAAAAAATATAATGAATTCAGGAATATATATATATATATATATATATATATATATAATGAATTCGAGATAATCGATATTTATAATTTTGTAAATTGTATAGACCATGATTGTAAATTAATAAAATTATTTGCAGTTGCATGTCAATCAAATTTTCTGTTTTATTACACTAGTATTAAAAACCCTCTTCATATTATTGTTTGAACAGCAATGCCCTTGCATATTGTTCATGACCGTTGATCTATGGGTTGTTCGAAAGTCCAAGGGATTGAAATTCGGATCTAGAGCTAATAAAGCATTAAGTACTATATCTTATTATCGAAAAAAGCATGTATAACTATAGTTGAAATTAAAGCAAAGCTATGATATTATATACTACCTCCGTTCTCATGAAAATGACACATTTGGTATTTTGACACTATTTATTATTCAACTTTGATTCACGTTTATACAATAGTTATAGAAGAAAAAACATAGTCAAGTGAGATCTTGTTAGAATCGTCTCATCTTTTAGTTTTATAATATCGAATTTTTATAATTTTTACTTACACACAACATGAGTTATTAACGATTAAAAATCTGCATCGGACTGCCTGCCTAGGGATAGGGGGGGAATATGGCACTTTCATGAGAACGGAGGAAGTATTATGTGTTTTTTTTTTTTTTTTTTTTTTTTGCGTGGTACAATATAATGTACCGTAAACAAACCAATATGAGTTAGTTTGAGTAATTATGAACTTCTAATCAATTAAGCACTAGTCTCATGTTTGAGCCATTATAAATACAAAAAATCTCTTTTACTTAAATTCGCGCCCAGTGGCGGACAGAAGAAGGGGCTTGGGGCGCCCTGCCCCTGAGTTTAAAGTTTGCCATTAATTTTTTATATAGCTATGTGCATTATTTTATGGTAGAAAATATTTTTATGTAATTCTGCCCCTCCGAGCTCAAACTTTGCCATTAATTTTTTATACAGTTGTGTGAATTTTTGCTATAGTAGAATGCATTTTTTTATAATTTACGCAATAGAGAAGAAGAATAAAGGTAACATATTTCTTTGTTGGTAGATTTTTTAACATAAGCACATATGTTTTTCAATCTTAATAAATAAAATAATAAACTTGGCCACTATATAAAGTTGTAATTAGACTAGGGAGAGCATATTTTACCGGCTTATGATATTATCATGTCCTACCTTTTACGACTGCTACGGTTCAAAAATTGTTAATGATATTTTTTTGTATAGAAGTTTATTAAGACAGATTTGCATAACAAAATGGGATATAATTTTTTTTAGTGACTCCTTTTTAGTATCTTGCATTGAAAATTAAAAGGTTTTATAACGTTTTCAAAAAATATCGACTCATAGTTTACAATTGCAGTACATAATATAAAAATAAAATATTTTTAATGAATTTTCTATATGATATCTTTTATTATTTTATATATTGAGAGAAAAAAATTCATAGCTCGCCCCCGGCTCTAACACTCTGCATCTGTTAGTTGTTGCCTTCCAAAATGAGGTTGGTGTTGATTTGTTCACATGCCTAGTACTATTCAAAATGCGACTGTGGACTACTATGCATATTACGGCTTTGGACTACTATGCATATTGCGGCTGTGGACTACTATGCATATTGCGGCTGTGGACTACTATGCATATTGCGACTTTGGACTACTATGAATATTGCGGCTAGGAATGCCTATAAATAGAGGCAAAAATATTTCATTTGAAACACCCCAAGTCATTTCATCTCATAGCACTATTAAAGAGAGCAATAAACACCAAATGCTAGTGTAGGCTCTTCTTTAGTGAGTAGCTTTTGTAAGTCTCTTGTCGAGTGGGTTTTGTGCCAAGAAATTGTTTCCAAAACCCTTTGTATTATTTCTTCCCTCATAGTGAAATAATAACTCGGTGGGGCCAGGAGGACGTAGGCAAATTTGTGCCGAACCTCGTTAAATCTTGGTGTTTTCTTTATTGTTTAATTAATAGCTCTATTATTCGGGTATAATTTTTGGTGGAAACTAACCCGATTTCCACAACAATTGGTATCAGAGCCTTGGTTGCATAGTATGCTCTGTGGTCGCAGCTAAGCTGATCTTCCACATCAGAAACACATCTCGGTTGAGCTACCGTTTGTGAGCTATTAATTAAATTTTAAAGCAGAAATGGCGGATAGGTCCGGTGAAACGTCAACTTTAGATTCGAAGCCGTTGGTGACATCATCACGGACGATGGTTTCAAATGCCAAATTTGACGTCGAAAAATTCGACGGTACCAATAATTTTGGTATGTGGCAGTGCGAGGTGTTGGACATCTTGTACCAGCAGGAGCTGGATGGGGCACTTGAAGAAACCAAACCAGATGGTGTTGATGATAAAGACTGGGCGAGGATCAACCGCCTTGCGTGTGGTACAATTCGGCTATGTCTCTCAAAGGAGCAGAAATATCCGCTTATGAGAGAGACGATGGCGCACAGACTGTGGAAAGAACTGGAAGATAAATTCATGAAAAAGAGCACGGAAAACAAGCTCTACATGAAGACGAAGCTGTATCGATTCCAGTATTTGCCCGGTACCACGATGAATGAACACATAACAAGATTCGATTCTTGGGTCACCGATTTATTGAATCTCGACGAGAAGATAGATGACGTTGAAGGCGCTGATACTGTTAGCTTCGCTCCCCGATGAATACGATCATATAATTGTTAGTATGCTGACTGGAAAGGAAACAATTTCCTTTAAAGAAGTTACCACTGCCTTATATTCTAACGAGATCAGAAAGAAGGATAAGTTAGAACACAGGATTTCGACTGGTGAAGCCCATACCGTTCGAGGCCGTAGCCACAAGTACAAGCCGGACAGAAGAGGCAGATCCCAATCAAGAGGCAGAATGTCAAAAGACGAATGTATCTTTCGTCATGAGAAATGACATTGGAAGAAAGATTGTCCTAAGCTGCAAAAGAAAAAGGGGAAAGCGGTAGCAGAGGCTTGTGTTGCTGATAGTGATGAGACAGAGTATTCTCTAGCTTGTGTCTCATCGGTAACGTGCACTGACGACTGGTTGCTAGACTCAGGATGCTCATTCCACATGTGTTCCAGGAAGGAGTGGTTTGTCAACTTTGAAAGTGTTGACGGTGGAGTTGTCTACCTAGCCAACAACGGATATTGCCAGATAGCTGGAGTTGGCTCAGTATATCTGAAGAACCACGATGGAACAACCAAGGTGCTGACGGAAGTTCGGTACATACCGAAATTTGCTAAGAAGCTCATATCTGTGGGAGTCTTGGAAGCTAAAGGCCACTCCATCAGCATTCAGAATGGGATTATGAAAGTGATCTCGGGAGCACTTGTCATCATGAAAGGTATAAGGAAAATAACTTATACCACTTCCAGGGCAATACAATGGTTGGCATTGCAGCAGCAGTATCAGAAGCAGACAAGGAAGAGGAGATGACCAAGCTATGGCATATGAGGCATGGGCATGCTGGGGAAAAATCCTTGCAGACTCTGGCAAAGCAAGGATTATTAAAGGGTGCAAAGACTTGCAAACTTGAATTTTGCAAGCAGTGTGTTCTGGGAAAGCAAACGCGGGTGAAGTTCGGAACAACAATCCATAACACTAAAGGCATTATGGATTACATTCACTCAGATGTGTGGGGACCTACCAAGACGGCTTCTCTGGGAGGAAACCACTATTTTGTAACGTTTGTTGATGACTTTTCCCGGAGAGTATGGGTGTATCCCATGCGAACAAAAAATGAATCATTCGGGAAATTCCTTGCTTGGAAGAAAATGATGGAGAACCAGACCGGGAGGAAGATTAAAGTGCTTCGATCTGATAACCACACAGAATATGGAAATGACCCTTTTTTCGATTTGTGCAAGAAGGAAGGTATTTCCCGACATTTCACTGTGCGGGACACGCCACAACAGAATGGTGTGGCTGAACGGATGAACCGAACCTTGTTGGAGAAAGTTTGGTGTATGTTGTCCAATGCTAATTTGGGCAAGCAGTTCTGGGCTGAAGCGGTGACATATGCGAGCCATCTAATCAATCGACTACCATCAACTGCACTTAAAGGCAAGACACCTTTGGAGGCATGGTTTGGCAAACCTGCAAATGATTATGATTCTTTACGTGTGTTCGGTTCCGCTGCTTATTATCACGTGAAAGAATCAAAGCTGGATCCGAGGGCGAGAAAAACTGTTTTTGTAGGGATATCTTCTGGAGTAAAAGGATATCGCCTATGGTGCCCGGAGATGAAAAAGGTGATCTTTAGTAGAGATGTTACCTTCAACGAATCGATAATGTTGAAGAAGGTAACCAAGCAGTAGCCAGATAGTACTCCCCAGCAGGTGGAGCATTATCTTCAACAAGTGGAGTTTCAGACATCTACAACCAGAGAGGTAGATGGTCAACCAATAGAAGACGATGGTCCAAGTACCGAAGAAGAGCCCAGAGAAAGTGAGGTTTTAACCCAAGAACCTCAGGAGCAACAAGATTTGCCAATTGCAATGAGGAGGCCAAGAAGAGAAACTCGGAGACCTGCTCGATTCGAAAACATGTTGGCCTATGCACTTCCTGTTATTGAAGAAGGTATACCACAAACTTTTCTTGATGCAAGAATTAGTCTGGAAAAAGAAAAGTGGAAGAAAGCCATGGACGAGGAAATGCATTCCCTTGAAGCAAATCATACGTGGAAGCTAGCTAAACTCCCAGAGGGAAAGAAGGCAATTGGTTGCAAGTGGGTCTATGCTCAAAAAGAAGGATTTCCAGAAAAGAATGACGTTCGCTACAAGGCAAGATTGGTAGTTAAAGGCTATGCTCAAAAGGAAGGAATTGACTATAATGAGGTATTTTCTCCTGTTGTAAAACATTCCTCTATTCGCATTTTATTGGCATTGGTAGCGCAGTTTGACTTGGAATGTAACACCCCGGATTTGATAACCCAGGCCGAGGTGTCACCGCCGCATCCCCCTAGCAAGACACGGCTTCCCGAGCTCGCTAAGGAAATGCAAGGCTTGTGGGTATGTAAAAGATTTAAAACATTTCAAGATATAGTCCGGAAATTTATAATACTTAATACGATAGTAGTAATCATCATGCGCGAAAAGTAAATAGAGTAAATGCAGCGGAAGGTAAATCACGGCCAACATGGCCAAATCCTCGGGTTTAACAGACCCGGTAAAAACAGTACTATGATGCAGAAAGCGAAAATGTTCATAATTATTTCCCCCCAAGTGCATGCGTATGCGTCACTCGACATACTCTGTAAAAGAAAAATGACAACGGTTGTCAGTATAAAAATATACTGAGTAAGTTAATCCCTAACTACAAATAAAAGGGGTTACAAGTGTCTAAACTAAAGATTTCGCTTACCGTACGGGAATTTAAAAATACATGATTCATTTGCAGCGGAAAATCATGACTAAAGAACTTAATTTAAAAAGCGAAATTTAAAGCATAATTTAAGATGCATAAATTTTAAATACAGAATTAAAAACAGGATAAAAACAATTTAAGCATAATGAAACACTCACACGAGTCTTTTACTTTTCATCCCGTAAACTAAGAAGAGGACACCATACCGGGAGATCACTAACGAGGCAATCTCAACATAGGACCACTAACGAGGCAGTCCAAACAATGGGAGACCACTAACGAGGCAGTCTCAAAGATAGTAGGACCACTAACGAGGCGATCCAAAAAGATAGTAGGACCACTAACGAGGCGATCCACAAATACAGCGCGCGAGATCACTAACGAGGCAATCTCAGATAGTAAGGAGACCACTAACGAGGCAGTCTCAAAGATAATGATAGTATGAAGATCGGCTCAGCCTAGTGAACGGGATTTTTCGAAAGTTCGTATTTCAAAGTTATCACAGGATCGATATCGCGTTTTCATAGTTCGAGTTTTCTCAAGTTCGAAAAATCCTATTCGAGGCAGTTTACGCCTTTCTTAATTTAAAATTCGTCTTTTCTCCAAAAATTCTGAAACTTGGCCAGTAATTCAAAAACACACACACGAACAACTTTCATGTTTTAAGTTTTTGGAAATAAGGTTCCGAAGTGAGTTGAAATTTGAGTTTATTGCAAAGAATAATTTATGTCTTGAAAACTGTTTTCGTCACAGGTTCGTGCAACGCCGATTAAAAATTCATTTCAAAACCAATCGATGTGAAATTTTTACAGTAACTACACGACACATTAAGGAACAACTTTAATGTTTTAAGTTTTTGGAAATAATGGATTCTTGGTACTCAAAAATCGAGTGCAACTCACTGCATACTCATGGCCCTTAAAACGAATTCAAAACAGTTCTAAAAACTTGGCCGTTTAACATATCAAATGAACACCAAAATTCGTGAAACTTTGTAGGCATAATCTAGACACAATTATCTACAACTTTTGTTTAGAAATGCAAGGTTAAATCATTCGAAAAATGGGTGAAAAACATGCATCAAGTTGAATGAAGGAATCTGCCACAGATTTAAATCGTTCGGTTTGATACAGAAAGTTCATGGCAAAAATTGGGATAGCAAAACTTAATGTCAATGGCTGAAATTTGGCCACAAGATAGATAAAGGTGTTAGGAGCAACTTTTATGTTGAAAAGTTTTCGGTTTGAATTCCCGAAGGTCGAGTTTTTGGCGAGTCTTTAAAATTGGACGAAAATAGGGTTTTTGAAAACCGATTTTTGTTACAAGCTTATATCTCGAGATTTAAACAACAAACAACCGCGAAAATTTGTGAGTAAGGTTTTAACTTACTTAGAATGATGATAGGGTCGCTGGATTGGGTTTCCGGACGTCCTAGGGTCACGACGAACGGCCAACTTCTCCGATCGCTTTTTGTTCGTTTTCCGACGTGAAATCGTAGTAAGGAAATAGTGTTAGAATTCGAGTTTCGGAGACTCATGGACTGATGGAACGATATATTAAGACTTACCAAGGTTCTATGAAGCCGTGGCTCAGTCCCGTTCACCTCGTCGTCGCCGGAATGTTCGCCGGAAAGCTTCGTCGGGAGGGTTTGGCTTGGAGAGGGAGTTTGTGAGTATGGTGGGGATGGGTTTTCTGTGGGATTAGGGTTTTGAGGCTCCCCAGCCGCCCCTAAGCCTTCCTTAAGGCTGGGATTTGGTTTCCCTCGAAGGGAATTGTAGTTTAGGCAAGAAAATCACCCCCGAATGGAAAGATTACACCTTCAGCCCCTCTGGCGCGGAGGTGGCGCGCACCCACCCCTATGGTCGCGCGGAGCACGCGTGCCAGGCCTGGCGTCGCGACGCCCTTGGCCGCGCGGTGGCCGCGCGGCGGCGCGCGGACAGCGCGGGCCGGCCGGACCGGCCGGTTCGGCGATCCGCGTGTTCCGTCGGGTCTTCCCTCGCTTTCCCCTATCGGTTTTCTACGTGTTATCTCGATTCCCTGGGTCGTCTTCGTTGCGGAATCTTCTCCTTAATCTTGTTACGAGTCCGGCTTATCGCTCGCAACATTTCCGGGTCCTACTTAGCCTAGTCTAAATTGGTTCCAACATCTCCTATCGTCCTTGTGATCTAATTCGTGATGTATTTTGTGATTTATTTCGTGACTGAACTTAGAAATTAGTTCTAAGCTGCCTACGTACCCTGTGAAGGGATCAAGTCATGACGTAGTTCGAAATAATTTGAATTTGTTTTTCCTCGGGTGTTACATCCTCCCCCCCTTAAGAATACAGTTATGTCCCCATAACTGTGGTCGGGTCGTCTTGGAAGAGGGTAAGGTAACGTTGCCTCATGTCGGCTCCCAACTCCCAGGTTGTCGTCTCCGTCTCGTGGTTGGACCACAGGACCTTGACCATCTTTACAGTTTTATTCCTTGTCACCCTTTCCTTGTAGTCGAGTATTTGCACCGGGGTTTCTTCATAGGTCAAGTCATCATCCAATTCGATTACGTCCGGTTGGAGTACATGCGACGTGTCGGCACATACTTCTTTAGTTGGGGGTCGTGGAACACATTGTGGTCACGAGCAAACGGTGGTGGGGACGTTAGTTAACATGCCGTTCTCATTTCCCTACGGAATTTCTTAGGGTCCCTAGGTATTTACGTCCCGGGGGTTTCCTGTAGTCCTGCGAAAGGAGGGCGTGAGGCAATTCCGCCGTCCTTGCCCGGAATAATGCCAGGCGATGCTCCCTGTCGACGTATTTCTCTGTCAATGTATGCCCGGGTTCAGTGAGGAGCGTATAGCGAAAGAGATTGAGCAGAACAGGAAAGATAAAACTCCACCCGGGTCCTGCGCGGTGGCCGCGCGTTGGCGCGCGGGGAGCGCGCGGCAACCCCTGTTCGAAAAAAATAGGGCTCGCGCTCCGCGCGAGCCACTTCCCCCATTTCCCATCCGAGAACACACCCCCCAATTCTCTCTAAATCCGGCGAGTTACCTTCCCGTTTGCTCGATTTCGACTTCAATTCCACTCATCTAGGTACGATTCTACTAAACCCACTTACTAATTTCAACTTTTATGTTTTGGATGACTTGATTTGTGTAGAGATTTAAGAAATTAGGGTTTGTGTACAAAAATTGGGGGTTTGTGATTTTTAGGCTTGATTTGTGCAATTTAGCAAGTGTATGTGGCAATTGTTGTTACCCTTATTGCCTTGCCTACGTTTATGTTATAATGTGTTTATGTTTCTGGCAAATTCTTGTTGAATTCGAATCCTTAGAAAGGCTATGAAGTTATTGATGCTTGGTTGCTGTTGGGGTGTGATTATTGGTTCGTTCCCTCGTTGTTTAGTGCTGTAGGATTTGCCGTATTGTTATTAGAATGATTGTTTCGTTCTGTGGGCGATTTCCGTGTGTTGTTAGTAACTTAGGTTTTGGTTTATTGTGCACATAACGTGTTCGACGAAATGCCACATAGGGTTTAGGCACTAGTTTTAGCACATTCTTTGTCTAGGTCACCTCCTGGTTGGTCTTAGTAAACGGTAGGATTTGTTGTTCTTACGGTACATTCACGTTGGAACTATATATTAATGCCCTTTTCGTATTTTCGCTTGACTTCTGTGTGGGACTTAGCCTTATAATTGGTGTTTGGTAACTTGCAGGATGTTGCTCTTTTTGTGGGTCGTTTTGGCGTCTCTCATGTGTCCTCCGAGGACTAGGAGACGGGTTGCTGATGAGGCTGGCCCCAGTCATGCTGCTCCGGCGATGCCGGATTTTGACGAGAGCGAGTCAGAGGAGGATGAGGCGCAGAGGGGCCCGCGTCTCAGGGGCCTCCCGGACGAGGTGCGTCCTCACCGGCATGACAGGTTCCGGTTTAGGACGAGGGCTGCCCAGGACTTTTATTTCGACGAGCTTCGTCGAAACAGGGCTTACGTCCCTGAGAGAGGCATATATCCTCTTCATATGGGCGATGACAGGGTCAGTGCGGTCTTGGAGTATTTACAGTGGACTGGTCTGGCACGTCACCCCGAGGGCGTCGCCTCCGGTTATTTGGCTATGGAGGTTATTGCCAACATCGGCGGTCTCGGGGAGGGTGACGATCTATCCCGGGTATGGGTCCGTGGTCGCTATCTCGACTTCAGTGCTCGGGCGATCAACGTCTATTTTGGCTTGCCCGACGATGGCGTGTTTCGGCCCCAGCCTGAGGGGCGCGTTCTTGCTCCTGCGTGGAACACCTTATGCACCCTAGTGCCTCCTCAGTTCGAGCACAGTCATGAGCTTCGTTTGACGTCGATGGACTCCCCTTGGCGAGAGCTTGCTCAGCTATGGTTCGGGCATGTCCGGCCGATGTCCCGGAGCCACATTGTCTTGGATCACGTCTACGAGACCATTTGCTTCATCGCGCGGGACGGTAGGGTGAATGTAGGGGCTTGCATCGAGGACAACTTGCGGGGTATGCGCAGAGGACGAGGGAGTAGGGTGATTACCCATGTTCACCTCATCTGTGGGTTGTGCGCGGCACAGGGGATTCGCACTACACCGGAGACAGATCCGTACGACCTAGCACCTGGCCGTTGCTACCGTATTCCGTCTTATGCTGAGCGGCGTAGCGCCTTACGTCGTGGGGCTCCCCGTGCTGTACTTCGCCCGCAGCCTGATGACGGCGGCCTGATCCTCGTTGTACCACTGGAGCAGCCACCCCCTCCTCCAGTGGTTCCACCTCCTGCTGGGGCACCTCCTGCCGTGGCACCTCAGGGGCAGGAGAAGATTCAGATGCTGCAGATGATGCAGGAGATGCGGGTCAGTATGGACGCCGGGTTTGCTGCTGGGCAGGCTCGTTATGACGCCCTCGACGCTAGGTTGGACCTCTATCAGACCCGCACGGACTCGTTTGCTACGAGGCAGGTTCAGCAGCAGGCCACCATGTCCGACATGTACGCCTATGTGCGGCAGATGGACGACTTCATGCGCCGACAGTTCCCGCCTCCCGATCAGTGATGTCTCCCTTTGGTTTTGTGTTTTCGTTTAGGTTTTGCGTTTAGACGTACTTTGTTTAGGCTCCTCCTTATGAGGACGTTGATGTTGCCTGGTGTTTGTGATTTATATTTTCGTTATATTGTCGCTTAGTTAGGTGTTTGACATGTGTTGGTTGTGTGCTGCTGTTTCAGAACCATGGTTTAATTGTTCTGTCCATTTTATGGTTTGGGATGTTCTGGATTTACTATTACCTTCCTATAGTGTCTGCATGTGTGTGGATTGCCCAATAATACCTACGCCGTTGCTTGACTAAATTGCTTGGTTAAATTAGCGTGATAAGATACACGGGATTAGAGTTTATATGTGGAGTGTATATAGTTGCTCTTAAGGGGAATTTTTTTTTTTTTTTTTTTTTTTGAGCGAAGATTAGTCTTTTAATAGGTATCAATTTATCAGGGTTTTCTTGTAAAGGTTGTTGGAATTTATTTATTTATATGTACATATTTACGTATTGTATATATTTTATTATTATCTTTATTATTATTATTTCCATTATTATTATTATTATTATATTTTTATATTATTATTATTATTATTATTATTATTATTATTATATTATTATTATTTTTATTTTTATTTTTTTATTTTTTTTTATTTTTTTTTTTAGGGTTGTAGGTTTTCCTCCTTGATTATGGTAGTTAAAGAACTAAATAAAATGCATGGAATAAATTTAAATAGGCTTGTATTTTATTACCCAAGAATTTTGGTTTACAAGCATTCGAAATAGAAATAGCAATGGGGCATCAGTATGGATCCCTAAATCTAGGGTGACTAGGCAGGTATATCCTCGATGGGATCGTCCTCGTCGCTAGATATGTCAATGGGAATGGGCGTCCCCACCGGGCTCGGGCTCGGAGGGAAGATGTCGGCCTCTAGGCCCAGTAGCTCAGCTGCTAAGTGTCCTATTTGCATCATCAGTTCGTTATCCTTGTTTTGGAGCGCAACCACTAGTGTTTGGAGTTCGGCGACTTGGGCCTTGAGTTGGGTTATTTCGTGATGGTCAGCTTCCCTAAGATTTCTCAGATAGTCCACGTTACTCTCTAGATGCCCCACTCGAGCTTTGAAGTGATTGACATGCTGTTGGGACTCGAGGTATGCATTGGTCAGTTTCATCATCAGGTTGGTCATGTTCGCGTTCGGTTCAACCATCTATTGTCAACAAGGGAGGTTAGAGTTAGACGTTTCTCAGGCAGAGTTAAGGTATGCGTAAATTTAAATCTATATGCAACATGCAAGTGCAAGTCCCTTCCCCATAAAATTTAGTTTAAAATAAATTGCTAAAGGTTGGGCCTCTATAGTGGGCCAAAATTTAATATTTCTTGGGCTAAGATTTGGGCTATGTAAAAAGGATTATAGATTTTTGGGCTAAAAATAGTACTAGTAGTCAAATAAATAATTTTAAAAGAAATAACACTTGGGCTTAAAAATATTGGTTTAAAATAATAGTAGTAGCTTTAAAAATTTTCCGGGCTCTGATACCAACTTGTAACACCCCGGATTTGATAACCCAGGCCGAGGTTTCACCGCCGCATCCCCCTAGCAAGACACGGCTTACCGAGCTCGCTAAGGAAATGCAAGGCTTGTGGGTATGTAAAAGATTTAAAACATTTCAAGATATAGTCCGGAAATTTATAATACTTAATACGATAGTAGTAATCATCATGCGCGAAAAGTAAATAGAGTAAATGCAGCGGAAGGTAAATCACGGCCAACATGGCCAAATCCTCGGGTTTAACAGACCCAGTAAAAACAGTACTATGATGCAGAAAGCGAAAATGTTCATAATTATTTCCCCCCAAGTGCATGCGTATGCGTCACTCGACATACTCTGTAAAAGAAAAATGACAACGGTTGTCAGTATAAAAATATACTGAGTAAGTTAATCCCTAACTACAAATAAAAGGGGTTACAAGTGTCTAAACTAAAGATTTCGCTTACCGTACGGGAATTTAAAAATACATGATTCATTTGCAGCGGAAAATCATGACTAAAGAACTTAATTTAAAAAGCGAAATTTAAAGCATAATTTAAGATGCATAAATTTTAAATACAGAATTAAAAACAGGATAAAAACGATTTAAGCATAATGAAACACTCACACGAGTCTTTTACTTTTCATCCCGTAAACTAAGAAGAGGACACCATACCGGGAGATCACTAACGAGGCAATCTCAACATAGGACCACTAACGAGGCAGTCCAAACAATGGGAGACCACTAACGAGGCAGTCTCAAAGATAGTAGGACCACTAACGAGGCGATCCAAAAAGATAGTAGGACCACTAACGAGGCGATCCACAAATACAGCGCGCGAGATCACTAACGAGGCAATCTCAGATAGTAAGGAGACCACTAACGAGGCAGTCTCAAAGATAATGATAGTATGAAGATCGGCTCAGCCTAGTGAACGGGATTTTTCGAAAGTTCGTATTTCAAAGTTATCACAGGATCGATATCGCGTTTTCATAGTTCGAGTTTTCTCAAGTTCGAAAAATCCTATTCGAGGCAGTTTACGCCTTTCTTAATTTAAAATTCGTCTTTTCTCCAAAAATTCTGAAACTTGGCCAGTAATTCAAAAACACACACACGAACAACTTTCATGTTTTAAGTTTTTGGAAATAAGGTTCCGAAGTGAGTTGAAATTTGAGTTTATTGCAAAGAATAATTTATGTCTTGAAAACTGTTTTCGTCACAGGTTCGTGCAACGCCGATTAAAAATTCATTTCAAAACCAATCGATGTGAAATTTTTACAGTAACTACACGACACATTAAGGAACAACTTTCATGTTTTAAGTTTTTGGAAATAATGGATTCTTGGTACTCAAAAATCGAGTGCAACTCACTGCATACTCATGGCCCTTAAAACGAATTCAAAACAGTTCTAAAAACTTGGCCGTTTGACATATCAAATGAACACCAAAATTCGTGAAACTTTGTAGGCATAATCTAGACACAATTATCTACAACTTTTGTTTAGAAATGCAAGGTTAAATCATTCGAAAAATGGGTGAAAAACATGCATCAAGTTGAATGAAGGAATCTGCCACAGATTTAAATCGTTCGGTTTGATACAGAAAGTTCATGGCGAAAATTGGGATAGCAAAACTTAATGTCAATGGCTGAAATTTGGCCACAAGATAGATAAAGGTGTTAGGAACAACTTTTATGTTGAAAAGTTTTCGGTTTGAATTCCCGAAGGTCGAGTTTTTGGCGAGTCTTTAAAATTGGACGAAAATAGGGTTTTTGAAAACCGATTTTTGTTACAAGCCTATATCTCGAGATTTAAACAACAAACAACCGCGAAAATTTGTGAGTAAGGTTTTAACTTACTTAGAATGATGATAGGGTCGCTGGATTGGGTTTCCGGACGTCCTAGGGTCACGACGAACGGCCAACTTCTCCGATCGCTTTTTGTTCGTTTTCCGACGTGAAATCGTAGTAAGGAAATAGTGTTAGAATTCGAGTTTCGGAGACTCATGGACTGATGGAACGATATATTAAGACTTACCAAGGTTCTATGAAGCCGTGGCTCAGTCCCGTTCACCTCGTCGTCGCCGGAAAGCTTCGTCGGGAGGGTTTGGCTTGGAGAGGGAGTTTGTGAGTATGGTGGGGATGGGTTTTCTGTGGGATTAGGGTTTTGAGGCTCCCCAGCCGCCCCTAAGCCTTCCTTAAGGCTGGGATTTGGTTTCCCTCGAAGGGAATTGTAGTTTAGGCAAGAAAATCACCCCCGAATGGAAAGATTACACCTTCAGCCCCTCTGGCGCGGAGGTGGCGCGCACCCACCCCTATGGTCGCGCGGAGCACGCGTGCCAGGCCTGGCGTCGCGACGCCCTTGTCCGCGCGGTGGCCGCGCGGCGGCGCGCGGACAGCGCGGGCCGGCCGGACCGGCCGGTTCGGCGATCCGCGTGTTCCGTCGGGTCTTCCCTCGCTTTCCCCTATCGGTTTTCTACGTGTTAGCTCGATTCCCTGGGTCGTCTTCGTTGCGGAATCTTCTCCTTAATCTTGTTACGAGTCCGGCTTATCGCTCGCAACATTTCCGGGTCCTACTTAGCCTAGTCTAAATTGGTTCCAACATCTCCTATCGTCCTTGTGATCTAATTCGTGATGTATTTTGTGATTTATTTCGTGACTGAACTTAGAAATTAGTTCTAAGCTGCCTACGTACCCTGTGAAGGGATCAAGTCATGACGTAGTTCAAAACAATTTGAATTTGTTTTTCCTCGGGTGTTACATGGAACTAGTTCAAATGGATGTCAAGACGGCATTCTTACATGGTGATTTGGAGGAGGAAATCTACATGACCCAACCAGAAGGATTTGAAGTTGCAGGAAAAGAAGATTGGGTTTGCAAGTTGAACAAATCGCTTTATGGATTGAAACAATCACCAAGACAATGGTATAAGCGATTTGATCAATTTATGATTGGCCAGAAGTACACCAGGAGCAGTTTTGATCATTGCGTATATTTTCGTAAGCTACATGACGGATCTTTCATTTATCTTCTTCTATATGTAGATGACATGTTAATTGCTTCGAAACATAGAGGAGAGATAAACAGGTTGAAGTCCCAACTCAGCAAGGAGTTTGAAATGAAAGATCTCGGTGAGGCAAAGAAAATTCTCGGTATGGAAATAACGAGAGACAGGAAGAGGGGCACTCTGAGTTTGACTCCGAAGCAATATCCGAAGAAAGTATTGCAACGTTTTGGCATGACGAACAAAACCAAACCTGTAAGTACACCGTTTGCTCCTCATTTCAAACTTGGTGCTTCACAATGCCCGAAGACGAAAGAGGAACGAGAATACATGTCAAAGGTTCCTTATTCAAATGCGGTGGGTAGCTTGATGTATGCAATGGTGTGTACAAGGCCTGACATTTCACATGCAGTTGGAGTAGTGAGCAGGTACATGCATGATCCCGGTAAAGATCATTGGCAAGCTGTGAAATGGATTCTAAGGTATATCTTGAAAACCTTAGATATTGGGTTGATATTTGAGAAGACTAATGTTACTGGTCAACATATAGTTGGGTACTGTGATTCAGACTATGCAGGAGATCTGGATAAACGTCGATCAACTACTGGATACGTATTTACTCTTGCCAACGCACCAGTTAGTTGGAAGTCTACCTTACAGTCAACCGTTGCTTTGTCAACCACGGAGGCAGAATACATGGCCATTACAAAAGCTTTTAAGGAAGCCATTTGGTTACATGGATTGTTGGATGACTTGGGAGTTGGTCAAAAACACATAACAGTGTTTTGTGACAGTCAAAGTGCCATTCATCTAGCAAAGAACTAGGTATATCATGCTAGAACCAAGCATATCGACGTGCGATACCATTTTGTGCGGGAAATAATTGAAGAAGGTGGAGTCAAGTTACAAAAGATCAAGACCACCGAGAATCCTGCAGACATGTTGACGAAGGCTGTAACAGGTATCAAGTTCGAACATTGTTTGAATTTGATAAATGTCTCAAGAGCCTGAAGTTGACGCTAAAAAGCGCATTTGGAGGTCCTATCGAATTTTTGATGAGGTGAATTTTCGAAAGAGATACTGTGGTTGGTATTTCGGACGCAACAAGGTGGAGATTTGTTAGTTGTTGCCTTCCAAAATGAGGTTGGTGTTGATTTGTTCACATGCCTAGTACTATTCAAAATGCGACTGTGGACTACTATGCATATTACGGCTTTGGACTACTATGTATATTGCGGCTGTGGACTACTATGCATATTGCGGCTGTGGACTACTATGGATATTGCGACTTTGGACTACTATGAATATTGCGGCTAGGAATGCCTATAAATAGAGGCAAAAATATTTCATTTGAAACACCCCAAGTCATTTCATCTCATAGCACTCTTAAAGAGAGCAATAAACACCAAATGCTAGTGTAGGCTCTTCTTTAGTGAGTAGCTTTTGTAAGTCTCTTGTCGAGTGGGTTTTGTGCCAGGAAATTGTTTCCAAAACCCTTTGTATTATTTCTTCCCTCATAGTGAAATAATAATTCGGTGGGGCCCGGAGGACGTAGGCAAATTTGTGCCGAACCTCGTTAAATCTTGGTGTTTTCTTTATTGTTTAATTAATAGCTCTATTATTCGGGTATAATTTTTGGTGGAAACTAACCCGATTTCCACAACAGCATCCGCCACTGAATTCGCCCATACTTTTGGATATCGAAAGCTTAATTAAAAATGAAGTACTACTTGATTCACAAAAATAAATAAATAAATAAATAGAAAATAACATAAACAAGGTTGTGCATACATATAAGAGAATATGTATATAGTATTCATAACTTCAAGACACGCCCAAAACAAAGTATTCATCATCACACTAAATGACCAATATTAGTCATTGGAATCGACTCACAATTTATTCTTCTTACAATGACAGACACAAACACAAACACACCATCACCCAACCTAAAAAATAATGCACACCACAACCAAACTAGTTCTAGGACAACCCAATGGTCGTCCTTCGATAATTCCCACACTTAAAAAAAAAAAAAAAAAAAAGAAAGAAAGAAAAATGTAAAACACCAAACCCCACTCGACTTATATAGATTTTTACCAATTTATAATACCAAATACTCTGAAGGTGACATTAACATATATAGTATGCCTTTAGCATGTTGGAGGGGTGACTCCACACTCGGCAGCAACCCTCTTGGCGCCAGGGGAGGTGAAATATGGCTGTAGACTAGGGTTCTTCATGTAACCACAGAGACACGGCGTCTGCTCCCTCAGCTTGGCGCAGCACGCGGCTGATGCTGGTTGATTGTTCGTGATATCGGTTAGACATGGACTCAGCTCCACGGGGCTGCACGTCACTGCAGCTTCAGCAATATTCATAGCATCCATCCACACAATGGCTGCAAGATACATTACAAGGATGGTGGGCACACCTTTTTCCATCTTTCAAGTGTAGCTCGAGTTTTGTTTGCCAATTTTCTTTAAGATATATATCCGCGTGGAAGTGGAAACAAATCTTTATGTTGAATTTGTGGGAAGAGAGAGATGAGACCTAATTTATAGGAGTGGTGGCCAACTCTGTGAAGTTTCTATTGTATTTATTTATTTATTTTTTGCGAATCGCAAGTCAAAGAAAGGAGTGATGGAAGCTAATGCCACATAAATTATAAATTAAAGAGATGAATAAGGGGCCGGGTGGAAAATTGAATACCCAGCAATAAGGTTGAAAGAAGGGACTTGATTGGTCGTCAAGTCCTCAATCATTTATTACAATTTTCTTTTTCTTTTTATTTTTTAGTTTTTAACCATTGTTGCTTCAGTGGATGCAAGTATACTCTCTGATTTCGTAAGTATGAGTATAAAATATAATTATTATATTTTAAATTAAGGGACTGGTTTATGCGGTGATTCAGCAGCAACTGAATCGGTGAGTGTATTCATATTGTGTGCTAGGTTTATTGTAGAGGTAATATTGCCTTTATTATGATGATTTTCATTAAATATTCTAATTATGGTAATCATATATCTAATTTATTTTATACCATAACTTTGGATATTCTATTTTTAAAGGGAATAAATGGAGAATTCATCCCAATCATGTAATTCATCTACGCATAAACATATCCCCCTCTACCATGCCCGCCGTCGTCGGTACCAATCCATTGAAACTCCGCAAAGCTGCAATCTCCATGGCATTACAAGTAGCGACGACGTGCTCCACCACCGTCTCCGAAGCAAGATTAGTTTTGTTCTCGAAGACTGATTTTGCATCGAAATCCTATCCACTCTAAATTGGGATCTCGAAAATTGCCTCCATCACTTGCCCCGAAACCGACTCTCACTGTCCTCCGACGTTCTCCATCCCATTTGCTTTCGCTTCCCCCAGCGAACTCAGTGCGCAGGAAAATTCCAAGGGGAGGCCACCGACTATGTTCTGGCAATAATCAATCCCCGACTCTCGCTTGGAATTTAGTCAGGCCGCCTTTCTCAATTATTTCTCCACCGCCGAGGGTTGATTTATGGGGCAGTTGGACTTGGGGGCTGCGTGAGGCGTTTTTATCCTATTGGTTTGATAGGGCTAAAACTTGTGGGACGTACCCTATGCGATAAAATGTTAATTGCATACTTGCATTCTTGTTCAGAATTGGGGTTAATTATTAATATTTAAATTTATAAGTATTTTTTATTGTTTGGGGATATTTCAACAACTTTTTTTTTTCAACACATAAATCAGAAGAAACTATCACACCTATATAATAAAAAATCATCACATAAAAATCTTATATATAATTTAAATAAAATTAGCTACTTCATTTAAATCAAATAATTACATTTATAATATAAAATAAGCACATATATAATTTATAAATCTATCACTTATATACATATTGTTCAGCACACACATCAACAAAAAACTCATATATGGAATAAAATCAACTCATTATTTAAATAAAACTATCACATGTTTAATATAAAATAAGCACATACATCATATAAATCCAACACATAATGCAAATATGTCAATGGTGCAAATATATAAAACTATCACATGTATAGTATAAAATAAGCACATACAACATATAAATCCAACATATATATGCACATAAGTCAATGGTGCAAATATATAAAACTATCATATGTATAATTATGAAATAAGCAAATGCACTATATAAACCCAACCCATATATGAACATATGTCCGTGATACAAATATATATGTCACATATTAATCACTTTAATTATAAATTTAATATTTTCTGGTGTATATAATGGCACATAATCTTGGCGTTGGCAGCACTGTCTTGTCTCTGTGATGCATTGTCCGGCAACGGTTCGATGCATTGTTTTAAATATCCTCAAAATCTCCGAAATTTCGACCGAAATTTCGGGTTTCGGGACACCTCGAAGAGAAATTTCACCTACAATATTTTTTTGTAAAATATCCATTGAAAAAATTTCTTCTGAAACTCGATATTTCCCGAAATTTGACCGAAATTTCCCGAAATTTTTATTTTTTATTTAAAAAATAATTTTTTTTTTAAATTCTAAAAATATATTTTTAAAAAAAATTAAAAATTAAAATTTATGTTTCGATACATATTGATTATGTCATTTAATTAACTTGTTTTCATGGATTTTAAATATCTTATCAATCAACATGGTACACGATATCAACAATATTATTAGCAGTGTATCATTGAATGAGTACTGTTAGCATATTACTAATTTATGTAGTAACATAGATGATGAAATTTGAAATATCTTCATTTTCATCATCTCAGAAACTCGATGTGGTTTTCTCAAAAAATAGCAAATATCTCCGAAATTTCCCCCGAAATTTCAAATATCTTCGAAATTTCCCTAAATTTATATGTCCGATATAGACACCGAAATTGATATTGAAAACCTTGGTTCGATGTCATCCATTGCTTCTTCGTTTAGATCTAGCATAGTATAACCAGTGGTAATGATTTGTCATTAGTGATAAAGATTAGTGTGTGAATGTGTCGGAAGTCGACGGTAAGAATGGTGGCAGTTGTGAGTTTTCGTAGTAGGGTTTGGTGTGGGTGGGTCTTATCACTTTAGGAAATTATTAATGATAATTTTTTGAATTATGGCAGTGATAATATTTGCCATAAATTAGCATGTATAAGGGCAGTAGGTAAATTTCTGGATTCCATAATTTGTGGGCAACTCACAAGGAATGTTTTTGGATCATTAACCAATTAGCACACTTAATGCTTGTGGTTAGACCGTGTGGCAGATGCTGAATGTATGAGGAGGAGGCGCGCTAACTCAACCCTTTAATGAATTGTTAAAGTTAACATCGGTATTAGAACATAATTAATTTGTTTAAGTACCCGTGATTCTTCCGTGATTTGGAAGGTATAGTACGGCCCCACTGTTGGCAACTCCTGAAGGAAGAGTATTTTGTAATTTGATATTCGTAATGTAATGGGTTGGACATTGAAGAGTATTTTGTAATTTGATATTCGTAATGTAATGCCATGCACCGAAGGAAGAATATTTTGTAATTTGATATTGGTAATGTAATGCCATTTTTGGTGGACATTGAAGAGTTGTCTCTATCAAAGCAGAATTCTGCATATATAAAAGGCTCGAATCCGAGACCTTTGCTTAAGTTACCAGAGCCACGTACCACTCAGACAAATTGCGTTTAGTCATATAAGTGATAACCATTAATTGAAGAGATTAATTTAAATAATAATTTGATAATCATTTCTAATAATAATAATGTGAAAAAAAAGAAAAAAAGTTAATTTAAAAGATCATAATACATCAATATAAAATATAGAATGGTGTGGGTCCACCTTTTAAAAAATAAAAATTCCTCGTATATAATTTTGAATTCGATCATATTAAAATTGAATATGATAGTAAATTTTTAATTGATTATTTATTATGGAATTGAATGAACACTTGACTCAAAGAATTGATTATTTATTACTCCCTGTCTTATTATTTATGTTTCAAAACTCTTGGCACACTATTTAATGCATTAATTTTTTAACGGTTAATATCTTAAAATGTTCATAAGTAAAAATAATATAAAATATACTTCTATATTCTCAAACTACACGATTATACGAATCTAACCCGATCAAACTTGATTAATTTTTTTTTCTTTTATAATTGCGATAGCATTAGGTCAAATTTGATCAATAAACAGTATTGACAAGCCCAAACTAGTAGTAAATACTCTGAATTCGTTGTTCAGACGTAGTCTTGACAACCTGAAATAATAACCAAAGATACACAAAACAAAGTGCGGAAATAAACAATGAACACCCAAGATTTGTTCACCCAGTTCGACCCGCAAATCTACATCTGGGGGCTCCAAGCCAGGATTTCACTAGATCATCACCAAACATGTTGCAAGGTTCTTCAACCCATCTCACACACACCCTATTCACTAACGAACTTCCTTATCCCTCCAATAGACTAAAGAAACAGCTGGGAGCATCAATGCATATCTACCCAGCTGCTGTGCACAACCAATTCACTAGAAAATGTGGAAATGGTGTTCGTGATATATAGCTACTTAATCTAATCAAGCACATGGTGGTACAACACCCAATCTAAGCCTCATGTTTATGTTTGCAAGAGATACATCATGAGAAATTTAAACACAAACCAAAACCCCAAAAATAATGGCAGTAGACAGACAACAAGAGATATACCCAGTAGCATAGTGGTTGTTTTTGTCTTCTGTAAAAAACATGAATGGGGTTTATGGCTCCAGCTTCCTCATATTGCCATGGCAGTGAAGGACCTTGATGAAACTCTGTTTTCTCCTCAATATGCGGCTATAAATTCACTCACATAGAAACAAGGATGAAAACAAGTATATATAGTTGTGCAAGACCCATTCAAAACCCCTAAAAGCCTGCTAAGAGGAAATGGCCACGTCACTGTCCTTTATGTACTTTCCCAGTGGAGTAGTATACTTGTTGTTGGAGAGTTGTCACAACAACTGAGTTTCAGCGAACATCTTCGCAACTCAGAAAATTCCCTAAAGTATAAGAAAAGTAAAAGTGAGACATAATTGTTGGGACAGAGGAGTGCATATGTATCTCTTATAATTGATATATACCTTAGCTTGTATTTTGAATAATTTATACATTTATATTCCGCAACTATATATTTTTAAAGGAAACGATTTAATTTTATTTATTTATCTATCTTTTTTTAACATAAGGATACTAAAATAAAATGAAATTTAATAATAACCGGGGACCAGTGGAAATTGATTATTTGATGTATAAACCCTTCTCAAATTATGCATATCAATTTATATATATGTACAACTGTTATGAACAGTACTTTGTCTTTAACAATAGTGAAGCAGGTGAAACAGGTAGCTAGCTGGGGTTGTGCTGTTTTGTTTGGAATCCCTCTCTCGCTCTCTCTCTCTCTCTCTCTCTCTCTCTCTCTCTCAATTATTTTCTCTCTCGAAATTCTTAGCTCTTCTATCGCCTCCTTCTGTCCCCACTCCTCCATAACCTTTCGAATTCAAAATCCTCCCGACCGTCTTGTTCTCGCGTTTCAGGATTTTTGCGGTCCGCCACCGTTTTCTGCCATCCCCGTTTCCAGTCACACCTTTGGCGCCCGCCATCGCCTTCGCCAGGGCCGTCAATAGCCTTGCAACTGTGTCTCCCCCATTTTCCCCTTTCTTTTGCTTTGTCTCGCCGGAGTCGGGGCCGCTGGTAGCGGTTGTGTCGCCGCCGCACCGGCGACGGAAGGAGCCACGCCGCCACCTCTGTCCATGGCGTGGAGCTATGCGCCGTGCCGGAGGAGATGACGCCGCCCTTGCCAGAGGGAGTCTGGGTGATGGCAGTGGCTGGCATGGTGGCGTAGTCGCCAGAACCAATGAATTAATTATTCCAATAATCCCTGAAGGATCATTTCCAAACAAAAGGCCACGAAATTTTCTGATGCACTATATAAATTTTTCTTGCAGGAAACAGATAACTTAGAGCCCCAGGAAGCCCAAAGACTGCAAATAATGATCCGGATAGATCAAGCCCGGACAAACCCGCAATCCATTAACATGGATTCCCCACATCAAAATTAAATAAAGATGGAAAAATGCCTTAGTATGCAAAAGAAAGCCCAACAAGCATGAAGATGCCCAAAAATCCAACACTTGGAAAATTTTCAAGAATTGATGCGGACTATCCAATGCGGTTTAAACCGCATGCATGCGGTATAAACCGCATCAAGCCAGACTCGACAAACCGCATCAAGCCATTCCAGGAAGAGGAGTCCAAAATCCAACACATGCGATCGAGTGCATGCGGTCTAGGCAATGCGGTTTAAACCGCATCACTCAAATCGCATGCACCCCCTTTTTGTTGAAAGCAGCCAAGTCCGAAGAATTGATGCGGTCTCCACGATGCGGTATAAACCGCATCGCATGGCCTAAACCGCATCGACCTTAAATGAAGAAATCAAGATCAGAGCAGCTCGAGGCGGTCTCCTCGATGCGGTTTAAACAGCATTGACTGTCCTAAACCGCATCGAGGTGTGAAGACAAATCAAGTGAAGAATGCGGTCAAAGGTCACTCGAGGCGGTCTGACCGAGGCGGTATAAACCGCATCGTGTATTTCGCATCGCCTTTCCACTGTTTTTGTTTGCCCTATTAAACCGCATCACTTGTGTATTTGGCTATTTTGTGCTCAACATTATATTTTAATGTATTTTCTTGCTTTCCTTGTGGCTTGGACTATATATATGTCCTCCCACACCATTGTAATCCAAGCATTTCTTAATATTGAAATCCATTCTCATATTTCCAAAGTTCAAAACCGAGAACACTCTCTCAAAGGTGTTCTCCCCCATCCGTGTTTGTCTTGAGTTCATGCTCACTTCCTACACGCCATCAAGTTCGGAAGCTTGCTCGATGGATTGTCATGAATGGTGCACTTAAAGGAAGCCATTTGTCTTGAGTTAGTTTCATTTCCCTTGGCAAGTTCGGGTCCCTTAATTCATAAGCTTCTTACTCTATATCTTGCAATTTAGTTTTATCATCTTATATTATATCCATCTTTTTGTGTGTGTTCTTGTTCTTCATCATCTTCCATATTCCTATCCTTCTAATCATCATTTTACCTAACCCTAAAATCCATTAACACTAATCCGGATATTGTCACTAAGCAAGTTTCGATCTACGACATATATATAGAAATGTGGTATCAGAGCCAAACTTGTTAGTGCAATAGGATTTTTCTCCACATCCTCTTGTTATTTTCCAAGTTTTATGTGGTATTATTCTTTCTTTAAAAACTATAAAACCCTAAACATCTTTGTGTGTCTTATAGCTCTCGGCCATACCCATTTTCTCTATATCTTGTATGTTTTGTTTGTTGTTGGTGTTAGTCTTGTTATCCAAATCTCGTGTATGAATGTGCTTGCATGATTGCTTGAGTTCATTGGATTAAACAAGATCACTAAGAGCAAACAGTGAAGGGTTTACGGGTTGGGAGTGTGAGAAATTATTTTTGTGAGTTGAGTGTTCATACCGTGTTCTTGGAGTGTTCATCCGATATCCAAGGTGTTCTTGGCAAAACATTATGTAATAGTATGGTTTGATCTTGCATGGAAGAGGCTAGTATGTGTAGCCATGATCATTAAATATCCAATCATATGCAAATTCGGCACCTTGTTTAGTGTGAGGATATTGTAAGAAATCTACTGCATTTAATTCTCCAAGGAAGTACCAGACACATAACCGAAAAAGGAGGAACAAAGTCAAGAATTGTAGGCCAAGCCTTTCTCTCTCCTCGAGGCGGTCTCCTCTTGGTACGAATTGAACCGCATCACATCCATTAAACCGCCTCAACAAGAAGCAACATCCAAATTTTCAAGTCTGGAACTCTACTCGATGCGGTCTACTGAGGCGGTTTAAAACCGCATCAAGTCCAGTTAAACCGCATCGCCTCACACAAGTAGTAGAATTTGTCCAAGGCATTGAGGCGGTCTCCATCAAGGCGGTATAAACCACATCGACCCCATTGAAACCACATCGATTGTTCCCAGAAGTTTCAAGTGTTGTTGTGCAATCCCATCTCCAGTATTATGTTTCCCTTTCATATTTTGAGTGTTTTGAGTGAATTTACAATAAAGTGAATATCAGACTGACACAATTTGAAACCTAGCCCGAGAAGCCACTTGAGTACTTGTACAATAAAGTGGATATCGTGACTGGCATTTTGTGAAACCAAGCCCGAGAAGTCATTTGAGTAAATTGGGTTTAGTTCTCGAGTGCAATTTGCTTGTGAGCATTTGTTTTCCACTTCTAAATTGGGACGAATATCACTGTTTAAAACTGTGAACTTGATCAGATTGCAGTACATACATGCATATCTGCGCATTCTTTGATTGAGTCGAACAGTTCATTTGACTCTTGAACTGTGCGTGCAAATATCTGTGTGTACTTCTCTTGCATCTGATTGAACTATCTGAGCAGGTGACGAACTGAAGTGGTGTTGAGGACCAAGACTGAGTGCAAATCTAAGAATTCACTCTACACATTTCAACACTTATTTTCTGACCAACATTATATCTATATTATTACTTTTCTGAGTATCATGGCAGGTAATACAGAGCCAAATTTGACTGATGTCACGGAGATGCTACGAGCAATGAACGAAAATACTGTTAAAAGGGCTGATTTCGAAACCCTTAAGCAAACTCTTGATGCTAATGTTTCAAATATTACTGATGTAAATGAGTGCATTGATAATCTGAGCAATAAATTTTCAGAACGCATGAAATTACAAGATGAGGCTTTGGCACAGCGATTGATGCAGCGGGTTGAACGCAGACTGGAAGATGCATTCTATCATCTTTCTACCTCTGGGAAAAATGGAGCATCCGGAAGTAGTAGACGAGTCTAAGAAGCTGACATGACTGAGGCAGAGGATGCCATAGCTGAAAGGGAAGAGGAAATTGCAATTGGGAACGTTTGATCGTCGACAGGGCCCCGGTGTCTGAAGACCACCTCCAATGGCACCGATTCCTCCCCCTCGACCAGACGAAGGACTACGCATCAATGATCCTTTAGCCATGCCTCCACCATCGATGCCAAATAGGCCTCGAAATGCGCCTGTAATGAACAGAGAGGACCCCGATGATGTGGATGACAATCTACAATGCATTAAGTTCACCATTCCTACTTTTAAGGGAACCGGCGATCCTAATGAGTTTCATGAGTGGAAAAACACTATGGAGATGATTTACAACTGCCACAAGTACTCCGATTTCAAGAAGATTGAACTGGCAGTTCAAGAATTCAAGGAATACACCCAACTATGGTGGCAAAAGTTCACAACAGATCATCATAATGCCGGCCAACCCCAGATCACTGATTGTGAATATTTTCTACAATTCATGGAGAGAAGATTCGTGCCTCCCACCTACAAGCCGGACATATACATGAGGGTGATCAGTTTGAAGCAGGAATCAAGAACTGTTGAAGAGTACTACCGAGAAATGGAGATGCTCATAATGAGAGCACAGTTCAATGAAGACCCGTTAATCACACTGGCCCGATTTGTAAAGGTTTGAGGCCCGAGATCTTTGAAGAAATGGACATGAGAGGTTACGTGAACATCACCGATTTGGTAAGAAAAGCTGCAAAGTTTGAGTCCCAACTCAAGAGGAGAACCCATCGGAGTTCCACCGGTTACAACCCAAACAAACCATGGTTTATTCGGCCACTCGAGCGGGCAGAGAGGTCCAAAAACCCACAGCTGACACCGTCGCCGGTTCGTGATGAGGGAGGTTACAGGCCTAAAAGGTTTGAATTGGGAAGGAATTTCAGGGAGTACAACCGGGAAGATAGGAACAGAAACCAGGGCCGAGAACAACATCCACCCGCCAAAGACAAAAGGGAAATCACTTGTTGGAAATGCGGCAAGAAAGGCCATTATGCCAATGAATGCAATAATCCAAGACGAGTAGCCATACTCAATACAAGCGAGGATGAAAGAACAGTGATCGAGGTTGAACCAGGAGTGTTCAAGGTTGTTGATTCAGAAGACGAGGATGACTGTGATGAAGATCTGAAGCGCTATCAAATTGATGAACCAGTCAATCCAGAAATCAATGAGGACAATGAAGAAGACGTGAATCTGCTGGTAGCCATGAGGGCTTTAAATGCTTACAGAGAGCCAGAAATATCACCCAACGAACAAAGGGAGAATCTCTTCCATTATCGTTGCACTATTCAGGGCAATAATGCCACTGTCATCGTTGATAACGGTAGCTGCACTAATATTGTTAATTTATATACTGTGCGCAGATTGCAGCTGCCAACAGAGGAGCATTCCAGTCCCTACTTGCTACATTGGATGAACAACATTGGCAAAACCAAGGTCTCTCAACAGGCATGGGTCCCTATCACAAAGGGGACATACTCTGAAAAAGTATTATGTGATGTCGTTCCCATGAACGCGTGTCACATTTTACTTGGAAGACCGTGGCTTTTTGATAAGGACGCCACTTACAGGGGAAAATCTAATATTTTATATTTTAAGCATGGACAAAAGGAATATTTGTTTAAACCTTTGTCTGTAAAAGCTGTTAGATTAGACCAGGAAAAACTCAAGAACAAAATAGCTCAAGTGGAAGCTGACCATAAGGCGAAGGAGCGGGGAAAAGCCAAAGTTGGCGAGAGTTCATCGAACTTGGATCAATGTCTGATATTGACCAAGACTGCATTTCAGCAAGCAGCACGGGAACCTGACTTCTCAGGTCACTGTTTTCTTGCATTAATTAAACCTGATGAATCTCTCAATAGAACTGTTCATACTGCACCTGATTTGCCTTTGGAATTTTCCAGGATGCTTGACAGAAATCAAGATATTTTTCCAGAAGAAGTGCCATCTGGCCTACCACCACTCCGAGGCGTGGAACATCGCATTGATTTTGTGCCCGGAGCTTCGATCCCCAACAGACCCGCGTACCGCATGAATCCTGAAGAGACAAAGGAGATTCAGCGGCAAGTGCAAGCCTTGCTCGAAAAGGGTTGGGTTCGAGAAAGTTTATATCCGTGTGCCGTTCCAGTTTTTCTTGTTCCAAAGAAGAATGGCGAATGACGTATGTGTGTTGATTGCCGAGCAGTCAACACTATTACGGTCAAACATCGTCATCCAATTCCACGACTGGACGACATGCTAGATGAACTTGGTGGTGCTAGTCTTTTTACGAAGATCGATCTAAAGAGCGGATATCATCAAATTAGAATGTAGCTAGGGGAGGAATGGAAGACCGCCTTCAAAACGAAGTTTGGTCTATATGAGTGGCTCGTGATGCCATTCGGTCTTACAAATGCCCCCTCTACATTTATGTGTTTGATGAATGAGATTCTTAGACAGTTTATAGGAAAATTTGTTGTAGTCTATTTTGATGACATTCTTATTTATACCTGTACTCTAATCGATCATGTAGATCATGTGCAATAGGTACTCGATCGATTAAGAGAAGTTCGCCTGTACACCAACTTTGAGAAGTGTAGTTTCTGTGTGCCGGAAGTAACATTTCTCGGATTTGTCGTGGGAAGAGATGGACTGAAAGTGGACGAATCGAAGATCAAGGCTATATCTGACTGGAAGCCGCCAACCACTGTGCATGAAGATCGCAGTTTTCTGGGTTTGAGTGGTTTCTTTCGAAGATTCATTCCACAGTTTAGTGTCATTGCGGCCCCAATTACTACACTACTTAGAAAGGACATTCCGTTCAAGTGGGGACCAGCACAGCAAAAGGCATTTGATCACCTCAACTCCTCAAGGATAAACTCACTTATGCACCTGTCTAGCATTACCAAATTTCGATTTGCCATTCGAAATTGAACGTGACGCGTCAGGTACGGGCATGGGAGCGGTATTGCTCCAAGAAGGAAGACCAATAGCATACTACAGTGAGAAATTCAGTGGAGCACAACTGAATTATTCCACGTACGACAAGGAATTATATGATGTTGTTCAATCTTTGAGGACATGGCAGCACTATCTAAGAGGAAGAGAATTTGTGATCAACACTGACCATGAAACACTTAAGCACATAAGGGTTCAGGGACAAATGAGCAAAAGACACGCTCGATGGAGTACATTTATTGAGTCCTTCCCCTACGTGATTAAGTATAAGAAAGGAAAGGACAATGTGGTTGCAGATGCACTCTCCAGGAGAACAACATTGGCAACATTTGTAACTACTCATCTGGTTGGTTTTGAGCACATCAAGAGTCAATATACCTCTGACGAGGATTTTAGAGTGCTTTATGAGATGACAAAGCAAAATGGTTTCAAGGAATTTTCCCAACTGAACGGGTTCCTGTACTTTGGTAATAGATTATGCATTCCAAAGAGATCTGTCAGGGAGTTTCTAATTCAAGAGGCTCACGGTGGTGGTCTCATGGGACACTTTGTAAAGGATGCAACTCTGGGAATCCTCGTTGAAAAGTTCTACTGGCCGAAAATACAGGCCCAGGTTGTTCGCTTCATTGCTAAGTGCTTGGTCTGTCTGAAGGCCAAGTCGACTGTCAAGCCCCACGGCTTGTATCAAGCATTACCTGTGCCAGAAGGACCATGGCTAGACATATCAATGGACTTCGTGCTTGGGCTACCACGGACCGCAAGGGGCAAAGATTCGATCTTTGTGGTAGTTGATCGATTCTCCAAAATGGCACACTTCATACCTTGTGCGAAGACCAATGATGCCAGGCATATTTCAAATTTATTCTTCAGAGAAGTGGTACGTCTACATGGAGTACCCAAGTCAATTGTTTCAGATCGAGATGCCAAGTTCGTAAGCTATTTCTGGAAAGGCTTTTGGCGTGAGATGGGCACACATTGTTCTCAACGTCTTACCATCCTCAAACGGACGGACAGACAGAAGCGGTGAATCGCGTGTTGGGTAACCTTCTACGCATAATTACTTCTTCAAGTTCTAAAAGTTGGGATGAATGCTTACCGTATATTGAATTTTCTTATAATCGCCACATTCATCGTGCCACACACATGTCACCCTTCGAGGTTATTTATGGATTTAACCCTATGACCCCTCTAGACTTTCTGCCACTATCTAGTAGTGAGCATCTTAACTTCAATGGCAGGGACACGGCTAAGGCGATCAAGGATCTGCACCAGAATGTTCGGAACAACTTGCTAAAGGCATCAGAGACATATGCCAAATTTGCCAATAGGGGCAGGAAAAGGCTGTTGCTGAAACCAGGAGATTGGGTCTGGGTGCACATGAGAAAAGAGAGTTTTCCTGCACAGACACATGGCAAACTCGCATCCCGCGGAACAGGACCTTACAAAGTCCTTGAGAAAATCAACGACAATGCTTATTGGATTGAACTTCCTGATGATTTAAATTTTAATCCGATTTTCAATGTTGCTGATTTATCTCTTTTCGAAAGGGATGATGAGTTGGATTCTGATCGGTTGATATCTCAATCTTCCCAAGGGGGTGAGGATGGCGTAGTCTCCAGAACCAATGGATTAATTATTCCAATAATCCCCGAAGGACCAGTTTCCAAACAAAAGACCAAGAAATTTTCTGATGCACTATATAAATTTTTCTTGCAGGAAACAGATAACTTGGAGCCCCAGGAAGCCTAAAGACTGCAAATAATGATCAGGATAGATCAAGCCCGGACAAACCCGGAATCCATTAACATGGATCCCCCACATCGGAATTAAATAAAGATGGAAAAAGGCCTTAGGATGTACAAGAAAGCCCAACAAGCATGAAGAGGCCCAAAAATCCAACACTTGGGAAATTTTCAAGAATTGATGCGGACTATCCAATGCGGTTTAAACCGCATGCATGCGGTATAAACCGCATCAAGCCAGACTCGACAAACCGCATCAAGCCATTCCAGGAAGAGGAGTCCAAAATCCAACACATGCGATCGAGTGCATGCGGTCTAGGCAATGCGGTTTAAACCGCATCACTCAAACCGCATGCACCCCCTTTTTGTTGAAAGCAGCCAAGTCCGAAGAATCGATGCGGTCTCCACGATGCGGTATAATCCGCATCGCATGGCCTAAACCGCATCGATCTTAAATGAAAAAATCGAGATCAGAGCAGCTCGAGGCGGTCTCCTCGATGCGGTTTAAACCACATCGACTGTCCTAAACCGCATCGAGGTGTGAAGACAAATCAAGTGAAGATATGCGATCCAAGGTCACTCGAGGCGGTCTGACCGAGGCGGTATAAACCGCATCGTTTATTTCGCATCGCCTCTCTACTGTTTTTGTTTGCCCTATTAAACCGCATCACTTGTGTATTTGGCTATTTTGAGCTCAACATTATATTTAATGTATTTTCTTGCTTTCCCTGTGGCTTGTACTATATATATATCCTCCCACACCATTGTTATCCAACTTTGCTTAATATTGAAATCCAAATTTCAAAACCGAGAACACTCTCTCAAAGGTGTTCTCCCCCATCCGTGTTTGTCTTGAGTTCATGCTCACTTCCTACATGCCATCAAGTTCGGAAGCTTGCTCGATGGATTGTCATGAATGATGCACTTGAAGGAAGCCATTTGTCTTGAGTTAGTCTCATTTCCCTTGGCAAGTTCGGGTCCCCTTCATTCATAAGCTTCTTATTCTATATCTTGCAATTTAGTTTCATCATCTTATGTTATATCCATATTTTTGTGTGTGTTCTTGTTCTTCATCATCTTCCATATTCCTATCCTTCTAATCATCATTTTACCTAACCCTAAAATTCATTAACACTAATCCGGATATTGTCACTAAGCAAGTTTCGATCTACGGCACATGGTGGGTGGAAAGTGGAGATGGCGGCTGGCGGTGGTTGAGCATTTTGTATTCAATTGTGGTTTTGGTTTTGGTTTTTTTTTTTTTTTTTTTTTGGTTTTGAATTTACATTTTGGAAATGGGTTTCTTTGAATTCTTTTGTTAAATGAATTTTGGATTGTTAATTATTCAATACTTTGTTGGAATTTATTGAGCACTTGTTCAATTGGGTTTGTTAGCTTCGGTAAGATGTGTTGGGGGTTTGATTTTCAAATGTTGGACAGGCTGGGTGTTGGTTGATTCCTTGCTTTGAGTATTTGCTGAAATGGTTAGAATTGAATTCGAAGTGTTGATTTTGGTTTTGGGTAGAATTGGATGATTTTGGTGTTGTTGAATGAACTTAAGTTCTTGAATTTTGAATTGTGAATCAGTTGGGTTGATTTCAATGAATTATTGGGTGCTAATTCGAAATGGTGAGTTTGAAGACGCAAACATTAACAATGTTTACTGTGGGGTAATTGATTTTGCACATAATATCATGTGGATATTTTGATTTATGACAGATTCTATTGAGAAGAAAATTTTCTGGTGTCATGTCTGCTGAATCGCTTGATGCCATTGCCTTGTTGGAAATCCCTTCAATGCCTGAGTATGCACTTGAATATTTTGAATGTCCATCATGAATTAACTCCAAGAGTGATTAAAGCTTGTTTCTTTGCCTAATATAATATGAGTTGCTGAGTTTGCCAAACTTGAATTATTTTACCGCACACTACTTGTTTGATGAATTGCCTGAAAAACAGAATCTAGGAAGCGAAGACAAATGTCAAACAAAGTATTACTAGATAAAAATATCATTCGAGGCGTTCCACTTCAACGAATATCAATAATCTAATTAGTGGGAAGCTCAGCTGTATTTATTTTCCATCATCAGCGTGATGCTTGTAACATGATGCTTATACCAAAATAATTTGTAATGACTAATCTTGCTGGGTAGCAACAGAACGTATCATATTCATTTAAACAGGGAGGAGATGCATGGTTTATGGATTCCCAGAATCAATCATAGGGATTTGTCCTTGCGAACCGTGGTTTTCATGTTTGGGTTGGTAATGTGCGTGGTGATAGCAAGAAAGAGCTACTGCTCTATGATAGAAAATAAATCAAGTATGAAGTATATGAAATCTGAGGAAAAACTTTACTGCATTGATCTCAATACCATCGGATACACACTATTTAAAGACAAAACATAGTAAATGACAATAAAAGACTACCACTAATGCTAAGGATATGGGCAGCCTCTAAATGCTATGAATTTGCACACTCCAAAATAAAACTGATAAATAAGATGAAACTGCTACATAAAAATGATGAACTTGTAACAGCCAAATGATGAAACTTCTTCTCTTGTAACAGCTCCACGTTCTCCTCCTGTGTAACAGTCATGAAGATTAACTCCAACAATCGTAACAGCCAAACTCACTAACAAACCCTCCCTTAAACCAAAGATTCATCTTTGGTTTATACAATCACAATTTGCTCAAGGGAAAAACTTCCAAACTGCAGATTCCAAGCAAACTTCTTAACTTCTGAAATGTAGCTAGCTTTAGAGATTTTGTAAATATATCAGCAACTTGGTCTTCACTCTTGCAATAAACTAGCTCAATGACGCCATCCTTTGTGAGGTCCCTCAAGTAATGATACCGCACATCTATATGTTTGCTTCGGCCATGTAAAACTGGATTCATTGAAAGTTTGATCGCTGAATTATTATCACACAAAATAGTAGTTGCTCCTTGCTGTGATGAGTGCAGTGTTTCAAGAATTTTCCTCAACCAAATTGCTTGACAAGCACAAGCTGTTGCAGACACAAACTCAGCTTCAGTTGTAGATAAAGTGACAATTGGTTGCTTCTTTGAAGACCATGAGATAGCACATGAGCCCAACATAAAAACATATCCTGAAGTGCTCTTCCGATCGTCTTTATCACCTGCATAATCACTGTCTGTGAAACCAAGTAAATCAGATTTCCCCCCTTTCCTGTAGAACAAACCATAGCTTGCAGTGCCTTTTAAATACCGAAGTATCCTCTTGGCAGCTAAGAGATGAGTTTCCTTTGGGCATTCCATATACCTACTGATCAAACTTACAGCATGCATGATGTCTGGTCTTGTTGCTGTTAAATACATCAAGCTTCCCACAATTTGCTTGTAAATGGTGCTGTTAACTTTCTTCCCTCCAGGATTACGAACAAGCTTTACACCCAATTCAGTTGGCGTGCCAACAGAATTGCAATTTTCCATTTGAAACCTGTCTAAGATTTCTTGTACATATTTCTTTTGAGAAATAAAAATTCCATCTCCAGATTGCACCACTTCAATGCCCAAAAAATAATGAAGCATCCCAAGATCAGTCATATCGAATTCCGTCATGAGGGATTGCTTGAATGTGGCAAACATTGCAGCATCACTTCCAGTAAAGATCAAATCATCGACATACAGGCAGACAATAATTAATTTACCTTCATCACCAACCTTTGTAAAAAGTGTATGCTCATAAGGACACTTGTGGAAGCCTTCTTTTAGAAAATAAGCTTCGATGCGACTATACCAAGCCCTTGGAGCTTGTTTCAATCCGTACAATGCCTTCTTTAACTTGTACACCTTATGTTCATGCCCACTCTTCACATATCCAGGAGGTTGATCAACATAAACATTTTCTTCCAAATCACCATGTAGGAAAGCTGACTTTACATCTAGTTGAAATATAGGCCATGAGTTTTGAGCTGCAAGAGCAATCACCAACCTGATTGTATCATGGCGAGCAACAGGTGCAAAAACCTCTTTGTAATCAACGCCAAATTCTTGCTTGTAGCCTTTTGCGACTAGGCGTGGTTTATATTTATTAACCTTGCCATTTTCTTTCAACTTCGTCTTATAAATCCACTTCACTCCAATTGTTTTCTGGCCTTTGGGAAGTTCTGTTAATTCCCAAGTATTGTTGTGCTCAATTGCAGCAATTTCTTCATTCATTGCCGTCCTCCATTTGGGTTCTTTTACAGCTTCTTCAAAAGCTACAGGATCACAATCTGCAAACAAGGCAAAATAAGCAATATCCTCTTCATTAATTCCTTCTACCTCATAATCCTCCATCCATGCAGGCCTCCTCATGTTACGTCGAGGACGCTCATTTGTCGGTGCAATTGGTTGTTGCTCAATCTGCTCTTGCTCGATGGGTTCCTCCATTTGCCTTTGCTCTAAAGGTTGCTGCCCTGTATTTTCATCATCACCATCAAAGTCAACTTGAATTGGTTGAGCAATGCTGTTTGCTTCCCAACTCCAAAAATGATCCTCATCAAAGACCACATCACGACTAACGACAATTTTCTTGGTGATAGGATTATACAATTTGTAAGCCTTTGAATTTTCACTAACACCAAGAAATATGCATTTTTCTCCTTTATCATCAAGCTTTTTCCTTTTTTGATCCGGGACATAAGCATAGGCAAGACATCCAAAAATTCTGAAATAATCCACTTTTGGCTTTTGATGACACCAGGCTTCTTGTGGAGTAATATCCTGAACAGCTACAGTCGGACTTCTATTCAAGATATGAACACTCCAATTGACTGCTTCAGACCAGAAAGTTTTTGGAACTCCACTTCTAGACAACAAACTTCGCACCATATTCAAGATTGTGCGATTCTTCCGTTCACAAATTCCATTCTGTTGAGGCGAGTATGCAGCTGTCAGTTGCCTTCTTATTCCTTGCTTATCACAGAAAGCAACAAAATCATCTGAAATATATTCTCCACCACGGTCGCTGCGTAACATTTTTATTGGTGTCCCTGCTTCCTTTTCAACTAGAGCTTTAAAGCTTTTAAAGGCTGTAAGTGCTTCAGACTTCTCATGCAAAAAATAAACCCAACTTTTCCTGCTAAAATCATCAATGAACGATATAAAATATCGTTTACCTCCATTCGACGTTGGAGAGATGGGTCCACACAAATCTGAATGGACTAGCTCCAGCGGCTTCCTTGCCCTCCATGAATTTCCCTTTTGGAATGGCTCTCGGTGTTGCTTACTTATCACACATTCTTCGCAAACTTGGGATGGAATACAAATTTCTGGAAGGCCTGTCACCATCTTCTTCTGTTGCAATGTTTTCAAGCCTCCAAAGTGTAAATGCCCATATCGAAAATGCCAAAGCCAGCTATCATTTTTCAGTTTCGCTGAAAAGCAGGCGTTGGCTACGGCATGGATTTCCAATGGAAACATCCGATTTGCAGTCATGTAACTCTGGGCAATTAATCCCAATTTCTTATCTTGAATTTTGCAAACACCATCTCTAATGAGAATCTCATAACCCTTTTCTTGTAGCTGGCCAATGCTCAACAAATTTGTTCTTAAATCAGGAACAAAAAGAACATTTGAGATTGTCTGCACGCCATTATCTCTTGTCTGGATGGTTATATCTCCCTTGCCTTTCACTGAAATTTTTGAATCATCACCAAATTTCACAGTGTCTGAAATAGACTCATCAAGGATCGAAAAAGCAGACTTGTCGCCACACATATGATTACTGCATCCTGTGTCCAGGTACCATAAACCCTTTTGTGTCTCTTCCCGGGTATGACAGACCATCAATAGCGACACTTCTTCTTCATTTTCTGCAAAGTTAGTCTTTTCTCCTTGTTCCTTTGGCAATTTGACCCGACATTCAGATCGATAATGGCCGTACTTATGACAACGATAACACTCCACATTGGACTTGTCTACTGACTGTGTCCTGGAAGATGTATATTGGTGGCCTCCACGTCCCTTTCCTCTCCATTGCGAATTGGATTCATCTCGGGGTTGACGATTTTGATAATTACGGTCATTGTTTCCTCTACCTCTTCCACCTCCGCCTCTGGCTCTACCATTTCCTCGACCACGACCTCCTCTAGTTGTGGAATGATCCTCTGTAGAAGCCTTTAGTGCTTGCTCATCAGTCTCCTGCTGGCAAATCTTTCGCTCATGAATCAATAAGGAACTTTGCAACTCATCAATGGAAAGATCCTCAATGACATGAGATTCTTCAATAGCACAGACAACAAAATTAAATTTTGGAGTCATGGAACGAAGTATTTTCTCCACCACAGCAACATCATCTGTTTTGTCACCATAGATTCGCATTTTGTTGACAATGGACATCGTACGGGAGATGTAATCTGTCACCGACTCTCCAGATTTCATTCGTAATGTTTCAAACTCCGAACGAAGTGCTTGAAGCTGCTGCCTCTTTGCCCTCGTTGAACCTTCATACTTCTTCTTCATAGAATCCCATATCTGCTTGGATGAGTCTTTGCAGAGAATGGTTCCCAAGATTGAACGATCTATGGCTTGAAAGAGATAATTCTTCGCCTTTAAGTCTTTCAGTCGCAACCCTTCTAGTTCCAGCCTTTGAGCATTTGTTGTTACCGCCCCAGCAGCTGGTTCCACAATTCCCTCTGAAACCACCTGCCAATACTCCTTGGATCTCAGGAAATTCTCCATCAACATACTCCAGTGATCGTAGTGCCCGTCAAAGCGAGGAATGCTAGGTTGAACAAAATTGTCCGTAGCCATAGCTCTGATACCACTGATAGCAAGAAAGAGCTACTGCTCTATGATAGAAAATAAATCAAGTATGAAGTATATGAAATCTGAGGAAAAACTTTACTGCATTGATCTCAATACCATCGGATACACACTATTTAAAGACAAAACATAGTAAATGACAATAAAAGACTACCACTAATGCTAAGGATATGGGCAGCCTCTAAATGCTATGAATTTGCACACTCCAAAATAAAACTGATAAATAAGATGAAACTGCTACATAAAAATGATGAACTTGTAACAGCCAAATGATGAAACTTCTTCTCTTGTAACAGCTCCACGTTCTCCTCC
Source organism: Hygrophila difformis (assembly GCA_030278955.1). Lineage (NCBI taxonomy): Eukaryota > Viridiplantae > Streptophyta > Magnoliopsida > Lamiales > Acanthaceae > Hygrophila > Hygrophila difformis. The sequence goes on along the minus strand of JAOANR010000011.1, from coordinate 34,049,314 downwards.
TGTGTAACAGTCATGAAGATTAACTCCAACAATCGTAACAGCCAAACTCACTAACACGTGGAACATGTCGGAGTCATGGTCATGTTTCTCTATCAGTGCAAGAAAGGTGAGGTTTAAATCCTAGGTTGAGCATTATCGAATGATTTTGGTGATCGCAAGTAGGCGGTTGTGTTTCTTTTCGGCTTCGACCACTGCTATTATTATCTCATCCATTCGTGTTTCATTCCATGTCATGTCTTTAGGGTGCCAGAAATGATATAGTTTTCCCTGATGGCCTCATCCTTGTAGAGTTGTAGAAATGGTAAAAATAGGGAAGGATATCCATGCTTGTAATTCGTGAGTGTGTAGTTAATTGTTTTCCAGTGATTTAATTTGCTTTCTTTACTTTGTTTAGGAATTCTGGAACCGAAGCTGGCAAGACTTGGCCCTTTATAATCTTGGAGAAATGATCCGTTACATAAATTCAATTATAAATTCCAAAGTCACTATTGTTGGACATTCATAGGTCATCAGTCTCACATGACAGCAAAAATTGTGTGTGATAATTTAGGGCTTGTTTTTTCAAACTCTTATGTGTGCTTCTCTTGTTATTCTGCAGGGAACAATCATGTCTCTAGTTGCCCTTACACAACCAGATATAGCAAGTATGGTTGACGCTGTTGCACTTCTTTGCCCTATATCATACTTGGACCACATCACTGCTCCATTTGTTCTTAGATTGGTTAAAATGCATCTTTATGAGGTACGCTTTTGAAGCTATTCCTGGTTTGAAATACATCTGACTTTAATGAAAAGATTCGTTTGATTTTATGTTATTATGCCATTGGGGATTCATCAGCTCAATTTCAAAACATTTCCCAGTAATTAAAGTGTATGCCATTTGTTTGTTTCTTGTCTAAATTTTGATTGTTTTTTGGTGTATTCAGTGACAAGGGCACACAAATCATGGATATGATGTGTGAAGTGTGATGGACATCATTTGGACTGTGATGACTTGCTCAGTTCAATAAGAGGTTTGATAATTCTTACTAATATTTTCCTCTATTGACTCATTACACTATTAAAGTCTATCTACTTAACAATTGACGAAATGGAAGAAGTGAGAATCAGTTTACTTTCAACTGTACAATTTGAAGGCCACACAGCCCACAATCACATATCAACTTAATTTTAAGCAGGGACACACAAGCACACTAGGAGCATCAAGTCCATCAGTTGCCATCCCACTAACCAGGGTAAGCCTGGGAGTTTAGTTTCTAAAACAACATTTTTTTTTTTTTTTGTTTCTATTTTTTTCTTCTTGAGAGCTCATTGAAATGGTGTTTGAGCATCTTTCAGGGATAGCTTAGTTACAAGTTAAATCTTATAACCTGAATACACAATTAAATTTATCTCAGTTTTGTTTTTATTTCAATTTTGAATATCTTGCATAGTTTTCCATAATGTTTTTTTCCCACCGGGTGCGCGCTGCGTAGCGCGCTACCATAATCCTAGTGTATATATATAATCCTAGAAAATGGGGGTTGGAAAAAGTCCGACCACCACTCTATGTACAAAAGGATAGTACTATAATCTTAAAAATTATATATCTAATGATTTATTATACACTAGCTTTTTTGACCGGCGCATTGCGCACGGGTGTGTTACTTTCTTTCTTATTATGAATAGAACTAATTATTTTTTTAATTGGATGAACAAAATAAATACGTAGAAGTTTAGAGTTTAGAATTTGAAATTCATAATGAATGATAGTTTTAAATTGTGATAGTTTTGATGTAATACCCGTAAATTTTGGGATATAAAAATAGGAATTAATCCAATAGGAAAGAAAGTTTTGTTTCCGAGAACCCGTAAACTCGGAAATGCACGGGAGTCAAAAGACGACGATTTAGAAACCGACGGACCGAAACCGACGGTCTTAAGATTTCAAGCATGAAATCGAATTGAGACGGAATAAATTTATGATGAGAAGCATAATCCGAAAATGACCTGGAAAATCGAGCGCGAAAACGTGGAAGGATAGAAGTACGAAAGAGAGGAGGAAAAGACCCGACGGATCGGATCGCACGGACCCGCCCGGACCGCAGTCCAGGCGGGAACCGCGCGCTGGCCGGGCGGGGTTTGGCCATTCGGCGCGCCAACCCCGCGTGGGTCCCCAGAATCGTGCAAATGACGCGTTTTAGGTGATTTCTTGCCATAATTCGACCCCCCGACTATGGAAAGAAGATTTTGGACGAGGGGAAGCTTTTAGGGACGAATTAGGGCTGCCTCCCCACCCTTTCATCAGTCACCAAGCCCCTCTTCACTCCCAAACTCTCCCAAAGCCAAAACACCTTTCCGACGAACTTCCGACGAACTTCCGGTGGCCTTCCGACGACCAACGACGACCGTAGAGGCATGTAGATCAAGGATCACAGTCCTTAGATCATTGGTAAGTAGTATCTTAGGTTCTCAATCTCGTTTTTCCTCTCAAATCCCCAATCTAACTCTTGAATCGTTGATTGCAAATACGTTCGTGGCCAAAGTCGGGAACTTTGCGTTTCGTAGATTCGTTCGTAGGATTTTGGACGAGCCGAGCGACCCTAGGACGACTCAAGAATACAATCACTGTAAGTTGAGCCTTCCATATCAATACGGGTGGTTTAGGGGCGTCCGAAGTAGTCGTAACATAACGAAACGTAAAAACCGAAATTAAAAACCCCAATACGCACAGTTTCTGAAATCGGCCTAAAACTCATATTTCGAAAATTCAATCCGAGAAACTCAAAACTAGACTTTTAATCCTAACACATAAATCTAGGTCGTGTAAAAATTTCAGACATTTTCGTTAACGTTTGCTATTTCAAATCGCACCGAACATAAACTGTTTTACTAGGACTTTTTCGAAAAACTGACAGTGATCATATTCGAACTTGATGAGCATGTTTCTATATTTTCTAATCCGATTTGATCTTTGCAATCTAAATGAAAGTTGTAGGTAATCATGTCTAGTATGTGCATATAAAATTTCAGAATTTTTGGAGTCCATTTGATATGTTGAAAAGTCGAAACTTTGAACTGTGTCAAACCTGAGTCCGGACAGAATTATGCTTGCGTAATAAACTCGATTTTTGACATGTTTCCTCAACTTATTTCGAACAAGTTAAAACACGAAAGTTGTTCGTTAGGATGTTTTTGATATACTGTGAAAATTTCAGATTTTTCCGACTTGAAATGTATTTTTAAATTAAAAAGGCGTTAACTGTGACGACTTGATGAGCATGTTTCTATATTTTCTAATCCGATTTGATCTTTGCAATCTAAATGAAAGTTGTAGGTAATCATGTCTAGTATGTGCATATAAAATTTCAGAATTTTTGGAGTCCATTTGATATGTTGAAAAGTCGAAACTTTGAACTGTGTCAAACCTGAGTCCGGACAGAATTATGCTTGCGTAATAAACTCGATTTTTGACATGTTTCCTCAACTTATTTCGAAAAAGTTAAAACACGAAAGTTGTTCGTTAGGATGTTTTTGATATACTGTGAAAATTTCAGATTTTTCCGACTTGAAATGAATTTTTAAATTAAAAAGGCGTAAACTGTGACGCCAAGAGACTTTTAAATCGAGAGATTTTGAAATTTCGTAACAAACGATCAAAGACTTGAAATACGATACATCTATACTTTTGAAAAACCCCGATACATTAAATTTGAACGATACATGAGATACTTTGGTGGAGGGTGAGTGCTCTGCAGGGTGCCCCTCTAGACTTTCTCTTCGGGCCTATAATGGACGAGAGAATTTAGATGAAATATTACGCCAATCGGCGGGAGATACATGGCCTACTCTCTCGGGATTGTCCGTATGGATTTCCCGAGGCAGCGGAGTGTTACTGGGTATGGCAGATACGGCTGCGGCCGCCGGATCACCGGCTATACAAGATACTTACGACACGGCTGCGGCCGCCGGATCACCGGGTATACAAAATATTGAGAAATGGTTACGTAACGGGGAAATAAAAGATTTAATATTTTTAAGTATTTATTTATTTATGCATGTCTTTAAATTATGCATTTAAAATTATGTCTTTAAATTTCATATCATGATTAAATTGTTATTGTGGACTAAATGCATGTTCAAGTACACAATTAAATTATTATTTCTTTTAAATTCGTAAATGCATGTTTAGGAGTGAAATTTTAATTATCTAATTAAACCCCTTTATTGCTATGTTAGGATCGACTTACTCAGTATTTTATATACTGATAAAATTGTTGTTTTCTCTTTTCTTTTCAGAGTATGGAGATAATGCATGAGCATATGCATTGGGGGAGAAAAACTTTAAAACTTTACTTTTAGCGCTTTTATTGACACTTGCATATCGGGCCTGTATAACCCGAGTTTTGGCCATGTCGGCCCCTTTACATTTCCGCTGCGATATTTTTCTTTCCGGTTTTGCTACGTATGGATGAAATATTATTATTATTTTTAAATAAATTCCGGACTTGTTTTTAAACCTTTTTGCAATACCGATAGCCTTGCATCTCTTTAGCAAGCTCGGAGAATCTGTGTCTTGCTAGGGAGGTGTGACGGTGGCATCCCGGCCTGGGTTATCAAATCCGGGGTGTTACAAGTTGGTATCAGAGCCCAGAATATTTTAAAGCTACTATTATTATTATTTTAAACCAATATTTTGAACTAAGTATTATTTTTAAATTTATTATTATTATTTTTAAGACTACTAGTATTATTATCTTAGCCCAAAATTTGAGCCCAAAGGGGGCTAAATTATTTTGACCCAATAATTACTTATTATTTCGGCCCAAATACCATGTTTTTACTTCTTAAGTCCAAATTATTATTTTTGGCCAATATAGAGGCCCAATTTTTTTAAAACCATGATTAAATTTAAATTAAAACCACATTAAATTAGTTTTCGGGGAGGGGGTTGCATGTGCATATTTATATAGATTTAAATTCCTGCATATCTTGACTTTTATTCGAAACATGTCCTGACTCTAACTCTAACCTCCTTGTTGACATTAGATGGCCGAACCCAACGCGAACATGACCAATCTGATGATGAAACTGACCAACGCATACCTCGAATCCCAACAGCATATCAATCACTTCAAGGCTCGAGTGGGGCATCTAGAGAGTAACGTGGACTATTTGAGACATCTTAGGGAAGCTGACCATCATGAAATAACCAACTCAAGGCCCAAGTCGCCGAACTCCAAACCCAAGTGGTCACACTCCAAAATAAGGACAACGAACTGATGATGCAAATAGGGCACTTAGGAGCTGAGCTGCTGGGCCTAGAGGCTGACATATTTCCTCCGAGCCCGAGCCCGGTGGGGACACCCATTCCCATTGACGTATCCAGCGACGAGGACGATCCCATCGAGGATGTACCTGCCTAGTCACTCTAGACTTAGGGACCCATACTGATGCACTAATACTATTTCCGTTTCAAATGCTTGTAACCCGAAATTTATTTCTTGAGTAATAAAAATACAAGCCTATTTAAATTTATTCCATACATTTTATTTAATTCTTTAACTACCATGATCAAAGAAGGGAACATACAACCCTAGACTTTAAAAAAAAAAACTGAACAGGTTACTGTTCACGCAAAAAAAAAAAAAAAAAAAAACAAAGCAACAAGTAGAACCAACCCCAAATAACAACAAACGATACGCTAAACTCCAACAACCTATACTAACAGGTTCCAGTAGACTGATACCTGTTAATATCGTCATTTATTAAATTATTTTATAAGCATTATATAATACTTCAACAAAAAGAATTTAAACTCTCTTGTTCTTGCAACAGCATGGCACCGAGAGGAAGACCACGCACCCAGCCCACCACTCCAAACACTAACGAAACCCCTATGCAACCAGAAATGCCTATACCCGGCGAAGGTGTACACGCTCAAGAGGAGCCGGCAAACCCTATGCCAAACAACATGGACGCGCGCCTACGCACTCTAGAAGAGGTTCTCATCGGGATAGGGAACGCGCATGTGAACCAAGGCCAGGCAGCTGCGGTACCTCCACCCGAGGCCCGCATTAACTACCTAGCTATGGTGAACTCATATCACCCGCCGCACTACGCCGGAGAAGAGGACCCGGCTAAACTCGAAGAATGGATCTGAACATTCGACAAGCTACTAAACGCGGTGAAGTGCCCAATTGGCGAGAAGGTGCCTGTGGCATCGTACTATCTCGGAGGGGAGGCGGATGACTGGTGGCGTGCCATGCAAGATAAGTTAGCCGAGGACGAGGAACCCTATTCTTGGGAAGAATTCATGGGTCTAATCAGGGATCGCTTTTATCCCATGAGCACAAAGTCAGCCATGTAAGAGGAGTTCCTATCTCTGAAACAAGGAAGGCAAACAGTCCAGGAATACTACACCCGTTTCAAGGAGTTGGTGCGTTTCGCACCAAGACTCGTGCCGACAGATGCGGAGAAGGCACAGAAATTTGAAATGGGGCTAAACTTGACTATACGGGAGGTGATCACTAGCGTCCAATACCCAGACCTGCAATCAGTGTATGATCGTGCAGTAGCTGTTGCACGGGTGCAACAACTGAAAAGGAAAGTGAGCGGAGAACCCAGTCGAGGATCTCAGGGACAGGATAAGAGGAGTAGAGACAACCGTTCCGGTAACAATGCTGTAGGGAACAACTTTCGGGGAGATCTGAACAGGCCCCCTCAAAACAACAACAGAGGAAATGACGATAGAACCCTTTTCCGGGGTAACCCGGTGCCACCTTGCCCGAGATGCGGCAGGCCTCATTTGGCCAGAGGGTGCCCCCAACAGGGCGCCTGCTACAGGTGTGGTCGCATCGGCCACATGGCGAATGAGTGCCGCACTCGACTGGAAAACATCACCAAGAGGGAGGACTTAGGCACGGGGCCAACTCAGCCTCGCAACCAAGATGGGCGGAATGGAAACAACCAGGGGTATAGACCCCCTCAAAACCAGAATCTCAATCAAAATCAATGTCCTCCACAGAATCCAAATCAACAACAGAATCAGAACCCGAACCGGGATCAGCAAGGCAATCCGGGACGTCCAATGGGGCGGTTGAATGTCATCAATGAGGCAGATGTGCCTATGCAGGGGGACGTAATGGGAGGTACGTTCCATGTCTTAAGTACACCCCTTAGAGTTCTGTTTGACTTAGGAGCTAGTTGTTCGATAATATCATCTAAAGTCTTACCTGAACTAGATCTACCTAAGTGGGAATTGATTGACTTAGGAATTCAACTTCCATCGGGGTGGGTAGTATCATGCTCTAAGCGATATAACGGAATTCCGATAGTTATAAAGAACATAGAGTTTTTCGCGAACTTGGTAGAATTCGATCTAAAGGATTTTAACATCATACTAGGAATGGATTGGCTAACCCAATATAAAGCCGTGATCGATTGCCAAAAACAAAAGATCACGTTGTCAAAGAGTAGGGGAAGGAGAGTCATCTTTTACTCCCAGCCCCCTAAGAAGTCTACTAAGATAGTTAACGCCCTTAAGCTATGTAGCTTAATGCGTAAGGATTACGCATTATATGCATGCTACATTCATAACCATGGGGCCGAAGAGGTCAAGGTGGATAACATTCCGGTGGTGAGAGAATACCCGGATGTATTTCCGGAAGACGTTCCCGGCATGCCACCTGAGAGAGATCTGGAATTCACCATAGATCTCATCCCGGGAACGGGGCCTGTCTCAAAGGCTCCTTACCGTATGGCGCCGCTAGAAATGAAGGAACTAAAGGAACAACTCGAGGAGTTGCTAGAGAAGGGCTATATAAGGCCGAGCACGTCCCCATATGGAGCCCCGGTCTTATTCGTTAAGAAGAAAGATGGAGGTCTACGACTATGCATCGATTATAGAGGACTTAATCAAGTCACGGTCAAGAACAAGTACCCGTTGCCCAGAATCGAGGATTTGTTCGACCAACTGAAGGGAGCTTCAGTATTTTCAAAGATCGACTTGCGATTTGGATATCACCAGTTAAGGATCGCCGAAAAGGATATCCCAAAGACGGCGTTCAGAACTCGCTACGGGCACTACGAATTCACGGTGCTATCATTCGGGCTGACGAACGCCCCAGCGATGTTCATGAATCTCATGAACAACGTGTTTCGAGAACTATTAGATCAATGCGTAGTGGTGTTCATAGATGACATCCTGATCTACTCGAAAAGCGAAGAAGAACATTCCGAACACTTACACAAAGTGTTAGGGACCTTACGAGTAAATCAGCTGTATGGCAAGCTGTCCAAATGCGACTTCTGGCTAAAAGAAGTGGCATTTCTGGGACATATCGTATCCGCCAACGGAGTGGCAGTAGACCCAACAAAGATCTCGGCAGTGACTGAATGGGTGCCACCGAAGAATCCAACCGAGATAAGATGTTTTCTCGGATTGGCGGGATACTACCGAAGGTTTGTAAAGGATTTCTCAAAGATCGCTCGCCCATTGACACAGCTGTTAAAGAAAGGGGCGAAATACGACTGGACCAGTGAGTGTGATTCCGCATTCCAAGAATTGAAGAAACGACTTACCACAGCGCCGGTGTTGGCACTACCATCGGAGGATGGAGACTTCGAGGTGTACAGCGACGCCTCGAAGGAAGGATTGGGATGTGTGCTGATGCAAGATCAAAGGGGTTATAGCATACGCATCACGTCAACTAAAGCCACACGAAGAGAACTATCCGACGCACGACTTGGAACTAGCCGCAGTCGTGTTCGCTCTAAAGATATGGAGGCACTACCTCTATGGGCGAAAGTGTCGGATGTTCACCGACCATAAGAGCCTCAAATATATATTCACGCAAAAAGAGCTGAATTTGAGGCAAAGAAGATGGTTGGAACTGATTAAGGATTACGACCTGGAAATCGCGTATCACGAAGGAAAAGCCAACGTTGTGGCTGATGCCTTGAGTCGAAAAACTCAACACGTGGTGAATTCACTTGTGGTACCGGCCTAGTTGTACAGAGACTTGGCAAAATTAAGTCTGGAGTTAGTACACTCTGGCGAAGTAAGCGGGGTCATCAACACGATGGTAGCAGGATCTACCATACTCGATGAAATACGACTAGCACAACTGGGTGATGAAAAGCTGGAGGAAATTAGGAAGAGCATCGCTGAAGGAAAGGCAATGGATTTTAAAATTCATGAGGACGGAAGCATCCGCTTCAAGGGAAGGTGGTGCATACCACGAAAATGCGAGGACCTGAAGCAGAAAGTGATGGAGGAAGGCCATAATACCCCATACTCGGTCCATCCCGGAGGCGAGAAGCTATACAAGTACATAAAGAAGAACTATTGGTGGCCGAACATGAAGAGAGAAATAGCCGAGTTTGTGGCAAGATGCCTTACCTGTCAGAAGGTCAAGGCCGTACGACAGAAACCCTTAGGATTAATGCAACCATTGGAAATCCCAAGTTGGAAATGGGATAGCATTTCAATGGATTTCGTTTCGGGACTACCACGTTCACCGAAGGGGATGAATAAAATCTGGGTGATCGTGGATAGGTTGACAAAAGCTGCCATATTTATCCCTATGAAGGATACCTGGTCCATGGACCAATTGGCAAGGGCATATGTCGACAACGTGGTACGACGACATGGAGTACCACATGACATTATCTCGGACAGAGACAGTAGATTCGTCTCACATTTTTGGACAAAACTACAAGAAGCCCTCGGTATGAAGATAAAGATGAGTACCGCGTTCCACCCCATGACGGATGGGCAAACGGAAAGAACGATCCAAACTTTGGAAGACATGCTAAGGGCATGCGTATTAGAGTTTAAAGGAAGTTGGGAAAATCACTTACCCTTAATCGAATTTTCCTACAACAACAGTTACCATGCTAGCATTGGCATGGCACCTTTCGAGGCACTATATGGACGCAAACGCCGAAGTCCATTGAGCTGGGAAGAGAGCGAGAGGACTATGGTAATTGGACCGCAACTTGTTGAGGACATGGCTCAACAAGTCAAAATGATCCAAGGAAAGATGAGAGCCGCGCAAGACCGGCAAAAGAGCTATGCCGACGTGAGACGGCAAGATTTGGAATTCCAAATAGGCGATAAGGTCATGTTAAAGGTGTCACCGATGAAGGGTGTGATGCGCTTTGACAAGCGGAGGAAATTGAGCCCACGGTACATAGGACCATACGAGATCCTAGAAAGAGTGGGAAATCTTGCATACCGACTAGCATTACCGCCACAATTTGCTCGTGTCCACGACGTGTTCCACGTCTCACAATTGAAGAAATACGTCCACGATCCGACCTACGTACTCCAACCGGAGGAGATTGACCTGGACGATGACTTAAGCTACGAAGAAATTCCGGTGCGAATACTCGACAAGAAGAAGAGGGTAACAAGGAATAAGACCGTGAGAATGGTTAAGGTTCTTTGGTCTAACCACGAAGCCGAGACGGCAACGTGGGAGCTAGAGGCAGACATGAAGGATCGTTACCCAACCCTATTCCAAGACAATGCAACAACAGTTATGGGGGCATAACTGTAATCTTAAGAGGGGGAGGATGTGACAACCCGAATATTTCCGGATATTTTGTCCGAATATTTTGTACCACAAAGAAACAAATTCACATTGTTTTGAACTACGTAATGACTTGATCCCTTCACGGGGTACGTAGGCAACTCGGAAATTTTAATTCTGGGTTCAGTCAAATAATAACAAACAACAACACACAATAATACAATCGCTTAATAAAACAATTCCCGAACTCGCGAGAAGATGAAGCGCAACTTCGAGGACGAAGTTGGTTCTTAAGGGGGGTAGACTGTAATACCCGTAAATTTTGGGATATAAAAATAGGAATTAATCCAATAGGAAAGAAAGTTTTGTTTCCGAGAACCCGTAAACTCAGAAATGCACGGGAGTCAAAAGACGACGATTTAGAACCCGACGGACCGAAACCGACGGCCTTAAGATTTCAAGCATGAAATCGAATTAAGACGGAATAAATTTATGATGAGAAGCATAATCCGAAAATGACCCGGAAAATCGAGCGCGAAAACGTGCAAGGATAGAAGTCCGAAAGAGAGGAGGAAAAGACCCGACGGATCGGATCGCACGGACCCGCCCGGACCGCAGTCCAGGCGGAAACCGCGCGCTGGCCGGGCGGGGTTTGGCCATTCGGCGCGCCAACCCCGCGTGGGTCCCCAGAATCGTGCAAATGACGCATTTTCGGCGATTTCTTGCCATAATTCGACCCCCCGACTATGGAAAGAAGATTTTGGACGAGGGGAAGCTTTTAGGGATGAATTAGGGCTGCCTCCCCCACCCTTTCATCAGTCACCAAGCCCCTCTTCACTCCCAAACTCTCCCAAAGCCAAAACACCTTTCCGACGAACTTCCGACGAACTTCCGGTGGCCTTCCGACGACCAACGACGACCGTAGAGGCGTGTAGATCAAGGATCACAGTCCTTAGATCATTGGTAAGTAGTATCTTAGGTTCTCAATCTCGTTTTTCCTCTCAAATCCCCAATCTAACTCTTGAATCGTTGATTGCAAATACGTTCGTGGCCAAAGTCGGGAACTTTGCGTTTCGTAGATCCGTTTGTAGGATTTTGGACAAGCCGAGCGACCCTAGGACGACTCAAGAACACAATCACTGTAAGTTGAGCCTTCCATATCAATACGGGTGGTTTAGGGGCGTCCGAAGTAGTCGTAACATAACGAAACGTAAAAACCGAAATTAAAAACCCCAATACGCACAGTTTCTGAAATCGGCCTAAAACTCATATTTCGTGGATTCAATTCGAGAAACTCAAAACTAGACTTTTAATCCTAACACATAAATCTAGGTCGTGTAAAAATTTCAGACATTTTCGTTAACATTTGCTATTTCAAATCGCACCGAACATAAACTGTTTTACTAGGACTTTTTCGAAAAACTGACAGTGATCATATTCGAACTTGATGAGCATGTTTCTATATTTTCTAGTCCGATTTGATCTTTGCAATCTAAATGAAAGTTGTAGGTAATCATGTCTAGTATGTGCATATAAAATTTCAGAATTTTTGGAGTCCATTTGGTATGTTAAAAAGTCGAAACTTTGAACTGTGTCAAACCTGAGTCCGGACAGAATTCTGCTTGCGTAATAAACTCGATTTTTGACATGTTTCCTCAACTTATTTCGGAAAAGTTAAAACACGAAAGTTGTTTGTTAGGATGGTTTTGATATACTGTAAAAATTTCAGATTTTTCCGACATGAAATGAATTTTTAAATTAAAAATGCGTAAACTGTGACGCCAAGAGACTTTTAAATCGAGAGATTTTGAAATTTCGTAACAAACGATCAAAGACTTGAAATACGATACATCTATACTTTTGAAAAACCCCGATACATTAAATTGAAACGATACATGAGATACTTTGGTGGAGGGTGAGTGCTCTGCAGAGTGCCCCTCTAGCCTTTCTCTTCGGGCCTATAATGGACGAGAGAATTTAGATGAAATATTACGCCAATTGGCGGGAGATACATGGCCTACTCTCTCGGGATTGTCCGTATAGATTTCCCGAGGCTCCGGAGTGTTACTGGATATGGCAGATACGGCTGCGGCCGCCGGATCACCGGCTATACAAGATACTTACGACACGGCTGCGGCTGCCGGATCACCGGCTATACAAAATATTGAGAAATGGTTACGTAACGGGGAAATGAAAGATTTAATATTTTTAAGTATTTATTTATTTATGCATGTCTTTAAATTATGCATTTAAAATTATGTCTTTAAATTTCATATCATGATTAAATTGTTATTGTGGACTAAATGCATGTTCAAGTACACAAGTAAATTATTATTTCTTTTAAATTCGAAAATGCATGTTTAGGAGTGAAATTTTAATTATCTAATTAAACCCCTTTATTGCTATGTTAGGATCGACTTACTCAGTATTTTATATACTGATAAAATTGTTGTTTTCTCTTTTCTTTTCAGAGTATGGAGATAATGCATGAGCATATGCATTGGGGGAGAAAAACTTTAAAACTTTACTTTTAGCGCTTTTATTGACACTTGCATATCGGGCCTGTATAACCCGAGTTTTGTCCATGTCGGCCCCTTTACATTTCCGCTGCGATATTTTTCTTTCCGGTTTTGCTACGTATGGATGAAATATTATTATTATTTTAAAATAAATTCCGGACTTGTTTTTAAACCTTTTTGCAATACCGATAGCCTTGCATCTCTTTAGCAAGCTCGGAGAATCCGTGTCTTGCTAGTGAGGTGTGGCGGTGGCATCTCGGCCTGGGTTATCAAATCCGGGGTGTTACATTTGAGCAATGGTTTAAAGTTTATAGTTCGAAAGTTAAAAGTAAAGGAGCAATAAAGTTTAGAATTTAACAATCGAGTTTAGAATTTCATTGTTAAAATAGAAAATATTTATTATTTATCAAGCTAATAGCATGTCAACTATCTAATTCAGTTGCGCTTTCCATCTTCTAGAATTATAAATTCAAGCACTTCAGCTGCCAATAGTGGATAGTCTTTTCTCAAATGTTTCAACAATGCACCCTATGTGAAGGAATCATGTTCAATTCCTCGATCGAATAATTCCTTGTACAACTTGAAAACCTCCTTATGACAGTACACATTCATTAAAATGGTGTATGTGTACTTGATAGGTTATAATTCCTTCAAGACAAATCCTTTCATTTCAAGACATGGCTAACTAATTCCTTTCATTTGCACTTCAGGAAGTAGCATATAACCCTCATCTATTTTTCCAATTTTGCAAAGGTCTTTCAATATAGCATTATAGTTAGTCTTTCACATGGCTAACTAAGTCCATGTGATCACTTTAAATATAGTCTTTCAATCTATTTTTCCAATTTTGTAAAAGTGTAATCAAAATCCAAGCAAGATCATCCAAAGTCAATCAAAAAGTGTTCTTCAAGATGATTAAAATCGAGAGTGGAGAAAAAAGGGAAAATAAAATTTATATCAAATTATTAATAAATACTAATTACCACAATGCCAAATTGATTCAATCGGATTAAAGTTAATCACACCTGAGTACCGCAAGCATTCGGAACCGAATCTGTAATTTCTAAGAGTAAGGCCAACAATAGAAACTGGAGTACAACGTCTTCTGCAAGATGATCAAAATCGAAATAAGAAAACTATATCTAGTTAATAATAAATTATAATAATCAAGCAAAAGTAGCATAACAAAAAAAAATAAAATTAGAACATACACCGAAAAAATACCAGAAGTCTAAAAAATTAATGTTCGAGATATACACAAATCCACAAACGTAGTAGAACAATATTGATAGAACATGATTTGATCAACAATGTGGAGACTTAAATTTATTCTTTTTCAATGCCACTGAAAGAGATAAAAAGCGTGAGTTCTTTTTTCTTAGCTTAAAGTTTTATGCTTAATATTATAACTTTTGGTGATTATTAGTTAATATATAATAAAAAATAATAAAGCAGCAGTTAATTGGTAGAGTTCTAGATGTAGTAAAACATTCAGTAAGTGGGTGGAAAAAAAACCCATTTAGTTCCATAAGTTTTTTCAATTTCCAAAACCATCCCACAAATATCGAATTAGACGAATCCATCCCATAACTACCGTAATCATCGCCGAACCCGTCTATGAATCCAGTTTTTCCTTAATCATTGCCGAACCCATTCCTGAATTTCTTCGCTTTTGTTTTCTGAATCCCGTCTTTCTGAACCTTTTATTGGGCACACACAGAGCTCTTGTACATTGGGAAGTCTCAGAAACAGTCTATTTATGCTCTAATGAGATTAGAGAGTGTTGGTGCAAATTGTTGGTAGAAAATTAGAGGGGATGGCGATGGTAGAACAGTGGGAGGGCGGGACTTCACAAGTGTGACAAGGGAGGTATGAGATTGAGGTAGTTTGGCTGGACAGATAAGTGGAGAAAGCTTTTTTTTTTTTTTAAAAAAAAAAAAAGAGGAATAAGTATAGAAGAAAAAAGAAGGAAAAAAAAAGAAGAATTAAAAAAAAAAGAGAGTGAATTTTAAGAAGAAAGAGAGAATAAGGAGGAAAGCCGGCAGTTGTAGATGAAGAAACAAAGTTTTAAGATGATGGTAGGGGAGTATTTGGGATTTGGATATTAAGGGGTGGTACAGTATTAACTTCTAGGGGAGTCTGCTAAGATAATATTTGTATGAGCGGTTTGATTTGGGTAATACGTGGTATGGTTTGGGCTACAAAATGATGAATCTTTTGTGTAACATGTCTTGATCTCTGTGTGAATGTCTACAGTCTATCTCTTGAACCCTTAGCTTCCCATATTTTCTTCTTTTTCACTGCCTTTTGTCCTATAGTTTCCTTCTGTTTGTTGTCCTTTTGAGGAGATGTGTTTGGTGGTGTACATTTAGTGTAGGGGAATGTGCTGGTTGTAACATGTATACGGAATGCCATAGTGATTCTTATACTCAAGAATGCGGATTTTGGAGGGGATGGTAATGGGCTTGGAATCGTCTGGCGGTCTCAGTTGACGGTAGATTGGTGTTGTTCTCTATCATATATGCTTTGCTGTTTGTCTTCCGAGGCGTCTACTGATTGTATTGTGGAAACTTACCTCATAAGGTTGTGGTTATTGATCGTCTGTACTCTTGAACGATGCGTTTCAACTCTTTTGTAACCAAAGCATCATGAATAAAATTGTCCTTATTATTCTCAAAAAGAAAAAAAAAAAACTATCCTAATGGAGGGATGAGTTCGGCGATGATTATGGTAATTGTGGGACGGGTGATTAGCGAAAAAACCGGTTTCATGGATGGGTTCGGTGATGATTATGATGTTGTGAGACGGATTCATCTAATTCGATATTTGTGGGACTGTTTTGGAATTTTGTTAAAATTATGGGATGATATGGGTTTTTTTCCGTAAGTGGGTGGTTCTTTAAGTATCTTTTCTGCCCATCATTAGAAATTGGATTTTCCCTTATCTTACTTCTTTATAAATTTGAATTGAATAAAATAATTCCAATACTGCAATGCATATTTGGTTTCTAATTTACACCCAATAAATCTATATAATGGAGCTGGGCTTTTCATTGC
Source organism: Hygrophila difformis (assembly GCA_030278955.1). Classification (NCBI taxonomy): domain Eukaryota; kingdom Viridiplantae; phylum Streptophyta; class Magnoliopsida; order Lamiales; family Acanthaceae; genus Hygrophila; species Hygrophila difformis. The sequence goes on along the minus strand of JAOANR010000011.1, from coordinate 34,033,222 downwards.
AGCATCAAATTTGCGTGAAAATAGAGATGCCTATGAATTTTGGAATAATTACCATCCTACAGAAAGGGCTACCAGAATTATAGTTCAATCAATATTTATAGCCTCTGAGGATTATATTTATCAAATGAACCTCAGTACCATCATGGAATTGGATTCCAATACAACTTGATTAGTTGATCTGTAACCCCGGAGAATTGCTTAAATGGAGTGAAATAAGCTACTCATACCAACAAGGTACCTTTCTTTCTTGGTAACCATTCTATAAGAACTTCAAAGTTAAGCGTGCTTGCATTGGGGTAATTCTAGGATGGGTGACCTCTTGGGAAGTCTTCCAGGGTGTGCGTGAGTGAGGCCAAAGCACACTGGAAAGAGCATGTTGGTTTGTGGGTTCAGCCTTCACGTCCAAGCCGACAACATCTAGAGTAACACCCTGTCTTTCCGCTGCGTGAAAAATGGGGGTGTTACAGATGGTATCAGAGCCAGACGCGACCACTGCTGTGGTATTTAGGCGCCTAGCAGGGTGAAAGATCCACGGGATATGGATGGTTGAGGCATTCACGAGATATGGATAGCCGAACGCAATGAGGACGTTTCGATCTTAAGTGGGGGGGGGGGGGAATGTAATACCCTGGAGAATGGCTTAAATGGAGTGAAATAAGCTACTCATACCAACAAGGTACCTTTCTTTCTTGGTAACCATTCTATAAGAACTCCAAAGTTAAACGTACTTGCCTTGAGGTAATTCTAGGATGTGTGACCTCCTGGGAAGTCTCCCAGGGTGTGCATGAGTGAGGCCAAAGCGCACTGGAAAGAGCTCATATTGGTTTGTGGGGTCAGCCTTCACGTCCAAGCTTGCAACATCTAGAGTAACACCCTGTCTTTCCGCTGCGCGAAAAATGGGGGTGTTACATGATCACATATCATATTTCTTCATTCTTACATTTTACTTCTCTCTTTAATTTCCAATGCTATTTTCTATTTATCTGTAACAACTACTGAACTACTTCCATTTTCTTTAATAGTATCAACACTTGTTATCAATTTAAGAATCTTCATATTACCTTATAGTTCACGATATTGAATATCCTTAAGAACAAAGTAATAACCAGTTAAGGTATTTCAAGATTGACAACTTTGAACAAATATTGAGTTGCCCATCTTTAACATGCCCAACACACACCATTTTACCCATAAAACAACTAAACCACTAAAGGAATATTGGCCACGATCTTTCCTACATTCAAATATTTTGTTCTTAAACTCAGTCCAGGGCAATAACAAAGTCCAAAACAAATATAATAAATAAGAAAAAGGTCAAGAAACCAGACCAACCTCTTTGCACTTTATTTAGAGAAATTCTACTCAAAATTTTACATTTGCGGGTTTGAATAAGTTTCACATGTGAGAGTCACATGCGGCTTTCAGGCCGAAATAAATATTTTGCAATAAAACATACTAAATTACCTTTTGAATGCATTCAATTTCGTGGGGAGGGAGACTAAACTCATTCATGTTCTAAATGTAATTGGATAAAAATAATTAGATACCAACATCTCTTAATTAGGAAATCATAAAAGTGCAAACATATGACCCAATAGAAATCATATATCAATATTTCGTAATTCATTAGACAACACTACTTATATTTGCAACACTGGTTTAGGGTGAGCATCAAGCAACACTGGTCGGTGGAATATGAAGATGATCCAACTATGGAAGAACAGACGACATCAAGCGAATTTGATTTTATTTCGAATGAAGTTGCAATTAGATGAACAACAAAAAATTAGAAACATATACATCATGAAAATGCATGCGAACAATAAAATAAGTATAGTTAATTAGAGATGAGGTGTATAGAATTAATGAGCGCTGAGGTGTATCTTGATTATTACTCAGCGCCTATGTATTTCTTTTTTTAAGAGTCGTTGATCTAAAAATGAGCATATAATGAGTGATTAACCCTTTAAAATTAAGAAAGATGAATTAAAATTAATAAGGAGAATAGAGTTTGTACAGGCCAAAAATTATTGAGGATTATTATTTAGATTGTTTAAATTTTTTAGATTTAATTATTAAATATAGCTATTCTCTAAAATAATTATTTGAATAATTTTTTTCTTTATATTATGTAGTTTATTAATATTATTTACAAGAAATTAGGATTAAAATTTGATTAAAATTTTCTATAGCATAATACTTTTTTTAAAAAAATATACATTTTGTTAGATTTTTTTTTTTGAACGGGGACTTACCCTAGTGGTCATTTTCTCCGACTTCCAACCTATGGGTTAGGAGTTCGATTCCCACCCGGCCTTATTCCTTTCCTTTATTCCTTTGTAATTTGTGTGGTACGGGCTTCCACCACCCTTTCCTAGCGTGTATAGACTGTTCAGCAAAAAAAAAACTATAATATATTTTTTGTTTGAATATATAATATTATGCTTTTTTTATGTATTATATTATGTTATGGATATAATACTTAAGAGAATTATATTATTATATATATTTTTTGTTTGAATATAATATTACGCTATATTTTGTATTTACATTATGCTACTTTTTCTTTTTATAATAATATTGATGTATATTGAGTAATAAGTGAAATGAAAACTTTAAACAATTTTTTGGTTAAATTTTACTATAATTGATTAAAAATTTTGATTTAATTATTAAATATAAATGGTCAAAAAAAATTTTCATTAATTATTTTTTCTTTATATTATGTGGTTTATTAAAATTATTTTCTTATGACCAACAGTAATAGACTTGAGTGGATCGGAGATCTAGTTGCTTAAGTAAGATTTCAGGTTAAAACTTTGTGTATGCCAAAACTGCTTTAGTAGATGCGCCCTTAATTGTCTGTGTGGCTTGGGGATACCCGGTTTTTCCAAGAATTATTTTATTATAAGTAAGATTTCGGGTTAAAGCTTTGTGTATGCAAAAAACTGCTTTAGGAGATGCGCCCTTAATTGTCCGTGTGACTTGGGATACCAGGTTTCTACAAGAATTATTTTTATTATGATAAGAATTAAATTCAAAATTAAATCTAATACCAAAAATTAGAATTAAAATTTGATTAAAATTTTCTATAGCGGAATAATTTCTTTTAAGTATATATTTCGATAAATTAACTAATGTATGGTTAGAATTAATTAAATTTTTATTTATTATATTGATTTAGATGAATACTTATTATTACTGTAGTCTTTCTCTAGCCTGTATAGGTTGTGCATAGCAAAAAAAATACTTTAGACACAAATTTCAATACAACTAATATAATATTGAATATATATATATGTATTTCATTAAAAAATTTATAATATACAGTTTAAATTAAATATTTATTAACCATAAAATATATTATAATTTGTTTAAAATTTATATCTTTTAAAAATATCATATGATCTTAAAAGTATTGTTTATTAATATATTATAGATTTATGATCTTAATATAGTATTAAAAGTTGATGATATGGCAAGTATAATTAATCAGTGCTGATGTGTATCATGTGTGATTAATCATCGCTGACGTGGATTAATTGTAACAATTGATTAAAAAATTGTGGTATAATTACTGATAAAACCTTAAAGATTAAAAAGATTTAGTTATATTGAGTAAGGACAATACAGTCTGCACCAGTATTTATTATATAGATGGACTAGTAGGATTTATTATATTATTTATTATTTACTAGCTTTTTTGACCCGCGCGTTGCGCACGGGCGTCTTTCTTATTATAAATAGAACTAATATTTTTTTTTAAAAAAATTGGATGAATAAAATAAATACGTAGAAGTTTAGAGTTTAGAATTTAGAATTCATAATGAATGATAGTTTTAAATTGTGATAGTTTGAGCAATGGTTTAAACTTTAGAGTTCGAAAGTTAAAAGTAGAGGAGCAATAGAGTTTAGAGTTTAACAATGGAGTTTAGAATTTCATTTTTAAAATAGAAAACATTTATTATTTATAAAGCTAATAGCATGTCAACTATCTAATTCAGCTGGACTTTCCATCTTCTAGAATTATAAATTCAAGCACTTCAACTGTCAATGGTGGATAGTCTTTTCTCAAATGCTTGAACAATGTACTATATGTGAAGGAATCATGTTCAATCCTCGATCGAACAATTCCTTGTACAACTTGAAAACCTCCTGATGACAGTACACATTCATTAAAATGGTGTTTGTGTACTTGAAGGGTTATAATTCCTTCAAGACAAATTCTTTCATTTCAAGTTATGGCTAACTAATTCCTTTCATTTACATTTCAGAAAACTTCTTATAACCCTCATCTACTTTTTCAATTTTGCACAGGTCATTCAATATAGCATTATATGTGATCACATTCGGGGAAATACCTTTCTCTAGCATTTTTGAGAAATATACAAATGCTTGTTCTAGTGATTCTTCAGCAGCATGTGTATGAATTAATATATTGTATGCCACAAATGTCAGAGAATACCATTTTCTCACCATTTATCGAAACACCTATATGGCTTTTATAAGGTACCCAAATTTCAAGCAATCATGGATAATGCTTGTATAGGAAACATGATCAGGCACAATTCCATCCCAAATCATTTTCTGCAGCGGATCATATGCTTCCCCTAAATTGCTCAATTTAGAAATACCTTCAACAAAGATATTGTACATAATCATATCAGGTGGGAACCCCTTTGTTTGCACCTCTTCTTGCAGTTTAAAGGCAGCAAATATGTCACTTAGCTTCAGTGCCCTCTTACATGGTATGGAACATGATAGAGCACCACTAATTTCTTCATAAAACCATTAAATCCTAAATTTAGAATTAGGTTCCGGTTATCTTCAGAACAATCCTTCATTTTGTATATAACAACAATGGTATTGATTATAAAAAACTACACATATAACATTCAAAATAGATTTTTACTATAATAAGGTGATGTTTATTCATTAATAAAATGCAATTGTTCATTTAATCGGGATTATTGATAAATCAACACAATTTTTCCTTTACTCGAGATTTCTGGCTTTCTTATTCAATTCAATTTATAACACAGAGATGTGATACACAACATAGATCATTATAACAATTTCTAGGTTTAAATCACCTTCACTTTAGATGCAAATATAAACAAAAAATATAATAGTAAATTAGCAGCTAATAGAGATGGAGAACAGATCAACTATAAATAAAATTCTCTCTTGACAACCATAAATCAAAAAGTGTAATCAAAATCCAAGTAAGATCATCCATAGTCAATCAAAAAGTGTTATTCAAGATGATAAAAATCGAGAATGGAGAAAAAAGGGAAAATAAAAGTTATATCCAATTATTAATAAATATTAATTACCACAACGCCAAATTGATAGAAATAGATTAAAGTTAATCACACCAGAGTACAGCAAGCATTCGAAACCGAACTTGTAGTTTTTAAGAGAAAGGCCAACAATAGAAACTGGAGTATAATGTCTTCTGCAAGATGATCAAAATCGAAATAAGAAAACTATATCTAGTTAATACTCCCTCCGTATTTGAAAAATATTAACATTGGCATAGTAAACACTAATCATTGAGTAACTTTGATTCGACTTTTTAATACAGTTACATAAGATAAAACATAGTCAAGTGAGATCTTGTTAGATTCGTCTAGTCACATAGTTTTATAATATTAAATTTTTATAATTTTTTATTTTATGAAATTTGAAATATTACTCTTTAAAATGTGTATTGGATTGCGTGAAAACATTAAATGTTAGAGTTATTTAAATACGGAGGAAGTAATAAATTGTAATAACCAAGAAAAAGTAGCAGAACAATGAAGATAGAACATGATATGATCAACAATGTAGAGACTTAAATTTATTCTTTTTCAATGCCGTTAAAAGAGATAAAAAAAAAAGCGTGAGTTCTTTTTCTTAGCATCAAATTTTAAGCCTAATATTATAACTTGTGGTGATTATTAGTTACTGTATAATAAAAACTAATAAAGCAGCAGTGAATTGGTAGAGTTCTAGAAGTAGTAAAAGATTCAGTAAGTGGGTGGTATCTAGGGGTGGGTCGGTACGGTATACCGAAAAAATTTCGCCTACCGTATACCGTACCGAACTTACCGAAATTTTTTACAGTAAAAAATTTCGGTAAGTTCAGTATGTACCGATATACTGAATCTTCGGTACATACCACATACCGATTCGGTACATACCACATACCGATATCGCGGTATATACCGACCTACCGAACATTCACTACATACCGACATACCGGTATTGCAATATATACAGACATACCGAACCTTCGCTACATACCACCATACCGGTATTGTGGTATATACCGGTATCGCGGTATATACCGATATACCGAACAATCGGTACATACAGATATACCAATACCGCGGTATATACGGAAGTTCGGTATGGTAACGGTATACCGCGGTATAAAAAAATTTATACCATTACCGTACCGAAAACGGTTTTTGGTATGATACGATATGATACCGTACCGAAAATTATGATATACCAAAAATTTCGGTATTCTCGACATTTTTTCGGTACGGTATGTGCGGTATACAGTATATTCGGTATTTTTTTCCAGCCCTAGCGGTATCTTTTATGTCCAACATTAAAAATTGGATTTTCCCTTTATCTTACTTCTTTATAAATTTGAATTGAATAAAATTATTCCAATACTGCAATGCATATTTGGATTCTAATTTGAATAAATCTATATAATGGAGTTGGGCTTTGAATTGCAGCATTAAATTTGTGTGAAAACAGAAATGCCTATGAATTTTGGAATAATTACTATCCTACAGAAAGGACTAGCAGAATTATAGTTCAATCAATATTTACAGCCTCTAGGATTACATTTATACAATGAACCTCAGTACCATCATGGCATTTGATTCCAATACAACTTGATTAGTTGATCACATATTATATCTCTTCATTCTTACATTTTACTTCCCTCTTTAACTAATTTTTGAATAATTATTTTTTTCTTTATATTATCTGATTTATTAAAATTATTTTCTAATGGGGATGAGGACTTAGCCCAAGTGGTTAAGTACCTTGACTTCCAACGGAAGGTTGGAGGTTCGATTCCCCACCGGCCCCCTATCCCTCCCTTTTATTCCTCTTTGTAATTGTGTGGCATGGGCTCCCACCACCCCTTTCCCAGGCCTTCAATGGCTCCTCCAAAAAAAAAAATATTATTTTCTAATGACCAACAATAGTTGGATTGAGTGGATTAGAGCTCTAGTTGCTTAAACAAGATCTCAGTTAGAGCTTTGTGTATACAAAAAACTGATTTAGAAGAGGCGCCCTTAATTGTCCGTGTGGCTTGGGGTTTATTAAGATAAGAATTAATATAATGTATTTGAAAATAACATATTCAATTAAAGGATATATAATATATTGGTTTTACTAAATTTGTCATAAACATCAAATATATTATAATTTGTTTCGAATTTATATCTTTGTAAAATATATGAAAAGATTTATCAAGATTTTCATATACTAATAAATAGATTTAGTATCTAAATAAAAGATTTAAAAGATTGATGACGTGGTAAGGAGGATGATTCAGCGGTGATGTGTAAATGACTGTGCATTTTTGGATGATTAATCAGCGCCTACGTGGAAATCTAGGGCATAATTACTGTTTAACCCCTAAAATTAAAAAAGGATGAAGTATGTTTAATAATGGCAATGCAGTCTGAACATGCCAAAAAGTATTCAGTATTTATTATATAGATAGATTTAAATATGCTCACTAAATAGAGGTTAATTCTACCAAATACAAGTTTGAATGGTTATGAATTTTTAGCTGATTAACTCTTAAACCAAACATGTCATAAAATTTGTGAAACAAATATTATTTCCACCATATGTTACACGCAATTAGAAAATGAGGTCAAAAGTGGACGATGACTTGGGACTAATTAATACATGCTTCGTTTGGTTGGCTAAAATCAATCATCACTATACATATCATCATAGGATAAATAATAGATGAATAAATAAAACAGTAAAATAAATACTATTACTATAATGGATCTCGTATTTCATTTAGTTTATTGTTTACCAAAAATTAAACGACACGTATCATAACAAAACTAAACAATTCCACATAAAGGACTGTTCATAATCCTTTTATTTCCAACAGATCAGACGACCTGCTGAATAAAATTCAAAAGTGAGACCTTGACTTTGATCTTCCAGAAATGATGCTAATAAATTCCATCCCCTTAATAACTTTACCCAACTTATTCATCACTTGAATGTCTTTCATTCAAAGTTGTTACAATAATAACATATGAAAAATTTTCTATACCGCCTGCAGTTTCTTTGGTTGGTGGCCACGGCCATGGTGTCGTCGTCGACGATGGTCAGCGTGGCAGCAGGCGTTAACTGCAGCTCCCTAGAGCTAACAGTATGTGTGCCAGCTTTTACGGGGAAGGAGCAAGCCACGGAGGCGTGTTGCAACCGGTTGATGGAACACCGGCCGTGCTTATGTGGATATCAGAGGGATCCTAACCTCCGGCAGTATTTCCATGCACCCGCCGCCAGGAAGGTTGCTATCGCCTGTGGAACAGGCAATCCGAACTGCTAGACCATGTTTATATATGTGGTATAAGTTCATAAGCTATATGAATAAAAATGAATCCAGAGGAATATATATGTAGATGATCGAGTTAATCGAAATTATGTATTGATGTCATAATGGTTGATGTGTATTCTAAAGAGTAAAATAAGAGGTGTGTTTTGGAAGAGAGGTTTATGTGGTTGATAGTTGATTATGGCCACGTTTCAGAGAAACTCTAGCGTTTAGCTTTCAAAATAGGAGTATATCATATAGCTTAAAATCTTAAGGATCACCTCCCCAACCCCAACGTTTAGCTTTTTAAATTTTAAATTCTAAACTTTTATTTTTAGCTCTATGACCAAACACAATTACTAAACACTATCTCAATTTAAAATTATTTTTACTACTGATTCCAAACTCGAAACTCTACTTATTTCTCAAACAGATCCTACGTAATCTTTTGATACCAATGTTGTGGTTGGGAAATTAATAGCGTTTGATTTGAAAGAGGGGTGGTGAAAATTGAAATCCTGCCTAAGATTGGGGTCCCTCTGCATGGTTCCGTTCTGTTAGAGAAGCCACACAGATTACCAGCCATAGTTGTTAAGATCCGATCCTGATCTTAGGATACGATTTTATGATTACACCTCTCTAAAATTATCCAGATCCTTGTAGAATCTTAAAATTAGTAATATTTGGATAAAATCCCGATCCTGATCGTAGAATATTACGACCTTACGGTCATACTCCCTTAAATTACGCTTCTACGATCTTACGACCATACCATCTTAAACGCATAAAATTTTTGTAGGATTTTATGATTTGGGATAAAAATAACCTTTTTTTTTATTTCAAACTTAAGAACTTGTACTCCTTATGTATGATGTGTAAAAAAAACATAATATGTATGTATGTGGAAATATTTTATTTTTAAGTGTAATGTTATTGCACTGTATTGTATTAATTAACTTGCAAGATTTATAAACACACGAAATAATCTTTTAGTTGGTAGTATGCATAATTGAGTTTATTCATTATTGCAATTTCATAAGATCTTAGGATCCCGATTTGATCCCGATCTTTCAAAGAGAAAAACGATTCCATATAGGATCCCGATCGTAACAACCTTGTTACCAACTATAGATAAGTGCAGTTTATGTCTGTCAACCATATGGAATAAAAACCCATATGATCCCATAAGTTTCACTCTTATTCAATACGGTCCAAAATCTTTTGAATTATCCAAAGTGGTCATATAACTTTCCCACTTTAGCCAAAATAGTCATACAACACCTTAGAATTTTATTGGAAAAAGGTTAAATAGGTCCATTTTCTTTTCCAAAAATTCAAATCTGTAACACCCCGAAATTCATCCTCATAAGGTTTCAGAATGTTACCGCCACACTTGTCAGTCAGGCTCGCCCTTTGGCTAACTTAATTGACAAGTGCTACGGCTAAATATAAATTTTTGTAGTATGAACTTTAAAAATAATTGCCAATTTTATAAAATATAGACATAAGAAAATTTAAAGTACTTAATACCAGAGTCATTGTTCTTTCTCACGCGGAAGCATAAACTAAAGGTAATATATATGAATTAATATTTAAAAGTACGTGGTTCCTTAAAGCAACAATCTTTTGATGAAAGGTAATCCCATCCCCAAATGCTCAAGTCATGAGATGCAGTTCATATGTCAGCTCCAATATCTGTAAAAAGATAACGCAACAACTTTTTATCAGTACAATGGTACTGAGTAAGTCAACCCGCTCCACTTTAAGAAGTGGGTTTTAAAATAGTGGTTGACACTAAAAAATAATAATAATAATAATTTTCACTTTTTCTTTTAAAATGATCACACACATTACCTTTAACAAAATAAATAACTTTCATTCTTACCATTGTAGCAACTATGCACAAGAGGACACCATTTTCCATATATCATATCATATCATATCGATCATGAGTCATGATCAGCATGCAGCGGACTCATATACAGACACACTCTGGAGCCTCGGGTAACCCATCACAGATACACCCAAGAGTATAGACTCATACATGCAACAACGCCGTTTTGGCACAATTTATCAACAATGCCATCTTGGCATATTTAGAGGGGGAGGCCCCGCAAGACACATCCCTAGTGCATTAGCCCTCTATCAAGTATGGCATCTTACTCAAGTCAATAGTGCACAATGGATTTAAAAGAGTTTCACAATTTTCCACATAATATCCTCTTTAAAAGAGTTTTCAACAATTTTACGGGAGTAACCTCATAACAAGGGCATTCAATAATGCCAAATATCATTTCAACATTTAACTCCCATATCAATATCTCATAGATATGAAAATATCATTTCATGGATCTCAAAATCCAACAATTTCTCATTTGGACCAAAAATCAAGTCCAATGTCGCAGTTTACGCCAAGTCAGTTTAAAAATTCATATAAAAGGCGATTGCTATGAAATTTAAACTGTAGATACTCAACACATAGTTGAACAAGTTATATGTTTTACACTTTTCAAAATAATGTATGGAAACATTTCAAAAATTGAGTTCTTTTCAGAACATGTATCCTGCCAGAAATTCAATCATGATTCTATAATTTTCAACAGGTTTTAAAAATAGTAATTCGCGACTGAAAATTCTAAAATTTTACCACAAGGTAGATAACACATAGATAAATATTTTTTTATGAAGAAACCATTTGGCTTTGAGACACTTAAGACCTTCAAAAATGTGGATTTCAGAAAACACTATTATTTCTTAGATTTCAACAAAAAGAGATTTCGACCTTTCGATAAAGCGGATCCCATAACTTTTTCATACAATTTCTAAAAATTATAAAAGTTCCCAGAAATATACTCAACTCAATAAGGAACAAGTTTTATGAAGGAACCTTTGAGGGATATTGAACCAAAATAGTTTAAAAAGATGGATCTTTACGTAAACGAAAAACTGACAGATTATGGTATAATGGGAAAATTCTAATTTTGTACTCTTAAAATATGGATTGGGATCTCCAAAACTAGAAGTAGAGAGTGTTAACTTACTGAATTGATGTATAAGAGCAAGGAGATTCAAAGATAATGGCCGTTATAACACAAGATTCGCACCACAAATTACGGGTTTCGCTGAAATTCGACAAATAGAGGGAAATCAATTTATAGTATAAAAATAAAAGATTTAGATCTCTAAGATACAAGTTTCAAGGATGATATCTTACTAACCAAGTGTTGAGAAGAGTTAGAACTCTTAGAATGATGAAGGTTGCCAAGCCTACAAAACTCCACAATCCTTAAGATATGCTCACTATGTGGGAGAACTTTAAAGAATAAAATGGGTAGTGAATTTGGCTAATGAGATGGATGAGATTGGTGTGTTTGAACAATTGAACATGACACATTGTGAGAGTGATTACAACCTCACCAATCATCCAATTAAGTGTGTCTTTAGCAATAATGGTTAGAGTATTTGTATCCACTCATTTGGTCCTTATAGCCTAACAAAGAGGCTATTAATTTGGGAGGCTATTAATTTTGTCCATCATGTTGTCTATTAACATAATGGTTTACCTATTATGGAGGCTATTAATCTTGGTGGGTTCAAGAGATAATTGATCACCTTTCTTTGCTAGCCATTCATCCAAGACACTTGTTAATCATGTTGATTTTTCATCTATTTGTTTAGGAAGAAAATTTCTTGCAATTGCTTTTAACCTTATATTTGTGTAAGTAGTGTATCATGAAAATGATTGAAGTATTAGCTTGTCTAGAAAAATCATTATTCTTGCCATTATTTAGTGGCATGCATTTATACTCAATGAGTTGGATATGATAATATAATATTTATTTATTTATTTCAAGTATTGTATTTATATTAATGTGCTTTCAAAAAGATAATAACAATATACTTGCATGATTTTATTTTATTCATAACAATACTCAAACCACAAAGTCTTCATGTCATCATCAAATAAAAGTTATAATCTATGAATATATTTTCTTATATATAAAAGTTAATTCTCATAGATTCACATAAAAACTCATACTTTTATTTTTATAAAAATTTATTCCATAATGAATATCAAAGTACTTAAAATATTCACATACTATCCTCATAATAATTTTCAAGACCAATGTGTATATATATAAAAACTTATATATATAATTTAAACAATAGATTTAAAAAATATTCTATAAACTATATAATTCTATTACCCTTGATATTGAAATTCAAATTTCTTTGGGAAAAGACAAATTTACATATATAGTTTTTCAAGTGTTGTTTTGTAGAAAATATCAATATACTAATTCTTTAAGCAAGTGATTAAATATTTAATAAAAGTCTCTTTAGTGAATTACAATTATTTCGGGTAATTTCTATGGTATTACAATCCACCATCCTTAAGAATCAACTTCGTCCTCGAAGTTTTAATGAAAACTACTATGGCAATCTAATATGCGGAATATAAGATAAAAGTTAATGGAAAAGAACCAACAGCAGTTGGCTTGAGTGGATGGGGGCTCTAGTCGCTTAAGCAAGGTCTCGGGTTCGAGCCTTGTGTATGCAAAAAACTGCTTTGGGAGAGGCGCCCTTAATTGCCCTTGCAAATCCTCGAGGGATTAATCTTAGGTCCAATGTGGCCTGGGATACCCTGGTATTCACCTAAAAGTTAATGGAAAAGAAAAAAAAAATTAGGAGATTTTGAACATACCCTATCAAGATTGTGTCGGGTGGTTACATCCTCCTCCCCTTAAGCCTACAGTTATGTCCCCATAACTGTTATTTGGTCGTTTAAAAAGAGATTGGGGTAGCGTTGCTTCATATCATCCTCTAGTTCCCATGTTGCTTCTTCCGTACCATGATTGGACCAAAGTACTTTAACAATCCGGGTGGTCTTGTTCCTTGTCGTTCTTTCTTTGATGTCGAGTATTTGGATTGGATACTCTTCATAAGTTAGATCTTCTTTGAGTTCAATTACTTCCTGTTGAAGTACATGGGTTGGGTCATGCACATATTTCTTTAACTGTGAAACATGGAACACATTGTGCACCCGAGATAGTTGTGGCGGTAGGGCTAGTCTATATGCCAGGGTTCCGACTCGTTCTAGAATGTCATACGGTCCAATATATCGAGGACTTAACTTTCCTCGCTTTCCAAAACGCATCACTCCTTTCATAGGTGATATTTTCAGCATAACCTTATCTCCAACTTGAAATTCTAGGTCTTGTCGCCTAAAATCGGCATAACTTTTCTGTCGATCTTGTGCTGCCTTCATTTTCCCTTGGATCATCTTGATCTGTTGGGCCATGTCTTCAATGAGTTGCGGCCCAACCACAATAGAATTCTCACATTTTTCCCAACATAATGGGCTTCGGCACTTGCGTCCATAGTGTGCCTCAAACGGTGCCATGCCTATACTAGCATGATAGCTGTTATTGTAAGAGAACTCTATCAAAGGTAGATGGTTTTCCCAACTTCCTTTAAATTCAAGAACGCATGCTCTCAGCATGTCCTCCAGTGTTTGGATTGTCCTTTCTGTTTGTCCATCCGTCATCGGGTGAAAAGCGGTGCTCGTTTTAATTTGGGTACCAAGAGCTTCTTGCAGCTTGGTCCAAAAATGAGAGACAAATCTACTGTCTCTATCAGAGATTATATCATGTGGCACTCCATGTCGTCGAACCACGTTATTGATATATACTCTTGCTAATTGATCCATAGACCATGTATCCTTCATTGGTATGAAGATCGCAATCTTTGTCAATCTATCAACAATTATCCAAATTTTATTCATTCCTTTTGGTGATCGTGGTAGTCCTGAAACAAAATCCATTGATATACTATCCCATTTCCAACTCGGGATTTCCAATGGTTTCATGAGTCCTAAGGGCTTCTGACGTACTGCTTTAACCTTTTGACAGGTTAAACATCTAGCCACAAACTCAACAACCTCATTCTTCATCCTTGGCCACCAATAAACCTTCTTTAAATCCTTATAAAGCTTATCACCCCCTGGATGTACTGAATATGGGGTGTTGTGGCCTTCTTCCATTAATCTTCATTTTAGCTCTACGCATTTATGCGGTACGCACCATCTTCCTTTGAAGCGAATGCTTCCATCCTCATGGATTGCAAAACCAATTGCTTTTCCTTCAGCAACCTTCTTCTTGATCCTTTCAAGCTTTATGTCGCCTGGTTGAGCACTGCGTATTTCATCAAATACCGTAGATTCAATGGTCATAGCATTAATGACATTTTCCACAGTTCCATAATGGACTAGCTCCGTATCTACCTTGACCAAGTCCATATACAGTTTCGAAGGTAAGATAAGAGTATTTGCCACGTGTCGAGTCTTGCGGCTCAACGCATCTGCGACCACATTAGCTTTCCCTTCATGGTAGGCGATATCCAAATCATAATCCTTGATAAACTCTAACCATCTGCGTTGCCTCATGCTTAACTCCTTCTGAGTAAATATGTACTTAAGGCTCTTGTGGTCGGTGAATATCCGACAAGTTCGTCCATACAAGTAGTGTCGCCAAATCTTTAATGCGAACACTGCCGCTGCTAATTCTAGGTCGTGCGTCGGATAATTCTCCTCATGAGGCTTCAATTGTCGTGATGCATATGCAATGACTTGTTGTTGTTGGATTAAAACACACCCTGCCCCTCTTTTGAAGCGTCACTATACACTTCAAAATCTCCATTCTCTGTTGGCAATGTTAAAATTGGTGCTGTTGAGGCGTTTCTTTAACTCTTGAAATGATAATTCACACTTTTCTGTCCATTCATACTTCAAGCCTTTCTTCAAAAGTTGAGTCAGAGGTCGTGCAACATTGGAAAAGTCCTTGACGAACCTCCTGTAATATCCAGCCAGTCCAAGAAAACTTCTCACTTCTGTTTGATTAGTAGGCGTAGGCCACTCGGTGATTGCTGATATTTTTGCTGGGTCAACAGAAACTCCATCAGCTGATATAACGTGGCCTAAAAATGCTACTTTTTCTAGCCAAAAGTCACACTTGGACAACTTGGCATAGAGTTGGTGTTTCCTTAATGTCTCTAGCACCTGATGCAAGTGTTGCTCATGTTCTTCATTGCTCTTTGAATAGATCAAGATGTCGTCGATGAAAATGACTACACATTGATCTAACAATTCTTGAAACACATCATTCATGAGATTCATGAATACTGCTGGGGCATTTGTTAGCCCAAAGGACATCACTGTAAATTCGTAATGTCCATAACGTGTCCTGAAAGCAGTTTTCGGAATATCCTTTTCAGCGATTCGCAGTTGATGATAACCGGATCGCAAATCTATCTTGGAGAATACCGTTGCACCTTTAAGTTGATCGAAAAGGTCATCAATCCTAGGTAACGGGTATTTGTTTTTAACCGTTACCTGATTTAAACCTCTATAATCGATACAAAGACGTAACCCTCCATCTTTCTTCTTGACGAATAAGACTGGTGCTCCCCACGGCGACGTGCTAGGTCGTATATACCCCTTTTGTAATAATTCCTCAAGTTGCTCCTTGAGTTCATTCATTTCTAGGGTTGCCATGCGATAAGGAGCTTTTGATACAGGTTCTGTTCCGGGAAGTAGATCGATTGTAAACTCGACTTTACGTTCTGGAGGCATTCCAGGAATTTCTTCTGGGAATACATCTGGATGCTCCCTCACTACTGGAATGTCATCAATTTTATTCTCCTTTAACTTGAGGTTATGGATATAGCATGCATAAAGCATATATCCTTTCTGCATAAGACTATAAAATTTTAAGGCATTTACTACCTTAGTCTTACGTTTGGGGAGTTGGACATAGTAGTTGACCTTTTTGCCTCTCGTCTTAGACAGTGTAATTTTGTGTTTCTGACACTCAATTACAGCTTTATATTGGGTAAGCCAATCCATTCCCAATATAATATCAAAATCTTTAAGGTCAAATTCTACTAAGTTTGCATAGAACCCAAGGTTCTTAATGACTATAAGAATCCCATCGTATCGTTTGGTGCACGATACAATTTTTCCCGAAGGCAACTGAATTCCTAAGTTAATCATTTTAGGTTTTGGCATCTCTAATTCAGGCATGATTCTAGAAGAGATAAACGAACAACTTGCTCCAGAATCGAATAAAACCTTAACAGGCACACTTAAAGCCGTAAATGTACCTGTTATCACATCCCCTTGAGTTGAAAGATCTGCCTGATTAATAACATTGAGCCGCCCTATAGGTGCTCCATGGTTCCCTTGTTGGTTTCTATTTTGCTGATGCCTCTGTCCTTGATTATTTCCGTTTCGCACATCCTGATTATTTGGCTGAGTGGGGATATTGATAAGGTCATCTCTTTTTGTAATACTTTCAATGCGGATCTTACACTCCTTCCTCATATGACCTTCTCGGCCACATCTATAACATGTACCCGGCTTGGGGCATCCTCTAGCCAAGTGGTGCTTGTTGCATTTTGGGCATTGTGGTATGTACCCTTCATGGTTTCTAGTACCACTGTTGCCCCCTCCTTTGTTTCCCTGGACGGGTCGATTCTGCCCACCTCGAATATTGCCTTTATTGTTGCTGAGGTGGTTGTTGCTGCTGCTGCTTCCTCGGTTGTCCCGAATCCTCTTGTCCTGTCCTTGGAACCCGCGGCTAGACTCCCCGGCTTTTCTCTTCATCTGTTGTACACGAGAAACTGCGACAGCTCGATCGTAGATCGCTTGGAGGGTAGGATACTGAACTTCAGCCACCACTTCTCTAATGGAGAGGTTTAATCCCATTTTGAACTTTTGTGCCTTCTCGGCATCGGTGGAGACTAACTTAGGAGCAAATCTGACTAACTCCTTGAATCTGACATAGTATTCTTGTACAGATTGTGCTCCTTGTCGTAACGACAGAAACTCTTCATACATTGCTGCTTTGGTACTCATCGGGTAAAACCTTTCTCTTAGAGCTTCTGTAAAGTTTTCCCATGTATACTCCTCATGATCATCTAGCTCTCTCTTCTGTAACTGCCACCAGTCATCTGCGTCACCTCCTAAAAGGTACGAGGCTACAGTAATCTTCTGCTCATCTGGGCAACGAGTCGCCTCGAGTAGCTTGTTGAAACTTTTTATCCAATCCTCCAATTTAGTAGGGTCCTCCTGCCCATCATAATGAGGTGGTCTGTATTGGTTCACCACTGCTAGGTGATTGAGCTGGGCTTGAGATGGCGGCACAGCTGCTGTGGCTTGATTAATTTGACCCTGACCCAAGGCAATGAGCATTTGCTCAATGATCCTTAGGCGATCATTGTCAAGCGAGTTTGGCGTATTTTGATTCTGACGGGTTTGGTTGTTGGGTGCTCCCTGATTAGGAGGTACCATGTTGTGTCCAACGCCCTGATTGTTGGTGGTGTCAGGGTGATGTATATTGTGTGCAGGTGGTATAGCTTGTTGATTGGATACACCCGGTGCTGCTGGCACTTCGTGGTTAGTCATGTTCGGATTTTGGTGTGGCTCCATGTTGTTGAGGGCATTAACACTTCGGAGGGTTTTTCTAGTCCTTGCACGAGGTGCCATTCTGCTAAGGATGGTTAAGCAAGAGTGAGTTCAAGTCTAAGGGATGATTATGTCCTAAAACTCGTTAGGTCATAGTATAAGGATGAGTTAACGCAGAATGTCTAAGTTAGGAGTATGACTTTTTTTTAGAGATTAACCAGAATGAATGAAATAACAAGCTTTATTTCATAAATTTAGAAAATATTACAAGATAGAGAATTTAAAACGAGCACTTATGATAAGGTCAACCGACTTAGTATATCATAACAATATATATATATATATATTTTCTTTTAAATTTTATAGAAAATGATGCATGCTCATGAATGCATATGTCCCCACCCCTAAAATAATTTCTAAGTTTCAAAATTTAACATAGCCCATATGGGCCTTTGAAAAATATTTTGCATATTTCTTTCTCAAAATGGACTTTTTTTTTTGAATCCATAAACTGGAGTTAAACTGTCGCATCCCTTAGTCAAGCTCGCCTTGTTGCTAACTTAACCAAGAAATGCTAAGATTAGAGGGTACCGCCTTCTAAGTAATTTGCCAACTAGTTAAAATATAGAGCTACAAAGTTGATTCCCAGGAAAGACTGGTAGAGCCACCGGCTGACGGACAATCTTTAAAAACCAGACTCCTTAGACAGAATCACCTCATGCAGTTCTATATTTAACAGTTTACAAATACTTAGAGTTTAAAAATACGCTCTGATACCACTCTGTAACACCCCGAAATTCATCCTCATAAGGTTTCAGAATGTTACCGCCACACTTGTTAGTCAGGCTCGCCCTTCGGCTAACTTAATTGACAAGTGCTACGGCTAAATATAAATTTTTGTAGTATGAACTTTAAAAATAATTGCCAATTTTATAAAATATAGACATAAGAAAATTTAAAGTACTTAATACCAGAGTCATTGTTCTTTCTCACGCGGAAGCATAAACTAAAGGCAATATATATGACATTAATATTTAAAAGTACGTGGTTCCTTAAAGCAACAATCTTTTGATGAAAGGTAATCCCATCCCCAAATGCTCATATCATGAGATGCAGTTCATATGTCAGCTCCAATATCTGTAAAAAGATAACGCAACAACTTTTTATCAGTACAATGGTACTGAGTAAGTCAACCCGCTCCACTTTAAGAAGTGGGTTTTAAAATAGTGGTTGACACTCAAAAATAATAATAATAATAATAATTTTCACTTTTTCTTTTAAAATGATCACACACATTACCTTTAACAAAATAAATAACTTTCATTCTTACCATTGTAGCAACTATGCACAAGAGGACACCATTTTCCATATATCATATCATATCATATCGATCATAAGTCATGATCAGTATAACACCCCGGATTTGGTCACCCAGGCCGGGACGCTACCGCCACACCCTTCCAAACAAGACCCGATCAAATCGAGTTTATTTAAAAGGATGCTAAGGCTTAAGTTGCATCATTAGCTTAAAATATTTAAAGACCATTCAAATAAGCCCGAAATTTAATCAGAGTATAACACACATAATAATAATAAGCAGTGCGGAAGCAAAAATAAACAGGGCCAAAACATGCGGCCAAAACCAGAGTCTAAGTCCAATGCATAAATTAAAAATAAATAAAATGCGACAAGTCTTCTTTTAAAAATGGAAATCCCATCCCTCCATGCGATGCTTACTCTGCGAAATCTGAAAGGAAAATAAAACAACAATTTATCAGTACAAAGGTACTGACTGCGTAAGTTAATATATAGCACAACGAATTTTAAAAGTTTTTAGGAGAATATACAAAATAATATATTTATTTAAAAGACGAGTAAATAAATTAATTTAAAATCTCTTACACATATTCCACGAATATTTTACCAATGTTAGTTATGATCGAGGACACCCCATTAATATATCCTAGGGACGAACCCACAGGACCAACCTTTGGGACTTTATACCCACAAGGACTCAAACATATCCTAGGGACGAACCCTTGGGATCAACCTCTGGGACTCGTACCCACGAGGTAAGTGCATGCAGCGGACCCTATACAGACACACTCTGGAGCCCTAGATAACCCATACGGATACATCTAGGAGTATAGACTCATACATCACAATAAATAAATGCCGTTTTGGCTACAAAAGAGGGGGCGGCCCAACGAGCTCACGCCAAGTGCACTTACCCTCTAACACATGGCATCCCACTCGATCAAAACCTCCAAAGTTTAAAATTCACATTTTTATCATTCCAATATATTCGCCACATATCCAGATTTCATACATATCCAAAACCGAGTAGCAATCGACTCTTAGTTCATCGAATAATCAAAATAGCATTTACCGACCAAAAATGACATTATAGCAGTTTCTGAAATCGCCTTTAAAAATGCAGTAAACAATTTTTAAAAATTCTGGAAAAATTACAGTGGCTAGGAATCATCAAAGTAAGCATTTTTCATAGAAATAGCCATCTCAAAATTCGGACTCTAAACTGGTCATTTTAATCGATTTCAGAAAGCTATTGATTTACAATTTCGCATACTTCAGTAAATTCGACCACAGTGAGTTCAAAAATTCATACCAATTTCATACATGCTCCAAAAATCATGAAATTTTACAGGGATGTTCTAGACACATATTAGAACAAGTTTCATGAAGACATCAAGCACTAAAAACGATCATAGGCAAGAGTGAATCGAACAACAAAACTGACTACATACATACATTAAATCTGTCAACTTATATGCAGAAAATACCAGATCGAATTTGGGTGACCAAAATATGTCCAAAAATTATAAAAATTTACAGAGAGCATCTTTAGGACATTAGGAACAAGTTTCATTTTGGAAGGTTCTCCTAAAAATGTACGGATCATGGTTGAATTCACAGAACAATAAAATTGGTCATAGGAAACCCTATTTGACAGATTTTGTCAAATGAAAAGATAAACCTATATCTCGAGTTATACTCAACCAAAACTCCTAAAAATCGACGTGCACAATACTAACTTACTTGAGATGAGTTTAGAACCGAATATCCCCTTGGTGGAATCCTGGAAATCGTCCAACTCGACCCCAACAATCAACACTTCTACCGAATGCACCTATTATGGAGTTGTCGGAGGAAATTCTCAATTCTAGGACAAGGGATTCGAATCTAAG
This sequence comes from Hygrophila difformis, assembly GCA_030278955.1. Taxonomy (NCBI): domain Eukaryota; kingdom Viridiplantae; phylum Streptophyta; class Magnoliopsida; order Lamiales; family Acanthaceae; genus Hygrophila; species Hygrophila difformis. Next base: position 34,011,969 of record JAOANR010000011.1, on the reverse strand, counting down.
ACCAAGGAAATGAAGTAGAACTCTTACCTACACGTAGGAGAAAGGTTTGGACCACTTGAACACGTCCACACTCCCTGGAAGGATGATGAACAACTCACAAAACTCTCACTACTCTCTCTTGAACTCAAATTTCGGATGGGATGCAAATGAGTGCAATGGAGGCTGAGTAGGGGCTATTTATAGAGGGGTAATTGCTCCAAAAGCTGCCATGGGGTAGTGGGAATGTGAGGGAACAATTTCTAACCCATAACCCCCGAATTAACACCCCCAAACCTCATCCATTTCCCCCACTCCTCTCATAGCTCCATAGGATCCTCCAAGGTGTGTTGTGTGAGCTTAAAGACTAAGTTTGTGGGGTGTTAATGCTTCTCAACCCAATCATAACCCCCCCACAACGTCCACAAGATCTGATGATTGAATTCAAACCAATTGGAGACGTGCAAAACGAAAATCAATGCAAGAATCCACTTGTAACGCCTGCATAACAGGTCTGCTGCTGGTGGCGCGCTGGTGGCGCGCCCCGCGCGGGCACCGCGCGGCAACCAGGCAGCGTTTTTTTTTTCATTTAATATTATGATTTTTAATCTCTTAAAAATCATAATATGAATTATCCGAGATTTTTGGGATAATTCGATACCTCTATCCCGAGTCGCGATTATCCGAAATATTTAATTCCGTTCTCTCGGAATTAATTCGATTTCGATAAATAAATCCAAATTTCTTAACTTTCGGATTTTAAAACCTGATGTCGATTTCTCGGATATTACAATCAGCATGCAGCGGACTCATATACAGACACACTCCGGAGCCTCGGGTAACCCATCACGGATACACCCAAGAGTATAGACTTATACATGCAACAACGCCGTTTTGGCACAATTTATCAACAATGCCGTCTTGGCATATTTAGAGGGGGAGGCCCCGCAAGACACATCCCTAGTGCATTAGCCCTCTATCAAGTATGGCATCTTACTCAAGTCAATAGTGCACAATGGATTTAAAAGAGTTTCACAATTTTCCACATAATATCCTCTTTAAAAGAGTTTTCAACAATTTTACGGGAGTAACCTCATAAAAAGGGCATTCAATAATGCCAAATATCATTTCAACATTTAACTCCCATATCAATATCTCATAGATATGAAAATATCATTTCATGGATCTCAAAATCCAACAATTTCTCATTTGGACCAAAAATCAAGTCCAATGTCGCAGTTTACGCCAAGTCAGTTTAAAAATTCATATGAAAGGCGATTGCTATGAAATTTAAACTGTAGATACTCAACACATAGTTGAACAAGTTTTATGTTTTACACTTTTCAAAATAATGTATGGAAATATTTCAAAAATTGAGTTCTTTTCAGAACATGTATTCTGCCAGAAATTCAATAATGATTCTATAATTTTCAACAGGTTTTAAAAATAGTAATTCGCGACTGAAAATTCTAAAATTTTACCACAAGGTAGATAACACATAGATAAATATTTTTTTATGAAGAAACCATTTGGCTTTGAGACACTTAAGACCTTCAAAAATGTGGATTTCAGAAAACACTATTATTTCTTAGATTTCAACAAAAAGAGATTTCAACCTTTCGATAAAGCGGATCCCATAACTTTTTCATACAATTTCTAAAAATTATAAAAGTTTCCAGAAATATACTCAACTCAATAAGGAACAAGTTTTATGAAGGAACCTTTGAGGGATATTGAACCAAAATAGTTTAAAAAGATTGATCTTTACGTAAACGAAAAACTGACAGATTTTGGTATAATGGGAAAATTCTAATTTTGTACTCTTAAAATATGGATTGAGATCTCCAAAACTTGAAGTAGAGAGTGTTAACTTACTGAATTGATGTATAAGAGCAAGGAGATTCAAAGATAATGGCCGTTATAACACAAGATTCGCACCACAAATTACGGGTTTCGCTGAAATTCGACAAATAGAGGAAAATCAATTTATAGTATAAAAATAAAAGATTTAGATCTCTAAGATACAAGTTTCAAGGATGATATATTACTAACCAAGTGTTGAGAAGAGTTAGAACTCTTAGAATGATGAAGGTTGCCAAGCCTACAAAAGTCCACAATCCTTAAGATATGCTCACTATGTGAGAGAACTTTAAAGAATAAAATGGGTAGTGAATTTGGCTAATGAGATGGATGAGATTGGTGTGTTTGAAGGCTAGAAACTCCCTCTATTTATAGGCTAAGATTTGAACAATTGAACATGACACATTGTGAGAGTGATTACAACCTCACCAATCATCCAATTAAGTGTGTCTTGATCAATAATGGTTAGAGTATTTGTATCCACTCATTTGGTCCTTATAGCCTAACAAAGAGGCTATTAATTTGGGAGGCTATTAATTTTGTCCATCATGTTGTCTATTAACATAATGGTTTGCCTATTATGGAGGCTATTAATCTTAGTGGGTTCAAGAGATAATTGATCACCTTTCTTTGCTAGCCATTCATCCAAGACACTTGTTAATCATGTTGATTTTTCATCTATTTGTTTAGGAAGAAAATTTCTTGCAATTGCTTTTAACCTTATATTTGTGTAAGTAGTGTATCATGAAAATGATTGAAGTATTAGCTTGTCTAGAAAAATCATTATTCTTGCCATTATTTAGTGGCATGCATTTATACTCAATGAGTTGGATATGATAATATAATATTTATTTATTTATTTCAAGTATTGTATTTACACTACAAGAAAAAATCCAATTACCGACCCCAATTACCGACCACCACATTACGGGTCGGATTTACCGACCCCAAAGTGGGGTCGGTAAAATTTAGCCATTATTGGGCCCAGTGATATTTGAAAACCAAAACACCGACCATAATTAATGTTGTCGGCATTACCGACCCCAATTGGGGTCGGTAATTGTTACCGACCCCATTACCGACCCCAATTGGGGTCTGTAGGTTTTTTCAATTTTTTGTTAAATTTTTTCCATTATTTTATTATTTAGTTTATATTTTTATTAAATATTTATTTGATTATTTATATAATTTAATTATTTATTTATTTGGGCCAATTAATTAATTATTTATTTTATAATTTAATTATTTAATTATTTATTAATTTAATTACTGAATTAATATTTTAATTTAATTAATTTTTTTAATTTTTTTTATTAAAAATAATTTTAATTTTAATTTTTTTATTAAAAATAATTTTAATTTATTAATTTAATTTTAGTTTATATTTTATATTTCTATTCAATTAACTACAAAAAAAAATTAAGTTAGCAACCGAAATTTGCGATCGAACATATTGGGTGGCTATTACCGACCGAATTAGCGACCGAATTATTCATATTGATTATTGAATTTTATATTCCATATGTTATTTTTTAATTTTTAATTATGAAATTTAATATTTTTATAAATTTTTTAATTCAATTAATATTTAATTATATTGATTTCTGTTTTCTTAAATTTAATTAGCGATTTAATTAATTTTACCCATTTAGTTAATGAATTATTCTACAACTTATTTAATTAATATCAATTTTTATAATATTTTTTAAGTTATTAATTACATATTTTTATATAAAAATATTATATATATTTAATAAATTACATATGATAACATGAAAAGTTGTGTATCCGGATAGCACGCGCGTGGGTGAGGAATGCACCTCACCTGGTTTCGAATCCTCTCTACAGCATTTGGGGGAGAATTAATATATATGACACGTGGCGGGTTTCCATTGGTGGTGCGTAGGGCTAGACCAGCGGTTAGGGTTGTGGCTAGGTGGTGCGAGGTTGTGGGTTCGAGCTCTCCTGAACACATTTTATTTCATATAAGAAATTTACCGACCCCATATTGGGGTCGGTAATGGGGTTGGTAATTTCAGGTCCTCGAGGTCCCTATACCTCGCTTACCAACCCCAATGTTGGTCGGTAATGGAGTCGGTAATTTTACCGACCCACATGGGGTCGGTAATGGCGTCGGTAATCTCCCGACCCCCAGAATCTTTGGTCGGAGCCAAATTACCTACCATCAATTTACCGACCCGGGATTGGGGTCGGTAATGGGGTCGGTAAACCCCTAGACGACCCGTAAAACCTAGTTACCGACCCCATTTTGGGGTCGGTAAAACGAAATTTTCTTATAGTGTTATATTAATGTGCTTTCAAAAAGATAATAATAATATACTTGCATGGTTTTATTTTATTCATAACAATACTCAAACCACAAAGTCTTCATGTCATCATCAAATAAAAGTTATAATCTATGAATATATTTTCTTATATATAAAAGTTAATTCTCATAGATTCACATAAAAACTCATACTTTTATTTTTATAAAAATTTATTCCATAATGAATAACAAAGTACTTAAAATATTCACATACTATCATCATAATAATTTTCAAGACCAATGTGTATATATATAAAAACTTATATATATAATTTAAACAATAGATTTAAAAAATATTCCATAAACTATATAATTCTATTACCCTTGATATTGAAATTCATATTTCTTTTGGAAAAGACAAATTTACATATATAGTTTTTCAAGTGTTGTTTTGTAGAAAATATCAATATAGTAATTCTTTAAGCAAGTGGTTAAATATTTAATAAAAGTCTCTTTAGTGAATTACAATTATTTCGGGTAATTTCTATGGTATTACAATCCACCCTCCTTAAGAATCAACTTCGTCCTCGAAGTTTTAATGAAAACTACTATGGCAATCTAATATGCGGAATATAAGATAAAAGTTAATGGAAAAGAAAAAAAAAATTAGGAGATTTTGAACATACCCTATCAAGATTGTGTCGGGTGGTTACAAAATCAATCCTTTTTTTAAATTTTATTACCAAAACAGTCCGCTACAAATGATAATTATGTCCAAATCAATCCATTTTTCATTAATTATGCCCTAATTGCTGACATGGAAAATGTTTAAATTTAAACCTAACACGTGGGCATAATATTAGTCATTTTTCTTTTATCTTCTGTCAATTCAATCCTAAACTTTTATTTTGTTTCATTTAGTCCTCTACCCAAATCGCTCAATTTTATATTAATTGGCCTCCAACCTTTTAAATTATTTTATTTCAAGCCGAGAACCTTAAATTTTTATTATTATTAGTCTATTTATCAAATAAATGCCCAACATGCTTCCATAAATAAAATTAAACACCAAACCTCATACATACATTGTGTTTGACTGTCTTATTACCGGGTCTTCTAAGCTTCGGGTACGCATTCCCTCCAACCACCCGACCACAACCGATGGTTCATTGGTTCTGGTTTCCTTCAGCAACAATCACCACAATCCTACTTTATTTTCTACCTTAGAATGTAGTAAGGTTTGAGTAAATAATTTAATTTTATTTTTGAGTAAATGATTTAATTTTAATTTTTGGAAGGTTATGGATCCAGGAAGCCTGGACATTAATGTAACGTCCCAAAAATTTATAACCAAATTTTCGCGACGCTACCGCCGTACTACACCACCTAAATTGTTGGTCAATCAACTAAAGCTTAGTAATACGAAGTTGGGTACCTGTAAAATCACAAAAATAAACTCCAATAGGCTCCATAACATAGATGACATAATAATCATATCCGGGAGACACTCCCTGAACCCACATAATAAGTCAACTAGATTAAGACTCCATAAAACATACTCTAAGTCGTCATAGCAGACTACGACTCCAATTATTTAACATACGACATAAGTCACAATACATAAGTTTGGAACAAAACACGGCATAGATCACTCATCCCTGAATGTCCCATCGTGCCCAGCATCTGCCTCAGGAGAATCTATAAAATAAACAAGCAGGGAGTCAGTACGGGTACTGCGCAAAGGAAAGAATAATGAGGACGGGGATTACATCAACAAACACAAATATATAAAAACAACGTTAATTTATAATGTAAATAAAAGAAATGCAAACCATTACATCGACCCATATCGATGCTTCAACCACTGCAATCACAAAAAATGTTATAATATGATGAAGTGAATAATATGACCTATATGCCTATGTGTCCTAAATGCAACATATAAAAATGTCTAACGCGTTTCCTAATAACAATGGTCGACAAACATCATTGGCGAGAGGACACCACCCTCTCCCATACACGATGAACTACTCGTCAACATTGCCGCCGCCGCGGACGAACGGTCTACACAGGGCCAATAACACAAGTGATGGAGCCGGATAATCTACAGTGACCAGAGCGCACGTCTAGCGGGTACATGCACATGGTACATCCCCAATTGCCAAACATGCCGTAGCATAACACAATACAACCGAGGTATACTACCTCACACATAAAGATCAACAATAGTAATATGAATATAAATTTCATATTAACAAGTTTGACATTTCATTTTAACACCACTTTCCCACTTGTTCATTTAATAAAATAACCATAGTATACTTCGAACATGAACATTGCAAAGCTCATTTGTCATGACCAAGATTCTCGTACCAAGGGAAATTTAACATCTACACAAAATTTCACTTATTTATCTTGACTTCAATTTTCCATAGTTATCACCATTCACTAATCACTACCATAATTCAATTAGAAATAAAAGACAAGTTCGGGCACCACTATGAAAATACTCACTCACTTATTTGTCTCTTTTTAGCTTTAAATCTGAAATTTAAAACAATTACACACTATCAAACTTACCTACTTCATCCGCCATAAATTGTAGCAATTTAACAAGCAACCAACCGGGCAAGGGACAAAGCATAGATGGACCAAAACACAAAGAAAAACAAAGCAGCAGCCTGCACAGGTGCGCTGGTCCGTGCGGCCACTGCGCCGCTGAGGCAGGGGCGACCTGTCAGCCCCCTCCCGGACGCCCCTCGGAAATTGGCTCCAACTCCGGCCAACTTCCGGCCACCCATTACAAACTAAACATTATCTACTCCATTGCCTTAGTTTGGTAGCTTCCAAACTTCAATTTGTATCCTCTTCAAGCTCCAATTTGATTCTTCCAAAGATCTACCAAATTAAACCAAATGGATCAATATCTCTTATCCATGAGTTCTACCTTCCAATCCTTAACCCAAGGGACAAAATCTGAAAATTCCCCTCCAAATTTTGCTAGACAATAACTTACCTTGCACATGCACAATAGCTCCTCCCTTGATTTCCTCAATGCAAGCTTCAATCTACATTTTAATTCAACTTCAATAATCTTCATCCTTGAACCATATTCTTGATAAAACAAGGAATTTAGGTGGCTCATCTTAATACCCTAACATTCTCCACTCCAGGTGCTTCAAGGTTGAGCAATTTCTTCAATGGAGAATTTCTTGTTTCCCCAACCCCTTGTTGGGAATTCACCAAATAACTTCACAAGTTCAAAATTCACAGCGGACACTTAATTCCCAAGTTGTTAGAATTTCGCAGGAACATTAACAAAAACAAGCAAACAAGAACACAAGGATTTACGTGGAAAACCCTTCCAATTCGAAAGGTAAAAACCACGAGGCTCTTGAGCCTATCTCAAATCCACTATCACCAAAAGAGATTACACAAAGTCTGCCAAATCACAACCAAAGATGTGGCCTTACAACAACACAAAGTCACCACAATCTCAACTTCACCAAGACACCAAAAACAAAAAATGAGAACACAATCTGCAGCACCGAACAGGAAATTATACAAAAATTTCTAACCATTAAAATTCGATCTCCACCGTACAAAATGAAGAACAAGATGTCCCGCACCTGCTGTAAAAATTTCAGCCCGATCGGAAAAGATTTGGTTCACCGTTTGGCCGGAAATCGAAATCTGGACGGAGAGGTTTTCTGCTGCATTTCTTCTCTGCTGCTGCTGTTTTGCTCTGTATTTTCTTTCTATGGTTGCTGTGCAATATGGAATCATTGTTGATAGCTTCTCACACATTGAAATTGCCGTGTCTCATTCAATAATATTGGCAGCCCACCTTTCAATAAATGTGGGCATAGTTGGGAGGACCCAACAAATCTCCCCCTCCTCCCGACTATGTGGAGGAACTTGTCATCCCGACAAGTGAACATAAATTTCCATCTTGGTACACATTTCGTAAGCATATCAGCTCCATTCTCATCTGTATGTACCTTCTCAAGGTATATCGATTTCTCATCCAACACATCACGCAACCAATGATATCTCGTATCAATGTGTTTAGACTTTGAATGAAAGCTAGGATGTTTACTAAGATGGATAGCACTTTGATTGTCACAAAGTAAGGCATACCTCTCTTGAGCATACCTCTCTTCACCCAAAGCATTTCCTTGCAAGCTCAGTAGCTGCAATAAATTCAGCTTCAGTTGTTGACAACGCAACACATTTCTGCCTTCTAGATTGCCAAGAGATTGCTCCCCCTGCAAAGACAATCACATAACCTGAAGTGGATTTGCGAGTATCAATATCACCCGCCATATCAGCATCAGTGAAACCACGAAGAACTAAATCTTCATTTCCAAAGCAAAGTTTCAAATCTGATGTACCACGAAGATATCTCAAGATCCACTTCACAGCTTTCCAATGTTCTCTTCCAGGATTTGAGAGAAAACGACTTACAGTGCTCACACCATGGGCTATATCAGGTCTTGTACACACCATTACATACATCAAACTTCCAGCTGCTGATGAATAGGGAACATTTTCCATATCTTTCTTCTCTTCTTCAGTGGAAGGACATTGAGAAACACTCAATTTCATGTGTGTTGCCAATAGAGTACTAACAGGCTTAGCATTTTCCATATGAAACCTTTGAAGCACCTTCTGAATAATTCTCTTGAGATAGCCAAAGTTTACCAACTTTTCTATCCCTCAAAATTTTTATGCCAAGAATTCGATTTGCAGCTCCCAAATCCTTCATAGAAAAGCACTTGCTCAACTTTTGCTTCAGCTCCCTAATTCTTGAAATACTCTGACCAACAATTAACATGTCGTCAACATAGAGCAGCAAGATAATGAAATCATTTTCTGAGTACCTCTGCATAAATACACAATGATCAGAATTGAGCTTTCGATAACCATGTTGTTGCATCACTGACTCAAACTTCTTGTACCGTTGTCGATGAGCTTGTTTCAAACCATATAAGCTCTTTTCAATTTGCAGACATAATCTTCTTTGCCCTGCACTTGAAATCCCTCAGGTTGCTCCATATAGATATCTTCATCTAAATCACCATGAAGAAATGCTGTCTTCACATCCATTTGTTCGATCTTCAAGTCAAGACTTGCAGCCATAGCTAACACAGATCAAATAGAAGACAATTTAACTACTAGAGAAAAGATTTCATCAAAATCGATTCCTTTTCTCTGCTTGAAGCCTTTAACCACCAACATTGCTTTATATTTTTGTGTCAAAGAACCTTGTTTTTGCTTCAGCCTATAAACCCACTTATTTTTTCAGGGCTCTCTTTCCTTTTGGTAATTTCACCAACTCAAAGGTATCATTATCATAAAGAGACTTCATCTCATCTTTCATAGCATGCAACCAATGCTCTTTATCCACACTCTCAATTGCTTCATCAAAGCATTCAGGTTCTCCTTCATCAGTTAAAAGGACACATTCACCAGGCGAATATCTAGTAGACTGTTGTCTATATCTTGTAGATCTCCTGCGAAGAACCTGTTGAGTATGATCAAAATCATCATTGTCACCACCCATAGAGTGTTGTGCACCATCACCATGATCATCATCTGCCTGATCTTGTTGCATATCATCTTCTGTATCATCCCCAGCTGGCGATTTTGTTATAGGAACTGGCTCAACATCTACAAATTCATCTTGAGCATGAGAATCAGATTTCTGCAAATCTTCAATTGTTTGATTTTCCATAAACACAAAATCATGACTCCTTACGAGCTTCTTTGTAGCCGGATCATACAATCTATAGCCAAACTCATCTTGACCATAGCCCATAAAGATGCACGGCTTGCTTTTCACATCAAGCTTTGATCTCTCATCTTTTGGAACATGAACATAGGCTTTGCAACCAAATACTCTCAAATGATCATATGATGAATTTTTACCTTTCCAAACTGCATCTGGAACATCTCCATTAAGAGCAACTGTGGGAGTCAAATTTATCACATGTGTAGTTGTCAATAAAGCTTCGCCCCAAAAGGTCTTAGGAAGTTTTGACTCGCCAGAAGACATCGAACTCTCTCCAATAATGTTCGATTCATTCTCTCAGCTAACACATTCAACTGAGGTGTCTTTCGAGGTGTCTTTTGATGTCGAATCCCCTGTTTCCTGCAATAATCCTCAAATGGTCCACGATACTCTCCCCCATTATCAGTACGGATGCACTTCAACTTTCTTCTAGTTTGTCTTTCAACTAAAGCATGGAAATCCTTGAATTTATCAAGCACTTGATCCTTTGATCTCAACACATAGACCCATAGCTTCCTGGAATGATCATCAATGAATGTCACAAAATAAGATGCACCACTAAATGAATGTACCTTCAACGGACCGAAGACATCTGAATGCACCAAGTCCAGTAAATTCTGCATTCGTCGAGGTTGATGAGTTTTGAATGAAACTCGGTGTTGCTTTCCTGAAAAAACAATGTGGACATTTCTCCAAATTTGCATTATTCAATCCAGAAATAGCATTTTTTCTCACCAAAATTTCGAGGCCTTTAGCACTTATATGACTCAACCTCCTGTGCCATAATTCAGGGGAATTTTGCTTCTCCACCAGGTTCACAGCATCACTGGAAACTGAAGCTTGCAACGAATATAAGTTTGATCTCAGTATCTTACCTTTAGCAACCACAGAAATTATTTCCATAACCATCTTTATCAAGTCTCCCAACAGAAATAAGATTCATACGAATATCCGGTGCATGTCTGACATCCTTCAATCGCAATGTAGATCCATTGGCTATCTTCAAACAAATATCACCTGTGCCCACAACTTCAGATATACCATTATTTCCCATCCTTAATGAACCATATTTACCAGCATTTTAAGTAGAAAGAAATCCCTTCTTGATGTGACATGGACTGCAGCACCTGTATCAGCAAACCAACTAACATCAGAGGAAATTGTATTCACTGCATTTTCATCAAAGACAACAACGAGATCATCCTTTGTAGTCGTGGCAACATGACTAGCATCATCAGACTTTCCTGCACCTGCATTCCTGTTATCATTCTTCCACTTGAAGCAATATTTCTGGATATGGCCTTTCTTGTGACAATAGTGACACTCAACATTCTTGTATCGAGATTTGGATTTGCTCTTTTGTCTGCCCTTATCAACATTTCTGGTTTTCTGTCTCCCCCTATTCTCTGCAACGAACAACTCATTCTGTGAAGATGATGAACCTTGAGTTTTTCTTCTCATCTCCTCATTCATGATTCCACTTTTGGCATAATCAAGAGTCATTGCACCATCAGGAGTAGAATTAGTGTATGACACCCTGAATGTCTCCCACTTAGCAGGCAAAGTATTTAGCAACCATAATCCAAGAATCTCATCATCGAATTTCACTCCAACATTTGACAATTGATCCAACAACCCCTGGAACTCATTCACATGATCAACGATAGGAACATCTTCCTTATACCTCAATTGTATTAATTGTTTCAGCAAGAATAACTTATTATTCTCTGTCTTTGAAGCATAAAGCTTTTCAAGCTTATCCCACAACGTCTTGGCATGTGTCTCATTAGCAACCAAATTTAACACATTATCATCGACCCACTGTCGAATAAAACCACACACCTGTTGATGCTCAAAAGCCCAATGCTCATCTGATTTAGATTTTGGTTTCGAAGTAGCAAACACAGGTAGATGCAGACTTTTTACAAATAGAAGATATTTCATCTTCCCCTGCCATTTGTGATAATTCATCCCGTTCAACAAAATCATCATGCTTGTGTTAATTTCCATAATTCTAAAAACAACAATCGCTCTGATACCACTCTGTTGGGAATTCACCAAATAACTTAACAAGTTCAAAATTCACAGCGGACACTTAATTCCCAAGTTGTTAGAATTTCGCAGGAACATTAACAAAAACAAGCAAACAAGAACACAATGATTTACGTGGAAAATCCTTCCAATTCGAAAGGTAAAAACCACGAGGCTCTTGAGCCTATCTCAAATCCACTATCACCAAAAGAGATTACACAAAGTCTGCCAAATCACAACCAAAGATGTGGCCTTACAACAACACAAAGTCACCACAATCTCAACTCCACCAAGACACCAAAAACAGAAAATGAGAACACAATCTGTATCCCCGAACAGGAAATTATACAAAAATTTCTAACCGTTGAAATTCGATCTCCACCGTACAAAATGAAAAACAAGATGTCTCGCACCTGCTGTAAAAATTTCAGTCAGATCGGACAAGATTTGGTTCACCGTTTGGCCGGAAATCGAAATCTGGACGGAGAGGTTTTCTGCTGCGTTTTTTCTCTGCTGCTGCTGTTTTGCTCTGTATTTTCTTTCTATGGTTGCTGTGCAATGTGGAGTCATTGTTGACAGCTTCTCACACATTGAAATTGTCGTGTCTCATTCAATAACATTGGCAGCCCGTCTTTCAATCAATGTGGGCATAGTTGGGAGGACCCAACACCCCTCAAGACCGATCGGTAGAAACAAGGAATGGGAAAATGAAGACTAACTCTTGACCACTCATCTCAAGTAGGGGCTGCTGGGCCGGGCTGAAGTGATTGGGCCGGGCCCAGTTCGGCCCAATGGGCTCAAACTCTTATTAGTTTAAACAAGTCCTAATACTAATTCTAGCTATGACCCAAATAGTGTTCTTGCATCTACTCTTGTTTTAGGCCTCTTGAAGACTTCCTCAAGCCTAATCCAACAAGAAATTAAAGTTAGGAGACTTAATCGTAATTAGTTAAATTAATTTACAATTTAATTACTCGGGATGTTACAATTAAAATCCAGACTATTTTTTAATATTTTTAATAATATTTGAATAATATTTTTAATATTTTTTCTATAAGATCAAGGCTTCTTGTATCCATAACCTTCCAAAAATTAAAATTAAATCATTTACATAAACTTTACTACGTCTTAAGGTAGGAAACAAAGTAGGATTGTGATGATTGTTGCTGAAGGAAACCAAAACCAATGAACAATCAGTTGCGGTCGGGTGGTTGGAGGGAGTCCATGAAGCCCCGAAGCTTGGAAGACCCAGTAACAAGGCTGTCAAACCCAATATATGAGGTTTGATATTTTATTTACGGAAGTATGTTGGTATTTATTTGATAAATAGACTAATAATAATAAAAATTTAAGGTTCTGGGTCTGAAATGAAATAATTTAAAAGTTTGGAGGCCAAGTCATGTAAAAATGTCTGATTTGGGTAGAGGACTAAATGGAACAAAATAAAAGTTTAGGACTGAATTTGTAACACCCAGATTTAATTAACCCAAAATTAATTTAATTAATTTAATTAATTGTGGTTAATTATGCATTCTTTTTGTAGGTGTGATTTTGAATGAAGTGGAACAATAAGTGGGTTCGAACCCACATGAGAATAAGAGCTCAAGTGCTCAAATGGGTGCAATATGGTCAAGACAAGTGGTGCAACCCATTTTCGGTCCTGACCCACACCTTATGACCCAACCCGGGTCCACTTGAGTGCTACATATCAGATTTTGGACTTGGGAAAATTCATTTCCACCCTTCACACCCCCAAATCCCGTCACCCTCTCTAGGAGAAACTAGGGTTCTTCAAATTTGAAGAAAAATTGTGCTTTCTTGGTTAAATCAAGTAAGGAACCTTTCATATGACTTAAGGTAAGCTTGTTTTTTTTTTGATTAATTGCATATTTCCATGGTTTTTTAAGTGAGTTTTGGGAGCTGTTTTAAGGATGACGAAATTGGTGCTTTTGGGTTGGATTTTTGTAGTTGTGGGTTGATTGGTGGCTTGAATCTTCACCCTTGGAGATTAGAAAAGTTTTGGGAAGTTGAGGTAAGGGATTGTTGTTGTGGTGATTGAATTTTGATGGGAAATTCAAGTCTAATCTCTTACATGTCATGTTTTGAGCTTTAGTTGGGATTATTGATGGATTTGGGGTTGATTCTTGTAATGCAGCTCATTCTTGGTGTTTGGAAGCTTGGGGAGCTGTTAATTGAAGTATTGGGACACCAAAAATCCCAGGCAAGAGTTGGATTTAGCTCAAAGTGGGGGAAAGATGGGAGAAGAAAGGGAAGAGAACGCAGAACATCATTCCCTGTTCTGTTGGTGCCCAGTCGGGGCGCCGCATAGCCTTTTCGGCGCCCAGAATCAGCCCGGGGTGCCAATTCGGTGCCCCTGTTTTCCAACCTGCTGACCCAGGCGCACCATGCCTGGGTGGCGTCTGAAATCAGCCTTAGGCGCCAGTGTGGCGCCTCTGGGTGTCACCTGCGTGCCCGATATGTTGTTTTCTACCATTTTTCGATCCCTTTCGTGTTTCATCGCTTCTTACATGTTCCTATGCCTCGAGAAATTTTTATAACTTGTCTAAGAATTGTTGGAACACAATTTTTGGTTATTAATATCGGATTTGAATAATCCACCATGCCTTAGACTTTGAAAGAACACTATATGTTGGTATCTAATGATAGTGGTAATGTTGCGAGCTGATATGTGGGGTTTGGCTAACCCAGGGAAATGAACTTTAGTCGTTGGACTTGTGATATATGAATATATGCTTTCGAATCTTGGGATTGTGCATGTAAATTGTGTTTATGCGATATATGTGAATTTATGCTTTCGAGGATATAAATCTCATGTTTATGCTTTCGAGTTGTTAAACTGGGCATACTTGATTATTTGATTTTGGGCATATATATTGTGATGATTATGTGTTATGCTTTCGAGAACTTAGTTCTGGGCATGTAAGCTTTCGAGAGTGAGATGCTCTGGTCTCTACCCACTGTCCGTGGTTTGATCCTTGGGGATGCCACTCCGTAAGTCCACTTACTCCTTTATACATATAGTGTCCACGGCGGGGGCACTGTAGGCATCTCTTTCGACCATTAAGGAGAGGTGTATCCTTAGTGGGAAAGAATGCCATCCATGGTAATAGGATGCGCGCTAGACATCTTTTGTGCTGCATCAGGGTAGATAGGCACTTAGGTTATTGCATTCCGTTCATCATTCATATTATTATTATCTGTTTTGCAGTGTATGACGTGGTTGAAGTACCGGTATGAGACGGTGTGATGTTTTAATTATGTATTTAATTATACAACTATATAATCTATTATTACTGTGCTAACCTTGTTTCCCGTTTGCCCAGCTGTTCCTACTATTGCTCAGTACTTAGGTACCGACACCTTGCGTTTTGTTTTTCTTATAGATACTCCCGAGGAGGATGTAGAGCCTGAGCATGATGTTAGGTTTGGGGATCAGTGATCTACCTAGAGATGCATTATTCATGTCATAGACTTATATGCTTGTTTGGATTTTATGCTCTTGTAGCATGGATTGTCTGTCTTTCCTTATTACTGTTATTGGCTTTGGTCTGTGAACCATGTGTTGTATTATTGTTATGTACTTGGTATCCTTGATAGGTCGTATTGGAACTGTGATGTCTTACTATTGTGGCTTGTAAGCCAGATACATGTTATTATGTGAAATTTTTTTTCATGGACTTACTCTGATGTCATGATTCATTGGTTATCTGTTTACCAGGCTTCGTGTTATTAATCTTAAATTGATTGGCCACCAATTTAAGAGAGGTAACACAGCAGTGACGTCACATAAATTTGATTTTAAATTTTTGGGGCGTTACATGTTGGTATCAGAGTCATGTGTGCTCTTATGTGCTTAGAACTTGACACAAGCATGTGGTGAGGTGTGCGGGGGAATGCATATGGAGTAGGATTTGCATTGAATATGCTTATATTCCTGCTTGCTTTACTTTATTTTGGGATAACTGCGTACCTTATGATTTGAGTTGTGGTTTGCGAGTCAAGCCATGATCAAACCATAGGGATATCCCGGGAGATCTATACTTGTTAATTATTATTCGGTATTACTTTATTCTTGGTTATCGAATGTTAATGAATGTTGTTATGTTTTGAGTACAGGATGCCGCCGCGCAGAGATGGAGAACCCCAACGGAGGGGAAGGCCTCGCAGGAATCCGGGGCTTGTTATTAGAGGACGGGGACAAGACATTGATGAGGAGGAGTATGTTCCTTTTGAGGAGCCCATGGATGTGGAGGAGGACTATGAGGAGGAACCAGTGCCACCACCTCCACCAGGGCCTATGCCCTTTGATCAGAACCAATTCATGCAATTCATGCAGACCATCCAAGGGATGTACCAGAGGCAAGGAACCCAGCCTGCTAACCCACCGCCCCGATCAGTGGACTATGTTCATCTTGCACGACATCATCAGCCTCCAGTCTTCAGTGAAGGATCGGACCCAGTGATTCTAGATGACTGGATCTTTCAGATGGACATCATTTTCAAGAACATTGATTGCCCCGAGGACCGGAAGTTAAGAGTGGGGAGTCAATATCTAAGAGGGCCAGCGTTGCGTTGATGGAGAGCTCGCAGGAATGAGCTCATGGCGAGGACAGATTTCACCTGGGGAGTTTTCCACAGTGCCCTTCGAGCTCATTTCTATAATCGACAGATGTTGAATGCTAAGAAGAGAGAGTTCCTCACTTTGGAACAGGTGGGGAACATGACGGTTTCAGAGTACTATCAGATGTTCGTGGAGTTGATGGGTTATGTTCCGGGATTGGTCCCCGATGAGGAAGACAGGGTGTCCAGATTTGTGGATGGCTGAAGGAAAATATACAGACTGGATTCAGTGCTCAGCATGCATCCTTATCCACCACTTATGATCAGGCACTATTTATTGAACAGGCCAGGGCAGATGCTCAACGCAATTGAGCTGGCAGACGCAGAGGGTGGACCTCAGCGAAGGCAGTCCAGGGGAGGCGGTGAGACCTCCAGATCACAGACTCATGCTCAACCTCATGCCAGGCCGGGTCTTTACTGTTGGCATTGCCAGCAGGAAGGGCATTTGAGATATCAGTGCCCTCAGCTGACGGGGCACGCCAATGGATCTTCTTCTGCAGCTCGTGGAGCAGGTGTAGCTCGAGGGCAAGGTGCCGATCGTGGACGAGGAGTTCAGAGGGGCCATGGGGGCCGCCTCAATGTCATTGAGCGGTCAGAGATTGAGGGCCATGATGACGTCATGACTAGTATGTTTTTATGGTGCAATTTCAATTGAGATTATTCTAACTAACTTCAGTCAATTGTTAGGATAGTGCCTTATGTTGTTGAATGCATAGGTACCATATTAGTTGACAATGTGCCAGCCTATGTTTTGTTTGACACTGTAGTCTCGTGTTCATTCATATCATCGGACCTCATATCCAAGCACCATATGGGGCCTTTGAGGACATATCACATTCCGGTGTCACTACCCTCCGGCGACATCATGCGGAGTGAGTGGCTGAGGCCCGACGCTTGCATAACCATAAAGGACCGGGAGTTCATTGCCGACATCGTGGAGTTGGATCTGACAGATTTCGACTCCATACTTGGGATGGATTGGCTATCCAAATACCAAGCGAGATCGCGGGGTGCCATAGATATCTATCTGCAATGATGAAGGTGAGAAAGTGACCTACTACCCTCCTAATGTTCGGGTTATACCCTCTGTGTCGTTTGCTGCATTAATTAGGAAGGGATACCCAGTATATATCTGTCATGTGCATGAGATCGTGTCGTCGGCATCCATGTCAACAGTATCACAAATTCCTATCGTATCAGAGTTTCCCGACGTATTTCCTGATGAGATACCTGGTTTTCCACCGGTTCGGGAGATAGATTTCACTATAGATCTGGTGCCAGGAGTAGTGCCTATTGCAAAGGCTCCCTACAGAATGGCCCCTATGGAATTGAGAGAGTTGAAGAACAACTTAAGGACTTGCTGGACAAGGGGTACATCCAGCCTAGCAGTTCGCCTTGGGGAGCACCAGTAATTTTTGTGAAGAAGAAGGATGGAAGTTTACGGATGTGCATTGATTACCGTGGGCTCAATCAGGTGACAGTCAAGAACCGATATCCATTGCCAATGATTGACGATTTGTTCGATCAATTAAAGAGGGCTTCTGTGTTTTCTAAGATTGATTTGAGGTCGGGGTATCATCAGATTCTCGTAGCGGAAAGGGACCGCGAGAAGACCGATTTCCGAACGCATTATGGTCATTTTAAGTTTACGGTGATGCCGTTTGGATTGACTAATGCCTCAGCAGTTTTCGTGGAATTGATGCATCGTGTGTTCAGACCATGGTTGGATGTATGCGTGGTCATTTTTATTGATGATATGTTGGTATACTCTCCCGATATACAGTCACATAAGGAGCATCTCAGGACAAATTTGCAGGTACTCAGGGAGCACAAGTTGTATGCCAAGTTGTCTAAGTGTGAGTTTTGGTTGGATCAGGTGGCCTTCCTTGGGCATATCGTCTCGGGCGAAGGAATTTTTGTGGATCCAACTAAAGTGGAAGCAGTGTTGGAGTGGACTCCACCAACCAATATCAGTGAGGTACATAGTTTCGTTGGGTTGGTAGGATACTATAGGAGATTTATTGAGGGGTTCGCAACCATTGCGAGACCCCTGACTCAGTTGTTGAGAAAAGATGTACCTTTCCTTTGGAGCGAGGATTTTCAGGAGGCGTTTGATCTATTGAAGGAGAAGGTGACAAAAGCTCCAGTTTTGGTGTTACCCGATGAATATGGGGAATATGAGGTATACACCGATGCATCTCATCGAGGGCTTGGATGTGTACCTATGCAGAATGGCAGGGTGATTGCATATGCATCTAGACAATTGAAGCCTAATGAGCTAAATTAACCGACTCACAACTTGGAGATGGCAGCGGTCGTGCATGCATTGAAGATTTGGAGACATTATCTTTATGGTGCTAAGTGTCAAATCTATTCGGACCACAAAATCTTAAGTGTCTCTACACTGCAGATAAGATGAGTGGGAGGCAGAGAAGGTGGCTAGAGTTCTTGCAAGACTATGACACTAGCATCCAGTACATTGAAGGAAAGGCGAATCGAGTGGCTGATGCACTTAGCAGGAAGGGACATACGCTGAACATTATTACCCTCCCATGGCATTTGAGGCAAGAATTGGAAAAGGAGGAAGTTGTGGCAGTCCCCTACGGTATGAAGGTGAGGTTAAATGCTATGATCGCAATGCCCTCATTACTGGAGGAACTCAGATTGAGTCAAACCGTGAGTCAAGAGATGATGCACTTAAGAGCTAAGATTCGGAAAGACGAGGCAGACTGATTTACGAACGATAGCAGAGGTGTGATCAGGCTTGGGGACCGTTTTTGTGTACCTTTAGAAGAGCAAGTATTGAAGAAAAAGATCTTGGGGGAAGCACATTGTGTACCTTACTCTATACAACCTGGAGCAGTGAAGATGTACAAGGACTTGAGACAGAGCTACTTGTGGAAGCGCATGAAGAAGGAGGTGGCCGAGTTTGTGTCTAAGTGCCTATTTGTCAGAAGGTTAAGGCAGAGCACATGCGACCTCCAGGGTTGTTGCAACCCTTGGAGGTTCACACTTGGAAATAGGAGTCTATTGCCATGGATTTTGTCACAGGACTGCCTAAAACAAGAAACAGGTTGGATACCATTTGGTTAGTCGTGGACCGATTAACCAAGAGTGTTGTGTTCATAACGATGAGATTGAACTGGAATATGCAACAATTTACTGGTGCTTACTTTCAACACATGGTTAGATGGTTTGGAGTGCCGAAGGAGATTATTTCAGACAGGGATTCGAGGTTCTTGTCAAGGTTCTGGAGAGAATTGCAAGAAGCTTTTGGTACTCAGATCAGCATGAGCACGGCGTGGCACCCTCAGACCGATGGACAAACGGAAAGGACCATCAGAACTTTGGAGGATATGTTGAGGGCTTGCGTGATGGATTTTCAGGGAACGTGTGAGGAACACCTACCTTTGGTGGAGTTCTCTTACAACAACAGTTATCACACGAGTATCCGGATGGCTCCTTTTGAGGCCTTGATGGAAGGAGGTGTAGGACACCTTTGTGTTGGAGTGACCCATCAGATCAAGCAATTATGGGTCCCGAGATCATCGAGCAAACCACTGAAATAGTGCGAGTAATCAGGGACAAAATGAAGGAAGCTCAGGATAGCCAGAAGAGCAATGCAGACTTATCAAGGAGGGACATTGAGTTTACCGTGGGCGATTGGGTACTCCTGAGAGTCTCCCCGATGAGAGGTGTGAGACGATTCAGAAAGAATGGGAAGTTGAGTCCCCAGTTTATAGGTCCCTGTGAGATTATCAAGAAGATTGGGAAGGTGGCTTATCTGTTGGATTTGCCAGATGAGGTGGGGAACGTACACAACATCCTCTATGTGTCACAATTAAGGAAATACATTTCAGATCCTGACAAAATTATCCAACCGGATGAAGTGGTGTTGGATGAGAGCTTGGAATATGAGGAGTATCCCGTGGCGATTCTGGATACCAAAGATAAAATACTTCGCAACAAGGAGATCAAGATGGTGAAAGTACTTTGGTCTAGACACAGAGTTTAAGATGTCACTTAAGAGACCGAAGATAGCATGATGGAGCATTATCCTGAATTGGACCTGGCTCCAATTCAATGAGATAACTTACTTTAATTCATACTTTTCATTCGAGGACGAATGATCCTAAGGTGGAGGGATTGTAACACCCCGATTTAATTAACGCACAATTAATTTAATTAATTGTGGTTAATTGAGTAAGATAAATGTTAAGGATTATTTTTGTACGTATGATTTTGAATGAAACGGAAGAATAAGTGGTTCAAACCCACATGAGAATAAGAGCTCAAGTGCTCAAATGGGTGCAATGTGGTCAATATAAGTGGTGCAACCAATTTCTGGACCCGACCCTCACCTTATGACCCGACCCAGGTCCACTTGAGTGCTACATATCAGATTTTGGACTTGGGAAAATTCATTTCCACCCTTCATACCCCCAAATCCCATCACCCTCTCTAGGAGAAACTAGGGTTCTTCAAATTGGAACAAAAATTGTGCTTTCTTGCTCAAATCAAGTAGGGAACTTATCGTACAACTTAAGGTAAGCTTGTTTCTTGATTAATTGCACATTTCCATGGTTTTGAAGTGAGTTTTGGGGGTTGTTTTAAGGATGACGAAATTGGTGCTTTTGGGTTGGATTTTTGTAGTTGTGGGTTGATTGGTGGCTTAAATCTTCACCCTTGGAGTTTAGAAACGTTTTGGGAAGTTGAGGTAAGGAATTGTTGCTGTGGTGATTGAATTTTGTTGGGAAATTCAAGTCTAATCTCTTGCATGTCATGTTTTGAGCTTTAGTTGGGATTGTCAATGGATTTGGGGTTGATTCTTGTAATGCAGCTCATTCTTGGTGTTTGGAAGCTTGGGGAGCTGTTAATTGAAGTATTGAGACACTAAAAATCCAAGGCAAGAGTAGGATTTAACTCAAAGTGGGGGAAAGATGGGAGAAGAAAGGGAAGAGTAAGCAGAACAGCGTTCCTTGTTCTGTTGGTACCCAGTCGGGGCGCCGCATAGTCTTTGCGGCGCCCAGAATCAGCCCGGGGCGCTAATTCGGCGCCCCTGTTCTCCAACCTACTGACCTAGGCGCACCATGCCTGGGTGGTGCCTGAAATCAGCCTCAGGCGCCAGTGTGGCGCCTCTGGGTGTCATCTGCGTGCCCGATTTGTTGTTTTCTTCCATTTTTCGATCCCTTTCGTGTTTTAACGCTTCTTACACGTCCCTATGCCTCGAGAAATATTTATAACTTGTCTAAGAATTGATGGAACACAATTCGTGGTTATTGGTGTCGGATTTGAATAATCCACCATACCTTAGACTTTGGAAGAACACTATATACGTTGGTATCTAATGATAGTGGTAATGTTGCGAGCCGATATGTGGGGTTTGGCTAACCCAGGAAAATGAACTTTTCTCTTTGGACTTCTGTATATGAATATATGCTTTCGAATCTTGGGATTGGGCATGTAAATTGTGTTTGTGCGATATATGTAACTTTATGCTTTCGAGGATACAAATTTCATGTTGATGCTTTCGAGTTGTTAAACTGGGCATACTTGATTATTTAATTATCTTGGGCATATATATTGTGATGATTATGTGTTATGCTTTCGAGAACTTAGTTCTGGGCATGTAAGCTTTCGAGAGCGAGATGCTCTGGGCTCTACCCCCTGTCTGTGGTTCGATCCTTGGGGATGTCACTCTGTAAGTTCACTTACTCTTTTATGCATGTAGTGCCTGTGGCGGGGGCACTGTAGGCATCTCTTTCGACCATTAAGGAAAGGTGGATCATTAGTGGGAAAGATTGCTGGCCATGGTAATAGGTTGCACGCTAGACATCTTTTGTGCTGTATTAGGGTAGATAGGCACTTAGGTCATTGCATTCCATTCATCATTCATATTATTATCTGTTTTGCAATGTATGACGTGGTTGAAGCACCGGTATGGGACGGTGTGATGGTTAATTATGTATTTAATTATACAGCTTTATAATATGTTATTATTGTGCTAACCTTGTTCCCCGTTTGCCCAGCTGTTCCTACTCTTTCTCAGTACTTAGGTACTGACACCTTGCATTTTGTTTTTCTTATAGATACTCCCGAGGAGGACTTAGAGCATGTCATAGAGATGCATTATTCATGTCATAGACTTATATACTTGTTTGGAGTTTATGCTCTTGTAGCATGGATTGTCTATCTTTCCTTATTACTGTTATTGGCTTTTGTCTGTGAACCATGTGTTGTATTACTGTTATGTACTTGGTATCCTTGACAGGTCGTATTGGAACTGCGATGTTTTACTGTTGTGGCTTTTAAGCCAGATATATGTTATTATGTGAAATCTCTTTTCATAGACTTACTCTGATGTCATGATTCATTGGTTATCTCTTTATCAGCCTTCGTGTTATTAATCTTAAATTGATTGGCAACCAGTTTAAGAGAGGTAACACGACAGTGACGTCACATAAATTTGTTTTTAAATTTTTGGGGCGTTACAGAATTGGCAAAAGATAAAAGAAAATGACTAATATTATGTCCACGTGTCAAGTTTAAATTTAAACCTTTGCCACGTCAACAATTAGGGCATAATTAGTTAAAAATGGACTGATTTGGACATAATTAGCATTTGTAGCGGACTGTTTTGATAATAAAATAAAAAAAGGACGGATTTTGATTTTCGGAAAAGAAAATGGACCTATTTAACCTTTTTTCTGAATTTTATTCCAAGTCTCTAAACTTTTATATTGTTAACTTTTATCCATAAAATTTTTGAATTTGAACAATTTGGTCTCAATACATATTTTTAACTCGATAACATAAATTTGCTTGAAAATTGATAGTGAATATTTATTGAGACCAAATTGTACAAAGTCAACACAGATTTGCTTGAAAATTGATAGTCAATATTTATTTAATGTAGAGAAGCATGATCGGACATTTAAATGAATCTATATTCAAATGGATTAATTTAAAAAAGAATTCAAACTTTTGGTTAAATGGTAATAAAGAGAATCTTCATTGGGGGTAACAAGGATTTCAAATATGCAATCGGAATTCAGAGATAATGACTCCTTCAAAAATTTAAAATAGGAATTTATAACCCCAGGGTGTCCCCTGCGTGCCGATTCGCTGTTTTCTTCTGTTTTTTGTTTCCTTTCGTATTTTATCGTTTCTTACTCGTTTCTAGGTCTCGGAAAATGTGTAAAACTGATCTAGGTTGTGTTAGTGCCTATCATGAGTATTGATTGAACTTAGGAGATCTACCATGCCTTAGTTTATGATGGAATCCTGCATTGCTTCTATCACTATGTTTGTGCGTCGAGTGCTGATATATGGGACGTGGCACACCCTAGGATATGTCTAACTCATGTGGTACTACTGTGAGCCGATATATGGGGTTGGCAATCCGAATACTGTATGTAGTCTGCGGACTCATAACTTAGACTTAATGTTTACGAGTCGGTATCCGACTGGAAATTGTGTAAGGTGATTGTGATCGGTATTGAATTATGCTTCGAGGATGTTAGATATCCTAACGATGTTTACAAGTCGGTATCCGACTGGGTATAGTTAGCATATATCCTGGGCATGTTGGCTTTCAAGAGCGAGATGCTCTGGGCTAGTACCCGCCATGACCGTAAGCCACTTATTTCAGCTGTTAGTGTCCGCGGCGGGGGCACTGTGGGTATCTCTTCCGACCATTAGGGGAGTGGAACCTATTTGGGGAGGAATACCGACCATGGTACTTAGGTTGCGCGCTAGACATACTTCTGTGCTGTATTTATGGTAGATAGACACTTTAGGTCATAACATTTTATCTCATCATCCATCATTCATCTTATATTGTTTTGCAGTGTATGACGTGGTTGAAGCACCGTTATGGGACGGTGTGATGTTTAGTCAATTGTTTAATTGTGCTATTTTATAACTGTTAAATAACCCCTAAAATCTTGTTCCCTGTTTCCCAGTTGTTCCTACTCTTGCTCAGTACTTTATGTACTGACACCTTGCATTTTGACTTTCTTATATATACTCCCGAAAAGGATGCAGAGCATGATCATGGTGATGGGTTTGGGGCTGAGTGATCTATTAGGGTTGCATTCCTATGTATTGACTGATGTTGTCTGGAGACTATGTTTTTAATTGTGACTTGTCTGTCATTTCCGAATATTTCATGATGTAGACTTAGTCTGTGAACCGTTTTCTGTTATTCCTGTTATGCACTTGGCACTGTGACAGGTTATGAGGAGTACTGTGGTACTGTACTATTTGAGACTTGTAGCCGAATTACTTGAGTATATTGTGGACTCTGATTCTACTTTACTCTGTTATTATACTGTGTTGGATTTTCTGATTACCAGACTTCGTGTTATTGAACTTAAATTGATTGGCCAACAGTTTAAGGGAGATAACACTGCAGTGACGTCAGCAAAAATTGGTTTTAAATTTTTGGGGCGTTACACACACACCATAGCCACAACCCACAGCCATGAAGAATACAAGAAACCAGGATCCAATAGTTTAATTGGGATTGGTTACGATGCAATTAACAAAATTCGCAGCACATCAAGGCATTAATCTCAATCGTTCATTTAAATCTAACGTTTCAAAATGTCAAGGTTATCGCTGAAAGCTACTATGTATGTTGCTAAAATATTATTTAGTCCATCGCTAAACTATACACAACTCATTTTTGAAATACACACAGCTCGTCACTGAAATATATTAAACCAAAGAATTGGGGCTTCAATTTTTATGAAGTCGCTGAAATGCACATTATCAAGTCGCTGAAAAGTACTATAACATATCGCTGAAATATACTATCATTCGCCGCTGAAAAATACAGAAAGCATTGCTAACACTATGTCTGTCGCTGAAATATATTCTAGCGCGTTACTATTACTTAACACTACTGAAATGTACATACATTGTCACTGAAATGTACTAAAATACATTTTGGAGTCATATGTCAAAATTACTTTTTTAACCTTCAAAATAATCTCAACCATTGATTTCAAAAGTCAATCAACGTTGAGAAATCGCCGTAGAACATCAAGTCATATCTCATGGTCGCACCCTAACAATTTCCATTTTAATTTCCTGCAGGGTTTAGTTAAGTTTTATTTATTTATTTTGGTAAGCATGCAGGGCGTTTAGTTAAGTTGAGGAGGAAAGTGATGTGTAATACTGTATGGAATTATAGTACTCCCCAGACACTGTCCGAATAACAATTGTTTCATTTTCACATCTGGCTAGTACTTGAATTTTTTGGGTATATAATCGGGTATCCTATCACTTGAGATTTGAGAACAGATTGAAGTTTGTATAATTTACTTTTTTTTTTCAATTCTTTTTTGTTTGATTCTTTATACGAGTTAATTTTATTTTCCCCTTTTGCTGCTTTATTCTATCATCCCGACTTGCATTTTCTTTTGAATTCCAACAAAGTCTTCACTAAAGGTAAGCGGGCAACTACGACTTCCGATTTTTTTTTTTATTTCCTTATTCCATTTAATATTTTTTAGAATTGCTAATTAAATAGTATTTTTGTATTATTATATGGGCCCAATAAAAATTTTTGCTCTGGCCCCTGAAAAAATAAAAACGGCCCAGTTTTTTGTATACAAAAGGCTCAACCTGAAACCTTGCTTGTGGTTTACCTTTGACTTAAATTTTTATCATAATTATACAAGAAAATATATAAAAGTGAGGATCTTGTTGGATTCATCTCGTTTTGTAGTTTTAAAATATTAAACTTCTAGAATTTTAATTATACAAAACTTGAGTTATTAATGATTAAAAATATATATTGAATTGCGTAAAACTCTCCAATGTTGCAACTAAAAAAAATGAAGTATATGGTAATTTTTAGACAACACTATTGTTCTATGTGGACGTCTTATTCCAAGAAAATTCGCAACCCGGCCTAATTGATCAGATGGGGTTTACTATAAGTGTTCGTGTCCATAAAAATAAGTCCAAAGTAACATCCTGATTAAACTAAAATTTATTCATAACTTCTTCAATATATTCATGAAAGAAATTCTAAAAAAATTCCAAGTGTTGGGAACCAGTTTTGAGCAAATGTGTTCACAACCGATGTCTGAACTACTTTGTTGGACCAACCTCGTCAACAGCAGACAAACTAAGTAAAGGAAGAAGAGCTGGCGAATATACTCATGAAGATCCTCCAACGGCTAGCTGATCTTCTGCCCGGATCTTGCACACGGAGTATGGAAACCAAGATCTCTTAATTCGGGCAACTCCATTCTAAGGATCCGCGTATTTATGGAAAGAAGATCTTCAGCCTTAGAATGGAGGAAAGGTGATTCTCTTCAAATAGGACGGCTAAGGGATGCATCTGTACGACGAATGAATTTACTTACACCCTTGAGCAATCGAAAGCAATTGTGAAGAGAGAATCATATTCCTTCCGTGTTCGTGAAGTTATCATTTCGAAGGAAGAAATCCGATCAACACTTCCTTGGGTGGATTGATCGATAGAGTGCTACTGTGTGCTTGATTGAAGTAGACGGATTCAATCAAGGCTTTCAAGGAGTCGTCAAACTCAAGAGCTTAATTGAAAGATTCAAGGAGGAGAGTCGCCAACAGGTTTCGACCAAGGGCAAACTTGAAGGAGGAGCCTTCAAGGGATTGAAGCAAGGTCGGGGAGATCTTCACCAAGACAGGGGGAGTGCCTTGGTTTGACAATTCAGTCCGCTTGGTGATTGGAGTTGGGCGAAACAAATCACTATTGTTTAGATCGAGGATCAAGTCAAAACAATTAGTGAATC
Source organism: Hygrophila difformis (assembly GCA_030278955.1). Lineage (NCBI taxonomy): Eukaryota > Viridiplantae > Streptophyta > Magnoliopsida > Lamiales > Acanthaceae > Hygrophila > Hygrophila difformis. The sequence goes on along the minus strand of JAOANR010000011.1, from coordinate 33,984,611 downwards.
TCCTGGATTGGTATCCCCCAGATGTAGGCTTGTGCCGAACTGGGTCAACAAACCTTGAGTTCTTTATTCTTACAGTTTATTTACTTTCCGCTGCTTAATATCTTAAACTGTTTAACGTGTCCACGAAAGGTGTTTGAACTAGTTTTCATGACTACTTAATTGGTTATCCACGCAAACGAACCTAACAATTGGTATCAGAGCCACACGCTTTGGAAAGCGAGATCCAGACGAAGAAGCATGGAAAACCAAGGCGGATCAGTAACCAGACCTCCATTGCTCGATGGATCCAACTATGCGTATTGGAAAGATCAAATGGAAGCCTTTCTCATCGCTCTGGATGAAGGGGCTTGGGATGCAGTAGAAAACCAATACCATCCTCCAGTAGAAGAAGAAGACGGTGTAAAAACCATCAAACCAAGTAGTGAATGGACTGCTGCCGAGAAGCTTGCCGCTTCAAAGAACTCCAAAGCCCTGAATGCCATTCACAATGCTCTCACAAAGGATCAATACAGACTCAACGCTGGATGTAAGGTCGCATACGATGTCTGGACTACTTTAGCCAATACCTACGAGGGTATGGCTCCGGTAAAGAAATCTAGGATCATTACTCTCGATGCTCAATTTCATAAGATTTCTATGGATGATATGAATCAGTCGGCCAATATATTGGTCGTATTCATGATCTAACCAACCAAGCCCTTCAGCTTGGCAAAGTGTATTCTCAGCAGGATATTGTAGGAAAAATCATTGGGACGCTTCCGGAAAGGTTCAATGCAAAAGTAGCCGCACTTGAACTATACAAAGACTTTGATAAATTGCAGGTTGATGAACTAATGGGAATCCTACAATCGTGGGAAATGGATCACTGCCCCAGGGGCAAGAGTAAACCAGTGGCATTCAAATCCGTGACCAAGGATGTGGATGACTCCTCCATGGAAGATCATGAGGACTATAGTGACGAAGAAGAATTGGCCATGTTGTCCAAAAGACTCAATCAGATCATCAAGAACCGTAGATCAAGATTCAACTCCTCTATGAAGAAGGATGCCGGGACATCAAACTCAAAGTCCACTCAGAAAGGCTCGAAGTCATTTGACAGAAATAAATCCAAATCTTCAAAGATTGAAGATGACAAGGAGATCATCTGCTTTGAATGTGGGGGAAGAGGACATATGAAGAACGACTGTGCCAATCTCAGACCAAAGGAGTCAAGCAAATCTTACCAAGTAACGATCAGTGACTCTGAAGATGAGAAGGAGTCCAATGAACATTGTGTAGACTATGGAGTAGCCTTCATCGGCACATGGGATTCCGACAGTGATGATGAACTCGAAGCAGGTATTGGTACCAACTCAGTCAATATGGTTTCCTCTAACATGGTTCGTTCTTTTGCTAGGGATCAGGATGAAAGCATCAGTAACTTAATGATCTCTATGAAGAAACGTTCGAGAAATTGGAAATGTCTATTGCTGAATCAGTAGAATTACATGTTGAGAATGGGAGCCTAAGGGAACAACTCCAAAGTCTCACAAACAGAAATCAGGAACTTGAAAAGGTGTCCACAGAACTGTCTGAACAGGTGAACGAACTACGTGAGAAAAATGCAGAACTCCAGAAAGAAAACAAGGAACTGGAGGTTGAAAAAGTTGACTATAAACTATGGTACTATAGTATGCTTGGAAAGAAAGATGCTCTTCACACTGAACTCACCGAAGTTCAAGACAAACTTGCCAAGGCAGAAAGCACTCTGGCAGCACTAAACAAAGGAAAAGCCAAGTTAGATGATGTAATTGCTATGGGAAGGCCGAGCAGCAACAAATAAGGCTTGGGATATCAAGCCTCAACCTCAAGAGGAGAAAAGAAAAGCAAGTTTGTGTCCGGAGAGATGCTAAGTGAACACCGAACTATCAAGAAACCATTCCATCATGAAGGAAGGAACAAATGGACAAGAAGACCACCTCCTCCAATCCCACTCAGATGCGACTACTGCAAGCTTGAAGGCCACAAAACCAAGAACTGTGGAATCTTAGTAAGAGACCTACAAACAGGAAAACCTATCACCTGGCCAGATGACAAAATCAAGATGAAGCTGATCTCCATCAAGTGCGAATGGGTTCCTAAAATTCAGAACAGATGTCAGGTTGCCTTTCTCTCACAAAAGAAGAATGTTGCGGACAAAGTATGATACTTCGACAGTGGCTGTTCCAAACACATGACGGGTGAAAGGAGTCTGCTCAAACACTACAAAGAAATTGATGGAGGATTCGTTGTATTTGGAGATGGGAAAAAGGGTGCCCTAGTTGGACAAGGCACCATTGAGAACAATGGCTCGAGGGAATTGTCTCCAATTTTCCTAGTTGATGGACTCCAAGCAAACTTGATTAGCATCAGTCAGCTGTGTGATTAGGACCTCGTGGTGCAGTTCACCAAGAAAGATTGTCAAGTGCTCAACCAAGATCAAGAATGCATCATGAGAGGTTTGCGCTCTAAAAATAATTGCTATCATCTTGTTCAAACTTGCAATTTTGGTGCAGCTGCAGGAAAAGACCACATCACACTATGGCATGAAAAACTCGGACATCTCAATTTCAAAGATCTAATCAGACTCAGCAGAATTGGGGCAGTCAAAGGTCTTCCTCAATTCAAAATTCAAATGCAGAATTTTGCAACAAATGTGCCAAAAACAAACAGCATAGGAGTTCACACAAGTTGTCCGAACACCCTGGATCGACCAAGTGTCTTGACCTACTGCACATAGATCTTATTGGTCCAATGGAGGTTGAAAGTTTGGGAGGTAAAAGATATATTTTTGTATGTATTGATGATTACTCCAGATACACTTGGGTAGATTTTCTCAGGGAAAAAGGCGACACGTTCAAAGCTTTCGAGAAGCTGTGTAATCGACTCATGACCGAAAGGGACACCAAGGTGAAACGAATTCGAAGTGATCATGGACGAGAGTTCGAAAATCAGCTCTTTGAGGAATACTGCACAATACATGGAATTAAGCATGAATATTCAGCACCAAAAACACCACAACAAAATGGAGTAGTCGAAAGAAGAAATCAAACTCTACAAGAAATGTCTAGGGTGATGCTCAATTCAAAGAAAGTGGCTGAATTCCTTTGGGCCGAAGCCGTTAACACAGCATGCTACACCATAAACCGAGTCTACTTAAGGCCAAATTCTCTTACGACTCCATATGAGATTTGGAACGGTAAAAAGACCTCGATTACTTATTTCCATATTTTTGGTAGCAAGTGTTTTGTTCTAAATGACAGGGAACATGTTGGGAAGTTTCAAGAAAAAAGTAATGAAGGAATATTTGTGGGATACTCTACCACAAGTCGTGCGTACAGAGTATATCTTCCTAAAACAAGGAAAGTACTGGAGTCCACAAATGTGACCATAGAAGATGTGGCCAGCAAGGAGGATGTTCCACCTTATGATGATGAAACTCCCAGCGGTCAGGATGATCAAAACAGTGCAGCTCAAACCACTTCTGATGACATGTCCACCAAAAGAGTCCAAACACCGACCATGGACGCCTTGTCACGAGAAGCAGAACCTCAAAAGGATCTAAATGGATGCATTCACAAGCACCATGACCCTGAAGACATTATTGGTGATGTAAATGAAAGGAGAAAGACTCGAGGGAAAAAGATCGACTTTAAAGAACTAGCTGGCTTGCACTGCTATACTTCAAAGATCGAACCCTCCAGAGTTGAAGAAGCTCTTCAAGATGAACACTGGATAAATGCCATGCAGGATGAACTACTCCAGTTTGAAAGAAATGAAGTCTGGACCCTGGTTGAAAGACTTCAAGACAAGAACATAATTGGAACAAAGTGGATCTTCCGCAACAAAAGTGATGAAAAAGGGAATATTACAAGGAACAAAGCTCGGTTAGTTGCTCAGGGCTACACCCAGGTCGAAGGAGTGGACTTCAGTGAAACATTTGCTCCTGTAGCAAGACTTGAAGCAGTCCGACTCCTACTGTCCATCGCATGCTCGCTAGGATTCAAGCTCTATCAAATGGATGTCAAAAGTGCCTTCCTAAAAGGATGGCTAAATGAGGAAGTGTACGTAGAACAACCTAGAGGGTTTGAAGACCCCCATCATCCTCAACATGTCTACAAGCTCAACAAGGCACTCTATGGATTGAAACAAGCTCCTAGGGCTTGGTACGAAAGGCTCTCCAAGTACCTGCTGGAACACGGGTTTGAAAGAGGAAGCCTGGATAAGACCCTCGTCATCAAAAGAGAAAACAAAGGAATCCTCATTGCTCAAGTCTACGTTGATGACATTGTCTTTGGTTCAACTCATTATGTGCTCAAAGACCAATTCATCGAAATCATGGGTAAGGAGTTCGAAATGAGCATGGTAGGGGAACTAACATATTTTCTTGGCCTGCAGGTTGCTCAGAAGAAAGACGGGATATTTCTAAGTCAAACCAAGTATGCCCGAAATATCGTTAAGAAATTTGGCATGGAGTCCAGCAAACCGGTCCGAACGCCTCTTGGGACTAATGACAAACTGAGCAAAGACCCCTGTGGACAAAGTGTGGACCAAAAACTCTATCGAAGCATCATTGGAAGCCTGCTATACCTCGCTGCAAGTCGACCAGACATAAGCTATGCAGTAGGAGTGTATGCACGTTATCAAGCCGATCCCAAGGAGTCACACCTAAAAGCCGCCAAACGAGTGATCAAATATGTCTCAGGGACAAGTGATCTTGGTATATGGTATTCTAAAGAATCTAATCTTTCACTACTTGGTTATAGTGATGCAGATTGGGCAGGTGATGCGGACGATAGAAAAAGCACAACCGGAGGATGCTTTTACATTGGAACTAACTTAGTTAGTTGGTATAGCAAGAAGCAAAGTTCCATCTCCCTCTCAACTGCCGAAGCTGAATACATTGCAGCTGGAAGTTGATGTGCACAATTTCTATGGATGAAGCAAATGATGCTAGACTATGAGATTGATCAAGAAATCCTCACTATACTATGTGACAACATGAGTGCGATCAACATCTCAAAGAATCCAGTCTAACATGGGAGAACTAAGCACATTGACCTTAGACACCACTTCATAAGGGATCTTGTTGAAGAATGAATAGTGTTCATACACCATGTCGGAACTACTGAGCAACATGCAGATATTTTCACTAAGGCTCTTGATCGAGAGAGATTTGAAAAATTGAGAAGGGATTTTGGTCTATGCACGATCACATAAAAATCCCTAAATTTGTGGAATAAGTTTTATTTTTTTGCAATTTCCTTATTTTATTTGAGTACATATATTTTATTACCTTAAATATTTTACTCGGGACTAACTATTTTTGTTTAGAACCTATATGCAGAATCCAAATCATTCCATGTCTAGTAGAGCACACATTTTGAATCAAATTTGAAGTTGATGTGACAGGCGCGTGAGGCAGGAACGGTTACCTGCAAACCACGTTCAAAAACGTGATGATTATGGTTATGGGAAGTTGTGATCTTCCTTCCTTCTTTAATTAAGGGAAGTTGCTATTCTCCTCAACCGAATCTCATTGTGATCGCATTACCTTAAGTGATTTCCTTCTCTCGACCTCATATACTCTCTCCTGCCCTTCTCTCTTTTCTCACAGAAACACAAATTTCTCTTCACTTGTTCTTGCCAAAAGTTTTTTCTTTCAGCTACAATGGTGAAGACACGAGGAAGCCAAGGCTCCAAATCACAAGACCCGACTCCTGCCTCAACTGCTGGAAGCAAAAAGGGGCTCTCTCCTGAGGAATCAAGCGCCAAGGGGCGAGCAAAGGCTGTCCAGAAGGCAATCATGGAGCAAACTATCTCGGAAACTCCATCCTTAGTTGCTGTTCCATTTCCTTCTTCTTCTCCATCCACTGCTGGAGAAAGGGGAACCACTGGTGGCGTTCAAGACCCGCTTGACATTCGAGCCGAAGTCGCCGGAGCCAAAGCCTTGAAACAAAAGGAAGCAGAGGTACAGAAGGCAAAGGGAAAAGCGGTTTCAACTTCAAAGACCTGTGAGAAGGCAGTTGCAAGGAAGAACGCCTCGATTAGTGAACGTGTTGAGGCTGACCTAGCCATGGCACTTGGACCCATCGATGCAATCTTAGCTGACCTCCCCAACTTGGGCGCTGACAATGCGACAGAGACAGGAGTGTCCACCAAATCCGCTGAACCTGCACCAAAAGTTGCACCAAAGGTGTCCACTGAAAAGCCAAAGAAGAAAACTCCTGCAAAGAAGGTAGTAACTGTGCCAAGTGTTCCGACCAACCCAGCACCAGTCACCACCGTTGAAGCAACCCCTGAAGAACCCCTGCAGATCACTACCATAGTGACCCAAACTGGTTCACCAAAGGCGTCCGAACCTGTCACTGAACCACTTGACGAGGAAGAACTGGACTAAGACTATGTTCAAGAGGATGCTGATGAAAGTTCTGGAGATGAATCAATGATTGACATCAGCGATGACGAAAGAGATTGTGCTATGAACGAAATCACCGAAGATATTGCTTGGACTGCCAGTCAGAAACGGAAACATGCACTGAGGAAGGAAGTTGAGCAAGTCACGGCTACCAAAGAACCAGTTCGCACTGAAGTTGTTCACACTGAGGATGAGCAGGAGGAAGAAGAAGACTATGAGAGTTCATCTGACTCTGAAGACGACCAGAATAATGAGTCCGGAGGAGACTCTGAGCACCCTCAAATCGATGCCCAGGAACCACTTGAGGGGGAGAATCCCACTGACAACCAATCCGAGGAGTTGGGATCTCAAGACAATCAAAGTGGTGAGGAAGAGTCCGATGAAGAGAGTTCCGAAGAAGAAGAGTCTGAAGAAAGAGTCGAGGTCAATGTAGAACCAGTCACTGTGCACAAAGCAGTAACCCAGCCAGAAACACGAGAGCCTACTCCACCAAGGCGTTCACCCAAGGAGTCTGAACCTAAAAAACAGACTCGTTCTGAACCTGAAGCCTCTGCTAAAGCCTCTGGATCCAAGAAAAGGAAGATTGCTGAATCCTCATCCGAGGACCATGAGCCTGAGATCATAGATGCTGGGAACGCCATTTCCATTGACTTCTATTATGAAGTGTCCAAGCACTACTTCTCAACTGTTTTGGAGAAGATGAAAGTTCATCCTGAGATTCGCTTTGCTGCAGAACGATATGAGGAGATGGGGTGGCACAAGTACCTGGAGGAGAGGTCCCTTTTGTTTTGGGGAACGGAGATCAAGCAGTACAAGGGACAGCTAGTTAGGCATTTTTATACAAACCTGAGCTCAGAAGTCCTCAACACCAAGAGCCCCTGGCTCGAACTTGGCTATGCCCATGGAGAGCTGTTTGAACTCAAAGCCAGGGCCCTGAATCGCTTTCTCCAGGTACCCCGAACTTCTCTGAAATCTGTTTACTCTCGAGGTGCAAAATTCCCTATGAACACTATTGTTGAAACACTCTCTGGAGTGGAAGGGAAAAGATTTCAGGGAAAAGGATTGAGTGCAGGAGTTCTGACACAAAGATTTTCTATGCTTTATAAATTGTGTGCTCACAATAGCATGCCAACTGCTAACCATTCTGTCGTGTCAAAAAGCATGTGTAAATTGTTGTTTGCTATAGACCAGAAATATGAGATCAATTATGGAGCACTTGTGCTTGAACAAATGCTGGGATTTGCTGGAAAAGTCAAGAGGAAGTATAACACCACACTTCCCTTCCCTGGTCTCATCTCGGAGTACCTGAAGCATCTCCACATTGATGGTAGCAAACACGATCATCCTGAGGATATTGCCGACTTCAAGCTCTCTGCCAACTTTGCCAAGAAGAAGCCAGACTTGGCTGGACCAGGAGGAAGGATCCCTGCAAAGGATGCCTTTTCCATGCTCCGTAATGACCTCACTGACCACATCAATCATCTCAAAGTGTTGGAAGCTCAAGTGCACCTGCATGTTCAATCCGCTGAAAAGATGTTTAGACAGCTTCCTGATGTCTGGTCGGATGAAGATGAGTCATTGGATACCAATCCAGAGGAGGAGTCCAGCGAGTCTGATGCTGATTCCTCTGATGCCTCAGAGTGATATGCCCTTTTTGGGCAAATTGTGTGCCAGAGGGGGAGTAAAAGTTGATCAACCATCGGTTCCTCTGGACACTTGACGGAAGGGAGTCTGCACCATTTTTGCTGCTGCTAATGAAGGGTAATTTTTTTTTGTCTGAACTATTTTTGTGAACTACTTATCACTGTTTTTGCTGGACAATTGCACAATGGCTTGTAATAATTAAATTGTGATCTTACATGCTTTATTTTATGATTATTGCCATGTGCTTACTTTTGATGTAAATGCTCCTAGAATATTTGATAGGCAATCTTGTACGGAGCATTAGTATAGTTTGTCTTGTGTTTGGCAATCATTGTAATTGGTGGTTGGGTCTCCATGGGAAGTATTTCTACATCATTGTTCTTGTGTCAATTGTTTAGACATCGGTTGAATCAACTCTTATACTGGCCCACATTCTACCAAAAGGGGGAGATTGTTGGGAACCAGTTTTGAGCAAATGTGTTCACAACCGATGTCTGAACTACTTTGTTGGACCAACCTCGTCAACAGCAGACAAACTAAGTAAAGGAAGAAGAGCTGGCGAATATACTCATGAAGATCCTCCAACGGCTAGCTGATCTTCTGCCCGGATCTTGCACACGGAGTATGGAAACCAAGATCTCTTAATTCGGGCAACTCCATTCTAAGGATCCGCGTATTTATGGAAAGAAGATCTTCAGCCTTAGAATGGAGGAAAGGTGATTCTCTTCAAATAGGACGGCCAAGGGATGCATCTGTATGACGAATGAATTTACTTACACCCTTGAGCAATCGAAAGCAATTGTGAAGAGAGAATCATGTTCCTTCCGTGTTCGTGAAGTTATCATTTCGAAGGAAGAAATCCGATCAACACTTCCTTGGTGGATTGATCGATAGAGTGCTACTGTGTGCTTGATTGAAGTAGACGGATTCAATCAAGGCTTTCAAGGAGTCGTCAAACTCAAGAGCTTAATTGAAAGATTCAAGGAGGAGAGTCGCCAACAGGTTTCGACCAAGGGCAAACTTGAAGGAGGAGCCTTCAAGGGATTGAAGCAAGGTCGGGGAGATCTTCACCAAGACAGGGGGAGTGTCTTGGTTTGACAATTCAGTCCGCTTGGTGATTGGAGTTGGGCGAAACAAATCACTATTGTTTAGATCGAGGATCAAGTCAAAACAATTAGTGAATCTCCTGGATTGGTATCCCCCAGATGTAGGCTTGTGCCGAACTGGGTCAACAAACCTTGAGTTCTTTATTCTTACAGTTTATTTACTTTCCGCTGCTTAATATCTTAAACTGTTTAACGTGTCCACGAAAGGTGTTTGAACTAGTTTTCAGGACTACTTAATTGGTTATCCACGCAAAGGACCTAACACCAAGGTAGAATTTTATACTTTCCCATGTAAAATTAATCAATATGGCTCTCAAAAAACGAAAGAACAAAAAGAATTAAGAAGATCCAGACTATAGTCGAAGAAAAAGAAAAAACCCGTCATTGAATCAAAATTAAAAACTGTTTTCACATCTTCGAAGAATTTTTTCACAAGTTTTCACAAGGTATACAACTTCGAAAACATAATAATGGCGATCAAAAACCTACACCAGTCGAAGAATTAACCCTAGCTAGATTTTCACAAGAGATTATACTTGGTGAAATTTCTTATAACATCCGCCGTGTCCGAAATATACACCATCGCCTTCGCCTTCTGCTCCGGTATTGGCAACCCGTTAAACAAGCAGTGATTCACGTCTATCAGAGCATCACGGTAGATCTCGTAGCTCCCATATTTGGCGCCAAAATGGAAGATCACGGGTTCTTCAACGAACGGGTGGGATGATTCCTCCTCCTCCAATAATATCCGAGGATGATGGTTCTTGGCCAGCGAGGAGCATTCTTGATCTGCTGCTGCTTCTTCTTTCTTCTTCTTCTTCTTCTTGTACCAATGGGCGATCATCGGGACATGACCGATCCACGTTGGCTCGTCAGTACAATTCAGTGCAGGCGCGAACGGACAAGGACAATCATCCAAGTTTAAAATGAACAGCTGGGTTGAACACTTGAACTTGAACTCGCCTCGTTGTTCTTGGCCATGGCAGTATAGATGATCAAATTTCGAGAATCAATTGTACGTGGAGATATTTCTTTTGTATATACATATAGAGCCATATATGGTAAGCATGGACGAAAGTTTAAAATAAAAAACTTTTCATATATACTATAGAAGTTGAATTTCTTGCCTTTTTTGGTACTGAATGTATGTATATACTTATAATAATAATAATAATAATAATAATAATAATAATAATAATAATAATAATAATAATAATAATAATAATAATTCATTATTATTAATGAAATTGAATTTAATTCATTATTAATAATAAAAAACTTTTCATATATAGTATAGAAGTTGAATTTCTTGCCTTTTTTGGTACTGAATGTATGTATATTATTATTATTATTATTATTATTATTATTATTATTATTATTTTATTTATTTATTTATTTTTATTTTTTGCGAAGCCAAAGGCCAGATAAAACAGGAAAACTAAAAAAGAGAAAATAAGTTCAGGGCAAAATAAGTCTAATTAAGAAAGATTAATGAAACCTAGAGAACCACACATTCAATTTGTTATTAATTTGTGACTCAAATTCTACTATATGAATAACCAAACGCGGTTGACCTGAATGGTATAGGCTCTGTCAGTTTAAGCAAATGTGTCAGATTCGAGCCTTTGTATATGCAGAATTCTGCTTTGGGAGATCCAACCCTTTAATGCCCACCAAATTCTCGAGTGATTATTCTTGGGCCATTGTGACATGATCGGATACCCGATACACACTATAAAAAATCTACTATATGAATATTTACCTTTAAAGATCAATAACTCCAAGGTGAAAAAGAATTGAGGGTCACCTACCCTCGTTCCATAATTTGTTGACCACATTATATTTGTTTTATTCACCTTTAAAGATTTTAATTTTAAATTTTTTTGTCTCCGTTTTAAATTAATTAATTATTCTCTTTATTCCAAGCTAGCTAGATCTGTTTGGTAAATCTACAGAGTTTAGAGATTAGAGTTTGGAGTTTAGAGATTAGAGTCTTGAGTTTAAAGTTTAGAGATTAGAGTTCAGAGTATGGAGTTTAATTTTACAAACTGAGAGTGGTAATATTTTTAGAGTTTAGAGTTTAAAAGTTAAAATTACATAAATGGGCTTTACTAATCATTAATTAATAAGAAATTGTATTTGCACATTTTGAACCACCAAATAAAAAATTATTTAATTTTTTAAATCTATTGTTATTAATTATAAAAATAAGATTTGGGATAGGCAACCCTTCAATGCCCACCAGATCCTCGAGGGATTAGTCTTGGCCCAATGTGGCCTGGGGATACCCGATACATGCCAAAAAATTATAAAAAAAAATATTCTTCATTATTTGCAAAATTAAGAGTTAAGTATAATTTTTTGAAATTATTTGAGTTGACATTTGCAAAATAAGATCGTTCATAATTGGAAATAAATTACGTTTTGTAAATTCTTTTAGCAAATTTATATGTATTATATTAAATAAATTACAAGAAAAATAAATTAAAAATATAAATGTAAGACATATAAACGAAATGTGTCAATCATTGAATTAATTAATAAAAGTAACAATTATTAAGGGTATTCTCATCATCTTCCTCTATTGTTTTGATAATTTCTGCCCCCACTAAACTTTGAGCTATTTGTTGTTTAAGTTGTATCATCTGTTATCTGACCTTCATCAACACATCTTCCTTCACATCGAATAATATCCTCATCATCCCCTCCGTTATCGGTACCTGCAAGCAAATCATTCGAAATAACTTTTAAGTCCAATTCACATAATTCAAAGGGATGCAACAAGTGCTATTTACAGATTGTGATGTAGCTTCATTAAACTTATGCCACACCATTCAACACCAGTCGGTGAGGAATTAAAGCGCATGGATGGTTCTTGGGTCCTGGTATTTTTGACCAAGAAGGGGACGTCTTGTCCATGCTAGAGTGCTCATCTAACACTCTTTGCATAATTTAATCTGCAATTCCTTATTAATACATTCCTTTCCCAAAAATACAAAGAAATAAATTCCAAAGAATCAACACTTAATCACGGGTTATAGTATCTGGTCATATGCAGAAAAACACAATTCATATCCCATAGACATTCCCAAGATCTTTAAGATTAATCAATCGCATATAGTATTACCCAGCTATAAAATCATGAATTAAATTGGATAAGAACCAATGATCTAAGACTAGGTGAAAAAGTTTCATATTGTTCATTCACAAGTCATTCTTCAACGCTTTGTTGAGCAAAGATTTTAAAGGAAAAAAGAGGATCCACTAAGCCTATACCAAATCTTACCAAGTTAAACCTCATGCCAGTCATGTCTAAATGCATTTAAAAACACACAGAAGCATGAAACGGTTAACAATGAAGTAAACCTCAAAAGGCTAAAAGGATAGAGTGCTAAGTACATAGACTGTGGATATCAATTCTCATTAAATGTTTAACAATGTAGAAAACCTCAAAAGACTAAAAGCATAGAGTGCTTTAAGTACATGGACCGATACACAAATTATCATTAGCAGATTGTCACATATCTACAATGATAGAAAATATGTACACTGTACAATCTCACGACTAGGTCCATCAACAAGGAACAGAGAGAAAATTTAGAGTAAATAGATCTCAGCAATGGAACATCAAAGATGTTCTGAAAATAGCATAAAGCTTAAACATAACACCTATCTATATTTGATGTCACTACTAAAAATGCAAACTCCAAAAAAATATTATGGAAACTTATGCCTATATACTTTAGCATGAGATGTTATTCTCTTCAAAGAAGACTACAGTCTATATGAATAATATCACCTAACCATTCAATGACTAGTACCAATAACCAGTAATATTCGTTCACACATTTCAATGACTAGTACCAATAACCATATTTTTAGAGACTAATTTCAAATTTTAGTCAAAGACCACTTGTTGGGCAGAATAGAGTATTAAGGCATGACATTCATGAGAAAGGAGAAAACTGGTGCAAGTGGAGATACCACTAGTAGAACAAAATTTAACAAAAAGATCAAGTGACTAACTGTCGTGTTAGTTCCATCCATTTTTTGCAAGATGAAGTAGACACCAGACGACATGAAACATAGCAAAAGGGACGAACAGGATTAAACATACTAAAGCCCTCATTGTCCCATACGTTAATCCAATTTTTCATATTTGAGTTAGGAATTTCATCAAACATGTGGTGATCATATTAAAAAATGCATCATTCGAACATAGAAAACAAACCAAAGGCTTGCCCATTCCACATCTACAGCAGCAATACGCCATATGTTTATGTTAGTACAACTAATAAATGAATACAAGAACATCAGGATCCACGCACAGCAATAATTGTTTAAATCCTTTTAGGTTGTAAGACGAAACAGAAGCAATTAAAACTACAAATTGGAAAAGTAAAATCACTTACAGGGGGTGGTGAAATCCATTGGTTTCGTCTAATCCTGTTCGTGTTCCCCAACCCAATTTGTGCGGATGGAAGATGTAGGGTTCCTTATTTCCCACGAATCGTCTTCCTCCATTTTTTTTGTGGGTAAATCTGGACACAATTAGAATTTCACACATTGAACGTCAAACTCTGAATGTGAACGCTCGAGAATCGAGCGTTATGGCGATTAGCGATTGGGGCAGTTGCGTTTTCTGGCATTTCGGAAAACAAACGAGGAGATAGGCGGTTGAGGAGAGACAACGCTGAGAATGAGCGTTGGAGAGGCTCAGACGCTGTTCCTAAACGAAGCCATGAAAATTAGTGAAAGTTACGCTAAAGCGTCTTCGAAGGAAACAAAAAAACACTAGTAAGAAAACGTTGTGCATGTGATTTGAAGATGTTGATTTCATGAAAAAAAAAATCCATTTAGTCTCATAAGTTTTTTCAATATCAAAAAACATCCCATAAATATGAATCCGTCCATTAACTACCTTTATCATCGCCGAACCCGTCCATTAACTATCCTAATCATCGCCAACCCATCCATTAACTATCCTAATCATCGCCGAACTCATCTCTCCATTAGGGTAGTTAATGGACGAGTTTGGTGATGATTTGTGAAAAAATCGAGTTCAGGGACGGGTTCGGGAATGATTAGGCTAGTTAATAGACGGATTCATCTAATTCAATATTTTTTTTTTGGATGAGCCATAAGGCCAGAAAAGTACACACAAGCAAACTAAAAGGAAAAAAAAAGGAAACAAAAAGAAGGTACAGGGGAAGGAGACATAAACACAAGAGAACGAAACACAACACACCAAAGAAACTAGACTAACTCTTCTGTTTCCCAAACCCACGAATGAAATCCGGCGGAAACGCCCACGTGGTGAAAAAATCCTCTATCACCACACCACGCTTTGTCAACCCATCCGTCACCTCTGCTAAACTAATGAGCGGAACCCGAGGTTCCAAAATAGCCACCAAATCCGGAGAATGACTCTGTAGATTATCCACCAAAATGCGTCTAGTCACATCCCCAGCAACACCTCCAATATTCCAAGCCAAAATTTTATATTTTGTAAAAAACATAAAAACTGTTGGTAAAAAGCGGGCAGACCTGGTCTAACCTAGAGCTGTAAACGAGCCGAACCGAACCGAGCTTCAAGTATTTGAGCTCTGTTCGTTGAGTTTAACGAACGAACACGAACCGAGCCAAAAATCTCAACGAGCCAATTTTCATGTTTGAGCTCTGTTCGTTTAACCTTACGAACGAGCTAATAACGAACGAACACGAGCTTAGTCGACGCAGACCCTTGCGAAACTTCCCCGTTGTGCATGCTTGGATATATCATCTACTCTGACTGGTGTCCCTAGTCCTCTGGCCATTTCATTGAGGATTATCTCATCAAAGTGTTCCATACCGAGTCCTGGAAACCTAGCCCAGACGATGGTTTTGCGAGGTGCTTCCGCATCCGCCTTGAAGTTCGGCCGCCACGGGGTGATGGTCAGATAGCTGTTGAACAAACTCCATGGCCCCCCGTTGAGTATTCTCGTTCTGTCCACCGCTCGGTCAAATTTTACCAAGAAAAAGCCCTGTTCGAGTTCAATCATTTTGAAGGTACCTTGAACCCTCCACAGCCTGTTGAGCCGTTCATGTAACGCCATGTACCCGATGTTTTTTCTCCCCAGCACCGATATGATAATGGCGTCCTCCCACGGCTTGCACAATCTATCTTTGATCTTCGGCGCCAACGTAATCCTTGGCTTAAGTCTGTCGTTGTCTATGAAATCCAAGGTAACCATGCCTTCTGTGATTCCATCGTCCTTCAGTGGAGGGGAGGATTTCTTCCCTTCTAATACCATGTCCCTAAAGGAAATCTTGGGGTTTTCATTAAAGATGAAGCTTTCTGGCTGGAGGCTAGGGTTTTCGTCGCCTGAGAGGAGGCTAGGTTTACCGTTGTCTGAAGGGAGGGGGAAAGACGGGAGCATAATTCCTAGAGAGAGAAAACCATCCAAATTCCACCTTTCGAAATTGGTTCTCTAATTCAATATTGTGGGATGATTTTGAAAATTGAAAAAATATATAGGATTAATGGGTTTTTTTTTTCATTCATGGGCCAAAAGCTCTAAATGCTTCAGCAAATAATGATTGATTACAACTTTGAGGGTTTTATATCGTTGTATACTAGTATTTTTTTTCATGTATCGGTATATTCAACCCACAGTAGACAATACTAATAAAATAAACGAATTGTCAACTTGGGGCACTTCTTTTCGATTTATTTGAAAAAATAAATGAACAAGAGGCTGCGGAGGTTTGAGAATTTGGGGCACTTCAGGTCTTCTCGATTTATTTGAAAACTTTGCCGTTGGAAGCGAAAGCCGAAAGGGGTAACTGCCACCTTGCCTCATTTAGGGTCAAGCCAACCTTGATGAGTAATTTGGGCCGGACACATGTCAGTTTAGGCCTGGGTATGCCTTCTTGATCTCCTTTCATTATTTTTCTTTTTCTTTTTTTTTTTTTTTTTTTTTTGGGTAAACATTGACACCTATGTGTCGGCAAAGGTATGTGGAAGCCTAAGCCACACAAATTACAAAGGGTGATAAAGGACATAGGATAGGAGCCAGGTGGGAATCCAACCCCGAACCTATGGTTTAGAAGGCAGAGAACTAAGAACATGACACTTGGGTCCCTTTCATTACTTTTCTTTAAACGAACCTATATTTGTTAAAATAAAATACTACTAGAAGAGAGGGGATATAAATGAGTTGGTTAAAAGTAGTCCATGCTGATGGTATGGTCCCTGCTGCAGAAAATGTGCGTGCTGGAAACAAGACCCCAAATTAGTGGGAGGAGGTTCTAAGTTGTGTGTCTGTTTTGGTAATCAAGTAATTTGATGCTATCTTTTGAGATGGGTAATTCATTCTTCCTTCCAAGTTCCAACTTCCTCTGGGTTTGTTTTGCATGTATGTTTATTTGTTATTGTGGGTTTTTTTTTTCTTTCTTTCTTTTTATTTTCCTATTTGTTACTTAATACTCCCTCCGTCCCACGAAATGTCAGTGGTTTCTTTTGGACACGGTAATTTAGGTGGTGGAGTTTAGTGGTTAAAGTGATGTGGGTATTTGTGATTAAAATTTTAATGAATTTTGACTTTATTTATAGTTTAACTTTGACTTAATATTATGGTAATGATTTAAATATAGAAAAATATTCAAGTATGGTATTATTAGAATCGTCTAGGCGTCTAGTTTTAGAATATATATTTTATATAATTTTTATTTGGACTCATTTTAAAATATGAAGGACTAAAGAAATGTAAGAGATTTGTGTAGAAAAATAAAAGTGTATTGGGAGTTGTGGAGAATAATAAAAGTGTATTATTGGGGGTTTGGCACTTACTCTAAGCGGTCGGCCCCCTATTCCTATCCTTTATTCCATTTGTAATTTGTGTGGTTTGGACTCCCACACTACTTTGGGGATATATAAGTGTCACTGTTTAAAAAAAATATATTTATATTAATTTAATTTATCAAAAAATAAAAATAAAAAATGGTCAAATTTCGCAGGATATTAAAAAGGAATACGATGCAAGTTTTGTGGGACTGCAAGTTTTGTGGGACAGAGGGAGCAGACGAGCAGTACATACTGTATATTTAAACACTTGGAATGAGTTATGATGCAAGCACCTCACAGACCGACTTGCACAGAGAGGTTAACGTTATAAATTTCTTTAAAACATACTCGTATGTTGTAGGCTTCAATTTCTTGTTTCTGCTGGATTTGAAACTAGGTTTTGAGGTTTCTCTTGGCACCTTTTCTCCAACGCCCATGGGCATAGCCCTATCAATACCCACACCCTGCAAAAGGTTTGCATTTCCTTGCTTATTTCACGTTTGCTATTTTTAAAGTAAAACAAAACCCATTATCTCAGTGAAATCGCATAAGGGAATTTTGGGTATTAATTTCTGCGACATGCCGACAAACATTGGCTGACCCTCATTTTTTTTGTTTTAAATGTGGAGTTTTATTGTTCCTTTTGGTTCAATTCTGATTCTTCATAGCATAATTTTATGAGAATATAACAGTAGTGCTTCAATATTTGAATAATCATTGGCTTTGAAACTGGGTTTTGAGTGTTCCAATGCCATTGTCTTTATTCGTTAGAGATGGTTCATGGTTGTGGGAAATTTTAAGTTTTTGGTCAAAGTGAGTTTGCAATGAAGAAAACCTTAATTTCCCTATTCTGTTCGGTTCTGCTGTTGATTACTTCAGGTGAGGATTGTGTACGAGAGGTATTCGGTGTGTTGTGAGAGATATTCCCGTGATGGAAGAATATTAGAATATTTTGTGTGTGTGTGTGAGGAGACATATATTTTACGTAATAGAACAGATGGTATATGTGAATGGAGAGATATCTTATTTCCCATCACATAATTATAGAATGGCATTATACATGCATATATAACTAAACCCAATATGGGTCTGTATGCTATCTTAACCGTAAACAGTTAAATATCAGTTGGCTTTGTTGCTTGATGATAGATGTGGTGCTAAAAGCATTATTGAAAATATAAAAAAATACTTTAATTTGATGAATTTACATAAGAATGATAAGATTGATGTAAAAATTGCCCAACTAACATGCAGGGTATTTTTTAAGTTAACAACATGATATTTCCTCCGTTTGTTACTGCAAAGCTCTATCTGTTTATCATCCACGACTATATATACATTCTTCAATCCCATTATATTCATCTAATTCCAGCTGGTGATCGCATATGCTGCATTCTCACCAGATGACCAGATCATCTTGAACTTCTCATCCTCCCAGTTTGTAGTTTCAGTTTCAAATTGAATTTACCATTCACACAATGGCTGTGGCTTCTTCTATTGCCACGTGCATGGCTACAGTGGGAATTGAAAGGGCACATTTGAAGCTTTGGAAACTCCCAAAGAAGTTGTTCATCAGAGAAGCTACGAGGAGAGAAAAATGTGGGAGCTTTGTGTCTTACCAAGAGTGCCATAACTTATCTTCTGTGGGTATTTCGGGAAAAATTTCAACCTTACCTTTTGGAGCTAAGTCTTTACCAGTGAACCGTGGGCCAAGAATGATCCAGGCTTTCCATTCTGGTATTTTAACTTCTTTTGAAGTACTAATAATGCATATATATAGATATAGATATAATTAATCGAACTTTGTTAGTGTTGAGTAGATAATTAAAGTTCAAGATATTTGTCAAATGTTTTCAAGTTAATCTTGAAGAGCATCACTTCTTTTCGCCAGATAAAACATTTGTTGATGACACACATTCAGTAAAACCAGGCACTCCAGAAAAGAAGCCCGCAGTAAAGAAAAGACGGGTTGTTGTCACAGGACTAGGCGTTGTGACGCCACTTGGGCACGATGCAGATGAATTTTATGGAAATCTTCTTGAAGGCGTAAGTGGGATCAGCCCGATTGAGTTATTCGACAGCACTCCATTTCCAACAGTATTGATCTCCCTTGACTTCTTGTTGCTATAATTGTTCTTTGTTTTGTGAGGATCATTAAGTAGGATGTGGATTTTGATTTGGGAACAGAGAATTGCGGCAGAAATAAAAAAATTCTCAACCGAAGGCTTAGTTTCGCCAAAGATGTCAAAGAGGGCGGATAAGTTCATGCTTTACTTGATGTATGCTGGCAAGAAAGCTTTGGCAGATGGAGGGATTACAGATGAGGTCATGGCCGGGTTAGACAAGTTGAAGTGTGGGGTCATAATCGGAACTACTTTTGGGGGCGTTAGGGTAATAATATTATACATGAATCCATATGGTACAGCACATGTTGAGAATGAGCTTCGTTAACCAAGTTGTTCAAGATGCTTCATTCTTGTCTATTCAAAAATTTTGACAGGTTTTGAATGATTCTATAGAAGCACTAAGAATATCACCCAAGAAGGTGAGTCCTTTCTGTGTGCCTTACACAACTACCAATATGGGCTCGGCACTCCTTGCAATTGATTTGGTAATTTAGTTCATTGTCCTAATTAAGGCAAACAAAATGAACCACCACGAATGGATGGTGAAGAATTGTGTTTCTATATGCAAATTAACAAATTTCAGGGTTGGATGGGTCCAAATTACGCAATATCTGCAGCCTGTGCGACGAGCAACTTCTCTATCCTAAATGCAGCGAATCATATAAAAAGAGGTGAAACGGTAAGTGGCAAATAATCATGCATGTGTGGTGGTTACATGTTACACTTAGCCTGCACAATTTAGTCTTTTTTCTTCTCCCCAAGATGTGATGCCATGTGGCAGTATCTTGCAGGATGTGATGCTATGTGGCGGTTCAGATTCAGCCATCATTCCCATTGGTTAGTACGGAATTAGTCCGAACACAGAATCAGAGTTGTGCTTCTCATTGACAGTCTTTTACAGGATTGGGAGGATTTACTGCCTGCAAAGTACTGTCCTGCAGGAATGATGAACCAACTAAAGCCTCTCGTCCCTGGGATACGGTTAGTCTTTTCATCAATTTTGCAAATTCTATGATTAAACGTAGTTTTATGCGTCTTCTTTTTTCGCAACTTCAACAATGGCTTTGGTGAGTAGAACTGCGATGGATTTGTATTGGGAGAAGGCGCGGGCGTGCTGCTATTAGAAGAACTAGAGCATGCCAAGGTACAGTTCTTAAGCTTACATCTGTCAAAACAAGATTGATATACATTTTTTGCTTAATAATTGAACTATAAGCTTTGTGATTTTCGTTTGAATGATGAATGCATATGTCAGAGGAGAGGTGCAAGAATCTATGCAGAGTTTCTAGGTGGAAGTTTCACATGTGATGCATATTACACCTCTAGGCCACACCCTGATGGTGATCACCTACTTTCATCATTCATTACATGCGCCAGTTTGGTTTTTTTCCAACATACTCGTAGTGACTGTCTGAACTCTGAAGTAGTATAATTTGTTGTGTGAATCCAGGGAGTGGGATTGTTCTCTGCTTGGAGAAAGCATTGGAGAGTTCAGGGGTGGCCAGGGAAGATGTCAACTATATAAATGCACATGCCGTGTCAGCACCATACGACCTGGAAGAGTATCGCGCTGTGGTTCATTGTTTCGGGCAAAACAAAGAGGTGAGTTTTCTGACAAGGATTGCGGTTTTTGTCCCGTGGCAGCTGTTTTCTAAACCCAGTTTTTGTTTCAGCTGCGGATGAACTCTTCGAAATGTATGATAGGTCATTTGTTGGGTGCAGCTGGCGCTGTTGAAGCAGTAGCGACTATTAAGGTATCTAGTCACTACTAGAAAAAATGTAGATTTGGTAGCTAAAACTGTGATAGCTAATGAATTTCGGTCGCTAACCTCTTTAGGGATCAAATTTCACTAAAAATTTTCGGTCGCTAGAACATAAAATTCTTGTATAGATCTTCATTGCCTATTTTGTTAATTGTTGAAATGTAATGTAGGCTATACAGACGGGGTTAATTCATCCCAATATCAACCTGGAACAACCCCACGAAGCTGTGGTATGATTTGCTTTATTTGTCCTTCATTGGTTGAGGCTCCAAGTTTATGCCTATATTACCTATTTGTGTTCTAATGAAATGTCGTTATTACAGAATGCAGAATTGCTGGTGGGCTCAAAGAGGGAACACCTACAAGTGAAAATAGCAGTGTCTAATTCTTTTGGAATTGGAGGGAACAACTCATCCATTTTATTTGCACCATTCAAGGAATGAATTGGAGCGCACATAAAACAGCTAGAGAAGAAAAGCTGCATTAGCAATAAACCTCTAAATTGGAACAACAATTGTCCTTTGCCATGGATGCTTACATAGTTAGGGGTAGAGTAACAGTACTATAGTGAATAGCAAAGGAAAAATGTGCACATGCAGACAAAAAAAATTATCCTTAAGCAGCATAAAAGTTCTCGTTATATTCCTATGATATACTACATCCGTTCTCAAATAATTCATTTGCATAGTAATAACTATTTATTGAGTAACTTTGATTAATTTTTTTAACATAGTTATATGAGAAAAAACATAATCAAGTGAGATCTTGTTAGATTCGTCTAATCACGTAGTTTTAGAATATCAAATTTTTATAATTTTTATTTATGTACAATTTAAGTTATTAATCTTTAAAAATATATATTGGACGGCGTGAAATGCAGGAATAGTGCATTTAAAAGAGAACAGAGGAAGTAATAACTAAAATAGGCCACGAGAAAGAGATAGGTCCTTCCACTTTTTGGCCACGATATTCGGGCTATGGGATGTCCACACGCTTACGCGATGGCCTAAAAGTCAAAATGACTCCTTCTGATGGTCTCTTTTAGTTTATTTTCAATTATTTTTTATTTTATGTAATTAGAATTAATAATAATCATTTCGTTCCATAATTTATGTCCTACTTTTTTTTCTCGTTCCAACTTTTTTGTTTCATTTCCATTTTAAAACTAATTAAATATTAATCGTCAAACCTACCAAACACATTAAATGTAATAAATAAATATATTGAAAGACCTTTTTACCTTTAAAGATCAATAACTCCAAGGTGAAAAAGAATTGAGGGTCGGCTACCCTCGTTCCATAATTTGTTGACCACCCTATATTTGATTTATTCACCTTTTGAAGATTTTAATTTTAAATTTATTTGTCTCCGTTTTATATTAATTAATTATTCTCTTTGTTCCGAGATAATGAAAATTTGTAAAAGTGGCGCTAAAGCGTCTTGGAAGGAAACAAAACAGTAATAAGAAAAAGTTGTGCATGTGATTTGACAAAAAGAAAAAAACATCATTGGTCCCATAAGTTTTCTCAATTTCGATTTCAGTCCCGTATTAATTTCATTAACACAATCAATCTATTATTTTCGCTAATTTTTGCATAATCAATCTCAAACCCCTTAATGACGCAATTCTGTTGACGTGGCATCGGATTAAGCAAACTTATGGGACCAATGGCACCGGATTAAGCAAACTTACGCGACGCCACGTCATTAAGGGGTTTGGGATGGATTATGCAAAAATTAGCAAAAATAATAGATTGATTGTGTTAATGAAATTAATATGGGATTGAAATCGGAATTGGGGAAACCTATGGGACCGATGGTGTTTTTTATCCTGTGATTTGAAGATGGTGATTTCATGGGGAAAAAAACTTATTTTTAGTCCTATAAGTTTTTTCAATTTCCAAAACCATCCCATAAATATCAAATTAGACAAATCTGTCCATTGACTATCCTAATGATTGACGAACTCGTCCGTGAATCCGATTTTTTCCCTAATCATCGCCGAACCCGTCCATTAACTACCATAATCATTGCCGAACCTATCCCTCCACTAGGGCAGTTAATTGATGGGTTCGACGATGATAAGGATAGTTAATGGATGAATTCGTGTAATTCGATATTTGTATGATGGTTTTGAAAATTGAAATCAGAATCAAAACTGCAATGATGTACAATCAGCCAAAAAAAAAAAAAAAAAAAGGAAAACGTAAAGACGATTGAACCGATCGATCAAACCCCAAATGAATGAAATCGATGATTATGGATTCGAAGCACCCAATTCAATAAATAAAATAAGTAATTCACAAGAACTTATCCTTATGGAATGCTCTGATGACAGCGTCCGTGTCCGAAAGATATATCGCATCCGCCTTCTTTTTGGGAGGCTTGCGCGCCCACACCTCCTTCACAGCCTCACGGTAGGCGGCCGTCGTGTGGTTGTTCCCGTAGTCGGTACCAAAATCGAAGACCACGGCTTCTTCATCTTCTTCTTCTTCTTCAACCAGCGATAAGGGTTTGGAATGGGAATGGGAAGGGTTTTCCGCCTCCTCCTCCTCCATTATCCGATTAGCACGATGATTGATCTTGTCTTCTGCTTCTTCTTCTACAGAGCAGCAGCAGCATTCTTCATCATCAGTTGCTTCATTATTCTTCTTCTTCTTCTTCTCGTTTATATACCAATTTGCAGGCAATGGCACGTGTCCAATAATCCACGTTGGCTCGTCACGACGGCGTAGTACCGGCACGAAAGGATGCCTAGACGACGGATCAGCAGTTGGTGGTGGGGATGATATATATGTGCTGATCAGCACATCCTCTTTGACCACGTCGTCTGGACGATCATCGTCTGTCAACTGCAGCTGCTGGGCTGCGGTTGAGGTTGAAGTTGAGGTTGAGCTGATCTCCTCCTCCTTGGCCATGGCAGCAGGATCTTCAAATTTGAAGAATTCCATTGTACGGACTACACAAGATTACTTGATATCATTCTCTATATAGCATATGAGCACTTATGTGTTTTTTTTTTTTTTTTAAAAAAAAATTATATACACACACATATGTAAATATGTATGAAAACATACAAATAAATATATATACGTATTGAGAATTTATTATAAACGAATCTTTCCATATCTAATATATATAAGTGTGAGACCTTATGAACAGTGTCTTTAATGTGAAATTCCTGAATTGCCCTTCTCTTCTCTTGCTTTTCTTCGCTCATTCCTTTCTTTCGTCATTTTTCTTCGCTCATTCCTTTCTTTTTTCGCTCATTCCTTTCTTCTCCGAATTTGCTCTCTCTCCAGCCCATTCTCACGCCACATCGTGCCTTTCCTTGTCCAGTGCCGCCTGCCTTTTGTGAGCCAAATTATGGCTTCCTCCCTCGCCTTGTGCGATTTGCGGGTCGATCCGTTCTGCATCCCGTCTCCTGCTTCCACCTCTCGCGGCGGCCGGATCCCTTCCTCGCGCCACCACCTCGCCGCTGTCCCTGCCCGAGAGCGCCGCCGCTATCCCTCTGCCTTGTTGTCTGTCGGCCGCACCACCACACCTCTGCATCTTTGCTACCCCCGCCACCCCTGCCTTGCTCCTGGTAGCAATCGCCTCCACGAGTAAGTCCCGCCGCTTCCTTCGCCGAGCCCTTCCCATTGCCCTAACTTCCCAATCTTTTGCTTTAAGTATACACTTTGTTGCTGGAATTGCCAACAAGGTATTGCCCCTTATTTTTCCTTTTTTCTATTACCCGATTCATTCTGCAATTTGAGGAGCAATGGGTTTGAAATTGCCAAATAAACCGAAAGCTGGGGTTAGCAAATTTTGGGGGCGGCTGTTTTACGAAATTCATTGGCTTGATGGGTGGAATGATTTTATGTGTTTGATTTAAGGAACTACCACTTAAGCCGGAAAAGAGGGGTGGGAAGATTTGGGATTAAAAATTCATGTCTAGAATGTGGGGTTTAAAAAGTGTTGATAAGAAGTTATTAATTGGTGGTGTGAATTTCGGTATCCGTCTTTTAATTCTAATTGGCAAACTCTATGTCTGGAACGAGTGTGGTGTGGCTCTTTTCATCATGGACTTGTTTTTAAAATCATGGATTTAGGAAATTTCTGTGTGCAATCTTGATCTGAATGCGCTCCTCTGTTCTCAAAATTTTTTACAGATTTATACGGTCATTTGCTGAACCCAGTACTTGATTCCTGTTCATGACTGATGATGTTCTTTATAAGGTATTTTACTATTTTCCAAATTCATTGTGTTGCATATTATTTGAGGTTTCAGACCTATTCCGGTGTCATGTTCTGTAGCCTTATTTTCTTTTACTTTCTTATTGTTTATATGAAGTTTTTCCTTTTTCCATTTTAAACAACTTATTTGCTTGCTGTAATCCCACTCTTTCTTTTCAGGTTGGTTTTGCAAATGAAGCGGGTCATAAGGTGATGCTTCATCAAGTTGAGTAACTATTAAATTCATGTGTCAAGTGTCGTGTGAGACAAGTTTTTTTCTTTGATAGTTTATCGGCATTGGGCTTTTCTCAATAGCAAGTTATCCGTGCTTATTATGAGGCTAAAGAAATAACCAAGAATAAGGAGCTATCTTCAATTTGGCCAACTGTTCCTTGTTGTCTTAGACAGGATCGGAGGAGATATTTGGTTCCACTGCTGTTTCTAAACCCATTATTGATGATCTTCATGATGCAACATATTCAATCCAATTGTCACAAGGCTGTGCAGTAGTCTTCTTTATACCTCTCTCAAATAGTGGTTATGTATGGATATATCATTAACTCATTTACTGCTTCTTTTTTGTATGGTCATGCAGGGTTGTCTTCCAGCGAGAATATACAGTCTCATGCAATTGCTGCATCCATTAATAAAAAAATAATTGAAGAATCATTATTTTGAGAAGAGTTGGGGACCGAAAGCTTGCTCTTCTACTGTAAGTTTTATTTCGGATTGGTTGTGATGCATACATTGTTTAAAGATCATTTCGAATTTTTCGAGGGTTCAAATGGGATATTCTATTTCTTTGAAATAAATAAAGGAAAAAAGAAAGAGTAACTATATTGTGAAGTAGAATTGGAACGTCAGTCAATCAATATCGCAAACGCCAATTTTTTCCTACAAGTTATGGCTATTGAAGGAAGGCACGCACGATTAGTGATACATGAGCCTGTTCACTTGTTGGATAGGAAACTCCCACTTGTTCATTTATATTCTTTTGGTGATAATTTTGAGGTCCCCACCAAATTTGAATTGGGAAGTACTTTAGATATTCATTTTCATTGTTGGATGTTATTTTGAACTATTTGAAATTATTTTTTTGCTACATTAAGGAGTTTAGTTAGAGCATGGCAAAGAATTTCTAGAATGTTTAGATCTCTTAATATTCTTATCTTTGCAATGCTCAGGATTTTGCACCAAAATAGTGTGCAACTCAAGGGTCAGCACTGTTCTTAAGTAAGAGTAGAATGGAAGTTTCTGTTCGGAAGAAATTGAACAATCACACTCTTGCTAAAATGAAGAGGATTTCTGAGGTACCCGAGACTAAATCTTTGACAGTTTTTTGGGTAATTATATTTCTTTTTGCTTACACTATTACTTACGAATCATTGATTTCATAAACTAATACTTTTCATTGCATTTGTAGTTTTGATTTTAATATTTTGTTTGTAGTGGATTCCAGTCCATTCTGCTTCATTTTTTGGGTTTGCTTCAATTTGCTTATGAAAACTTACTTGGCTTGAACCCCTTCCACATGGACGCTTGCCCAATATAAACATCCGGGCTGCAGTTCTACTGATCCTGAATGACATACAAATGCCACATCCAATTCATTTATTTTAATTATGTTTGAAGTGCAATTGTTGCTTGGGAACTCAAAATTTTTACTTGTCTGACAGTTTTCCAATTTGCTTAGAACAGTATGATCGACGAGATCAATTTAAAAAGAATGGCCTCAGAAAGGTCAATAATTTTCTTAATGTGTCTGTTCTTATGTGGCCATATATTTCTTACTTTCACCTTTTTATAATAGTAATTGGAAAATTAATTTTTGATGGTTGAGTTACATTTGGGGCAGGTAATTATGTTCTTGTCGAGGCCTGATGAGGAGACTACAGCCAACCGAAAACTTGCAAAAGAGTTGGTTCATAAATGGGTATGTTCTTTTTCTTAATTGCTTGCTGATAATTACGCTCTTCTGTGGTTCGGGAAGTTCCAAATTCGGGTCTTTTTAATTTGTTCTAATTGCTCCAGTTTTTTTAATATTCATCATACCGAGTCAGCGGATTTTCAATAAGAGCAAAATTTAGAGGAACAAAGAGCTTACAAGAAATTAAAGCATAGAGCTTACATATTGGAAGCTTACATATTTTGATGTACCTGGATATTCTGAGTAAATTTTTGTTACATCTGTATCTACTTTGACTGATTGGTTAATTGTTTGTGTTAGTGATATCTGTCTGGCAATTTGCAGGGGTTCGAAATATGGCCAGTTATTTTTGAACTAGCCGTGCAAAGTTATGTAATTTTTTCCCATGTGTCAAGATGTTCTTTCATACCATTCAATGGGTAATAGGCTGAGTACACAGCTAGTGTTACTTATGATCAATTTTACTTATTTTCTTAATTTGTGTTTCCTTTTAAATGATGGAGTTACAATTTTCACAAAGGCTTTGGTATATACGGATCTAAAGCACTAGATAATGAAGTATCTCGCTTGAAGGTGATTTATATTGCTTCCACTCTGGTGCATGTTTATTTTGAGAACATGCATCATTCTAATTATTTGCAGCTGTCATAGAATGAAGAAATATCTTATTGTGATACTTTGTGGTATTTAGAAGTATGCCATGTCCTCGCTAAGAAATAAGTGGATACCTTATTACAATGTTTGCATGTGCAATAGTGCCATTAGACAGTGGTGTAAGTTCAGTTCTTCCCTTTCTCCTCATCAGACAGAATTTGCACCTTCTGATGTATTTTCTTTTTCTATAAGTATATTCACATCACTACTCGCTAAGATCAGATAATGATTGAAAGTATTATTTTTATTTGTTCTTATTTAATAGTTAAATCCACATATACCTCCTAAGATCAGATAATGATTGAAAGTATTATTTTTATTTGTTCTTATTTAATAGTTAATTCCAGATATACCTCCTATTTGAATCCCTTTGTTTCTCATTCAGGTAGGTTGAATTGGCTAATGGTGAAGAAAACAAAGATGGTGAGAATCATAACAAGTATAGGATACATGATCCTATACTTGTATAAAAAAACAACTCACATTGATCATAATTGTTAAATTAATTTGTAGTTGGAGTATGAGTGATCGCCATAAGTCATATTTCTACCAAAGTGATACTGGTTGTCTTGAATTTATAAACTCATTCACCAATTTAGGCTTGATCCTGTATGGCCTCGCGTTCAATGGTTTTAAACACCTGTTACCTCAGCAAATTCACAAAGTTCTTTTGGCCTTATATGGTGTTCCACATTTCCACTTTCCTATTACTTACTTATTTTGTTCAGCAAATACATGGAAATATGGAATACACTAAGAATCAAGAACAAGAGCTTTTCTCATACATCTACTGCAAGTTATTTCAATTCAACTTTACAAATCGATTAATCCAACCGTCGGCCCGCGCAGCGTAGCGCGCGGCCGACGAATACTAGTATATATATATGCATGCACCAGTGCATATCACCACCACTTTGTATTATTAAACTATGAACGATATATAGATGTACTGTTTGGCTTGCGTGTGCCAAAGGACCTTTTTCTCTTCAAGGGAGGCTAACGGAAAAAGGATCAAACCGGTTATGGGTCCGGATTAATGATAGTGCGCCCAAACTTGACTGAATATTCCTTAGAATTCAAATGGCAACAAAATACGAAAGAGAATCTACCTGTTGTTAAGAAACAACGGCGAATTCACCGGAAAAACTAGAACCAAACTACCGGTTGTTAAGAAACAATGGTGGATTTGGAAGTAACCGCTACAAACTAAGCTAGAGTCTAGGAAAAACTGTAAAGGAAAGCTGTAAAGAAAGCAGTAAAGATATAAAGAAGTAAATTTAATAAAGGAATTTGGGGGTTGGATTGATCTCCCTGATTCTGTGTATGGCATCCCCTATTTATAGTCGGAGCTGAAATAACCGCTCTCCGGCCGATTCCCCTAAGCCGATTCCCATCTCTCCTCAATCGGCTGATTTAGTTCCCTTTCGGCCGAAATCTCTTCCCTCCGAACTCTTCTTCCGTTTGAGTTTTTCCCTTCTTCTTTGGATTGTTCCCTTTTAATTTTTCGGCCCAATAGATCTCAAGCCCAACTCTTCTTAGAAATCCTTCTACGGCCCATCTTGTATGGCCCATTTAACTTCCTGTGGCCCATGGCCCCAACAGATGCCCTCCTTACTTGGGCGACTTTTCGTTCCGAAAGGAGCTCAAGTAATTTTCCCTTGCTCTTCCTGACGGTTATTTCTTCTTCTCGAGGAATCCTGTCATCATTAACCTTTTTTACGTGGTCTGTTCTGCCTTCAACATAAAACCGTCCTTTCAACTTCATTTCCTTCTTTTCTCTCTACTCGCCTTCTCCAATGAATCCCCAATCTATTCCCGTTCCTTCGTCGGAACTTCTCAAGATTGAGAGTTCTTTTGCTTCTCATTCCGCAGTTCGTTATCTCCCTGAAAACTTCTACTCCTTAGGCCCACTAAGTATTCATGAAGAAATCGATGAATGTACCGCTCGTATTTTCTCTGAAAACCGTTCGATACCCCTGTATTCCTCTTATTTCTCCTCTCAACTTTTCACTTCATCCTTTCCTAACTGGCTTTCACCTTCTGCTGATTATGTGGCTTGGTACCGTCATCTCGAGCCTCATTGCCATGATTCTTGGTCCAAATCTTCTACCCGTCGACTGATCGTTCTTAGTACTTTGCCTTTTCCAACTGACGTTCGCCCCATTCAGGCACTCTTGTGTTTTTGGAATACCTCTGTGAACTGCTTTTGTTTCCCCTGGGGGATGATGACCCCCACCATTCAGGATGTGAAACTCCTCTTAAGTCTTTACGTTCGTGGGGATAATCTCGGTGTCTCTTCTGAATCTCGCCCTACAGAGAAGTCTTCCAACTCTTTTAGCAGTTGGATTGTTAACCATCAGAGTGATGCTTCCTCTCCCGTTCCTCACTCTCAAGAACCATTGGCTTTCATGATGTAGTTTCTGACGCGGTTCTTCTGGTGCACTTCTTCTAAAGGGGTTCTTCTTGAAACATTTCCTCTGGCCTCTGCGATTATTGCCAATGCCACTTTACCATTGGCCGATTTCTTCCTTGCTCATCTATACGCAGGCATATCGGCTACTGTTTCGGGTTGGGAGAAAGGTTCCTCGGACAAGGCTCGCGGTCCTCTATGGTTTCTTCACTTATGGTTGGTTTGGCTTTTCCGCGACGTTTCTGGTTTCCCTTCCCACGACATTCGGCCTGACTATTTTGTTGGCCCCGACCTTCTAGGGACATCATTTCCCACTATGTCGGTTCCTCATTGGATCAGCTATTTCTTAGGCCGAACTGCTGATCAATCTTTTTCTCAGTATCACTATCGGAGAACCGAGTTTACCTGGGTAAAAGAGACTGCCACTGCTCCCTTTGGCGACCTCCTTCCCTTACCTCTTGCTCAAGTTTGGAATCGTTGCATTCTTCCTCGTCATATTTTCAATGGTTCTATGGCTCTTCCAAACGCTACCATTCCTTTTGAGGTTTACAACCCTCATCTGGTTAGCTGCCAATTTGGTTTTGGCCAGGATTTGGTAGAGGCTTGTCGGGTTGACAAGCGACTTACTCCTTCTTCCAGCCGCCGGCTGTTCTACTCATCATCGGCGTTTAATCGATTTTGATGTTCCGAAGTTCCTTGTTCGCCCTGGGCTTTCTACATCTCGTTTTCGGCTTTGGTGGGACGGTGTTGCTCGTACTTTCTTTAGTGCTGATCTCAACCCACTACTGCGGCGGAATGGTTTCTTGCCCATTCTGCCTTTCTCTTCTTATCCTCTGTCTTCACCGGTTTCCACTCCCCAACGTCTTCTCGATTCGCCTTCTTCTTCTCGCCCAGGTATGCTTTTTTCTTAATTATTATCTTATTTCCCATCTTGTGTTACTCATTCGGCTGCCATTTTGAACCTAGGTATCCTCCGTCCTTCTACTTCGGACCCTGGCCGAAAAAGACCTGCTTCGTCTTCGGCCCCTTTTGCCAGCTCTCTTCCTCATATAAGACTAGGAAGCGTTCCTCTCGCTCTCCTCTTGGCAGAATCCCCACCACTTGTCTTATGGTTCGTTGTTTTTCCCCTTCTCCTCTCTTTTTTTTTATGCACTCCCTTTTTTTTACAGCTGATCATCATTCGTTCTCTTTTTTTTTTTTAGGTTTCTTCTGCTCTACCATCATCCACCATTTCGCCTGTTTCGACCGTAGCTTCGGATTCCCTTAGTACTGAACCCCCTGCTTCGACTGGTGCTACTGATTCGGCTGCTCCCATTGGTTCTTCTTTGGCTGAACCCCAACGATTGGTTGAGGATCATGTTTCAACCGATCCTGTTATTTCTTCTTCTGTTGATCTTCTCCGACCAGTTGGGGATTCTACTGTACTTCCGTCTTCGGCGATTTTGGAATCTCTTCATCCTATACCTAGTGGTACGACTGTTGGTAACACTTCTGCCGATCCGGTCCCTTTGTCTCCATTCCCTGATCGGCATGTTTTGGATGAATTCTTCTCTCCTGTGCCTTCGACTTCTCTCCCGTCAGACCCTTCAGCACATCTTGGAGATTGTTTGGGAAAGTTGTGTAACCTGATCGCTAGGCAATCCGACGTAGAATTTGTCAATCCGAAACCAATCCTTTTTCTTTTGTCTCATCTTGAACAACACTTCCATGAGGAGATGGTTTTATTGAACCTGAATGGCCCTCTTCAGACGATTATGAAGTCTGTCCTCTCCTTGGACCAAGAACTGAGAGCACACTTAGAGATGCGAAGCAAAGTTGCCGCCGAACGCGAAGCCGTAGCTGCTTCTCAAGATATTTTTAACAACTATTCGGTGGAGTATCGGGCTCAAATGGATATCCTTTCTGAAACGGAGTCCCGGGAGCATAAGTACTCCGAGGATCTTTCTTCGATCCGCTCAGAGATAGCCAAAGCAGGAGTTGCAATTAGTTTTGGATCAAACTAGACAGAAATCGGCCGGTTTGAAACGATCAATAAAATCTCTTCGTCAATCGGCCGAAGCTCCTAAAGCAAAGATTTTAGACTCCCATCGGGATGCTTCTTACTTGGCCCTGCGGTCAAGCTTCAATGACTACATACTTGGTACCTTTCAAGAGAAGTGGGCCGATACTCAATCTTTAGTTGACCACCTTGATTTGGCTATCAAAAGCCTTGGTGGGAAGAGTACTGCTCACGTCCTTTCTCCTCCAACTTTATTCCCTTTGGATCCGTCGGAGATGGAATCCTCCCCGTCGGGTGATGCTCCTTCATCTTCAAAACCCCCTGGAGGTATTTCGTCTCCCTTTCCTCCTTATTTGATCTTTTCTCTGCATCTTAATTCGTCATTTTCTTTTGTTCATCCAGGTAAATCCGGTATTTCTTCTGATGCTGATTTGGCTGCCGATCGTATACTGTCGAGCGACATTCCTTGCCCTTCTTCCATAGCGGACCCGAATCTGACGATATCTTCTGCTAACCCTTCTACCGCCGCTTTTCAAGAATTAGATGATGATGTTCACTTTGACGAAAGCGCAGATCATTAGTCTTCTTTTCGTTACTTACTTATGGGCTAGAATTTCGACCTGTTTTTCTTTTGAATATGAATTTCGGCCATTTTTGCCAGTTGTTGTCGGCTCCTTTTCTTTCTGTAAGTTGTATTGGCCGACGAAATGTACTTGGATTCGTATCTTTTTATTTTTTGCAATACGATTCGTATCCGATTCATCCCATAATTTTCGGTCTTCTTTATTACTGATTTCTGAATGTTAGCAGCTTTTTCCGGGAATCAACTGTAACATTTTCCCATAAATAACATTTAATATTGACCGCTTCCTCTGCCGAGTA
The DNA here is from genome assembly GCA_030278955.1 of Hygrophila difformis. NCBI lineage: Eukaryota > Viridiplantae > Streptophyta > Magnoliopsida > Lamiales > Acanthaceae > Hygrophila > Hygrophila difformis. The sequence goes on along the minus strand of JAOANR010000011.1, from coordinate 33,951,621 downwards.
CTTATCCTTCTCCTATAAATACCCGGCTTTTGTTGATGTTTATCCATCACTTCTTCAGCTCTTATTTTCTTTAACAATATGACTTTCCTCTTTTCTTTACTCAATCCTCTATCTCCAGTGCCTCCATGGTCTTTGGATCATGTATCTTCAAGGATTTCCAGACGTGATATAAAAACTTTTCGCCCATGCGGCACGAGTTCAGCTAACATTCTTCTCACCATGCTAGTATGGGCGAGGATCTCTACTTGTTATTCTAAATGCAGGTCTCGACGGCTATGCGGACATGCTTCTCTTTTCTACTTTGCGGTTGCATATCCAGTCGGACTTTACCTAATGGGGGAATAACTGCCCTTAGTTATTTCTCCATCCTCTCACCCTTCCACCGTTTTGGCTGACTGCCTCGCTGTACTCCTCCTACTTCTGTCTAAGATAGTGCGGAGGCTGTACCCGAGTTTGACTTCTATCTCTGGGACGTTGTACCATTCGTTCTAGCGTATCCAGAAGTAGAAGTTCGGTGGTAGGACTAAAATCGGCAATAATGTTCTGGGGCAAGCAATTGTGCCCTGTTTCTGTTTTGCAGATAGTTTTAAGCGGCATTTTTACAAGGCTGAGCATCCTTCAAGGACCTTTCCCTTGTATATGCCTGCATAGGATAGGACGTTTCCCTTGTATATTGTAATTTCGGACTATCGATGCCGTTTTCGGCCGAAGTAGTACCTTTTTGTAATGCTTGCTCATGCAATAAAAATCTTTACTTTTTTCGCCTTATTTGATGTTTAATCCCATACTGATGGATAATATTTCTTCATATATCTCGCATTCACTGGTTTGACATTTGTTCACCATTTTCATCCACTAACATGTATGCTCCATTCGGTAATTTCGTCTGAACAATAAATGGCCCCTCCCAATTGGGGCTCCACTTACCTAATCGGCCATCCTTCTGTTTGGGTGGCCATATAACTTTCCATACTAAATCACCGACTTCAAATCGCTTTACACGAATTCGCTTATTATACCAATCGGCCACAATATCTTTATTTTTCTGCAAATTCTCAAAGGCCTGTACCCGATCGGAATTAACTTCTAATAAATCATCTTTCATCGCACAATCATATTGTTCAGCCGACATTAAATCTGCTTGACTTGTCCATAAAGTCGGCACTGTTATTTCGGCTGGAAGTACCGCGTCCATACGATAAGTCAGCCGAAATGGTGTAAATCCAGTGGCTGAAGTCTTAGCATTTCGATAGGCCCACAATGCTTCAGATAGCTTCTCATGCCACTTCCTTGGTTGCTCTTCGATCATTTCTTTATAATCCCTATTAACTGCTTATTTGTGGCCTCTGCCTGCCCATTCCCTTGTGGATAATATGGTGACGAGTGCACAATTTTTATCCCATATTCTTTTCCAAAGGCCTTGACTTTTTCTCCCACAAATACAGTTCCTCTGTCTGTTAGAATCGTCTGTGGAATTCCAAATCTGTATATCAACTGTCTCTTAATAAATTCGATCACTTCTTCTTGTGAAATGCTGACATATGCCTGAGCTTCGGCCCACTTTGTGAAATAGTCTGTTGCCACTAGCACAAACTCATGCCTTTTCGACGAAGAAGGATGAATCTTTCCAATGATATCCATGGCCTATCCTCGAAATGGCCATGCCTTAATCATTATATGGAGCTCTTCGGCCGGTAACTTTTGAATCGGCCCATGCTTCTGACATTCGCGGCATCCTTTAGCATACTTCTCGCAATTGATCCCCATATTCGGCCAATAATACTCCATTTCATCGATTTTCCTGCACGATGTGCGCCGCATATTCCTTCATGAACTTCTCCCATTACTCTCTTAGCATCTTCCTCTCCGACACATCTGAGTAGTACTCCATCAATGGCTCGCTTAAAGAGTAACCCTCCTATCACTATGTAATCCATCACCTTCCGCTTTTCGACTGTGTTAGTTTCGGATGGATTTTCCAACGTCTGCGCTATCTTTTTTATCCATTCGGCCTTTTCAGTTTCGGCCAAATATATTTCCAAATTTCCCGCTATCGGCATTAGCCGATATCTGGCTGCATGTTGAGCCAATTCGTTCTTCTTCTTTGGGATGTATTCGATGTAAACCTCGTCGAATTCTTCTAACAAACCAATTGCTTCTTCATACAATCTGATTAGCTGAGAACTTTTGACCGAAAAATCTCCTAATAACTGCTGAATAACTATTTGCGAATCTCCTCTGATTACAATAGCTCTTACTCCTTCTTCTATTAGTTGTCGTAATCCCGAAATCAATGCTTTGTATTCAGCTTGGTTATTCGTATAGGAATTCGGTAACTGCACGAAATACTTGTATATCTTGCCCTCCGGTGTATGTAGAGTAAACCCTGCTCCAACTCCTGAAGCGGCTTTTGAACCATCGAACATCATTATCCATGGCTGTAGGTATACAATTCCTATTTCATTTATTTCTTTCGGCCGAACTTGATCCCCGATATCGTCGGACATTGGGAGCATCGCATGATCGGCCAAAAAATCGGCTACAATTTGACCTTTCATAGCCTTAAGTGGCTGATATTTCAAGTCATATGCATTTAACTTTATGGCCCACTTGGCCATTCTTCGGCTACTGATTGGATCGTTCATCATAATTTTTACTATATCAACCGAAGCTACCACTTTCACTTGTCGTGGTGAAATATAGTATTCCAACTTTTGACATGCATGATAAAGACTTAAACACAATTTATGAATCGCCGAGTACCTTAATTCGGCATCCCTAAGGATTCGGCTTAGATAGTAAATCGCCCGATCTCTTCCTTCATCGTCTTCTTGAGCCAACAACGCTCCAATAGACTCTTCGGCCGCTGCTATGTACAATTTCAGCGGTCGGCCCAAAATTGGAGGTACCAATACTGGCGGATTCATCAAAGCTTGCTTCAATTGCTCAAAGGCCCTTTGTTGATCAACTCCCCATTTGAATTCCTCCTCTTTCTTCAACCTCAGTAAATCGGTTAATGGTTTCGACTTCCCGGCCGCATTTGCTAGAAATCGCCTCAAGAAACCGATCTTCCCAAGGAATTTTCGCAAACTCTTCTTATCATGTGGAGGCCTGGCTTCTTGGATTGCTCTGGTCTTATTCGCATCAACTTCTATGCCCTTATTATGTACCAAGAACCCAAGAAAATTCCCTGCTTGTACTCCAAAAGCGCACTTGGCTGGATTCATTTTTACTCCGTGTAATCTCATCCTTGTGAATACCCTTCGCAAATCGTCCAAGTGGCTTTCTATATCTTTGGATCTGACCATGACATCATCGATGTAGACTTCGACACATTCTCCTATTAGATCATGAAAGACATAATTCATGGCCCTTTGATAGGTAGCTCGTGCATTCTTCAACCCGAATGGCATTACTACCCATTCGTATATTCCTATGGCTCCAGGACACCGAAATGCAGTTTTATGGACATCTTCTTCGGCCATAAAGATTTGGTTGTATCCTGAATATCCATCCATAAATGACAACATCCCCTGTTTTGCGGCCGAATCAATCAACAAATCAACAATAGGCATCATATAGTCATCTTTAGGAGTGGCTATATTAAGATTTCTGAAATCGATACAAACTCTCAATTTCCCATTCTTCTTTATTACAGGAACAATATTAGACAACCACTCTACATATTTAGCTGGCCTCACAAATCCGGCCGCTAACAATTTTTCTATTTCCTCTTTTATCCTTGGGACTATTTCAGGCGCTGCCCTCCTGGCCGGCTGTTTATGCGGTCTAAACCATTCTTTGATTGGTAATCTATGCTCCACGATCGATCGCTCCAATCCTGGCATTTCTGTATAGTCCCATGCGAAACAATCCTTGAATTCGATTAACACCTCCTTGAATCGGCTTGTCATCTGCTGATCTAAATTTGCACTCAATGGGATCTCCCTCGGGTGCTCATCTGTACCAACATTGACCATTTTCAAGGGGTCTTGAGCTTTGATATCCGGTGTTCGTTTTGGAATAGCATCCATGAGTTCGCTCCATCCTTCTTTATCTTCTGAAACTCCGAGTTCAGCCGATTCGAACTCGATCGCTTGATTCGATTGTGCATCTATCATTTAGTTTTTTCTTCAACTGGCCGTTCGTCGGCCTGATATCTGACCTCGAACCCCAAATCTGTCCAATCACACTCAACAACATGCGGGTACCGATCCCCTACCACTGCTAGGAATGGTTGTATGGGCTCTTCGTATAATACCGCATCAATTCGGCCGGCTGAGCTAACTGGAAACTGAGGTTGGTCTCCATCCACTTCTTCAACTGTGCCATCCTTTTTCCAGAACCACACTTTCTGGTGTAGTGTCGATGGCAAACATCGAGATGTATGTATCCAGCATCGGCCTAGAAGGGCCGCATACGGGACTTCGGCATCTACAACAAAGAACATGGTCGGAATCGAAATCGTCCCGACCGTTACATCCACTAAAATACACCCTTCGGCTGCTGTTTGGGCTCCCACAAAACTCAATACCTTCATCCTTGTAGGGAGTAAGTCTTCCTTTGAACAGAATATCTTCGTCAATGTAGACAATGGCATGATATTGACGGTTGCTCCTCTGTCAATAAACATTCTCCTAAGCGGTCTCCCATTGACCCAACCTTTCACATATAAAGGTCTCACATGTTGAGACATCTTTGCAGTCGGAGGTAAGATCGTGCTTGGTTGAGCTTCGGGGACAAATGCCTCATAGCCTTCTTCGACTACTTTCTCAGTTTCGGCCTCAGGCCGAAATGCTTCATGTTTGGCGAAATAGAAATCCACAATGGGTTCTTCATCACCGAAATATTCTCCCTCCTTCTGGCAGAAGACCACGGCGGGTTCAGAATCAGACCAGTACTCCTCCTCAGTTGTTGTGGTCACTCCTACCATGTTCGCACTAGACCCGAAGCCGAACTTGAACTGCCCGATCAAAAATGTATCACCATTCGGGACAATATTCGTTTTCGGCTTCCATTCCCTAGTTCGGACGGGTCTAGGTTTCCACTCCTCTTTTACTTTCGTCTGTTCATCTTCGGTTTTTGGCTGTATTATTTTTGGCCGAAATTCAGTTTTGTTTTTCAGCCGATCCTGCCCTTCTTTCGGCTTACTTTCTTCTTTCCCTTCGGCTGACCTCAACCGAGCCGAAAACACTCTATTGAGGATCCTTCCTTCAGAGAACGAGCAGTCGTCTGGAAAGTCCTCTTCCATATGCATCATTTCGTACTCCTCTTGCTCAAAAGCACCAGCTGCTTTAAGCCGTTGTATTCTTCGTTTGAAAGTACGATACGATGCCTTTCCTTTTGGAACCTTTTTCTCTTCTGCCCTCCAAGCCGAATTCTCAAATCGGCGTTGGCCAAAATGCCTTTTCTCTGGGGAATTTTGAACCCATCGGCCTACCTGAGTATTTGCTGGTGGCCTTCTGAGCTTCTTCATTTCGGGACTGACAGCGTCTTCAGGAACTGTGATCTGTATCACAGTCTTTCCGTTCTGCTTATCAGCTATCAACTTCATCTCTGAATCCCATCCATTAGTTATAATTTTTAACGTTGGTTTCTCATTTTCATCTCTGATTTCAACCTTCTGATGTTTTTCCGATTGCTTGATCCACTCCTTCACTTCATAATTCCCCAATCGGTCGAAAACATCCGCAACCTTCTCCTTCCCCTTCGGAGATCCTAATCGTTTCCACACTCCTGTCTTCTGAGCCGATGGCCAATCTCCTAGCCGATTGTGCATAGAACCCTTGCTAGACGATGGTTGATTTCCCAATCGGTCATGCACAGACCCGTTCTGGTCAGGATGCACCATCACCATGTTGGCAACAGGGAACGGATTCTTGTCGATCGCCATAAGCCTGTCCGGGAACATTAATTTCCCATCATCGACATGCTTCTGAATTAGCTTCCTGAAATATCCGCAGACCGCCGTGGAATGAGTAGCCGATCCATGGAATCTGCACCATCCGGCTTCCAATTGATCCTTGGTGGGCTGTGGGTGGTTTCCTTTAAATTCCAGCAATCCGTTCTTCTGGCAATAATCAAATATTTCGTCAATTTGTGATAGGTCGAAAGAATAAAATCTCTGAGATTCATCCCCTCCTTCTTTCTCCTTGCCTCTGGCTGGCCGAAGTGCTGGACAAGTCATAGGCTTCTTAATGACCAATTCAGCCCTTGCAACTTCGGCTAAGGCGGGAACATCATCCGTGTTGTACTCTTCCTGGACTTCACATCTATCCAGAGACTCAGCAAATAAAGCAGCTGACTGGATAGGTTGCGATCTTCCACTTTGACTCCGGCTTGATTTGAAAGCCGCTTGTTCTGCCAAATAAGTCTCCATCCTTATGGTTTCGGCCGTTAGTTCGGCCACAGTCCTTGGTCTTGTAACCATCAATCTGTCCTTGATGGCAAACTTCAAATTCTGCTTCAGGATTTGAATATATTCATGCTCAGGCAGCATTGTCTTCATCTGAGCCTTCACTGCATAAAATCTTTCAATGAACTCTGTAACTGATTCGGTCGCCTTTTGCTTGGTTGACGTCAGATCATCTACCGAAACTTCAGGACTGGTATTATAGAATCGGTCATGGAATAACCGCTCCATTTCGGCCCATGTATTGACCGATCGCGCTGGTAAATTGATGTACCACTCAAATGCTGGTCCAGTTAATGATAAGCTGAACAATATCAGCTTATGAAAATCGTTTTGCGCGATTCTAGTGCATTGAGCTGTAAATCGGCCAATATGCTCGATCGTAGACCAGCCGACTTCTCCAGAGAAAGTATTGAAATCTGGAACCTTTACTCCTCTAGGCAGTGGATATTGCTGCTCAATGTAGTCTGGATAAGGTTTCCGGTACATCGGCCTATTCTCCTGGCCGATGATATTTTCGAACTGAGTACGAATTATTTCAGCAATTAATCCCTGTCAACCAGTTGTGGTGGATTCGGCTGCTGTGGTAAGTATTGTTGTTGAACCACTGGAGCTGGCGGTTGGACAACTGGTTGAGGCGGTTGATTCTGTTGCTGATCGTACCTTTGCTGTGGAGGGGCGAAAGGCCGTGGTCCATGCCCTCTTGGCGGCCGATAGGCCTGCTGTTGAAAATTACGAGGATTTTGCATCGCAGGTGGTGGATTTTGCGCCATTGGTGCTTGCTGCATTCCCATCGGATACATATTCCTCGCTATTTCGGCTCTGAACATAGCTGGCATTGCTGCTAGGATATTGCCTTCTATCTGGCAAACCGAATTAGTAACCGCCACTTCAACCATAAATTGGACCTATCTCGGAACCGCGGGGTTAAATCGTCATTCGAAAACTCCTGATTGTGGAAGTTTGACGGTCCGGGGAACCCTGGGGGGAATTCTCCGGCTTCTGCTGCGCGTTCTTCCTGAATCGGCGGCAAATCAGTCCTCGCCGCCGTGTTACCCGCTGGAGTTGCTTGTTCAAATGCCATTACTGGTCCCACTGGGCGTGCCACTTTTAGGCTTGCATGTGCCAAAGGACCTTTTTCTCCTCAAGGGAGGCTACCGGAAAAAGGATCAAACCGGTTATGGGTCCGGATTAATGATAGTGCGCCCAAACTTGACAAATTACGCCCAAACTTGACTGAATATTCCTTAGAATTCAAATGGCAACAAAATACATAGGAGAATCTACATGTTGTTAAGAAACAACGGCGAATTCACCGGAAAAACTAGAACCAAACTACCGGTTGTTAAGAAACAACGGTGGACTTGAAAGTAACCGCTACAAACTAAGCTAGAGTTTAGGAAAAACTGTAAAGGAAAGCTGTAAAGAAAGCAGTAAAGATATAAAGAAGTAAATTTGATAAAGGAATTTGAGGGTTGGATTGATCTCCCTGATTCTGTGTATGGCATCCCCTATTTATAGCCGGAGCTGAAATAACCGTTCTCCGGCCGATTCCCCTAAGCCGATTCCCATCTCTCCTCAATCGGCTGATTTAGTTCCCTTTCGGCCGAAATCTCTTCCCTCCGAACTCTTCTTCCGTTTGAGTTTTTCCCTTCTTCTTTGGATCGTTCCCTTTTAATTTCTCGGCCCAATAGATCTCAAGCCCAACTCTTCTTAGAAATCCTTCTTAGAAATCCTTCTTTCTTTGATCGCCAAAGGGATTTTTCAAGCCTAAAGCCAAGAGTGGATTCTAACCCACCCAAGATCTACTTAATGAAACCGAGATCTTGTTTGAGCAGATATATAGAATGTTAATATAACCACTTAAATTAATTGTGTATATTGGTTAGATGCATGCATACTTTTAATTAACCCTAATTTTAATTATTTTATAGTATATCTTTATATGATAAAAAAAAAGTGATAATGTAATATATGAAGTATTTATATTTTTTCTATAGTACAAAATAGAGATGCTACATATATACATATACTAGAACTTGTGGATGAGCGCAGCGTAGCTGCGCGAGGTTGGGAATGGTTTCTTTATATACATATACGGGCAGGAGTAAAAGCATAAGCAAAATAGGGGTGGTGGTATCAAAAAAACCAATACAAGTTCCATCGAAGTCAAAGAAAGCTTCAAAGATCTGATGGATACAGAATGCAACATGTACACACTACGCAGTCCATGAAAGTACTACCTCAGCCAAATGCCACTTGATACTGCATCAAGCAATAGGCTCAAGAAGCAGAACTCCCAAGAAATTCAACATCACTAGACTCAAGACAAACACAATCATTTTCATCATCAGTATCACCATTGCCCAACTAAATAGGAACATCATCTTCCAGCTTTTGGCAAAAGGATTCCACTTCTTCAGCACTAAACCAGTCTTTCTTCATCTTACATTAATTTGAAAAACAATGGTCAATTTGGGCAAAAGTGTTTTTTAGGAAAAATACAAGAATCAAGAAACGAGGATACAATAAAGAACTCACAAAATATGGATAGCCTGCAGAAGTATGAAATTTCTCGGGAGCATTCTCTAAGAATAGTTTTATAAAGTATAAAATGTAAAATCCATATTCATCACCTTTTTTCTGCTGAGGTACCTGTAAAGTGGTGAAAAGAGCTGACAACTATAAGTGTCATCTAACATGCACACAAAGGATGGATGAATCATGAATGTAAAGATCGTTCTTACTTTTGGAATCAAGAGGCGCATCTTTTTGAGCTGTTTATCTGTCTCCAGGCTATCCTCTGATCGGTAAATGTCACAAAGAAGCCTGCAATATAAAAGATGGAGAGGGAATTATTGGGACAACATACAGATGCACATAATAGGACATCAACAATGCATTTCACCAATGCCATGATCCAATGCCGAGCCGATCATGTCTGGGTAAACCACCATTCTAGCGTACACTTCAGTACGTATTGTGAAGAGACACCAAGTTGTTGTATTTTCCAATGAAGAGACGTCAAATGAATATGTCTAAGGGGGACAACAACCATAAATGAAGGGCCTGAAAACGACAGTACAATCGCAAGAATTTCAAACATCTGCACAAAAATGAGGCAAGCAATATGAAGCCCATGAGTGACTGAAATTTAACAAAAGGTTACCTATAAAAGAAACAGACATTTACAGGTGGGACTTGTTGATTACAAATAATCAATAGCTAAATGTAACCTGAAAATAAAAATAGATATATATATATATATATATAAAAAGAAAAAAACTTATAGCAGTGGAAAATTAATACTATGAACATGAATTAAGGCATACTCAAATGGATCAGACTGACTAATCATGACAGAAATATGGCTTGCTCTGGAGCCAAGAGTCGGCTGCAGCACGGGACCAATGAGGCGAATAGGATTGATGGAGATGAAGTGAATCCTATTGTCTTCTATTGGTTCATCCTTGGTTAAAATTAAAGGCAGAATCCCGTGTCATACTTGTAAACTAAAAATAACTCATTGGCAAATAGGATATGTAATTCATCGCTTTTAAGGGCGAATAAAGTGAAAATACAACATTGAGTTCGAAGAGAATAAATTGTATGATATGATAGGTTGTTAAGCTATTAATAATTTGATTGTTCATATAGCAAAGGACTTACTTGGTATTCTGATTTCTCTCATTACGAAATGCATATTAAATTTACCCCAAGCAAACTCCCCAATTTTTTTCAAGCAATTTATACAATTGTTAAACAGCAAGCTGACACCAGAAAAGTACAGAGCTCAGACACAGATGAGGAAGAACATCTACAGCCCTACAGGGAAGGAAACAGACACAGTAAGATACAAATTATTTTGCAAGATTCGTCGAATGAAGAGATGTGCAAAAATGTCATAGCACGATTACATTCCTTCAATGCATCAAACCAAATTAAACAAACTCCCTCAAAAAGCAAAACATGGCACATGAATTTTACAGCTTATAGTTAATATTTACCTTTTACCCATATTTCAACTGCCAAAATTGCCTGAAAGGAATATAACCCACAGTATAGAGAAAGTCTACCACATAATAAGCTCACAACATTAGTACAAGCGATAACAGTTCTGGCCTATCGATGCACATTTCAAAACAAAAAATATCGATAAAATAAATATTTTTAGTAATAATGAGATTATAATTTCTATTCAAAACAGGAACAGTCATTAACCTTGAGAATTTTTATTTTAATGTATTCGTCTATTTTAGAAATAATTTGGTTTACAAATTGCTCTTCAAAAATTCTATATGCATGCCTAGAAAAAATATTTAAAAAAATATATATGGTTGTGTAAATATAGCATGCCAGAGAAGACAATACCATCTGAGGTTAAGCCAACTTACGATTTTGGGGAGACATACCGTGGAGACTGAGGTTTGGACAGATAATTGGCCGGCGGTCTGACTGCTGCAGGTGCGACTGGGGGGCGGCTGTACGAAAGCCAAGAGACACGAAATTCAGGGGAATTTGGTTTATCAACATCAACATTCCATGCTGATACCATACGGGAAAGGAACCCTGAAGATCTTGCAATCCCTGCCATTGAAAACTAAACGTAAAATTTTTATTGGTTTATCAATGATACTGTATTATTAAAAACTATACGACATCAGAAACAGGAAAATTCGAGGCCTCTGCCCTCTGTTTGCATGAATCTGCGTAAATGTAAAACTTAATGCAAGGAAAAGTGAGCATTAAACAAAAGCATGTAGTACCTTTGTTATATTTTTGCTGTTTGTAAAATTAAGTTCCTTTGGAGCTATCTCATATTCTGCTACAACAGGTGCATTTTGTACATATATTCGAGCAAGCTGACAGATAAAAGAGAAACAACAAATAAATAAGGAATATTGGAAACCCATGAAATTACAAATTGAAGTTGTAACCAAGTAATAAACAAAAAGAACAGATAAAAAATAGGGAAACTGTTAAATGAAGCCGGCAAAGCAAGCATAAATGCATCACATATGAAAACATTAGGGCACCGAATTATGTTAAAAACCAGAAAGGGAATTCAAATACATGCGGCTTTCTTTCCACACCCGGCTTTCTTTCCAAAAACCAGAAAATGCGATGAATGGAATTATGGTTCATAATTTGAGTGTATACAAGTTGGAAAAGCCTACTGATTAGAAAATCAAGAATAAAGGAATGAGGAATGGGAAGGGCATAATCTGGAAATGGTTATTCAATCTACCATATGTGTTTATAATTAGAACAACAACAAAGCAAAGAAGGCACCAAAGTTTAAGGAGACACGAAAATACCCTAATCAAACTAACCAGATATAGACTCTACATATTACATAAGCTGGCATACAAAAGGGAGGTGCAATTCTTCTAAATGGAAGACAAGCAAGACAATGAGCTTGTAACCATCCCTCCCTACACTCCAAACAGAATTCAACAGCAATCCATCTTGATCAAGGTGAATTCAATAAGTTGTTCGTCAATTCGTCAATTAAGTGACATAAGCCTGTAATCATCCATCCCCCACACTCAAAACCTCCCAATGCAGAACCCACTTTCAGCAAACAATTCACATCCAAAAATTCTTCCAACTGGGTATCAAATCGAAACAGAAATTATCCAAAAACAAGGAACTTACGGTGATGGGAGGGCGGAAGTTGTGGCTGATGTTGGCCGCAGTCGGAGCACAGCAGCAGCGCGGAGGTGATGCCAGCGGGCGGCGACGCAGCGGTGAGAGGCTGTGCTTGAACACAACAGCGGAGCAGAAGGAGGAGGGGCGGTGACGTTTGCAAGGCTGGAGGGGCGGCGCCGGGTCAGCATTTACGGAGGCGCTGGAGCGGCAGAAGCATAGTTACATGGAACGTAGTACGATTCGAAACGAGGAAGGAAACGCGGAACGCTAGTCGTAGTGAATCGGGAACGATTTATAATACATTTTTTTTTTTCTAAATATTAAAATATTTTTAAGTAATAAAGAATTTTAATGAAATTTTTTGGCAAAAGACAAGGAAGTGTTATATTTATCACTTTCACAAGTTTTCCACCATATTGCAAGGAGCCCAAAGTATATACTATTAGAAGCCCAAAGCCCAAAAATTTTATATCGTAGTGCTCAATTCGAACCAAAATATAAAACAAGCCCACATAAACCCTAGCCTAAAATCTTATTGCTTTCTCTCACTTTCTCTACGTGTCTTCTTCTACCACCGACGCTTCCTCTTTGAACAGGCATGTTTCTTGAAATCTTACTAATGGAAAGCGCAACCAACTATGGTAGTATGGTACTATGAACTATGTGCGAAACTTGACAGAAAGTACCCCTCCTCAGCCTCAATTGTCGGAACGTGGATCAGCGATCTGGTACGATTTCGTTTCGTGTTCTGGAACGAATCGCTCCGGTACGGAGAACGGCCGGCCGTTCCCCGTTCCTGGTAACTATGGGCAGAAGGACCGGGCATCCGGCGGGGCAGAACGCAACGAAGCGAATTTTCAGAGAGAGGCTGACGAAGGAGCAGGTTAGGTTTTTGGCAATCCGATTTAGAAACACCCGACCCAAATTGAGAGGAGGTTCACTATTTCTAAGTAAGAGGTACTGTTCATAAGCGTTTTGTATATATATATGTTTTTGTTTGATTTACTTTTACAATGAAAATCAATAGATGTTTAAAGTAGATTTGGGAATGATGTTAATGGTTTCGTGGATAATTTAAAAATATTTGCATGGTCCCATAGTCCATTGATGGGGGCTTGTTTATCGATCGAGGGATATACGATAATGTTGGACAAGCTAGGTCCGAAAATCTATCAAAAAAACCAGCATTCATGTGACTGACAGCCACAGGGAACATGTTAGATTTCTTGTGTCCCAATAATTGAGTGAGATTTGAGAGATCATACATTGATTCTCTTATATACTACTACTACATATATAGTTTGATTCTTCATAAGTATATTTGATGGATTCGAGTTAGTTTTGTGCCTCAAATTCTGTAGTATTTTGATTATTCGTGAAATTATGTTTTAATTAATTTCCTTCTCCGATCCATGAATGTCCAATTGGTGAATCTGCCGACCGCTGCTAGCTTAATCGATTCAATTAAATTCCTCATAATTGGTGAACACTCAATCCCAAAATTGGGCATGTGTTAAAATTAATAAAAATAAAATATCCTAGCTCGACTCTCATTCTGATTGATGAATTATGGAGTATTATACATTTGGTTATTGAATTATACTCCCTCCGTCCCACTCAAAGCGTCTCATTTTGACTTTTGACACTGTTTATTGATCAACTTTGACCTAATATTATCGTAATTATATATATACTAGCACATCCGCCCGCGCAATGCGCGGGAAGTAAAATTTACATTTTCTATAAAAAAAAATTAATATTAAAAATTAAAATATTTTATTACACAAACTTAATTGGGTCATGCATATTATTGAGGACAAAGGTGAGAAAAAAATGATGATAAAATAGAGACCGTTCGAGAAGGAGTAAAAGTAAGACCCTATTTGTTTTAACTTATTTTTCTTCCTTTTGACTTTTGTTTCACCCAAAAGTCATTTCGAATTTTTTTAGTTGTTTGTTTTGACTTTTTATAAAAGGAAAAGGATAAACAAAAGTTAAAATTCTACCTTTTTTCAAAGTAGGTATGGGGTTACTTCTCAGAAAAAGGAGAAGTCATTTTAGGAATAAAAATACAAAAATATCCCTATTTAGAAGGAAAATGAAATAAAGTGTAAATATCCTTATAATATTTATGTCCTTATAGTAATTTTAATATATAAAAAGTCCTTCTACATAGTATGAAGGGAGTTCCTATAAATATTCATGAGGTGGTGCGTCGTGCATGGCACCTTGGTCGTATCTATGATAGGGTATTCTCTTCGACTAGGGCTGCTGGTGAGGCGCGTTTTGTGCGCTGGAATCCGAGTGATGGCATGGGTGTTGTGTTGCATGTGGACGGGAGTTCCTTGGGAAACCCGGGCTTGGCCGGATTTGGATGTGTGATTCGTATGGGTGATGGTCAATGGGTGGAGGGTTGTTCAGGGTTTGTTGGTTTTGCTTCCAATATTGTTGCGGAGCTGCATGGTATTTGGAATGGTATGAAGCGACTAGAATCTCTGGGTGTCTGCCGAGCTCATTGCTTCTCAGATTCTATGGAAGGGCTTCGGATAATGCGTCAGGGTGTAGCTAAGGAGCACTTGTTGTTTCCCTTGCTTCGACATATTCGAGAGCTTGCTGAGAAACATCCTGGTTACGTGTGGAAGCATATCCTACGGGAGGGTAATGCTGTGGCTGATTCCTTGGCTAAACGAGGGGCTAGGTCCGAGGAGTTTTTCACTACTTGGGCTTTCCCACCGGATGACGTCAAGCCGCTCCTTACGACTGATTATGATGGAGTGTGGTTCTCGCGCTTCTAGATGGCTTCATTTCTGTTTTGTTGCTTTTCTTTCCTTGTCCCTTTTCTGTAGCTTTTTCTTAGCTTTTTCTTAGCTTTTCCCTTTGCCGACGCTTGAGTGTCACTGTTCACCCAAAAAAAAAGTACCTTCTACATACAATTCATCAAAACATGTTTCCGTTGAAAAGCAACTTCAATAATATCCATCCAAATAATTATTTGAGCTGCTTTTGTTTTGAATTATCATTCTCTCTCATTCTCATTTTTCTATTGACTTTTTTTTTCAAAAAGCCAAAACAAACAGGCTCTAAATCTCCCTGCAAAAAATATTTCTATATTATTTTTGGACAAACTATTTTATTTATAAGTTTCCAACATTGACTTATGAGCTTTGCATATTATTTTTCTCAATCGAGAATTAAAGGCAATTGATCCAACTTATTGTAGCATTTTGGATTTCAACTTATTGTGGCAAAAAATTGGTCTTGAAATTGCCAAACAACTAATTTTGACTAATTTATGACACATGGAACAGTTAACAACTAACAACTAATTGCCAAACATGACCAATTATTTTTCGAAAGTTCCGATAATTTAGTATGAATGAGTAATGATGACAAAAATTATTTTTTTCAGCATTATCTCTCTCCCAAAAGACATAGCAACATAATATAATTTAGGAAGTAACTCGGCAAAATAGCCCCGTAACTTCGGCAGAAGGGGTATTCTGTCCAAAAAAGGGGAGGAATGCAAATATCATTTATTCTCTTATGAATTAAAATGGTATGGCCAACCACTGATTAATTCTTACGTCACACCCCATTCAATTCAATTTTATTTTGACATTTGCAATTATATTAAATAATTTATTTAAGCAATATTGATTATTTGTTAAAACCTTAATTCAATATAGAGAATATGAGGTTGTTTAAAACCTTAAATTAAAAATTAAGTTACACCAAGTTAAATATTTTTTTGACGTTAAAGAGAAAAACATATGGTTGTATATAAAATTTATTATAAATATTGGTTTTGATCTAAAGAGATTACTATATGATAATAAAATATTTCTTTTCTAACAGTTTCTTATAAAATAAATTAATGTACACAAAAAAATATAGAGGTAAGACAAAAACAAAAAATACCTCCAGCTTATGCAGTGTGTATTAGTTATCGGGTATGGAAGTAATTTAAATCCATAATATTTTTATGTATAAACATTAAATTAAAATAAAATTAGAAGATAAAAATAAATCTTTAAAAATCAAATATGAAAAGATGCAATTTTATACTCTATAAAAATATTTTTTAATAAATATACAATAGTTCATTTGATACATAAAAGATACAATATAATTATATGCTCTAAAAACTCTTAATTTTATTGGCCATTATTTTAGTTAAAAGATACAGTAGTTCATTCATTCTATTAGAGCAAATTAATGTAATACAATTAATGACATTCGAGACATGAATGAATTAAGCATTGACCATTGCTTTAATTGTTAACATTCACTAACTCTGCAGAACAAATCATTCAAATAAATACAATTGGATTTAAAGATCTGAATCGAAACTAAACTTGAAAAATATCTATAATTACATCATACATATCATAAGTCTTTACTATTATGTCACTCCAATTGACTTTCATCTTGCGCTTTAGGATTGCTTCACCACCAAAAAGATAAATGATCATTTTCCATATACATACCTAAATATACAATTATCAAAAAGCAAAGATAGAAGAAGAATAAGTTAGATGGTGGCAGATGGTGTTTTCCACCATAACTGATAGCAAATAAACAATATAAGGAAGGAAAAAAGCTAAGACAAAAAAAATATCTCACCAATCAAATATATTGTAACATAATAAAAGAACTCAATATTAAACTGTGAAAGAACAAAAATTTGTTAAAACTTTCTTATATATTATGAATCCATTAACCTTTCATGTATTTTCATCATGTTTCAATCTGTCAAGAAACAACATTTAATCGATCGGATACATAAAAAAATCCATTCATATTACACAAACAAAAAAAAAAGATTTCACATACAAAATAAGAACAACAAATACAAATATCCTCCTAGTTTCATCCATTAATACACTCAATTCAAGTCCCTTGCGCTGCCTAAAATGATAAAATTCAATTTTGCTCGGCAGAGATTGAATTTGGGATTTGTAAGAAGATGGAGGAACTATTAGGATTGTAGGAGAAAAATGAATGGAAAAATGAGGAGACTTAAAATACTTTTTATTCAACATAAAATCTAGTCTTCTACTAATTATATAGAAAATGTCATACTTTATAGTTGCACAAAATAAATCTTATTACGAAATAAATCCCAACAAACTTAATCAACCAAATCTTTAAGTTATCAAAGATTAATATAATACTTTTATTCAAATATTTAGTTTTCCTTAACTTATTTCTTTTATGTAAATATAGATATATAGCTTCCCTATTGAAATGTGGGTGTTGAAAATAGAGAGATGAGAGTTGAAGGGATGAATGAGGGATGTTATTGAAAAAGGGGGAGGGGAAGTGGAGGGAATATAGAATATAGGAGTATTATTTTTATATAGAAGATATAGATACAATATAGATATATGTATAGATAGATAAATATATAAATATAATATAAATGTGTGATCTCAATTAGAACGAATTTTATTTACAAAATTTTAGAGGATTGGATTCGGATTTGACGTGATCAAATATATAGTATAAATAATTCAAGATATTATAATATTCTATTAAGATTTTATTAAAATATTATGTGAATGAGATTGTTGAAATTGGGAAAAAAAAAGTTGGATGGGGTGTTGAAAAAAGAGGATGGGGAAGTGGGGGGAATTTAGACTATATTGTTTATATATATATATATATATTTACAAATCTTAGAGGATTGATTTCGGATTTGACGTGATCAAATATATAATATAAATAATTCAAGATATTATAATATTCTATTAAGATTTTATTAAAATATTATGTGAATGAGATTGTTGAAATTGGGGAAAAAAGTTGGATGGGGTGTTGAGAAAAGGGGATGGGAAGTGGGAGGAATTTAGACTATATTGTTTATATATATATATAGATATAGATAAATAATACAGTCAACTTCGGGTTTTTAAGATTTATCTAATCATGTAGTTTTAGAATATATATTTTAAGTAACTTTTACATATGTACATTTTAAGATATTAAGTGTTGAACAAATGAATTGGACGACGTGTCCAATATTAAAGTTTTGAAACAAAAATGATGGGACAGGGTGAGTAGTACTTGCCAATAATCTGATGATTGGATTAGATTAGAACTAACGAATGAAACCATGCATACTAGAATTGGAGAATTATTATTATTATTATTATTATTATTATTATTATTATTATTATTATTATTATTATTATTATTATTATTATTTCACATTCATGACACCGGTGAAAAGGTGAAAGATTTTGTGCTTACCTCTAGTGGGAGATCTAAAGGTGTCAAGACGGGCTGGCGGGGCGACACGGGCCAAGCCCACTCCAGCCCACCACTTCGCGGGCTTAGGCGGGCTGGGCCCACGGCGGGGCGGGCTAGAATAACCTCGGCCCAGACCAACCCACCGGCGGGTTGCGGGCCAGGCGGGCTAGCCCGCGGTTTTTTATTTAATTAATAAATTAAATTTTAATTATATAATAAATTGTATAATATTGTTATTTATCCAAATTAAATACATTAACTAATTTTAAATTAAATAATATTTTTTATAAAATCTAAAATGATTTAGTTTAATTTTATATAGTATTCTTTTTGAAAAAAATTAATTGAAAAAATAATGTTAAGTAGCTCATGTCATATAAAGTGAGCTTTAAAATTATTCTAATTTAATTTAGTTAATATAATTCAATTTATAATTTAAAAAATTATAAATTGAATTATATTAATTAATATCAAATTAAAATATATGAATTCAAATAATATTCAACTAATCAATATTGTTACAAATACATGTATGTTATTTAGATTTTTATAACAAATTTAACAAAAAATTAAGTAAATTAAAATTTTGGCTTAGCCCGCGGGCTGGCCCGCACCCGCCGCGGGCCAGCCCAAACGACGGCGGGTTCAGGCGGGCTAGCCCATTTAGGCCCGCTTTCAAACGAGCCTTTATTTTTTCAGCCCAACCCACCCTTTTGGGAGGCGGGGGCGGGCTGGCCCAACGAGCCAAGCCCATTTTGACAGCTCTAGGGAGATCTTGTCAAAAGTTAATAATAAAAAAAAAAAAAAAAAAACCCTACTACTATGATAGTTGGGAAGGTCAAGAAAAAGGTGTGCGCTTTATTTAGAATATTTATTATGGGAAGAGAAGATAGGGAAGCGGCGAGTAAGAGGATAGGCGTATAAAGAGAGGAATGACAAGAATTAATTGAATTATTACTTTCCCACCATACTCATGAATCATGATTCATAATAAAGAGGAGATCAAAGAAACCCTAATACTACTATACATGTATCCATCATGCACGCACTTCATCCAACCAAAAAAACAAATTCTAAAAAAGAATTAAAAAAATATATAGGACCGCATATATAAGTATGAATAATAAAAGTATGCAATGCAATGGCATCATCATCACTTGTACGTACAAGAAACAAAAATGTCACAAGCTAGACATTGGCGGATCTAGAAAAAAATTTAAGCGGGGTCACAAAAATAATAATTTAAATTTAAATTTAAATATATTAAATATAATATTTAAATTTAAATATATTAAATATAACAATCAAAACATACCTCTTACAAATACTCTCTACAGTCTTTCATACTTTGGAATCGACTAATAACAGCTTCATTCATAACATTGAGGAGAGTTTCTTTCTCAATAGCACAAATAAGAGAATCATTGATCAAAAAATCATCACCTATTCGATTTCGTAAATAAGATTTCACAAGCTTTTGGGGTCCCTTTGGTCTTGCCCTAATGAACAGATAGGTGACTGTCCCTTTGGTCTGACGGGCAGATAGGTGACTGTCCCTTTGGTCTAACGGGCAGATAGGTGACTGTCCCTTTGGCCTGACGGGCAGATAGGTGACTGTCCCTTTGGTCTTAGCCTGACGGGCAGATAGGTGACTGTCCCTTTGGCCTGATGGGCAGATAGGTGACTGTCCCTTTGGCCTGACGGGCAGATAGGTGACTGTCCATTTGGCCTGACGGGCATATAGGTTTAATTGATATATTTATTTTATTTATTTTTTATTTTTGGTGATAACATTGGCCCCCCTATTCAAACATTCAAAAATTATTCTTAAATTATTTGAATGTTTTGAAGAATTCTTTTAAGCAATTTTAGTGATTTTATTCAATCTTCCTTTCCATTACTTTCGGCCCAAGAATTTGGAAAAACCTCTAAGCCCCCTTATAAGCACCAGATTTGCAAAGCAGCGATTTTTCTTCTTCTTCTCTTTCCCCCTCCCCTTTTTTTTCGCGTCTCTCCCTTCATCGGTTCTCAAATTCGATCACCAATTCCTACACCTGCAGATCGGACGTCGTCATCCCTTATCGGGTTCTGCTATCTTTTGTCCGTCGTGGGTAAGTTCTCTATCTCCTTCTTGCGCAGAATATTGTATACTGGTTCTCAGATATCTGACTTTTGGTAGAATTGATTTGGATATTGTCTTACAATTTGTACTGTTCTCGAAATTTCCTTGCCATTGAAATTGCATTCCTTGTTGTGCCCTTGTTTATTATTATTTTTCTTTTTAGACTAATGAGCAGTAAATTGTTTAGATACTAGTGGCAGTGGAATGTGGAGAAACTGGAGAATTTCTTTGGCTTAGAATTAATTATTGCCCTTGAAACCATTTTGAAAACTTCACTTGGGTGCTTAGTGGGCAAACATATAATCTAGCCACTCTGTTCGATAACAATTTATATTGGAAATACCTTTGGGTGCTTAATTAATCCAACCACCACGTCAAGATGGAGTATTTAGTCATTGTTATTGTTAATCATTACCAACTCTTGTAAAGGACCCGGCGACTGGAAATTATATATAATCCAAATAGCAATTGGCAATTAGATCATCGTCAATTTCACACTGTGCTTGTTTATGTTTTGCAGCAAATACTTTTTTCATGATCAATTTTACTACAGGTCTGGGATCTAGAGAGGCGGTGTATATCTACTAGTGTAAAGTTGGAGTCCAGTATAACTGCATTCTGTTTAATTCCGGGTGCCAATTACATGTAGGAAACTTGATGAATTTTCATATATTTGCTTCTATAACACATCCAATTGACTGAGAAGGCTAAACTATATCCGTTGCCATTGATCCAGTAATTTACATTATTAATTGGCAATAGATAATTAGTAGTGGGCAATTTATCTAATAGACATACTCATTAACAATTAGTGTTCCAGGCTTGTTGATTCAAGACCATCCCTTGAACTTCTTGACCATTTATTTTGCAAATAGTGAAGGCAACTGTGATAGCTACTCACTGGTTGTATCCTTGTTTGCCAATTTATAATTCTGGCACTATCCCAGATATTTTTTTTATTTTTTTTATCTCAATTTGGCTTTAGTCTTTTCGTTCTATGCGATACTAAGCTCTTGCCGAAGTTGGAGTGACCCTGCTTAATCTGCTTGAAAACAGGACCACTGGATGAGCAACATGAAATAAATATGCATAGTATATAGCACCATACTTAAGGATACCACTTAATCAAATGAACACGTGGTTATGTATAATAAGCGTGATATAACACCATACTTAATCAAGCATATAGCACTGGGGGCCTTTTATTTATTTTGGCATACCACTGGATGATTTTTTCATTTGCTTGAAAATAGGACCAGGCTTTAGTATTTTTATCTTCAGGCATTTGCTTAGTCTCGTTATAGCATCCTATAGACTGAAAGCCATGTCTTCTTTCTCTTTTCTGGCCGCCCATGATAACTTTTGAACATTTGCTTTGTTCCTGTGAGTAAACTATTACCATGTGCTTCTATTATATTTTTCATATAATTAGAATATTCAGGCATTGTTTACTTGATATATAATATGCTATATTATTTGAAGCTAACCAGTTTATAACTTGGTCAAACTCTTAATAGGTATGGCTGGCATCACTACTTCATGTGATCCAATATTGCCATTCGGGATCAATGTGGCCCCACAGAGGTCAGCCACAGAATTGTCATTATTGGGCAATACTCCTCCTGACCCACTTCTCCAGTGTTCAGGTTCTACCGTGCAGGTCCTCCGACCATTTTTCCTTACCCCTGCTGATGCTGGAGACGCACCTGGCTGTCTGTTGGGTCATGGGAAAAACATTTTGGCTCACTACGAGGGACTTAAATTGGATTGTTTGAGGGTACAGATTCGATCTATGCCACCTCTCCCAGACATGTACATTGATTGGTACAATACGATTCGTCCATTTAAGGAAGAACATTGGTGTAAGTATGGTATTGACCAAGCCATTAAATCCTCCACACTACCCTTTGAGGCTAGGGAAAGGGTTTTGGCTACTATGATGTGCTTTTGGGGTTCGTCAGTGAATGGCTTCCTATTTCCCCATGGCATGATGAGCCCTACTTTATTGGACGTAGTCTTGCTTTCCCGGCTTCCTATTGCTGGGCAGGACGTTGCCACTATTCGCGATGCCCCTTCATATAACATCCAGTATCAAAGAGGGACGGCCATTTCATATGAATCATTTATCAGCAGTAACCGAGGCGAGGAGGATTCGCCAGTTACCCCAGAGGAGCATGCGGCTTTTCTCTTATGTTGGTTGAATAGATACATCTTTTGTGCTGGTAGCAAATATATCCTCCTTCATCATATGGACTTGGCTTGCTTGTTGTCTGCAGGGGGTCGAATAGCGTTGGGCACCATGTTCTTGGCGGATCTGTATAGAGGTATCAACAAGTTCACTGAAAAGATTTGCACTGGTACTGCTCCCTCGTCCAGTATTAACGGTCCATTTGGTTCAGACTGTATTTCTCTATCGGGATGCCATATGGGCAACGGGTAGAATTTCCTATGACTTCCACAGTTCTTCCTATAGCTAATGTGATAGCCTCCACCTCCCAATCCAATTCTTTAATTGATTTGGTTCGTGATGTTTTGTCCCGGGCTCGTAGCGATGATGCTTTTCTCCTGTATCAGCGCCACATGCATCTGGCGTCCTACCTCTTATGGAAGGATCCAGCCTTGCCATTCCCTTTCGATGATGACTCATTCACCAGAGATGATACGACCTCATGGGATTCCATCACCAGGCCTCAAGATCTCTTGACCAACAAGCTTTTACTCAAAAAGAAGGTTTGGATTACATCAGAGCCTTACATGCCACACTGTTTCTCCCGCCAAATGGGATGCTTTCAGGGCATCCCTAATGATCTTACCTTGGCCTGTCTCTCCCCTCCGAAGAACACTAGGGGTCTCATCATTGTTGAGCATGGAGCTTCTTATGCAGCCAAAATTCAATCGTACTTGGGTCATAGATCTATACTCCCTTTCAAGTTACAGGCATGTTCCCTCAGGACAGTCCCAACATGGTGGTATGCTTTCTGGAGTAAGTGTGGTTATTCTGTTGATCATTACCTCAAGTTCTTGGGTACGGATACAGAAATGATACCAAAGAATAATAAGTCTAAAGCTTCCACCGTTGATACACCACCTGGGAGTCCAACGAACTCTGGGAGCCTTATACCGCTTCGGTCTTCCAAGAAACAAAAAACCCCTGAGAATACCCAACCGTCTTCTTCCAAAAAGAGAAGCGCCGGCTCCAATACAGATCTAGTTATCTTCTCAGGTAAATGGATTAAACGACGGATTTGTTTTAATTTTGTTCATGTCTATTAGCTAACTTTCACATTTTTCTTGCAGGTAGGCACCTCTCTAGACCTTCTCATGGTCCTCTTACTTGGCCTCCCTTAGTCTCTGTTCCTCAGCAGGTCAGTACACCTTGTTTCTCACGCTAGATATATACATATATATATATCATCTTTTTCACTTCTCGATGTGGATCAACAGGCATCTGCAGATCAATCTCTCACCCATGATTCGGTCGCCTCAGGCTCGGAGACTCTTGCTACTCGGCGGGTCAGTACACCTTATTTCTCGCGCTATATATATACATATATATATATAATCTTTTTCACTTCTCAAATGTGGATTAACAGGCATCTGCAGGTCAATCTCTTACCCATGATTCGGCTGCCTCAGGCTCGGAGATTCTTTCAGACGATTGAAACTTTTGACAATTTCCGCACACGAGTATTTTCTAAAATGTCCGAAGTTAAATTTATTAAAAGAAAGAGTTATGATTTATGGGAAAGGGTTTAAGGATATATTTCACTTTTTATACCTCATGAGAGTAAACCTTGAGTTCAAGTGGCATCACGAACCTTCCCGGCATGAAATTTCTGACAATTTTATGCCTTGAAGGTCCTTGCCATGAAACTTTTGACAAGTTCCCACTTCATGAGTATTTTCTGAAAAAAATCATAATCCTGGTTTTCGATTTTATTTAATGAAACCAATTTATGATGGCGCAGTTGGGATTAGGGATATATTTATAGGTTGTCACGTTTTTATTACTCGTGTTAAGAAACTGTGGCCCGAAAGCGCACGGTGTAAAAAATTGCAGTAATATAGTAAGACTGGATCGTTCACTGGAGGATGTGCGATAGAATCAGAGCCCACGTCGTTTACTAAGATTTTCCACTCGGTTACTCAATTCAAGTATGTGTTTTGACTATCAACTAATTGACAGAATTTAAACTAAGCTATGAAAGCAATTAAAATAAAGCAGATAAAATCATTCTACAAAGCGAATTAAACAATATCTAAGTAAGCAATAAAATTAATCTAAGAAAGCGGTTAAGATTATCCTAAGAAAGCAGATTTAAAATATGACAGAAGGGACAGGAGGAAAAGAATAAAGATTGGACAAGATTCAGATGAAACACAGTCAAACTTCCATTTTGTTACACAGATCTTTGCTTGGGATAGTCCATTCAGTTAGCTAATTCTCATGCTCTCTATACCATGTTCCCTTTAACAGACAGGTACTTACAGTAAGAGTTTACATGCTCTTAAGAAAAAAAACTCTAAGATACCACAAACTTTTAACTCCTCTTGCAATGCCTTGCGAGAGTATGTTAGCCATCTGTGGTGGACAAGCAACACCCGACAAATCACTTATTGAAGTATCAAGTTCTGCTATCATTCCCCCATGTCACCCCCAAAGATTCTAACCAAGCCCTGAACTATCCCTTAACTCTCAGTCCTAGTAGCAGTTACACAACTCTCAATACAACCGAGTGACCTCTAACGAAAGCATTTAAAAGAAAGCGATAAAGAAAGCATTTAAAATCCTATCACTCGGAGGTTTTTCAAAGTCTGACCCTGGTAGTAAAAGAAAGCCCCCAGTCAGGATGACCGGATGTGGATCAAGAATTCCCGGATCTTGGTGAACCGCTCGCAGTGTTCACTTCCTTCCGGGTGGTTATGAGATACAAACTAATGAAACGAACTAATAAATTAGTTCGTTCCGGATGCACTCACTCAGGACTCAAAAATAGGCTTTGGCAGAAGATGATAGCAGTTGAAAGGAACTCAACCCTACCTTAGAGAATAACCAAGGCCTACATGTTGTTCTTCTAGTATTATCTATTACACCGTATTTGAGTCCAAGTGGACCCCATCTCAGTGTAACATTTAATAGCAGATTCCCACCACGCAGCAATTCTGGAAAATAATAGATGTTTGAAAATCATTCCCTAAACAGGTACTAGACTCTCAATAAGAACACAGACCCTTTCAGTCTAGGTGAGACCTAATCGCTGACTCTGCTTCTAATTTCCCAAAATCAATCCCCAGTCGAATATGAATTAGTCATAGCTGAGGAATTTATCCCTTACTTAGATCCGGATTTTATAAATGAATTTTTGTTGGAAATTTATTGTGAGATATCTGATTAAAATCAAGACTCCTGTGTCCAAGGGAAGGATCCAAAGATAATTTGACCACAATAGTTACATAATAATATCATGCATAAGTTTATAGGGAAGTGTAAAATTAAATTAACCCAAAATATAAGGTGGGTTTAGACAGAAGTTGGAACACAAAGATGAAATAGCCGGAGATGAGAAGAATTTATTTTGGCTAAAAAGATGGCAAAAATAACTGGGGTTATCTGGACTGCAAACATCTGCTGTTCAGGTCCCAACTATTCCAGGTGAAATGGTTTTAGACAGCAGAAAACCTTAATTGATAGTGATCGCTATCACCAAGGTTTCTACTATCTGAGAAATGAGAGAAAAACCTACATGTTTTCTTACTGTAAAACTATTCAAACAATGTTGATCGACACCGTTTGATAATATTACAGCTCGAAATTCAGGGTTGAAATTAAGATAAACAAAAGAAACTGTATTCGGATAGGAGTCAGCTGAGCAGCTATTAAAATCCCGGATGGACGAACCGCCAAGGCTTCCACCGACCACTATCCAGACCATGCAAAATAACATCTAGTAATTAATATACAGACCACGAGCTAGTTTATCCGTGTGGGAATACCCGCCAACATTAGTCTGTTATATCTATTACTAGTTGTTTCACACAACACGGAAGAGACAAAATAAATAAAAGGGAATATTTTTGGGTCATCTTATATGAGAGACATTGGTTTCTCATGCAAGGGTATGGAAATTAATCCATAATTACTCTTTATGTCTAAATAATCACTCATTCCATAATTAATTAATTAATTACAGTCCGGATTATATACTTAGATCATTAGAGTTTAATTTTTTTATTAGAAGAATCTTTTAATGGCCAATTGAACAAAGTTCTTTATATCAAAATAATCATGGGTTGAAATCATTGGATTTCAACCTCAAAATAGTAATATAAAGGTTCAATTAATTAATAGGGTGAGATGGAGAATAAAAATTTGGCAAAAAGATGCCAAGCCTGTCGAGAAACAGGCCTGTCGAGAAACAAAAATTGAGTCGCGGACCGTGGGTCCACGACAGGAGGATCTCGACAGATAGATGGGAAATAAGATAAATGAAATTTTGGAAATTAGGGTTGTCGTGTCGTGGAACAAGGAGTGTGTCGCGAACCATGGGTCCGCGACAGGGATTCCGCGACACAAGGTACGAAAATCCAACAAAGGGCATAATTCCTGGTCACGGAACAAGAAGTGTGTCGCGAACCGTGGGTCTGCGACAGGGGTTCCGCGACCAGAGCCATCCTAGAATAAAATACCAGTATTTGGGTCCTTGGTCGCTAATCAAGTGGTTGTGTCACGGACCGTGGGTCCGCGACAGGTTTGGTTTGCGACCAAAGATTTTAAAAGATTTATACAACACATGTTCTTGGACACGCATGTCGCTAAACTGCCCTCTTGTCGCTGAACGTGGTTCCGCGACAAGAAGTGGTTAGCGACCTGGATGTGTTCTGGACACATGTCAGAAAAGTAAAGTGGAACAGGAGCATGCATTATGCGTGATCTCACCCATTTCAAGTTTTAAAAACTACATTAAACTAAAAGTACCAAACAAAGTTAAATCTAGCGAGAACATGCCTTAAACATGAAGGAAAAATGAGACAATATTTAAAATAGGTTTAACCCTAATCTGGGCTTGATCACTCATAACATGCAACATTATCCAAGGAAAAACATCACCAACAGTGATATAAAGTAAAAATAAAGACCAAGCAACCAACAGAGAAGGAAATAATAAAAGATCCATGGGGTGTGAAACCCATTTCATGATTTTTTTGGGACACATTTCAAGAATATTTTCCCATTTTATTAAGGAATTTGTTAATACCCATCATCCTGGATATCACAAACCCTAAAAACAAAGTTTGAAACTGAAAACAAGGTGAAAACTGGCTACCTAAGCTAAATCTATGCAATAATTAAATAATACAGAAAAATTAAAGCTAAACTAAGCTAACCTAAAAACTACCTACAAACTAAGCTCTACACTTGTCTCCAAGAGTGATTTTTCTTAATTCTGTCCAACCTTCTTGCTCATGGGGATCACCTCATATTTATAGAAGTGGAACCCTAGGCCCATGGGCTTGATCTGAGGCCCACTGTGTCTCAAGACATCACACACATCACAACTTTGTCGCGGGACAGGGCTGCATGTGGCAAGGCTTCTCGACTGGGTCTTGTGTCTCTATCCATGTCCGTGTCGCTAAAGCATGGACCGCGACAGGAGTTCCTCGACTGGGGCGTGGCTTGGCCTCCAAGGTGTTGATGGCGCGGAACCTTGGTCGTGGTCGCGGAACCAGTGTTCCTCGACCAGGGTTCCTCGACTGAATGCTCCCAGACTGGTCTCCTCGTTATGTTGCATGCTGGTCGCTAATCTTTCCTGTGTCGCGGAACCATGGTCCTCGACCAGGGTTCCTCGACCAGATGTTCTCAGACAGAGCTGAATGGGCCAGATGGGCCGAAGTTATTATTTCTGTGGGCTTTTCTATCTTTTCCCATCTTTTTGTTTCCTTTTTCTTTTCTTTTCTTTTTCTCATGTTTTTGGATTTTTCTAACATAAATATGTAATTTTAATATGTAATAAAATTACATATTTATGCATTTTTCATACCAGCTCAATATTTTTACAATTATGCATAAATTAGTCCAATTCTACTGCTTTCTTATTTAATATAAGACCGGAATGCGATCAAATGCACGTTTCAGACACGGAAATGGATTGAAAATAATGGTCATTTTTTGCCATTATCAACATCCTCACATTTAATACTGATCGTCCCCGAGCAGTCAGAGTCAATGTTCCTAAGAACACGGACTCTACATATTCAATTCATTTTCGTGGCTTCATAAATCACATTCTTTTTGGATTGGGATAAGACAATCAAAAACTATAAGTATTAAATCCCCTTGATTGCAGTGTTTAATAAAATGATACTTGTTCACTACATCGGGCCTACAAATCAAACATATTATCAACCCTTCATGAACATCATGTTTGAAAGATGCAAAGGTTAAAAATCAGAATTAAGGGATGACATGAACATTTTTAATGAAACAGAGCCTCACATATAAGAGAATCGGAAAATTCACTCACTCTCAATTGGGGTTTAATCAGTGAACACTCAAAATCAAATTTAATTAAATTATCCCATAAGCTTGTAATCAGACCAGCTCGCCACCGGCTCATTTCCTCAAATCGAGATCATGAGGTCTTATTCAAGGGTTATAATGGGGCATACGGTTATAACATTTGGTAGGAAAGGGAATTATTGGGCTAAGAAGTGGCAAGAATTTATTCTATCATAACTTGGCATTTTTATTTAAAAATTTATGATCATCATTATTTCTTTCTTTTGCTTTTCTTTTGCATGACATTAGACTAAGTCTAATTTGCTTTGTCATTTGCAATTTATTTGTGTTGAATTGAATTCAACTCTCTCTCTCTTTTTTTTTTTGAATCGGTTTATGAGATACCGATTTACACAGCTTTGATGATCATAAATTAAATGCCTTGGATAAAATTTATACTTGCACACTTGGGTTGAATATTTTGGTCTTTTTGTAGGCTAGGAAAAATATAGTGAGTTTCAAAGAAAAATTAGGCTTAAAGGCTCAACTTGGTTAATCCTAAAGGGAAAATATTTTTGGGTTTGGAATTCAAACGAGGGCCAAAATTTTGGTTTTCTAGGTGCCTCGATCATATGCTCGATTTTTGGAATATGGCATGGTCTTGAATCGGTCCCAATCGCAAGTTCTAGTTTCCTTTAATCAAAATGATTCACACATCAAAGAAAATAAATGAGTAAAAGTGACTCATGGCTCAAATCTCACAAGGTTGGGTTAATCCATGTCATACGATATTCTCAAATTTAATCAGAACTTAATTCTAACAATTTATTCAATCGAAATCTCTAACATGCAGATTTATTACCCAATAAGCTGATCGCATCATTAAATTTTTATAGCTCAAAACCTCAGGAATTCATGTCATGCATGTTCTCAATTATATTATCCCAATTTAAAAGTTTGAAAATTTAATCATAAGCCTAAATTCAACATGTGAATTTAGAGCAGGTTTATGCATATTTTTGCTGGTTATTTAATTTAAAGCAGTAAAGAGGCACTGTTGACGTACGGAGCATGTCAACAGCATATTTTTGGCCTGACAGTCACTTATTCATCTTGGACTGTCAGACATCTTTTCAGAAATAAAAGAACCAATGAAAACAGAGATTGTTGTTGGGGCTGCAAAATCCCAATCTGAAAGCAGTAATTATATCAATTACAAGAGATTTCATTTGCAAACAAATCTATCTTGCATGAACGAATTGAAATTCTCTTATATGATATTTACAATTAAGCTCAAAAATGATGGAGTCAGGAATCGCCATCTTTCTTCTCATCCGATTTCTTGGAGGAGCCAGCTTCATCAGGGATCTTCTTGAGTAAGGTTTGCAGGATCTGATTTTGACTAAGGATCAGTGATTCCACCATCTTTCGATTTCTCTCCTCTTTTTCTAGCATCATCATTCTGAATTCTTCGTCTCTCTTTTCCTTCTCCAACTTCTCCTTCCGTTTCTCTTCCTTTTCTCTCCTACGCTCTTGTCGTTCTTCTTCAGCCCTCTTTCTCTGTTCCTCATGACTTGTCATAATGGCATCTGTCACAGACTTCATTCCTTCGAGCATAGATTGACTCATCCTGCTCATCATCTCGAATGCTTGGGAATCAGCCGGAAACTGAGATACATTCTGGCTTTGAGGTGTCTGCGGTTGAGTAGGAAACGGGGATGCCGGAGTAGGAAAAGGCATCTCTGTTTGCTCTTGCTGAGATCTCTCTTGTGCTGTAGTAGAAGGTCCCGCATCAGTACGGGCTTGCTTTGTTCCCTTCTTTGCCCTTGGCGGTCTACTCCTCTTTTTTGGTGCTTGCCTTCCGGATATGAATGAGGATTGAGCATCTGAATCGCCTCCACCATACAGCTGGGGGAAAGAGTATCTAATTCGTTCTGTCAGAGGCAACCTTGGCACGCTGATGGGAGGGTTTATCTTCACGGTGTCGTCCCCTGCAAATGCGCTCAAGTCGACGTTCTGGGCAACACAGATTCTTCTTATTAAGTTCGGGTAGCACAAAGTCTGCCTGTCCTCTAACCGCGCTACTATGACATCAAACACATGCCTTCCTACGTTCAACTTCGCTCCGCTCCACATTCGTGCGAATCCCATCAGAACACTCCCAGATGCGTTGTGTGGGTGCGAGTTGGGCCGAATCTTTGACATGTAGAATTCGTAGGTTGGCATGAAATGCATTCGTAAGAAGTTGGTATCAAAAGTGTGTCCTGGGGCGGTGATTCTTGTCATGCTATTTGCCACGGTTGCATACTTTGCATACTCCTTTGTCTTGGCCCTCTTTACCATGATTTCTTCAGGGGGAAACTCACTCATGATGTCCGGGGTTCCAAAAAATTGATTCAACCATTCTGGTGAGATGTCTATTACATGACCCCGGACCCAAGTTGTTCTTTGGCGGCATTGATATTGCAAAAGAATTCTCTTGTCAACTCAACAAATCCATCTTCGTCATGATGCAGCATAAAATTTCCCCATTCTTGATTTCTGCAAAAGGTCTCGACAGTGGGATGAAGCAAGGCATCCTGTCTGAACCCTTTATCGGGCACTATCATTTTCTGTAGCTTTGCATACAGTTCTGCTCTTTCCTTGCTACCATTGAACTTAATCTGCACTTCTTCTTCACTTAGCTGCTTCTCTTTCTCATACTGTTTCGATCCCATCCTTTGCCTCACAGAGTTCTCAGACCAAAACTCTACTGGCCGAATAGATCCGACTGATTCATCTTCGCTCGAGTGCCAGTCTGTTTGGTCATCACCCTCCTGCGGTTGCTCATTCATCGGTACAGCTTCATGTGCCCTCTGACTTGACTCTCCATAAGTTGTCTCTTCTCCAAGCTCCTCCTCATCTTCCCTAATTCGTGCCGCTCGTCCGACAGGACGTTGGAAGATGGGCGCCAACTGCTCCATAAATTCATTCTCTTCCTGCATGGCCTCCTCTCTATCGTCAGCCATATCCTGTGGTTCATTCGCTTTGGTCTGTGGCTCTACAACTCTTTGTTGCTCAACGGCTTTTTCCTTTAACAAATCCGCCAATGTGACTGGGTTCGTGGGAGTTTCAGCAGTTCTGATCACAGCTTCAATTCTGGCAGTGCCCACAAGTGGATCAACAATCCGGGATGCCTCTGTCTAATAACGAATCTGTTCAGGCGCCTCTCCTTGGTCGATCCTTGCTTCGATCTGCTTATTCAGCCTGTTCCTTATGTCTCCCACGATTGTTTCCCTATCGTGAGCAGTGGGGTCAGTCCATGCAGGAGGTTGTTCTTCTTTGATTTTCAGTCCGGTTCCCTCTTTTCCGCCTGTGATCATTAAATCATCATCGCCTTCCCGTCCAACTTCCCCAGTTCCTTCAGACTTTCTGGCTTCTAAATCAGCTTGAAGTTTTTCGGCAACTTCCCGATCATATGCCTCTTTCTTTTTCTTTTCCTCTTCAGCCCTGGTCTGCTGAATGTTCTTTCTTATCTGCTCCTCCTCCGCAGCTTTCCTTGCTCTTTCAGCTCGTTCCTGCTCACTTATCTTATCCACTCCTGAGCCACCTGTTCCTTGATCAAGCAGACCAGCTAATGCAAGTTCATCATTCTGCATTTTCCGGGCCAGTTCAGCATCTTGAGCAATCAGTTCTTTTCTTTTAGGCGGTGGAGGTGGCATTGGTCTCTTGCCTCTGTCCCTGGGATCCATAGGTGCTGCCTCTTTCCTAACAGTTGGTTCAGGTTCTTTTATTACCACTTTCTTTTTTGGAGCTCTTGCTGTTTTATCTTTTTCAGCAGATTTTATCAATCTTCTTCTCATTCCAGGTTGAGGCACGGGCTGATCTCCGGGTGCAGCAGCAGTAGAAGATGTTTGCTTGGGTGGGATGGGTGGATCAATGGCGGCAGGTGCTGCAGCAGATGTTGGCATTTCAGACTGAGTTGGCTGTACTGGAGTCTGAACTGTTTCTTGTTGTACCACCGGCTCGGTGGTAGCAGCTTTCTGCACTTCAGTCTGCCCTCTTGGCGGCAAAGCTGAAGCTTGTACTGTTGGCTGGGTAGGCTGTGGGTTGGCCTCAGGAGGAGTGGAAAAGTAGGCATCGATCTCAGCGTCTGGATCTTCCTGATTTTCCTGTTGCGTTTCTTCCTGAGCTTCTTGAGTCCCAAACAACCTGTGTGCAAATCTCAGATAATCGTGCACAAATGTCTGACTTGTGATCCGTACCAGTTTGAACTCCCATGCCTTCTTGATTCGTGTGCAAAACAAGCTTCTGATTTTATGGTTATAATGCATGACCTTCATTCTGTTTCCCTCCTTCCCATATTTCAGGGCTTCACTATCCATTTCCATGAGGAGTTCAAGATATGAAGTTCTGTATTGCTCCATCATGGTGTTGATCATATCCCTTTCCAGCTCTTCTGTCACATAAGTCATTCTTTGCGCCACATCGTACTTCAGATATTCCCCTGCCTCAGCCTTAGTCATCAATCTGAGTTGCGTCTTTTTATCTGTCATCACTGACCAATTGTGGTGCTGCACCTCATAAAGGGCTTTCTCCCTTAATTCTCTGATGTGCTCGGGAAATTCAGGATCTACCTCATTTCCCTTCTCAATTGGTCTCGTCTGGCCGAACTGCTTGTTTATGAAAATCGTCTCAAAGTTATCCTCATCTGGCAGGATCAATCCTTTATCCAATCTTTCTTGTGTTATGAACCCTTTGCCTTTTCCCCACAGATGTGCCATCTCGTGCCATTCCTTCCGAGCTGCATTGATTTCTTCTCTGAACTTGTTCAGCATGGTAGAGTTCCTTTCTGTGTTGAACTCCTCAATTCTCCTCAGCTTGTGGAGCAGGTTGTAACTCATTTCCCTATACCTTTGCTTAGCCTGCTTGGTTACCCATTTCTGCTCTTCTCTGCCCATGTTGTCAAATAACCGCGGGTTCCAAATGCAGGGGAAGGCTTCATGTATTGAGATGGCTCCCTTTCCCAATATTAGGCTCACCGGTAAAGGTCTTTCCACAAACTGCAATCGCACTTGTGGGTCTATGGGCTGGTCGGGAATGAGTATGTCATAATTCGAGATATCGATTCCCACTGTCCCATCCTCTAAATGACGTTGCCAGACGGCTGTGTGTATCTGGAACTTCAGTGTGATCCTTTCCAAATGCACTTCGGGTGTCATTATGGAATCATTCGGGGCATGATCTGTCATTAGTTCCCAAAACTTCAACATGTGATAAGAAAAATCCCTTTCTATGTTCGTCAGAGCGGTTGATCTATCTGCAGGAGGGATGTTTACGTCCCATCCGGGCTTTAATGATAACTCAGCTTCGGTGCCCTGGTCCAACGGTACATTGTACACGCTTATCAGTGCTTCCCTGAGCTTTTTGATCTGGGTTCTGTTCGCAGAGGCTTCTATTGCTGCCTGATGTAGAGTGCAATCAGGCAGTCCAAGTGCCGACTTAATCACTTTCTCGTTCCTGAAAAATATAGGAAGTATTAGCTCCACTCAAGTTTTTATGTTTTTCGAAGATCGGGTTTCAAGTTAAAAATCAACATCCTCACATTTTGAGCTTTGCTCGAAATGTGATTTATTTGATCAGTACTCAAAACTTTACCAAAAGGCATATGCCATTAATTAATTAAAAAAAATCTAAGTCATTGGACTTAGAGAAATTTTTAGTGGGCTATTGGGCCCAAAAAGTTTGATTTTCTATTTTATTAAACAAGCTCGAGGCAATTGTTGAAAGATGGAATGAGATGAGAACGACGGGACTGGATGCTCGAAGTTGGAATGTGCAGTGGAGACGTGGCGTAATGGATTTGCAAACTCCGAATTGCTTGGGCTGTCTTTGGACAGTTGAAACATTCAAGAGAGGGTGCAAACACTCTTTTTTAATTTTTTTAAAAATGGTTGACTTGTTTTATTTAATGAAAAAAAATGGGATGTGTGGGGTCCCAATTTTTGGATTTTGAAAATGATAGCAGTTTTAAGTGGCAAAAATACTGCATACTTCAACTCACACATTTAGTTCCATTGGGAACAAAAACACTTTGTCAACCAAAATTCCTAACAACTACTTTTGTCTTTTGTGAAAAAGTGAAAGCAGGAAAAAGGGTGTTGGTGTGCACAGGGGCTGCTGAAAAGGGGATTGGGTGCACTGGGATTGCCACAAACAAACACACAGCCACTTTTTCAACTTGCAGTACATACATATACAGGACACCCACAAGGAAAACAGCATTAAATGACCTCTAGGGCATGCAAACAACATGAACACTAAATCAGATTCCACAGCCATGCTAACACCCCTTCATGCTTCAAAAACCTCAAGCTCAATCAAACTGGCATGCTTTATCTAGTCTAAAATAACAATCATGAGTCATCAACAACACTAACCTATTCAGAAATAACCCAGTGTTCATTGAAAGACAAAATTGATCCAGACTTCTCAAACACAACAGATACACAATGCAAACATGCTCAAAGACAACATTGCAATAGGGGCATAGCAAAGCATGATGTGGATATTGAACAAACTGTGAACCTTTAAAAACTCGACAATGGAGGAAATTACCCCCTGTCGAACCCTAAGGTTTTGCCTATGTTCTCTAGATAACCCAGGTTCTTAAAATCAAAAATCTAAACAACCCCTAACATTCCTCACCAACACTAACCGAATGCCCACCCCCTCAATCATGCTCGCCCTACACCCATCGCGACACAGAATTCACATAAACAATGCCCACAACTAACAATCCTCAAAACCAGACTCAAACAGTGGAGAAGTAACACATGGGAACCCATTTACACACTATCGTGAGTCGGAACACGAAAATCCCCAAAATCGCGAAAACAGGGGCCCGTGAATGCTTACCAGGGTTCGGTATGCTTTGGAGATGATGAAGATGATGGTTCCATGGCGACAATCCGACAGAGTTTCGCCTGAGTTTGGTCGGAAATGGGTTGCGAAGAACACGGTGGTGTGCTTCGGGAGAGGCAGTTTCAGACGAGAGGATTTCGAAAAAAATCTAAGTGTTGGAAGTGTAGGGAGGAAGAGGGAGAAGAGGGGGTTTAAATAGTGATGGGCCAGTCGTGGAACCCTAGCCCATTGTCGCGGAACAGGGTTCCTCGACTGGGCTTGGCGACATTAGAGGTGTCGCGGAGTATGGCATTTGGTCGCGGAGCAACGCTCCTCGACTGGGGGTATCGTGACCAAGTTGGAGAGAGAAAGGGGTTAAGTGCAAATCGTGTCGCGGAACTGGTACCCGGTCGCGGAACAGTGGTCCGCGACACGGTGTATCGCGACCGCGACAAGCATTACTCAGGGACAAGTGAAATCTGGTCGCGGAAGTGAGCCGGGTCGCGAGGCAGTGTCCCGCGACAAAGTGGTCATTCCGCGACACGGACTTCACTATAAGGGGGAAACTGTGTCGCGATTCTCCTTTTGGGCGCGGGGCAGTGTCCCGCGACACAGAAGGGATTCCGCGACATATTATTTTGAATTTTCAAATTTTCAACGGACTGGGCCCAATTGTGACGCTTGGGCCTGAGTCCATTTTATTTGCCTTGGGTCTGAATTAATTCAGTCCACGTAAATTCAAAATATTGGGCTGGAATTTAAATCAATCTACTTGCACAAAATTAGGTCGGGTCGGCTCCATTTATCTGCGAAATTTATTCCGGATTTTAAATTGCTTTAAATTCCGAGAATCTTTTCTTAGATTTGTGGAATTTACCCAACCAAGAACCTGGTTTTCCATGCTATTTTTCTCCTCAAATCAACATCCTCACATTTAGAGTCTTAGTACTCTAAGTACTCTAAATGTTTAGTTAATTTGAGGGTACTTCTCTGTTCTGTTGTAACACCCCGGATTTGATAACCCAGGCCGGGATGTCACCGCCACACCTCCCTAGCAAGACACGGTTTCTCCGAGCTTGCTAAAGAGATGCAAGGCTATGGTTTTTCAGAATTTAAAACATTCTAACAGCCCATTTCAATATAACTTGAAAATCATAATATCAAAGTTGCAGCGGAAAGTAACATTTACATATATATAATGCAGCGGAATTTAAGTATAGGGCCGACATGGCCAAAACACGGGTTAAACAGGCCCGTTCATGCAAGTCGTAATTAAATGCAGGAATTTAAAATAGAGTTTTTCCCCGAATGTTCCCGTGTATGCATATGATGATGCGTAATCCTCAACTCTGAAAGAAAAAGGAAAAAAATATGGTTTGGTCAGCAAAAACGTGCTGAGTAAGTTAACACCTACTATGATCGAGGGGTTTCAAAGTCTTTAATTAAATTTAATGAAAACATGTGCATACAAGACATGATTTAAATTTTATTCATCTGATAATAATTACATAATTTAAAAGACAAGGATTTCCACAAAATCATAATTTAACACACATGTAAAGGGGTTTAATTAAATAATTAAATTTTTACTCCTAGGCATGCATACAAAAATATTCCATTTACAAATTTTAAAGTAAATGATTTAATTGTATACTTGAACATGCATTAATCCATAATAACAATTTAATAAGATATGAAAATTTAAAGACATAATTTAAATGCGTAATTTAAAGACGTGGACGAATAAATAAATACTTAAAAATATTAAATCTTTTATTTCCCCGTTACGTAACCATTTCTCAATATTTAGTGTAGCCGGTCATCCGGCGGCCGCAGCCGTTTCGTAAGTTTCTTGTGTAGCCGGTCGCCCGGCGGCCGCAGCCAATTTAGTAAGTTTTGTTTAGCCGGTAGTCCGGCGGCCGCAGCCGTATCCGCCATACCCAGTAACACTCTGGAGCCTCGTGTAACCCATACGGGTACACACGAGAGTGTAGGCTAGTTTTCATTGGCCGTTTTGGCACAATTTCTCATAACATTCACCCTCGGCCGTTTTGGCACGAGGCGAAAAGCTAGGGGGCGCTCTATTGAGCATTTCCCCCTACGTCGGTCACTCTCGGCCGTTTTGGCACGAAGCGAAAAGCTAGAGGGGCACTCCATCGAGCACTCACCCCCTACATAGGTCACACTCGTCCGTCTAGGCACGATGCGAAAAGCTAGAGGGGCACTCTATCGAGCACTCACCCCCTACATAGCCAAGTATCTCATATGTTTTAATTTAGTGTAACGGGATTTTTCAAAAGTATAGATATATCGTATTTCAAGGTCTCGACCGTTTGTTTCGATATTTCAAAATCTCTTCGATTTAAAAGTCTCTTGGCGTCACAGTTTACGCCCTTTTAATTCAAAAATTCATTTCAATTCCAAAAATTCTGATATTTTCACAGTATGTCAAAAACACCCTAACGAACAACTTTTGTGTTTTAACTTTTTCGAAATAAGTTGAGGAAATATGTCAAAAATCGAGTTTATTACGCAAACAGAATTCTGTCCGGACTCAGGTTTGACACAGTTCAAAGTTTCGACTTTTAAACATATCAAATGGACTCCAAAAATTCTGAAATTTTATATGCACATACTAGACATGATTAACTACAACTTTCATTTAGATTGCAAAGATCAAATCGGAATAGAAAATATAGAAACATTCTCATCAAGTTCGGATATGTTCACAGTCAGATTTCGAAAAGTCTTATCAAGGCAGTTTATGTTTGATGCGATTTGAAATAGAAAAAATCGACGAAAATGTCTGAAATGTTTACAAAACCTAGATTTATGTGTTAGGATTAAAAGTCTAGTTTTGAGTTTTTCGGTTTGAACTATCGAAATAGGGGTTTTGGTTCGATTTCAAATCTGTCACAGTTTCACGTTCGTCTCTCAAGGCAGGTTGGTTCTCGGCCGTTTTTGGATATCAAAACGCAATGAAAAATTATGAATATTTCACACGAACTAGATCTATGTCTTAGAAACGTTTTTCATGTTTTAAGTTTTTCTGTTTGAGCAGTTTTAAGGGTTCGGAAAATTCACACAAAATTTTTGCGCCGAGGGTTTTTCGTGTTGACAGATTTTAGAGTTATTAAATCCATATGTTTGGTTGCATTTTAAGTCACCCAAAACCAAGTAAGTATTAACTTACAGTGGTGATGATGTCTAGGATGTCTCTGGGTCGATGGGGGCGCTCACGCTTTCCACGAACATGTCCCAATTACTCCGTCTCCTCACCGTTGGCCCCGAAACGAAATCGAAAGTAAAAAAATCTAGGGTTAGATCGGATTTTCGGACTCGAAAACTTAAACGAAAGCCTATGGACAACTTACCACAATCTGGATTACTAAAGATGTCTGTAATACCCGAGAAATCAACATCGAGTATTAAATCCGAAAAATTAATTAATTAAATTAATTAATTGGATTTAACTATCGCAATCGAAATAATTCCGGGAGAGCGGAATTAAATATTTTCGCACGATAGCAACTCGAAGAGAGTTATCGGAGTATCCAACAATCGGATAATCCAATATGATTTTTAAAAAGATCAAAAATCATACTATATATATAAAAAAAAAAAAAAAAAAGAGGAAGAGAAATTCGCTACCTGGGGTGGCGCGGTGGCCGCGCGGTGGCGCGCCACCAGCGCGCCGCCACCCCAGTAGCAGCGTTTCGAACGCTGCATGCGTTTATTGCTACAATTTTCGAGATAACTCATTCCAATCCATTCAAGTTCGGTTACCAGACCCTTAGGAGTGTTTGGGGACTCTATTGGATGAATTTGGAAGTCTCTAGAATGCTTACAAGTTGGGATAAGGTTGGATACATGTTCTAGATACATTCATTGAACCCCTTGGGAATTTGGTGGGATGAATGTGGGTTAATAGGGTGAATTTTCGAGAATGACTGCATTGAGTCATGTCTAACCTTCCCTAGGGGCTTAATGTCAGTCATTAGGAGCATTAAGCACTCTAGATATCAACTAAACCAACCCCAAAATCACCCTCCACTCCCTTAATCCGAAAATCAGTTTTCTCTTGGAGAGTTGAGAGTTCTTTGAGTGTATTCTTCTTGTTCCTGAGTTTTGGACGAGTTGGAAGCATTCCAATCCCTTCTCCTACGTCTAGGTAAGGTTGCTAAACCGATTCCTTGTTCTTTACTTCGGATTATAGGCCCTAACATCAAGCTTTTATCCAAACACCTCAAAATAGGATTCGTTCGGTAGATCTCGGAGGTTTGAGGCTGTTCCGGACGAGTTTGAGGGTTCAACCATAGAGGATTTCGACACTACACTCTTGAGAAGTAAGTTAATGATGTGCATACCAATTTTTAGAGTGTTTGGTTGAGTATTCTTCGAGATATGGTTCGATTTTCATCTTGTGCCAAAACTGTCAATTAGGGTTTCTATCCGAGTAGTTTATTTGTTCAGTGTTTTTCGTCAAGATCCGTTCATTTTTTGAAGAACTTGTCTAAATGAAAAATGTTCCTAATACTTTAAAGATGATGTCTGTAAATTTTCATAATTTTTGGAATTGATTTGGTCGACGAAATCAGATCTGGTATTTTCTGCTATATTTGGTGACAGATTCAAATTCCTATCATGTTCAGTTTTGTAGTTCATATTTCTCCTAGCTATGGTCGTTTTTGATGGTCGACTTCTTCATGAAAATTGTTCATCTATGTGTCTAGTTTACTCTGTTAAATTTCAGAATTTTTGGAACAACCTTCGAATTGTTATGGATTTTTAAGTAAGCTGTGGTCGGATGAACAGTGGTTTTTGTACCCTTTTGAAAACAAGTTTCTGAAATGAATTTTTTTGAGTGACTTAGAGTCCGAATTTGCTAAGGCCTATTTCTGAGAAAAATGTTTATTTTGATGTCCCCTAGCACCTGTAAAATTTTCAGAATTTTTCACAAAGTTTTACTACATTTCCTAATTCGATTTTGAAAACTGCCACAGTGTAGTCTTACCGGTGAAATTTGGTTTCGTACGTTTCGGTGGTTTTTGAGTCGATTGCTACTCTTTGATGAATCCTATGAACTCTGGAAATGTAGATATATGTTTTAATGATTAAAATGTGATTTTGAAACTTTGTGAGTTTTGATCGAGTTAGATGTTCAATTTGGAGGGTAAGTGCACTTGGCGTGGGCTCGTTGGGCCGCCCCCTCTTTTTGGTGGCCAAAACGGCGCCAAGGAAATATTGTTATGTTGCGTGATTGTATGAGTCTATACTCCTAGGTGTATCCGTAGGGGTTACCTAGGGCTCCGGAGTGTGTCTGTATAGGGTCCGCTGCTCTCACATTGTGGATACCGTCGGCTTGTGGACATAAGCGCCCAAGCGGGTAATTGATCCCAAAACGGCTAAGGCCCTGGATCGTCGATACCGGCAGCTTGTGGACATAAGCGCCCAAGCGGGTAATGTTTTGGATGTCCTCGATCAAAATGAACAATGGTGTGGTAAAGTATAAAAAGGAATCCCCGTAAATTATTTTTACTCGTTCGTTAGATTAATTTCCTAACTTTTTATTATTCTTCTAAACCTTTAAATTTTGTTATGCTATCCATTAGCTTACTCAGTACCGTTTGTACTGATAAATTGTTATTTCCTATTTTTCGCAGAGTAAGTGTTGGCGCATTGGGATGGGACTTTTCAAGAATAAGGATTTGTCGCATTTTATAATTATTTTAAATTTCTGCACTTTGGACTTGATACTGGACTTTGGACTTTGTTTTGGCCGTCTGTTTGGCCCCATTTTTATTTGTTTTAGCTTCCGCACTGATTATTACTGTGATGCATGAGATACTCTGATTTTAATTCGGGCGTGATTGAATAGTTTTTAAATTGTTTTGAAAAATTGATACAACTTAGCCTTAGCATTTTTCTAGATGAGCTCGACTTGGGTCGGGTCTTGTTTAGAAAAGTGTGGCGGTAATGCCCTGGCCTGGGAAATCAAATCCGGGGTGTTACAAAGTGGTATCAGAGCCCGAAAATTTTCAAGCTATTATTTTTCGGCCCACTATAGAGGCCCAAATTATTTAATATTATTTTTAAGCAATTTAAGTACTATTTCCATGGAAAAAGGGAATTTTATTTTTGAAACCCATGGAAAGGTATATTTTGCAAATTCGACAAGTCTTAAAACTTAGTACTATTTTTGGGGGGTAGCATGTGCATTAACAAGTTATTTTTTTTATTGTGTGACATATCCCTTAATGTAAAATTTGCATGATTAGATGGCCGACCCGAGGTTACAAGATTCCATCATGCGTTTATTGTGCTCCATGTCGGATATCACGCACGAACTTCGCCATATCTCTAGGGACGCCGCAAACGATAGAAATAGGATTGTGGCTATAGAGGAGAGGATGGAGGCTATGACCATTAGGAGTACCCAGATGGCTGCTCGCCATGATGCTCTTGCGGCCGAGTTCGAGGATTGCAGACACCACGTGCATATGTTACAGGGACGCATCTTTGCGTTGGAGGAGGTCATTGTTGGGCTGCAAAACCAGCTTAACCCCGAACCCGAGATGGAAGAGGAGGAGGAGTTTGACCCCGATGAGTTCATCAACGTTGAGGAGGAAGAGGAGGACCCCGAGGAGGTTGTGGAGAACCCTCCACTGCCTCTTGATACCGACGAGGAGATCGAGGCTGATCGCCGGATGCTTGGCTATTCTCCCGACTACTTGATCTAGACTTTATCATGCGTTCTATCTTGTTGGACTTTTACCGCTTTTCCCTGCTAGTTTCCTATCATTTCCGTACCTATTATTATCGCATATTGATTTTCTTGATGGTACCACATTTTCTGTAGTGGTGACCTAGTAGTACTTGATGTAGTAGCCTTGTTATTAAATCGTTATCATCTAGTGGAATTTCGTATTTAGTTTTCTCTTTCCTTTCTTGCCCATTTCAGTGGTCTTTAACACTTAGAACCTATGAGGCTGAGTTCTAACCATAGTCTAACTTGACTATTAACTTTCATCTAACTGCGAATCTAACCTCTGCGTGCTTGATCATCAGAATGCCGCCCAGAGGGAGACCTAGAGCCGAGATCCCAGTGAATGAGAACGTTAATGCTCCAGCGGATGCGAACCCGCCGAATCCGGGAGTTCAAGCTAACCCCGTTCCCAACGCACTTGATGAGAGGTTGACGACAGTTGAGCAAGTCCTCGT
Source organism: Hygrophila difformis (assembly GCA_030278955.1). Taxonomy (NCBI): domain Eukaryota; kingdom Viridiplantae; phylum Streptophyta; class Magnoliopsida; order Lamiales; family Acanthaceae; genus Hygrophila; species Hygrophila difformis. The sequence continues at coordinate 33,908,583 of JAOANR010000011.1, read as the reverse complement.
TGCTCTAGGAAATGCTGAAGTCAACCGAGCTCAAGCAGCAGTACCACCCCCAGCAGCTCGCATAAATTATCTGGCGATGGTGAACCCTTACCAGCCGCCTCATTACGAGGGACAGGAGGATCCCGCGAAGTTGGAGGATTGGCTGAGGACTTTTGACAAACTGCTTACTGCCATCAGGTGTCCCGCGAATGAAAAGGTTGGTGTGGCTGTGTACTACCTGAGAGGAGAGGCTGACGAATGGTGGCAAAACCACCAAGAAGGACTTGCTGATGGTGAACATGCCTACTTCTGGGAAGAGTTTAAGGAGATGATGAGGGAAAGGTTCTATCCCCTCAGCATAAAGACTGCTAAATATGAGGAATTCATAAATCTCCGACAAGGCACCCAGACAGTTCAAGAATACTATGCGAAGTTTAAAGAGCTCGTCCGATTCGCTCCAAGGCTGGTACCAACCGATGCTGATAAAGCCCAGAAATTCGAGATGGGGCTGAATCTCAGCATCAGAGAGATCTTGGTTGGCGGACAGCACACTACTCTGCAAGCTGTTTACGATCGTGCAGTGGCAATTGCACGAGTACAGCAGCTGAAGCGCAAGGATCATGGAGAGGCGAGCAAGGGCCTAAACAATTTCGATAAGAGGAATCGGAACAACAACTCTGGGAATCACTTCAGAAGGGGGAATGACCAAGGAAGGAATGATGGTCAAAGGAAGCCGGACAACAGAGAACTCAACCGAGGAGGCCAAGGAGGTTGGAGGCCGGATAACCAGGGCGCCTTCATACCCAGATGCCGGGAATGCAACCTTCCGCACTTGGTGCGTGAATGCCCAAGGCCGGGGCATTGCTACCGGTGTGGCCGAGAAGGTCACATGAAGAAGGAATGCCGGACGAGGGAGGACCGCATTGACAAGAGGTTGGACCTGATAAACCGTCCTCAGGGCAACAGGCCAGCCGGGCCAAACCAGCAGGACAACCAAGGGCAGAGATTTCCGCAGGCACAGAGACCACCTCAGAATCCAAACCAGCATGGGAATCAAGGGAGGCCAGTAGGACGCCTGAACGTGATAAATCAAGCGGACTTAGCTGCTCAAGGCGACGTGATCGAAGGTACGTTTACTGCTTTAAGCGTACCTGTCAAGGTCTTATTTGACTCAGGAGCGAGTTGCTCTTTGATTTCCACGAGAACTATATCTGCGTTAGATCTACCAGCGCCGAATAACATTAACTTAGGAATCCAATTACCATCGGGTAAGGTAGTATCGTGTTCCAAACGATATGACGGGATCCCGATAGTAATCAAGAACACTGAATTCTTTGCGAATCTCATAGAATTTGACCTTAAGGATTTCGACATCATTTTGGGAATGGACTGGTTGACGAGGTACAAGGCTGTTATCGAATGCCAGAAGCAGAAGATCTCGTTGGCGAAGAGTCGCGGAAAGAAGGTCATTTACTATATGCAGCCTCAGAAGAAGGGTGCCAAGATAGTAAATGCATTAAAGTTCTGCAATCTCATGCAGAAGGGATACCAACTGTACGCGTGCTACGTGCATAATCTGGAAGGCGAGGAGAACAAGATCGATAGTATCCCAGTCGTGAACGAATATCCAGATGTCTTCCCGGAGGATATCCCAGGAATGCCTCCTGAGCGAGAAGTGGAGTTCACGATCGATCTCGTGCCCGGAATCAAACCGGTGTCAAAGGCACCATATCGCATGGCGCCTGCTGAGATGAAGGAGCTGAAAGAACAACTAGAGGAGTTGTTATCCAAGGGATATATTCGGCCGAGCACATCACCATGGGGAGCTCCAGTCCTGTTCGTGAAAAAGAAGGACGGCGGACTCCGATTGTGCATCGACTACCGAGGTCTTAATCAAGTGACGATTAAGAACAAGTACCCGCTACCTAGGATCGAAGATCTCTTCGATCAACTGAAAGGAGCGTCGGTATTTTCAAAGGTTGACCTAAGGTCGGGATACCACCAATTGCGTATCGCCGAGAACGATATACCCAAGACAGCTTTCCGAACAAGATATGGGCACTACGAATTCACCGTAATGTCTTTCGGTCTGACTAATGCTCCCGCAGTATTCATGAACCTCATGAATAGCGTTTTCCGAGAGTTACTAGACACATGTGTAGTCGTATTCATCGACGACATCCTAGTTTACTCGAGGAATGAGGAAGAGCATAGTAGTCATTTGCACCAAGTACTCGGACTTTTGAGGAAGAATCAACTCTACGCGAAGCTGTCAAAGTGCGAGTTTTGGAAGAATGAAGTCGCTTTTCTAGGTCATATAGTATCGGCTAAAGGAGTATCAGTCGACCCGGCAAAGATATCAGCAGTGTCTGATTGGCCGGCACCAACAAACCAGACCGAGGTAAGAAGTTTCCTAGGTCTAGCCGGATACTACCGAAGGTTCGTGAAGGACTTTTCTAAAATTGCGAGACCGATGACCCAATTGCTGAAGAAAGGATTGAAGTTTGATTGGACAGCTGAGTGTGAGCAGTCATTCCGTGTGCTTAAGGGGAGACTCACATCAGCACCGGTTTTAGCGTTGCCATCAGAGACTGAGGATTATGAGGTGTATAGCGACGCCTCGAAGGAAGGTCTTGGTTGCGTGTTAATGCAAAACCGTAGAGTGATTGCTTATGCATCTAGGCAACTCAAGACGCACGAGGTAAACTACCCGACACATGATCTGGAACTGGCAGCGGTAGTGTTCGCTCTTAAGATTTGGCGACACTATCTATATGGACGAACTTGTCGGATGTTTACAGATCACAAAAGCCTCAAGTATATATTTACTCAGAAAGAGTTAAATATGAGGCAGAGGAGATGGCTCGAGCTGATCAAGGATTACGATCTGGATATAGCCTACCATGAAGGCAAGGCGAACGTCGTAGCGGATGCGTTGAGTCGCAAGACGCGTCACACGGTGAACACGCTCATTCTACCTTCGGGACTGTATATGGACCTAGCTAAGTTAGATACTGAACTAGTCCATTATAGAACCGTGGTGGAGACAGTGAACGCCATAACAGTTGAATCTACCGTATTTGACGAGATTCGAGAAGCCCAACCGGACGACGAGAATCTCCAGAGGATCAAAGGAAAAATAAGTGAAGGGAAGGCGGTAGGATTCACGATCCATGAAGACGGAAGTGTTTGTTTTAAAGGAAGATGGTGCGTTCCTCATAAGTGCGAGGAATTGAAGAGGAAACTTATGGAAGAAGGCCACAGTACACCTTATTCAGTCCACCCTGGTGGGGATAAGTTGTACAAAGACTTAAAGAAAATCTATTGGTGGCCGCGGATGAAGAAGGATGTTGCCGACTTTGTGGCCAAGTGTATAACCTGCCAGAAGGTGAAGGCAGTGAGGCAAAAACCGTTAGGATTGGTAAAGCCATTGGAGATCCCAAGCTGGAAGTGGGACAGCATCTCCATGGATTTTGTTTCGGGGTTGCCAAGATCTCCCCGAGGAATGAATAAGATTTGGGTAATAGTCGACCGGTTAACAAAGACCGCCATTTTCATACCAATGAAGGAAAATTGGTCGATGGATCAACTAGCTAAGGCATACATCGAGAATGTGGTCCGAAGGCACGGAGTACCGCATGATATTATCTCAGACCGAGATAGTAGATTCGTCTCCAACTTCTGGACTAAATTACAAGAGGCCTTAGGAACCCAAATCAAGATGAGCACAGCTTTTCATCCAATGACGGACGGTCAGACCGAGCGCACGATTCAGACACTCGAAGACATGCTAAGAGCGTGTGTACTCGAATTCAAGGGAAGTTGGGAAGACCACTTGCCGTTGATTGAATTCTCGTACAACAACAGTTATCACGCTAGCATAGGCATGGCACCGTTCGAAGCGCTTTACGGACGGAAGTGTCGTAGTCCGTTGTGCTGGACGAAGGATGATGATTCGGTAGTTGTTGGACCGCAGCTCATTGAGGATATGAATAGCAAGATCAAGGTGGTTCAACAGAAAATGAAAGCCGCGCAAGATAGGCAGAAGAGCTACGCCGACACTAGGCGGCAAGAGTTAGAATTTAAGGTGGGAGACAAGGTTATGCTGAAAGTATCGCCCATGAAGGGAGTGATGCGATTCGGTAAACGAGGGAAGCTAAGTCCTCGCTACATTGGTCCGTACGAGATTTTGGATCGTGTAGGTACCTTGGCTTATCGTTTGGCACTTCCACCAGAGTTGTCGCGAGTGCACAACGTATTCCATGTTTCTCAACTGAAGAAATATGTGCACGACCCAACTCACGTGTTGCAACCCGACGTGATTGAGCTAGATGATGACTTGACATACGAGGAGTATCCGATCGAGGTACTTGACGTCAAGGAAAGGGTCACAAGGAACAAGACTGTGAGGATGGTGAAGATCCTATGGTCAAATCATGGCACCGAGGAAGCAACGTGGGAATTGGAAGCGGATATGAAGCAAAGATATCCCAACCTTTTCCGAAGCGACTCAGGAGCAGTTATGGGGACATAACTGCAGTCCTAAGGGGGAGAGGATGTGATACCCCGCGCAAAGTCGTCGCGAGCTGAGGTAAGAATTTTAAATTGCGAGCCTCAATAATTTCTTTGTGCCAATTATTAATTTTCCGAAGTGCGACCCAACTTCGAGGACGAAGTTGATTTCTAAGGAGGGTAGACTGTAATACCCGAGAAATCAACATCGAGTATTAAATCCGAAAAATTAATTAATTAAATTAATTAATTGGATTTAACTATCGCAATCGAAATAATTCCGGGAGAGCGTAATTAAATATTTTCGCACGATAGCAACTCGAAGAGAGTTATCGGAGTATCCAACAATCGGATAATCCAATATGATTTTTAAAAAGATCAAAAATCATACTATATATAAAAAAAAAAAAAAAAAAAAAAAGAGGAAGAGAAATTCGCTACCTGGGGTGGCGCGGTGGCCGCGCGAGGGCGCGCCACCAGCGCGCCGCCACCCCAGTAGCAGCGTTTCGAACGCTGCATGCGTTTATTGCTACAATTTTCGAGATAACTCATTCCAATCCATTCAAGTTCGGTTACCAGACCCTTAGGAGTGTTTGGGGACTCTATTGGATGAATTTGGAAGTCTCTAGAATGCTTACAAGTTGGGATAAGGTTGGATACATGTTCTAGATACATTCATTGAACCCCTTGGGAATTTGGTGGGATGAATGTGGGTTAATAGGGTGAATTTTCGAGAATGACTGCATTGAGTCATGTCTAACCTTCCCTAGGGGCTTAATGTCAGTCATTAGGAGCATTAAGCACTCTAGATATCAACTAAACCAACCCCAAAATCACCCTCCACTCCCTTAATCCGAAAATCAGTTTTCTCTTGGAGAGTTGAGAGTTCTTTGAGTGTATTCTTCTTGTTCCTGAGTTTTGGACGAGTTGGAAGCATTCCAATCCCTTCTCCTACGTCTAGGTAAGGTTGCTAAACCGATTCCTTGTTCTTTACTTCGGATTATAGGCCCTAACATCAAGCTTTTATCCAAACACCTCAAAATAGGATTCGTTCGGTAGATCTCGGAGGTTTGAGGCTGTTCCGGACGAGTTTGAGGGTTCAACCATAGAGGATTTCGACACTACACTCTTGAGAAGTAAGTTAATGATGTGCATACCAATTTTTAGAGTGTTTGGTTGAGTATTCTTCGAGATATGGTTCGATTTTCATCTTGTGCCAAAACTGTCAATTAGGGTTTCTATCCGAGTAGTTTATTTGTTCAGTGTTTTTCGTCAAGATCCGTTCATTTTTGGAAGAACTTGTCTAAATGAAAAATGTTCCTAATACTTTAAAGATGATGTCTGTAAATTTTCATAATTTTTGGAATTGATTTGGTCGACGAAATCAGATCTGGTATTTTCTGCTATATTTGGTGACAGATTCAAATTCCTAGCATGTTCAGTTTTGTAGTTCATATTTCTCCTAGCTATGGTCGTTTTTGATGGTCGAATTCTTCATGAAAATTGTTCATCTATGTGTCTAGTTTACTCCTGTTAAATTTCAGAATTTTTGGAACAACCTTCGAATTGTTATGGATTTTTAAGTAAGCTGTGGTCGGATGAACAGTGGTTTTTGTACCCTTTTGAAAACAAGTTTCTGAAATGAATTTTTTTGAGTGACTTAGAGTCCGAATTTGCTAAGGCCTATTTCTGAGAAAAATGTTTATTTTGATGTCGCCTAGCACCTGTAAAATTTTCAGAATTTTTCACAAAGTTTTACTACATTTCCTAATTCGATTTTGAAAACTGCCACAGTGTAGTCTTACCGGTGAAATTTGGTTTCGTACGTTTCGGTGGTTTTTGAGTCGATTGCTACTCTTTGATGAATCCTATGAACTCTGGAAATGTAGATATATGTTGTAATGATTAAAATGTGATTTTGAAACTTTGTGAGTTTTGATCGAGTTAGATGTTCAATTTGGAGGGTAAGTGCACTTGGCGTGGGCTCGTTGGGCCGCCCCCTCTTTTTGGTGGCCAAAACGGCGCCAAGGAAATATTGTTATGTTGCGTGATTGTATGAGTCTATACTCCTAGGTGTATCCGTAGGGGTTACCTAGGGCTCCGGAGTGTGTCTGTATAGGGTCCGCTGCTCTCACATTGTGGATACCGTCGGCTTGTGGACATAAGCGCCCAAGCGGGTAATTGATCCCAAAACGGCTAAGGCCCTGGATCGTCGATACCGGCAGCTTGTGGACATAAGCGCCCAAGCGGGTAATGTTTTGGATGTCCTCGATCAAAATGAACAATGGTGTGGTAAAGTATAAAAAGGAATCCCCGTAAATTATTTTTACTCGTTCGTTAGATTAATTTCCTAACTTTTTATTATTCTTCTAAACCTTTAAATTTTGTTATGCTATCCATTAGCTTACTCAGTACCGTTTGTACTGATAAATTGTTATTTCCTATTTTTCGCAGAGTAAGTGTTGGCGCATTGGGATGGGACTTTTCAAGAATAAGGATTTGTCGCATTTTATAATTATTTTAAATTTCTGCACTTTGGACTTGATACTGGACTTTGGACTTTGTTTTGGCCGTCTGTTTGGCCCCATTTTTATTTGTTTTAGCTTCCGCACTGATTATTACTGTGATGCATGAGATACTCTGATTTTAATTCGGGCGTGATTGAATAGTTTTTAAATTGTTTTGAAAAATTGATACAACTTAGCCTTAGCATTTTTCTAGATGAGCTCGACTTGGGTCGGGTCTTGTTTAGAAAAGTGTGGCGGTAATGCCCTGGCCTGGGAAATCAAATCCGGGGTGTTACAATGTCCTCCACGCCTCCTTCGTCGATTTTCGTCGCCGGGAAGTCGCCGGAAAGTCGTCGGAAAGTGAAGAACTTGTGTTTTTTCTTTTTTTTTTTCGGTTTTTGGGAGAGTTTTGGATGGAGGAGTGGTTGAAGACTGAGGAGTGAGGCTAGGGTTCATCCAACCTCATCCTAAATGTCTTCTCTTCGTCTGAGATCGAGTTTCCAAAGTCGGGGGGTCAAAATATGGCAAGAAATCCCCGAAATCGCGCAATTGGCAGCTGCTGTCTTGGTGGCGCGGGGTTGGCACGGTTTTTAGCCAAAACCAGCGCGGAGGGCGCGCGGCCTGGTCTGGGCCGTGCGTCCGGACTGGGCCGTGCGATCCCGTCGGGCCTTTTCTCCTCTCTTTCGGACTTCTGTCCTCCTACGTTTTCGGGCTCGATTTTTCGGGTCATTCTCGGATCATAAATTCTTATCTTAAATTTATCTCGACTCAAATGAATTTCATGTTTGAAATCTTAAGTCCGTCGGTCTTGGGTTCGTCGGCTTCCAATTCGTCGTCTTTTGACTCCCGTGCAATAACTTGTGTAATTAAATTTCTCCCGACTTCACGGGTTCTTGGAATTAGAATTATTTTCCTTCTTGAATTTAATTCCAATTATTTTGACTCAATTCATGGAATGTCTTCGGGCTTCCTTTCCCTCTTTTATTCCATTTTGAATTTTGAATCTATCGGCGTTTCATTTCCGAGCAATAATTTATTGTGATAAATTATTTTCTTCTTCTCGGAGATATTTCGACATTGATCGGAATAAATTTTATTCGTTTGGACGTTGATAAAAATCTGGGGTATTACATCAGTAGTAAATAAATAAACTACACTAACTAGCTATGAGTAATCAAGAGTGTAATTCTCTTAATAAACGACGCTGCATCCTCCCCGGCAACGGCGCCATGAAACTTTTGACAATTTCCGCACACGAGTATTTTCTAAAATGTCCCAAGTTAAATTTATTAAAAGAAAGAGTTATGATTTATGGGAAAGGGTTTAAGGATATATTTCACTTTTTATACCTCATGAGAGTAAACCTTGAGTTCAAGTGGCATCACGAACCTTCCCGGCATGAAATTTCTGACAATTTTATGCCTTGAAGGTCCTTGCCATGAAATTTTTGACAAGTTCCCACTTCATGAGTATTTTCTGAAAAAAATCATAATCCTGGTTTTCGATTTTATTTAATGAAACCAATTTATGATGGCGGAGTTGGGATTAGGGATATATTTATAGGTTGTCACATTTTTATTACTCGTGTTAAGAAACTGTGGCCCGAAAGCGCACGGTGTCAAAAATTGCAGTAGTTTATAGTAAGACCGGATCATTCACTGGAGGATGTGCGATAGAAGCAGGGCCCACGTCGTTTACTAAGATTTTCCACTCGGTTACTCAATTCAAGTATGTGTTTTGACTATCAACTAATTGACAGAATTTAAACTAAGCTATGAAAGCAATTAAAATAAAGCAGATAAAATCATTCTACAAAGCGAATTAAACAATATCTAAGTAAGCAATAAAATTAATCTAAGAAAGCGGTTAAGATTATCCTAAGAAAGCAGATTTAAAATATGACAGAAGGGACAGGAGGAAAAGAATAAAGATTGGACAAGATTCAGATGAAACACAGTCAAACTTCCATTTTGTTACACAGATCTTTGCTTGGGATAGTCCATTCAGTTAGCTAATTCTCATGCTCTCTATACCATGTTCCCTTTAACAGACAGGTACTTACAGTAAGAGTTTACATGCTCTTAAGAAAACAAACTCTAAGATACCACAAACTTATAACTCCTCTTGCAATGCCTTGCGAGAGTATGTTAGCCATCTGTGGTGGACAAGCAACACCCGACAAATCACTTATTGAAGTATCAAGTTCTGCTATCATTCCCCCATGTCACCCCCCAAAGATTCTAACCAAGCCCTGAACTATCCCTTAACTCTCAGTCCTAGTAGCAGTTACACAACTCTCAATACAACCGAGTGACCTCTAACGAAAGCATTTAAAAGAAAGCGATAAAGAAAGCATTTAAAATCCTATCACTCGGAGGTTTTTCAAAGTCTGACCCTGTAGTAAAAGAAAGCCCCCAGTCAGGATGACCGGATGTGGATCAAGAATTCCCGGATCTTGGTGAACCGCTCGCAGTGTTCACTTCCTTCCGTGTGGTTATGAGATACAAACTAATGAAACGAACTAATAAATTAGTTCGTTCCGGATGCACTCACTCAGGACTCAAAATTAGGCTTTGGCAGAAGATGATAGCAGTTGAAAGGAACTCAACCCTACCTTAGAGAATAACCAAGGCCTACATGTTGTTCTTCTAGTATTATCTATTACACCGTATTTGAGTCCAAGTGGACCCCATTTCAGTGTAACATTTAATAGCAGATTCCCACCATGCAGCAATTCTGGAAAATAATAGATGTTTGAAAATCATTCCCTAAACAGGTACTAGACTCTCAATAAGAACACAGACCTTTTCAGTCTAGGTGAGACCTAATCGCTAACTCTGCTTCTAATTTCCCAAAATCAATCCCCAGTCGAATATGAATTAGTCATAGCTGAGGAATTTATCCCTTACTTAGATCCGGATTTTATAAATGAATTTTTGTTAGAAATTTATTGTGAGATATCTGATTAAAATCAAGACTCCTGTGTCCAAGGGAAGGAACCCAATATAATTTGACCACAATAGTTACATAATAATATCATGCATAAGTTTATAGGGAAGTGTAAAATTAAATTAACCCAAAATATAAGGTGGGTTTAGACAGAAGTTGGAACACAAAGATGAAATAGCCGGAGATGAGAAGAATTTATTTTGGCTAAAAAGATGGCAAAAATAACTGGGGTTATCTGGACTGCAAACATCTGCTGTTCAGGTCCCAACTATTCCAGGTGAAATGGTTTTAGACAGCAGAAAACCTTAATTGATAGTGATCGCTATCACCAAGGTTTCTACTATCTGAGAAATGAGAGAAAAACCTACATGTTTTCTTACTGTAAAACTATTCAAACAATGTTGATCGACACCGTTTGATAATATTACAGCTCGAAATTCAGGGTTGAAATTAAGATAAACAAAAGAAACTGTATTCGGATAGGAGTCAGCTGAGCAGCTATTAAAATCCCGGATGGACGAACCGCCAAGGCTTCCACCGACCACTATCCAGACCATGCAAAATAACATCTAGTAATTAATATACAGACCACGAGGTAGTTTATCCGTGTGGGAATACCCGCCAACATTAGTCTGTTATATCTATTACTAGCTGTTTCACACAACACGGAAGAGACAAAATAAATAAAAGGGAATATTTTTGGGTCATCTTATATAAGAGACATTGGTTTCTCATGCAAAGGTATGGAAATTAATCCATAATTACTCTTTATGTCTAAATAATCACTCATTCCATAATTAATTAATTAATTACAGTTCGGATTATATACTTAGATCATTAGAGTTTAATTTTTTTATTAGAAGAATCTTTTAATGGCCAATTGAACAAAGTTCTTTATATCAAAATAATCATGGGTTGAAATCATTGGATTTCAACCTCAAAATAGTAATATAAAGGTTCAATTAATTAATAGGGTGAGATGGAGAATAAAAATTTGGCAAAAAGATGCCAAGCCTGTCGAGAAACAGGCCTGTCGAGAAACAAAAATTGAGTCGCGGACCGTGGGTCCACGACAGGAGGATCTCGACAGATAGATGGGAAATAAGAGAAATGAAATTTTGGAAATTAGGGTTGTCGTGTCGTGGAATAAGGAGTGTGTCGCGAACCATGGGTCCGCGACAGGGATTCCGCGACACAAGGTACGAAAATCCAACAAAGGGCATAATTCCTGGTCACGGAACAAGAAGTGTGTCGCGAACCGTGGGTCCGCGACAGGGGTTCCGCGACCAGAGCCATCCTAGAATAAAATACAAGTATTTGGGTCCTTGGTCGCTAATCAAGTGGTTGTGTCACGGACCATGGGTCCGCGACAGGTTTGGTTTGCGACCAAAGATTTTAAAAGATTTATACAACACATGTTCTTGGACACGCATGTCGCTAAACTGCCCTCTTGTCGCTGAACGTGGTTCCGCGACAAGAAGTGGTTAGCGACCTGGATGTGTTCTGGACACATGTCAGAAAAGTAAAGTGGAACAGGAGCATGCATTATGCGTGATCTCACCCATTTCAAGTTTTAAAAACTACATTAAACTAAAAGTACCAAACAAAGTTAAATCTAGCTAGAACATGCCTTAAACATGAAGGAAAAATGAGACAATATTTAAAATAGGTTTAACCCTAATCTGGGCTTGATCACTCATAACATGCAACATTATCCAAGGAAAAACATCACCAACTGTGATATAAAGTAAAAATAAAGACCAAGCGACCAACAGAGAAGGAAATAATAAAAGATCCATGGGGTGTGAAACCCATTTCATGATTTTTTTGGGACACATTTCAAGAATATTTTCCCATTTTATTAAGGAATTTGTTAATACCCATCATCCTGGATATCACAAACCCTAAAAACAAAGTTTGAAACTGAAAACAAGGTGAAAACTGGCTACCTAAGCTAAATCTATGCAATAATTAAATAATACACAAAAATTAAAGCTAAACTAAGCTAACCTAAAAACTACCTACAAACTAAGCTCTACACTTGTCTCCAAGAGTGATTTTTCTTGATTCTGTACAACCTTCTTGCTCATGGGGATCACCTCATATTTATAGAAGTGGAACCCTAGGCCCATGGGCTTGATCTGAGGCCCACTGTGTCTCAAGACATCACACACATCACAACTTTGTCGCGGGACAGGGCTGCATGTGGCAAGGCTTCTCGACTGGGTCTTGTGTCTCTATCCATGTCCGTATCGCTAAAGCATGGACCGCGACAGGAGTTCCTCGACTGGGGCGTGGCTTGGCCTCCAAGGTGTTGATGGCGCGGAACCAGTGTTCCTCGACCAGGGTTCCTCGACTGAATGCTCCCAGACTGGTCTCCTCGTTATGTTGCATGCTGGTCGCTAATATTTCCTGTGTCGCGGAACCATGGTCCTCGACCAGGGTTCCTCGACCAGATGTTCCCAGACAGAGCTAAATGGGCCAGATGGGCCGAAGTTATTATTTCTGTGGGCTTTTCTATCTTTTCCCATCTTTTTGTTTCCTTTTTCTTTTCTTTTCTTTTTCTCATGTTTTTGGATTTTTTTAACATAAATATGTAATAAAATTACATATTTATGTATTTTTCATACCAGCTCAATATTTTTACAATTATGCATAAATCAATCCAATTCTACTGCTTTCTTATTTAATATAAGACCGGAATGCGATCAAATGCCCGTTTCAGACACGGAAATGGATTGAAAATAATGGTCATTTTTTGCCATTATCAATGATGAGGTATAGCCTTTGCTTTATTAATATTCGGGTATCAACAGACGTATGTACCTTTGTTTTCTTCCATTAAGCCTTTTTCATATTCCCCAGGCCAACTCAGAAAGTTCTGAATGCTCAGCTTCCTCTGGTTCGGCGTCAAAGGTATGCTTATTTTATATCGGGAATTTCATCCACCATTGTTGTTGGTTTATATCGGTCTGTACATTTACTATTCATACAGGATGAGTCCTATGTTGTCGAGACGGAACGCATGCTCAAACGTAAGCATGACATTTCATCAGTTGGCCGATCTCGTCTTAGAGCTAGTTTAGATGGCCAAGCGACTGGCTCACCAATAAGAGATGTTTCCCCTCCCAACTCGGTACGCATGCCTTATCAGATATATATTTTTATGCATGTATTTTAAGCATATATATATATATATATATTTTGTTTTGGGTAAGTAATTAGCCCTTTTGTTGCAGGCTGAGTTGAGGGAGATAAAGCAGAAATCCAAGCATGACCATGACCAAGGAGTAGGTCCAGCTATGAGGGAGAGAAGGTCTAAGAACGAAAATGATCAAGTGGTAAATCCAGTGGTGGATGCTCAACTTGGCCACCAAAGAAGTATTTCTCCATCTAGTCCAAGCATCCCTTCCCCTCACTCAGCTGCCGTGCTTATGGCTGATGCCGGGACGATGTTGGAGACGGGCAACAATTCACTACCACTGGACATGTCCGCTCCTGTTGCCAAGGTTGGCAACGATTCAGTGTTGCGGGTCGTATCTGATGCTCCCATCACATCGGTATACATCCATATCTCTATATATTATAAGAGGATTACCCTAGGTTTTCGTGCCAAGATTCCAAACTTCAATTTGGATATCCACCGTTAGATGATAAATTTAATCTCAATTTCCACCGTCGGATGAGACCCTCCACTCTTCTATTCGGGTCTCCTTCTTAATTTCCCAAACCCGCACTCCTCTTCGCTCTTCTCTTCGGCGTCTCCTCCTTCATTTCCCCAAAATTTTCTGTAGGTAGAAATCGTCGTTTACGCAGACCACGAAATCTGCTTCCTAATCTCTCGTTTGGCCTTCCGCTGTATTTTGGAGGCTGATTCGGACCTTTGCTCTCGCCCTCTCCCTGCGCATTCCAGTGTGTTTCGGGTTTCCTTTCATTCCGCCGCCCGTCGCCGCCACCCGCCCGCCGCCGCCGCCGCCGACCTCCCTGTACATTTCCGGGTCCTGTTGGTAATTTTCGGCCTTCAATTTACTGCGCCTTTCTGCTTCTTCGTAAGGTTTGGGGTGGGGTTGCTTTCTACGCCGCTGCCTGTCGCGGTGGCCCCGTCGGAAGGAGGCGCGGAGGAAGCCTACCGCCGCCTCTTGTATTCAACGGTGCTTGTTCTTTTTACTTGGCTTGTTGATTTTTAGTCGGTTGTTGATTTTTAGATTGTGACATGAAATGGCGTTGTGCGGAACAATTATGTAAAAGTCTCTTCTTTCGATTTATTCCATCTTCTGTTCAAATTAGTTTATTGAAATTTTTGAGTTCGTGATAAAATGAAAACAGTTGGCTTTTGCGTGAACGTTCTTTGCTATTCCTTCTTTTTGTTATATCAGCCTCAGATTTAAGTTGGAAAGCATGAAATGCACATTTGATTCATATAATTTGGTAGTATAATCTATGTTAGAATAATTGTTTATTGATGATGGCTGCAGGAGGAACTGCTTCATATGCTTGAGAACGAATGCAACTCTCATTTGGTCATACCAACAAGCAGACTTTAAAGGCTATTGCGAGAAAGAGAACTCAGAAGATCTACCCGGGCTTCCCAATCTAATGAAGAATCAAAAGAGATTAATGGGGATGCCGATATTGCGAGAAACATGAATGGCCATTATCTGTCAGATTACGAAAAAGGATCTTGAGAGGACGATGTCTTTGGTGGAAATGGCTTCACACATGTGACTGATGGATGCGAAAAGAAGGAGACTCATGCTCGAAAACAGAGGTTACTGGTGGTAGCAAACCGCCTCCCTGTTTCTACTATTAGAAAGAGTGAAAACTCATGGGCTCTTGATATAAGTGTGGGAGGCCTGGTTAGTGCTCTTTTAGGTAAGAATTCATTTGTTGAAATTCCTTACTCTTTCATTTTTTTTGGTAATACCGTTGAATTTGGGATTTTGTTCTTGCTATTCATTTTGAAAACTGACAACAAACCAGTACAGGGAGTGGTTTAGGGTACGGCGATGAGGGCCAGGAAGAAGACTGGTCGCTTGCTGGCGTTGCTTTGTCTTCCGCGGAATCCAATGAAGAATCCGAGAGACCGAAAAAGAGGAAAAATAATTCGAAATCTGGGAAGAATGCGAAGGATGCTGTGAGATGTAATTAGGACCTTTTGATTGGGAATCTGAACCTTTTGATTTCTTAATTAATGGACCAAATTTTCATTTTGAGATGTAATCAGAGGAGGTAAATTTCTATTGCTTGTTTCCAGTTAATAACCTTTTCTAGATTTAGATCTATTGCAATGGATTAACATTTCTATATATTGTCTTCACTCTTTTCACCTTCTTATCGTCATTGACTAACTGTGGCAAACCTTTTCTTCTAATTATTTGCATGGTTGTCGGGATTGCGTTTTGTTTGATCAACTTTTGGTTTGTTGATGTTAGAAGGGAAGTTGGATGCAATTCTATTTACATTTCTGATAAACCAGCCAACATATGGAACTCCAACCATTGCTATTTTGTTTTTGTTGATGAGCTTAATGGAGTGAAATATTTTTCTTAGCTTTATCGCAATTTCTTTACTTGTTACCGGGGATGGTGATATATACTTAGATTTAAGCAAAAAAAGCATTCATGCCCTTGAGTTGCTTCTGCAGGGCTGGTCTCAACTCCCAAGCATTTGAAAATAGTTCGTGTGAAGAAGTTTGATTATTGCTTACCTTGTGAGTGCATTTTCTTTCTCTTTGTCCTAATTATCATGTATGATATGTTCTTTCGATGTCTCAATTCAGCATCAGGTATAATCTACACTGCCTCTAATTCTTTCTTGTCTATGCTTGCTTCTCAATTTAGCTTCTTGCATCCTTATAGAATTTTTTTGTTCTCCCAGAACATGACAATTGGTAGCCTTTTTTGGTGTGGTTTTAACATGTGCATAGAAATGTTGCCGATTCGTCGTAACCCCTTTCTGATTTATTTCTTTCGGTCTCCGCAGAGTTTCACCACGTATTGCTTGTAATGTTACTTGTCTCTGAGATCTCATATTCCCACAGCAGTAGATGGAATCTGATCTTGTAGGCATATTTTAATTTTTAGCTTGACGTGATTTGGGTCGAATATCTTTCTCTTGATTTGAATTTCCTCCTTTTCCTTTTGGCTTTACGCAAATTTAAGCCAATGGGCAGAAGTAGATAGGATGAGGCTTGGTTATTTATGCCGCCGGATTAAGTTATCTGAAATTTAATGATCATCTTATACACTTATACTGAATTTTAAGTTTTTAACATAGCTTACATAAAAAAAAACTTATTATGTTCTTTTATTTTCTCCACTTTCTTTTCTTGCACTGTTTATTGTTAAACAGTTATCCAACTTTTTTTCGCAATTATAAAAAAAGTATAATCAAGTGAGATGGTTGGTTAGTCTACTCACATAGTTTTAGAATATCGTCCTTTCATAATTGTTAATTGTTAAAAATGTTCATTGGATTGTGTGAAAAGTGGGAATCAAGCAATTATAAAAGAACGAAAGTAGCTGGTAAGATCAAACCCCGTCCTCAAACAAAAATATCTCAAGAGTTTCAACAATTAAATTAGTAAACCTTTCATTTGTGCAGTTATCTTTAGTGTCCTGGACCTCCTGGTTCACTCTTCACATATACTTTATTATGGATGCAATTTAGATCATGAGATTTCGTGTTTCTTCCATAGTAAATTTATTGTGGTCTTTTTGTGCCTGAGCAGCATCTCAATTGTCTCTGAAAATGGTAATAAACATATCACCTCACCCCCTTTTATTTTTTTTTTGTAGATTTCTACCGTCTTCTCCAGCAAGATGAACTTGAACAGAGCACAGTGGTGGACCTTTTTATTTCCTATTTATCCCAAACCGGTATAAAATGATCATTTCCAATAATAATAGATGGCTATTGAGAGTTCGCGTAGGAAGTGTTTGGTGGCGCTGGTGCACATGCATTTTTATTAAGATCTTTAAATCTGTTGATTAAATCTATGTTCAACTCCACTGCAGGTTTTCTGTGAATCTGATTGGGAACTTGATGAACTAGAGGTATGCTTGTAATTTTAGTTTCACAAACTTTGAATTTGTTCAACTCTACTTGCACGATCTATCTCTGGTTTGGCCTGCATAGCTTGATTATGGTCCTATATATTTAAAAAACTTTGACCAAGTGAAGTGGAAATTGTTCAGGAGTTCACCGATAACCTTATTAAGGAAGAGGAGTTGTCTGAAGAACAGAAAGAACCTTTTAAGGTTAATTTTCACGATTATATGCATGCACTTCCCTGTCTCTAAGTTTGATTTTTCTTGCTCTTTTCCCTTTTCTATACACTTGTCATTTAATGATAGATTTGGAATTTGTTCATAGGAATATGTCAAGGAAAAAGTTCGAGAAGCTAAAAAAAGCTAACCGTGAGGTGTGTGTTCCTTGAATTGAGGAATTTCTAAGTAATATTTCCTATAATAATATGTCATGCATGTCAAATGTAACTCTTCTGTATGTGTAGGCAAGGGAAAATTGCAAAAAGGCCCTGGCTGAAATGAGTGCAGAAACAAGGGCTGCATTTGAAAATATAAGATTCTACAAATTCTATCCAGTACCATCGATCGACACTCTTGATGTATTTTTTGTGAAGGTAAATATTGTTACAGTTGTTTTCTCTGTGTCATACTGTAATTTGACCCCACAATTGAAGCAGACACATTTATTAATAACTGGAGTACTTTACAAACACTAAATTTTCTTTGGCAGCAAGTTTCTAATTACATATACTTTGTTTTGATGATTGGAAGATTTGTTGAATTACATACTGAATTTGAATTTCAATACTGAATTTGAATTTAAATACAGATAATATTAAGATAATTATTGGACTTGAATAAAGCATACTATGCAAGTGTGTGTCTGGTGCTTTGTTTTTTGGTGGGCAGGCATCAAACTAAATTGATACGAAACTTAGATCTGTTTTGATCTCTCCCCATACTCTGTTATTTTCTACATGAACAAGGGCTATATCAATAATGGAGATGGTGTCTACTTCAGGTTTAAGGAAAACCTTTTACTTTGAAACTGCTTCCTGCCTGTTAAGTACTGCCTGTTAAGTGGCGATACCCAATTTCTTCTGTATTAAATTAAAGTAGTCCTATTTCACATGCTAAATTAAATTACCTCATGTAGTCTTAGTCATTTAGTTGTACAGTTTTGATTGATTTTTTATTTTGAGCTGCACAACAAATGTTAGTTCTTTGAATAACTGGTGATCATCCACAATACTCACTCACTGAAATCATCATGATCATGATCATGTCGTCATTTTTGTGTTTTGTTGCGATTGAATAAAAGAAAAGGCACATGGTATCTCTTAAGGGATTCATTCTTCTTCATCTGATGCTGATAATTGCAGCTCTATGCGATGCCGTTGTTTGACATGATGGAAACATTCTTGGTCAAGAAGATGAAGTTCAAGCCCACTTGGTATCTGAGCTTTATTGCAAGGAACATCTATGTTGGTATGTGCCATTGTCATCAACTAATAAGCTATTTCTTCTTGATTAGGATTTAGGGTCCGTCATCATGTGTTTTCATGTTCATGTTTTGCTACATTTTTCAGCATTCACAATGATAGTTGCGATAATATTCCCTTTCTCCGGTGGGCTGCTTGGCTTTTTCGGAGGTTTGGCCTTTGCTCCAACCACATACTATGTAAGTCCATTATAGTAATTGATATTGAATTCATTCATGAATTCATTGCTTCATTCATATAGAGTATTATTATTAAACGCGTCATTTAATACTACTACTACTTTACTCCATATATATGAAGTTTGAGATGCTTTTATTCTCATTTATATATTTATACCGCCTATTGGAGTGCAGATTCCGTGCATCATATGGCTTATAATCTAAACAAATCGAAAATAAAATATTGTTGGTTTGTGCAACAACTCCGATAATGCAACAATTCCGGGAGATTGAAACCTGTATTGAATGTTCTGCAGTCATTAATATTCAGGTTTCGTCCTTGCATTGGACTAATATTTAAAAATGAATACAAATGCCATTTTTTTAAAATTAGATTTGAGAAACTACTGCATAGCCGACTTTATTCTTGAAATATTTTAGTTTCATCCACCTTTTGTTATTGAACGAGAAAATATATTCTAAAACAATTGTTATGGAATTTCCTTTTTTATTTCTTTGTTTTATGGATTAAGAAAAGGTTATGTAAGTGGATATTGTGTTTGTTATGCAGATTCCTGAAGTTTTCTCTGCTCTACTATATGATCAAGAGCAACAAGTTCTAAAACCCCGCTGTGTGAAGGCTTTAAAAAGGATCTTTATTCTTTGTGATAATGATAGAGATGGTGCCCTAAGTGATTCAGAGCTGAATGACTTTCAGGTCCTTCTTCATTTATTTTTAGTTATAGAAAATATACCTCCAGCTTTTTACATGCGTGTTGGATGCTTATATTGTAACTTTCAAGGAAATCCAGGATGATGAGTAATAAAATGCAGGTGAGGTGTTTCAATGCCCCCCTCCAACCCTCTGAAATAGTGGGTGTGAAAAGGGTTGTTCAAGAGAAACTGCAGGAAGGTGTTGATGAACGAGGTCTTACATTGACAGGCTTTCTGTTTCTCCATGCACTTTTTATTGAGAAGGGGCGTTTGGAGACGACATGGACTGTCCTAAGGAAATTTGGATATAACAATGAAATAAGACTTCGTGATGATCAATTGCCTGCACCAATAAAGAAATATCCTGACCAGGTAGCTTTACTTAGTGCTCAGGGTCATTGGAAAATGATATTGCCATTGTATCAATTTGTCAGGTGTAATGTCATACAGCAGGATAACCGGATTTCTCTTTCAGATTTCAGTGTCTTCATCATACATATGAAGTCCCTTCTTCTTCTGAGTTCACTTTCGATGAGTCAAGTTCAACTATTTGAATATCTAAAGTCTAATGACCTTTCACTTGTGCAGAGCGTGGAACTAACAAGTGAGGGACTGGAGTTTCTCAAGAACATTTTCATTACCTATGATATTGATGGTGTACGCAATCTCTTTCCCTTAAAATTTTCTTTGCTATATTTTAATGGTTCATTTTATGCCCCTGTTGTGCTAACTGTTCATATTAATTGCCCGACTGTAGTGTATCTGCACATTTTCTATTGACACCAAATTATCTGCATTGTATTTCTGCATATCCAAAAAATGGAATTCCTGGCGAAAAATTGGAGACGGAGGGAGTGAAAACTAAAATGCTTTATTCATATACTATTCCCATGAACCATCCATGTTAATAGGAAACCAAAGCTGAAGCATGCATTATGATCATGTACTACATGGCTTGTAACATCTTTATGCCAAGCTTGAATTGGAATGGGTTGTTAGTGGTATTTCGTGTCATGTTTATGTATGATGAATTCCAAGTCTGGAGTAATGAAATTCATCTGTGATGAAAGAAAATAGACACACTACTGAGTCGTAAGGTAGTTTATGAATTTTCACAAATGGCAATCACCTTAATGACACTGTTTTTTAGCTAATTATTCCCAAGCACATTTATTTCTTGATTGTGTACCATCAATACGATTAATGACATTTGTTTGTTATTGGGTTCTTCCGTGAAATCCAAAAGTGTTGATCATTGCTTTTGATGCTCTTTAGGATGGGGCGCTTCGATCTGCTGAGCTTGAAGATTTATTGTCCACAGCTCCTGAAAAGTAATGCATTTCACTTTGGCATCTTGGCACTGTTCTTTTCTTGGACGAAGTAGATCATTTGTTAATCATAGAATGTGTTTTGGCCATCGTAATCAATTTGACATGTTACTAATCTGAAGACTGGTTCTGGAAGGAGTCTATTGGTTCATATGCAAATTAATTCCCTCATATTTTTTCAATTTAACTAGAACCTAAAGTATTAGACTTAATAGTGTGATCCCAAATTTTGACCGCAGTTCCTTTCTTACGTCACCCAAATTGTCCATATATTTAACATAAAATTGAATAGAGATATAATTTTTTTTTAAAAAAATTCAATCATAAAAATTTATTTTTTGCAGAAGAGCACCAACTTTATGTAAAACGCCAATTCATTTATTTTGTCTTATCATGTTTTTTCTTATTAAATAAACAAACAGTTCCATGTCAATGAAAATAATAGCCATCCCCATAATGTGAACTGTAAGAGTCATACTCTTATAACATTAGCTAACAACTAAACCTTTTTCAAAGGATATTATAATATTTATAGGACATTGTAACGATAATATAAGGAATATTTTTTTCTTTTTCCACGGGCAGTTGTATATCCAAAATATGTTGTGCATCGCACAACGAAAATTACTAGTATATATATATATTATTTATATTTTATGCCTGGAAGCCAAGTTTCAACATATTTCGCGGTCATCATTTGTAGGTGATTTCTGCCGACATTGGTTCGATTGATGCTTCTCAAACAACTAATGGGGCTATTGGAGCTGCCACCTGATAATGGCCAAAATTGACCATTATTTTCAATCTATTTCCGTGTCTAATACAGACATTTGATCGCATTCCGGTCTTATTTAATTAAGAAAGCAGTTGAATTTAACAGATTTATGCAAGTTTGTATAAATAATAAGCTGTTATTGAAAAACACAAAAATATTGTTATTTTTATTAAATTCATATTAAAAAATCCAAAAACATGATAAAAATATTAAAAATTCCACATTTGATAATTGTGGTTTGGTAGTATCTGTTCGGTGGAACACGAGTCCATTAAACGGAACACAAACAAGTATCAAGTGGAGCAAATATCCTTATTTATTTTATTTTATATTTTGATGTATATATTATTATTTATATTTTTATGTTCAATTTTCTTTTATCATTAGTGATTTTGTCTCCTTTTATAATTAAGAATTAATTGGTCCACTAATCCATTTATTTAATTAAATGCAGGTGATTGGGTGTTTTGGTCCAAGAGATTAACAGTCCACCAGTCACATTGGCCCAGCAACAATTAAATCATCCAACCATTTATTTGGCCCAAACCCACTCTAGCCCAATACCACTTCACCAAAGCCCAAACCCCAACCCTAACATATAGCCGCCGCCCCTCTCCTCCATTTCCAACACTCATCCCCAAATCCCACACCATTGCCGCCGCCGTTGCTCCACCTCCAGTTCTCGCCAACCCGAGCCACCACCATCTCAGATCCACCATCCCCTCCACCCTCATCCAACAGCCTCCTTCTCCGACCATCCTCATCATCTCCTCCGGCCGACCACCATTGCCGCCGCCTTCCCCAACAACCAGCAGCACCAGCCCCCCAAGATCAGCAGTCGCCTTCCGCCGCTTCTTCGCCTCACCAGACTCGCCCCACAGCCGCATCCACCCACACCTCCATTCCAGACCCGCCGCCCTCATCCTCACCACCACCGAGCCTTCCCATCGCCCACATTTCCACTGGCCGAATGCTCCAATTTGAGAGTTCCCCAACCTCAAATACTCACATTTCAGAAAACAAGAACAAAGAAAAAATTGAGAGACAGATGAAGAAGAAAAATAGGGAATGGGGAAAGAGAAAGAAAAAGAAAGAAGAAGAAGAATGAAGGAAAGAGGGACGAACAACAATAAAAATTAGAGAAAGAAAGATGAAGAACAAGAAAGAGAAATGGGAGAAGGAAAATAAAGAAGAAAGAATGGAGGAGACTGTCGAGAATGAAGGAATGAGAGAGGAAAGAAATAAATGAAGAGAAAAGAAAAATAGAGTTAAATTTTATCCGGTCGCTAAACAAGACCCCGGTCGAGATGCCATGTATAGCGACCGGGTGTTTAGAGACAGGGAAATTGCTTAAGGACTGGGGATGTTTAGAGACACAAAATCTGTGTCGCTAAACAAACCCCGGGTCGAGATACCATGGACCGCGACCGGGTGCATCGCGACACAGAAAATGGTTAGAGACTGGGAGTATCAAGACACAAAATCTGTGTCGCGGAACAATGTTCCGCGACACATGGATCGCGACCGCGACACATGGGACCGCGACCAAGACAGAAAAGGAGCAAAAGCAGGTCACGTGACCTCCTCAAAATTAATTCCCACATGCCAAATTGATTGGAAGCTCCCGGGACTTCAGCTCCCGCAAGTGTTAAATTTTCGTCCTCTTCCCCCTGGACTCGAGCTCCCGCCCCCTCCTGTGCGTCATACTGGAGCTAAAAATTGTGTCCTGAACCAGATTTGTTTCGCGAACAGGCACAATTGTTTAGCGACTGGTGGGCCTTGAATGGGCCTAGGGCTTAATTCCACCACTCTATAAATATATCCTCCCAACCCTTTTGAACAAAAAAAACCTAGCCACACTTGTAGTTTAATTTTTGTTCTTGGGCACCACTGTGCTCTCAAGTAGCTTTTAATGTAGATAATTTTATTTTTATGCAATGTAGATTTTAGTGTAGTTTTAGTTTAATTTCTGTAATAAATTAGTGTGGCTAGTGTTCACATTTTCCAGTTTATCATATTTTTGTATTTTGGGTTGAAACATTCAATTAATGGATGTAGTTAAACCATATTTAGTTTGTGGAATAATCAAGAAAATGTCTCCAAAAATTCCATGGGTTGTTTACTGCTTATTTTATTTTTGGTCACTTGACCATTTTTATTATCTTTAGTTAGGTTTAATGCTTTAGTAGGTTTAATAAATGCATAAACACTTGATATTTGGCCCTTGATAGATTTAGTGTAGGTGTTATTTTTAATTTTATGTGCTAGCATAGTCTGTTTGCACTATTCTTTGCTGCTGGTCTTTGTTTTTGTTATTTTCTTTAATTTTTATTATTCTGCTCTTAGTTTTTAGTTCTTAGGTAGTGTTTTTGTTTTTAGTTTTATTTTTATTTCTAATACATTAGATCTAACTAGGGATGATATTTGAGTGTTTGTGCATATTTATTTAAAAATTGCATCTCCTATATTGTATTGCATCACGTTGCAACCCCACGGGTTGCAACGTAATTTTCCATTGTGATCCCACGGATCACAACGCACTCCCCCGCAATGCAATATTAGGCGTTATGCTGCCAAAATTTTTATAAAAATTTTAAAACCCCTCGGTCGCAAAAACCCATGGTCCGCGACACAACCCTTGATTAGCGACAGAGGACCCAAAAACTTGTAATCTTATTCTGGAAGGGCTCTGTCGCGGAACCCCTGTCGCGGACCCACGGTCCGCGACACACCCCTTGTTCCGCGACCAGGAATTATGCCCTTGTTGGATTTTCACACCTTGTGTCGCGGACCATGGGTCCGCGACACAATCCTTGTTCCGCGACACGACAAACCTAATTTCCAAAATTTCAATTTCTCTTATTTCCCACCTCTCTGTCGAGATCCTCCTGTCGCGGACCCACGGTCCGCGACACAATTTCTGTTTCTCGACAGGCTTGGCACCTTTTTGCCAGATTTTTATTCTCCATCTCACCCCATTAATTAATTGAACCTTTATATTAATATTTTTGAGGTTGAAATCCAATGATCTCAACCCATGATTAAATTGATATAAAGAACTTTGTTCAATTTCCATTAAAAGACTTTTCTACAAAAATTAAACTCTAATGATCTGAGTATATAATCCGGACTGTAATTAATTAATTAATTATGGAATGATAGATTATTTAGACATAAAGAGTAATTATGGATTTATTTCCATACATTTGCATGAGAAACCAATGTCTCTCATACAAGATGGACCAAAAATATTTTCTTTTATTTATTTTGTCTTTACCCGTGTTGTGTGAAACAACTAGTAAGAGATATAACAGACTAATGTTGGCGGGTATTCCCACACGGATAAACTAGCTCGTGGTCTGTATATTAATTACTAGATGTTATTTTGCATGGTCCGGATAGTGGTCGGTGGAATCCTTGGCGGTTCATCCATCCGGGATTATAATAGCTGCTCAGCTGATTCCTATCCGGATACAGTTTTATTTTCTTTATCTTAATTTCAAACCTGAATTCAAGTTGTAATATTATTAAATGATGTCGACCAACATTATTTGAGAATTATTACAGCAAGAAAATATGTGGGTTTTTCTTCCATTCACAGACAAAAGGGAGCTGAATGACGGTGGTCACCGTCACTTGGAATTCCTTTCTGTCTAAAAATCATTCCATCTGGAATAATTGGGAACTGGATAGCAGATGTTTGCAGTCCAGATCACCCCAGTTATTTCTGGCACTCTCTTTAGCCATAAATTCTTCTCATCTCCGGCTATTTCATCTCTGTGTATCAACTTCGGTCTAAACCCACTTTATATTTTGGGTTATTTAAATTTTACACTTCTCTATAAATTTATGCATGATATTATTATGTAGATATTGTGGTCAATATTATTTTGGGATCCTTCCCTTGGACATAGAAGTCATGATTTAAATCAGATGTCTCACAATAAATTTCCAACAAAAATTCATTTATAAAATCCGGATCTAAGTAAGGGATAAATTCCACAGTTATGACTAATTCATATCCGACTGGGGGTTGATTTTGGGAAATTTGAAGCAGAGTCAGCGATTAGGTCTCACCTAGACTGAAAGGGTCTGTGTTCTTATTGAGAGTCTAGTACCTGTTTAGGGAATGATTTTCAAATATCTATTATTTTTCCAAAATTGCTATGTGTTGGGAATTTAGTCTTAACTGTTACACCGAGATGGGATCCACTTGGATTCAAATACAGTTTGATAGGTAAATTCTAGAGGAACAATGCGTAGGCCTTGGTTATTTTCTAAGATAGGGTTGAGTTCCTTTCAACTGCTATTCTCTTCTGCCAAAGCCTATTTTTGAGTCCTGGGTGAGTGCATCCGGAACGAACTAATTTATTAGTTCGTTTCATTAGTTTGTATCTCATAACCACCCGGAAGGAAGTGAACACTGCGAGCGGTTCACCGAGAGCCGGGAATTCTTGATCCACATCCGGTCATTCTGACTGGGGGCTTTCTTTTACTACCAGGGTCAGACTTTCAAAAACCTCCGAGTGATAGGATTTTAAATGCTTTCTTTATCGCCTTCTCTTAAATGCTTTCGTTAGAGGTCACTCGGTTGTATTGAGAGTTGTGTAACTGCTACTAGGACTGATAGTTAAGGGATAGTTCAGGGCTTGATTAGAATCTTTGGGTGTGACATGGGGGAATGATAGCGGTACTCGACACTTCAATAAATGATTTGCCAGGTGTTGCTTGTCCACCACAGATGAATAATATGCCTCAGCATGGCCATGTGAGGGCAGTTGTGAGTCTGTGGTATCTTAGAATTTGTTGCCTTAAGAGCATGTAAACTCTTACTGTAAGTACCTGTCTGTTAAAGGGAACATGGTATAGTAAGCATGAGAGTTAGCTAACTGAAAGGATTATCCCAAGCTAAGATTTGTGTAACAAAATGGAAGTTTAATTGTGTTTCATCTGAATCTTGTCCAATTTTTATTATTTTCTTCCTGTCCCTTCTGTCATAATTTAAATCTGCTTTCTTAGAATAATCTTAACCGCTTTCTTAGAATAACTTTATTGCTTTCTTAGATTAAATTTAATTCGCTTTCTAGAATAGTTTTATCTGCTTTATTTTAATTGTTTTCATAGCTTAGTTTAAATTGTGCCAAGTAGTTGATAAATCAAACACAAACTTGGATCGAGTAACCGAGTGGAAAATCTTAGTAAATGACGTGGGCCCTGCTTCCATCGCACATCCTCCAGTGAACGATCCGGTACTTACTATAAATACTGCAATTTTTGACTCCGTGCGCTTTCGGGGGCACAGTTTCTTAACACGAGTAATAAAAACGTGACAACCTATAAATATATCCCTAATCCCAATTCCGCCTTCATAAAGTGATTTCATTAAATAATAAATCAAACCGGGATTAATACTTTTCAGAAAATACTCATGTAGTGGGAACTTGTCAAAAGTTTCATGGCAAGAATCTTCAAGGCACGAACTTGTCAAAGATTTCATGCCGAGGAGGTCCACAACGCCGTTTGAATTCCAAGTTTGTCACATCAGTAATAAAAACTAAAATATATCCTTAAACCACTTCCCACGAACCATAACTCTTTTCATTTAATAAATTTAACCTGTGATATTTTATAAAAATACTCGTGTTAGTGAAATTTGTCAAAAAAGTTTCATGGCGCCGTTGCCGGGGAGGATGCAGCGTCGTTTATTAAGAGAACTACACTCCTGATTACTCATAGTTAGTTAGTGTATTTTGGTATATTTATTTCAGAACAGAGAAGTACCCTCAAATCAATTAAACATTTAGAGTACTAAGACTCTAAATGTAAAGATGTTGATTTGAGGGAAAACCTAACCAATTGGGTATTTTTGCTTGCAGGAATCATGGAGCCACAAAAATTGGTGTAAGGAGTTAAATGTGGAAGTATAGCATTGGGGCTACACTAATTTGCAATTGTAAATTGCAAAACACGTGAGACTCACGTGTTTATCATCTCCACCACATCCGGACCACGAAGCTCTACCACTGCTCCATCGCCCATCCACCGCATTACCATCACTGCTCTGAGGAAACCCTCATCACTGGTGAAACAACAAATGGAGCAGCAGACCTTCGGATTACAGGTTCCCGGTTGGATTAGTTCTGTAATTGACCGAAGATTATATCCGGAATTTAAAGAAACTTAAGATCCGGAATAATTTTCACAAGCACATAATTAATCCAACCTAAATTTCTGCAAGTCAAAATCATATATATAAATATATATTTATATATATTTATACATCTTGTGCATATTATATTAAATAATTCGGGTATTAATCAATTAACTCACATTTAGAATACTAAGACTCTAAATGTGAGGATGTTGATATTTTTGAGAAAACCCGATAACTTCTTATGTGCTTGCTTTGCAGGAATTTGTGGAACCACCAAAAAGAAAATTAAAACTCCAAAACAGGTTCCCGGTTGGATCGATTCTGTGATTAATTGAAAGTATTCTTGGAATTTAAAGCAATTTAAAATCTAGAATAGCTTTTATAATAACAGAATTAATCCGACCTAATTTATGCAAGTAAATATGGTAGAATAAATTTTATAAAATCAAAAAAATGTGATTGAACAATTTTGATGAAAATCAGAATTTTTCTTAAAGTATTGGGCATCGAATAATCACCTTGTTCGACGAACCAAACGATCACACATAGCCAAAATCGTCGAACATTTAATTGGTTTGACGAAAAAGGCTATCGGAATTATTTTCTATCTTTTATGTTAATATTTTCTCCCTCCATCCCTCCTCTTTTATTTTATTTTGATAATTTGTTTAAGTAGGAATTGATTTACTCACATTTCGAGCAAGGCTCAAAATGTGAGGATGTTGATTCTTCACTTAAAAAAAAAAAGAGAGTGTTATTTTCATTTTGTTTATTTTTATTATTTCATATATATATATATTTGTACCCAGTGCAAAGCATGCATAACTCTATCTAAGAATTCTCATATTTGATTTTGGTTTATGATTAAATTTTCAAACTTTTAAATTGGGATAATATAATTGAAGACATGCATGATATGAATTTTTGAGGTTTTGAGCTATAAAAATTTAATGATATAATCATCTTGTTAGGTAATGAGTCTTCATGTTGAGAATTTAATTGAATAGATTGTAAGAATTTCTCAAAGATTAAATTTAAGAATATTGTATGACATGAATGAACCATTCCATGTGAGATTTGAGCCATGAATCACTTTTACTCATTTCTTTTATTTGATGTGTGAAAATCATTTTAATTGAAGGACACTAGAACTTGCGATTGGGACCGATTCAAGATCATGCCATATTCCAAAAATCGAGCATATGATCGAGGCACCTAGAAAAACCCAAATTTTTGGCCTTCGTTTGAAATCCAAACCCAAAAATATTTTCCCTTTAGGATTAACCATTTTGAGCCTTTAAGCCTAATTTTTCTTTGAAGCCCTCTATATTATTCCTAACCTCATAAAAAGACCAAGAAATTCAACCCAAGTGTGCAAGAATAAATTTTATCAAGGCATTACAATTTTTGATCATCAACAAAATTTCAATCGGTATTCAAGAATCCGATAAAAAAAAAAAGGGAAAAGAAAAATGTTGCGATCCATTCAACATAAATAAATTGCAAATGACAAAGCAAATTAGACATAGTCTAATGTCATGCAATAGAAAAAGAAAAGCACAAAGAAAAAGAAAAATGTTGATGATCATAAATTTTAAATAAAAATATGCCAAGTTATGATAGAATTAATTCTTGCCACTTCTTAGCCCAATAATTTCCTTTCTTACCAAATGTTACAACCGTATGCCCCGTTATAACCTTAAATAAGACCTCATGATCTCGATTTGAAGAAATGAGCCGGTGACGAGTTGGTCCAATCGCAAGCTTATGGGATAATTTAATTAAATTTGATTATGAGCGTTCGTGATAAACCCAAATTTTGAGAGTGAGTGAAATTTCCGCATCTACTATATGTGAGGTCTCATTTCTAATTTATATTCATGTCATGCTTTAATTCTAGAATTAAATCAATGATTATTTCTAAACATGATGTTCATGCAGAATTATCAATAATGACTGATTTGTAGGCCTGATTAAGTGAGAAGTATCATTTTATTAAACACTGCAATCAAGAGAATTTAATACTTGTAGTTTTTGATTGTCTTATCCCAATCTAAAAAGAATGAAATTTTTGAAGCCACGAAAATAGATTGAATATGCAGCGTCTATGCTCTTAGGAGCACTGACTCTGACTGCTCGGGGACGATCAGTATTAAATGTGAGGATGTTGATAATGGCCAAAATTGACCATTATTTTCAATCTATTTCCGTGTCTAATACGGACATTTGATCGCATTCCGGTCTTATTTAATTAAGAAAGCAGTTGAATTTAACAGATTTATGCAAGTTTGTATAAATAATAAGCTGTTATTGAAAAACACAAAAATATTATTATTTTTATTAAATTCATATTAAAAAATCCAAAAACATGATAAAAATATTAAAAATTCCACATTTGATAATTGTGGTTTGGTAGTATCTGTTCGGTGGAACACGAGTCCATTAAACGGAACACAAACAAGTATCAAGTGGAGCAAATGTCCTTATTTATTTTATTTTATATTTTGATGTATATATTATTATTTATATTTTTATGTTCAATTTTCTTTTATCATTAGTAATTCTGTCTCCTTTTATAATTAAGAATTAATTGGTCCACTAATCCATTTATTTAATTAAATGCAGGTGATTGGGTGTTTTGGTCCAAGAGATTAACAGTCCACCAGTCACATTGGCCCAGCAACAATTAAATCATCCAACCATTTATTTGGCCCAAACCCACTCTAGCCCAATACCACTTCACCAAAGCCCAAACCCCAACCCTAAATCTAACCCTAACATACAGCCGCCGCCCCTCTCCTCCATTTCCAACACTCATCCCCAAATCCAACACCATTGCCGCCGCCGTTGCTCCACCTCCAGTTCTCGCCAACCCGAGCCACCACCATCTCAGATCCACCATCCCCTCCACCCTCATCCAACAGCCTCCTTCTCCGGCCATCCTCATCATCTCCTCCGGCCGACCACCATTGCCGCAGCCTTCCCCAACAACCAGCAGCACCAGCCCCCCAAGATCAGCAGCCGCCTTCCGCCGCTTCTTCGCCTCACCAGACTCGCCCCACAGCCGCAGCCACCCACACCTCCATTCCAGACCCGCCGCCGCCGTCGCCGCCCTCATCCTCACCACCACCGAGCCTTCCCATCGCCCACATTTCCACCGGCCGAATGCTCCAATTTGAGAGTTCCCCAACCTCAAATACTCAAATTTCAGAAAACAAGAACAAAGAAAAAATTGAGAGACAGATGAAGAAGAAAAATGGGGAATGGGGAAAGAGAAAGAAAAAGAAAGAAGAAGAATGAAGGAAAGAGGGACGAACAGCAAGAAAAATTAGAGAAAGAAAGATGAAGAACAAGAAAGAGAAATGGGAGAAAGAAAATAAAGAAGAAAGAATGGAGGAGACTGTCGAGAATGAAGGAATGAGAGAGGAAAGAAATAAATGAAGAGAAAAGAAAAATAGAGATAAATTTTATCCGGTCGCTAAACAAGACCCCTGTCGAGATGCCATGTATAGCGACCGGGTGTTTAGAGACAGGGAAATTGCTTAAGGACTGGGGATGTTTAGAGACACAAAATCCGTGTCGCTAAACAAACCCCGGGTCGAGATACCATGGACCCGACCGGGTGCATCGCGACACAGAAAATGGTTAGAGACTGGGAGTATCAAGACACAAAATCTGTGTCGCGGAACAATGTTCCGCGACACATGGATCGCGACCGCGACACATGGGACCGCGACCAAGACAGAAAAGGAGCAAAAGCAGGTCACGTGACCTCCTCAAAATTAATTCCCACATGCCAAATTGATTGGAAGCTCCCGGGACTTCAGCTCCCGCAAGTGTTAAATTTTCGTCCTCTTCCCCCTGGACTCGAGCTCCCGCCCCCTCCTGTGCGTCATCCTGGAGCTAAAAATTGTGTCCTGAACCAGATTTGTTCCGCGAACAGGCACAATTGTTTAGCGACTGGTGGGCCTTGAATGGGCCTAGGGCTTAATTCCACCACTCTATAAATATATCCTCCCAACCCCTTTGAACAAAAAAAAACCTAGCCACACTTGTAGTTTAATTTTTGTTCTTGGGCACCACTGTGCTCTCAACTAGCTTTTAATGTAGATAATTTTATTTTTATGCAATGTAGATTTTAGTGTAGTTTTAGTTTAATTTCTGTAATAAATTAGTGTGGCTAGTGTTCACAATTTCCAGTTTATCATATTTTTGTATTTTGGGTTGAAACATTCAATTAATGGATGTAGTTAAACCATATTTAGTTTGTGGAATGATCAAGAAAATGTCTCCAAAAATTCCATGGGTTGTTTACTGCTTATTTTATTTTTGGTCACTTGACCATTTTTATTATCTTTAGTTAGGTTTAATGCTTTAGTAGGTTTAATAAATGCATAAACACTTGATATTTGGCCCTTGATAGATTTAGTGTAGGTGTTATTTTTAATTTTATGTGCTAGCATAGTCTGTTTGCACTCTTCTTTGCTGCTGGTCTTTGTTTTTGTTATTTTCTTTAATTTTTATTATTCTGCTCTTAGTTTTTAGTTCTTAGGTAGTGTTTTTGTTTTTAGTTTTATTTTTATTTCTAATACATTAGATCTAACTAGGGATGATATTTGAGTGTTTGTGCATATTTATTTTACGTTGCAACCCCACGGGTTGCAACGTAATTTTCCGTTGTGATCCCACGGATCACAACGCACTCCCCCGCAATGCAATATTAGGCGTTATGCTGCCAAAATTTTTATAAAAATTTTAAAACCCCTCGGTCGCAAAAACCCATGGTCCGCGACACAACCCTTGATTAGCGACAGAGGACCCAAAAACTTGTAATCTTATTCTGGAAGGGCTCTGTCGCGGAACCCCTATCGCGGACCCACGGTCCGCGACACACCCCTTGTTCCGCGACCAGGAATTATGCCCTTGTTGGATTTTCACACCTTGTGTCGCGGAACCCCTGTCGCGGACCCATGGTCCGCGACACAATCCTTGTTCCGCGACACGACAAACCTAATTTTCAAAATTTCAATTTCTCTTATTTCCCACCTCTCTGTCGAGATCCTCCTGTCGCGGACCCACGGTCCGCGACACAATTTCTGTTTCTCGACAGGCTTGGCACCTTTTTGCCAGATTTTTATTCTCCATCTCACCCCATTAATTAATTGAACCTTTATATTAATATTTTTGAGGTTGAAATTCAATGATCTCAACCCATGATTAAATTGATATAAAGAACTTTGTTCAATTTCCATTAAAAGACTTTTCTACAAAAATTAAACTCTAATGATCTGAATATATAATCCGGACTGTAATTAATTAATTAATTATGGAATGAGAGATTATTTAGACATAAAGAGTAATTATGGATTTATTTCTATACCCTTGCATGAGAAACCAATGTCTCTCATACAAGATGGACCAAAAATATTTTCTTTTATTTATTTTGTCTTTACCCGTGTTGTGTGAAACAAGTAGTAAGAGATATAACAGACTAATGTTGGCGGGTATTCCCACACGGATAAACTAGCTCGTGGTCTGTATATTAATTACTAGATGTTATTTTGCATGGTCCGGATAGTGGTCGGTGGAAGCCTTGGCGGTTCGTCCATCCGGGATTATAATAGCTCCTCAGCTGATTCCTATCCGGATACAGTTTTATTTTCTTTATCTTAATTTCAAACCTGAATTCAAGTTGTAATATTATTAAATGATGTCGACCAACATTATTTGAGAATTATTACAGCAAGAAAATATGTGGGTTTTTCTTCCATTCACAGACAAAAGGGAGCTGAATGACGGTGGTCACTGTCACTTGGAATTCCTTTCTGTCTAAAAATCATTCCATCTGGAATAATTGGGAACTGGATAGCAGATGTTTGCAGTCCAGATCACCCCAGTTATTTCTGGCACTCTCTTTAGCCATAAATTCTTCTCATCTCCGGCTATTTCATCTCTGTGTATCAACTTCGGTCTAAACCCACTTTATATTTTGGGTTATTTAAATTTTACACTTCTCTATAAATTTATGCATGATATTATTATGTAGATATTGTGGTCAATATTATTTTGGGATCCTTCCCTTGGACATAGAAGTCATGATTTAAATCAGATGTCTCACAATAAATTTCCAACAAAAATTCATTTATAAAATCCGGATCTAACTAAGGGATAAATTCCACAGTTATGACTAATTCATATCCGACTGGGTGTTGATTTTGGGAAATTAGAAGCAGAGTCAGCGATTAGGTCTCACCTAGACTGAAAGGGTCTGTGTTCTTATTGAGAGTCTAGTACCTGTTTAGGGAATGATTTTCAAATATCTATTATTTTTCCAAAATTGCTATGTGTTGGGAATTTAGTCTTAATTGTTACACCGAGATGGGATCCACTTGGATTCAAATACAGTGTGATAGGTAAATTCTAATGCGTAGGCCTTGGTTATTTTCTAAGATAGGGTTGAGTTCCTTTCAACTGCTATTCTCTTCTGCCAAAGCCTATTTTTGAGTCATGAGTGAGTGCATCCGGAACGAACTAATTTATTAGTTCGTTTCATTAGTTTGTATCTCATAACCACCCGGAAGGAAGTGAACACTGTGAGCGGTTCACCGAGAGCCGGGAATTCTTGATCTACATCCGGTCATTCTGACTGGGGGCTTTCTTTTACTACCAGGGTCAGACTTTTAAAAACCTCCGAGTAATAGGATTTTAAATGCTTTCTTTATCGCCTTCTCATAAATGCTTTCGTTAGAGGTCACTCGGTTGTATTGAGAGTTGTGTAACTGCTACTAGGACTGATAGTTAAGGGATAGTTCAGGGCTTGATTAGAATCTTTGGGTGTGACATGGGGGAATGATAGCCGTACTCGACACTTCAATAAATGATTTGCCAGGTGTTGCTTGTCCACCACAGATGAATAATATGCCTCAGCATGGCCATGTTAGGGCAGTTGTGAGTCTGTGGTATCTTAGAATTTGTTGCCTTAAGAGCATGTAAACTCTTACTGTAAGTACCTGTCTGTTAAAGGGAACATGGTATAGAGAGCATGAGAGTTAGCTAACTGAAAGGATTATCCCAAGCTAAGATTTGTGTAACAAAATGGAAGTTTAATTGTGTTTCATCTGAATCTTGTCCAATTTTTATTATTTTCTTCCTGTCCCTTCTGTCATATTTTAAATCTGATTTCTTAGAATAATCTTAACCGCTTTCTTAGAATAACTTTATTGCTTTCTTATATTAAATTTAATTCGCTTTCTAGAATAGTTTTATATGCTTTATTTTAATTGCTTTCATAGCTTAGTTTAAATTGTGCCAAGTAGTTGATAAATCAAACACAAACTTGGATCGAGTAACCGAGTGGAAAATCTTAGTAAATGACGTGGGCCCTGCTTCCATCGC
The DNA here is from genome assembly GCA_030278955.1 of Hygrophila difformis. Taxonomy (NCBI): domain Eukaryota; kingdom Viridiplantae; phylum Streptophyta; class Magnoliopsida; order Lamiales; family Acanthaceae; genus Hygrophila; species Hygrophila difformis. The sequence continues at coordinate 33,873,582 of JAOANR010000011.1, read as the reverse complement.
ACATCCTCCAGTGAACGATCCGGTACATACTATAAATACTGCAATTTTTGACTCCGTGCGCTTTCGGGGGCACAGTTTCTTAACACGAGTAATAAAAACGTGACAACCTATAAATATATCCCTAATCCCAATTCCGCCTTCATAAAGTGATTTCATTAAATAATAAATCAAACCGGGATTAATATTTTTCAGAAAATACTCATGTAGTGGGAACTTGTCAAAAGTTTCATGGCAAGGATCTTCAAGGCACGAACTTGTCAAAGATTTCATGCCGGGGAGGTCCACAACGCCGTTTGAATTCCAAGTTTCTCACATGAGTAATAAAAACTAAAATATATCCTTAAACCCCTTCCCACGAACCATAACTCTTTTCATTTAATAAATTTAACCTGTGATATTTTATAAAAATACTCGTGTTAGTGAAATTTGTCAAAAGTTTCACCACCTCCACTACTCCGTTGCCCATAGGCAATATCCCTATTTTGCCACCTGCTACTATGGCTCGTGTTGATCCTCCCATAGGAGTAGAGTTGACCAGCCAGGTGGGCAACTTTCATTTACGTTTATACAAGACAATCTAATTTCTATTATATCTCACCATCATCCTTGTGATACAGCCTCCTACTCATGCTTCGGGTCCCATAGATAATACTCCTTCAGTGGTTACGACCAATGTAAGCTCGAAAATCCAGGTAGTGACCGCCTTCCCTTTATTTTTTCACTAATTGGTTGGATCATGGATTATGTTGATCATTATCACTGTATGATGTATGTAGGATGCTTCTCGGCAGCGAACTCCTAGCTTGTCCGAGCTTATTGATCGTTTGACTGGGACGTCGGTAGGTGATGTGACATTTGACGATTTTTGTCAGTTGGAGATTGCACTGTCAGACTATTTAGTACCGGGCGTGATGGCTGATAACAAGATCAACTTGGTCGAAGGGGTCATGCGAGATATCGTTCATCTTCGTGTAGTGGTGCCTCCGATCGCGGCGGAGTGTGACCGGGTAGACACTTTGGCTCCCCCTTCTCATCTTGCCACTTTGAAGAATGAACTCCAGACCTCAACTTCTCATGTCCAGGCATTGCGCCTTCAAGAAGCAGCAGTGGGAGAAAAGATTCAACAGAAAAAGAAGGAGTTGGAATTGTTGGAGGCTGAACAACGAGGGATTGTTGGGCAACGCCAGGAGGAAGAAGGAAAAACTACCATGTTAGCTGACAGTCTGGCCACTGAAGACAGGAGGTTTAAGTCCATCAAAAATACTTGTCAAGCCTCGGCATGGGAAAACATGGAAAGTCTTTCCAAGATATGGGATGATGTCATCGAGACCTTGAGGTCTTTGCCTTGATAGGCACTTTTTCCTTCGGTTTTTGGATATTTAGTTTTAGGTCTTTGCTCCAATGAACATCTTTCTTTTGTTATTCTTTTCCCATTTTTTGACAATACTATATGGATATGCATATTTATTTACAGCTTATATATTTTTATATGCATCGTACATTTGACATTTTCATGAATAGTCTTTGTTAGCGCCACTTTTTTTTTTTTTAATAACAGAAAAAATAGTTGGCACCAATTAGACAATACATGTCCGATAAAATAGCTTAGATCTCAAATTCTGAGAAACAACAACCTGATTTTTATTTATTTTGCATAGCACATAGCCAGATACTTCTCGTATAGTTCCAACCATAAAACCACATACTTCGCTAGATAAGTTTTACTGGGCTTGTTCTCTCGCCCCTATATAAGCTCCCAACACAGGTCACAACTTGAAGTACCTTCAAACATCGCCATCTTTCGTCATGTCAGGCAGAATTAGGGTTGACAACTGGGCAGAAGTTTTCCAGCCCCTCTTAGTGAATCAACATCCTCGGGGTGATGATGCGCGGCGTCTTGAAGTCTTACTCATGGATATTGATGCCACCTTGAAGTTTTCACTTAAGGGAAAGAGAACTCTGGAAAGGGTGATCGACTTCTTAACTAGGGTGTGTGATGATTACCCTTTTCTCGAAGCAACATTGGCCCATTACAAAGAGGCCGAGGAAGAGTTGAAAAAGTCAACTGCCTCCCTAAATCGCTTCGTTCAAATTGTAGATTGGAGGGACAATGAATTAGGTCTCGATCTTGACCCGTATACCACCCTGCTTACATCGGCTGTTGAAAAGGATCTCCATGAGATCGCCACTTCCATAGGGACTGGTGAAGCAAACAAGCTTGAGTATCAGATCACTTGGGAAAAATTACTGCGCCGACTGGATGATTTATTCGAGGAAGAGCCAACACTGAAAACAGGACCAGGGTCACTCCACTAGGCCCCATTTTGATTTTTCCTTTTGTCTTTATCTTTCTGTTAATGGCCTCTCTTTTGTATTCCGGCTTTTGGCAATAATATTTGATATTTACCATTATTCTATCTTGATTTATAATTTATCATTATTGCTCTAATACTCCAGGAACACGCGTATAGCTATTTTTAGCTTTAGCAAATATTCGAAACAAAACTGAATTCATTATAAACAGAACGCAAATCTTGGCTTAATAAAAGTAACAATCCCATCAGCCATGTACATATCAATCTGACGGACTAAGAATTCAGTTCCTACTCACGCGCCCAACCATGTATTGGTCAGCAAGGTTGTTAGGGGTTGAAGGGATTTCGGCATCGTCTCGCAACGAACTCCATATAAAAGGTGCCCCACTTCTTCTAGCAATCTTACTCCACTCTATAGCCTTTGCTTTTCACTACTCAACACTACCTTTACGATCATGTCTACAGTGCCACAAGAGGTTACTCCTGATAATTGGTTGGGGCAACTCCAACCATTCCTTGTGGACAATCATCCTGATGGAGATAACACGGATGATCTAGAAATTCTTCTCTCTGATATGGTCACCAATCTGTCATTTTCCATCCGAGGGAAGCGAACTCTGGATCGATGCTTGGTCTACTTGGAACGGCTTCAGCTAGACTATACTCGGGCAGTGGAGGACGTCGACAGATGCCACGAAGCTGAGCATCTGCTCCATCGACAGAAACGTCAATTAGAGGACATCATAGGCTATCTCGATGAGCACGATGATTTGGGTGTTCTTATACGGCCTTTCTTGGACTTTCAAAACACTCTCACTGAATACTCGAGGATCTCACCCAACAATGTCACACATACCAAAAAGAGGTTAAGGAATTCCAGACAAACTGGGAGGACTTGCTTCCGCAACTTCAGGCTCTGACCAACGAACATCCTACTCCCAGGATTGTTCGTCGGTTCCGTTGATCTCCGTCATTCTGTATTTTCCTCCCAATACGATGGGAAGTATTTTTTCAAATAACGAGCATTTATACTCTCATGTTTTTGTTTTCCATCCTTGTTAATAAGTGCAAATGCTCCATTTCCAATATCAGTTTGGATGATGTAAGGTCCTTCCCAATTGGGGGACCATTTCCCTAGTTCTTCGTTTTTCTTTTCTAATGGCAAAATCGTTTTCCAAATTAAATCACCAACGTGAAATGGATTGGCTCTAACCCACTTATTGTAATACCGAGCCCTTCGTTGGGCTTCTCTTTCCATATTATCAATTGCTTTTAATCGGTCAGAACTAGTTTGTTCAAGTTCCCTCATAAGCATAGTTTCATGAACATCACTGGGAACTATCTCCACATTCATGGTACGGCTACTGGGCATTGTGACTTCTATGGGTAGTACTGCATCTTGGCCATAAGTTAGCCTATATGGAGTGAATCCCGTGGAAGTACTTTTGGTGTTTCGACAAGCCCATAATGCCGTAGACAAATTTTCATGCCATTTCCTAGGCTTGTCTTCAATCATTTTTTTGATAATATTAATTAAGATCTTGTTGGCCGACTCAGCCTAGCCATTTGCCTGGGGATAGTATGGGGACGAGTGGTACAACTTGATTTTAAATGACGATATGTAACTAGTGAATTGCTCTCCAACAAACACTGTCCCCCTATCAGTCGTAATGGAGTGGGGTATCCCATACCGATGGATAATATGTGAGTCGATGTAATCAATAACATCCTTTTGAGCTACTGACTTCAAGGGAATGGCCTCTACCCACTTAGTAAAGTAATCTGCAGCTACGATAATAAATTTATGCCATTTGCTTGAGGGCGGATGGATCATCCCTATGACGTTGATGGCCCAAGATTTAAAGGGCCATGGTTTGATCATATAGTTTAAGTCACACACTGGGACATGTCTAAGGCTGGCGTGCCTTTGACATGCTTCACACCCTTGGGCATACTGTAACACCCCGGTTTTGGTAACCCAGGCCGGGATGCCACCGCCACACCTCCCTAGCAAGACACGGTTTCTCCGAGCTCACTAAAGAGATGCAAGGCTATGGTTTTTCAGAATTTAAAATATTCAACAGCCCATTCATATATAATTTAAAATTAATACATCAAAGTTGCAGCGGAAAAATAAATTGTGCAGCGGAATTTAAATATAGGGCCAACATGGCCAAAACACGGGTTAAACAGGCCCGTTCATGCAAATTCTAGTCTAACGCAAAATTTAAAATATAATATAATCCCCAAAAATTCCCAGTATGCATATGATGATGCATATTCTTCAACTCTGAAAGAAAAAGAGGATAAATGGTTTGGGTCAGCAAAAACGCGCTGAGTAAGTTAACACATAGCATGGGTTAGGGGTTTCAAAGCCTTTAATTAAATTAAATAAAAAGATGTTTTGAGCTCTTAAAAATTCTTCCCGATACGCCACCATCTCAACAATATTTAATTTAGCCGGCAATCCGGCGGCCGCAGCCAATTTCATAAAATCTGAGCTTTTTAATATATTTATTTCCCGTTACGCCATCATCTCGACATTTCTCGTTTCTTTTATAGTCACACTCGTCCGTATAGGCACGATGCGAAGAGCTAGAGGGGCACTCTATCGAGCACTCACCCCCTACGTCGATCACTCTCGGCCGTTTTGGCACGAAGTGAAAAGCTAGAGGGGCACTCTATCGAGCACTCACCCTCTACATAACATAGGTCACACTCGTCCGTATAGGAACGATGCAAAGAGCTAGAGGGGCACTCTATCGAGCACTCACCCCCTACGTCGATCACTCTCGGCCGTTTTGGCACGAAGTGAAAAGCTAGAGGGGCACTCTATCGAGCACTCACCCTCTATATAGGTCACACTCGTCCGTATAGGCACGATGCGAAGAGCTAGAGGGGCACTCTATCGAGCACTCACCCCCTACGTCGATTAAGTATCTCATGTGTTTTGATTTAGTGTAACGGGATTTTCAAAAGTATAGTTATATCGTATTTCAACGTCACGACTGTTTGTTCGAAATTTCAAAATCTCTTTGATTTAAAAATCACAGTTTGCGCCTTTTTGGTTTAAAAATCCATTACTTAGGCGATTGATCTGAAATTTGTACAGCAACTCAAAAACATCCCAATGAACAACTTTCGTGTTTTAAGTTTTTCGGAAAAACGATGGGAAGCATGTCAAAAATCGAGTTTTCGACTCAAATAGTATGCTGTCAGGATTCAGGTTTGACACCCTTCAAAGATTTGACTTTTTGACATATCAAATGGACTTCAAAAATTCTGAAATTTTACAGACACATACTAGACATGATTTCCAACAACTTTTGTTTAGATCATGAGGATTGGTTCGGACTAGAAGTGATAGGAATAAGCTCATCAAGATCGGTTATGAAAACTGTCAACGTTCGTAAATTCGGTTCTAACGCAGATCGGATCGGCTCAGGTTCGGAGACTCAAATCTCAACGAAAAATTCTAAAAACTTACAGTAATGTTCTAAACTCGTAGATCTACAATTCTTATGTTCAACACCAATCCTAGATCGGCCTAGATCCATGGTCAAAATAACCAACAAGATTGAGAGTGAAATCTGCCAAAGTTCTAAGATCCAGATTTAATGCTCTTCGGTTTTGGGTTGGTTTCAGGTTTCAAAACATCATGAAAAATTATGAAATTTTTACAGAGGCTAGACCAAAGCCTTAGCAACACTTTTCATGTTTTGAGTTTTCTTGTTTGAGCAGCTTTAGGGGTTTGAAAAATTCATACGAAAACGCTGCGTTGAGGGTTTCTCTTGTTGACAGATTTTTATTAATTTTCTTGAGTTGAATCTCTATGTTTGGTTGCATTTTAAGTCACCCAAAACCATAGTAAGGTTAACTTACAGTGGGGATGATGTTTAGGAAGTCACGGGGTCGTCCGGAATCCACGGGATGTCACGAATGAATCTCTTCCACCCGATTTATTCTTCCCTTGGCTCCGATTTGTGTTTGAATACGAAGATTCTTAAGTTAGGATGATGTTTATGATCTTAAAACCATATGGAAACTTGATTAACATCTTACCAACAATCCAAAGCCTGCAATCCTTGATCTACACACTTCCTTGGTCGGATTTGGTTGCCGGAAATTCGCCGGAAAGTCCGCCGGAAGGGTGTTTGGCTTTGGGAGAGTTTTGGGAGAGTTTTGGAGGAAACTTTGGGTGTTGATGACTGAAATGAGGTGTTAGGGACAGCTAATAACTTCCAAAATATGCCTCCCCCGTGATAGATCAAGATTCCCACCTTTGGGACCCAAAAAATGGCAAAAAGTCGCCAAAAACACATAATGCCCGACTGCTACAGTAGCATGCTACAGTAGCGTGCTACAGTAGCATGCTACAGTAACTTTTTTTTTTTTTTTTTTAAATTTTTTTTTTTATATATATATATATTAAGATTCTTATCTTAAAAAAAATCATAATGTGGGAATTTTTGTGATCTTGTAAGTCATACATAGCTTCAAAAAGGAATATATTCTTTATTTGAAAATGACAAGATATGATTAATATTCCACCCTACAATTTCAAACCATAGTCAAATTATTCCCAATTATATTATGGCATTCTAGAATAATCCCATAATAAAAAAAATATATGGGTAGAATGATTAATCAAGGATATATAGAAAATAGATAATTCTCATTATAATTTAAACATATGAATATATACATGTATATATACATGTGTACATGTTTGGAAAGATTATTTCAAGACCAAGGTATTTATATATGTGTATATAAACTTGTATATGGATTTAAAATATTCTATGAACCATATACTTATTACACTTGATATTGAAATCCATATATTTATTTGAAAAGACAAATATATATATATATATATATATATAATTTTTCAAAGTATGTTTTGTAGAAAATAATATACTAATCTTTAAGCAAATATTTGAACATATAAATATATATAGATTTGATTAAAAATCTACTTAGTGAATTAATCAAAAATATATATTCATATATATATTTCGGGCAATTTCTATGGTATTACAATCTATCCTCCTTAAGAATCAACTTCGTCCCCGAAGTTGCGCGACTTATTGATCGATTGATTGATTGCGATTGTATCATTGTGTTTTGTTGTTTGATATTATTCGACTGAACCCAGAATTGAAATTTCCAAGTTGCCTACGTACCCTGTGAAGAGATCAAGTCATTACGTAGTTCAAAAAGAATTTATTTGGGATACAAAATATTCGAGTTTCGAAATAAATGCTTATGCATTCTTACGGGGTATTACATCCTCCCCCCCTTAAGATTACAGTTATGTCCCCATAACTGCCTACACATCCATGAAGGTTCAAGTATCATTGCCTAGCTCAGGTATATCTTTATTTACCACATTTAACGTCCCATGAGTTCCCCCTTGGTTACTTGTGGCTAGTTAGGTCCAGTGACCAGGTCATCTCTTATGGTTATATTCTTAATATGGGTTCGACATTCTTCCATCCGATGTCCACGTCGACCACATCGGAAGCATGTGTCGGGTTGAGGGCATCCCCTCACCAGATGAGGTTGGTTACAGCTTAGGCATCGGGGCACGTAGCCTTTACGGGTGAAAATCCTTCTATTATTGCCTCCATCGTTGCCTTGGGCTGGTCCATTTGGGCCTTTGCGAAGGTTATTCCTACCCGAGTCATAATCAGCTCCGCGGTCCTTACCTCTCTTGTCTTGTCCTTGGGGACCTTGGCTAGACTCACCTATCGCCGTCCGCTTCAATCCCTGAACTCGTGCAACCGCTACCGCGCGATCATAAACGGCTTGCGGGTCAGAGTAGTGCACACCCGTGATCACTTCCCTAATAGCCAGGTTTAACCCCGTCTCAAATTTCTGAGCCTTGTCGGAGTCAGTTGGTACTAGCCTTGTAGCAAATCGTACTAGCTCCTTGAATTTGGTGTAATACTCTTGCACTGTCTGTGCGCCTTGCCTTAGGTTGATGAATTCCTCGTACTTCGCCGCTTTTGTGCTTAACGGGTAGAACCTCTCCCTTAGAACTTCTTTAAAATCTTCCCAAGTGTAGGCTTTCTCGTCTTCCACTAATTTCCTCTGGAGGTTTTGCCACCACTCATCGGCTTCACCTCCTAGGTAGTAAGTTGCTGCATGTATCTTTTCCTCATTAGGGCATTTGATAGCGTTTAAGAGTTTATCGAACGTACGGATCCACTCCTCTAGCTCGGCGGGATCCTCCTGCCCATCGTAGCGTGGTGGTTGATAGGGATTCACCAACGCTAGATAGTTGGGTTGAGCTACGGGTGGAGGTACTGTTGGTGTCCTATGCACCTCGGCATTTCCTAATGCTACTAGGACTTCCTCCATAGTCCTTAGACGTTCTTCCATGTTGTTGGGCGAGTTGGGGAGGTTAGCGTCAGTGCCATTTGGACTAACTTTCCTCGGCTTTCTCCTAGGTGCCATTTCTGTTATAGAAGCACGCGAAGATGAGTTTCTAAGTGATCAAGATCTAGGACTAAGGCAAAGTTAGTCTTTAGCAAGCGCTCCTAAGTCAAGATCATGTCGAGTTCTAAGGTAGGAGTGTTTCTTATTACCGATAATTCACATAAAAAGGGTTAGTGTATTTATGTATGCATATGCATATGTGATCCCCCCAAAAAAAAATTTTATGCATGCCTTTATTTATCCATGGGTTAAAAAAAATAAATTTATTCCATGGATAGATTAAAATAAGGATAAAAGGTTTGGGCCACTATATTGGGCCGAAAGAAATAAATTATTTGGGCTTTAAATAAAAACAAGGTTATTGGGCCCAAAATAATTTCTTGGGCTTCTAAAAAAAAATTTTGGGCTAAAAATTTGGGCTTTAACTTCAAAATAATAATTGGGCTCTTTGAAATATAATAGCTTCAAAATAATCCGGGCTCTGATACCAACTTTGGTATCAGATATTTTCTTTAAAATAAATAGCTTTAAAATAGTCTGGGCTCTGATACCAACTTGTAACACCCCGGTTTTGGTAACCCAGGCCGGGATGCCACCGCCACACCTCCCTAGCAAGACACGGTTTCTCCGAGCTCACTAAAGAGATGCAAGGCTATGGTTTTTCAGAATTTAAAATATTCAACAGCCCATTCATATATAATTTAAAATTAATACATCAAAGTTGCAGCGGAAAAATAAATTGTGCAGCGGAATTTAAATATAGGGCCAACATGGCCAAAACACGGGTTAAACAGGCCCGTTCATGCAAATTCTAGTCTAACGCAAAATTTAAAATATAATATAATCCCCAAAAATTCCCAGTATGCATATGATGATGCATATTCTTCAACTCTGAAAGAAAAAGAGGATAAATGGTTTGGGTCAGCAAAAACGCGCTGAGTAAGTTAACACATAGCATGGGTTAGGGGTTTCAAAGCCTTTAATTAAATTAAATAAAAAGATGTTTTGAGCTCTTAAAAATTCTTCCCGATACGCCACCATCTCAACAATATTTAATTTAGCCGGCAATCCGGCGGCCGCAGCCAATTTCATAAAATCTGAGCTTTTTAATATATTTATTTCCCGTTACGCCATCATCTCGACATTTCTCGTTTCTTTTATAGTCACACTCGTCCGTATAGGCACGATGCGAAGAGCTAGAGGGGCACTCTATCGAGCACTCACCCCCTACGTCGATCACTCTCGGCCGTTTTGGCACGAAGTGAAAAGCTAGAGGGGCACTCTATCGAGCACTCACCCTCTACATAACATAGGTCACACTCGTCCGTATAGGAACGATGCGAAGAGCTAGAGGGGCACTCTATCGAGCACTCACCCCCTACGTCGATCACTCTCGGCCGTTTTGGCACGAAGTGAAAAGCTAGAGGGGCACTCTATCGAGCACTCACCCTCTACATAGGTCACACTCGTCCGTATAGGCACGATGCGAAGAGCTAGAGGGGCACTCTATCGAGCACTCACCCCCTACGTCGATTAAGTATCTCATGTGTTTTGATTTAGTGTAACGGGATTTTCAAAAGTATAGTTATATCGTATTTCAACGTCTCGACCGTTTGTTCGAAATTTCAAAATCTCTTTGATTTAAAAATCACAGTTTGCGCCTTTTTGGTTTAAAAATCCATTACTTAGGCGATTGATCTGAAATTTGTACAGCAACTCAAAAACATCCCAATGAACAACTTTCGTGTTTTAAGTTTTTCGGAAAAACGATGGGAAGCATGTCAAAAATCGAGTTTTCGACTCAAATAGTATGCTGTCAGGATTCAGGTTTGACACCCTTCAAAGATTTGACTTTTTGACATAACAAATGGACTTCAAAAATTCTGAAATTTTACAGACACATACTAGACATGATTTCCAACAACTTTTGTTTAGATCATGAGGATTGGTTCAGACTAGAAGTGATAGGAATAAGCTCATCAAGATCGGTTATGAAAACTGTCAACGTTCGTAAATTCGGTTCTAACGCAGATCGGATCGGCTCAGGTTCGGAGACCCAAATCTCAACGAAAAATTCTAAAAACTTACAGTAATGTTCTAAACTCATAGATCTACAATTCTTATGTTCAACACCAATCCTAGATCGGCCTAGATCCATGGTCAAAATAACCAACAAGATTGAGAGTGAAATCTGCCAAAGTTCTAAGATCCAGATTTAATGCTCTTCGGTTTTGGGTTGGTTTCAGGTTTCAAAACATCATGAAAAATTATGAAATTTTTACAGAAGCTAGACCAAAGCCTTAGCAACACTTTTCATGTTTTGAGTTTTCTTGTTTGAGCAGCTTTAGGGGTTTGAAAAATTCATACGAAAACGCTGCGTTGAGGGTTTCTCTTGTTGACAGATTTTTATTAATTTTCTTGAGTTGAATCTCTATGTTTGGTTGCATTTTAAGTCACCCAAAACCATAGTAAGGTTAACTTACAGTGGGGATGATGTTTAGGAAGTCACGGGGTCGTCCGGAATCCACGGGATGTCACGAATGAATCTCTTCCACCCGATTTATTCTTCCCTTGGCTCCGATTTGTGTTTGAATACGAAGATTCTTAAGTTAGGATGATGTTTATGATCTTAAAACCATATGGAAACTTGATTAACATCTTACCAACAATCCAAAGCCTGCAATCCTTGATCTACACACTTCCTTGGTCGGATTTGGTTGCCGGAAATTCGCCGGAAAGTCCGCCGGAAGGGTGTTTGGCTTTGGGAGAGTTTTGGGAGAGTTTTGGAGGAAACTTTGGGTGTTGATGACTGAAATGAGGTGTTAGGGACAGCTAATAACTTCCAAAATATGCCTCCCCCGTGATAGATCAAGATTCCCACCTTTGGGACCCAAAAAATGGCAAAAAGTCGCCAAAAACACATAATGCCCGACTGCTACAGTAGCATGCTACAGTAGCGTGCTACAGTAGCATGCTACAGTAACTTTTTTTTTTTTTTAAATTTTTTATATATATATATATATATATTAAGATTCTTATCTTAAAAAAAATCATAATGTGGGAATTTTTGTGATCTTGTAAGTCATACATAGCTTCAAAAAGGAATATATTCTTTATTTGAAAATGACAAGATATGATTAATATTCCACCCTACAATTTCAAACCATAGTCAAATTATTCCCAATTATATTATGGCATTCTAGAATAATCCCATAATAAAAAAATATATGGGTAGAATGATTAATCAAGGATATATAGAAAATAGATAATTCTCATTATAATTTAAACATATGAATATATACATGTATATATACATGTGTACATGTTTGAAAAGATTATTTCAAGACCAAGGTATTTATATATGTGTATATAAACTTGTATATGGATTTAAAATATTCTATGAACCATATACTTATTACACTTGATATTGAAATCCATATATTTATTTGAAAAGACAAATATATATATATATATAATTTTTCAAAGTATGTTTTGTAGAAAATAATATACTAATCTTTAAGCAAATATTTGAACATATAAATATATATAGATTTGATTAAAAATCTACTTAGTGAATTAATCAAAAATATATATTCATATATATATTTCGGGCAATTTCTATGGTATTACACATACTTAATGCAATCCTCATATATGGTAGGCCAATATTACCCATATCGGTAGATAGTCCATCACATGTTAAGGCTGCCTTATGAGCTCCGCAAATGCCTTCATGGACTTCCGCCATAACTTTCTTGGCCTCTATGGGTCCCAGGCATAGCAAGAGAACATCTTCGACTGTTCGCTTATACAAATCATCCCCCATCAGGGTAAACCTTAAAGCCTTGGCTTTAAGCTTCCTATCATCAATCTGGGGGTTTTCAAAATATGCAATGATCTCTGATCGCCAATCAGATGGCATTGGTACCATAGTGTCATTGATTGGTGTCCAAGGCAAAGTTGGCCCCCCGAGTGTCGTATTAACTGATGTGTCAGGTATAGGATTATCCATTTTTCCTGGACTCCTGTCTTCCTGAGGTGCCTTATTCTCCTCATAAGATTTCTCACAATCAGGCATGGGATTTGTTAGTTCATGAATCTCCCCTTGGGGCGGTACTTAGAGGCCAGCTGAGCCAAGCGATTGGCTTCTTCATTTTCGTCACGTGAAATCTGTTCTAACGTAACATTAGCTATTTTGGCTAATAAGTCATGAACCCGATTTTGATATCCCATCAGAATAGAATTTTTGCAACCATAAGCCCCGAGCACTTGATTAATCACCAATTGAGAGTCTCCTCTGATTATTACGGTTTGGACTCCTCTCATGACTAATGTCTCAAGCCCTAAGATCAGGGCTTCGTACTCAGCAGAGTTATTAGTTATTGGTCCTAGCTCTAGGTATAACCTAATCTTTTGGCCCCCGGGCCCTCTATGTTGACCCCTGCTCCAGCCCCAGAGCTAGTAGATGATCCATCAAAGTGTAAGACCCATGGCACAGTCTCTACACTCTCAATCTCATAATCCCATTCATCATCCATATTCACTGCATGGTCAGCCAAGAACTCAGCTACTACCTGACCTTTGACTGCTGTAATCGGAATGAAGTTTAATGAGAATGGAATCAACTTGACAGCCCAGTCTAACAATCGACCCTTTATCCTGGGTCGTTTGAGCAGGAATTTCACCACGTTATATTTGGACACTGCATCAGTGTCTCTAGGCAGGATGTAATGTTCCAGTTTGGTGCATGCATACACCAAAGAAAAACATAATTTTTCTGCAAAGTGATAATTGAGCTCCGGGCCAGCTAGAGTTTTGCTTAGACAATAAACGGCCCTCTCTTTCCCGTCATCCCAGTCTTGAGCCAACAGACAACCGATTGCTACATCGGAAGAAGCCAGATATAGTTTTAACCTTTTGTCTGGCCTGGGTGGCACTAGCACTGGGGGGTTGGTCAAGGAATGTTTGATTACTTCTAAAGCTTCATCTTGCTCAGGCCCCCATTCTATGTCAGGCCCTATCTTCCCTTTAAGTAATTTAGTCAGAGGCTTCATTTTGCCAGCAGCATTGGCAATAAACCTTCTAAGATAGTTAACCTTACCCAGTAGGCTTTGCACCTCTTTGACCGACCTTGGGGGCGTAATATTGATGATAGCCTTGGCTTTGTTGGCATCGACCTCTATCCCTCGTTGATGGATGATGAACCCTAAAAAATTCCCGGCCGACACCCCAAAGGTGCATTTCGCTGGATTCATTTTTAGGTTGTATTTCCTCATCCTAATGAAAGCTTGTTCGAGGTCTTGTAAGTGTTGGCAAAAATTTGGGGACTTCACAATTACATCATCGATGTAAACATCCAAATTTTTGCCAATTAGGTCATGAAATATGGTGTTCATTGCCCGTTGATAAGTAGCGCCTACATTTTCAGGCCAAAAGGCATGACCACCCATTCGTAAATACCAATGGCTCCTGGACACCTAAAAGCAGTCTTAGGGATATCCTCCTCAGCCAAGTTGATTTGATTATATCATGCGTAACCATCCATTAGTGAGAGTATTTTGTGCCCTGCAACTGCATCGATTAACATATCAACTATAGGCATAGTATACTCATCCTTTGGTGTGGCAAGGTTAAGATCTCTTAAATCTATACATATCCGCATTTTACCATTCTTTTTGGTAACCGGTACAATATTGGACAACCACTCCGCGTATCGGCATGGCCTGATGAATTTGGCGTCCAATAATTTTTTAATCTCTTCCGCAATTTTTGGAATAATTCTGGGTTAAAACGCCTTGGAGCCTGCTTCACAGGCCTATAGTTAGGCTTAATTGGCATCCGATGCTCAATCAGTTTTCTGTCTAACCCTGGCATATCAGAATATTCCGAAGCAAGGCAATCCTGATGCTTTGCCACTAGTTTGGCTAACTCATTCTGTTGGTCGGTTGGCAATAGTCCACTGACCATTATTGGTCTATATGTCTTAGAATCACCAATATTAAACTCGACCAGTGGATCTTGAGCATAAACAGTTGGCTCATGTTTTTCTAATAATTCAGGCCATTTATAAGGAGGTTTTTTTACTTCATTTTCTGCTTGGCCTACATCAGAATGAACCATAGACAAAGAATTTAAAGAACAACTTTCATTACTAGAACTTGACATTTATTACATATTTCATCAGAAATTAATATTTCTGGCTATCTGAGCCAAGTTTTAAAATTGAAACGTCTAATAAAAAATGTAACCCCTCTTAGTGAGCCTGCAATTAGGCATGGGGTATGCACCAACTATCCCGCTCATACTAAGTGGTGGCACTGAAGTTTCATAAAATATAGTGTCACTAGCACTGGCCCCGACAAACCCATGGAATGGGTTTTGATGGGCCTCCACATAGATCACCTTATCACCATCCCAAAAAGCTAGCTTTTGATGCAGAGTCGAAGGGACACACTTGGCTGAATGGATCCAATCTCGTCCGAGAAGAGCAGAGTAGGTAGTAGCTGCATCCACTACGAACAAGATAGTGGACACCACTTTAGGGCCTACTCCAATTTGAACAGTCAACATACCCAAAGGTTTAGTGGCATGACCAGTGAAACCCGCCAACTCCAGATCTGCCTCAGCAAGGTCATCAACTGTTTTTCCTATCTTCTTGAGAGTGGTAAGTGGGATCACATTGTATACTGCTACATTGTCGATGAAAACTCGGTTGAACCTTTTCCCGTTGATGTGAGCTTGGACGTACAATGGTTTGAGATGACGCGGGACATCTACAGATAGGGGCTCAAACACCACTGGTGGGATAACTCCATGATTTGCATCGGGCACCTCCTCCTCATAAGCTGCATGTACATATGCCCATGCTGGTTCTTCAATCGACTAGGCACTGGCCACCTGATGCTTGGATCCAGATGCCTCTCCCTGCACTAGCACATGTGTCATGTTAATAGACATATCAACGTTATCCGTTGTCCCTTCGGGCACCTCATCATTCACAGATGACTCAATCGACTGGTCGGCCTCTACATTCTTCATCTTCTTTGGTGACTCTTGCTCATCAATTGGCATCTTCGAGCTGCCATTTTTGTCTTCATCGACCATGAGTGCCTCAAGCTCTTCTGTGGTGAAATCTCCGAACTGAGTTGGGGCAAGATCATTGTCAAACTCATAAGCGACCTTGTTGACCCTTTGGCAATAGGCACACTTAAGACCTTCATCCACCCACTCTCCCTCTTTAAGTTCATCAACTGTCACATTAGGAAGGGAGTTTTGGGATGTCTCAGTCTGCCCAGAGGTAACTACCTTGGTGCCCTCAGCAGGGCGTGACGGCCCATCACTGTTGGCACCTGTCTCCATTTCATTACTTTCCTTTCGACAATGGCCTCCTAGATCCCACATTGACAATGGAGTTTTTGTGGGTAGGATGGGTTCACTTCTCTTTGATTTTTCTCGTTGGGCAAAAGCATATTGCCTTTTGGCCTTACGTATCTGTGTTCGGGTCAACCCTGGGAAATGGGGATCCATATCCACAGGCGGCGGTGGAGCATTCTGTACCCACTGCATTTGGGTTGACTTGAGCCATTGGTAGGCATCGAGTAGGCCTCCGCCAAATCATGGCTCCATTTCTTATTTGAACCTCATAGGTTCCATCTGGATATGTCCAAGCCTGGGCTACTTGACCAGTATGTTGGTGAAGAACTGGGGAAGCCGATGGTCAGCCTTGATACCCCCTATTCCATCCATCACGGTAACCACCCCTACTCCTTGCTAAAGGTTGTCCACGATCTGGATACCTTGTCGACCGAGGTGGTGGGCTAGAGCCCTGCTTCCTATCCTCCTCTTGATGAGCCCTTTGATGATAGGCCGTGGGTGGTAATGGATTCCTAGCGTAGGTTGAGGGTTGTTTCCTCTTGTCACGGTAATCTATACCTTTTCCCTTTGAATCTCTTTCAGGTGAGCGATCTGCACTCCTTTTTTGTGGCTCCCTTTCCATCGACCCCGTCTGCCTTGAAGGGCCTGCCTGCATAGTAGCCATTGTGACCGTTGGAAACGGCTCTTCGTCTACTCCCATCTGGAAAAACTTCAAGCGGCCAGTGCGTAAGGCCTTGTTGATTTCCAGCTTAAAGTGATGGCATTGGGTCGTAGTATGTGTGAAGGAGTTATGCATTTTGCAATAACTTCTTCCCTTGATTTCTTCCGCAATGGCCAAACGCTGGCCTCTAGGGAGCCGCAGTTGTCCTTCTTTGAGGAGGACATAAAAAATCTCATCGGCCTTGCTCACATCAAACATTGGTTCCTCACTGGTGCCATTTTTCTGGGGTGGTTTTGCCTCTGAGATAGCCTTGGCGGCATTGGGTTGTAGTTTAGGGCAAGGCAAATGCTTCCCTTTCACTAGTTCTGCCACCGCTTGCTCAGCGACCTCTACGCCGGCAATCTCCACACCAGACATTTCGCCGTCGATTTCCATATCTGAATATTTAAGTACTTCAATATTCGAAATGGGTCGATTGTATTTTCTAGGGTAATTGGCAGACTCCTCGTCCTTAAATAATGTTTCCAGGCGAACTGCCTTTGAGGCTAGTGATGAAAGATATGGGATATCGTGGTCAGTTAACTGCTTTCTATAAGTGGGTGCCATATTCCTGACCACGATCTTGGTCATTTCAGAATCATCTAATTCGGTTGAGCAACGTGACCGTCTCACCCTTTCTATGAAAGCTATGACGGTTTCTTTGGGCAATTGTTTGGCATCCACTATGTCAGTAACTGACACTGTTGGTACTGGGTTAAAGAAACGGGTATGGAACGCCTCCTCCATATCTTCCCACATTCTGAAATGACCAGGAGGTAAGTTGGCGAACCACGAAAAAGCAGTCTTGGTTAGAGATAAGGAGAATAACTGCATTTTGTAGTAGGGGTTTCTTGCATTTTCTCCCAGTTGGGCTGTAAAGCGCCCTATATGCTCGATGGTAGATGAATCATTCTCTCCAGAGAAAGTAGAGAAATCGGGCACTCTGAAAACCCTAGGAAGAGGATGATCGCGAGTAATGGCCTCAGGGTATGGCTTTTGGTAGGCCATCCGACCAGTTGGCCTTACATTCAGGCCAAATTGGGTTCTTAGCATATCTACCACGACATCTGGATCAACCACGGGGCCTTGCTGAGGAGCTGGTCGATTGGGGTTAGGATTGACGCCATCAAGTGGTTGTCCTTGGTTTTGCACGTCTGGAGGATGAACATGCATCACCGGTGGGGTGAATTGGACGTTGGGAACAGTAGGATTAACCATCGTTGGTCTCCAAGGCTCTGTCCCTAAATCACCCATCGGCCTGATTGGAGATGTATCCATTGGATAGTGATCTGCATCCCTGGGTCAAAGGCAGGCTGCCCACCTAATGGGATGTTGTTCGGGTATGTGGTGACAGGCCTCCGAGGCCTATTATTGTTGGATTCAGGCCTATCAAAGTTTTGGGAATGCATATCCCCTCCACCAAAGGATGATGTAAGGCCAGGTGGGGGTGGTACTGGCGGAACTTGTCCCACAGGGGCATTAGTTGCCCAATTAGGGAAAACGTCCATGCCAGCCGCATACGGCCCAGGGGCGTAAAAACCCTAATTCAAGGATGCCTCTGCGGATAACTCATTCTTCATAGCCTGGAAGCGGCTATCTAGACGGGTATCCAACATTTCCCCAAGTTGGGTTATTAGGTTCACAGGTAATAAGTCCATTGATGGATTCACACCAGCATTTTGCCTTGTTGTGGGCGGCACGGGTGGTGCTGGAATTCCGCCAGTAGTAGTACCAGTGGATGCTCTTGGTGTGGACATATTTATCCGGGATATAACTCTTGATCTTAACACCAAGCTATCAAAACTTTTCAAATCAGATAATTGATCTATGGTAAACGGATCAATCGTCTCCCACTGTGGTCGCCAATTTGTTATCGCAAGAATTTGGATAACAACAAATAGTAAGCCTCTTGCAGGCTAAGACGACAGAATTTGAATAAAACTCTTTCGTTGGATTGCACCTTCAAAAAAGTTTAAGAACAATGAACAGGAAACGAGTCCCTTGCCCACTGTTGATTACAAGAACTAAACTTATCTACCAACTATGAACTACATGCTACAAACTACGCTAAAATTAGGATAAAATAAAAGAGCAGATTTGTTGTGTGGTGTTGATTGTCCTCTTCCTCTGCAGCCTTGATTGGTATTTATAGGAGGTGATATAACCGCTGTAGAAGAACTGCTCCATGATCCAAGCCTTTAATAACCGTCCTGCCTATACGCCTCAGCCTCTACTCCGCGTGGTTTGTTTATGTCGTTTGATATGTTATCCTCCTTGGGGCCGATCGATCTAGATGATCCTGGCATAGGAGATTGTCCCTATGGTTTTGGCCTATTGGGCAGATAGGTGACTGTTCATTTGGTCTGACTGGCAGATAGGTGACTGTCCCTTTGGTCTTGGCCTGACGGGCAGATAGGTGACTGTCCCTTTGGTCTTGGCCTAATGAGCAGATAGGTGACTGTCCCTTTGGTCTGACGGGCAGATAGGTGACTGTCCCTTTGGTCTGACGGGCAGATAGGTGACTGTCCCTTTTGTTTTGGCCTGAACGGGCAGATAGGTGACTGTCCCTTTGATCTGACGGGCAGATAGGTCACTGTCCCTTTGGTCTGACGGGCAGATAGGTGACTGTCCCTTTGGTCTTGGCCTGAACGGGCAGATAGGTGACTGTCCCTGTGGCCTGACGGGCAGATAGGTGACTGTCCCTTGGCCTGACGGGCAGATAGGTGACTGTCCCTTTGGTCTTAGCCTGACGGGCAGATAGGTGACTGTCCCTTTGGCCTGATGGGCAGATAGGTGAATGTCCCTTTGGCTCCGGCGAATAGTAGTAGTAGCAGCAGCAGTAGTAGTAGTAGTAGTAGTAGTAGTAGTAGTAGTAGTAGTAGTAAGCAGCAGTAGCAGTAGTAGTAAGCAGCAGTAGCAGTAGCAGTAGCAGTAGCAGCAGTAGTAGGAGCAGTAGCAGTAGTAGCAGTAGTAGTAGCAGTAGTAGCAGTAGCAGCAGTAGTAGCAGTAGCAGTAGCAGTAGCAGTAGCAGTAGCAGTAGCAGTAGCAGTAGCAGTAGCAGTAGTAGCAGTAGCAGTAGCAGTAGCAGTAGCAGTAGCAGTAGCAGTAGTAGTAGTAGTAGTAGTAGTAGTAGTAGCCAGCATCATTTTCATGGACAAGGAAGGTGGTTGGCACGAAGTTACCTCATTCTCCAATTGATAAGCAAATGATAAAGAAATCCGAATGAAACACCGTACCCCAGCTAGCTAGTCATGCATGGCCAAAAAAAGCAAAATCTGACTGACAGGTTCCAAGATGAACGTATATAGGGTTCAACGAGGGCTCGATCCATCGATCGGGGCTGAAGGGTTCCTTCCTTCCTTCCTTCCTTCCTTCCTTGATGGTACGGTCGTCATCGCGTTCTTTATGAATGAGGATGGGATTGTGATCCACAATTAGGGAAGGGAGTGTGTGCATGGGCCGTCGTTGGATTAGCTAGGCCGCCCGTCGGCCTCTTTAATATTTAAATGAGTATATATATATATATATCTCTAATATATATATGTGGGTTGGTAATGAATAGTACTATTCAAGGAATAGTACTATTTGCATTCACTTAAATTACCATTACTGCCACCGCCTTGCCTTCTTAAATGTATTTCTGTTCGTTCACATTTACTCTTTCATTTCTTTACTCTTTCATTTGAGAATCCCAAATTTCTGTGCACCTTCTCCGACCAAGAAACGCCCTGCGCCGCTGCTGGTTTCCGCTCGCTTCGCCGCCCGCACGCACAACGCCGCCCCGCCCTGCAACCTCCTGCGCTTTCACCCTCCAATTGCGGACTTGCAAAGCCCAGTGTGCCCCGGGTCTCGTGCGGCAGTGTGCGTCGCCGTTGCCCTAGAAACAGCCGGCGTCCGTCGCACCTCGCCATCAGGTATTTTTTCATATTTTACCATTTTCGTTCTTCGATGGGTAGAGTTTTTATTTGTCATTGCCCACTTATCTCCCACAAATTGAAATTTCTGCTGCTTTCGTATTTTCCCTATTTTGGTATTCGATAGCTACAGTTTATATTTCTTCCTATGGACTTCACGCTTTTCAGTTGTTTTTTGTTGCGCCTGAGAAATTTTTCAGTTGTTTGATTTTTAGAAATTATTTTTCAATAGTTTGGTTCGGTGTACGTATGCTTAAGTGGATGTGTTGTTTTCTGAATACAAAGAGAAGGGCAACATGGAGGACGAGTTCGCGCAACTTCAGTTCATGACAGTTCGATCCAAGGAGGGGGTTAGGGTGGTGGATTTCTCTGAGGCTGAAGCAGTTTATGACTTGGCTAAAAAACTGGGACTGGGATGTCGCCTGGGGAGGGAGGCTGTTGTGAGGAAGATTTGTAAGGATATGGCGCGTGTAAGATGAGGGATGTGCAGGGGCGTTCGGTGAGTGGTCTTAATATATAGATGCGATTCATATCTTGTAATGTCCGGGGTTTGAACGGGGGGGTAAGGAGGAGGGCGCTAACGAGGTTGTGCAAGAAAGAAAGACCGTTAGTTTTATGTTTGCAGGAAACTAAGATGGGTGTTATTAAGGACAGATTAATGTATAGGATTTGGGGTTCTCGAGGGTGTGAGTTTCATTTTCAAGCTTCCGTGGGGAATGCTGGGGGCTTACTAGTTGCTTGGGAAGGGAATAAAGGGGTGCTTAAAGTGGTGGAAAGCTCACATAATCTAGTCTGGATGAGAGGAACACTGCAGGGTTTGGAGGGGGTTGTTAACCTTTTGAACGTACACGCACCTAATGATCGTAGGGAGAGGGCTGTCTTATGGGATATCATCCGCCAAAAATGCGACATGGACAGTGGAGAGTCGTGGTGTATCATGGGGGATTTTAACGCAGTCTGTTGGGATGGGGAAAGATTTGGTGCGAATGATGATAATGGATCATCTAGGGAGTTCAGAGATTTTATCAATAACATGGGGTTGATCGACTTGCCGATGGAGGGTGGTCTATTCACTTGGTTTGGTAGGGGAGGGAGTGTGGGAAGTAGGCTTGATAGATTTTTTGTCTCTCCGGAGTGGCTAAATCAGTTGGGTAATATGGTGCAAAGAAGAGGGGATACAGTGTTGTCAGACCACTTCCCTATTATCTTGGATATCAAGGAAAAAACATGGGGTGCTAAGCCATTCAGATTCTTCAACTATTGGATGGATATAAAGGGTTTTTCCGACTTGGTCTTTGAGGCTTGGGGGGAGGTAAGTACCTGTAGGGGTGATCTTGCATGCAAAAGGTTGAAACATTTGAAGTCTAGAATTCGGGGCTGGGAAGGTTATGGGGCGGGGGAGCTAGAGAATCGCATTCAGCGGCTTACGGAGGAGATAGGGGAGTTCGATGCGAATTTACTTGGGGGTAATGTGGCGGACGAGGCAAAAGAAGACTGGGCAAAAAAGAAACAGGAGTTGAAGGCGGCTTTGCTTGCCGAAGAGCGTCGATGGTCACAAAAATCCAGGCTGCAATGGCTTAAGGAAGGAGATTCTAATACCCGTTTTTTTCACACGGTGACAGCCATTAATAGGCGACGAAATTACATTGGGGCTATCAAAATTGATGGTATCATGGTTGATGAACCTGAGATAATTAAAGCCAAGGCATATGATCATTTCCAAAACACATTCAGTAGGGGAGAAGATGATATATTCTGGGTGGGTAATGTTGGCATGAGAAGGTTAGATGTTGAAGATAGTAACTGGCTTGATAGGGGTTTTTCAGAAGAGGAAGTGAGATTAGCACTGTGGAGTTGCGATGGGAACAAGGCCCCCGGTCCCGACGACTTTAATATGGGTTTCTTCAAGAAGTTCTGGGAATTGATTAGAGGAGATGTCATGGAGCTCTTCAAACGTTTTGAGAAGGACGGTCTGCTTCCTAGTGAAGTGGGAGGCTCCTTTATAACTTTGATCCCCAAAAATGAGTCGCCAACAGATTTTAATGATTTTAGACCGATATCTTTGGTTGGGAGTTTGTATAAACTAGTTCCTAAAGTTCTATCCAGGAGACTTCAGGAAATGATTGGAAAGGTGGTGGGGGATACTCAAATGGCTTTTATTAAGGGGAGACAAATATTGGACGGGGTGCTAGTCGCCTCAGAAGTGATTCATTCGATAAAGAACGCTGGGCGTAAAGGCTATGTCATAAAGCTTGATTTTGCCAAGGCTTACGATAATATTTCGTGGGAAGCTTTGAGCCGAGTTCTGGAGTGTATGGGATTTGGGGAAGTGTGGAGGAGGTGGATCATGGAGTGCGTTACCAAGGCATCTGCTGCTGTTCTCATCAATGGATCACCGACTAAGTTCTTCAAACTTCATAAAGGACTGAGACAAGGTGACCCTTTGTCTCCGTATCTATTTATATTGATGGCGGAAATTGTTAACAGGATGATCTCAAATGCGGCTGCGATGGGTCTGTATGAGGGGCTTAGAACTGATAGGGAGGGCCCGACCATCACCCATTTACAATACGCAGATGATACGCTATTATTTTGCGAAGGTGATCTAAACCAAGTGGTCTTAATCAAGAGAATATTACGATGCGTTACACTGACTACAGGCCTCAGGATTAATTATCACAAGAGCAAAATTTATGGCATAAACTGTGGGGAGGTGGAGATGATTGACGTTGCTGCCCTTCTTGGCTGTGGCGTTGGGAAGTGGCCAATGACTTACTTGGGAATTCCCATTGGGGGAAGAAACAATGGGATTGAAATATGGAGGCCGGTTGTCGCTAAGGTGGAAAAGAGGTTGGCCGGTTGGAAGGGGAAAATGCTTTCGCAAGCTGGTCGAATATGCCTCATCAAATCGGTTATGAATTGTTTGTCGGCTTATTTTATGACAATATTTAAGGTTCCAAAAACAGTTGCTGATTATTTGGAAAAGCTTAAACGCCGTTTCTTTTGGAACGAGTGGGCGGATGGCAAAAGAATTCATATGATTTGTTGGGAAAGGATTTGTGCCCACAAGGAGGATGGGGGGCTTCACCTTCGGTCAGTCCAGACTTTTAACTCGGCACTCTTGGTCAAGTGGAGGTGGAGATTCGGGCAAGAAGAGTCACTGTGGAAAGACGTAATTAATTCCAAATATTACGGGAGGGCGGATCCTTTATTGCCATCGCCTATTAACGATAGATCAACATGGGGCTATATTTGCAAGGCGTGGGGGGATAGCTGCTTACAGGGTCAGGGGGAACAGTTCAAGATACTGCTGGGGGATGGATGTAGGATCCGATTCTGGACTGACAAGTGGATAGATGGCGGGGGTATTCTGCGGGAAATGTTTCCTAGGATATATGCGCTAGCATCTTGCAAAAATGGGACGATAGCTGATTGTGGATATTGGAATGGAGTGGATTGGAGATGGGATATTCAACTGCGTAGACCGCTATTCGATTGGGAGGTGGAAGTATGGGATACGTTAAAGTGCACAATTGAAAGACAACCTGCGAACATGTTCTTGAGGGACAGGGTCTGCTGGATCCGTGAAGGAAACGAGAGGTACTCTCCAAGGTCGGTCTGGAACCGATCAATCAGGGTAGGCACAGGAGAGGATAGATGGCTGTGGATGTGCTTGTGGAAGGTTAAGTGCCCGATGAAGGTGAAGGTACTGACTTGGAAAATGCTACAGAATGGCCTTCCAGTGCGTGGAAACCTTGCTGCTCGACATTGCATCCAGTTAAATAATGCTTATTGTCCTCTCTGCGAAAAAGATATAGAGTCGGGGGATCATCTGTTCTGTAAATGTGAGGTAATTGGAACTATTTGGTACAATATTGTTGCCTGGTTCGGATTTAGCTGGGTGATACCCAGCAATGTAATGCAGCTGACGGCCTGGTGGTTTAATTCAAATCCAGGGAAGGGCCTGCTATGTGTGTGGAGGTTAACGACCCTGGCTACGGTTTGGTCGGTATGGAAGGGGAGAAACGACCTGATTTTCAAAGGAAAAACATTCAGAGGCAAGGACATACTAGAAGAGATCAGGTGGCGAGTTGGAACTTGGTGGAAAATGGAGGAGAGGCCGGGTGCCACCAATCAGGCCTGGTTAGAAGAAGTGTTCCCATTCAGCTTGACTAGTTGGGGGTGTAAAGGATTGAAAGTTCCTCGGCCCGGGCTAGTGTGGGAAAAACCGCTTGACGGGTGGTGGAAAATTAACACGGACGGATCATCATTCGGGAATCCCGGGCCGGCTGGGATAGGAGGAGTCATTAGGGACGATAAGGGGGAAGTGGTGTTCACTCTTTCAGATTTTATTGGAATCACGGATTCGTCGACAGCTGAACTTACTGCGGTAAATAGGATTTGTGGCGCTCTCATTCGGGACCAAGGTTTCCCCCTACCTCGGATAGTTCTCGAATGCGATTCGGTTAATATTGTTCATTGGCTCAAAGACCCCAATTCAGTGCCTTGGCGCTTACATAAACTTATGGCTAACATCATGTTGGTGATGAGTGCGGCTGGGGAAGTTAGAATTCAACACATATTCCGGGAACGGAATGATTTGGCCGATCATTGGGCTAAACAAGGTGCACTTCAGGTTGGTAGGGTCGAAGAATGGCTTTAATTGTTGTTGGTCTAGGATGTTCTGGTGGCTGTTGAGGGATATGTGAATGTTATATGGACATTGGTATCCCAATGATGATGAATGAAAAAGTTTGGAAGTAAAGCGAAAAAAAAAAAAAAATCTTGCTGCCATCTTGGCTGAAAGAGGGGTGGCCGAAGAGGAAAGGCTAGAGGGGGATTGAGCTGACATATCAGGAATGGAGTAGGGGATTGGAAGTTGGTTTTAACTAATGTTGATTTTTTTGGTTTTTTGTCTTCCTTTTCTCCCCAGGTTGCTGGTGCTGCTGGAGATATGTGAGGACTTTTGCTAATGCAAATGGTGGCTGTCGAGGGTGACTGATTGTTATTATAAGAAGTTGCTGCTGCGGAAAGCGATGCCCGGGGAAACAAAGTGAATCTCGAAAGCCCTGGCGACAGAATGATTGCTTCAAAACACGACCGAAAGGAAAGAGGATTCTGGTATTTACAAAGTACCCGCCTTGCTCAACTGGTGAGATCTGAGCCTCTAATTGTATTCTAAACATGTTAAGTGGCGGATATTTGGCATTCTAGAACTTGTTACGAGCATGATCATTAATCCTGCATATCTTCACCCAATGCGGTCTCAACTCTGGAAAATATACATCTGTAACCTCTACGCTTGAGCCTTTAGCTACATTTTCTATCCTTCTATCCATCCTTTAAAACCTGTCCTAAAACCTATCTGCACCATCATAGCCATACATTGCCTTCACACCTTGGGGTAGGTTGAGACTGTCTGCTAGTGCTCACATGGAAGTCTTTCAATAGTGATAAACTTGTTACTGGAAGTAGAAATGCTTGGAGACGGCGTGGTCGTATAGAGGGTGGGGGTGTCTCTAAAAGGGTGCAACCGGGGGGTAGTTGGTTCAAATGATAGCAGATTTCAGGTTTCATGGTTTCTTGTCTCAGTAGCTCAGTTAAAAAAAAAAACAATGTAAAAAAAAAAACATCCTGTGAAGTGGATGTAAAAAAACAAGAAAGGAAATTGAAGAAGAGTTGAAAAGAGAAGATAATTGTGAAGAGGAGTTTTTTTGGGGTATTGAACAGTTTTTTGGGGATATCTAAGAGAGCTGAGAAGTGGATGTGTTAAAAAAAAAAAAAATTCCTCGTTTATCCTGTGAAAAGAGGAAAAGGGTATGGAGTAATGCTTTTGATTTTGTGGGCGTTGGTCTTCTGGGATTATGGGATTAGGTAATATGTGCTGGAAAATAGGGTCGTGTCCAATGATGAGCTATTTGTATCGATTTCTGGTGTGAGCATCCTACAGACAGTGTCTCAACTTTCTCTTGGCCAAATACCCAGCCTTTAACCTTTTGTTTTGACATCAGCATCACTCCTGGATCGGCTTTGTGGTTGCATTGGTATGTAAATATTGCGGGGGAAATGTGATGTTAGTGACAAGCGCTAAATGCCGATGTTACAGCTACTTACGGTGATACATGAAAATGAGGGAGCTGAGATCAGTGAAAGCTGGTAATGGATGAAACACAGGACTTTGAGTATGGCCATTTTGCCAGATCACTAGTTCGCCAGATTGCTTGAAAGCTGGACAGTCCGAAATATATGGAGAAAGACGTGCCGAGTTCATGAATAGGCCGTGCCGTGTTGGAAATTTTGGGAGAAATTGGATCCTGCATATGGGGGCAGGAATACCCAATAGTATAGCTTGGATCATTAATTAGGTTGAGACTCTTGATTTCATGCGCATTATTGTAGTGATAGTCTGCTATTGAAGGTTTCAATGGGTGGCGCTTGCAAGCCATTTGTAGAAGGTCGTACCTGGATACTTGGTTTTCAGCATAATAATATCTCATTCCTCTCAAAAAAAAATTATGGGGAATAAATGCCCAATTAGTCATTTTTCTTTCCTTTTTGGCCAAATCAGTCATTTATCTATTTTTATACCCGATTAGTCCTCTACCTTTTGACTTAATGTCCAATTTAGTCCTTTTTGTATAAAATAATCTCCTCTTGACACTCTTTTATATTAAATTGACCACCAACCTTTCAAACTATTTCATTTTAGCCCCAAAACTTTAAATAGTGATTTTTATTAATCCATACATCAAATAAATGCCCAACATGCTTCCGTAAGAAAAATTAAATAAAAACCTCATACCTCGGGTTTGACCGCCTTGTTGCCGGGTCTTCCGAGCTCTGGGATTTTACGGACTCCTTCCAACCACACGACCGCAGCCAATGGTTCACCAGATCTGGGCTCCTTCAGCAACAATCAGCACAGTCCTATTTCGTTTCCTACCTTAGGACGTAGCGAGGTTTGGGGCAAAAGTTTAATTCTAATTTTGGAAGATTATGGATATAGGAAGCCTGGATTTTTATTGAAGAAATATTAAAAATATTACAGAAATACTTTTCTCCTAATGGAGAAGACGGACACTTAGCTCCTCATATATGAGGATGCTTGACTCTGGGGGACTGACCCCATATGAAAAAGAAATACAGAAAGGAAATTTTGCAGAAAGGAAATACAACTTATTATTTTGCAGAGTTGGGAGGATTTCTGATGCCTTCCATCTGCTTCAATCTCTTCTATTTATAGGCGTTCGCGGACTTCAATCACGGACTCCAAACAAACTCTAATTTCTTGTGATGAGCGCAGTGACGTCACTTGCCTTGGATTCCAGCCTACATTATTATATGCCAGAATTGTTGCTAGTGGGCTCCTTTGTCAACTCGTCACATGCCCTTGCCAGCTGCCCCTCTCTACTTTGTCGGCCATTATTGTAGGGTCTTTGCCAACACCTCTCTTTCTCTTACATCCAGCTGTTTTCACTTGGACTTGTGAAAGTTTTTTGGACGTTTCTTCCCTTTATCTTGTCCAGATTCGGCTTTCTTTTGGGTTACCCTAATCTTTGTACCGAATAGGGGTTTTTCCTGTTCCACGCAATATGGGCATATGTGATTATCCCATTGCCCAACATGCATCATGTTGCATGCCTTTCTTCTGGTAGACTCCGTTGCCGGCAACTTATTTTCCCAGATGAGTAACCTTTTCTTTTCAAAAGAGGTTTCCGCAAACTCCGTGCTTTTCCCTGTTAAAGAATTAACCAGGAATGATCCATTTAAATTATTGGAAAAGATTTTAAATGGATATTTGACCTTTTCCATCTCTGTGAGACAGACCCAGAATCCCCATGCTCGTCTGGTGGAGATCTCATCTTCGCTGATTGAAGAACCAATGGTGCCTTCTCATCCATAGACTTAACTCTGTTGAAGGCAATCATATCAGGTCTTTGTAATTTAATAAAGTGAAAGACCGGATAAGAACATTTCCCGACTATTTCTGGTGCTGCCGAAATGAACTTAAGCTCCAGAATATCTCCTCTTTGCAGGTGCGGGTTGTTCTGTCATAATTCGTGCACTGCGCTACTTATCCATCCCGGAAGTTTTTCAATTTCCGGAAACCCTGGTGATGTAGTATGAACCGATGCTAATGAGCCAAAATCATACCACTTTCGAACCTCTTCTAGCTTTGATCTCTCGAGCATCCAGACCCTGTTGTATCTCCCGGATGTTTCGATCACCGTCTTGCTGGGGTTAATTCCCTTTTTGGAAACCAGTTGTTCCCATTTCCCTTGATAGTCCAGCCAGGCTGTAGAAATGACATTCTCTTCTGAATTAACCTTAGAGGTGCCTGTCATTGGCCTAAGGTTATTTCTTCCTCTTTTACCCCAGAGGCAGTGGGTTGACTTGAACTTTCGGAAATGTGACTTTCCACTTGCTCAACATTTTGGTCGGTATCCGACAATGGTTCCTTTGAATCAGTGCTTGAATCTCCTTCTTCATATGTGACCACCTTAGCTTTTTGGGCACATTTCTCTTTGTTTACCAGAGAGGCTGACGCCTTCCTGATTGGCTCTAATACTGTTTCCCATAGCGCTGTCATTGCTATATAGGAGGTTCGTATATTGTTGCGGACCATGTCCACATCACTCTGTTGTATTTGGCCAGCTGCTCGTGCATTGATCTCGAGCTGTCCAAAATTCTTTGATAGCTCCTCTAGGTTTTCTCTGAGGTGCCTGAATCTCGTAATGATGGAATCAGCTTCAAATGCTTCCATCTCTCGTCAAGAAATCTACAAGAACATTTTCATGAGATTTTATAACATCAATATCATAAGTATAATATTGACATTCAGCTTGCCATCTGATAATACGAGCTTTTTCAATTTTTGATTCAAGTTTATTTTTTAGAAAAGCTCTAACATTAGTATTATCAACTTTTAATAGAAATTTCTTTGCAAGTAAGAATAAAGGCCATTTTTTTAAATGTTTTCCATCCTGCAAAGAATTCTTTTTCATTGATGTGCCAGAGTTTGGTTTGTTGTTCAGTGAACAACCCTCCTGTGTATCTACAGGGTTCTTGACCCGTAGTTGTTTTTCTCATGAGCACTCCTGCCCATCGAAAAGCATTGGCGTCTGTGTAGACTACCAGCTCATCCTCATCTTGAGGTATTGCGAGTTTTGGCAAGCTATTGCAGACTTGCTTTAGTTCACGAATTTTCTTGGTATGGATTTCTTCCCATTTCCATCTAGAGCTTTCAGTCTCTTTCAGGAGTGGTCTAAAATCCTTTTTATATTTTGCAAGGTCTTTTATAAGCATGCCTGCAAAATTTACAACTCCCAAGAAACTCTGAAGTTGTTTCTTGTCTTTTAATATGTCAGGAAAATTGCGGATTTTCTCCACAATGTGTTCCTGTAACTCTATCCCTGCTTCATCAATTTAAACTCCTAAGAATTCAATTTTATTAGCAGCGATAGTAGCCTTTTTCTTAGAGAGAACAAGACCTTCCCTGTGACATGCATCTGAAAATATTTCAAGATGTTTAATATGTTCTTTTATATTTCGAGATGCAATCAGAATGTCATCTATGTAGGCGAACATGAACTCTAGATAATCCTTAAATAGATTATCCATCTTTCTATGGAATATCTGAGGGGTATTGGAAAGCCCCATTGGCATAACATTCCAAATATATTGCCCTTGTGGGGTGGAGAATGCTGTAAGTTTCTTCGACTCATTCTCCATCTTAATCTGATAGAAACCAGATTTACAATTAAATTTAAAAAACACTTTAGCACCTTTGATGCAATCAATTAAGTGTTCTCTACTCGGAATGTAATAACCATCAAACTGTATTATTTTATTAATACCTTGATAGTTTATTACCAACCTGGGTTTACGTCTTTTTATTTCTCCATGGTTTCTTACCAAGAATCCAAGGCTACTATAAGCTGAAACTCCAGGCTCGATGAGTTTAAGATCGATATGCTCCTTGATAATTTGCTGCATATCTTTCTTATCCTGCATATTCATTAAGATGGGTTTGTATCGAACATACTCAAATTTATACTGTTCTTTTACCTGTAGAGTAGCTTGGATCTTGTTTTTATCCCACCATGCCAGAGGATCCTCGTTAAAGTTTATCTGGATAAGTCTTTTAACATTTTCGAGGGACAATTTAGTTTCCCCATCAATGTCTAATGAAGTTATATTTAATGACTTCATTTCCTGCATTGCTTCTTTGAGGTTTATAATTTCCTCAATAGAAGCTTCATTGAATCCTTGCTGTCTAAAAGACAACAAAGCCTTACCAAACTTTCTTTTATCCTGCATTTTTTGATGGGTTAGTTTGGCATCATTATCACCACGTTTGCTGCGAAATAATATAGGCATTAACTTGTTGAATGCCTTTTCTTTGCGCAACACCTGTATCTCATTTCCACAACTTGTGGTAAATATTAACAAATTTCTTTTGTTATCTTGAACATATTTTGTAAAGGATTGTATGAAATTATTCCCTAACAAAATATCTGCTCCTGTATCATGAAAGTAAATAGGAGGCGTTTTTACCTTATACCAAGGTATACCAAATGCTCCTCCAATCATGATATTGGCCTGTCGAATACCCTTATTTAGTACTAAGATTTTTTGGGAAAAATCTCTTCCTGCAATAATGGGTAATGATTCCATAGCTTCGCTAGGGAAAACTACTGGTTTTGCCGTGCAAATACCTGATCCTGAATCAATATAAGCTGCAAAATATTCTGACTTATATTGTTCATATATTATACCTACTGAGATATAAATGGAAAATGGACTTGTCATTTAATTCTGATGGTGTGACCCTTCAGATTAAATCTATACCATTATCCTTTCTTACCCATGGTTTATGATTTTCGAGAAAACTTAATCCCAGAATCATAACCCCAATGTCTTTTCCGGCGGTGCCTACGACTCTGATCTCATGTCCTGCAATTTCAATTGTTCCTTCATAGGTTCCAATTGATGGCTGCTGCAAGTAATATAAGTCATCACATGGAAAACGGTTAATCTTTTCAGTGATGTCAAATATTACTCGTATTTCTTTCCATCCTTCAGGGCATTTAATCTTTATATTATCTACCCCAATGGATTGAGGAGTTAGATCTTTGATGAACTCCTTCCCTTTATATGCCATAATTCTGTCTTCCGAAAAAGACATACGGCTTGCGTACTCAATTCTAGCACTCGTTGATCTGTCTAGAATTGGGTGATCTCTTATCTGTATGTCTACTCCTCCTAACCTTGGAATCTGGGTAGGATTTGGAGTCATGACTTTAGTAAATTCCTTGAAAATTCTAGGAATTTCTATATATTCTTTCCTGAGAAATAAGTCAGAATGATGACTATTGGAAAGTGCATAAGAGATTCTATAGGTTATAGAATATGGCCTGCTTCATTCTTTCATCGGATCTTTTCTTTTAAAATCCTGATGAAGGGTTAGAACTCTACTAAAATCTTGGTCAACTAAGTTATAGGAAATTCTGGGATGTATGTCAAACATTAACTTCCCAGCATATAAATTTCCTACCATAGTCCCAAGAAGACAATCTCTAAGGTTATTGATTCTTCTATCAGTGACTGATAGATGTAATTCAGAATCAATGCCTTCTTTGAAGGTTGCCTTAATTACTACTTTGATGGCTCCTATGTGGATCCATTTCATAGTAATGGCGATTTCCTCCTTCATTCTGCTTAATTCCTCAAGAATTTCTTCTTTAGGAATTAATTGCATATCCACAACATTACATGTAAGTTCCATAGGAATTGCAAACTCACCTGCACTTACCTCTTAGTCTCTTGATGTTCTTTTGGGCTACTGCCTGTTGACACCATTCTCTGAGCTTATCCTTTAAGAAGGACATTCTCCGGGCTATTGAGTCCACTGTACCAGGGGGTACCGTGTACGATTGGATCAACATCTCTCTCCATGGGCTGCAGATCTTTGCAAAGAACATGGGACATGCTACTTCAGCTGTCATCTTACTCCGAAAATAGTATTTACGAAACCAGTAGATATATTCGTCTACTGCGCAAATACTTCTTAATTCCATACCCAACAGTGCTTGCGTATAGACTTTGATTTTTTCGGTTCTCTGTTCTTCAAAATAACCATCTCCTACAAAATGGGTTTTGAATAAGAGACCAAATCTTTCGCAGATTGTGCTTTTGGATTCTCCTTCAAGTATTTGCTCCGTTAGAGCCGCCGTGGAGTTTTTCCAGCCTAACTTTGCCGATCCTTCGAGACTTAGCTTTATTAATCTGACAAAGTTTTCTTTATCGAGAACCAGAGTGGTTGCTGCAATCTTCATTGAAGCTACCCATTCGTCGATCAGATCTTCGATGTTTCGGAAGTCGATAACACCGAGGTTCAGTGTTATGCCATATGGATTTAATGGTTGTAACATCGTCTTGGCCCACGGTGTGGATTCTCGTGCTCTACTCGGGTTCTGTCCTGGGTTTCGTCTTGCACTAATTCTTCCGCATAACCCAGTTGAAGAACTTCATTGGGTTTTACATTAACTAGATCCATAATCCCAAGTTAGGAAAATGATTATGCTAATTCTTGTGGATCTGATAGATCTGCCCTGGAAACACTCATTCGACTGATTTCAAGAGATCGATCATAAGCTCTTTTTGTGATTTCTGCTTTGGAACCATACTTGCTTTACCTTTTTGGTGTAAAGCTTGTACGGGTCCGAATGCATCTCTAATATTGGCTTGGTTATTCTTGGAAGATCCAGGAATATCCTTTTGCCTTTTCGTGATATCCGAAATATCAAATTTCAAATTTAAAATCTCTTTCTTTAGATCTTGAAATAATTTCAAGATCTTCTCTGTTGATTGATTCAAGTTATCTATTTTTCCAGGTAAAATTAATACCCGGTTACCATAATCTTGAATCGTTTTTTGGATTTCCCTTAAGTCCTGTGAGAACTTAGAGCTATCCGAATCAATTTCTTTCCAGTCTGTTCCTCTCATTTTTAGAAAAGAAACTAATTTTGATAATATCTTGTCCCATGGACAAGTTCAAGAAATTCCTTTGGAATTTTCTATTTTTTATTTCCAAAATTTGGAAATAACTCGTTGGTTTCAAATTCATTGAATCCATTAAATAATTAAATCTTCTCCATTAAGAAATAAAATATTATAAATAATATAATTAATATGTTCTTCAATAAAATCTAGGCTCTGATACCAATTTTCATGCGGATCCAAAGTCATATGGACAATAAAATTATTTAAGTTTTGAAAGATGACCTTTTTGTACAAAGTCAAACCTTCCTAGGGCCTTAATGAAAGTTTTTGAAAGGTTGGGGTTAAATATAAAAGTGTAGATGTCCACTAGCCCAATTTAATAATACAAAAGGACTATTTTGGCTATTTTATGGATATGTAGAGGACTATTTTGGTATTTTAAAACATAAAGGACTATTTTGGTTTTTTAGCAAAGATAAAGGACCATTTTGGCCTTTATTCGTTAATTATGGTATGAAGGATTATTTAAGTCATTAATTATGGAACCTTGTATGAGAAACTAATGTCTCTCATACAAGGCATCCTCTTTTATTTTACTTATTTTCCTTTTGTCTTTTTCGTGATGTGTGAATCAACAGTAAAAGATATCACAGAATAATGTTGGCGAACGGTCCCTTCACCGGGAAATGAAGTAGCCCGTAGTCTGTGTATCAATTATTGTTTGTTATTTTGCATGGTTTGGATAATGATTAATGAGGTCAGGCGAACGGTCCTTTCACCGGGAAATGAAGTAGCCACTCAGCTAATTATTATCCAAATACAGTTTTATTTTCCTTATTTTAATTTCCAAACCCAAATTCTAATCTGAAATATGAGTCAGTCAATATCTGTCAATATTAACTGACGAGCATTGCAGAGAAGAAACATGTAGGTTTTTATCTGAGTTCGTAGACAGTAGGAACCCAACTGGTAGCAACACTGCCATTATAGGGCTTCTGCTGTCTAAATTCATTCCATCCGAGTAATTAGGAAATTGGATAGCAGATGTTTGCAGTCCACCCTATTATTCTGCCACCATTTTCCCTCACGGCTCCCTCATATTTGTGTCTCTCATTCTGTCTAAACCCGCCATTATATTTTGGGTTAATTAATTTTACACTTCCATATATCCGTATGCATGCTATTATTATGTAAATATTGTGGTCATAATATTTTGGGATCCTTCCCTTGGACATTAGAAGTCTAGATTTAAACAGATACTTCCTCCGTTCTCATATAATTGATACATTTGCATAGTAGTTACTATTCATTAAGTAACTTTGATCAATTTTTTTAGCATAATTATATAAGATAAAACATAGTCAAGTGAGATCTTGTTAGATTCATCTAATCACGTAGTTTTATAATATTATTTTTTTTTATAATTTTTACTTATGTATAATTTGAGTTATTGAGATTTAAAAATGTGTATTGGACTGTGTGAAATGCAGGATGAGTGCATTTAAAATAGAACAGAGGAAGTATTGCTTATTAAATTTCCAACAAAAATTCATTTACAAAACTCCGGATCTAAGTAAGGGATAAATTCCTCAGTTATGACTAGTTCATATTCTGTCAAGGGTTGATTTTGGGGAATCAGAAGCAGAGTCAACGATTAGGTCTCACCTAGGCTGAAAGGGTCTGTGTTCTTAATTGAGAGTCTAGTACCTGTTTAGGGAATGGTTTTCAAATCTTTTATTTTCCGAAATTGCTATGTGTTGGGAATTTGGTCTTAACTGTCACACCGAGATGGGATCAACTTGGATTCAAATACAATGTGATAGGTAATTCTAGAGGAACAATATGTAGGCCTTGGTTATTTTCTAAGATAGGGTTGAGTTCCTTTCAACTGCTATCCTCTTCTGCCGAAGCCTAATTTTGAGTCCTGAGTGAGTGCATCCGGAACGAACTAATCTATTAGTTCATTTCATTAGTTTGTATTTCATAATCACCCAGAAGGAATTGAACGTTGCGAGCGGTTCACCGAGATCCGGGAATTCTTGATCCACATCCGGTCATCCTGTCCGGGGGCTTCTTATACTACCAGTACGAAGCTTTTGAAACTTCCGAGTGATAGAATTTTAAAATGCCTTCTTTACTGCTTTCCTTTAATCGCTTTTATAGAGGTCACTCGGAAGCATCGCTAGATCTTCTAACTGCTACTAGGACTGAGAGTTAAGGGATAGTTCAGGCTTATTTTTAGACTTTGGGAGTGACATTGGGGGAATGATAGCAGTACTTGGCACTTCAACTAATGATTTGTCAGGTGTTGCTTGTCCACCGCAGGTGAAATAACATACCCCTGGCCGGGGCAGTTATGAACCTGTGGTATCTTAGAATTTGTGGTCTTAAGAACATGTAAACTCATACTGTAAGTACCTGTCTGTTAAAGGGAACATAGTACTGAGAGTATGAAAACTAGCTATCTGACAGGATTGTCCCAAACAAAGATCTGTATATTAAAAATGGAAGTTTAATTATGCTTTATCTGAATCTTGTCCAATCCTTATTCTTTTCTCCCTGTCCCTTCTGTCATCTTTTTGAATCAGCTTCATAGCTAGTATAGCATAGATTTACAGCTTTCCTAAAATAATTTTAATTGCTTTTTAGAATAATTTTAATGCGCTTTGTAGAATAATTTAACTGCTTCCTTAGTTTAGATTAGATTCAGTCAGGTAGTTGTTAGTCCAACTCCAAACTGATTAGAGCAATACGAGTGGAAAATCTAGTAAAACGGTGTGAGACCTCTATCGCGCATCCTCCAGTGAACGATCCGGTCTTCCTATAAATTACTGCAATTTTTGACACCGTGCGCTTTCGGGCCACAGTTTCCTACATGAGTATGTAAAAACGTGACAACCTATAATTATATCCCTAATCCCAACTCCATCTTCCTAATTGATTTCATTAAATAAAATTAAACCGGGATTATATTCTTTTCAGAAAATACTCATATAGTGGGAAATTGTCAAAAGTTTCAATATTTACTCTATATTTTGTTTGAGTTTGATGGTCTCACTTGAAGATGGTATTATAAACGATGTATAAGTCTTCCATGTCAATACATACACTTCTACTCCAAAGCTTCTACCAAAAGCTACTAAATAATGCAGGTCTCATTTTTAAATTAATGCAGAGTAAAGCTTCCACCAAAAGCTAATGTAAAATAATGCGGTCAATATTTTAAAATTGCGGCAGAATAATTGATTACCTACACTACAAGAAATTTGCAGATTACCGACCGCAATTTCCGACCGAGCAAAGACCGGTCGTCATTACCGACCGCATTCCTGACCGAAATGTTGGTCCGGAAAAATATATCCGTAATCGCGAAGGGGGTTTTTTGGCGACCAAAACACCGACCGCAATAAAAGTGGTCGGCATTACCGACCGCATTGCCGACCGCAATTGCGGTCGCAAATCCCATTCCATTTTTTTTTTTAATTTTTAATATTATTTTAAAAAAATATAATTTACCAACCGTAATTGCGGTCGCAAATTCTATTTTAACTTTTTAAAAAAATTTCAATTTTTTTTATAAAAATTTAATTTACTGACTGCAATTGCGGTGGCTAAATTTTTTTCTGAATATTTTATTATTTATTTTATATTTTTATTAAATAGTTTTTTTATTATTTTTATAATTTAATTATTTATATGTTTGAGCCAATTAATTAATTATTTTATTTAATTACTTATAATTTTAGTTTTTAATTAATTAATTTATTTATTTTACATTTTAATTTAGTTTATAATTTAGACATTTATATGTATATATGTATATATATAGGTTATATATAATGCATTCCATACAATAACATGAAACATGAAGTACACAGATGCCACACGCGCGAGGGAATGAGGAGGGAGACTTGGGTTCGAGCCCTCTCTTCAGCAAAATCATTCAACATATTTGGGAAGGTATACCATATATGACACATGGTGGAATTTGACTGATGATGTAGGTAGTTAGCCAAGGTGGTTAGTATTGAGGTTGGTTGATGTGAGGTGTTGGGTTCGAGCCCTCCCGAGCACATTCTTTTTTTCCTAAAAGAGAATTTCCGACCGCAAATTGCGGTCGATAATTCGGTCCGTAACCATATCCCGGACCTTTTGGGACTAGATAGTACCGACCACACGTGCGGTCGGTAATTCGGTCAGTAATTTTGCCGACCTATGTGCGGTCGGCAGGGTCCCGACGGCAAAATTTTTTGGTCGGCAGAAAATTCCATACCAGCATATTACCGACCGACTTTTGCGGTCGGTAATTCGGTCGGTAAAGACCGAAACGATCCGTAAAAGAGAGTTACCGACCGCATTCTTCGGTTGGTAATCCGTTTTTTTCTTGTAGTGCTATATGCATGCATCTACAATTAATGTCCTTGGAAATTGCACATCTCTCTTTTCCATTTTTAATACTTCCTCTGTTTTTTAAATATTGCTACGGACTCACCCAGCACGCAGTCCAATACACATTTTAAACCACTAATAACTCAAATTCGGTACATTTAAAAATTTTAAAAGTTGGATATTTAAAAACTATAAGACGAGACGAATCTAATAAGATCTCACTTGGCTATATTTTAATTTGTATAACTATGATATAACTTTAAGTCAAATATGCATGTGAACAGTACACATTTATCAAACGTAGCAAAAAAAAAACAACAGAGGAAGTATTTGATTTGATTTATCAAATCAAATCAAACTTTTTAGAAATCATATATAATAATGATTGAATTCACACCATTTAAATTTTTGTGGTTCCCAAATAAATTTAAATTTTTGAACGTAGATATTTTTTCATTTATTTAGGGTAATGATAAATATAATTTCATTAGAATAAACGTGGTAAAAAATAATGGAAATGTAATAGGCACATTCGGTGAACGGGATAATGATCATATATCACTGTAATGCGCTGTTATGTAACAACAAAATCTCAATCCAAAAGGAAAGTGTTCAACTCGGGTCAGAAAGACATAGGAGTCCTCACCTTCTATTTATACATGCACCAACACTAAAAATCAGATTCTGATAAGTCCAACATCTATTATGGACTCATACTTTCAAGCTCACTTCGACGCCATGAGGCTAGATTGTTTCGTTTTTTGTGGTTCTGTAGCCATTCGATAATCTTCCACCTTATGGGATTGTGATCTCATTCTCATATAGAATCTCATCGTTGCAACACAATCTCCATAGGGATCTTGTATACCAGTTTGAATGTCGTAACTGCAAGGAAAATATATTGTTGGAAAAACGGCAAATGCCGTATTTGTTGAAGCCATCAAAGTAACAGTAAAGCCATCCGAGTTGAATACTTATCTACGGCCCCGAAAGTAATCGAAGCCATCATAAGAACAGTTTAGCATATATTCATTGTCTGTTATATGTTTTTATTTCTATAAATAGGTATTTCGATTGTTGTAATTCTTAGAGCGAAGCAAAGCAAGAAATACAAAGCAAGCTTTAGCTATACAACTCTCCGCTTTTGGTTATCCCTTTTAGATATCAAAAGTGTAAAGTGTCTTGTGTGTGTGAGATACCGAAATCTACAAATTGGTATCAGAGCCAGAGTGATCCGAACTCAGAGCAAAACAGGTTTGAGTATAAACACTCAAATTAAAAGAATTAAATTTACCCACCGTGGTTTCCTTCGAGCTGCTGTCCGCCGCCTGCAACCTCTTTTCGGCGAACCCGCACCGCCACAGCGCAACCTAGTCCCAAGCCGCTTGTCCCAGCCTTCTCCAAGCGCCGACCAGTTCTCTCCAAGTAGCTGCCACCATGAGCACCTCCTGCCACCGCCAGATCTCCCTCCTACTGGTGCTGTGCCGGTCTGCTTAAAATCCAATGCTGGTCTCTCCTTCTGCTGCTTCCAAAAGGAAGGTGTGAATACGAGCAGATTCTCTAATTCAATTTTGGCGATCCATGGAAAATTAAGACTCAAGGAGATACAAAATTAAAAGTGAAGCAGTAATATTAAAGTGAAGCAATTTTGGTGGGCTTAGCAAGCCGTTGAGCATTTATTAAAAGCAACAAATTTATTGCCCAATTTTCAAGCAGAGGGAGAAATTAAAAGAATTGGTAGTTGACACAATTAATTCAATTGAAACCAAAAGTCATTCACTGACAAGGCTTTCAATTAGAATTAATTGTTGGTTCAAATATATATATATATATATATATTATCTGAATTTAAAATATACAGGTCCCATGGCAAATATTACAGGACAAATGTCACTGCCGCAGCTTACAAAAGCAAATTATGAGAAGTGGAGTATTCAAATGAAAGCCCTTCTCGGAGCTCAAGATGCATGGGACGTGGTTCAAAATGGTTTTGAAGAACCAGAAATTACCGGGAAATTAACCGCAGCTGAACAGAAAGTGTTGAAAGATGCGCGATCCAAAGATAGTGGAGCCCTTTACATGTTATTCCGAGCCGTTGATGAGTCAGGCTTCGAAAAGATATCCGGTGCCACCACCTCAAAACAAGCGTGGGACATCCTTGAAAAATCATTCAAAGGAGCCGACCGGGTAAAGCAAGTGCGTCTCCAAACCCTTCGAGAAGAGTTTGAAAGCATGAAAATGAAGGAGTCAAAATACGTGTCCGACTACATCACACGTGTCCAGACCGTGGCAAACCAACTAAATTGGAATGGTGAAGAATTGTCCGATGCCAGAATTGTGGAGAAAATATTGAGATCATTAACTAATGATTTCGAAAATGTTGTGTGCGCGATTGAAGAATCGAAAGACCTCAAAGTGCTCACTGTTGAAGAGCTCGCTGGATCTCTCGAAGCACATGAACAAAGAAAAAAGAAAAGGAAAGAGGAGTCACTCGACCAGGCACTCCAAACCAAGGCGTCAATTAAAGATAAGAAGGCTCTCTACACTCAAAACTTTTGGGGGAGAGGATATGACCGTGGAAATCATGGACACGGTCGTGGTATCAAAGACAACAGTTATGAAGGATACCATAGGGACAAATTTTAAGGAAGTCAAGCAAATTGGCGTGGAAGAGGACGCGCTCGAGGAAGAGGTGGTCGATCAAATCATGCCCACGTCAAATGCCAAAAGTGCCACAAATATGGTCACCATGCCGAAGACTGCAACAACGAGGGTTGTTATAACTGTGGCAAGATGGGACACTTTGCAAAAGAGTGTCGGGCCAACAAACGAGTGGAAGAGACAACCAACCTAGCCGTGGAAGACAAAGCAAATGGAGGTGTTCTCATGATGGCCCACAATGATGTCAACAATGACACATCCTGGTACCTCGATTCTGGAGCAAGCAACCACATGTGATATGATGAGCACTTATTCAAAGAAATGCAGAAAATCAACCATGGGAATGTATCATTCGGAGATGCATCAAAAGTGAAAGTCAAAGGTCGAGGCCCGATATGTTTCACACAGAATGATGGCTTGATAGGGACAATCCAAGATGTCTACTATGTCCCAGATCTCAAAAACAAAATCTTGAGTCTTGGCCGGCTCGCAGAGAAAGGTTACTCAACCTTTCTGAAAGATCAATCGCTGCACCTGAAAGACAAGCAAGAACGTTTGATAGCTCAAGTCGAAATGGAAAGAAATCGAATGTACAAGTTGAACCTGCGAAGCTTGCAGGGGAAATGCTTACAAGTCAAAGAAGTAGATAAAGCATCGCTATGGCATCATCGCTTTGGCCACTTACATTATAATGGCCTGAAAAAGCTAGTGAAGAGGAAGATGGTAAAAGGTCTTCCAAGCATGGATTTTGGAGGAGAATTTTGTGAAGATTGTGTACTCGGGAAGCAAACAAGAGCCTCATTTCAAAAGAAGGCCAAATATGAAGCGAAACATCCGCTTGAGCTGATCCACACCGACATATGTGGACCAATTACTCCCGAATCTTTCAGCGGAAAGAGATACTTCATCTATTTCATTGATGATTTCTCTCGAAGGACGTGGGTCTATTTGCTGAAGGAAAAATCCGAAGCATTCAAGGTGTTCAAAATATTCAAGGCGAGTGTTGAAAAAGAAGCTGGCAGATCCATCAAAGCAATTCGATCTGATAGAGGAGGCGAATACACCTCGACAGCCTTCCGAGAGTACTGTGAACGAGAAAGCATAAGAAGATTTCTGACAGCACCATACTCACCCCAACAAAATGGAGTAGCTGAAAGGAAGAATAGAACCATCCTAGATATGGTTCGGTCGATGCTGAAAAGCAAGAAGATGCCCAAAGAGTTCTGGACAGAAGCTGTGATGTGCGCCGTCTACATACAGAATCAGTGCCCACATATGAAGTTGAAGAATCGAACACCACTGGAAGCATGGAGTGGTAAGAAGCCTACCGTCTCTCATTTAAAGATATTCGGTAGTGTAGCCTATGCTCATGTACCAGATCCGCGAAGGATGAAGCTGGAAGATAAAAGCAAAGCATATGTTTTTATCAGATATGATGGACTGACAAAAGGGTATAAGCTGTATGACCCAATAGGCAAGAAGGTGATAGTAAGTCAAGATGTGCGAGTGAATGAAGCAAGTGAATGGGACTGGAATAACTCAAAGGAATTTACCAACGAAGTCGCAGAATCATCAGCTGCTGTTCCGACAATTCTATCAACAGATCCTGAAATTGTTGAAGAAAAAGAAGAAGAAGATGAGCCACGACAACCCCGAATGAGAAGTCTCCAAGATTTGTACGACTCTACAGAGGTATATCTTGTATGTTTGTTGGCAGATTCTGAAAATATCAAGTATGAAGATGTCGTAATAGATGAAAAATGGAAGGCAGCCATGGATGAAGAAATTGAAGCAATCGAGCGCAACAACACATGGGAGCTCACTGAATTGCCCAAAGTAAGTCAGGCCATTGGAGTGAAATGGGTCTATAAGAAAAAGATGAATGCACAAGGAGAGATCGAACGATACAAAGCACGGCTTGTCGCAAAGGGATACAAGCAAAAGGAAGGAATCAATTATGATGAAGTCTTTGCCCCTGTCGCAAGAATGGAGACAATCCGGCTACTCATTTCTCAAGCTGCTCAGTACAAATGGCCAATATTCCAAATGGATGTCAAGACTGCATTCTTGAGTGGTGTACTCAAAGAAGAAGTGTACATTGAGCAACCACCAGGTTATTTGAAACTTGGAGGAAAAATAAAGGTGTTGAAGTTGAAGAAAGCGCTTTACGGGCTAAAGCAAGCACCGCGAGCGTGGAATACTCGCATTGATGCATATTTCAAGGAGAATGGGTTTGAGCAATGTCCCTACGAGCATCCCCTCTACATCAAGAAAAATGGTGGTAACATTTTATCTGTTGCTCTTTATGTCGATGACCTCATTTTCATGGGTAACAGTGATGAGATGATAGAAGACTTCAAGAGAAGAATGAAACAGGAGTTTGAGATGACTGACTTAGGCTTGATGAAGTTCTTCCTTGGTCTAGAAGTTAGACAAACCGAAAGAGACATCTTTGTACAGGAGACATATGCGAACAAGATCTTGAAAGAATTCAAGATGGAGAAGTGCAACCCTGTATCAACACCTATGGAACCTGGAGCAAAACTTTCAAAGTTTGATGAAGGAGAACAAGTTGATCCAGGAAGGTACAGAAGCTTGGTTGGAAGCCTTCGCTACCTCACATGCACAAGGCCAGGTATTGCACTAAGTGTTGGCGTTGTGAGTCGGTTCATGGAGAACCCAACTTACTCACACTGGAAGGCGTTAAAGAGAATCCTCAGGTACATTCAAGGAACAACGTCACATGGATTATTCTACTCGAGGACAGAAGATTACAAGCTGATTGGATACTCTGA
Source organism: Hygrophila difformis (assembly GCA_030278955.1). Lineage (NCBI taxonomy): Eukaryota > Viridiplantae > Streptophyta > Magnoliopsida > Lamiales > Acanthaceae > Hygrophila > Hygrophila difformis. Next base: position 33,829,985 of record JAOANR010000011.1, on the reverse strand, counting down.
CAGTGATTGGGTGGAGATATTGATGATCGAAAAAGTACTGCAGGGTATGTGTTCTTTCTAGGAAATGCTGCTTTCACTTGGCTTTCAAAGAAGCAGCCAATCGTGACGCTCTCAACATGTGAAGCTGAATATGTAGCAACATCTTGGTGTGTATGTCATGCTATATGGCTCAGAAATCTATTGAGCAAGATGAAGATTAATCACTCAAGAGGAACAGTGATTCACATAGACAACAACTCCGCAATTGAATTGGCGAAGAATCGAGTGAATCATGAAAGGAGCAAACACATTGATGTTCGTTTCCACTTTATCCGAGATCAGGTGAAAAACGGAAATGTGGAACTAATGCATGTGGCAAGCCAAGAATAAGTAGCAGACATATTTACAAAGCCATTGCCAAAGGTACTGCTTGACAAGTTCAATAAGTTGATAGGGATGACAGATGGCAGAAGCATTTGAAGTTTACGGGGAAGTTGTTGGAAAAACGGCATAAACATCAAATGTCGTATTTGTTGAAGCCATCAAAGTAACAGTAAATCCATCCGAGTTGAATTCTCATCTACGGCACCGAAAGTAATTGAAGCCTTCATAAGAACAGTTTAGCATATGTTCGTTGTCTGTTGTACGTTTTTATTTCTATAAATAGGTATTTCGATTGTTATAATTCTTAGAGCGAAGCAAAGCAAGAAATACAAAGCAAACTTTAGCTATACAACTCTCCGCTTTTGGTTATCCCTTTTAGATATCAAAAGTGTAAAGTGTCTTGTGTGTGTGAGATACCGAAATCTACAGATATTACAAAAGAATTTAAGGTTAGTTTATTCAGGCTCAAAATTTAAACTAAGATAAACTTACTCATGACTGGGTTCAACATTATATTCATATCTACATGTAGATGTATAGAGTTAAACTTAAAACAGTAAAACCTACTCACCCAACGTATGCTTTTTTGTTAAATATTTCAGTAAGTTGCGCTTGCTTGTTTTCATCAATGGGGGATATTTTGTTATGTCCCTGTAGAAAACATTACCAGATGAATAGAATTATTTGAGCTACCATTCAAGAAGATAGATCTGTAACTAAGGCCCAGTGGCATAAAACCATCTACACATATGCTACACATTCCAACAATTGTCTTCTAATCTCACGGACATTCAACTAACTGACACTTACAACAATTGGCCTGGCAAGGGGATAACGTCACACGTTGGCCCATCTTGCTGTGAATCCTATTTGCATAAACAAATCAAAAGAAACAGAAAATCAATAGCACAATGAAAATACTCAAAATGGAAAATTTTTAAAGCAGTATTATATACAAAAACTCTTAAAACCACCACGCACAAGGTAAATTTTATCAACATAGTCAACAAAATAAAATATACAAATCAACAAAAAGATAACAACTTCTGAATAGTGAAGCTTACAACAGTGAGTTAAATTTTCTTCGATCTCATCCACATAATGTCCTTGCCGCACCACACGGAGAAAAGCCACAAATGAATCACCGTTTCCAATGGAACCGTCGTCTTGAATCAAGAGTGACCTCCTGAGACAAAAATCAAGAGGTATTGACCTAAATATATTCAGTAAAAATAGGGGAACTCCAAAAAAGGAAAAATAAAATAAAATCAAATAGGCCAAGGCATTCAACCTCGTCTATAACAGGATCATCTTATTGAGATAGCATTTTATTCTCCAAACCAGGTTTATCATTAGAAAATAAGAAACCTATTAAGTGGAGGTGCCGGAGGATGGGCGGCCGAGGAGGTCTCGCGACAGGGGATGCCGCCGGTGGAAATCTCCGAGGAGGATGATGCACATTGCTGTGGTGCATAGAGTGGGCACCCGTCGGAATCCTTGAGGCAGACGCCGCAGTGGACACTGGTGGCGACTATTACATGCTAGGAGGGGTGGTTAACGGAAGAGGAGGTACGAGGTGTAGCGTGGCTGAACGGAAGAGGAGAGAAATGGAGATATGTTTATAATATGGCCCTATTTATAGAGATTGTTGGACCCATTTACTGATATTCTTTTTCATTTAATTTAATGTGTTTTCGTAAATAAATTAATGTATGAGAGAGTGTTCCGAGAAAGGATTTTTGTGAGAGTGAAAAATTTCGGAGGGAAGCAATGTGTGTGTCAGACTATTTAAGATTATATGTTCATATAGATATAGATATAGATAGAGTGCGGTTCATAATTTTAGAAATAGTATCAATTTAGACACTAAACATAAAAAAGTATTTATATCCATTGAAAAGGGGCCTAACTTACAGGTAATTTTCAGATAATTATTTTATTTTGTTATATTAAAGTTAATATAATTATTAATTAAAAGAGTGTAACTCCCCGAAAATTTAAACATGATTTTCGCAAGAAATACCGTCGTACTAACTATTCTAAACTAGTGACTAGCTAATTTAAAACAGCTAATACAAGGCTGAGTAAACCTAAAGTGATCATCCGATTAATCCAGTTTAATGCGAAAGCTGAAATAAATTTAAAAAAAACACACAGGCTCATATAATTCTCGTATAATGACTAAATAATAATCCCAATAAAATCATTCAGGTTACTAGCCTCACAATTCAACATCAGGTAACCTGCCAATATATCAAAACAGGGCTACCAGCCCAAATCAGTATTGCATTAGCACGCATCCCAAGCCAAATTTGGAAGCGTCGCTATAAACTTCAAAATCGCTATCTTCAGTGGGTAAGGTTAGTATTGGTGCCGTGGTCAACTTTTCTTTCAAAGTTTGGAATGCAATTTCGCATTCAGGTGTCCATATCACTTTTGATCCCTTCTTAAGATTCTACGTTAAGGGCGTGCAATTTTTTAGAAATCCTTAACAAATCACCTGTAATAGCCAGCTAGATCGAGAAAACTCCTTATCTCTGTTTACGATGTTGGTACATGCCAGTCTTTTACTGCGGATACCTTGGTCGGGTCAACTAAAATTCCTTCAGTCGAGACGATATGACCAAGAAATGCGACCTTGTCTAGCCAGAAATCACATTTTGACAATTTAGCATATAATTTGTGATTCCTCAGAGTGCAATACTTGGTGTAGATGTTGCTCATGCCTCTCCTTATCTTTGGAATACACCAATATGTCATCAATGAAGATTACCACGCATTTATCCAACAGTTCTCGAAAAACATTATTCATGAGACTCATGAATACTGCTGGGGCGTTGGTCAGCCCAAACGACATCACGGTGAACTCGTAATGTGCCGTTTTTGGGATATCTTCTTTAGCTATCCTTAGCTGGTGATATCCAGACCTTAGATCAATCTTTGAAAACACCTTTGCTCCCTTTAGTTGATCAAATAAGTCATCTATTTGTAGCAAGGGATATTTATTCTTGACGGTTACTTGGTTGAGACCTCTGTAATCGATACAGAGTCTTAATCCTCCATCTTTCTTTCGTGCAAATAGTATAGGTGCTCCCCACGGAGATATACTAGGCCGAATGTATCCTTTTTCTAAAAGGTCTTCAAGTTGCTCCCGAAAGTCGTTCATCTCTGCTGGTGCCATCCGGTATGGAGCCTTTGATACAGGTTCGGCACCCGGAACCAAGTCAATCGTGAATTCTATCTCACGTTCGGGTGTCATTCCCAGAATATCATCTGGGAATACATCAGGATATTCACATACTACTGGGATATCGTTTATGTCTATCTCTTCTGCTTGAAGGTTCATAAGGTAGCAAAGGTAGAGGGGATTTCCTTTTCTCACCAATGTTGCTAACTGCACCCTTGACACAATCTTCATGGTTGGCTTCTTTGGCTCAGCATAGAAAGATACACGCTTCCTATTATCCCCATAAATTGTTATCTTTTGCTGAGAACAATTGATATTGGCTTGGTAACGCGTTAGCCAATCCATTCCTAGGATAACATCAAAATCTCATAATTCAAATTCTACTAGATTTGCAAGGAACTCGACGTCACAAATATGAATGGGAACTTTTTCGTGATGCTTTGAGCAGCTAACTATCGTTCCGTTGGGCAACGAGATTCTTAGAGTTGTCTCCTGAGGGTTATCGAGTCCCAACTCGGGCAATTTACTATGAGATATGAACGAATATGTGGCTCCAGAATCAAACAGAATGCGCACTTTATACCCTTTAATTTCAAAAGTACCTTCGATCACATCTCCAGCACCCGGCATGTCAGTTTGGTTTACCACGTTCAACCTTCCTCGATTTGGCCCACCTGTATTCTGTGGGTTTCTACCAGCTGCCCTTTGATTGTTGGGAAATGGAGGTCGTTGTCCTTGATTATTTCCCCCAATGCGGGGTCCTTGGGGACAATAATCCTCCTTTCGTAAGTCTGCTCGAATTCGGGTAGGATCGAGTCTTATGCGACAGTCCACTGCCTTGAGTCCCTTCATTCCACAGCAATAACATCCATCATCTTGAGGACACTATTGCATAGTGTGCTTCTTATTACAGCGACGGCACGGGCTGGCATTGGTTCCCCGTTCCGATTGGTGCGAAACACCATACTATTCCAGTTATTCATTGGGAAATTCGTCCTTTGGTTTGGATGATTATCCTTACTCTCTTCAATTTTCCTCTTTCCCTTGTCATGTGGTGCAGATTTGGAGCTTTCTCCTTTATGCTCGTGTCCTTCTACCATCTTAACTGTCATAGCTCGATTATAAACTTTTTGCAAGCTAGTGAATTGCTTCCCTTTGAATGCCTTGCTTATGTTGTTATTCAAGCCAAGCTCAAATTTTTGGGCTTTAGTTTGCTCAGTTGCCACCAAGTCTGGGGGCGAATCTCAAGAGTTCTGTAAACTTAGCATAGTATTGTTGAACAGACCGATTACCCTGTTGAAGAGAAATGAATTCTCCATACTTGGCATTCTTGAGGCTAAGTGGATAAAACTGTTCCCTCATGCTTTTCTGAAACTCTTCCAAATTACTTGGCGGTTCTCTTGTGACCTCCACCAAGTGTTTGCAATGCCAGTTAGGAAAAAAGTAGCCACTCCCACATTTCTTTCATTTGGACACTCAACTGCTTCGAGCAATTTCTCCAATGACTCAATCCAACCTTCCAACTTGGTTAAATCTTCTTGTCGAGCATATCAAGGTGGTTGAAACTTATTAACAGCTACAATAAAATCTCCTTGGGTTTCTCCCTGGCTTTCCCCTTTCTCCGCCTGTTGCTGAACTACTGCTCCAGGGGTGATTAACAGTTGTTCTATTAGCCGCTGACGGTTGTCGTCATCGGGCATACTTGTCTTAGCGTTAGCGCTATCCCTTTCGGCCCTAGTCGATATATGTTAGTTAGTTAGTCACTTAGAAAATCAATATAAACACACCATACTAGTTTATTCATTATTGAATAAAAATACGATACAAAATTTGTCAGTCAAAATATTAATAACTTGCCGAGACTGACTAAGTCATACTAAGTCTTACAACTTATTAACCTGCCGAGACTGACTAAGTCATACTAAGTCTTACAACTTATTACATATTAGGCATCATCATACTATTTTAAGGTTTATTGAACTCCTAGTCCTGGATGTCCCTTGTACGACAGTTCTTAACCTTGTGCCCCTTCTTCCCACATCGGAAGCATTCCCCGTTTTCGGGGCATCGCCATGTCAGGTTGTCGTTTGCCGCACTCCGCAAAACGTGCTGGGATTGGGTGTCCTCCAGGATTCCTCTTGTCTTGGATGAGAACATCGTTCTGCATCCATAGGTTCTCTAGGCGGATCTCCTGCTCAGTTGACATTCCCTCGAAATATTTAACCATGATTTTCAATTCTCTTATCTCTTTATTTTTCCGGGACATCTCCTCTTCAGTCCAGCGAATATAGCCTCTTTCTAAGAGTAGTTTGCTTTTCAGGTTCTGCACCTCCTCTTGCATAGAGCTCCAGTCTTCCATCACTTCTTTCCCTTTTTCCTCAGAGCTTCTCACTGTGGGTAACATTTTTAATAAATAGAACAAGTAATACGGATAATTATTCTTAAAATTATTCTACTTGTACTAAGTTTCGCATTCTAAAACTAAGGCTCTATCTTAAACCATCTATTCATATGTTTCTATATGTTTCTATCAGACTTCCTAACCTTAATATCTTTATTTATTTATCTATGTTGTTTTGTTTTATTTTATCTATTAATACTATTTATTTATTTATATATATTTTTCTTCTTCTCTCCCTTTATTTTTATTTATTTATTTATTTATTATTATTTTTTTTTACAGCCAATTATTCAAAGTCTAGATAATAATAATAAGGCAAACTTTATTCCATAATACCGAGTTAGAATACAACATTTGTTAATTTTCAAGTTATAAGATAGTCATAACTTTTAATGCCGACATGGATACAACATTTAAAATTTCCAAGTTTTTAAATAGTTATAACTTTTACTACTAGTAAACTAACGATAAGCTAGTACTGGGCACCACGAGGAGGGCTGGCAGGATGGTACTCTGGAGAGGGAGTTCGCTCGCGTAAGAAGACAGCATCTTCCTCGGGATCACTTTCTTCTGCACGTGCACCCTGGGCGGATGATCCTGGGAGGCGTCGGAGATCAACAGTAAGGTCTCTATAGAACTTCTTAACTTTATGCCCCTTTCTCCCCATATACGCAATCTCCTTGTTCAGGCGCCCTATGGTATCCAGGTGAAGGCTGACGTGCTCCTTGGTATCCTTCAGCTCCTCCTTCAGTTCGTCTACCTCCTCCACCCGCTCAGCACACAAGTGATCTAGTTCCTCTTTTTCTGCTTTAGCTAAGACCCTTCTACCATATTCATCTTTGTACTGATTTTCGAGTATTAGTTCATGATTTATATGTGTTGTAGCCTCTAACGCTAGTCGGTTCCTTAACTGGTCATTCTTTGTGCTAAGGTGCTCAGCTCTAGCCCGCTCTCGCTCGCTGGTTTTTTTTTAATTCTCGAACCAACTCTGGAACTAGTTCGACTATCCTATTGTTATCTCCCATCTAGCAAGCAAAATCATCATAAATATTTGCAAATATTAAACATGATAACTGCATGAACTGTGTCTAATATCAGTGCATTGTGTCCCCCCAATTATGCAAAAAGTCTTTCTTTTAAACTTGATAAGAAAATAAAAACTTTACTTTTCTTTCAAAAACCTCTTTCCTTTTTTTTTCTTCCAACCAGGCTCTCTGATACCACTTTGTAACACCCCCGTTTTCCTACTCTTAGTTCCACGGCGGAAGCCTCAACTAGGAACTAGGGGTTGTTACCGCCACGCCCCTTAATTAAGCTCGCTTAGGCCTGACCCTGGATAACTTAATTAATTGGCGCTAAGGCTAATTAAATAAATCGCTAATACATGCTTAAAATAATAACTTTATTATTTACAAAATATAATATATCAGAGTTCGCAAAATATGACGACTAAGGCTCGTCGCCCCCAAAGTAATTTGACATAACATTAAAATTTAAAACAATAGTTAACTAATTAATAATATAACATATATATATATATTGCACAAAAGATTTGATACCCATGCCCGTGCCCATGCTTCTAGTCATCTCCACATTGTCAAATCCTGAAAAGAGTGCACACATAATTTATCAGCACACCGGCTGAATAAATAAATTTATACTATTGGGACAAAAATTAAATATAATAACTCAAGCAGTAAATTGCATGTCAAACCGTTAAAACTCTGATTCTCTGTCTCATGTAGCTCAACTATGACGTCTACACCCGGGGTATCCCATAGGACCTAGCATGCTTTCATAGTGACCGAAATCAAGACTATTTGTAACACCCCGGATTTGATAACCCAGGCCGGGATGCCACCGCCACACCTCCCTAGCAAGACACGATTTTTTCGAGCTTGCTAGAGAGATGCAAGGCTATGGTTTCAGTGTTTAAAACATTTGAATAAGTAAACAGTCCATCGTATATAACTTGAAGTTAATAATAAGTTGCAGCGGAAAAATAATATCTAAATATAAATATGTGTAATGCAGCGGAAATATAAATACGGCCTACATGGCCAAACACACAGTAAATAATTTAAGTCTAATAAAATGCAACATTCACAGTTATTAATTTAGTTCCCGAGCCCCAATATGCGTGCATGCTCATGCCATCTCTCCATACTCTGTAAATAAAAATGAAACAACGGGTTTTATCAGTATATAAAATACTGAGTAAGTTAATTCCTAATGTAGCAATAAAGGAGTTTTAAAATTTTAATAATTAAAAACTCATTTTTAAGCATGCATAACAAAAACATGTAATTCGACTAATTAATAGACAATAATTTAATACACATATTCTCATAGCCAAATTAAGTTTAAAAAAAATGAGAATTCAAGGCATAGGCATAATTTAAAAAACATGGCATATTAAAAAGCATGATTAAAGGCATAATTTAAAAATAAGATAGAACATAATTTTTAAAAAATTTTGAGAACAATAAGAATTTAATTTGTATACTTGAACATGCATTTAAATTCATAAATAATAATTTAAGCACGGTGTAAATTTAAGACATAATTTAAGGATATAAATAAATAAATAAATACATAAAAAGGATTAAGTCTTTTAATTTTTCCCGTTACGTCACCATCTCGACAATATTTAGTTTAGCCGGCGATCCGGCGGCCGCAACCGTTTCGTTTCTGTTTAGCCAGCGATCCGGCAGCCGCACCCAATTTAATAAGTGTCATTTAGTCGGCGATCCGGCGGCCTCAACCAATTTAGTAAGTTTCATTTTGCCGGCGATCCGGCGGCCTCAGCCAATTTAGTAATTTTCGTTTAGCCGGCGATCCAGCGGCCTCAGCTAATTTAGTAAGTTTCGTTTAGCCGGCAATCCGGCGGCCGCAGCCGTTTTAGTAAGTTTCTTGTGTAGCCGGTCGTCCGGCGGCCGCAGCCGTATCCGCCATACCCAGTAACACTCTGGAGCCTCGGGAAACCCATACGGATACTCCCGAGAGTGTAGGCCATATATCTCATGCCGTTTTGGCGTAGTTTTTCATTCAAGTATCTTGCGTCCATTATAGGCACGCCGAAAAAGGCTAGAGGGGCACCCTGCAGAGCACTCACCCACTACCTAAGTATCCGATATCGTTTCAACTTAGTGTAACGGGATTTTTTTGAAAATATAACTTTAACATATTTCAAGGTTTCGATCGTTTGTTTCGAAATTTTAAAATCTCATCAATTTAAAATCGTTTGACGTCACAGTTTACGCCTTTTTAATTTAAAAATTCATTTCAAGTCCGAAAAATCTGAAATTTGTTTAGTATATCAAAAACACCCTACGAACAACTTTCGCATTTTAACGATTTCGAAATAAGGTGAGAAAACATGTCAAAAATCGAGTTTATTACACAGGCAGTGTGCTGTCCGGATTCAGTTTTGGTACAGTTCAAAATTTTGACTTTTTGACATGTCAAATGGACTCCAAAAATTCTGAAATTTGGTGGAAATATACTAGACATGATTATCTACAACTTTTGTTTACATTGCAAAGATTAATTCGGACTAGAATTCATAGAAACATACTCATCAAGTTCGGACATACATGTTGTCAGTTTTTTCAAAAATGTTTTAAAAATACAGTTCATGTTCGGCGCAATTTGAGGTAGTAAATGTTGATGAAAATCTATGAAATTTTTACACAACATAGCTTAAGGTGTTAGGATCAAAATTCTAGTTTTGAGTTTCTCGGTTTGAACTCTCTAAATAGGGGTTTTAAACGGATTTCAGAAAACACGCGAGTTGGAGTTTTTAGGTTCGATTTTTACGTTTCGTTATAAAGTCACTAATTCGGACGCCCCTAAGCCACCCGTATTGGTATGAAAGGTATCAACTTACAGTGGGTGTGATAAAGGATGTCTCCGGGTCGTTCGGAATCGACGGATGGCTACGAACGGATCTCCTCAACCCGATTTCTTCTTCCTTTGGCTCCGATTTGTGTTTGTAAGTCAAAATTCGTAAGTTAGAGATGTTGTTTGAGATTATAAACGACAAAGGAACCTAATATAATCCTTATAAACGATTCAAGGTCTGAAATCCTTGATCTAAACACTTCCTCGGTCGTCGTTGGTTGCCGGAAAGTCGTCGGAAGGTATGAACTTTGTGTTTTTGGTTGTGGGAGGGTTTGGGATGAACAAAGGCTGTTGGTGGCTGAGAAATGGGGTTAGGGATTATCCAATCTCGACCTAAAGGCCCTTCTATCGACTGAAATCAGGTTTCCATAGTCGGGGTCGCAAATTTTGGCAAGAAATCGCCAAAATCGCGCAAGTTGCCAGCTGCCTCTGTAGTGGCGCGGGGTTGGCGCAGGGTTTGCCCAATACCGCGCGGAGGGCGCGCGGCCTGGTCTGGGCCGTGCATCCGGACTGGGCCGTACGATCCCGTCGGGCCTTTTCTCCTCTCTTTCGGGTCTCTATCCTCCTACATTTTCGGGCTTGATTTTTCCGGGTCATTCTCGGATTACGATTCCTATCCTAAATTTATTCCAACTTAAATTGATTTCATGTTTGAAATCTTAAGTCCGTCGGTTTTGGATTCATCGGCTTTGAATTCGTCGCCTTTGAGCTCCCGTGCAATAATTTATTTAATTAAATTATTTCCGACTTCATGGGTTCTTGGAATTAAAATTCTTTTCGCTCTTGAATTTAATTCCATTTCTTTAGGCTCGGTACATGGAATATCTTCGGCTTCCTTTCCCTCTTTTATTCCATTTTAAATTTATCGGTAATTCATTTCCGAGCAATAATGAATTATCTTCTTCTCGAATATATTTCGGCCTTGATCGGATTAAGAAATAAATTTTATTCGTTTGGACACCGATAAAAATCCCGGGTATTACAGTCTACTCCCCTTAAGAATCAACTCCGTCCTCGAAGATGGGTGTTAGCTTCTCACGAGCTAGTAGCTAGAGTCGCATCATTTCTACTCCCTGTATCCATTTCTTTTTCTTATATCAAGAATTATGAGAAAACAATTTGAATTTGTTTTCAATTATGACTGAACTTTAGAATTGAGATTTCCAATTTGCCTACGTACCCTGTGAAGGGATCAAGTCATTACGTAGTTCAAAACAATGTGAATTTGTTTATTCGGGATACAAAATATTCGGGTCGGGCTCGAAAATAAATGTCTATGCATTATTACGGGGTATTACATCCTCTCCCTCTTAGGACTTCAGTTATGTCCCTATAACTTCCTATACGTTATTCTCGGGAAGGTTCAGGTATCGTTACCTTCGACCCCCTTCTCATTGAGCTGGTAATTTGACTCGATCGTCGTCATCCAATCGTTCTACAGTTCCTCCTTGATTTCCTTGCTGAGCGTTCACCAAATCCAGGCTATTCAAATCTTCCCGCTTGTCAATGTTCTCCATCCGAGTCCGACATTCACGCAGTCGGTGACCCTGTCGACCGCATCAATAGCACGCGCCAGGTTTAGGGCATCCTCTCGCATAATGTGGTTTACCACACTTTGGGTATGGTGGCGCATAGTCACCATGGTTGAAGACTATTCCCTTGTTTCCTCCACTGTTGCCTTGAGGTGGTCTATTCGGGCCTCCCTGAATATGGTTCCTACCTGAGTAATTATCGGTTCCGTGGTCCCGTTTCCTCTTGCCCTTCCCTTGGTTGATTAGTGCATTTCCCAAGGCAACCAAAGCTTCCTCTATAGTTCTCAAGCGGTCACTTAAGTTCTTGGGTATGAAGGCTACTTGCCCTCCTTGATTAGGTGCACTAACGTCTTGTACTGGTATGTCGGGTTGTCATAGCTCTTCGTTGGTGTTGGGTGGGATGGGTGGATTGCTAGGTCTTCCTCTAGATGCCATTTTCTGTTTTGAAAGCATGCGAAGATGAGTTTCTAATCTAAGGCACGTTAGCAGTCAAGAAAGTCTAAATGATAGAATGGCAAGAAGAGAGAGAATAGATGGGAGCACGCTAAGCATAAGTGATCGAGATCTAGGATTAAGGCAAGGTTAGTCTTTAGCAAGCGCTCCTAAGTCAAAGTCATATCGAATTCTAATATAGGAGTGTTTCTTAACGGCTAACGCCGGTAATTCACATAAAAAAAAGTTAGTACAATTATGTATGTATGCATATGCAATCCCCCCAATAAAAATTTAATTTATGCATGCATTTATTTGTCCATGGGTTTTAAAAATAAATTTATTCCATGGATAGATTTTAAAAGAATAAGGGTAAAAGGTTTGAGCCACTATATTGGGCCAAAAGAAATAAATTATTTGGGCTTAAGTAAAAACAAGGGTATTGGGCCAAAATAATTGGGCTTAACATAATAATTAAATATTGGACAAAAAATAATTAATCTTTGGGCTTAAAATATTACACTAAGTAAATAAAATTTTTGGGCTCAAAATAATACTAGTAGTTTTAAAAAAATAATAAATTTAAAAATAATACAAGGTTTAAAATAATGGTTTAAAGATAACAATAGTAGCTTTAAAATATTCGGGGCTCTGATACCATCTTGTAACACCCCGAATTTGATAACTCAGGCCGGGATGCCACCGCCACACTTCCCTAGTAAGACACGACTTTTTCGAGCTTGCTAGAGAGATGCAAGGCTATGGTTTCAATGTTTAAAACATTTGAATAAGTAAACAGCCCATCGTATATAACTTGAAGTTAATAATAAGTTGCAGCGGAAAAATAATAATTAAATATAAATATATGTAATGCATTGGAAATATAAATACGGCCTACATGGCCAAACACACAGTAAATAATTTAAGTATAATAAAATGCAACATTCACAGTTATTAATTTAGTTCCCGAGCCCCAATATGCGTGCATGCTCATGCCATCTCTCCATACTCTGTAAAGAAAAATGAAACAACAGGTTTTATCAATATATAAAATACTGAGTAAGTTAATTACTAACGTAGCAATAAAGGAGTTTTAAAATTTTAATAATTAAAAACTCATTTTTAAGCATGCATATCAAAAACATGTAATTCGACTAATTAATAGACAATAATTTAATACACATATTCTCATAGCCAAATTAAGTTTAAAAAAAATGAGAATTCAAGGCATAGGCATAATTTAAAAAACATGGCATATTAAATAGCATGATTAAAGGCATAATTTAAAAATAAGATAGAACATAATTTTTAAAAATTTTTGAGAACAATAAGAATTTAATTTGTATACTTGAACATGCATTTAAATTCATAAATAATAATTTAAGCACGGTGTAAATTTAAAATATAATTTAAGGATATAAATAAATAAATACATAAAAAGGATTAAGTCTTTTAATTTTTCCCGTTACGTCACCATCTCGACAATATTTAGTTTAGCCGGAGATCCGTCGGCCGCAGCCGTTTCGTAAGTTTCTGTTTAGCCGGCGATCCGGCGGCCGCAGCCAATTTAATAAGTGTCATTTAGCCGGAGATCCGGTGGCCTCAGCCAATTTAGTAAGTTTCATTTAGCCGGTGATCCGGCGGCCTCAGCCAATTTAGTAAGTTTCGTTTAGCCGGCGATCCGGCGGCCTCAACCAATTTAGTAAGTTTCGTTTAGCCGGCGATCCGGCGGCCGCAGCCATTTTAGTAAGTTTCTTGTGTAGCCAGTCGTCCGGCGGCCGCAGCCGTATCCGCCATACCCAGTAACACTCCGGAACCTCGGGAAACCCATACGGATACTCCCGAGAGTGTAGACCATATATCTCATGCCGTTTTGGCGTAGTTTTTCATTCAAGTATCTTGCGTCCATTATAGGCACGCCGAAAAAGGCTAGAGGGGCACCCTGCAGAGCACTCACCCTCTACCTAAGTATCCGATATCGTTTCAACTTAGTGTAACGGGGTTTTTTTGAAAATATAACTTTAACGTATTTCAAGGTTTCGATCGTTTGTTTCGAAATTTCAAAATCTCATCAATTTAAAATCGTTTAACGTCACAGTTTACGCCTTTTTAATTTAAAAATTCATTTCAAGTCCAAAAAATTTGAAATTTCTACAGTATATCAAAAACACCCTAACGAACAACTTTCGTGTTTTAACAATTCCAAAATAAGGTGAGGAAACATGACAAAAATCGAGTTTATTACACAGGCAGTGTGCTGTCCGGATTCAGTTTTGGCACAGTTCAAAAATTTGACTTTTTGACATACCAAATGGACTCCAAAAATTCTGAAATTTGGTGGACATATACTAGACATGATTATCTAAAACTTTTTTTTACATTACAAAGATTAATTCGGACTAGAAATCATAGAAACATACTCATCAAGTTCAGACATACATGCTGTCAGTTTTTTCGAAAACGTTTTGAAAATACAGTTCATGTTCGGCGCAATTTGAGGTAGTAAACGTTGATGAAAATCTGTGAAATTTTTACATAACATAGCATCAGGTGTTAGGATCAAAATTCTAGTTTTGAGTTTTTTGGTTTGAACTCTCGAAATAGGGGTTTTAAACGGATTTTAGAAAACGCGCGAGTTGGAGTTTTTAGGTTTGATTTTTACGTTTCGTTATAAAGTCACTAATTCGGACGCCCCTAAGCCACCCGTATTGGTATGAAAGGTATCTACTTACAGTGGGTGTGATAAAGGATGCCTCCGGGTTGTTCGGAATCGACGGATGGCTACGAACGGATCTCCTCAACCCGATTTCTTCTTCCTTTGGCTCCGATTTGTATTTGTAAGTCAAAATTCGTAAGTTAGAGATGTTGTTTGCGATTATAAACGACAAAGGAACCTTATATAATCCTTACTAACGATTCAAGGTCTGAAATCCTTGATCTAAACACTTCCTCGGTCGTCGTTGGTTGCCGGAAAGTCGTCGGAAGGTATGAAGTTTGTGTTTTTGGTTGTGGGAGGGTTTGGGATGAACAAAGACTGTTGGTGGCTGAGAAATGGGGTTAGGGATTATCCAATCTCGACCTAAAGGCCCTTCCATCGACTGAAATCGGGTTTCCATAGTCGGGGTCGCAAATTTTGGCAAGAAATCGCGCAAGTTGCCAGCTGCCTTTGTAGTGGCACGGGGTTGGCGCGGGGTTTGCCCAATACCGCGCGGAGGGCGCGCGGCCTGGTCTGGGCCGTGCGTCCGGACTGGGCCGTGCGATCCCGTCGGGCCTTTTCCCCTTTCTTTCGGATTTCTATCCTCCTACATTTTCGGGCTCGATTTTTCCGGGTCATTCTCGAATTACGATTCCTATCCTAAATTTATTCCAACTTAAATTGATTTCATGTTTGAAATCTTAAGTCCGTCGGTTTTGGATTCATCGGCTTTCAATTCGTCGCCTTTGAGCTCCCATGCAATAATTTATTTAATTAAATTATTTCCGACTTCACGGGTTCTTGGAATTAAAATTCTTTTTGCTCTTGAATTTAATTTCATTTCTTTAGGCTCGATGCATGGAATATCTTCGGCTTCCTTTTCCTGTTTTATTCCATTTTGAATTTATCGGTAATTCATTTCCAAGCAATAATAAATTATTTTCTTATTCTCGGATATATTTCGGCCTTGATCGGATTAAGAAATAAATTTTATTCCTTTGGACATCGATAAAAATCCCGGGTATTACACTATTAGTATACAAGGGCGGCCCTCCCTCGCAACTAAAACTGAATGTGAGACCCTTGACCTAACACAATTCTCTTTATAGTGCTCTTACGAAGATAACCCCAATTGGAGTATATCCCGTATAATAATATCATCTCAATAACTTACATGCTATACATTGGAAATAAAATTTTCACATGCATGGCCTAGCCCTAAAATATTTAAACTCATACTAGGGCATTTCCTCTGCATAAAACCATTTGCATGAATAATTCTAAATTATTTAAAGCAATAAGGAATTAAATATGCAAAAATTAAATTTTTGGGACAATGCCCGCAGAATATAAATTTACTTACTATCTCCCAGATGATTGCCTACCGAAATTCTGGAACTGCAACTATTCCGGCACTTCCCGTACTACTCCACTCACTGTTATTTTCTACCACTATTATCTCTTCCCCAACCTCTCTCTTTATTATTTTTCTCGGACACTCTCCATTACTTTCGCACTCTCTCTATACTATCACTGCATTGCATTTGCGTTTCTTTGCAATGAAAATGGCATGAACTACATTGCTATTTATAGGCAAAGTGTTTACCTCATTAGCCATTATTTTATTACTATTACTATTTTATATAATATATTCTTTTCTACTGGCCGATTCTCCCTATTACTTGTAATAGGCATTGGTGCAGTTACAAATCACTTCAACCTTTCTTTCCTTCTTATTATTATTATTATTATTATTATTATTATTATTATTATTATTATTTATTCCTTTCTTTCGTCATTTTTGGATGGAGTTGCTACATATCTCATTGCAATATATTGTTCCCTTATTACTATAATTATTAAATTTTGTTTTGTTTTTTTTCCTTTTTTTCTTTTTTTTAAGAGCATTATATTATTTTATGAGATAATAAATTTTTTAGGCCACTATAAGGATGAATTTCCGGATTTGGGCCACGATAAATTTAATTAGGGATTTAGGCCATCACAAGGAGATTGGGCTCTGAAAATAAGTAAAATGAACGGAGAGCTACAAGATGTGGGCCGAGTGCATATCAATCGTTGGGCCCAGCCGGAGATTGAAAAAACGCCATAAAATTAGAGAAAGCGCTAACACGTCTTTTCTCCCGTCTCAATATCCCCAAATCCCATAACCTAAATCGCGAATTCATTACAAGCGAATTTATTATCTCTTATTTTATTTGACCCTTATTGATTTTTTTTTTAAATCTCATTATTTTCGTTTCTCTCTATGTGTTCCTGCATTCATATTTGTCATTGTCTCTTTTTTTTTTATCTCATATACCTGCATTCATTATAACTCTCTCCGTCCCAGTATACTTGTCATGTTTGACTTTTTGGCACTGTTCATTGTTTAACTTTGACTCAACGTTATTGCAAGTAGACAGCTTGGAGAAGTCTTGTTGTTACCAATCGCAGACAAAGTCTTGTAATATATATATATATATATATATGTATAAATAGCTATTAATTTCTATGCAGGTCTGTTTTGAATAGCGAGCGGGGGTGGCTTTGAAGGGGATGTATGATAATCATGACGTTTGATGACTTAATACAGGCCTTTTTGCGTCAAGAGTTGCTGTGGGTGGCCTGTCTGGCTACTTGGTCTAAAAGCTACCTTAAGAGGGCTGAAGCTAGGATGTTTGTTGAGGACGATACTGCATTGAGTTTGGCACCACAATATGGCTGATCCACTGATGTATTGAAAGAATAAGGGGGAAGCTGTGGTTCTTGTCGAGCAACTTCATGGGTTTGCTAGGAGATGTTTCTATGTTTTAAGAGGAGAGTTGATGATTGTGCTTATCTCTGGAAAACCACTTTTTTGCCCGGCTTGAAAAAGAAGCTTGCTGCTCTTCGTTTTGCTGAGGCTGCTGCTATTTCGCATGGTGATTCATCAAGGCCGACCATGGAATGCTGCAGGATCGTTGATTTCCAACATTGCAAAAATGAGCCATCCTACAAATCCACTGGTGAGATAAGAGCCTTATGCCTTTTAACACATAATTGTGTGATGATCAGTTTGACAGTCCCAAACTTACTGATTCATACACTCTAAGCTTGCAGTTATTAATTTCCTATGTTTTGTAAAGGGTCCTAGGTCTAAACCGTGTAGCCTTTATCTTACCCACACAATCTCTATTACTCCCTATGAGCCATATGTGCACCCAAATGATTGTTCCATCCTCTCATTTACCTCATATCACTTGTCCCTTTTTCTGAAGTCTGATCTTTCAGCTAGCCAGTCAACAGTTGTGTCCTTTGGGTCGGGGAGGAATTACTCATGAACTGGTATTTGGAAAATTCTTTGAGTAGATGTAACGATTGGATCGGGAGTGGTAAGGTTCTAGATTAGTTTGTAAGAGTGTAGATAATCTCTAGTATTATGTGATTGGGCACAGGGATCGATCTAATTGCATTGTTGGTGACCAATTTTTGGCTTGCGTGTTTTGGTTATTTGGTTATGAAAAAAAAAAAAAAAAAATAGAAAAAAAAAAAACAAAAAGTAGTATTGATAGAAAAAAAAAATTTGAAAAAAAAAAAAAATCAAGTTGGAATCCTGGATATGTGTTAGAGGGGCAATGACAGTTAGAAGAGTTGTTTGATAGTCAGCATTAAGAGCTGTGATGTGATCCATAGTCCTTGGATGTACTTGAAGTTGATCTTGGATGTCTATTGATCCTTTATTTAGTAAGTCTGTATGGAGAGCATAGAAGTGGCATGGTTTTCGTTGACCTGTCTGGTAGACTGGCTTTGGCATGTCAAACTGTGGAACTTCAAATTTGATGCAATTCAGGCTTTGATGATCCTCACCCTATCTAGCCTGTGTTTACCTTTCTCTACCTTTTCCTCATGGCCCCTTGAGTCCTATACCTAGTCCCTTTACTTGCTACACATTGGATTTGAGTAATTTGCAGGGGAGGTGTGTTTTAAGTAAGGCTTTGGGATTGTCTCTTGATCCATTACATACATTGATGTTGTTGATTTGGAGAGGCTGTGCACCAAGGGTTCGCTACGAAGCCGGCGGACAGTAGAGGCACGATTACCATACTAGAAATGGAAGGTTGAATGAAACTTTTCAACCCTTCGGATTTGACCCTGGATGACACTGAAACTGGATGCTTCCCAAGCTGCTGATGAAAAAGAGAGGATCAGTCTCATATTGGTTGGTTGGTCTGAAGGATAGTCACTGTGATGTACTTATGCATATCTGGTTTTATGGTATTATGTTCTCTGGCTACTAATATTGTAACTTGTATTGCAACATTGCGGTTATCTATTGAAAAATTTTCCCTCAAAAAAAAAAAAAAAATATTTGAAAAAAAAATAGTCGAGTTGGGTCTTGTTAGAATCGTAAAATCATGTAGTTTTATAATATATATTTTTTATATAATTTTTTGTTATACATATTTTGAGATATTAACAATTGAAAATGTGCATTGGATTGTGTGCAGAAATGAAACAAGACAAGTTAAGTGGGACGGGGAGTATTTATTTATTAATATCATGATTATGTACATACTCCTCTATCCCTATTTGCTTCAAATACGTTTCCTGCACTTTATTTCTTTTCTATCTTTGTCCTATTCTCATGCATAGGACTCTACGTTGAAAATGTCCCCGAAGTTTACATACTCCTCTATCCCTATTTGCTTCAAATACGGAGGGAGTATAATTTTTTGTTATACTCTCTTTGTTTTTTTTTTTTTGTTTTTTTTTTTTTTGTTTCTCTTGTATTTTATTAAACTATCTTATCTTTTTCTTTTTCTTTCTGCATTGATTGTTATACGTCTATTCAAGATTTTCTTTTTATTTATTTATTTATTTATTTATTTGTTTTCCTTTTTCTATCACTCTTATATATATATATATATATATTTATGTATATATTATTAATTATTAATTCTTTTTAAGGTAAAAATAAATTTGTAACAAGTGGGTTTTGAACACACAAGCTTAAAGTTATAAGACTTACCTAACCAATTGGTTATCGAAATCTTTATGTCATATCTTAATTTTAACAAAATTTACTTTAAAAAATGTTGGAACCCCTATTATTAATAAATAGAATTTATTAATTATTTTTATCCTTTTATATCTTTAAATCAAATCTCATTTCTCTAAATATTACTCTTCTAAATACTTATAACTTTTCCCTACTAGAAAATATTTTCCACCACTCTCTATTTAATTAGGAAAATAATTCATTTATTATAACATTCTCCCAAAATTGTAACTTAAGTCCTATTAAATTTTAATTTATGCCGGACAATATTTCTATTAAATTATTCTTACTTTTCTTCTTAAGAAAATATTGTAACTAAATTTTTTTTGTGTATTACAATCTATCCTCCTTAAAAACAAACTTCGTCCCCGAAGTTTACATAAATGAAATGATTAATAGGAAAAAAAACAGTAAGATAATATGTTTATATAAGAAAAGTCGTCTAACCTTACTCGAATTGGGCTATGACACACAACGTATAAATCCTTGCCTCAAAGTCTTGAATGATATCCAACTTCGAATCATCTACACCAAGCTTCAATCGATCCAACACAGCCCCACCAACTCCGAAACCTTAACACCAACAATCACTACCAAACCAAACGAAAATAATATCGACTCGAAGAGGGAAGTGAGGGGAATCACTTACCAACAATTGATTAGTCGAACTCCAAGATTCTACGTTGATTCGAGCAAACCTAATTCTCCTCCTTATCCTCCTTATCGACCGATCAATCAATACTTCTATCCCCAAAATCTGAAAAGATAGACTAATTACCCTCAAACACACTTAAAATTGATTTGAGCCAAAATTGGCAATTCGGCTATACACTTACAAACCTCCAAAATAAATTTACAAGCCCAAATCGAATAAATCGGGTCATTACAAAGAGCATAATTTATTGTTTCCTATTTTATGTACTAACTTTTTTTTGAAGTGTATGTTTGAGAAAAAAATTAGAATAAATTAAAATAAATTTATTAATGATATGATTAGTTGTTTCACTAAATGATAATTTTTTTAATGATAATATATGTAGATTTTGTTTTTGATCTAGTCGGTTCTTGTTAAAAGTAATTTTACTTTTTAAACTACAAATACTTATTTTTATGTGTTAGATACCGGTTCGGTTAGCAAGCCGAATTGGCAAATTTTGCGCCTGCTGAAAATGATATCACTACGCATGGAGTGTGATGGTTGAAAGGGGCTCCAAAATTTCCGTTTGGTGAAGCAACAATCAAGGTAATTGATGGTTCACTTTCTAAAAAAATAGAACTAAATTTATGTGTGATATAGATATGCCATAAATGGGGGAAACACCATTAAGACAGACCTGCACATGTGCCTTCAATTTTCATTATTGAAAATCCTAAAACATTTTACTTATTAAGTTTCACGATCAGAGCATAGTAGACAAAAAACTTTAGTAATAAAAAAATGAATGCCAAAAGTCCTAAATCATTTAGGCAAACTAGAAACACCTAACCCATGTAAAACGTTGCAATCACTTTTTAAAATGTGTATTAGCCCTGCACAATTGTTGTAACACCCCCATTTTCGGTACAGCGGAAAGACGGGGTGCTACTCTATATGTTGCCGGCTCCAGAGTGAAGGCTGACCCCACAAACCAACATAAGCTCTTTCCACTTTGTTTTGGCCTCACTTACGCACACCCTGTGAGACTTCCCAGGAGGTCACCCATCCTAGAATTACCCCAAGGCAAGCACGCTTAACGTTGGAGTTCTTATAGGATGGTTACCAAGAAAGAAAGGTACCTTGTTGGTATGAGTAGCTTATTTCACTCCATTTAAGCCACTTTTTCTAGGGTATTACATTCCTCCCCCTTAAGATCGCAACATCCTCGTTGCACTCGGCCATCCACATCCTATGGACGCCACAACCATCCACATCCCGTGGATCTTTCACCCCGCTAGGCGCCTGAATACCACAGCACACGGTCGCGGTCTGGCTCTGATACCATTTGTAACACCCCCATCTTCGGCGTAGCGGAAAAAGAGGGTGCTACATCTTCGGCGGTAACGCTTGCGAAAATCAGGTTTGAATTTTTGGGGTGTTACAGAGTGCTCTGATACAACTCTGTAACACCCCGAAAATTCAAACCTGATTTTCGCAAGCGTTACCGCCGTACTAACTATCCTAAACTAGTGGCCAGCTAATTTAAAACAACTAGTACAATGCTGGGCAAACCTAAAGTGACCATCTGATTAATCCAGTTTAATGAAGAAGCTAGAATAAATCAAAACACATAGGCACATGGAAAAAGGTCTCACAAATATCATATAACAATACCAATAAATCATCCAGGTTACAAGCCTCACAAAACAGCTTAGACAGTATGTCAATATCTCAAACAGGGCTACCAGCCCAAAGCAGT
Organism: Hygrophila difformis; assembly: GCA_030278955.1. Classification (NCBI taxonomy): domain Eukaryota; kingdom Viridiplantae; phylum Streptophyta; class Magnoliopsida; order Lamiales; family Acanthaceae; genus Hygrophila; species Hygrophila difformis. The sequence goes on along the minus strand of JAOANR010000011.1, from coordinate 33,808,035 downwards.
AAGTCACATAAGGCCACAGGCCGACAGAATGTAAATCCTAGGCTCACAGGCCTTAGCTAGTCAAGTAGGTAGCAAGCAATAGCAATCAACAGAGTACCACATAAATATACATAATAAAATGAACATGAAAATCCTATCTATGTGATCTCTCATCCCCATACCCCAATCATGCTCCAGCGCCTCTAGCAGGATCTATAAAACAGACAAAAGCAAAGGGAGTCAGTACAACGTACTGAGCAAGGCTACGTGTCGGGGAGTAAGGGAAAAAAGAGTAACAACAATAATAATAATGATAATAATAAATAAAAGCATGAACAACATGACTGAATATAAATAAAGTAATTAATCATCACACCGTCCCATACCGGTGCTTCAACCACAATCATACAATTTATGCACGTGATGCATGACCTAACATACACCTATCTATCCTATATGCACATGCAAATGAGTATGCCTAGCCGGCACCTAAAACCCGGGCGGTATGAACCCACGGGTGAGGATATCATCAACTCCAACCCGTTACATGGTAACACACACCATCCCCGCAGGGACAACAGGCATCACAGCCAAATCCAGGCATAACAGCCAATATCCAGGTGTAACAACCAATATCCACCCTGCAGGGCCATCGGGACTCAACAATACCGGTGAAGGCTGCCCGATCAATCACATCATCCACAACCCAATCGGGTCCATAAACAGCAGTACCAATGCAATGACATGCATACATGAGTATACTAAGATGATTCCACACCTAATACTAGGTTCACTTGCTTTCAACGCATTAGATAGTTAATCATAGCCCCCTAGGCTAAGGCACGACTTCACCCTTCGGTTAACAATGAATAATTCATAAATCACAATTTAACAATCATTCCTATAACTCCCTCATTTTCGGCGCATCGGAAAGACAGGGTGTTACTCAATATGTTGCTAGCTCCAGAGTGAACGCTGACCCCACAAACCAACATGAGCTCTTTCCAGTGCGCTTTGGCCTTACTCACGCACACTATATAATATTGAAAGTAGTATATATTAGTATGTTCATATTTTAATTGATAATTTGATGCATGTAATACAAATGCAATATATATTTATATAATATGAACAAATTCCAAAATAGTGTCTCTTCGATTTTTGCTGTTCCTTCTTCCTTGATGATATTCTTCCAAGCCACCCCTCCCCCCATTTAACGGGAAAGTGAGTTCCAACTTCCATCCTCCAATTCTGAGGGAATAACTAAATTGGGCCATCAGAAGGCAACTCTTCTGCTTTTAGGCCACACTTTTTATTATTATCCATTATTGGGCCACGAGAAGCAAACGGGCCAGATTTTAAGCAATTTTGCCGCATTAAAACAAAGAGTGGGCCGCGTGTACATTAAACGCTTATGGACTCATGCGCCATTGAAAAAACTCGAACCCATATAATTTTTCACCGTGTTTTATCTTGTGGATATTTAACTTAGGGTTAAAAGTTCCTCATTCTTAATAGGAGGCGGCCAGAACGAGAAAGCTGTGGAGTGAAAAAAATCGAGTATCAACTAGGTCAGAAGAGCAATGGCGAGCTCAGAATCATCTAACAATGGGGATAACTGGTATGGGTTACCAATCAAAAATTGTTTGTGTGGTTGTCGAGCGCAACTGAGGACATGCTGGAAGGCACCGATGCTGGAAGAAGGTTCTACTGCTGCCGGAAGGTAAGTGATTACGGGCATAACGAGATGGTAGCTTTGATGAAATGTTTGGAATTGATGGCATAAAATTTCGATTTTCAGTTGCTTGAAGAAAGAGTGATTCGATTTTTATCAGATTTGGAAAGATTTGGATTTTGGATCTTTTTTTTCTTTTTTTTTCTTTGTCAATGAGCGATTGCGCCCATGCTAGCTTAGGTGAGAGGTAGTGATTACTGGAATTTGTTTGCTTGTTTAAGCGTATTTCAATTTGGTTGTTCTTGAAGTAGTCTGTAATCTGCATTAATTTTGTCTCCTAATGTTCTTATTGTTTGCTTTGATTGTGGATTGCAGGATAATGGGTGTGACTTTTTTGATTGGGCCGACGAACAAATGTATAGAAGATCCCAAGCGTTGGTCCCCGGACTGTTAAAAAAATGCGATGCATACGAGAAGAGAATTACAACAATAAAAAATGGTAAAGAATTGGTTCAGAATGAGAATTGTATGTTGAAGAAGAAGATGGAGGAATTGGAAAAGGTGAAACTACAAGTTGAGGAAGAAAACACAAAGCTGAAAAAGAAGAACTTCTTGTATGTCCTAGTTTGTACATGCATCTTGGTTGTTGGTGGCTTGACTAAGTCAATGATTGCTGGGTCAAATAGTGGCAAGTTAAAGATGAAGGAACTTCATTAAGTGCATAGAAGTGTGCTAGTACCGTTTAGATCATTGATTTATTTGACTCATATTTTGAGTAATGATTGAAGGAGAAAGTAGTAGTAGTAGTATTTTGAGAAAGTAGTAGTTGCAAGTGATGTATTTGGTTCATATTTTGAGTAATGGTTGAAGGAGAAAGCAGTAGTAGTATTTTGAGAAAGTAGTAGTTGCAAGTGAAAGATGAATCAACTTAATTATGTTGGTGGAGAAGTTGGTGGTCATATCAAGGGCTATAAGAAACATTACAATAATTCAGTCAAACAAAGCACATGAGGTATAAAGAATATAAAGGAATGAAAAAAAATAAGCATAACAACAAAATGAAAAAAAATAAGACACATACCAGATCTGGTATGGCACTTGCTACTATATTACCACTCAGATCATTGGAGCTTGATGGTCCAGCAGCCGCGTTAGAAGTGCCAGCACCATTTTTCGACATTCTCTTCCTAGCCTGTTAGTAATGAGAAATCAGTAGATTTCAGCTTGTTATAATATTCTACTGCAAGTTTTTAAATATATGCATGTTATCACCTTTGCTTGTCTTCGTTCTTCACGAAGCTCTTCTGGAACTTCTGGGCAGGTTGTCACACGGTGACCTGGTTTTCTACAAACACTATAATGAGTTGTTATTTGCCTTCGAGTCATTTTGCTGGGATCTGTTGTATACCTTCTCATTGCCCTTATTTTTTTCTTAGTCTCTTCCACATCTAACCTTCTACATTTTGGTGGTCTGCCAACACCTCTCATATAGTTAGGAGGACAAAGGGTATGTAGGGCGCTGCTTGCCAGAACATGTCAGATGAAAATACCCACAATTGGATATTGGTAAGCTTTCTTGTATGTGGCCACCGAGAAACAATGATCCACATAGTGAGATGGATCATATCGTTGTTTGGTAATTGAAGCCAATCCATGCAGGCAAGGGTAACCATTTAACTGCCACAACCTACAAGAACATTCTCTCCTCACCAGGTCCATGAAATATTGACCATCACCCTCCATCATCCTGATTTGATAAGGCCCGTCACTTGATTTGATTGGTATACAATCTCCAATCTTGCTCATGTTCATTTGTAGAATCTTCTCAATCCTTGGGCATATCAGCTCATTGCACCATTTGATTGATGCCTTGTCCAAGTTCTCAGCATGCCTCTTCATAATATACTCTCGAATCCACTCCAAACTGGTAATAATCGTCTTGTCTCTAGCTTGCTTGATGCAAGAATTAAAAGATTCACAAAGAATGTTTCAGAAGCATATCGCACATTGGTCCTTCAGAAAAGTGTGATTTACTCCACTGTGTAGCAGGCATCTCATTAAGCCATTTCCAGGCTCCTTCTGAATATTCCCTATTTTTTTTTCATTCGGTGCGTGAACTCGGGGACGGTACCAGACCTGGCAGCACTCCATAATAGGTTCTTTAGAGCGTGTCCTCTGTAACCAGCTGTACAAAAATTCTTATGCATATGGCGGACACAGGATCTATGATCAATACCAGGGAATAATTCTGATATTGCTTGAATCAATCCCTTTTGTCTATCCGAAATGAAAGTGAGGAATGGTACACTACCCACCTGCAAGTCTGTCTTTAACATGCTTAAGAACCACTGCCAATTATCTGTATTTTCTATAGGTACGATGGCATATGCAATGGGTATAAGACATTGTTTGGATCAACCCCAACTACCGTGAGCAAGACCCCCTTATGAGGTCCACTCAAATGACACCCATCAACACCTATAAGTGGTCTACATCATTCTCTCCACCCTTTCTTCAGTGCATGAAAGAAAACATAGAATTTGTCAAATTTAACCTCACCATCAACAATTTTTGTGGCAAGGACAACAGTGCTACCTGGATGCCTAGTCGGAAGCTCATCCACATAATCCCACAGTTTAGAAAATTGATACTCTGACGATCCATGAAGTGCTATCAATGCAATTTTCTTTGCGGCTATCGCTTCGTGTCTTATCACATTAATCTTCAGCTCTTTGACTACATCTAGTCTAAATCCCTCCACAGACGTCTTTGGATCATAAATGAATCTCTGTAAAACCTTTCACTCAACCATCTACTATTCATGGAAGGTACATCATGACTTTCTGTGCATGTTTTCGAATCAAACTTGGAAAATAGAAATAGAAGCTGTGAGACTTCCCAGGAGGTCACCCATCCTAGAATTACTCCAAGGCAAGCACGCTTAACTTTGGATTTCTTATAGGACGGCTACCAAGAAAGAAAGGTACCTTATTGATATGTGTAGCTTATTTCACTTTATTTAAGCTATTCTTTGGGGTATTACATTCTCCGTCCCTTAAGATCGCAATGTCCTCGTTGCGTTTGGCCATCCACATCTCGTGAATACCTCAACCATCCACATCCCGTGGATCTTTTACCCTGCTAAGCACCTGAATACCACATCACGCGGTCGGGGTCTGGCTCTGATACCATCTGTAACACCCCCATTTAACTCTACATTAGTTAAATAATTGCAAAAGGTCCCATCACTCTCAATTGACACAAAAGGGACCCCATCCGGACTTGAGTGCAATAAACCCATCACTAAATACTTTAACCAGTCCAATTTAAATAATTCGGGTCATTACATTCCTCCCTCCTTACGATCATTTTGTCCCCGAAATGCATATTCAAGAACATGATAAAAATGAAAAAGCAAGGGAACAAAGTTACCTAGAGCGACGGAGTCAGGTCCAAGTCCGGGTACTTCAGCTTCATATGCTCCTCGGTTTCCCAGGTAGCATCTTCAGCCCCATGCCTAGACCACTGTACCTTAACCATCGGGATGGTTTTGTGCCCCAGAACCCTTTCCTTTGCATCAATCACCCGAACTAGATGCTCATCATACTCGAGACTTGTATCTAACTCAATCTCATCAGGCTGGATAAATGGCTTAAATGGAGTGAAATAAGCTACTCATACCAATAAGGTACCTTTCTTTATTGGTAACCATCCTATAAGAACTCCAAAGTTAAGCGTGCTTGCCTTGGGGTAATTCTAGGATTGGTGACCTCCTGGGAAGTCTCACAGGGTGTGCATGAGTGAGGCCAAAACGCACTGGAAAGAGCTCATGTTGGTTTGTGGGGTCAGCATTCACTCTGGAGCCGGCAACATCTAGAGTAGCACCCTGTCTTTCCGCTGCGCCGAAAATGGGGGTGTTACAGATGGTATCAGAGCCAGACCGTGACCGCGTTGCAATCTTAAGGGGGGAGGAATGTAATACCCCAGAGAATAGCTTAAATGGAGCGAAATAAGCTACCCATATCAAAAAGGTACCTTTCTTTCTTGATAACCATCTTATTCATCAAGAGGCACAAGCATTTGGGCCTCTTACGATCCATAATGGGGCTGTTGATCGCCATTGTTGGATGAGTGCTGCGTCGGTGGTTTATTCGGTTAAATCTGGTTATGCTTGGTTGGTTTCTAGTCGGGGCATTCATTGTGATCGTATCTTGTTTTGGCCATGGAAGGTGCCAGCGCCTGAGAAGGTAAAATTTCTGGCTTGGCTTATTGCTCATAGATCGCTTCCAACAAATGAAGTCCGGTTTAGTTGGGGCATGGACCTCAATGCAACATGCTGCCTGTGCAACCAGTCTGTGGAGACCATCAATCACCTTTTCTTCCTCTGCCCGTGGGCAGCTGCTGCTTGGCTTCAACTTGGGGGTTGTCCCCCTCCTCAGTCACTGTCAGCACAAACGGAGGGAAGCTTGGTGTTCTATAAATGGCATAAGTCCTGGAAAGGGAGTGCACTGGGCTCTTATATGGTGCATTTGGGTAGGGCGTTGTTGAGCTAGCATTAGGGCCGAGCCTTTGAATGTCCAAACTACTATGAGCAAGGCACGCTTCCTTGGAGAAATTTTTGATCGTGTGTGTGGCCATGCCACCAAACATGCTGCTTTGCGCTTGGTAATTTGGAATCCTCATTTTCATCCTGGGCTTATTCTTCATGTTGATGGGTGTTCTCTTGGTAATCCAGGGAGCTGCTGGTTTGGGTGGCTTGATTCGTGATACAGATGGCCGCAGGATAGAAGGCTTCTCTGGTTCAGTTGGCTGTTCGGATAATCTTACTGCTGAATTGCATGGCATTTGGAATGGTTTGAAACGGCTCAATGATTTGGGTGTGGTAGATGCTTGTTGCTATTCGGATAGCCAAGAAGCTTTGCGCCTTATTCTCCAAGGCACTCGGTCGGAGCATCACTTGTTTCCACTCGTTCAGAGTATTATGGACATCCTTACTTCGCATTTCTGGCCTTCGCTGGTTCTATATTTTTCGTGAAGGTAATGCAGTGGCGGATTCCTTGGCGAAGATTGGGGCGAGATTGGTAGATTTTTTCACCACATGGGCATTCCCACATGATGTGGCGCGTCCTCTGTTGGCAGCGGACATGGCTTGCACATGGTTTCCGCGGTTCTAGTTCACGATGGTTTATGCTACTTTTTCTTTTTTCTCTACCCCTTTTTGTAGTGCTTTTTAATTTTTTCCTCTCTTTTAGCCGACGCTTCGTGCGTCCTTGTATAAAAAAAAAAAAAATGTTTGGTGAAATGTCATCAATTCCACAAATAGTTTCAAATTACCTAAGAGCTGTGGAAATAGAAACAGCAAATTAGGTAAATTAGTCTAAGTGTTTAAGAAATTAAAAATATAGATCTTGATTCTTAAACTGAAAAATGGGATTAGATCACTAATGACAAATCAAAAATACGAAATGCTGATAAAAAGATGTTGGATTCAACAATTCTTAAAAACAAAATGAAATTATTAACAATATGTCTTAAAGATTAAACAATTTATAAGTAAAAGTTGGAGAGTAATCGGCTGCCTCTGTTGGATTCGCCACGTCAAAACTGCCATCTGCATCAATGTTTGAATACTCAATGCTAAAACTGCGTCTCAAGAAAATCCTCTGACTAAATTTCCACTCGCCGCCGATCTCAATTCCGAACCAATTTCCCAATGAAATGTGCTCTTTATCGCCAAATCAAGGGTTTGACTCCAATTCCGGCTTTTGAATTGGTTCTAACTCCTATGCATAGATTCCGGGAATGGACGTCGAGAGATCGTCGCTCTGCAACTGCGTGGTGAATTTCTTGCTCGAGGAGAATTACTTGCTTGCGGCATTTGAGCTTCTCCATGAACTCCTTGATGACGGCCGGGACGATCAGGCTATTCGCCTAAAACAATTCTTCTCCGATCCAACTAATTTCCCTCCCGAACAGATCTCCCGCTACAACATTCTCCGAGGTTTGTTTATTTTATTTATTGTGCGATCGATTGATTGTTTGGTAGTTTATCTTCTGTTATTTTTCCTTAATCTGTGCTTGCATTAGATGTGTAAGGTTGATTTTTAGTTATTAGAATTTGGTCTTTGAGATCGCTCGGTGCATTGAGTTCGGATTACTTGATTTTTTCATTTTTATTGCTGAATGTCAAGGAAATTGGGGGAAAGGAACTTGTAATTAGTTAATGTGGTAAAGTTTCCTTTTTAGCTTGCAAAAGAATGTTCACATAACCTGATTTTTAAATCAATTGGAAAAGGAATAAAGAACTGCTAATTATTTAATATCGGAAAGTGTTTCTACTTTTCTGTATTGGGGACATTGCCTGAGGTAGAGCATGGTACGTACATGGTATGCTCTTATAACTGAGAAGAATTCAACTGCAGTGTTGCATAAGCTCTGTTTCATGTTAGAAATTTACAACACAGCTTATAATTGAAATTTCAGGACAATGTAGCGAGTACTATTTCATGCTAGAATTTTAATGCTCAACTTATAATTGATGATTGGGGGGGGGGGGGGGGACAATTTTTGTGCATGAATTTGAAGTCTCATATGTAATTTTGATAGTTCATCTTGCAAAATGCTATTGGGCATTTGAAATTACTTGAAAACATTATAGATTGAAATTGTTAGAATATTAGTTCTGATTGTGTCAAGTGTATATCTCCTAATTAATGTTCTGGTATTGTTAGAATTCTAGTCACATGTTATCTGTACATTCCATCGAACCCCAGACAGGATCCATCATCCATGGCCTTATTTCTCTTCATTTCACCTCGCCCCCCACTGATGAATTGATGATATTGTGTTACATGTTATTAAATCTTAATCCAAAATTGTCACATTTATAAGTGTATTAGTACAAATTAAATAAACATGCGGCACAATATCATTGATTGGGATGTGGGGACATTCTGAAAATAGGGTGATATTTATTTCTAGCATGATATGATTTCAACAAAATTTCTTCTGGTTTCTTCAAATTATGCATTTCTGTAAGTAATAGTATACGTGGTTATGTTTTAGGTTTAGTTATTTTTTCATTACAACTCAGTTAATCTCCAATATCTTTTTAGTCCTGCATTTTACCACTGTTGCATCTATACTGTGTTAGCTTATTTTTACATTGGCGTAGTAAGTATTATGGACAGTACCATGATCACACTTAAACCTTATTAAGGACTCTTTTGGGGGCCTTTTTATTCTATACGCTTTTTTTGAAAGTTTAGCCACGTCATAATGTATTTTAATTTCCTCTTGGACGGTGGTTGGCAAATCTATGTGGATAAATAATGCACCGGCTTGGTTCTTTAACTCACTAGGATTGGTCAGAATATATTGAGTAAAATTCAGTCTAGAATTAAGTGATTTGATTTTCACTAATTACTATTAAATCAAAAAAGTAACTTCAGTTATTTTTTGAAAATTAAAATGAATTTAACCATTTATTTTATTCGTTTTAAATTTACCCGTCAATGTTTGACATTTAGACACTTAGTCATTTAGAATTTACATGAAGATTCACATGCCTTTAAATTTTATCAAATGGACCCTAAATCTCAATCCCAATTGTATTATGTTAAGCTTCGATGTGTTGGCTTTTCAGATTTCACTTCACTTAAAAGTAGAGTGCTCTATTTTTCAATTTAATGAGAAAACATAGCATTTTATTTCTAATTGAAATGTGGACACCTTTAAGTTCGCATTATTTAACTCAGAAATCACAAATGGGATGCTGAAACGTTGATTCATTATTCTGTTACTTTTACTCATTAAAAGAATCATTTAGGGAAGTTTCCACATAGATAAAGAGCATTTCCCTGCTCTGACTCTTCATAGCCTATGGAGAAGTTCGGATTCTACCATTGTTTTGTGGCTCACAGACTTGTCTTGATTCGTAATAGTACACACACCCATTTCCAAGGGAATTGAAGTAATTAAATAGGATCATAATTGAGGGTTAAATCATCCGACTATAAAGTCAAGGTCTTTGTTCATGACATTATTTGAGGCGAAGACGAGATCCTTGTTCTAATGATCCCTCCAGACAAACTTATGTATGATTGAACTGGAAAGCTTCCCTCCTAGAGCATGAAAGGTAGAAGAGTCTGACCGCCTGGGATCAAAATAGAAATTCACATTGATAAATCCTAAGGAGGACAACTAGATACCTGGGTGATTTTATTGTTTTTAAGGTGGTAAGTTTTCGTTAATTTGGATCATAGGTGAAGGGGACTCCTGAGTGTGAAAAATCCCCAATAAAAAAGAATTACCTAGAGTTTCAGAGTTAGAAATGCATTTCAAGAATAGGAAATATTAAATACTAATGTGGAAAAAACATTTAAGATATGTTTAAGGAACTACAATATAGCAACTTTTGATAAATTCTACTGCAGGTTTTAGACTACTAAAAGATAATTGTACAAATAAATTGGATATTTAGTTTTCTCACTACATAAACTTGACTACTTGAACCAACAGCAGTTGGCTTGAGTGGATGGAGGCTTTAGTCGCTTAAGCAAGGTCTCGGGTTCGAGCCTTGTGTATGCAAAAAACGTCTTTGGGAGAGGCGCCCTTAATTGCCCTTGCAGATCCTCGAGGGATTAGTCTTGGGTCCAATGTGGTCTGGGGATACCCGGTTTCACCAAAAACTTGACTACTTGAGTTTATTACATATCAAAGTATAATGCATTCTTTTGATGCTTTACACCTGATGCTGAAAATATTCCTAATCTTTCTGTGATACTTGATGTCGTAATGGCTGCATAAATGATCTTGATTTTGGATAATGAGAGTTGGCATGGATACTATGGATTCCAATTTATGTGCTCTTGGTTTTTTCACGGAACAGTGGCAGATCCTCAGAGTCTCTTTGAAGAAAAGGAAGTTTTGCAAGAAAAATTAGCCGTCAGTGAATATGAGCTTCGATTAGCACAAGAGGACATTGTCAGCCTGAAGGCTGAGTTATTGAAGAAAAATGAGTCCAGCTTTGATCAATCAAGTATCCATTTCTTTGGCTTCTTTCATTTTGTTTTTTCTTTAACTCGTGATTCTTGAGTACTTGTATTATTAATAGTAATATGATATTGTCATGCACACGACAAAATGATGCCTTACCATCCTCATTCAGGGTACCATGTTAGAAGTCTTGTTATGTTTGTACTTTAGTCATCACCACTGTGAAATAGGATTTCAGATTAAAGTAAAACCTATTCTTATTATGTTCTGATTTCAATCATGGCCACAGCAAAATTTAGATTTTAGATTTCATTAACACCATAGGCAGATCCACATGAGGGCCTGGGGTCCCAGGCCCCCCCAAAAAGCTAATTTTCGTAGCCTAAATAGTTCAAGGCCCACCTATCAAAGCTCCCAGTAAAGTTCATTTTCTTTCTTATTGAGCCCAAATCTATCACATGATGCTCTGATATAGTGATATGTATATAGTTTGATGGATTCTAGGGTTGTCACTCTTATTTCAGTAAATTCTCACAAAAAACACACGATTTCAAGTCGATGGACCCCTCATGATCGAAATTGTGGGTCTACCTCTGAATTTAACACATATACCTTTTTTGTATCCACATTAGTTTTATTTATTCATGTTTTCTGTTGAACTGTTGTTTCCCCATGAGCTTATATATTTAATGAAATATGTAGTGCCAAATGCAAATAATTCCACAACCAATGGATCGATTATGCAACCAGTAAAGAAAGGTGTATCTTACTCAGAATTGGGTCCATTGAAGGAGAATGAACGATTGGATATAAATTGCGCAGTGAAGGAATATTTACTATTGGCAGGATACCGTTTAACTGCTATGACATTTTGTGAGGAGGTAGGAATGATGTTCACTTTTCATAGTCTCTTGGTGATCTTCAACTTTCTATAAAACTTATAAAATTGCAGAAGATGTTTGATTACGTTATTTATGTTGCAAATCAACTATGCATTCTTTTAGAGTTTTACTGTTTTGTTATTTCTGACTACCTGATTAGGAAGAAGCAAAATACCAGGCCTTATTTTCTCTGAACTTCACCTTAGTCACTATGACATTTTATTCGATTATTTAGTTCGTCCCCCTTTCTTTTTTATCAATGTTGATCCCTGATATTCAAAAGTAGATACGTAACCATGTTTAGTTTTTTTTTTGCCCCTTAAGGTGATCATTAATATGATTAAGTAGGCCCTGGATTTGTTCTTGTTATTTTTCTAAACCATGATAGGGTTCGAACATGTCAGATCAATCTAGAAACTTCTTTAGCTGTTGGCACCGTGAATAAAAGCAGATATAAAATTGCTCTGTTCAACAGGTCACTGACCAGAACTTGGATGTATGGCAAAACTCATCTGCATGTGTACCAGATGCGCTGAGACATTATTACTATGAATTTCTTTCTTCTACTTCAGATGCTGCTGAGGTACATAAAGTATTCGTTGTTATTCATAAAATGAAATAAAAAAATGAACTGAATGAACATTTTATGATGGAGTAACAGTTGATGTTCTCGTCCCAAAATTGGGTAATGCATTTCTCTATTGTTTATTAATCTGCTGAAGTCTGCTGGCTCTTGATAACATCTCTCTTCGTTATACAAATTTAAAATGAAGACACTCTGATTGGTTGTACATATGTTCATTGGTTTCTTAAGTTGCATTGCATGCACATAAGTGGCAATGACATTTTGATGCTGAAAATACTCAGATGGTCAGATCTGAATAAAATGAAATACTGTTTAAATGTCCAGGTGAATCACTTTCTCTGCGATACACATGAGTAAACATATATTTGTTACATTGGAAAGGGAAATGGTTTCTTGTGAAATAGTGTATATGAATTATAACATCGAATTGGCATTGATAAGAATTTGATAATTGGAAGACACTAACAATGTACGGTTTCACTTATATTTTGCACTTTGGTGACATCAGATTTGCTGTTTTCTGTTTATCAATTTATTGGATTCTTTATTAGAGCTTTTATTAGGTTCTCAAAATTTTATGACATTGTTCCATGTAAATATTTCTGGTGTTGATTCTCTCATTCTGATAGCTTCTGTATGCTATAGGAAAAAATGAAACTGCTTCGTGAAAATGAGTTGTTGCTGAAAGAAAATGATAGTCTTAAAAGTGATGCACACTCCATGCTAAAAACCAAGGAAACGTCAGATGCACAAGTCATGACGTTGACGAAATCTTTGGACGCATTACAAAAGGATATCAAACACAAAGAAAAACTGGTAATTATCTCAAAAGAACTTCTAGTTTCTTTGTCCTTTTCTAACCCCTTTTTTGTTTATGGTGTCTAATATGCGATAATGTGTCAGGTCCAAGATTTGAAGAATACTTTGGAAAGCCAAAGAAAAGAACTAAATGACTGTAGAGCTGAAATAACTTCACTAAAAATGCATTTTGAAGGAGCCCTATCTGGAAAAACTGTTTCTACAACAGATTCAGTAATTATACATCAAAGTAAGGATGTAGAGCAACTTCAGAATCAAGTAGAGCTATTGCAGGATAAACCAGATCCTATTGAGTCAATGGAGAGCGAGGAAGTGCATCAAGAAGCAGTAAATGAAGCTACTGAGCCAAAAATGAATGATAACGCATCATCTACTTTTGATTCATTAATGGACAGTGAAATAATAAGGAAAGAGGATTCTGATGACTCAAACAACAAATATGAGAAAGAGCCTGAACAGTCATTACATTCTTCCACAGCTGAAACTGAAAGTGAATTTGTTGGAAAAGGTGAGCATTCGGACAAGCACAATGAAGAAACTTCCAGTGAAATAGATGAATCAGGCAACCTCGAAACCGAACCAAACACTGCAAAAATGGTAAATTATTGTTCCTTTGTGAATATTGTAAACTAGTCAATGAAAGACATATTGCAACAAGCTAACATTCAGAACCGTCTGTTTTCATCAGGGCCCAGGAACTATTGAGATATTGTCAAATTCACTACCTAAAATTGTACCTTATGTTCTAATCAACCATCGAGAGGTTTGCAGCAATCTATGCCAAAAGCTTTCATTTAATATCTCACGTTTTTCTCTTGGTGCAAGTCTAATTGAACTTTTTTTTTTTTGTCCTGTGTAGGAACTACTTCCTCTGATTATGTGTGCAATTGAGCGCCATCCTGATAGTGTCACTAGAGATTCCTTGACCCATACACTATTTAACTTAATAAAGCGTCCAGATGAGCAACAGAGACGTATTATAATGGATGTAAGTTTCTGAGTGAAGCAACTACAATTAAATTGTGCTACACAGTCATCAAACTTTTATCATTTCAGGCTTGTGTTACGCTTTCCAAGAATGTAGGACCATTGAGAACTGAAACTGAACTGCTGCCTCAGTGTTGGGAACAAGTAAGGAATCTTGAAGTTTCTATCAATTTTCCCAATTTTCTTCAGTTTAAGGAGCCTGGAATAGTATGAAGGTGAACTTTTTGCTTGTAGATTAATCATATGCATGAGGAGCGTCGGCTACTAGTTGCTCAATCATGCGGGGAGCTTGCAGAATTTGTGCGCCCAGAGATACGTGATTCCCTCATCTTGTCAATTGTGCAACAGCTCATTGAGGATGCTGCCCCAGTTGTGAGGGAGGCTGCCGCTCATAATTTGGCTTTGTTGCTAGCACTCTTCCCAAATACAGACAAATATTCCAAGGTCAGCCTCACTAAATATGCTTCGAGGCAATCATGGAGAAGATATCTGACTTGACAATTTCCTACAATGTAAGCTCTGTGATCGAGGGAATGGAGCTCTTCCCTTGGTCATAATATGATGCCTTGCAAGCAAAATAGAAAATCAAAAAGAAAATTAAAAGGGAAAATATATTTTTTCGATTCACTTTTCTTGTTTCTTGATAGGTGGAGGAGATGATGATTCAATTAGTTTGCGACCCCTCTGGTTTAGTTGTAGAAACCACAATAAAAGATTTAGTTCCTGCTCTAATAGATTGGGGAAACAAGTTGGATCATATTTTACAAGTGTCGCTATCACATATCTTGGGTTCTGCTCAGGTATACTTGGAAGCTTCAATCTTCAACTTGAGTACATGGTGCCATTCTATAATTTTCTTACTTGTTATATTGTGTCTTTCAGCGTTGCCCACCTCTTTCAGGGGTTGAAGGTTCCATTGAATCACATCTTCATGTTTTGGGTGAAAGGGAGCGCTGGAACATTGATGTTTTGTTGCGACTGCTTGTTGAACTGCTTCCATATGCTTACCGGAACATTGTTGAGACTTGTCCTTATTCTTCAGTGTCAAAAGAATTATCATTTACAGTATCTTTACTTGAACTTTATGCAGGGTAAACTTGTTAAGTCTCTTTCACCATGAGCTTTCTTTTGTCTCTCTATGTGTGTATGAGATATCTTTTCTGTCTTCCCCCCACCTCTGTGTGTGTGTTTGTGAATTCTTGTTACAAAATTATTGTCTCTTGTACTTATGCATATATCCTCATTGATCAGGGGGCTTAAGGAGTGGCCCACCTTTGAGTGGTTGCACCTTGAGTGCTTCCCCACTTTGATTCAGTTTTCTTCTTTATTGCCCCAGAAGGAAGATGGTTTAAGAAATCGTGTAACAAAGGTATTTCCTTTTCTTTCGTTTTTTGGATTTGTTGGGTTTTATTTGAAATAATTATTATTATATCCATTATCTATAATTTCTTTTCGCGTAACCAACCATTTGGGCAACCAAATACAGTTTTTGCAGGCAGTGGCTGAATATTTTGGGGAGTGTTATTTAACTCACATCATGCTGCCCTTGTTTTTAGTAGCTGTTGGAGATGATGCTGATTTAAAATTTTTCCCATTGGAATCCCAGTTAAAACTTAGAGGCAATGGCTTTATGCCATGGGGACCTATCCTCATTTTCCCTTCTATTATATTTTTGTAATGGTCGCTTTTCATCTTACATGTATCCTGCATTTTATATACAGGTTTGAGACCTCAATCTGAAATGGCTCAGAGACTTGCTACTATGTGCATCTTGCCACTTTTTCTAGCAGGCATACTAGGACACGCAAGCAAGCATGAGTACTTGACAGAGTACTTGAGAAATCTGCTGATTCAAAGTTCTGAACAGGATAGTCAGTCACCGAATCATGAGATTATCAACTCTGTTCGCTTTATTTGGTTTGTATCAGCTATGAGTTTTTCATTTTATCGAGCGATTATTTATTTATTTGTTGATCTGTGGGATTCCTTTGTGCAGTAACTATGAACAACACCATAATATAATATTCAACATCCTGTGGGAAATGGTTATGAGTACTAATGTAAAATTGAAGATCAGTGCAGCCAATCTTCTCAAAGCCATGGTCAGGCCATTTTTTCCATCAAAGAAATCCATTTGTTGTGTTATAGTGCTACCAATTATATGATGTCCTTGTTCTGTAGATGCCATATATTGATGCTAAGGTTGCTTCGGCTCGGGTTTTGCCTGCTCTTGTGACTCTGGGCACTGACCAAAACCTGAATGTGAAATATGCAAGTATTGATGCTTTTGGTGCAGTAGCGCAACATTTCAAGAATGACACGGTATGAGTTTTATCCAGCTATTAGGCAAAGCAATTTTGATCATTTGACTAACCAATTTCCTTTTCAGATCGTAGACAAAATATGCATTCAGATGGATACTTTTATGGAAGATGGATCACATGAAGCTACCCTTGCTGTAATTCGTGCGCTGTTATTAGCTGTGCCACATACAAATGACAAACTGCGAGATTATATCCTTGCAACAGTTCTGCTGAGAAACTGACTTAATTATTCATATCATTGAAATGGTGAAATCAATTTCTGATGTTGGTGCTCAATGCTCAAACCAGATTTTCCCTTAACTTTGTGTACATCTTATATCCAAGATTGTTAAATTCACAGCAACACCATTCCCTTCAAGTGATATAGCACGTCGGAGAGAAAGATCTAATGCTTTCTGTGAAGCAATTCGTGCTCTTGATGCAACAGGTCTGGTTCATTGGTTCCCTCTTATTGCTTTTTAATTTTTTCACCTATGGAACTCGGTTAATAAAATTTACTGAGGAACACAAGTAATTATTAATCAACATGTTTCCAACTTAGCATACTCAATTAAATTGATTGACATATGTGCTTGCTCTGTGTGCACAGCATTCTACTCACTGGTATAATCTGTTAACTCAGTACAACCTTGAAAACTTCATCCCTCACATATTCTCTGACCCAGTACGGTTCCTGGAATTATTTTCATGAACTTCTGAACTCAGCGTGATTTTTATCATGTGTCACACTTATTTATCTGCTCTCCATTTTGCGTTTTATTCAGTGCCCGTGAACACATTCATTCAAGTCTCATTGTCTCGAGATATTTATGCTACATGATACCAGACATAAACTATTCGCATTTTCACTTATTTATTCGTATGGTTCTTTCTGTGGAAACACAACTTTTCTGTTTCTTCAGATCTACCAGCTTCCAGCGTTCGTGATTTGCTACTCCCTGCTATTCAAAATATAATGAAAGACAATGATGCCCTCGATCCAGCTCACAAGGAAGCTCTAGAAATTATACTAAAGGAAAGATCCGGTGGGACATTTGACGCTATCAGTAAAGTGATGGGTGCTCATCTTGGGCTCGCATCCTCTGTGACTAGCTTTTTTGGTGAAAGTGGATTGCTAGGAAAAAAGGAAAGTGGTGATCAAGTGAGTTCATCACAAGAGGCTGTTGAGGCGAACAATGTTGTTCCACAACCACCGGTTGAGGACACGAGATTTAGACGTATTATGAGAGGGGGTTTTACGGATATGCTCCGGGGGAGAACGGAGCAGTGAAGAAATTCAACCCACCGTAGTTTGTTGTGAAGTATTATGCATTATTAGGAATTTGTCTCTCCAAAAGAAAGTGAAATTGGGTTGTATTGAAAACCCCTATATGATATTCTTTTTCTTCTTTTTTTTTTTTCACTTCACATTTTTTTCCTTGGATGTTCATGTTCTTATAATTAAATATTTACATTTTTTTTTGTAACAGTTCCATTTTGTGTAGGTCCTGATACTGTATTTTAGCATTGCATAAAATCGAGATTTAGAATTTTACACATATATAGAACAAGTGAAATAAATTTTTATTATTTTATTTATTTTTTATAATTATTATTTTTTTATCATTAAGAAGTTTTTTTATGCAATCGGTTTAATTAACCTTACCATTTCCAGATAAAACAATCTTAATATTCAAAATATTCATCATGCATAAACTCACTACAGGCATATTAAATAACCATTTGGAACTACCAGAAAAACTCAAATCATTCCATAAATTCAAAGAATTAATTAAACAGTTTCATATTATTTGAATTATCATAATTCATCTACCAAGTATGTTAATTGTCGCCAAAACCATCCTACCCCTTTATAATCCCGGTTCAAACCGATGCGTCACCCGGATATTGGTGGGTGCTAAAATGGTTTTATCATAATTCAAGCTGACACGTCAACTAATTGAGTGACACGTCAGCTTTAACCGGGAGATGCGTCACCCGGATATTGGTGGGTGCTAAAATGGTTTTATCATAATTCAAGCTGACACGTCAACTAATTGAGTGACACGTCAGCTTTAACCGGGATGAATAGTTTGGGCGACAATTAACATAAATAGTTGATTGATTATGATAATTCAATTAATATGAAACCGTTTAAAATATCGTTCAAACTAATGGGATGATTTTTTTTTTTTTTTTTTGGTTGGGAAAAACATAAATGGAACATAAATAATCACTTCCATATACGTACACTCTTTTGGTCTCTAAATAAATTTTGTGGGATTGTAGACGTATAGAGGGTTTGAGAATTTGTGGTAGCATGGCCTTTATCAATAGGCCACTAGTAATCAAAGATGGTCTCAACCTTTACTTATATTGTATTATACTAGAATCAAATAGGTGGTACGGTGCCGTTGGAAGGTTCCATCACAGTACAACCCGTATGTATGCCCTTTTTCGCCCCAAGAGGATTGGGAACATTATTGGTGATCATTTTTAGAGGACCAATTAATCTTGTTAGCGCTATTTATTCATTTTAATCCTTTTAGATTTGTTATAATCTATATATATATATATATACTAGAATTCGCGGAGCGCGCGCGACGCCGCGCGAGGCGAAGGCGAATTTAAAGCGGGATTTGGAATGTGATATATTATTGCATATACATAGTATGGAGTTTGGTATAAGAAGAGAGATTGTGTTAGAAAAATAGAATTATTGTAAGCAAGATGATAATGAATGAAGTATTGGTAAGGATGGGAATGATGATAATGCAATTCCATTTGAGAAGCATTTGTTTAGTCGCGATATAAAAAAGAAATAGGTATCCTCCATGATCTGTTAACAATTCCATTAATTAATCAGCTACGTACCAAATTATATGGAATAGCAATGCATACGCAAAAGTATATTGGCATTACAGCGGCAATAGTATATTGTTAGTTGTAGCAACGCAAACACAATTTGGAGCCGCATACACATAAATCTCTAAATTGATAAATCACTATTAGAATTACATACCTTTGCTCATCGGGTAGAGAGATGCCTGAAAAATCAAGAATTCAACATCGAGATTTATCAAGAAATAGAGAATGTATTGAGCATGAAACTGAAATTGAATGATGTTTTGTATACCTCAAATTAAAATTAATCACCTGAGCTCATCAAGCATTCGAATACAGAGTTGTGGCTGAGAAAGCAGCCTCGCTCTGCAACTCCACTCTCACATTTAGAATGTCTATTGAGTCCACCATTCATGGGTTCCCCACCACACCTTTATTTCTCTGCATTCACTACGGAGTCAAATATATTTATATTATATCATAAAGGTAAATCACACATAAACCTTATAAAGAAACGAACTCAAGCTTCAGGATAGGATTATTAAATCAATAATAGAGCAGAATTTATGACAAGCAAAGCAGAAATAAGATTAAGACGAAAAAAAGTTTAAAAGCAATGCGTAGACATACATGAAATAAACAAACAAAAAAGATGGAATAATGCCCTGTAGGAAAACATGATTTGATTGCAAGCCAACATGAAATTTGTTCATTTTTATTAAGAAGTTTGTAACAGAGGGCCAAAGCCTGGAAAAGAAACGGTCCACATGAAATGAAATATTAGCTGGGCAAAGCTTTAATAGTAACAGATTGATTTAACAGTAGCTGGACAAATTTCATAATAAATTTGTACGACAGATTCCATAATAAATCAATTAGTCACACGCGACTCCCATATTCCATCAAACCTTCACAAGATAAGCACAAATCCCTGCTACAAATAATTCCGAACACCACAAAAATTGGATTCCCATCCATTCCCACTGATTGGTCCATATTTTTTCTCCTTTTAGATTCCAAATAATAAAGCCAATTAATGAGTAGGGAAGTCCTGAATTCACTAACAGATTCACTCCAAAAAAAAAAAAATTATTCCAGGTTTCTGTCACAAAGGTGTTCATGTCAAATGCTAGAGTAGTCAAGGCAGCTCACAAAACATAAGAATTTCACAAACCAATAATTCTAAGCTACATGTCCAGAAGAATTAAAATTGCCAGGTTCGCAGTTATGAACTCGACCAGTAGACTCACATATTCTACCATCCAACAACCAAGTAAGCAGATAATGGGTTGATTGAGTTTTTTCCTTTTTTTTTTTTCAGCAAACACATAGACATGGAACACACAGATATGGACAAGGCAATCAAGAAATGCATAGAAACCAATCTATCCAGTAACATCACAGTAATTTCAAATGTGCTCAGTGCTCTTCATACAAAGAATATATGTAATAAATAATGAAATAAATGAAAAGATAATAAATGAAAAGATAATAAATGATGCCCCTGAACCAATGCTATATGTGCTACAACTCATGTCATTAATAAATTAGGATGGTTAGTAAAAAACCAACGACAATTAGAAATTTGTTTATACAACTTAAAATTATGATGAGAGAATTATACAAACCTGTGAATCGAGCAATTTGATTCCCCAATTTTCAGATCCATGTTTCCATCCTCTATTGTGCTGTTTGCACTGCCAGAGTCACACGGGCAATTCTCACTTGGTAGGGCATCAGTTTTTGATTTCTTATGATTGCCACTGGCAATTGCTGTACATCTTGAAACAATTCTGGTTGTCTCCAAAGAATACTTCCTTGAATCAAGAGAAATAGATGAACCAACCTAAATTAGAAACCACAATCCGACCAGCACGAGAAATCTAACAAGAGAAATAGATGAACCAACCTATTAATGCAATATCCAAATTACATAGACAATTTGTAATTCTCATAGATGATAATATTAATAACGAAGCATTGTTATTATTTATTTATTCAATTCCTAAACTCATTGAATACTACAATGTTTGAACACGCAGAACCATGGAACTAAATCAGAAATTCAAAAGCACAACGAAACATTTTATGTGAGATACTAAGTATTTAAATTATTAACGCAACCTGCAGAAAAGGGAAAATACATCCTCATGCGCAGCAAGAAAGTAAGAATAATAATAAACCTGAAGCAAAATCTCCACAACACATTACAGAAAATGAAAATCAAAACTACAGGCCAGCATTTTCAAAATGCAAAACAAGGATTCGGTAAGATGCTCAGTGCAAAAGGGTGCTGAAATAGAGAAACAAAGCAATTGCGGAAATTACCCCAAAATGGAAACCCTGGAGGCAGAGGACGATGCGATTGACTCTGGATGCCGACGGCTGGATTTGAGGGGACGAATGAGACGACGAAAGGGGATTAGGGTTCCGGCTTCTGAATTCTTGCAAGAAAAACCAGGCGAAGGGTACGGAGGATCTATTTGTATTTCATAATCTGACATCTGACATCTGACATCTTATACTGGGATCTTGGCCTTGATCCACCCTGCCAATAGGTCACACTTTGAGAAATATAATAATGAATCTCCAAAAAAAATAAACCAACACTTTGAGAAATATAATAATGAATCTCCAAAACAAAAATAAACCAATTGACCACTGACATGTTTTTGAAAATTTATATAGCATAAAAACCCAAGATGATAGCAGTAACAGTCAGACACCTTCAAGAAATGCATAAAATAAAACAACACAATTTGAAGGCTATTAAAAAGTAATATCATTAGAGTGAATAACCTTTCTCACAGTTTCCCTCCGTTGCAAAAGAGCTCCAATAAAGGTACAGGAGTGTGGCCTGCCACCATTGTTAAATAATCCAACAGTTGATCGTACGATGAATTTGATGTTCGGAGATATGGAAATTAGGGCAATGGCAAGACATCATTCGCGGAAGTATTAATCTGTCTGAAAATCTCGTAAAGAACTAACGAAAATTACTGCCTCTTCCTCGCGTGCTACGCCGCGCGGATTTGAGCCTGAAACAGTTATTTAAATAAATTGTTAGTGGAAAACAATAAGTGCAGGTCTTAATAAGTTGAACAATATGTTCCTTCACAATCATAAAGTATTATTAATTTATGCTCCATTGAGAGGAAGATTCCAAGAACTGAAAACAAATTCACCAGGTGCCAAGAGGATAACCTGGTTCTTTTATTAGGGAAGAAAGTCTACAAAATTAGAACATCCAATGGCAAACCCACCCAAAAATACATAATATACTTGCATGGTACCATAGCAAATGTTTTCAAAACCAGAAAATGCAAAGGCAAGCCTGTTTTTAGGCAGAGGGAACAAATATCACTTCTTAAGCATTAAATCCTCATTAGAATAATGAACATCCTGCCAATTTTGTATGAAGGATGATACTGCTGCGAGGCAGACATACCCAAAGAATAGAACTATAAATATAAAATACATCAAGAAAACTCTCAGGAAGACGTACCAATACAATTAAAGCCCTTGGTCAACAAGATAACCACCAATCTTCCCCACAACCATGTCGCATTAGACTGGAGTCATTGGGTCGTCAATAATAATCAAGGCCATATTGGTCTTTTTCACTGTGGCACCACCAGACCCCTAAGGACCAAACACTATATCACTTTAAGCAATATAAAAAAATGTAAGCAACTGATACGAACAGGGTGTCAAAAGCAATGCTGTCGAAATTTATTTAGATCATGTAGGGTGTGCTACTTTCCGAAAAGTGCTTCTTCATAATTGAGATCAAACTAACAGAAGTAACTCCACCATGAAGCAAATATTAATGCTATATTGCTATGTCCAGCTTTAAGATCCAATACATAAATCACCGCATGAAATGTAGCAATACCTTTTTCCCTTGAATAAATAACAGCTCCAGGCTTGCGTTGAATCACCATGTATTTAGTTCCCCTAAGAAACAATCCAGCGTGAGCTGCACCAGCAATAATTCCAAACACACAACCAACTTTGAATTAGTATATTAATCTATTGCAATCAACACTCAACTCAACTTCTAGTTACTTTTTTTACAGAAACTATATATGGCACATCCTTATTGGCCAAGGATTGCCGCTTAGTAAACCTAGAATAAATACAAATTTAGAGGGCATAAAAAGATTTAAAAAAAGGAAAATCTGATACTCTTTAACATATCAAAAGGCAAAAAGGGAACATATGATTAACAGAATGCTCTCAACCGAAGATGAAAAGAAATACATTACCAGAAAACACAATATGCTCAAAGCCTTCAAAAACTCATAACTCTATTCAATTATATACTCCTACAGTGCCAAATTCCAATAAATGGTACGCATTATTCAAGCAAAGACTATATTTAGTAAAACTGTAAAAGCTTTCTCATCCAAGTATTATCAATACGAAACCAGATTGTATAAAAATCAAAATGATAAACTAACTTACGTGGCTTTCTAATCAGCTCAAGCTCAATCATAGGAAAAGCAAACTAAAGCAAGTATCAACTCATCAGATGCGCAAATTAAAGCAACCAAAATGAACAGAAAAACGACCACCCAAGCGTGTCAATCCAACAGCTGCACCACACCATCCCCTACAAACAACTTTGAAACAATCGCAACACAAATTATCAGATCCAAGCCTATACGACAAAAGAGAGGCAGTAAAGTACCTTGTTCGCATTTAATTGGCTTTCCAAAACTCGGGGGGATAGAGTTCTAGCCAAGGAAGTTGACCTTGACCAATCAAATAGTGAAGCTTGATCTCTGAGAATCCGTCTCGAATGCTCCTGGAATATGTTTTTTAACAACTATATTATTATTCGGACTGGTATGAGTGGAAACAATCCAAAGCAGAGAGCAATGAGCAAAATCAACAATGGCGAATCTATGGAAATTGGGAAACAAAAAATCACAAACACTAAATTTCTAAATTTAAAAAACACAACAGCTTTCAATCAACCCCAATCCCAAAAATCCAACCTGCAACTTCAACACCGCATAAATCACAAAATAAGTGATAATCCAGTGGCATAAGGCTGATGAGACGGAGGAGAATTTGGGCGAAAATAAGGCGATGATGGCAAGAGTGGTAATCCTGTGGTTATACAAAAACTACTTTTCTCACCTTCTCGGTGTTTCTCACAGATTGACTCATCATAAGACTACTCTCTTTGAGTTGCCTTGCCAAATCAACCATCTCATCTGTCAAATCTTCTTGCAGCTTTCTGTGGAAACACACAGACATGGCGTGCGAAGAGGCTCCAAAAAGGGCAGCCCAGGCATGGTACCTTGTTCGGCCATACATTTGTGCATAGTGTGTACTGTGTAGTGCGTGAGAGTTGAATGAAATTCTTCATACCTGAATGATAATCGAGAAACTGCAGCAGGACATGGATGAGCTAATAAAATGTCATTTAATGCATAAGTCGGGATCATCTTTGAGTTTATATCAACCATAATCCTTGATAATTCAGATGGCACTGCGCGATTCTCTAGGATGCCATCTAGTATCTAACATGAGATATCATAAGAGCAACAAGATATGAGAATGCGGAATTATTTGTAGCATCTGGTTACAGAAAAACAGAGCATGAAGGGTATTATGGCATGGAAATGTACTTAAGAGATCATTGGAAATTTCACAATCAGTGTTGGATCATAATATATGGTTGTAAATACAAGATACTGTAAAAACTGATACCTCAGAACTTTGGATGTTCAAGTCCATCGGCACCAAAAGATCCAAAAATTTCCTCCCATGACATGATTTTCTAGATTAGTTATTTTAAGACCATTTACTTCTCCGGAAAAGATCTCAAGCAATCATGGGATAAACAAAGGAAATATTACAAACCTAATTTACAAATTTTTCCAAACTCACACTAAGATACTGAAAATTTGGCAGAAGCCCAAACCTCACCTGTTCAAAGCTATTGACAGTGCCGGCACAAAGATAGCCAGTGCTCCTGGTAGCATCATATTGTTCAATACAGTCTTCTACCTAAGCAAAACAACCATTACTTTGTCACACCAACAATGAAGAACATTTATGCCTACATATTTATTTAATTCAGTCAAATGAATAAACCCTGCCTCTTCTGGTATGGTGGAATCAGAATTCACACCCAGTAACGGAACTGAATTATCCATGAAATGGCTGGCATGCAAAAGTGTTCCATCACCGCCAATTGCTTTTTACTTTGGATGCCTCCATGATCTCATTTCTAAATTGGAAGGCAATGCAGAACCTACAATGATTACCTTGGTTCCAGGCGCCGATTCCTGGAATAACCCTAAGCGGCAGGACGCTAAATGGGGTGTGCTCTTCAATGACGGTGAAAAAAAATACATTAACCCAAAATACACCGAAACAAAATATAGAACAGGAATCATAACACAGGATGTTCACAGCGCAACAAAAGAAAAATAAAAAATTTGGAATCAAAAGCGGAACATGGGAAACAGTCAACACCAGAAAATTCGACAGGAAGCTGTCTCAAATCCATGGAAGGAGAGCAATCGAAACACGGCAATGGAAATGGGAATCAATGCAAAATGGAATTAGGGCAATCGTATCGAAACGAAAGAGCACGAGCTACCTGAGGCCCGCAGCGGGGCTGGCAGGGGTTGGGGGGGGGGGCTGCACGGGGCGAGCTTCGCCGGAGCCAAATTGTGGCCGGCGAAGGCGGAGCAGGACGGCGGCGAGGGCGGAACAGGCCGGCGGCGAGACCGGAACAGGCACAGCGCTCCAAGGCCTAGGGCAGGGCCGGGCCGGGCGAGGCGGAGGCTGATCGGACCAGGCAACTTGAGGCGACAAATACCTGGACTGTAAATAAAACCAGAATACCGCAACAAAAGTCTTTGTATTCAGAAAACAACACATCCACTTAAGCATACGTACACAAAACCAAACTATTGAAAAATAATTTCTAAAAATCAAACAACTGAAAAATTTCTCAGGCGCAACAAAAAAACAACTGAAAAGCGTGAAGTCCATAGGAAGAAATATAAACTGTAGCTATCGAATACCAAAATAGGGAAAATACGAAAGCAGTAGAAATTTCAATTTGTGGGAGATAAGTGGGCAATGACAAATAAAAACTCTACCCATCGAAGAACGGAAATGGTAAAATATGAAAAAATACCTGATGGCGAGGTGCGACGGACGCCGGCTGTTTGTAGGGCAACGGCGACGCACACTGCCGCACGAGACCCGGGGCACACTGGGCTTTGCAAGTCCGCAATTGGAGGGTGAAAGCGCAGGAGGTTGCAGGGCGGGGCGGCGTTGTGCGTGCGGGCGGCGAAGCGAGCGGAAACCAGCGGCGGCGCAGGGCGTTTCTTGGTCGGAGAAGGTGCACAGAAATTTGGGATTCTCAAATGAAAGAGTAAATGTGAACGAACAGAAATACATTTAAGAAGGCAAGGCGGTGGCAGTAATGGTAATTTAAGTGAATGCAAATAGTACTATTCCTTGAATAGTACTATTCATTACCAACCCACATATATATATTAGATATATATATATATATACTCATTTAAATATTAAAGAGGCCGGCGGGCGGCCTAGCTAATCCAACGACGGCCCATGCACACACTCCCTTCCCTAATTGTGGATCACAATCCCATCCTCATTCATAAAGAACGCGATGACGACCGTACCATCAAGGAAGGAAGGAAGGAAGGAAGGAAGGAACCCTTCAGCCCCGATCGATGGATTGAGCCCTCGTTGAACCCTATATACGTTCATCTTGGAACCTGTCAGTCAGATTTTGCTTTTTTTGGCCATGCATGACTAGCTAGCTGGGGTACGGTGTTTCATTCGGATTTCTTTATCATTTGCTCATCAATTGGAGAATGAGGTAACTTCGTGCCAACCACCTTCCTTGTCCATGAAAATGATGCTGGCTACTACTACTACTACTACTACTACTACTACTACTGCTACTGCTACTGCTACTGCTACTGCTACTGCTACTGCTACTGCTACTGCTACTGCTGCTACTACTACTATGCCAGGATCATCTAGATCGATCGGCCCCAAGGAGGATAACATATCAAACGACATAAACAAACCACGCGGAGTAGAGGCTGAGGCGTATAGGCTGGACGGTTATTAAAGGCTTGGATCATGGAGCAGTTCTTCTACAGCGGTTATATCACCTCCTATAAATACCAATCAAGGCTGCAGAGGAAGAGGACAATCAACACCACACAACAAATCTGCTCTTTTATTTTATCCTAATTTTAGCGTAGTTTGTAGCATGTAGTTCATAGTTGGTAGATAAGTTTAGTTCTTGTAATCAACAGTGGGCAAGGGACTCGTTTCCTGTTCATTGTTCTTAAACTTTTTTGAAGGCGCAATCCAACGAAAGAGTTTTATTCAAATTCTGTCGTCTTAGCCTGCAAGAGGCTTACTATTTGTTGTTATCCAAATTCTTGCGATAACAAATTGGCGACCACAGTGGGAGACGATTGATCCGTTTACCATAGATCAATTATCTGATTTGAAAAGTTTTGATAGCTTGGTGTTAAGATCAAGAGTTATATCCCGGATAAATATGTCCACACCAAGAGCATCCACTGGTACTACTACTGGCGGAATTCCACCACCACCCGTGCCGCCCACAACAAGGCAAAATGCTGGTGTGAATCCATCAATGGACTTATTACCTGTGAACCTAATAACCCAACTTGGGGAAATGTTGGATACCCGTCTAGATAGCCGCTTCCAGGCTATGAAGAATGAGTTATCCGCAGAGGCATCCTTGAATTAGGGTTTTTACGCCCCTGGGCCGTATGCAGCTGGCATGGACGTTTTCCCTAATTGGGCAACTAATGCCCCTGTGGGACAAGTTCCGCCAGTACCACCCCCACCTGGCCTTACATCATCCTTTGGTGGAGGGGATATGCATTCCCAAAA
The DNA here is from genome assembly GCA_030278955.1 of Hygrophila difformis. Taxonomy (NCBI): domain Eukaryota; kingdom Viridiplantae; phylum Streptophyta; class Magnoliopsida; order Lamiales; family Acanthaceae; genus Hygrophila; species Hygrophila difformis. The sequence goes on along the minus strand of JAOANR010000011.1, from coordinate 33,780,021 downwards.
CTTTGATAGGCCTGAATCCAACAATAATAGGCCTCGGAGGCCTGTCACCACATACCCGAACAACATCCCATTAGGTGGGCAGCCTGCCTTTGACCCCAGGGATGCAGATCACTATCCAATGGATACATCTCCAATCAGGCCGATGGGTGATTTAGGGACAGAGCCTTGGAGACCAACGATGGTTAATCCTACTGTTCCCAACGTCCAATTCACCCCACCGGTGATGCATGTTCATCCTCCAGACGTGCAAAACCAAGGACAACCACTTGATGGCGTCAATCCTAACCCCAATCGACCAGCTCCTCAGCAAGGCCCCGTGGTTGATCCAGATGTCCTGGTAGATATGCTAAGAACCCAATTTGGCCTGAATGTAAGGCCAACTGGTCGGATGGCCTACCAAAAGCCATACCCTGAGGCCATTACTCGCGATCATCCTCTTCCTAGGGTTTTCAGAGTGCCCGATTTCTCTACTTTCTCTGGAGAGAATGATTCATCTACCATCGAGCATATAGGGCGCTTTACAGCCCAACTGGGAGAAAATGCAAGAAACCCCTACTACAAAATGCAGTTATTCTCCTTATCTCTAACCAAGACTGCTTTTTCGTGGTTCGCCAACTTACCTCCTGGTCATTTCAGAATGTGGGAAGATATGGAGGAGGCGTTCCATACCCGTTTCTTTAACCCAGTACCAACAGTGTCAGTTACTGACATAGTGGATGCCAAACAATTGCCCAAAGAAACCGTCATAGCTTTCATAGAAAGGGTGAGACGGTTAAAGTCACGTTGCTCAACCGAATTAGATGATTCTGAAATGACCAAGATCGTGGTCAGGAATATGGCACCCACTTATAGAAAGCAGTTAACTGACCACGATATCCCATATCTTTCATCACTAGCCTCAAAGGCAGTTCGCCTGGAAACATTATTTAAGGACGAGGAGTCTGCCAATCACCCTAGAAAATACAATCGACCCATTTCGAATATTGAAGTACTTAAATATTCAGATATGGAAATCGACGGCGAAATGTCTGGTGTGGAGATTGCCGGCGTAGAGGTCGCTGAGCAAGCGGTGGCAGAACTAGTGAAAGGGAAGCATTTCCCTTGCCCTAAACTACAACCCAATGCCGCCAAGGCTATCTCAGAGGCAAAACCACCCCAGAAAAATGGCACCAGTGAGGAGCCAATGTTTGATGTGAGCAAGGCCGATGAGATTTTTTATGTCCTCCTCAAAGAAGGACAACTGCGGCTCCCTAGAGGCCAGCGTTTGGCCATTGCGGAAGAAATCAAGGGAAGAAGTTATTGCAAAATGCATAACTCCTTCACACATACTACGACCCAATGCCATCACTTTAAGCTGGAAATCAACAAGGCCTTACGCACTGGCCGCTTGAAGTTTTTCCAGATGGGAGTAGACGAAGAGCCGTTTCCAACGGTCACAATGGCTACTATGCAGGCAGGCCCTTCAAGGCAGACGGGGTCGATGGAAAGGGAGCCACAAAAAAGGAGTGCAGATCGCTCACCTGAAAGAGATTCAAAGGGAAAAGGTATAGATTACCGTGACAAGAGGAAACAACCCTCAACCTACGCTAGGAATCCATTACCACCCACGGCCTATCATCAAAGGGCTCATCAAGAGGAGGATAGGAAGCAGGGCTCTAGCCCACCACCTCGGTCGACAAGGTATCCAGATCGTGGACAACCTTTAGCAAGGAGTAGGGGTGGTTACCGTGATGGATGGAATAGGGGGTATCAAGGCTGACCATCGGCTTCCCCAGTTCTTCACCAACATACTGGTCAAGTAGCCCAGGCTTGGACATATCCAGATGGAACCTATGAGGTTCAAATAAGAAATGGAGCCATGATTTGGCGGAGGCCTACTCGATGCCTACCAATGGCTCAAGTCAACCCAAATGCAGTGGGTACGGAATGCTCCACCGCCGCCTGTGGATATGGATCCCCATTTCCCAGGGTTGACCCGAACACAGATACGTAAGGCCAAAAGGCAATATGCTTTTGCCCAACGAGAAAAATCAAAGAGAAGTGAACCCATCCTACCCACAAAAACTCCATTGTCAATGTGGGATCTAGGAGGCCATTGTCGAAAGGAAAGTAATGAAATGGAGACAGGTGCCAACAGTGATGGGCCATCACGCCCTGCTGAGGGCACCAAGGTAGTTACCTCTGGGCAGACTGAGACATCCCAAAACTCCCTTCCTAATGTGACAGTTGATGAACTTAAAGAGGGAGAGTGGGTGGATGAAGGTCTTAAGTGTGCCTATTGCCAAAGGGTCAACAAGGTCGCTTATGAGTTTGACAATGATCTTGCCCCAACTCAGTTCGGAGATTTCACCACAGAAGAGCTTGAGGCACTCATGGTCGATGAAGACAAAAATGGCAGCTCGAAGATGCCAATTGATGAGCAAGAGTCACCAAAGAAGATGAAGAATGTGGAGGCCGACCAGTCGATTGAGTCATCTGTGAATGATGAGGTGCCCGAAGGGACAACGGATAACGTTGCTATGTCTATTAACATGACACATGTGCTAGTGCAGGGAGAGGCATCTGGATCCAAGCATCAGGTGGCCAGTGTCTAGTCGATTGAAGAACCAGCATGGGCATATGTACATGCAGCTTATGAGGAGGAGGTGCCCGATGCAAATCATGGAGTTATCCCACCAGTGGTGTTTGAGCCCCTATCTGTAGATGTCCCGCGTTATCTCAAACCATTGTACGTCCAAGCTCACATCAACGGGAAAAGGTTCAACCGAGTTTTCATCGACAATGTAGCAGTATACAATGTGATCCCACTTACCACTCTCAAGAAGATAGGAAAAACAGTTGATGACCTTGCTGAGGCAGATCTGGAGTTGGCGGGTTTCACTGGTCATGCCACTAAACCTTTGGGTATGTTGACTGTTCAAATTGGAGTAGGCCCTAAAGTGGTGTCCACTATCTTGTTCGTAGTGGATGCAGCTACTACCTACTCTGCTCTTCTCGGACGAGATTGGATCCATTCAGCCAAGTGTGTCCCTTCGACTCTGCATCAAAAGCTAGCTTTTTGGGATGGTGATAAGGTGATCTATGTGGAGGCCCATCAAAACCCATTCCAGGGGTTTGTCGGGGCCAGTGCTAGTGACACTATATTTTATGAAACTTCAGTGCCACCACTTAGTATGAGCGGGATAGTTGGTGCATACCCCATGCCTAATTGCAGGCTCACTAAGAGGGGTTACATTTTTTATTAGACGTTTCAATTTTAAAACTTGGCTCAGATAGCCAGAAATATTAATTTCTGATGAAATATGTAATAAATGTCAAGTTCTAGTAATGAAAGTTGTTCTTTAAATTCTTTGTCTATGGTTCATTCTGATGTAGGCCAAGCAGAAAATGAAGTAAAAAAACCTCCTTATAAATGGCCTGAATTATTAGAAAAACATGAGCCAACTGTTTATGCTCAAGATCCACTGGTCGAGTTTAATATTGGTGATTCTAAGACATATAGACCAATAATGGTCAGTGGACTATTGCCAACCGACCAACAGAATGAGTTAGCCAAACTAGTGGCAAAGCATCAGGATTGCCTTGCTTCGGAATATTCTGATATGCCAGGGTTAGACAGAAAACTGATTGAGCATCGAATGCCAATTAAGCCTAACTATAGGCCTGTGAAGCAGGCTCCAAGGCGTTTTAACCCAGAATTATTCCAAAAATTGCGGAAGAGATTAAAAAATTATTGGACGCCAAATTCATCAGGCCATGCCGATACGCGGAGTGGTTGTCCAATATTGTACCGGTTACCAAAAAGAATGGTAAAATGCGGATATGTATAGATTTAAGAGATCTTAACCTTGACACACCAAAGGATGAGTATACTATGCCTATAGTTGATATGTTAATCGATGCAGTTGCAGGGCACAAAATACTCTCACTAATGGATGGTTACGCATGATATAATCAAATCAACTTGGCTGAGGAGGATATCCCTAAGACTGCTTTTAGGTGTCCAGGAGCCATTGGTATTTACGAATGGGTGGTCATGCCTTTTGGCCTGAAAATGTAGGCGCTACTTATCAACGGGCAATGAACACCATATTTCATGACCTAATTGGCAAAAATTTGGATGTTTACATCGATGATGTAATTGTGAAGTCCCCAAATTTTTGCCAACACTTACAAGACCTCGAACAAGCTTTCATTAGGATGAGGAAATACAACCTAAAAATGAATCCAGCGAAATGCGCCTTTGGGGTGTCGGCCGGGAATTTTTTAGGGTTCATCATCCATCAACGAGGGATAGAGGTCGATGCCAACAAAGCCAAGGCTATCATCAATATTACGCCCCCAAGGTCGGTCAAAGAGGTGCAAAGCCTACTGGGTAAGATTAACTATCTTAGAAGGTTTATTGCCAATGCTGCTGGCAAAATGAAGCCTCTGACTAAATTACTTAAAGGGAAGATAGGGCCTGACATAGAATGGGGGCCTGAGCAAGATGAAGCTTTAGAAGTAATCAAACATTCCTTGACCAACCCCCCAGTGCTAGTGCCACCCAGGCCAGACAAAAGGTTAAAACTATATCTGGCTTCTTCCGATGTAGCAATCGGTTGTCTGTTGGCTCAAGACTGGGATGACGGGAAAGAGAGGGCCGTTTATTGTCTAAGCAAAACTCTAGCTGGCCCGGAGCTCAATTATCACTTTGCAGAAAAATTATGTTTTTCTTTGGTGTATGCATGCACCAAACTGGAACATTACATCCTGCCTAGAGACACTGATGCAGTGTCCAAATATAACGTGGTGAAATTCCTGCTCAAACGACCCAGGATAAAGGGTCGATTGTTAGACTGGGCTGTCAAGTTGATTCCATTCTCATTAAACTTCATTCCGATTACAGCAGTCAAAGGTCAGGTAGTAGCTGAGTTCTTGGCTGACCATGCAGTGAATATGGATGATGAATGGGATTATGTGATTGAGAGTGTAGAGACTGTGCCATGGGTCTTACACTTTGATGGATCATCTACTAGCTCTGGGGCTGGAGCAGGGGTCAACATAGAGGGCCCGGGGGCCAAAAGATTAGGTTATACCTAGAGCTAGGACCAATAACTAATAACTCTGCTGAGTACGAAGCCCTGATCTTAGGGCTTGAGACATTAGTCATGAGAGGAGTCCAAACCGTAATAATCAGAGGAGACTCTCAATTGGTGATTAATCAAGTGCTCGGGGCTTATGTTTGCAAAAATTCTATTCTGATGGGATATCAAAATCGGGTTCATGACTTATTAGCCAAAATAGCTAATGTTACGTTAGAACAGATTTCACGTGACGAAAATGAAGAAGCCAATCGCTTGGCTCAGCTGGCCTCTAAGTACCGCCCCAAGGGGAGATTCATGAACTAACAAATCCCATGCCTGATTGTGAGAAATCTTATGAGGAGAATAAGGCACCTCAGGAAGACAGGAGTCCAGGAAAAATGGATAATCCTATACCTGACACATCAGTTAATACGACACTCGGGGGGCCAACTTTGCCTTGGACACCAATCAATGACACTATGGTACCAATGCCATCTGATTGGCGATCAGAGATCATTGCATATTTTAAAAACCCCCAGATTGATGATAGGAAGCTTAAAGCCAAGGCTTTAAGGTTTACCCTGATGGGGGATGATTTGTATAAGCGAACAGTCGAAGATGTTCTCTTGCTATGCCTGGGACCCATAGAGGCCAAGAAAGTTATGGCGGAAGTCCATGAAGGCATTTGCGGAGCTCATAAGGCAGCCTTAACATGTGATGGACTATCTACCGATATGGGTAATATTGGCCTACCATATATGAGGATTGCATTAAGTATGCCCAAGGGTGTGAAGCATGTCAAAGGCACGCCAGCCTTAGACATGTCCCAGTGTGTGACTTAAACTATATGATCAAACCATGGCCCTTTAAATCTTGGGCCATCAACGTCATAGGGATGATCCATCCGCCCTCAAGCAAATGGCATAAATTTATTATCGTAGCTGCAGATTACTTTACTAAGTGGGTAGAGGCCATTCCCTTGAAGTCAGTAGCTCAAAAGGATGTTATTGATTACATCGACTCACATATTATCCATCGGTATGGGATACCCCACTCCATTACGACTGATAGGGGGACAGTGTTTGTTGGAGAGCAATTCACTAGTTACATATCGTCATTTAAAATCAAGTTGTACCACTCGTCCCCATACTATCCCCAGGCAAATGGCTAGGCTGAGTCGGCCAACAAGATCTTAATTAATATTATCAAAAAAATGATTGAAGACAAGCCTAGGAAATGGCATGAAAATTTGTCTACGGCATTATGGGCTTGTCGAAACACCAAAAGTACTTCCACGGGATTCACTCCATATAGGCTAACTTATGGCCAAGATGCAGTACTACCCATGGAAGTCACAATGCCCAGTAGCCGTACCATGAATGTGGAGATAGTTCCCAGTGATGTTCATAAAACTATGCTTATGAGGGAACTTGAACAAACTAGTTCTGACCGATTAAAAGCAATTGGTAATATGGAAAGAGAAGCCCAACGAAGGGCTCGGTATTACAATAAGTGGGTTAGAGCCAATCCATTTCACGTTGGTGATTTAATTTGGAAAACGATTTTGCCATTAGAAAAGAAAAACGAAGAACTAGGGAAATGGTCCCCCAATTGGGAAGGACCTTACATCATCCAAACTGATATTGGAAATGGAGCATTTGCACTTGTTAACAAGGATGGAAAACAAAAACATGAGAGTATAAATGCTCGTTATTTGAAAAAATACTTCCCATCGTATTGGGAGGAAAATACAGAATGACGGAGATCAACGGAACCGACGAACAATCCTGGGAGTAGGATGTTCGTTGGTCAGAGCCTGAAGTTGCGGAAGCAAGTCCTCCCAGTTTGTCTGGAATTCCTTAACCTCTTTTTGGTATGTGTGACATTGTTGGGTGAGATCCTCGAGTATTCAGTGAGAGTGTTTTGAAAGTCCAAGAAAGGCCGTATAAGAACACCCAAATCATCGTGCTCATCGAGATAGCCTATGATGTCCTCTAATTGACGTTTCTGTCGATGGAGCAGATGCTCAGCTTCGTGGCATCTGTCGACGTCCTCCACTGCCCGAGTATAGTCTAGCTGAAGCCGTTCCAAGTAGACCAAGCATCGATCCAGAGTTCGCTTCCCTCGGATGGAAAATGACAGATTGGTGACCATATCAGAGAGAAGAATTTCTAGGTCATCCGCGTTATCTCCATCAGGATGATTGCCCACAAGGAATGGTTGGATTTGCCCCAACCAATTATCAGGGCTAACCGCTTGTGGCACTGTAGACATGATCGTAAAGGTAGTGTTGAGTAGTGAAAAGCAAAGGCTATAGAGTGGAGTAAGACTGCTAGAAGAAGTGGGGCGCCTTTTATATGGAGTTCGTTGCGAGACGATGCCGAAATCCCTTCAACCCGTAACAACCTTGCTGACCAATACATGGTTGGGCGCGTGAGTAGGAACTGAATTCTTAGTCCGTCAGATTGATATGTACATGGCTGATGGGATTGTTACTTTTATTAAGCCAAGATTTGCATTCTGTTTATAATGAATTCAGTTTTGTTTCAAATATTTGCTAAAGCTAAAAATAGCTATACACGTGTTCCTGGAGTATTAGAGCAATAATGATAAATTATAAATCAAGATAGAATAATGGTAAATATCAAATATTATTGCCAAAAGCCGGAATACAAAAGAGAGGCCATTAACAGAAAGATAAAGACAAAAGGAAAAATCAAAATGGGGCCTAGTGGAGTGACCCTGGTCCTGTTTTCAGTGTTGGCTCTTCCTCGAATAAATCATCCAGTCGGCGCAGTAATTTTTCCCAAGTGATCTGATACTCAAGCTTGTTTGCTTCACCAGTCCCTATGGAAGTGGCGATCTCATGGAGATCCTTTTCAACAGCCGATGTAAGCAGGGTGGTATACGGGTCAAGATCGAGACCTAATTCATTGTCCCTCCAATCTACAATTTGAACGAAGCGATTTAGGGAGGCGGTTGACTTTTTCAACTCTTCCTCGGCCTCTTTGCAATGGGCCAATGTTGCTTCGAGAAAAGGGTAATCATCACACACCCTAGTTAAGAAGTCGATCGCCCTTTCCAGAGTTCTCTTTCCCTTAAGTGAAAACTTCAAGGTGGCATCAATATCCATGAGAGACTTCAAGACGCCGCGCATCATCACCCCGAGGATGTTGATTCACTAAGAGGGGCTGGAAAACTTCTGCCCAGTTGTCAACCCTAATTCTGCCTGACATGACGAAAGATGGCGATGTTTGAAGGTACTTCAAGTTGTGACCTGTGTTGGGAGCTTATATAGGGGCGAGAGAACAAGCCCAGTAAAACTTATCTAGCGAAGTATGTGGTTTTATGGTTGGAACTATACGAGAAGTATCTGGCTATGTGCTATGCAAAATAAATAAAAATCAGGTTGTTGTTTCTCAGAATTTGAGATCTAAGCTATTTTATCGGACATGTATTGTCTAATTGGTGCCAACTATTTTTTCTGTTATTAAAAAAAAAAAAGTGGCGCTAACAAAGACTATTCATGAAAATGTCAAATGTACGATGCATATAAAAATATATAAGCTGTAATAAATATGCATATCCATATAGTATTCTCAAAAAATGGGAAAAGAATAACAAAAGAAAGATGTTCATTGGAGCAAAGACCTAAAACTAAATATCCAAAAACCGAAGGAAAAAGTGCCTATCAAGGCAAAGACCTCAAGGTCTCGATGACATCATCCCATATCTTGGAAAGACTTTCCATGTTTTCCCATGCCGAGGCTTGACAAGTATTTTTGATGGACTTAAACCTCCTGTCTTCAGTGGCCAGACTTTCAGCTAACATGGTAGTTTTTCCTTCTTCCTCCTGGCGTTGCCCAACAATCCCTCGTTGTTCAGCCTCCAACAATTCCAACTCCTTCTTTTTCTGTTGAATCTTTTCTCCCACTGCTGCTTCTTGAAGGCGCAATGCCTGGACACGAGAAGTTGAGGTCTGGAGTTCATTCTTCAAAGTGGCAAGATGAGAAGGGGGAGCCAAAGTGTCTACCCGGTCACACTCCGCCGCGATCGGAGGCACCACTACACGAAGATGAGCGATATCTCGCATGACCCCTTCGACCAAGTTGATCTTGTTATCAGCCATCACGCCCGGTACTAAATAGTCTGACAGTGCAATCTCCAACTGACAAAAATCGTCAAATGTCACATCACCTACCGACGTCCCAGTCAAACGATCAATAAGCTCGGACAAGCTAGGAGTTCGCTGCCGAGAAGCATCCTACATACATCATACAGTGATAATGATCAACATAATCCATGATCCAACCAATTAGTGAAAAAATAAAGGGAAGGCGGTCACTACCTGGATTTTCGAGCTTACATTGGTCGTAACCTTTGAAGGAGTATTATCTATGGGACCCGAAGCATGAGTAGGAGGCTGTATCACAAGGATGATGGTGAGATATAATAGAAATTAGATTGTCTTGTATAAACGTAAATGAAAGTTGCCCACCTGGCTGGTCAACTCTACTCCTATGGGAGGATCAACACGAGCCATAGTAGCAGGTGGCAAAATAGGGATATTGCCTATGGGCAACGGAGTAGTGGAGGTGGTGAAACTTTTGACAAATTTCACTAACACGAGTATTTTTATAAAATATCACAGGTTAAATTTATTAAATGAAAAGAGTTATGGTTCGTGGGAAGGGGTTTAAGGATATATTTTAGTTTTTATTACTCATGTAAGAAACTTGGAATTCAAACGGCGTTGTGGACCTCCCCGGCATGAAATCTTTGACAAGTTCGTGCCTTGAAGATCCTTGCCATGAAACTTTTGACAAGTTCCCACTACATGAGTATTTTCTGAAAAATATTAATCCCGGTTTGATTTATTATTTAATGAAATCACTTTATGAAGGCGGAATTGGGATTAGGGATATATTTATAGGTTGTCACGTTTTTATTACTCGTGTTAAGAAACTGTGCCCCCGAAAGCGCACGGAGTCAAAAATTGCAGTATTTATAGTATGTACCGGATTGTTCACTGGAGGATGTGCGATGGAAGCAGGGCCCACGTCATTTACTAAGCTTTTCCACTCGGTTACTCGATCCAAGTTTGTGTTTGATTTATCAACTACTTGGCACAATTTAAACTAAGCTATGAAAGCAATTAAAATAAAGCAGATAAAACTATTCTAGAAAGCGAATTAAATTTAATCTAAGAAAGCAATAAAGTTATTCTAAGAAAGCGGTTAAGATTATTCTAAGAAATCAGATTTAAAATATGACAGAAGGGACAGGAAGAAAATAATAAAAATTGGACAAGATTCAGATGAAACACAATTAAACTTCCATTTTGTTACACAAATCTTAGCTTGGGATAATCCTTTCAGTTAGCTAACTCTCATGCTCTCTATACCATGTTCCCTTTAACAGACAGGTACTTACAGTAAGAGTTTACATGCTCTTAAGGCAACAAATTCTAAGATACCACAGACTCACAACTGCCCTCACATGGCCATGCTGAGGCATATTATTCATCTGTGGTGGACAAGCAACACCTGGCAAATCATTTATTGAAGTGTCGAGTACGGCTATCATTCCCCCATGTCACACCCAAAGATTCTAATCAAGCCCTGAACTATCCCTTAACTATCAGTCCTAGTAGCAGTTACACAACTCTCAATACAACCGAGTGACCTCTAACGAAAGCATTTAAGAGAAGGCGATAAAGAAAGCATTTAAAATCCTATTACTCGGAGGTTTTTAAAAGTCTGACCCTGGTAGTAAAAGAAAGCCCCCAATCAGAATGACCGGATGTAGATCAAGAATTTCCGGCTCTCGGTGAACCGCTCCCAGTGTTCACTTCCTTCCGGGTGGTTATGAGATACAAACTAATGAAACGAACTAATAAATTAGTTCGTTCCGGATGCACTCACTCATGACTCAAAAATAGGCTTTGGCAGAAGAGAATAGCAGTTGAAAGGAACTCAACCCTATCTTAGAAAATAACCAAGGCCTACGCATTGTTCCTATAGAATTTACCTATCACACTGTATTTGAATCCAAGTGGATCCCATCTCGGTGTAACAGTTAAGACTAAATTCCCAACACATAGCAATTTTGGAAAAATAATAGATATTTGAAAATCATTCCCTAAACAGGTACTAGACTCTCAATAAGAACACAGACCCTTTCAGTCTAGGTGAGACCTAATCGCTGACTCTGCTTCTAATTTCCCAAAATCAACACCCAGTCGGATATGAATTAGTCATAACTGTGGAATTTATCCCTTACTTAGATCCGGATTTTATAAATGAATTTTTGTTGGAAATTTATTGTGAGACATCTGATTTAAATCATGACTTCTATGTCCAAGGGAAGGATCCCAAAATAATATTGACCACAATATCTACATAATAATATCATGCATAAATTTATAGAGAAGTGTAAAATTTAAATAACCCAAAATATAAAGTGGGTTTAGACCGAAGTTGATACACAGAGATGAAATAGCCGGAGATGAGAAGAATTTATGGCTAAAGAGAGTGCCAGAAATAACTGGGGTGATCTGGACTGCAAACATCTGCTATCCAGTTCCCAATTATTCCAGATGGAATGATTTTTAGACAGAAAGGAATTCCAAGTGACGGTGACCACCGTCATTCAGCTCCCTTTTGTCTGTTAATGGAAGAAAAACCCACATATTTTCTTGCTGTAATAATTCTCAAATAATGTTGGTCGACATCATTTAATAATATTACAACTTGAATTCAGGTTTGAAATTAAGATAAAGAAAATTAAACTGTATCCGGATAGGAATCAACTGAGCAGCTATTATAATCCCGGATGGACGAACCGCCAAGGCTTCCACCGACCACTATCCGAACCATGCAAAATAACATCTAGTAATTAATATACAGACCACGAGCTAGTTTATCCGTGTGGGAATACCCGCCAACATTAGTCTGTTATATCTCTTACTAGTTGTTTCACACAACACGGGTAAAGACAAAATAAATAAAAGAAAATATTTTTGGTCCATCTTGTATGAGAGACATTGGTTTCTCATGCAAGGATATGGAAATAAATCCATAATTACTCTTTATGTCTAAATAATCTCTCATTCCATAATTAATTAATTAATTACAGTCCGGATTATATATTCAGATCATTAGAGTTTAATTTTTGTAGAAAAGTCTTTTAATGGAAATTAAACAAAGTTCTTTATATCAATTTAATCATGGGTTGAGATCATTGAATTTCAACCTCAAAAATATTAATATAAAGGTTCAATTAATTAATGGGGTGAGATGGAGAATAAAAATCTGGCAAAAAGGTGCCAAGCCTGTCGAGAAACAGAAATTGTGTCGCGGACCGTGGGTCCGCGACATGAGGATCTCGACAGAGAGGTGGGAAATAAGAGAAATTGAAATTTTGGAAATTAGGTTTGTCGTGTCGCGGAACAAGGATTGTGTCGCGGACCATGGGTCCGCGACAGGGGTTCCGCGACACAAGGTGTGAAAATCCAACAAGGGCATAATTCCTGGTCGCGGAACAAGGGGTGTGTCGCGGACCGTGGGTCCGCGACAGGGGTTCCGCGACAGAGCCCTTCCAGAATAAGATTACAAGTTTTTGGGTCCTCTGTCGCTAATCAAGGGTTGTGTCGCGGACCATGGGTTTTTGCGACCGAGGGGTTTTAAAATTTTTATAAAAATTTTGGCAGCATAACGCCTAATATTGCATTGCGGGGGAGTGCGTTGTGATCCGTGGGATCACAACGGAAAATTACGTTGCAACCCGTGGGGTTGCAACGTGATGCAATACAATATAGGAGATGCAATTTTTAAATAAATATGCACAAACACTCAAATATCATCCCTAGTTAGATCTAATGTATTAGAAATAAAAATAAAACTAAAAACAAAAACACTACCTAAGAACTAAAAACTAAGAGCAGAATAATAAAAATTAAAGAAAATAACAAAAACAAAGACCAGCAGCAAAGAAGAGTGCAAACAGACTATGCTAGCACATAAAATTAAAAATAACACCTACACTAAATCTATCAAGGGCCAAATATCAAGTGTTTATGCATTTATTAAACCTACTAAAGCATTAAACCTAACTAAAGATAATAAAAATGGTCAAGTGACCAAAAATAAAATAAGCAGTAAACAACCCATGGAATTTTTGGAGACATTTTCTTGATCATTCCACAAACTAAATATGGTTTAACTACATCCATTAATTGAATGTTTCAACCCAAAATACAAAAATATGATAAACTGGAAAATGTGAACACTAGCCACACTAATTTATTACAGAAATTAAACTAAAACTACACTAAAATCTACATTGCATAAAAATAAAATTATCTACATTAAAAGCTAGTTGAGAGCACAGTGGTGCCCAAGAACAAAAATTAAACTACAAGTGTGGCTAGGTTTTTTTTGTTCAAAGGGGTTGGGAGGATATATTTATAGAGTAGTGGAATTAAGCCCTAAGCCCATTCAAGGCCCACCAGTCGCTAAACAATTGTGCCTGTTCGCGGAACAAATCTGGTTCAGGACACAATTTTTAGCTCCAGGATGACGCACAGGAGGGGGCGGGAGCTCGAGTCCAGGGGGAAGAGGACGAAAATTTAACACTTGCGGGAGCTGAAGTCCCGGGAGCTTCCAATCAATTTGGCATGTGGGAATTAATTTTGAGGAGGTCACGTGACCTGCTTTTGCTCCTTTTCTGTCTTGGTCGCGGTCCCATGTGTCGCGGTCGCGATCCATGTGTCGCGGAACATTGTTCCGCGACACAGATTTTGTGTCTTGATACTCCCAGTCTCTAACCATTTTCTGTGTCGCGATGCACCCGGTCGGGTCCATGGTATCTCGACCCGGGGTTTGTTTAGCGACACGGATTTTGTGTCTCTAAACATCCCCAGTCCTTAAGCAATTTCCCTGTCTCTAAACACCCGGTCGCTATACATGGCATCTCGACAGGGGTCTTGTTTAGCGACCGGATAAAATTTATCTCTATTTTTCTTTTCTCTTCATTTATTTCTTTCCTCTCTCATTCCTTCATTCTCGACAGTCTCCTCCATTCTTTCTTCTTTATTTTCTTTCTCCCATTTCTCTTTCTTGTTCTTCATCTTTCTTTCTCTAATTTTTCTTGCTGTTCGTCCCTCTTTCCTTCATTCTTCTTCTTTCTTTTTCTTTCTCTTTCCCCATTCCCCATTTTTCTTCTTCATCTGTCTCTCAATTTTTTCTTTGTTCTTGTTTTCTGAAATTTGAGTATTTGAGGTTGGGGAACTCTCAAATTGGAGCATTCGGCCGGTGGAAATGTGGGCGATGGGAAGGCTCGGTGGTGGTGAGGATGAGGGCGGCGACGGCGGCGGCGGGTCTGGAATGGAGGTGTGGGTGGCTGCGGCTGTGGGGCGAGTCTGGTGAGGCGAAGAAGCGGCGGAAGGCGGCTGCTGATCTTGGGGGGCTGGTGCTGCTGGTTGTTGGGGAAGGCGGCGGCAATGGTGGTCGGCCGGAGGAGATGATGAGGATGGTCGGAGAAGGAGGCTGTTGGATGAGGGTGGAGGGGATGGTGGATCTGAGATGGTGGTGGCTCGGGTTGGCGAGAACTGGAGGTGGAGCAACGACGGCGGCAATGGTGTTGGATTTGGGGATGAGTGTTGGAAATGGAGGAGAGGGGCGGCGGCTGTATGTTAGGGTTAGATTTAGGGTTGGGGTTTGGGCTTTGGTGAAGTGGTATTGGGCTAGAGTGGGTTTGGGCCAAATAAATGGTTGGATGATTTAATTGTTGCTGGGCCAATGTGACTGGTGGACTGTTAATCTCTTGGACCAAAACACCCAATCACCTGCATTTAATTAAATAAATGGATTAGTGGACCAATTAATTCTTAATTATAAAAGGAGACAGAATTACTAATGATAAAAGAAAATTGAACATAAAAATATAAATAATAATATATACATCAAAATATAAAATAAAATAAATAAGGACATTTGCTCCACTTGATACTTGTTTGTGTTCCGTTTAATGGACTCGTGTTCCACCGAACAGATACTACCAAACCACAATTATCAAATGTGGAATTTTTAATATTTTTATCATGTTTTTGGATTTTTTAATATGAATTTAATAAAAATAATAATATTTTTGTGTTTTTCAATAACAGCTTATTATTTATACAAACTTGCATAAATCTGTTAAATTCAACTGCTTTCTTAATTAAATAAGACCGGAATGCGATCAAATGTCCGTATTAGACACGGAAATAGATTGAAAATAATGGTCAATTTTGGCCATTATCAACATCCTCACATTTAATACTGATCGTCCCCGAGCAGTCAGAGTCAGTGCTCCTAAGAGCATAGACGCTGCATATTCAATCTATTTTCGTGGCTTCAAAAATTTCATTCTTTTTAGATTGGGATAAGACAATAAAAAACTACAAGTATTAAATTCTCTTGATTGCAGTGTTTAATAAAATGATACTTCTCACTTAATCAGGCCTACAAATCAGTCATTATTGATAATTCTGCATGAACATCATGTTTAGAAATAATCATTGATTTAATTCTAGAATTAAAGCATGACATGAATATAAATTAGAAATGAGACCTCACATATAGTAGATGCGGAAATTTCACTCACTCTCAAAATTTGGGTTTATCACGAACGCTCATAATCAAATTTAATTAAATTATCCCATAAGCTTGCGATTGGACCAACTCGTCACCGGCTCATTTCTTCAAATCGAGATCATGAGGTCTTATTTAAGGTTATAACGGGGCATACGGTTGTAACATTTGGTAAGAAAGGGAATTATTGGGCTAAGAAGTGGCAAGAATTAATTCTATCATAACTTGGCATATTTTTATTTAAAATTTATGATCATCAACATTTTTCTTTTTCTTTGTGCTTTTCTTTTTCTATTGCATGACATTAGACTATGTCTAATTTGCTTTGTCATTTGCAATTTATTTATGTTGAATGGATCGCAACATTTTTCTTTTCCCTTTTTTTTTATCGGATTCTTGAATACCGATTGAAATTTTGTTGATGATCAAAAATTGTAATGCCTTGATAAAATTTATTCTTGCACACTTGGGTTGAATTTCTTGGTCTTTTTATGAGGTTAGGAATAATATAGAGGGCTTCAAAGAAAAATTAGGCTTAAAGGCTCAAAATGGTTAATCCTAAAGGGAAAATATTTTTGGGTTTGGATTTCAAACGAAGGCCAAAAATTTGGGTTTTTCTAGGTGCCTCGATCATATGCTCGATTTTTGGAATATGGCATGATCTTGAATCGGTCCCAATCGCAAGTTCTAATGTCCTTCAATTAAAATGATTTTCACACATCAAATAAAAGAAATGAGTAAAAGTGATTCATGGCTCAAATCTCACATGGAATGGTTCATTCATGTCATACAATATTCTTAAATTTAATCTTTGAGAAATTCTTACAATCTATTCAATTAAATTCTCAACATGAAGACTCATTACCTAACAAGATGATTATATCATTAAATTTTTATAGCTCAAAACCTCAAAAATTCATATCATGCATGTCTTCAATTATATTATCCCAATTTAAAAGTTTGAAAATTTAATCATAAACCAAAATCAAATATGAGAATTCTTAGACAGAGTTATGCATGCTTTGCACTGGGTACAAATATATATATATATATATATATAAAATAATAAAAATAAACAAAATGAAAATAACACTCTCTTTTTTTTTTTTTAAGTGAAGAATCAACATCCTCACATTTTGAGCCTTGCTCGAAATGTGAGTAAATCAATTCCTACTTAAACAAATTATCAAAATAAAATAAAAGAGGAGGGATGGAGGGAGAAAATATTAACATAAAAGATAGAAAAATAATTCCGATAGCCTTTTTCGTCAAACCAATTAAATGTTCGACGATTTTGGCTATGTGTGATCGTTTGGTTCGTCGAACAAGGTGATTATTCTATGCCCAATACTTTAAGAAAAATTCTGATTTTCATCAAAATTGTTCAATCACATTTTTTTGATTTTATAAAATTTATTCTACCATATTTACTTGCATAAATTAGGTCGGATTAATTCTGTTATTATAAAAGCTATTCTAGATTTTAAATTGCTTTAAATTCCAAGAATACTTTCAATTAATCACAGAATCGATCCAACCGGGAACCTGTTTTGGAGTTTTAATTTTCTTTTTGGTGGTTCCACAAATTCCTGCAAAGCAAGCACATAAGAAGTTATCGGGTTTTCTCAAAAATATCAACATCCTCACATTTAGAGTCTTTGTATTCTAAATGTGAGTTAATTGATTAATACCCGAATTATTTAATATAATATGCACAAGATGTATAAATATATATTTATATATATGATTTTGACTTGCAGAAATTTAGGTTGGATTAATTATGTGCTTGTGAAAATTATTCCGGATCTTAAGTTTCTTTAAATTCCGGATATAATCTTCGGTCAATTACAGAACTAATCCAACCGGGAACCTGTAATCCGAAGGTCTGCTGCTCCATTTGTTGTTTCACCAGTGATGAGGGTTTCCTCAGAGCAGTGATGGTAATGCGGTGGATGGGCGATGGAGCAGTGGTGGAGCTTCGTGGTCCGGATGTGGTGGAGATGATAAACACGTGAGTCTCACGTGTTTTGCAATTTACAATTGCAAATTAGTGTAGCCCCAATTGTAATACCCGAGAATTTTCCAACATAAAATAAAACAATAATTAAATAATAAATAAAATAAATACTATAAATAAATAAACAAATCCAGCAAATAAAAGAAATAAATAAAGATAAGGAAATGAGAAATGAGATTTTTACTTAAAAAGGAATTAAAGGAATTTAATTAAATAAAAGGATGGATAAATGGTACACCAAAACCCGACACTAATGAACTCGAGTATTCGAGTCCAAAACATCCAATTAGACTGAGAATAAAATTAGAGAGAAAGTATGAACCCGAATATACCCCGGAAATCGGAATTCGGGAGCATAGAAGGATAGAAACCCGAAAGAGAGGCGGAAAAGCACGACGGATTGCACGACCCGCCCGGACCGAAGTCCAGGCGAAGTCGGCGCGGTGGCCGCGCGGTGAAGGTGGTTTAGCGCGCCACGACCGCGCCACCCCACAGATTCGTTTGTTGCGTGAATCTCTCGCCCGAACGCGGATTTTTCGACTTTCGGTTGAACATCTCTTGACTCCAGACTTTTAGGTCGGTTGTGGATGCCCTAGGGATTTAGAATTCTATAAATAAGCCCCTTGGGAGCCCCAAACAAGTTTACAAAACCCTACAATCTTCTATACGTTCGAAACCCTAAATTCGGAGTCGACGGAAAGCACCAAACGGAGGCAGCAGCTTTGGACGAAAATCCAAGCATCTCCAAACGTTGTGGTAAGCTCTAGTTCGATAAATCTTTTCACGTTTCAATCCGAAAACGGATTCTAACTTCGGTTCTTCTCTTTCTACACCCCGTATCGAATCTAGATCGTAGAACCCGTCGAACGGAGAGGAGAAACGGTGATCTGGAAGCCACGCCTCCGAACTAGACATCCCCGATGTTCATAGGCACTGTAAGTTAACCTTACATGGTTTTGGGAGATTTTAAAACATTCGAAACCTAAAAGATTCAACAAGAACCATAAATCTGTCCACTTTTGTTTTTCTACCGACGCAACAGACTTGGTGAATTTTTCCGAACCTTAAAACAAACTCAA
Organism: Hygrophila difformis; assembly: GCA_030278955.1. Classification (NCBI taxonomy): domain Eukaryota; kingdom Viridiplantae; phylum Streptophyta; class Magnoliopsida; order Lamiales; family Acanthaceae; genus Hygrophila; species Hygrophila difformis. Next base: position 33,761,225 of record JAOANR010000011.1, on the reverse strand, counting down.
ACGGAACAACTTAAAACACGAAAAACGTTCCTAAGACTTAGACCTAGCTACTGTAAAAATTTGGGAATTTTTGGAGTTGATTTGATATGTGAAAACCCGTTGAAACCGAACTGCTTGATTCTAGATCTTGAAATTCTTGACAGAACTTATGAATGATCTTGATCACGTTTTTGACATAGGATCTAGGCTGTTTTAGATCTTTGGCCAAACATGAAAGTTGTTGGTAAATGTCTTAAGATGATCCCTGTCAAATTTCATTAAATTTGGAGTTGAATTGATATGGTAGAATTTGAAATCTTTAAACTGTGACATGTTAAACTCGGACAGATTTCTTCTTATGCGAAAATTGGCGATTTTGACCTACTTAGGTATCTCGGATTGAAAAAGTTAAAACACGAAAGTTGTAGATCTTGATGTTTCCGAGTCAGATATGAATTTATGGAATTTTTGGAATTAAATCTGATTTTAGACGAATTTTAGAGTAAACTGTGGTTTACCGGAAACAAAATCTTGAAATCTTGTTGAAACATGAAATTAGCCTTTAAGGTTTAAATGATTGGGAATTCCTTCGAAATAAAATACACATGAAATACGATGCTTGCCGAAAGGCAAATGAAATAGAATGCTTGCCGAAAGGCAATTGAAATATCCTGCTTGCCGAAAGGCAATTGAAATATCTTGCTTGCCGAAAGGCAATTGAAATATATTGCTTGCCGAAAGGCAATTGAAATATAAAGCTTGCCGAATGGCAATTGAAACATAAACTTGAAACATGAGACATGAGATATGAAACTAGGAGACTCGAAAATTGTTCCTTTTGGATTATGCTTTTAACTTATGTCCTATAATTATATTGCTTTGCAAATTATATTTACGATCTTATGAAATCTCTATCCTTTAAATTATGCCATCTAATTATAAGTTAAATTATGTGGTATTGTGCACATGTTTTCTTTAATCATTAAATAATGGCTTTGAAACCCCATGGTTATGTATGTGTTAACTTACTCAGCACGTAGTGCTGACCAAAACCATATTTTCTTTTTCTCTTTCTTCCAGAGTTGAGAATTATGCATCGTCATATGCATACACGGGAAGCTTGGGATGATATATTAGTTGAATTTTTGTATTAGACTAGATCTTGCATGAACGGGCCTGTTTAACCCGTGATTAGGCCATGTTGGCCCAATATTTAAATTCCGCTGCGAGTCATATATGTAAATATTATTTTCCGCTGCAACTTTGATGTATTATTTTTAAATTATATATAAATGGGCTGTTTGAATGTTTTAAATTCTGAAAAACCATAGCCTTGCATCTCTTTAGCAAGCTCGGAGAAACCGTGTCTTGCTAGGGAGGTGTGGCGGTGACATCCCGACCTGGGTGACCAAAAACCGGGGTGTTACAAGGTGGTATCAGAGCCCGGAATATTTTTAAACTATTGTTCTTATTTTTAAACTATTATTTTTAAACCATTATTATTTTTAAACTATTATTAATATTTTGACTATTATTTTAAATTTTAAAGCATTATTTCCATGGAAACGAATTTTTATTTTAAAAACCCATGGAAAAAAATATATATATATAGTGCATGAATTACTTTTGGGGGGAAATCATCATTCGCATTTGCATGTTGCATCTCTGTTATGAACTTAGAATCTTGGCGAAACTTGAACTTAGAATCTTGGCGAATATTAACTTAGATCTTTTGCTTGCACTAGATAACTTAGACGCTTGACATCAAATTAAGGAAGCTAACTAGAGACTGATCTTACCTTAGTTCTAGATCTCATTGATCTATGCGTTCGCCTAAACATAACAATCCTCGACCTTAGCCATTCCTACCCTTGTACAAATTAGAAAACTTCTTCACGTGGAACAAGAAAAAAATCAAGTCTTTATTAAAACACTCTCTATTCCAAAAATCTTGTTTGGATTTCCAAACAACAAATCCGAGAATTTGAAATTTGAAATTTACGAAACGTCTCGTTCGAGCGATCTATCTAAACTCTACACGTTATAACAGAAAATGGCGCCTAGGAAGAAACCAAGGAAGGTGAGTCCAAACGGCACGGACGCTAACCTTTCCAACACGCCCAACAACAGTGAAAGTCCTCAGAACCTAGGAGAGCAAGTGCCTCAAGCGCCCAATAATATGGAAGCACGTTTAAAAACGATAGAGGGATTCCTAGTAGCATTAGGAAATGCGGAGGTGCATAGGACACCTGCAGCAGTACCTCCGCCCGTAGCTCAAACCAACTATCTAGCGTTGGTGAATCCCTATTGAAACTTTTGACGAGTTTCGTCACCACGAGCTTTTGCTAAAATTATACCAGGTTAGATTTATTAAATGAAAAGCGTTATGATTCACGGGAAAGGGTTTAGGGATATATCAAGATTATTAGTCTTTTTATTACTCAAGTATGGTGCTTTGGCTTCAAATGGCGCTGTGGTCCTCTCTGTCATGAAATGTTGACAAATCTCATGGCGTAGCCGGGATAGGTTGACCTTCAGCCTGTCACACTGAGGATCCCCGGCAAGTATGCCATGATACTTCTCATCAATTCTTGCCATGAGAGTTCCTGCCATGAAACTTTTGACAGATTCCCACTACATGAGTATTTTCCGAAAAATCATGGTCCTGGTTTAAGTTTTTATTTAATGAAACCAATTTATGATGGCGGTGTTGTGATTAGGGATATGTTTATACGTAGTCATGTTTTTATTGCTCGTAGTTGAGAAACTGTGCTCCCGAAAGCGCACGGAGTCAAAAATTGCAGTAATTTATAGTAAGACCGGATCGTTCACTGGAGGATGTGCGATAGAAGCAGGTCCCACGTCGTTTTACTAGATTTTCCATTCGTATTGCTCAATAGGGTTGAAAGATGATTAATACCTACTAACATGAATTTAAACTAGATCTCGAAAGCAGTTAAATTAATCTACAAAGCAAATAAATCTGTTCTAGAAAGCGGAGAAGAATTATTCTAGGAATGCAATAAACATTATCTACGAAAGCAGGGAAAAGGTGCATTGTGCCAACCGTGAAGTTGAGTCACAATGTAGACAGAAAGGACAGGAAGAAAAGAATGAAAATTGGACAAGAGCGAGATACAGCAATATTAAACTTCCATTTTCATACGCAGATCTTTGTTTGGGATAATTCTATCAGATAGCTAATTCTCATGCTCTCAATAAGGCTTTCCCTTTAACAGACAGGTACTTGCAATATGAGTTTACATGTTCTTAAGACCGCAAATTCTAAGATACCACAGAGTCGTAACTACCCTGGCCTGGGTGTGTTACTTCATCTGTGGTGGAAAAGCAACACCCGACACATCATTTATTGAAATGCCAAGTACCACTATCATTCTCCCATGTCACACCCAAAGATTTGAATCAAGCCCTAAACTATCCCTTAACTGTCAATCCTAGTAGCAGTTACACAACTCTCAATACAACCGAGTGACCTCTAATGAAAGCGGTTAAAAGAAAGCAGTAAAGAAAGCATTTAAAACTATCACTCGGAGGTTTTGAAAATCTGACCCTGGTAGTAAAAGACAGCTCCCCATCAGAATGAAGGAGTATGGATCAAGAATTCCCGGCTCTCAGTGAACCACTAGTGTGTCCACTTCCTTCCGGGTGATTATGAGATACAAACTAATGAAACGAACTAATGAAATTAGTTCGTTCCGGATGCACTCACTCAGGACTCAAAAGTATGCTTTGGCAGAAGAGGATAGCAGTTGAAAGAAAACTCAACCCTATCTTGGAAAATAACCAAGGCCTGGATGATGTTCCTCTAAGATTATTTACTACACTGTATTTGAATCCAAGTGGACCCCATCTCGGTGTCGCACTTAATCTTACATTTCCATCAACCAGCAATTTTGGAAAATAATGGATTTGAAAATCATTCCCTGTCAGGTACTAGACTCTCAGTTAAAACACAGACCCTTTCAGTCTAGGCGAGACCTGATCGCTGAATCTGCTTCTTAATTTCCCAAAATACAACCCTCGACAGAATATGAATTAGTCATAACTGAAGAATTTATCCCTTACTCAGATCCGGATTTTATAAAGAGGTTTTTGTTGGAAGTTTATAAAGCAATATCTGTTCAAGATCTAGACTTCTATTGTCCAAGGGAAGGATCCCAAAATAAATACAGACCACAATAGTATATAATATTATCATGCATAAAGATATATGGAAGTGTAAAATTAATTGACCCAAAATATAGATGCGGGTCTAGACAGAAGGTGAAACACAGAATGAAGTGGTCAAGGGACCAAAGCAATGGCAGAATAATCAGGTGGACTGTAAACATCTACTGTCCAATTTCCCAATTACTCGGATGGAGCGAATTTAGACAGCTTAGACCCTATAATGGTGGTGTCAACACCAGTTGGACCTCCACTGTCTGTGAATTCGGATAAAAAACCTACATGCTTCCCTTCTATAATGATCATCGGTTGGCATTGACTGATGCCAACTGACTCCCACTACAGACTGAAATTTGGGTTTGGAAATTAAGATAAGAGAAATAAAACTGTATCTGGATGGTAGTCAGTCGAGCAGCTATTATAACCCCGGATGGGCGAACCGCCAAGGCTTCCACTGACAGCCATTCAGACCATGCAAAATAACAATTAGTAACTAATACCCAGAATACGAGCTAGTTATCCATGGGGGAGTACCCGCCAACATTAGTCTGATGTATTCTTTACTAATGGTTCCACACAACACACAAAGACAAAATAAATAAGAAACAAAAGAAGATCCCTTGTATGAGAGACATTGGTTTCTCATGCAAGGTTGTGGATTGGGTCCACATGTAATGGTCTTAAATAATCCTTCCTACCATAATTAATTACAGTCCAGATTATCTGTTTAAGCCATCGAGATTTTGTTTATACAAGAATGTTTTAATGGCAATTGAACAAGGGTCCTTTAATCATGGTGATTATTGAAATTTGATTATTGCTAATCTCAATCTTTAATCATTAATGAGTCAAGGGTTCAATCAGTTAAGTAATGCAAATGGAGAATCAAAATTTGGGCAGCATAACACCCTATATTGCAATTCCAGAATGTTACATCCTAACCCGTGGGGCTATGATGTGAGTGTTGCAATATAAAATAGGGAGAGAATGAAGTTTGTTTGAGATTAAATAGAGGGAGAGGAACCCTTGTCGCGATATCATAAATTTTGTCGCGGACCGAGGTCCGCGACATGGACATCCCGACAAGTTTTTAGAATTTTTGGCAGCATAACGCCTCTTTGTCGCTATGCAAGATTTTGTCGCGGAACGTGGTTCCGCGACAAGGGTGACATCGCGACAAAGTGTTTTCAGAAAATTCTAAAGCATTTGAACCTTTGTCGCTATGCATGGAGATTTTGTCGCGGAACGTGGTTCCGCGACAAGGTATTCCGCGACAAAGTGTTCAAAGATCAAGGAACATGGCATAATTTTTCTGTCTCGGAATGGGATTTTGTCGCGGAACGTGGCTCCGCGACAAGATGATTCCGCGACAAAAAGCCATGAAGACAAAATGCAAGAGTTTGGCTCCTTTGTCGCTATGCATGGACAGTTTTGTCGCGGAACGTGGCTCCGCGACAAGGTATTCCGCGACAAAGGGTTTTAAATTATGGAGACAAGTGTCTTGAAACACCTTGGTCGCGGAACAGCCATTTTGTCGCGGAACGTGGTTCCGCGCCAGAAGGCGGTTGGCGCCCAAGGTGGTTCAGGACAAAAGTCAGAAAAAGCAGAAATGAACAGTGGCATGCAAACAGCGTGATCTCACCCTATTTCAGATCAAAAAGCTATTCTAAGCTAAAAATAAGCAAGAAACATTCAAAATAAGGAAGAACATGCTTAAACAAAAATACCAAGGAAGGGCAGAATATTAAAATAAAGCAGGAGTCCTAATCTAGGGTTTGATCACACATCCACACAACATTATCCATAATATGCCAACAGTAAACATAAAAATAACAAAATGGGGGTCAAATGACCCCAAAATGAAAAAGAAAGCATAAATCCATGGGGTGTGAGACCCATTTCATGATTTGGGACACAAATGATGAATGTTTTCCCATATTATTGAAGGGGTGCTGTTGATACCCATGATTTGGGTATTACAAACCCTAAAACAAGAGTTTAGAAACCAAAACATATTGTAAAAGTGGCTATCTAAACACTGTGAACAGTAAAACACTAAACTAAGCTAAACTAAGTGCAAAAATTAAATAATACATGAAAAATAAAACTAAGCTACACTACCTAAGAGAGAACTCCTACTGCTTTGCCTTCAAGAACTTCTACTCTACAAAAATTCCAACCAACCTCTGGCTCATGGGAGACACCTCATATTTATAGAAGTGTAACCCTAAGCCCATGGGCCTTGATTCTATCCCATTGTGTCTTAAGACATCACACACATCACAGCTTTGTCTCGGAGCATCAAGTTGGTCGCGGAACACACTGCATGTGGCAAGGCTTCTCGACTGGGTCTTGTGTCTCTAAGAATGCATCTTGGTCGCGGAACATGCCTTTGTCGCGGAGCATGCCATCGCGACAAAGGTCATCGCGCCAAGGGGCTTGGCAGGTCTCCTCTTCATTTGGGCCACTTGGTCGCGGAACATACCTTTGTCGCGGAACACTGCATCGCGCCAAGGGCTTCCGCGACAAAGGTCTTCCTGGGCCTGCTGGATTGGGCCAGATGGGCCGAAAATATTCTTTTTGTGGGCTTTTCTATCTTTTTCCCATCTTTTTGTTTCCTTTTCTTTTTCTCATGTTTTTGGACTTTTCTAACATAAATACGTAATAAAATTACATATTTATGTCTTTTTCACACCAGCTTATTATTTTTACAATTATGCATAAATTAGTCCAATTCGACTGCTTTCTTACTTAATGTAAGACCGGAATGCGATCAAATGCCCGTTTAAGACACGGAAATGGATTGAAAATAATGGTCATTTTTGGCCATTATCAACATCCTCACATTTAATACTGATCGTCCCCGAGCAGTCAGAGTCAATGTTCGTAAGAACACGGACTCTACATATTCAATTCATTTTCGTGGCTTCAAAAATATCATTCTTTTTAGATTGGGATAAGACAATCAAAAACTACAAGTATTGAATTCCCTTGATTGCAGTGTTTAATGAAATGATACTTGCTCACTACATCGGGCCTACAAATCAAACATTATTATCAACCTTCATGAACATCATGTTTGAAAGATGCAAAGGTTAAAAATTAGAATTAAGGCATGACATGAATATTCTTAATGAAACAGAGCCTCACTTATAAGAGAATCGGAAAATTTCACTCACTCTCAATTGGGGTTTAATCATGTACGCTCAAAATCAAATTTAATTAAATTATCCCATAAGCTTGCAATCAGACCAACTCGCCACCGGCTCATTTCTTCAAATCGAGATCACGAGGTCTTATTCGAGGGTTATAACGGGGCGTACGGTTGTAACATTAGGTAGGAAAGGGGAATTATTGGGCTAAGAAGTGGCAAGAATTAAGTCCATCATAACTTGGCATTTTTATTTAAACTTCATGATCATCAATGTTTCTCTTTCTTTTTGATTTTCTTTTGCATGACATTAGACTATTGTCTAATTGCTTGTCATTTGCAATCTATTTGTGTTGAATGACATTCAACTCTCTTCTTCTTTTTTTTTTTTTTTTTTTTTTTTTGAATCGGTTTATAGAATACCGATTTATAGTTTTCATTAATGATCAAAAATTGTAATGCCTTTGATAGGATTCATCCTTGCACACTTGGGTTTGAATTTCTTGGTCTTTTTATAAGGCTAGGAATAATATAGAGGGCTTCAAAGAAAAATTAGGCTTATAGGCTCAAATTGGTTAATCCTAAAGGGAAAATATTTTTGGGTTTGGATTTCAAACGAAGGCCAAAATTTGGGTTTTCTAGGTGCCTCGATCATATGCTCGATTTCGGGAATATGGCATGGTCTTGGATCGGTCCCAATCGCAAGTTCTAGTTTCCTTTAATCAAAATGATTCACACATCAAAGAAAATGAATGAGTAAAAGTGACTCATGGCTCAAATCTCACAAGGTTGGGTTGATACATGTCATACCATATTCTCAAATTTAATCAAAGCTTAATTCTAACAATTTATTCAATCGAAATCTCTAACATGCAGATTTATTACCCAATAAGCTGATCGCATCATTAAATTTTTATAGCTCAAAACCTCAGGAATTCATGTCATGCATGTTCTCAATTATATTATCCCAATTTAAAAGTTTGAACATTTAATCACAAGCCTAAATTCAACCTGTGAATTTAGAACAAGTTTATGCATATTTTTGCTGGTTATTTAATTGAAAGCAGTAAAGAGGCACTGCTGACATACTGAGTATGTCAACAGCATATTTTTGGCCTGACAGTCACTTATTCATCTCGGACTGTGCAGACATCTTTTCAAAGGAAAGCAGTAAAGAATTGTTCCGTGGTCTCAAAAACTGAGTTCCAATTAAGGGAAAGCAATTAAATACATCCGATGCAAGGGATTCTCGTGCAGTTAATACAAACCTGCACACACAAAAGGAGGAATTCCCTTGCAGATTAATACTACTAAAATGGAAATGAAATAAAGCAGGGTAAAATGGGACTAGGATTCGTCCTTCTTTCTTCAGGGCATGTATCGGAGCCAGAGGACACAGCTGGAAAGCTCACAATGCAGGCACCAATCGCGGTTCCTCAGAGGTGCATGCCATCTCGGGCAATAGACTCTGACTCCTTGGCCTGCCCACAGTTGTGGGTTGTCTGGGTGGTCCGTTATCCAAGCGAGGACGTTGAGGGACGTATACCGAAAAACTGATCGATCTGTCACCATCCTGTCGATCATTCTGATTCCCTGCTCAACTTGGCTTTCATCAGTCTTACTCATAAGCATCAATCCGCGGGTGAAGATTGACGTCTTATGGTTGTCCTCGAGTCCCGGGCGTAGCAGTTCACAAGCGCGCTCCTCATTCCCCTCTGCAAATGCCCTGAGTGCTGGGATGAGCTGAAGATTGAAATTTCCTGCCGCTGTGCATCTTCGCAGGAATCTCTCCTTCTGCCGACGGATCCTTACTAGGGGTGAGGAAAACTCGACTCGATACTCGATTAGACTATTAAATTTTAAAAATATAAAAATAAAAAAATCATTAGACACAATTTAAGCTTTATCAAGACTAACAAACTTATATTTTGCAGCATAATAAGTAAAACTGTCAATTTAAATTCAAATTATATACTATCTAACCTAGTTAAATTCGGGCTTGAACTTTAAATTTTGCTACTGTTCAGGCTCGATACTCGATACTCGATCACCCCTAATCCTTACTTGCCATCTCTTCACAGTGGAGGTGTTAACCTCGCATCGCTTGTACACGATGGCAAGGTTCCCAGCATCCCTGAGCTTTTTGCATATCCGTTGTGCAGTAAACACCCCCTTGATTTCATCCTCTCCTATCCGGGAGAGAATTTCACCAAGAAGTTCGACCGGCAAGTCCAGCAACTTGGTTCCTTCTGGAGCAGGGTCTGGAATGGGAGGATTACCCCTGAAAAGATAAGAAGTGATGAATCTAATTTTTTATATAATTTTCAGAAATTATTCAAGTTCAGAAACCAACATCCTCACATTTAGAGCTTTGCTCTAGATGTGAGATTATTAAATTTCTGACTTGAATTTCAATTTAAAGCACATGTAAATAATATTTGGTTTTAAATGGGCTTAAGAGCCCAAAATAAAATAAAATTGGCCATTGGGCCTAAAATCTTTTTAATGGGCTATAGGGCCCAAAAGTTCTCAGTTTTATTAAACAAGTCCGAGACACTTGTTGGAAGTGGAATGAGATGGATAGATGGAAATGGAATGCTCGAATATTGGAATGTGCAATGGAGACGTGGCGGGACGGATCTGCTGTTTTTGGATAGCTTGGACTGTTTGGACAGTTAAAGCATCCAAAAAATTGCAAACACTATTTTTAATTTTAAAAATGGTTGACTTGTTTTATTTAACAAAGGTGGGATGTGAGTGGTCCCATTTTGGATTTTTGAAAAGGATAGCAGTTGGGTGACAAAAATACTGCTATCTTACTCACACTAGTGTTCCATTGGGAACAAAAACTCAAGTCAAACATTAAACAAAAATAACTCTTTTTGTCTTTTTCTAAAAGGTTGCTTTTATTAAAAGTGGGAGCTTCTTATTGGGTGTTTGTACTATGTTTCCATAAACAAACAAACATTTATTCCCATGAGATTTCTAACCTGAGAACAAATGTGCCCAAAAAGATCTTACCTCTTTTATTACACCAAAACAACACTGTACACATCACATCAAGATCAATCAAACCAATAACATCAAGATATTCAAAACAATACCCAAATGTTCATCAGTTTGTTCTTTCCAGTTTTAAACTTTCAAAAATCTTATCTATTAACAGTTTTAAAACAAACTCTCAAGTAGGTTTTTAAGGGTTTCAAAAGGACTTCAAAGAGCTCCTTAAAACCGAGAGCATTCAAAATCGCAGAACAGAGAAAACAAAAACTCACACAAACCACATTATGTCATTCTCAACCCAAAAATAAGAAAAAGAAGCAAAAGAGTTCGATAGAGGCCATGAACAGGTGGAAAAAGTGGGTTTACCCTCCCCTCCTTGGCTCGGGTCTAGGCACGGGTCCAAGGTTTGGGAGGAGTCCATGAAATCGGTCCATAGTTTCCCCTAGAAAAAGAGTGATAAGGGTGCGAAGAACACGTGGTGTTCGTTCGGATGAGAGAAAAATGGGGGAAAGAGGAAGATGAAGAAACTGAGAGAAGTTGAAATGACAAGAGAAAGTGAAAAGAAACTGGAGGGGGTGGGGGGGTATAAATACTTGAGCTTTTGTCGCGGAATCCGAGACTTTGTCGCGGAACAAGGTTCCGCGACAAGGCATAGCGACATTAGAGAGGTCGCGGAGTTGAGGGTTGGTCGCGGAGTCATGCTCCGCGACAAGGCTACCGCGACAAAGTTCAGTATGGAGACAAGGTCAACGCAGATCATGTCGCGGAGCAGGGCTTGGTCGCGGAGTCATGCTCCGCGACAAGGTGCATCGCGACAAGATGTGGGGAAGGGTTAAGAAGGAAAAGGGAGTTTGTCGCGGAACAGGGCCTGGTCGCGATGTATGACATCGCGACAAAGGACCTTCCGCGACAAGGAAATTTTTGAATTTTCAAATTTTCTTGGACTGGGCCCGAGTATGATGTTGGGCCTGCGTCCATTTTATTTGATTTGGGCTGAATAATTTCAGTCCAGTAAATTCAAAATGCTGGCTGAAAATTTAAAATAATCCACTTGCATAAAATTAGGTTGGGTTAGTTCCATTTTATCTGTGAATTTTATTTCGGGTATTGAATTTCTTCAATTCCCGAGAACATTTTCTCAGATTTATGGAACTAATCCAACCAAGAACCTGGTTTTCCATGTTACTGTTATCTGCTCCTCTTTTTGATGGTTCCAAACTTCTGCAAGACAGACAAATAAGACGCATTAGATTTTCTCCAAATATCAACATCCTCACATTTAGAGTCTTAGTACTCTAAATGTTTAATTGATCTTTGGGTACTTTCTTGCCATGAGATAAATACTGTAAATATATACTATATATATATTATATAAACTGAAATTTTTGTGTTTTTAAATGCTGTTTCTTATTGAGTGTAGGCCGGGTCTGCCACTGCTTGGCTTTCTTTCTCCGGATCGAACTGTCCAAGGTACTCTTTTAATCGTTGTCCATTCACCACTATATCGCCCCTGCCAGTTCGAATCCTGACAGCTCCATTTTTGAACACCTCTAGTACTTCATGTGGTCCTTCCCATCTAGATTTGAGCTTTCCGGGGAACAGCTTCAACCTAGTATTGAACAATAACACATGTTGACCAACATAAAAATACTTAGGTTTGATCCGGCGATCGTGCAACTTCTGGGTCCGCTCCTTGTAAATTCGAGAGCTTTCATAAGCTTGCGCTCGTATTTCCTCAATTTCATTGAGGTCCAACTTACGTTTGCTCTGAGCAACTTTCGGATCGAAGTTAAGCGTTTTAACGGCCCAGTAAGCTTTATGCTCTAGCTCTACAGGCAAATGACAGGCTTTTCCGAAGACCAGCCTGTATGGAGACATCCCGATGGGAGTCTTATATGCTGTGCGGTATGCCCATAGAGCATCATTGAGCTTACGTGCCCAATCCTTACGGGTTATCCCGACAGTGGCTTCGAGTATGTGTTTGATTTCGCGATTGGATACTTCGACTTGACCACTAGTCTGAGGATGGTAAGGCGTGCCTATCTTATGGAGGATCCCATTTTTACTCATTAAAGTTTCAAAACCTTTATTAATAAAGTGTGTTCCTCCATCAGATATCACCACCCTAGGTACGCCAAACCGACTGAAAATGTTGTTCTTGAGGAACTTGATGACTTGGCTACCATCATTGGTCGGTAATGCGACAGCCTCGACCCATTTGGATACGTAATCGACAGCTACCAAGATATAGTAGTTTCCACCAGATGGTGGAAACGGTCCCATGAAGTCAATACCCCATACATCAAAGATCTCAAGTGTGAGAATCCCCTTTTGAGGCATCTCATCCCTCTTGGAGATGTTTCCTAATCTTTGGCATCTGTCACAGCCCTTAACAAATGTCCTGCAATCCTCATAGATGTGAGGCCAATAAAATCCACATTCGAGGACCTTGTGGGCCGTTCGAGCGGGACCATGGTGACCTCCATATTCTGATTCATGGCATTTTCTGACAATTTGATAAGCTTCATGCTCGGTCACACATCGCCTGATTATTAAATCAGGGCAGTGTTTGAAGAGATAAGGTTCTTCCCAGAAGTAACTTAATACATCTCGTTTGAACTTATTCCTCTGATGATAGTTCGAAAACTGTGGGGTTACTCCGCATGCCAAGAAGTTAGCGATGTCGGAAAACCATGGACAAGCTTGATTATGCAGATGCAACGCGAACAACTGTTCGTCCGGGAAATCTTCATTGATGGCTTTTTCCTTTTTATCATTATCTAATCGAGATAAGTGGTCAGCAGCACCATTATCTCGACCTCGCCTATCTTTTATTATGATGTCGAATTCTTGCAACAGAAGTACCCACCTGATTAATCGAGGTTTTGCATCTTGTTTGCTAAACAAGTATCTCAATGCTGTATGATCGGTGTATACTATGGTCTTTGTACCTATCAGGTACTGTCTGAACTTGTCAAACGCGAAGACTACAGCATACATCTCTTTCTCCGTTGTGGTGTAGTTAACTTGGGCTTCATTCAGGGCATGACTTGCGTAATGAATTACGCAGTGTCTCCCATCCTTATGTTGTCCAAGGACTGCGCCTACGGCGAGACCACTAGCATCGCACATTACCTCGAAAGGCAGTGACCAATCGGGTGGTTGCACTATCGGTGCAGAAACCAACATCTTCTTGAGCGTGTCAAAGGCTTGGACACACGCTTCATTTATTAAGAAAGGATTTTCTATACAAAGCAGATTAGTGAGCGGCTTGGCAATTTTAGAGAAATCCTTAATGAATCGCCGGTAAAAACCGGCATGCCCTAAGAAGCTCCTAACTGATTTGATCGAGTTAGGAATAGGGAGATTTGAAATGATGGAAACTTTGGCTGGATCAACTTCAATGCCTGCACGAGAAATGCGATGACCTAACACTATGCCCTCAGTGACCATAAAATGGCACTTTTCCCAATTTAAAACCAAGTTAGTGTCCTCACACCTCTTTAAAATCTTAGCAAGATTGGTCAAACAATCTTCGAACGTATCTCCATATACAGAGAAGTCATCCATAAAGACCTCAATGCATTTTTCGATAAATTCAGAGAAAATAGACATCATGCATCTTTGAAAAGTAGCAGGTGCATTGCACAAACCAAAAGGCATCCGTCGATAGGCAAAAGTGCCGTACGGGCAAGTAAAAGTGGTTTTATCATGGTCTTCACTGGAAATAACAATCTGATTATAACCAGAATAACCATCCAAAAAGCAATAAAACTCTCTCCCTGCCAACCTCTCAAGCATCTGATCAATAAAAGGCAATGGAAAATGGTCCTTGCGTGTGGCCTCGTTCAGCTTCCGGTAGTCGATACAAACTCTCCATCCGGTCACTGGCCTGGTTGCAACCTCTTCTCCTTGCTCATTCTTGGTTATGCACATCCCTCCTCGTTTGGGTACGACCTGCACCGGGCTAACCCATTTGCTATCAGAGATAGGATAGATTATACCAGCATCTAAGAGCTTGATAACTTCTTTCCTTACCACTTCCTGCATAAGGGGGTTCAATCGCCTCTGAGGTTGACGGGAGGGTTTAAACTCTTCTTCCATTAGAATCCTGTGCATGCAAATAGAAGGGCTTATTCCTTTTATATCAGAAATGGTCCAACCTATTGCATGTACGTGTTTCTTAAGAACGTCCACCAGAGCATTTTCTTGCTCTTGGGAGAGCTTAGCCGAAACAATCACCGGTAATTTTTTATGTTCTGCGAGAAACGCGTACTTGAGATGATCGGGTAATGTTTTAAGTTCAAGCTCTGGTGGACATTCAACGGAAGGGAGTAGTTTGCGAGAATTGGGTAGTGGGAGAACAGATTTACCTTCGGGATCCTGCATCAGTACAGGATCCTCTTCCTCCTCTTGGTTGGCGTCATCATGGAAGTCGATGCCGTCAAATTCCTCCAAATCCCCTGTTTCGGGATCGGCGAAGTGAACGGCTTTGCATCCTTTGTGCTTCACGCCAGCAGGCCTCAGTACCTGCTTTGATGATTCATCCAGCATCATTTCACACTCAAGTTCAGAGTCTAGCTCTTCCCTAACTATTACATTTTCAAATGAGAAACAAGAACTGTCATTCGGAAATTTCTGCAATTTCTCCATATCAAAGATGATCTCCTCGCCATCGACTCTTAAAGTGACTTTTCCGGACTTGGCGTCGATCAGTGCACCACCAGTGGCTAGAAACGGGCGTCCAAGGATAAGCGGCATTTCAGAATCCTCTTCAATGTCGAGGATGATGAAGTCGACCGGGAAAAGAACCTGCCCGGTTTTGACCACAACATCCTTGAGGATTCCTACGGGCTGAGTGATCGATCTGTCTGCAAGCTGCAGTCTCATCTTGATCGGTTGAATTTCTCCAAGCTTAAGGCGAACAGCCATAGCTAGTGGCATCACATTGATGCTTGATCCTAAATCACAAAGCCCCATACTCACTTTGGCCTTTCCGAATTGTACTGGGAGTGTGCAACATCCGGGGTCCTCTTTCTTTTCAGGCATTCTCCTCTGAACGATGGCACTGCATGTGCTGTTGAGAATAATTACCTCTTCCTGCTCAACCTGCCTTTTTCCTGAAATCAATTCTTTCAAGAACTTAGCATAGATGGGCATTTCGGAAATCATTTCTGTGAGAGGAATGGTTATCTCTACAGACTTTAATCGTTGCAGAAATTTCTTGAATTTAAGATCATGTTCTTTATTTTTAAGCCGCGCAGGATAAGGAATCCTGGGCATGTACTTGTTATTAGCAATTTTTGGTGGTGAAGGGAAGGAAGTTGTACCTTCACCTGTACCCTTATCTGTTTCAGCCAATTCGGGCGCAGCTTCAGTCTGCAATTCGGCTGTCTCTTTTTCCGCTTCGTTCCCATTATCAGCTTCCTTACCAGCATTGTCAACAATATCATCCTCTTCGAATTCCGCTCCAGTATCTGCTCCCTTTGGTCCAGCTAGCACTCTTCCAGATTTCAAGGTTATTGCCTTGCATTGCGGGTTCTTTTCCGCAGTACTAGGCAACGTTCCTTTGTCCCTTTTCTACATCTCATTAGCCATCTGTGTAACTTGGGTCTCCACATTTCTGATGGAGGCCTGCAGTTGATTGTTGATCTCTTTCTGACTAGTGATGAAATCAGTCATCAGATTCTCAAGCCTTGAAGGAGGCTTTTGATTCTGATTCTGATTTTGATGCTGATTCTGATTCCACTGGCCTTGGTTTGGGACAAACTGAGGCTGGAAACTCTGATTGGGCTGAAAGTTCTGGAAATTCTGAGGTGGCCTCTGCTGGATCTGAGGTTGGAAACCTGGATTCTGAAAATGTTGGCCCCTGTTCTGATTGAATCCCTGATTCTGCTGAGGGTTGAACTGCTGTTGTGGCTTATTCAAGAGATGTGAGTTTAAGGCGTTGTTGTTTGAATAAGACAAATTCGGGTGTCTATTTGGAAAAGCTCCTGCATAGTTACAGCTCTCAGCTGTGACTTGCTCGCATGTGTCAGTTGCATGAGCGCCTTGACACAGTCCACAGATCACATCAGTTTGCTGTCCCTGCGCAGAACTTCCAACTCCTTGACTTACAGACAACGCTGCCACTTGCTCTTGAAGCTTTTCAATGTCTGACTTCTCTACTGTACCTACAACACACAAACCACGAGGGGGAGTGGGATTACCATCATCAGTTAGAACAGAACGGTTGACACTCATGGCTTCAATCTTTGCCCAGGCTTGGTCCATCGGTATGTAGAGCAAATGTTGACCACCGGCAGCATCAAGCATGGATTTCCATGCTGGGGTCAGACCACTGTAGAACTTTCTCAGTCTCTCCCAGTCATGGAAGCCATGTTGAGGACACTTTCTGAGTAGGTTGAAGAATCTTTCCTTTGCATCATACAAGGACTCGTCTGGTTTCATCTTGAATTCCGCAATTTTGGAGCGGCATTCATCCACCTTGGACTCCGGGAAGTATTTTGCTAGGAAGTTTCTGATCACATCTTCCCATGTAGACTTCTGATTTACGGGCAGTGACTTGTACCATGTTCGTGCTCCGCTTGTCAGAGAGAAGGGGAATAGCCTTAGTCGAATGGTGTTTGCGGGTACATCACGATTCTTGATCGTGTCACACAATTCTAGAAAGGTTTGTAGGTGATCATGGGGATCTTCATGACTTGCTCCGGCAAACTGGTTGCTCTGGACTAGATTGATTAGGGCCGGTTTCAGTTCAAAGTTCCGAGCCAAGAATGGAGCTTGTCCAGGAATATTCAGATATGGCTCTAAAATCGGCTGCATGTAATCAGCAGCAGCTGCTGCTTGATGATTGTTCTCAGGCCCGCCTTGGTACTGCTGTGGGTAGTAGTTCTAAGGCATGAAATAGTTCCTCGGATCATTGAAATCATTCGGATTCGGGGGATTCTGATGGGGATTATGGTATTGCTGATTCTGTTGGTTTGGGAAATTTTGCTGATTTGGTTGGTTTTGGTTGTTTGGTGGGTTTTGGTTCGGGTTGGGAGGGGGTGCCTCGAAGTGTTGCTGCTCCATGTTTGGTGGATTCCCACCTCCTTGTATGATCTGGGGAGGGGGATCATCCAAATCATCATGATCAGCATCTTCGGGGTCTTCCTCAATGTTGTGAAGTGAGGGATTGGGTTGAATGATTGGTGGGATGTCAGGGTTTGCCATTTCGGAGATATCGCTGCTGGTGCTTGGCGAAAGTAATGCCTGTCGTTCCCGTTCCCTTCTTCGTTTAGTCTCCGCCCTAAGACGTCGAGCTGTCTTTTCTATCTCTGAATTAAACGGGATCTCGGCTGGCGTTTGCTTCCTCCTTTGCATAGAACAACGGCTTCAATAATGACAGTACCTGCACAATCCCCAGGTTAGAAGTGGTTCTGAAGGTGAATATTTATAATTATATGTATAAGCTACTCTAGGAGCAATGAGGAATGTAGTTCTCTAAATAAAACGGCGCTGCATCCTCCCCGGCAACGGCGCCATGAAACTTTTGACGAGTTTCGTCACCACGAGCTTTTGCTAAAATTATACCAGGTTAGATTTATTAAATGAAAAGCGTTATGATTCACGGGAAAGGGTTTAGGGATATATCAAGATTATTAGTCTTTTTATTACTCAAGTATGGTGCTTTGGCTTCAAATGGCGCTGTGGTCCTCTCTGTCATGAAATGTTGACAAATCTCATGGCATAGCCGGGATAGGTTGACCTTCAGCCTGTCACACTGAGGATCCCCGGCAAGTATGCCATGATACTTCTCATCAATTCTTGCCATGAGAGTTCCTGCCATGAAACTTTTGACAGATTCCCACTACATGAGTATTTTCCAAAAAATCATGGTCCTGGTTTAAGTTTTTATTTAATGAAACCAATTTATGATGGCGGTGTTGTGATTAGGGATATGTTTATACGTAGTCATGTTTTTATTGCTCGTAGTTGAGAAACTGTGCTCCCGAAAGCGCACGGAGTCAAAAATTGCAGTAATTTATAGTAAGACCGGATCGTTCACTGGAGGATGTGCGATAGAAGCAGGTCCCACGTCGTTTTACTAGATTTTCCATTCGTATTGCTCAATAGGGTTGAAAGATGATTAATACCTACTAACATGAATTTAAACTAGATCTCGAAAGCAGTTAAATTAATCTACAAAGCAAATAAATCTGTTCTAGAAAGCGGAGAAGAATTATTCTAGGAATGCAATAAAAATTATCTACGAAAGCAGGGAAAAGGTGCATTGTGCCAACCGTGAAGTTGAGTCACAATGTAGACAGAAAGGACAGGAAGAAAAGAATGAAAATTGGACAAGAGCGAGATACAGCAATATTAAACTTCCATTTTCATACGCAGATCTTTGTTTGGGATAATTCTATCAGATAGCTAATTCTCATGCTCTCAATAAGGCTTTCCCTTTAACAGACAGGTACTTGCAATATGAGTTTACATGTTCTTAAGACCGCAAATTCTAAGATACCACAGATTCGTAACTACCCTGGCCTGGGTGTGTTACTTCATCTGTGGTGGAAAAGCAACACCCGACACATCATTTATTGAAATGCCAAGTACCACTATCATTCTCCCATGTCACACCCAAAGATTTGAATCAAGCCCTAAACTATCCCTTAACTGTCAATCCTAGTAGCAGTTACACAACTCTCAATACAACCGAGTGACCTCTAATGAAAGCGGTTAAAAGAAAGCAGTAAAGAAAGCATTTAAAACTATCACTCGGAGGTTTGGAAAATCTGACCCTGGTAGTAAAAGACAGCTCCCCATCAGAATGAAGGAGTATGGATCAAGAATTCCCGGCTCTCAGTGAACCACTAGTGTGTCCACTTCCTTCCGGGTGATTATGAGATACAAACTAATGAAACGAACTAATGAAATTAGTTCGTTCCGGATGCACTCACTCAGGACTCAAAAGTATGCTTTGGCAGAAGAGGATAGCAGTTGAAAGAAAACTCAACCCTATCTTGGAAAATAACCAAGGCCTGGATGATGTTCCTCTAAGATTATTTACTACACTGTATTTGAATCCAAGTGGACCCCATCTCGGTGTCGCACTTAATCTTACATTTCCATCAACCAGCAATTTTGGAAAATAATGGATTTGAAAATCATTCCCTGTCAGGTACTAGACTCTCAGTTAAAACACAGACCCTTTCAGTCTAGGCGAGACCTGATCGCTGAATCTGCTTCTTAATTTCCCAAAATACAACCCTCGACAGAATATGAATTAGTCATAACTGAAGAATTTATCCCTTACTCAGATCCGGATTTTATAAAGAGGTTTTTGTTGGAAGTTTATAAAGCAATATCTGTTCAAGATCTAGACTTCTATTGTCCAAGGGAAGGATCCCAAAATAAATACAGACCACAATAGTATATAATATTATCATGCATAAAGATATATGGAAGTGTAAAATTAATTGACCCAAAATATAGATGCGGGTCTAGACAGAAGGTGAAACACAGAATGAAGTGGTCAAGGGACCAAAGCAATGGCAGAATAATCAGGTGGACTGTAAACATCTACTGTCCAATTTCCCAATTACTCGGATGGAGCGAATTTAGACAGCTTAGACCCTATAATGGTGGTGTCAACACCAGTTGGACCTCCACTGTCTGTGAATTCGGATAAAAAACCTACATGCTTCCCTTCTATAATGATCATCGGTTGGCATTGACTGATGCCAACTGACTCCCACTACAGACTGAAATTTGGGTTTGGAAATTAAGATAAGAGAAATAAAACTGTATCTGGATGGTAGTCAGTCGAGCAGCTATTATAACCCCGGATGGGCGAACCGCCAAGGCTTCCACTGACAGCCATTCAGACCATGCAAAATAACAATTAGTAACTAATACCCAAAATACGAGCTAGTTATCCATGGGGGAGTACCCGCCAACATTAGTCTGATGTATTCTTTACTAATGGTTCCACACAACACACAAAGACAAAATAAATAAGAAACAAAAGAAGATCCCTTGTATGAGAGACATTGGTTTCTCATGCAAGGTTGTGGATTGGGTCCACATGTAATGGTCTTAAATAATCCTTCCTACCATAATTAATTACAGTCCAGATTATCTGTTTAAGCCATCGAGATTTTGTTTATACAAGAATGTTTTAATGGCAATTGAACAAGGGTCCTTTAATCATGGTGATTATTGAAATTTGATTATTGCTAATCTCAATCTTTAATCATTAATGAGTCAAGGGTTCAATCAGTTAAGTAATGCAAATGGAGAATCAAAATTTGGGCAGCATAACACCCTATATTGCAATTCCAGAATGTTACATCCTAACCCGTGGGGCTATGATGTGAGTGTTGCAATATAAAATAGGGAGAGAATGAAGTTTGTTTGAGATTAAATAGAGGGAGAGGAACCCTTGTCGCGATATCATAAATTTTGTCGCGGACCGAGGTCCGCGACATGGACATCCCGACAAGTTTTTAGAATTTTTGGCAGCATAACGCCTCTTTGTCGCTATGCAAGATTTTGTCGCGGAACGTGGTTCCGCGACAAGGGTGACATCGCGACAAAGTGTTTTCAGAAAATTCTAAAGCATTTGAACCTTTGTCGCTATGCATGGAGATTTTGTCGCGGAACGTGGTTCCGCGACAAGGTATTCCGCGACAAAGTGTTCAAAGATCAAGGAACATGGCATAATTTTTCTGTCTCGGAATGGGATTTTGTCGCGGAACGTGGCTCCGCGACAAGATGGTTCCGCGACAAAAAGCCATGAAGACAAAATGCAAGAGTTTGGCTCCTTTGTCGCTATGCATGGACAGTTTTGTCGCGGAACGTGGCTCCGCAACAAGGTATTCCGCGACAAAGGGTTTTAAATTATGGAGACAAGTGTCTTGAAACACCTTGGTCGCGGAACAGCCATTTTGTCGCGGAACGTGGTTCCGCGCCAGAAGGCGGTTGGCGCCCAAGGTGGTTCAGGACAAAAGTCAGAAAAAGCAGAAATGAACAGTGGCATGCAAACAGCGTGATCTCACCCTATTTCAGATCAAAAAGCTATTCTAAGCTAAAAATAAGCAAGAAACATTCAAAATAAGGAAGAACATGCTTAAACAAAAATACCAAGGAAGGGCAGAATATTAAAATAAAGCAGGAGTCCTAATCTAGGGTTTGATCACACATCCACACAACATTATCCATAATATGCCAACAGTAAACATAAAAATAACAAAATGGGGGTCAAATGACCCCAAAATGAAAAAGAAAGCATAAATCCATGGGGTGTGAGACCCATTTCATGATTTGGGACACAAATGATGAATGTTTTCCCATATTATTGAAGGGGTGCTGTTGATACCCATGATTTGGATATTACAAACCCTAAAACAAGAGTTTAGAAACCAAAACATATTGTAAAAGTGGCTATCTAAACACTGTGAACAGTAAAACACTAAACTAAGCTAAACTAAGTGCAAAAATTAAATAATACATGAAAAATAAAACTAAGCTACACTACCTAAGAGAGAACTCCTACTGCTTTGCCTTCAAGAACTTCTACTCTACAAAAATTCCAACCAACCTCTGGCTCATGGGAGACACCTCATATTTATAGAAGTGTAACCCTAAGCCCATGGGCCTTGATTCTAGCCCATTGTGTCTTAAGACATCACACACATCACAGCTTTGTCTCGGAGCATCAAGTTGGTCGCGGAACACACTGCATGTGGCAAGGCTTCTCGACTGGGTCTTGTGTCTGTAAGAATGCATCTTGGTCGCGGAACATGCCTTTGTCGCGGAGCATGCCATCGCGACAAAGGTCATCGCGCCAAGGGGCTTGGCAGGTCTCCTCTTCATTTGGGCCACTTGGTCGCGGAACATACCTTTGTCGCGGAACACTGCATCGCGCCAAGGGCTTCCGCGACAAAGGTCTTCCTGGGCCTGCTGGATTGGGCCAGATGGGCCGAAAATATTCTTTTTGTGGGCTTTTCTATCTTTTTCCCATCTTTTTGTTTCCTTTTCTTTTTCTCATGTTTTTGGATTTTTCTAACATAAATACGTAATAAAATTACATATTTATGTCTTTTTCACACCAGCTTATTATTTTTACAATTATGCATAAATTAGTCCAATTCGACTGCTTTCTTACTTAATGTAAGACCGGAATGCGATCAAATGCCCGTTTAAGACACGGTAATGGATTGAAAATAATGGTCATTTTTTGCCATTATCACCTATCAACCACCACGTTATGATGGCCAGGAGGATCCCGCCAAACTAGAGGGGTGGATCCGTACATTTGATAAGCTCTTGGATGCTATCAAATGTCCTGATGAGGCAAAGACACGAGTAGCAACCTACTACTTAGGAGGCGAAGCCGATGAGTGGTGGCAAAACCTCCAGAGGAATTTAGAGGAAGCTGAAGAAGCTTATTCGTGGACTAAACTTAAGGAGGATTTAAGGGACCGATTCTACCCCATGAGCACCAAAGCGGCAATGTACGAAGAGTTTTTATCACTGAAGCAAGAGGGACGGACGGTGCAGGAGTATTACACCCGGTTTAAGGAATTGGTACGATTTGCTACGAGGATAGTACCAACCGACTCTGACAAGGCTCAGAAATTCGAGATGGGTCTGAACCTTAGTATCCGGGAGATACTTGCAGTAGGACAATTCACGAACCTGCAGACGGTTTATGATCGTGCGGTGGCAGTTGCACGAGTCCAAGGATTGAAACGGAAATCGGTAGATGAGGCTAACCAAGGACCACAAGGAGAGTACAAGGTGAATAAGGACCATTTCGAGGGAAACTCGAAAGGACAACATCAAAATGACAATGGCGAGGAAAAGGGGATAGTCTTCAACCATGGGGACTATGCGTCACCATGTCGGAAGTGTGGTAAACCGCATTATGCGAGAGGATGCCCTCAGCCTGGAGCATGCCTTCGATGTGGTCGACATGGTCATCAGCTGCGTGATTGCCGGACACGGAAAGAGAACATCGACAAGAGAGAAGATGTGACTACTCGACCTAAGCAACCACGAAACCCAGACGGTCAAGGTGGCAACAACCAACGGCACCAGTACCATCAGAATAAAGACCAAAACTCGAAACCTCTCGAGAGTGCTGAATAGGCAGTTATGGGGACATAACTGGAGTCTTAAGGGGGAGAGGATGTCATACCCCCTAATTTTTCGTGCATTTTTGTAAACTTTTGAACTACGTTATGGCTTGATCCCTTCACAGGGTACGTAGGCAGCTTAGAAGTTTTAATTCTAAGTTCAGTCGCAAAATAATAAAACAACAAAAAGACTTTGGCACGAGAAGAGCCGAAACACAACTTCGAGGACGAAGTTGATTCTTAAGGAGGGTAGACTGTAATACCCGAGAATTTTCCAACATAAAATAAAACAATAATTAAATAATAAATAAAATAAATACTATAAATAAATAAACAAATCCAGCAAATAAAAGAAATAAATAAAGATAAGGAAATGAGAAATGAGATTTTTACTTAAAAAGGAATTAAAGGAATTTAATTAAATAAAAGGATGGATAAATGGTACACCAAAACCCGACACTAATGAACTCGAGTATTCGAGTCCAAAACATCCAATTAGACTGAGAATAAAATTAGAGAGAAAGTATGAACCCGAATATACCCCGGAAATCGGAATTCGGGAGCATAAAGGATAGAAACCCGAAAGAGAGGCGGAAAAGCACGACGGATCGCACGACCCGCCCGGACCGAAGTCCAGGCGAAGTCGGCGCGGTGGCCGCGCGGTGAAGGTGGTTTAGCGCGCCACGACCGCGCCACCCCACAGATTCGTTTGTTGCGTAAATCTCTCGCCCGAACGCGGATTTTTCGACTTTCGGTTGAACATCTCTTGACTCCAGACTTTTAGGTCGGTTGTGGACGCCCTAGGGATTTAGAATTCTATAAATAAGCCCCTTGGGAGCCCCAAACAAGTTTACAAAACCCTACAATCTTCTATACGTTCGAAACCCTAAATTCGGAGTCGACGGAAAGCACCAAACGGAGGCAGCAGCTTTGGACGAAAATCCAAGCATCTCCAAACGTTGTGGTAAGCTCTAGTTCGATAAATCTTTTCACGTTTCAATCCGAAAATGGATTCTAACTTCGGTTCTTCTCTTTCTACACCCCGTATCGAATCTAGATCGTAGAACCCGTCGAACGGAGAGGAGAAACGGTGATCTGGAAGCCACGCCTCCGAACTAGACATCCCCGACGTTCATAGACACTGTAAGTTAACCTTACATGGTTTTGGGAGATTTTAAAACATTCGAAACCTAAAAGATTCAACAAGAACCATAAATCTGTCCACTTTTGTTTTTCTACCGACGCAACAGACTTGGTGAATTTTTCCGAACCTTAAAACGAACTCAAACGGAAAAACTTAAAACAGGAAAAACGTTCCTAAGACTTAGACCTAGCTACTGTAAAAATTTGGGAATTTTTGGAGTTGATTTGATATGTGAAAACCCGTTGAAACCGAACTGCTTGATTCTAGATCTTGAAATTCTTGACAGAACTTAGGAATGATCTTGATCACGTTTTTGACATAGGATTTATGCTGTTTTAGATCTTTGGCCAAACATGAAAGTTGTTGATAAATGTCTTAAGATGATCCCTGTCAAATTTCATTAAATTTGGAGTTGAATTGATATGGTAGAATTTGAAATCTTTAAACTGTGACATGTTAAACTCGGACAGATTTCTTCTTATGCGAAAATTGGTGATTTTGACCTACTTAGGTATCTCGGATTGAAAAAGTTAAAACACGAAAGTTGTAGATCCTGATGTTTCCGAATAAGATATGAAATTTTGGAATTTTTGGAATTAAATCTGATTTTAGACAAATTTTAGAGTAAACTGTGGTTTACCGGAAACAAAATCTTGAAATCTTGTTGAAACATGAAATTAGCCTTTAAGGTTTAAATGATTGGGAATTCCTTCGAAATAAAATACACATGAAATACGATGCTTGCCGAAAGGCAAATGAAATAGAATGCTTGCCGAAAGGCAATTGAAATATCCTGCTTGCCGAAAGGCAATTGAAATATCTTGCTTGCCGAAAGGCAATTGAAATATCTTGCTTACCGAAAGGCAATTGAAATATATTGCTTGACGAAAGGCAATTGAAATATAAAGCTTGCCGAATGGCAATTGAAACATAAACTTGAAACATGAGACATGAGATATGAAACTAGGAGACTCGAAAATTGTTCCTTTTGGATTATGCTTTTAACTTATGTCCTATAATTATATTGCTTTGCAAATTATATTTACGATCTTATGAAATCTCTATCCTTTAAATTATGCCATCTAATTATAAGTTAAATTATGTGGTGTTGTGCACATGTTTTCTTTAATCATTAAATAATGGCTTTGAAACCCCATGGTTATGTATGTGTTAACTTACTCAGCACGTAGTGCTGACCAAAACCATATTTTCTTTTTCTCTTTCTTCCAGAGTTGAGAATTATGCATCGTCATATGCATACACGGGAAGCTTGGGATGATATATTAGTTGAATTTTTGTATTAGACTAGATCTTGCATGAACGGGCCTGTTTAACCCGTGATTAGGCCATGTTGGCCCAATATTTAAATTCCGCTGCGAGTCATATATGTAAATATTATTTTCCGCTGCAACTTTGATGTATTATTTTTAAATTATATATAAATGGGCTGTTTGAATATTTTAAATTCTGAAAAACCATAGCCTTGCATCTCTTTAGCAAGCTCGGAGAAACCGTGTCTTGCTAGGGAGGTGTGGCGGTGACATCCCGACCTGGGTGACCAAAAACCGGGGTGTTACACCAATGCTATACTTCCACATTTAACTCCTTACACCAATTTTTGTGGCTCCATGATTCCTGCAAGCAAAAATACCCAATTGGTTAGGTTTTCCCTCAAATCAACATCTTTACATTTAGAGTCTTAGTACTCTAAATGTTTAATTGATTTGAGGGTACTTCTCTGTTCTGAAATAAATATACCAAAATACACTAACTAACTATGAGTAATCAGGAGTGTAGTTCTCTTAATAAACGACGCTGCATCCTCCCCGGCAACGGTGCCATGAAACTTTTGACAAATTTCACTAACACGAGTATTTTTATAAAATATCACAGGTTAAATTTATTAAATGAAAAGAGTTATGGTTCGTGGGAAGGGGTTTAAGGATATATTTTAGTTTTTATTACTGATGTGACAAACTTGGAATTCAAACGGCGTTGTGGACCTCCTCGGCATGAAATCTTTGACAAGTTCGTGCCTTGAAGATTCTTGCCATGAAACTTTTGATAAGTTCCCACTACATGAGTATTTTCTGAAAAGTATTAATCCCGGTTTGATTTATTATTTAATGAAATCACTTTATCAAGGCGGAATTGGGATTAGGGATATATTTATAGGTTGTCACGTTTTTATTACTCGTGTTAAGAAACTGTGCCCCCGAAAGCGCACGGAGTCAAAAATTGCAGTATTTATAGTAAGTACCGGATCATTCACTGGAGGATGTGTGATGGAAGCAGGGCCCACGTCATTTACTAAGATTTTCCACTCGGTTACTCGATCCAAGTTTGTGTTTGATTTATCAACTACTTGGCACAATTTAAACTAAGCTATGAAAACAATTAAAATAAAGCAGATAAAACTATTCTAGAAAGCGAATTAAATTTAATCTAAGAAAGCAATAAAGTTATTCTAAGAAAGCGGTTAAGATTATTCTAAGAAAGCAGATTTAAATTATGACAGAAGGGACAGGAAGAAAATAATAAAAATTGGACAAGATTCAGATGAAACACAATTAAACTTCCATTTTGTTACACAAATCTTAGCTTGGGATAATCCTTTCAGTTAGCTAACTCTCATGCTCTCTATACCATGTTCCCTTTAACAGACAGGTACTTACAGTAAGAGTTTACATGCTCTTAAGGCAACAAATTCTAAGATACCACAGACTCACAACTGCCCTCACATGGCCATGCTGAGGCATATTATTCATCTGTGGTGGACAAGCAACACCTGGCAAATCATTTATTGAAGTGTCGAGTACCGCTATCATTCCCCCATGTCACACCCAAAGATTCTAATCAAGCCCTGAACTATCCCTTAACTATCAGTCCTAGTAGCAGTTACACAACTCTCAATACAACCGAGTGACCTCTAACGAAAGCATTTAAGAGAAGGCGATAAAGAAAGCATTTAAAATCCTATCACTCGGAGGTTTTTGAAAGTCTGACCCTGGTAGTAAAAGAAAGCCCCCAGTCAGAATGACCGGATGTGGATCAAGAATTCCCGGCTCTCGGTGAACCGCTCGCAGTGTTCACTTCCTTCCGGGTGGTTATGAGATACAAACTAATGAAACGAACTAATAAATTAGTTCGTTCCGGATGCACTCACCCAGGACTCAAAAATAGGCTTTGGCAGAAGAGAATAGCAGTTGAAAGGAACTCAACCCTATCTTAGAAAATAACCAAGGCCTACGCATTGTTCCTCTAGAATTTACCTATCAAACTGTATTTGAATCCAAGTGGATCCCATCTCGGTGTAACAGTTAAGACTAAATTCCCAACACATAGCAATTTTGGAAAAATAATAGATATTTGAAAATCATTCCCTAAACAGGTACTAGACTCTCAATAAGAACACAGACCCTTTCAGTCTAGGTGAGACCTAATCGCTGACTCTGCTTCAAATTTCCCAAAATCAACCCCGAGTCGGATATGAATTAGTCATAACTGTGGAATTTATCCCTTACTTAGATCCGGATTTTATAAATGAATTTTTGTTGGAAATTTATTGTGAGACATCTGATTTAAATCATGACTTCTATGTCCAAGGGAAGGATCCCAAAATAATATTGACCACAATATCTACATAATAATATCATGCATAAATTTATAGAGAAGTGTAAAATTTAAATAACCCAAAATATAAAGTGGGTTTAGACCGAAGTTGATACACAGAGATGAAATAGCCAGAGATTAGAAGAATTTATGGCTAAAGAGAGTGCCAGAAATAACTGGGGTGATCTGGACTGCAAACATCTGCTATCCAGTTCCCAATTATTCCAGATGGAATGATTTTTAGACAGAAAGGAATTCCAAGTGACGGTGACCACCGTCATTCAGCTCCCTTTTGTCTGTGAATGGAAGAAAAACCCACATATTTTCTTGCTGTAATAATTCTCAAATAATGTTGGTCGACATCATTTAATAATATTACAACTTGAATTCATGTTTGAAATTAAGATAAAGAAAATAAAACTGTATCCGGATAGGAATCAGCTGAGCAGCTATTATAATCCCAGATGGATGAACCGCCAAGGCTTCCGCCGACCACTATCCGGACCATGCAAAATAACATCTAGTAATTAATATACAGACCACGAGCTAGTTTATCCGTGTGGGAATACCCGCCAACATTAGTCTGTTATATCTCTTACTAGTTGTTTCACACAACACGGGTAAAGACAAAATAAATAAAAGAAAATATTTTTGGTCCATCTTGTATGAGAGACATTGGTTTCTCATGCAAATGTATGGAAATAAATCCATAATTACTCTTTATGTCTAAATAATCTATCATTCCATAATTAATTAATTAATTACAGTCCGGATTATATACTCAGATCATTAGAGTTTAATTTTTGTAGAAAAGTCTTTTAATGGAAATTGAACAAAGTTCTTTATATCAATTTAATCATGGGTTGAGATCATTGGATTTCAACCTCAAAAATATTAATATAAAGGTTCAATTAATTAATGGGGTGAGATGGAGAATAAAAATCTGGCAAAAAGGTGCCAAGCCTGTCGAGAAACAGAAATTGTGTCGCGGACCGTGGGTCCGCGACAGGAGGATCTCGACAGAGAGGTGGGAAATAAGAGAAATTGAAATTTTGGAAATTAGGTTTGTCGTGTCGCGGAACAAGGATTGTGTCGCGGACCATGGGTCCGCGACACAAGGTGTGAAAATCCAACAAGGGCATAATTCCTGGTCGCGGAACAAGGGGTGTGTCGCGGACCGTGGGTCCGCGACAGGGGTTCCGCGACAGAGCCCTTCCAGAATAAGATTACAAGTTTTTGGGTCCTCTGTCGCTAATCAAGGGTTGTGTCGCGGACCATGGGTTTTTGCGACCGAGGGGTTTTAAAATTTTTATAAAAATTTTGGCAGCATAACGCCTAATATTGCATTGCGGGGGAGTGCGTTGTGATCCGTGGGATCACCATGGAAAATTACGTTGCGACCCGTGGGGTTGCAACGTGATGCAATACAATATAGGAGATGCAATTTTTAAATAAATATGCAGAAACACTCAAATATCATCCCTAGTTAGATCTAATGTATTAGAAATAAAAATAAAACTGAAAACAAAAACACTACCTAAGAACTAAAAACTAAGAGCAGAATAATAAAAATTAAAGAAAATAACAAAAACAAAGACCAGCAGCAAAGAAGAGTGCAAACAGACTATGCTAGCACATAAAATTAAAAATAACACCTACACTAAATCTATCAAGGGCCAAATATCAAGTGTTTATGCATTTATTAAACCTACTAAAGCATTAAACCTAACTAAAGATAATAAAAATGGTCAAGTGACCAAAAATAAAATAAGCAGTAAACAACCCATGGAATTTTTGGAGACATTTTCTTGATCATTCCACAAACTAAATATGGTTTAACTACATCCATTAATTGAATGTTTCAACCCAAAATACAAAAATATGATAAACTGGAAAATGTGAACACTAGCCACACTAATTTATTACAGAAATTAAACTAAAACTACACTAAAATCTACATTGCATAAAAATAAAATTATCTACATTAAAAGCTACTTGAGAGCACAGTGGTGCCCAAGAACAAAAATTAAACTACAAGTGTGGCTAGGTTTTTTTTGTTCAAAGGGGTTGGGATGATATATTTATAGAGTGGTGGAATTAAGCCCTAGGCCCATTCAAGGCCCACCCGTCGCTAAACAATTGTGCCTGTTCGCGAAATAAATCTGGTTCAGGACACAATTTTTAGCTCCAGTATGACGCACAGGAGGGGGCGGGAGCTCGAGTCCAGGGGGAAGAGGACGAAAATTTAACACTTGCGGGAGCTGAAGTCCCGGGAGCTTCCAATCAATTTGGCATGTGAGAATTAATTTTGAGGAGGTCACGTGACCTGCTTTTGCTCCTTTTCTGTCTTGGTCGCGGTCCCATGTGTCGCGGTCGCGATCCATGTGTCGCGGAACATTGTTCCGCGACACAGATTTTGTCTCTTGATACTCCCAGTCTCTAACCATTTTCTGTGTCGCGATGCACCCGGTCGCGGTCCATGGTATCTCGACCCGGGGTTTGTTTAGCGACACGGATTTTGTGTCTCTAAACATCCCCAGTCCTTAAGCAATTTCCCTGTCTCTAAACACCCGGTCGCTATACATGGCATCTCGACCGGGGTCTTGTTTAGCGACCGGATAAAATTTAACTCTATTTTTCTTTTCTCTTCATTTATTTCTTTCCTCTCTCATTCCTTCATTCTCGACAGTCTCCTCCATTCTTTCTTCTTTATTTTCCTTCTCCCATTTCTCTTTCTTGTTCTTCATCTTTCTTTCTCTAATTTTTCTTGTTGTTCGTCCCTCTTTCCTTCATTCTTCTTCTTCTTTCTTTTTCTTTCTCTTTCCCCATTCCCCATTTTTCTTCTTCATCTGTCTCTCAATTTTTTCTTTGTTCTTGTTTTCTGAAATTTGAGTATTTGAGGTTGGGGAACTCTCAAATTGGAGCATTCGGCCAGTGGAAATGTGGGCAATGGGAAGGCTCGGTGGTGGTGAGGATGAGGGCGGCGGGTCTGGAATGGAGGTGTGGGTGGCTGCGGCTGTGGGGCGAGTCTGGTGAGGCGAAGAAGCGGCGGAAGGCGACTGCTGATCTTGGGGGGCTGGTGCTGCTGGTTGTTGGGGAAGGCGGCGGCAATGGTGGTCGGCCGGAGGAGATGATGAGGATGGTCGGAGAAGGAGGCTGTTGGATGAGGGTGGAGGGGATGGTGGATCTGAGATGGTGGTGGCTCGGGTTGGCGAGAACTGGAGGTGGAGCAACGACGGCGGCAATGGTGTTGGATTTGGGGATGAGTGTTGGAAATGGAGGAGAGGGGCGGCGGCTATATGTTAGGGTTGGGGTTTGGGCTTTGGTGAAGTAGTATTGGGCTAGAGTGGGTTTGGGCCAAATAAGTGGTTGGATGATTTAATTGTTGCTGGGCCAATGTGACTGGTGGACTGTTAATCTCTTGGACCAAAACACCCAATCACCTGCATTTAATTAAATAAATGGATTAGTGGACCAATTAATTCTTAATTATAAAAGGAGACAAAATTACTAATGATAAAAGAAAATTGAACATAAAAATATAAATAATAATATATACATCAAAATATAAAATAAAATAAATAAGGATATTTGCTCCACTTGATACTTGTTTGTGTTCCGTTTAATGGACTCGTGTTCCACCGAACAGATACTACCAAACCACAATTATCAAATGTGGAATTTTTAATATTTTTATCATGTTTTTGGATTTTTTAATATGAATTTAATAAAAATAACAATATTTTTGTGTTTTTCAATAACAGCTTATTATTTATACAAACTTGCATAAATCTGTTAAATTCAACTGCTTTCTTAATTAAATAAGACCGGAATGCGATCAAATGTCCGTATTAGACACGGAAATAGATTGAAAATAATGGTCAATTTTGGCCATTATCAGGTGGCAGCTCCAATAGCCCCATTAGTTGTTTGAGAAGCATCAATCGAACCAATGTCGGCAGAAATCACCTACAAATGATGACCGCGAAATATGTTGAAACTTGGCTTCCAGGCATAAAATATAAATAATATATATATATATATATATGGATGTATACCGATGTGATGGGAGCGTCAGATACGACCCGCAACACTGAATCGTTGCCAACCTTGGCAACAGGAGCGGACATGTCCAGTGGTAGTGAATTGTTGCCCGTCTCCAACATCGTCCCGGCATCAGCCATAAGCACGGCAGCTGAGTGAGGGGAAGGGATGCTTGGACTAGATGGAGAAATACTTCTTTGGTGGCCAAGTTGAGCATCCACCACTGGATTTACCACTTGATCATTTTCGTTCTTAGACCTTCTCTCCCTCATAGCTGGACCTACTCCTTGGTCATGGTCATGCTTGGATTTCTGCTTTATCTCCCTCAACTCAGCCTGCAACAAAAGGGCTAATTACTTACCCAAAACAATATATATATATATATGCTTAAAATACATGCATAAAAATATATATCTGATAAGGCATGCGTACCGAGTTGGGAGGGGAAACATCTCTTATTGGTGAGCCAGTCGCTTGGCCATCTAAACTAGCTCTAAGACGAGATCGGCCAACTGATGAAATATCATGCTTACGTTTGAGCATGCGTTCCGTCTCGACAACATAGGACTCATCCTGTATGAATAGTAAATGTACAGACCGATATAAACCAACAACAATGGTGGATGAAATTCCCGATATAAAATAAGCATACCTTTGACGCCGAACCAGAGGAAGCTGAGCATTCAGAACTTTCTGAGTTGGCCTGGGGAATATGAAAAAGGCTGGAAGAAAACAAAGGTACATACGTCTGTTGATACCCGAATATTAATAAAGCAAAGGCTATACCTCATCGTTGATAATGGCAAAAAATGACCATTATTTTCAATCCATTTCCGTGTCTGAAACGGGCATTTGATCGCATTCCGGTCTTATATTAAATAAGAAAGCAGTAGAATTGGATTGATTTATGCATAATTGTAAAAATATTGAGCTGGTATGAAAAATACATAAATATGTAATTTTATTACATATTTATGTTAAAAAATCCAAAAACATGAGAAAAAGAAAAGAAAAGAAAAAGGAAACAAAAAGATGGGAAAAGATAGAAAAGCCCACAGAAATAATAACTTCGGCCCATCTGGCCCATTCAGCTCTGTCTGGGAACATCTGGTCGAGGAACCCTGGTCGAGGACCATGGTTCCGCGACACAGGAAATATTAGCGACCAGCATGCAACATAACGAGGAGACCAGTCTGGGAGCATTCAGTCGAGGAACCCTGGTCGAGGAACACTGGTTCCGCGCCATCAACACCTTGGAGGCCAAGCCACGCCCCAGTCGAGGAACTCCTGTCGCGGTCCATGCTTTAGCGACACGGACATGGATAGAGACACAAGACCCAGTCGAGAAGCCTTGCCACATGCAGCCCTGTCCCGCGACAAAGTTGTGATGTGTGTGATGTCTTGAGACACAGTGGGCCTCAGATCAAGCCCATGGGCCTAGGGTTCCACTTCTATAAATATGAGGTGATCCCCATGAGCAAGAAGGTTGTACAGAATCAAGAAAAATCACTCTTGGAGACAAGTGTAGAGCTTAGTTTGTAGGTAGTTTTTAGGTTAGCTTAGTTTAGCTTTAATTTTTTTGTATTATTTAATTATTGCATAGATTTAGCTTAGGTAGCCAGTTTTCACCTTGTTTTCAGTTTCAAACTTTGTTTTTAGGGTTTGTGATATCCAGGATGATGGGTATTAACAAATTCCTTAATAAAATGGGAAAATATTCTTGAAATGTGTCCCAAAAAAATCATGAAATGGGTTTCACACCCCATGGATCTTTTATTATTTCCTTCTCTGTTGGTCGCTTGGTCTTTATTTTTACTTTATATCACAGTTGGTGATGTTTTTCCTTGGATAATGTTGCATGTTATGAGTGATCAAGCCCAGATTAGGGTTAAACCTATTTTAAATATTGTCTCATTTTTCCTTCATGTTTAAGGCATGTTCTAGCTAGATTTAACTTTGTTTGGTACTTTTAGTTTAATGTAGTTTTTAAAACTTGAAATGGGTGAGATCACGCATAATGCATGCTCCTGTTCCACTTTACTTTTCTGACATGTGTCCAGAACACATCCAGGTCGCTAACCACTTCTTGTCGCGGAACCACGTTCAGCGACAAGAGGGCAGTTTAGCGACATGCGTGTCCAAGAACATGTGTTGTATAAATCATTTAAAATCTTTGGTCGCAAACCAAACCTGTCGCGGACCCATGGTCCGTGACACAACCACTTGATTAGCGACCAAGGACCCAAATACTTGTATTTTATTCTAGGATGGCCCTGGTCGCGGAACCCCTGTCGCGGACCCACGGTTCGCGACACACTTCTTGTTCCGTGACCAGGAATTATGCCCTTTGTTGGATTTTCGTACCTTGTGTCGCGGAATCCCTGTCGCGGACCCATGGTCCGCGACACACTCCTTGTTCCACGACACGAGAACCCTAATTTCCAAAATTTCATTTCTCTTATTTCCCATCTATCTGTCGAGATCCTCCTGTCGTGGACCCACGGTCCGCGACTCAATTTCTGTTTCTCGACAGGCCTGTTTCTCGACAGGCTTGACATCTTTTTGCCAAATTTTTATTCTCCATCTCACCCTATTAATTAATTGAACCTTTATATTACTATTTTGAGGTTGAAATCCAATGATTTCAACCCATGATTATTTTGATATAAAGAACTTTGTTCAATTGGCCATTAAAAGATTCTTCTAATAAAAAAATTAAACTCTAATGATCTAAGTATATAATCCGGACTGTAATTAATTAATTAATTATGGAATGAGTGATTATTTAGACATAAAGAGTAATTATGGATTAATTTCCATACCCTTGCATGAGAAACCAATGTCTCTTATATAAGATGACCCAAAAATATTCCCTTTTATTTATTTTGTCTCTTCCGTGTTGTGTGAAACAGCTAGTAATAGATATAACAGACTAATGTTGGCGGGTATTCCCACACGGATAAACTACCTCGTGGTCTGTATATTAATTACTAGATGTTATTTTGCATGGTCTGGATAGTGGTCGGTGGAAGCCTTGGCGGTTCGTCCATCCGGGATTTTAATAGCTGCTCAGCTGACTCCTATCCGAATACAGTTTCTTTTGTTTATCTTAATTTCAACCCTGAATTTCGAGCTGTAATATTATCAAACGGTGTCGATCAACATTGTTTGAATAGTTTTACAGTAAGAAAACATGTAGGTTTTTCTCTCATTTCTCAGATAGTAGAAACCTTGGTGATAGCGATCACTATCAATTAAGGTTTTCTGCTGTCTAAAACCATTTCACCTGGAATAGTTGGGACCTGAACAGCAGATGTTTGCAGTCCAGATAACCCCAGTTATTTTTGACATCTTTTTAGCCAAAATAAATTCTTCTCATCTCCGGCTATTTCATCTTTGTGTTCCAACTTCTGTCTAAACCCACCTTATATTTTGGGTTAATTTAATTTTACACTTCCCTATAAACTTATGCATGATATTATTATGTAACTATTGTGGTCAAATTATCTTGGGATCCTTCCCTTGGACACAGGAGTCTTGATTTTAATCAGATATCTCACAATAAATTTCCAACAAAAATTCATTTATAAAATCCGGATCTAAGTAAGGGATAAATTCCTCAGCTATGACTAATCCATATTCGACTGGGGATTGATTTTGGGAAATTAGAAGCAGAGTTAGCGATTAGGTCTCACCTAGACTGAAAGGGTCTGTGTTCTTATTGAGAGTCTAGTACCTGTTTAGGGAATGATTTTCAAACATCTATTATTTTCCAGAATTGCTGCGTGGTGGGAATCTGCTATTAAATGTTACACTGAAATGGGGTCCACTTGGACTCAAATACGGTGTAATAGATAATACTAGAAGAACAACATGTAGGCCTTGGTTATTCTCTAAGGTAGGGTTGAGTTCCTTTCAACTGCTATCATCTTCTGCCAAAGCCTATTTTTGAGTCCTGAGTGAGTGCATCCGGAACGAACTAATTTATTAGTTCGTTTCATTAGATTGTATCTCATAACCACACGGAAGGAAGTGAACACTGCGAGCGGTTCACCAAGATCCGGGAATTCTTGATCCACATCCGGTCATCCTGACTGGGGGCTTTCTTTTACTACAGGGTCAGACTTTGAAAAACCTCCGAGTGATAGGATTTTAAATGCTTTCTTTATCGCTTTCTTTTAAATGCTTTCGTTAGAGGTCACTCGGTTGTATTGAGAGTTGTGTAACTGCTACTAGGACTGAGAGTTAAGGGATAGTTCAGGGCTTGGTTAGAATCTTTGGGGGGTGACATGGGGGAATGATA
The DNA here is from genome assembly GCA_030278955.1 of Hygrophila difformis. Lineage (NCBI taxonomy): Eukaryota > Viridiplantae > Streptophyta > Magnoliopsida > Lamiales > Acanthaceae > Hygrophila > Hygrophila difformis. The sequence goes on along the minus strand of JAOANR010000011.1, from coordinate 33,724,671 downwards.
GCAGAACTTGATACTTCAATAAGTGATTTGTCGGGTGTTGCTTGTCCACCACAGATGGCTAACATACTCTCGCAAGGCATTGCAAGAGGAGTTATAAGTTTGTGGTATCTTAGAGTTTGTTTTCTTAAGAGCATGTAAACTCTTACTGTAAGTACCTGTCTGTTAAAGGGAACATGGTATAGAGAGCATGAGAATTAGCTAACTGAATGGACTATCCCAAGCAAAGATCTGTGTAACAAAATGAAAGTTTGACTGTGTTTCATCTGAATCTTGTCCAATCTTTATTCTTTTCCTCATGTCCCTTCTGTCATATTTTAAATCTGCTTTCTTAGGATTAACCGCTTTCTTAGATTAATTTTATTGCTTACTTAGATATTGTTTAATTCGCTTTGTAGAATGATTTTATCTGCTTTATTTTAATTGCTTTCATAGCTTAGTTTAAATTCTGTCAATTAGTTGATAGTCAAAACACATACTTGAATTGAGTAACCGAGTGGAAAATCTTAGTAAACGACGTGGGCCCTGCTTCTATCGCACATCCTCCAGTGAATGATCCGGTCTTACTATAAACTACTACAATTTTTGACACCGTGCGCTTTCGGGCCACAGTTTCTTAACACGAGTAATAAAAATGTGACAACCTATAAATATATCCCTAATCCCAACTCCGCCATCATAAATTGGTTTCATTAAATAAAATCGAAAACCAGGATTATGATTTTTTTCAGAAAATACTCATGAAGTGGGAACTTGTCAAAAATTTCATGGCAAGGACCTTCAAGGCATAAAATTGTCAGAAATTTCATGCCGGGAAGGTTCGTGATGCCACTTGAACTCAAGGTTTACTCTCATGAGGTATAAAAAATGAAATATATCCTTAAACCCTTTCCCATAAATCATAATTCTTTCTTTTAATAAATTTAACTTGGGACATTTTAGAAAATACTCGTGTGCGGAAATTGTCAAAAGTTTCATGGCGCCGTTGCCGGGGAGGATGCAGCGTCGTTTATTAAGAGAATTACACTCTTGATTACTCATAGCTAGTTAGTGTAGTTTATTTATTTACTACTGATGTAATACCCCAGATTTTTATCAACGTCCAAAGGAATAAAATTTATTCCGATCAATGTCGAAATATCTCCGAGAAGAAGAAAATAATTTATCACAATAAATTATTGCTCGGAAATGAAACGCCGATAGATTCAAAATTCAAAATGGAATAAAAGAGGGAAAGGAAGCCCGAAAACATTCCATGAATTGAGTCAAAATAATTGGAATTAAATTCAAGAAGGAAAATAATTCTAATTCCAAGAACCCGTGAAGTCGGAAGAAATTTAATTACACAAGTTATTGCACGGGAGTCAAAAGACGACGAATTGGAAGCCGACGAACCCAAGACCGACGGACTTAAGATTTCAAACATGAAATTCATTTGAGTCGAGATAAATTTAAGATAAGAATTTATGATCCGAGAATGACCCGAAAAATCGAGCCCGAAAACGTAGGAGGACAGAAGTCCGAAAGAGAGGAGAAAAGGCCCGACGGGATCGCACGGCCCAGTCCGGACGCACGGCCCAGACCAGGCCGCGCGCCCTCCGCGCTGGTTTTGGCTAAAAACCGCGCCAACCCCGCGCCACCAAGACAGCAGCTGCCAATTGCGCGATTTCGGGGATTTCTTGCCATATTTTGACCCCCCGACTTTGGAAACTCGATCTCAGACGAAGAGAAGACATTTAGGATGAGGTTGGATGAACCCTAGCCTCACTCCTCAGTCTTCAACCACTCCTCCATCCAAAACTCTCCCAAAAACCGAAAAACAAAGAAAAAACACAAGTTCTTCACTTTCCGACGACTTTCCGGCGACTTCCCGGCGACGAAAATCGACGAAGGAGGCGTGGAGGACATCTTTAGCAATCCAGATTGTGGTAAGTTGTCCATAGGCTTTCGTTTAAGTTTTCGAGTCCGAAAATCCGATCTAACCCTAGATTTTTTTACTTTCGATTTCGTTTCGGGGCCAACGGTGAGGAGACGGAGTAATTGGGACATGTTCGTGGAAAGCGTGAGCGCCCCCATCGACCCAGAGACATCCTAGACATCATCACCACTGTAAGTTAATACTTACTTGGTTTTGGGTGACTTAAAATGCAACCAAACATATGGATTTAATAACTCTAAAATCTGTCAACACGAAAAACCCTCGGCGCAAAAATTTTGTGTGAATTTTCCGAACCCTTAAAACTGCTCAAACGGAAAAACTTAAAACATGAAAAACGTTTCTAAGACATAGATCTAGTTCGTGTAAAATATTCATAATTTTTCATTGCGTTTTGATATCCGAAAACGGCCGAGAACCAACCTGCCTTGAGAGACGAACGTGAAACTGTGACAGATTTGAAATCGAACCAAAACCCCTATTTCGATAGTTCAAACCAAAAAACTCAAAACTAGACTTTTAATCCTAACACATAAATCTAGGTTGTGTAAACATTTCAGACATTTTCATCGATTTTTGCTATTTCAAATCGCATCAAACATAAACTTCCTTGATAAGACTTTTCGAAATCTGACTGTGAACATATCCGAACTTGATGAGAATGTTTCTATATTTTCTAGTCCGATTTGATCTTTGCAATCTAAATGAAAGTTGTAGTTAATCATGTCTAGTATGTGCATATAAAATTTCAGAATTTTTGGAGTCCATTTGATATGTTTAAAAGTCGAAACTTGGAACTGTGTCAAACCTGAGTCCGGACAGAATTCTGTTTGCGTAATAAACTCGATTTTTGACATGTTTCCTCAACTTATTTCGAAAAAGTTAAAACACAAAAGTTGTTCGTTAGGGTGTTTTTGACATACTGTGAAAATATCAGAATTTTTGGACTTGAAATGAATTTTTGAATTAAAAGGGCGTAAACTGTGACGCCAAGAGACTTTTAAATCGAAGAGATTTTGAAATATCGAAACAAACGGTCGAGACCTTGAAATACGATATATCTATACTTTTGAAAAATTCCGTTACACTAAATTAAAACATATGAGATACTTGGCTATGTAGGGGGTGAGTGCTCGATAGAGTGCCCCTCTAGCTTTTCGCATGGTGCCTAGACGGACGAGTGTGACCTATGTAGGGGGTGAGTGCTCGATGGAGTGCCCCTCTAGCTTTTCGCTTCGTGCCAAAACGGCCGAGAGTGACCGACGTAGGGGGAAATGCTCAATAGAGCGCCCCCTAGCTTTTCGCCTCGTGCCAAAACGGCCGAGGGTGAATGTTATGAGAAATTGTGCCAAAACGGCCAATGAAAACTAGCCTACACTCTCGTGTGTACCCGTATGGGTTACACGAGGCTCCAGAGTGTTACTGGGTATGGCGGATACGGCTGCGGCCGCCGGACTACCGGCTAAACAAAACTTACTAAATTGGCTGCGGCCGCCGGGCGACCGGCTACACAAGAAACTTACGAAACGGCTGCGGCCGCCGGATGACCGGCTACACTAAATATTGAGAAATGGTTACGTAACGGGGAAATAAAAGATTTAATATTTTTAAGTATTTATTTATTCGTCCACGTCTTTAAATTACGCATTTAAATTATGTCTTTAAATTTTCATATCTTATTAAATTGTTATTATGGATTAATGCATGTTCAAGTATACAATTAAATCATTTACTTTAAAATTTGTTAATGGAATATTTTTGTATGCATGCCTAGGAGTAAAAATTTAATTATTTAATTAAACCCCTTTACATGTGTGTTAAATTATGATTTTGTGGAAATCCTTGTCTTTTAAATTATGTAATTATTATCAGATGAATAAAATTTAAATCATGTCTTGTATGCACATGTTTTCATTAAATTTAATTAAAGACTTTGAAACCCCTCGATCATAGTAGGTGTTAACTTACTCAGCACGTTTTTGCTGACCAAACCATATTTTTTTCCTTTTTCTTTCAGAGTTGAGGATTACGCATCATCATATGCATACACGGGAACATTCGGGGAAAAACTCTATTTTAAATTCCTGCATTTAATTACGACTTGCATGAACGGGCCTGTTTAACCCGTGTTTTGGCCATGTCGGCCCTATACTTAAATTCCGCTGCATTATATATATGTAAATATTACTTTCCGCTGCAACTTTGATATTATGATTTTCAAGTTATATTGAAATGGGCTGTTTGAATGTTTTAAATTCTGAAAAACCATAGCCTTGCATCTCTTTAGCAAGCTCGGAGAAACCGTGTCTTGCTAGGGAGGTGTGGCGGTGACATCCCGGCCTGGGTTATCAAATCCGGGGTGTTACAACAGAACAGAGAAGTACCCTCAAATTAACTAAACATTTAGAGTACTTAGAGTACTAAGACTCTAAATGTGAGGATGTTGATTTGAGGAGAAAACCTAACCAATCGGGTATTTATCTACTTTGCAGGAATTCCGGAACCACCAAAAAGAAGGAGCAGAAAAATAGCATGGAAAACCAGGTTCTTGGTTGGGTAAATTCCACAAATCTAAGAAAAGATTCTCGGAATTTAAAGCAATTTAAAATCCGAAATAAATTTCGCAGATAAATGGAGCCGACCCGACCTAATTTTGTGCAAGTAGATTGATTTAAATTCCAGCCCAATATTTTGAATTTACTTGGACTGAATTAATTCAGACCCAAGGCAAATAAAATGGACTCAGGCCCAAACGTCACAATTGGGCCCAGTCCGTTGAAAATTTGAAAATTCAAAATAATATGTCGCGGAATCCCTTCTGTGTCGCGGGACACTGCCCCGCGCCCAAAAGGAGAATCGCGACACAGTTTCCCCCTTATAGTGAAGTCCGTGTCGCGGAATGACCACTTTGTCGCGGGACACTGCCTCGCGACCCGGCTCACTTCCGCGACCAGATTTCACTTGTCCCTGAGTAATGCTTGTCGCGGTCGCGATACACCGTGTCGCGGACCACTGTTCCGCGACCGGGTACCAGTTCCGCGACACGATTTGCACTTAACCCCTTTCTCTCTCCAACTTGGTCACGATACCCCCAGTCGAGGAGCGTTGCTCCGCGACCAAATGCCATACTCCGCGACACCTCTAATGTCGCCAAGCCCAGTCGAGGAACCCTGTTCCGCGACAATGGGCTAGGGTTCCACGACTGGCCCATCAGTATTTAAACCCCCTCTTCTCCCTCTTCCTCCCTACACTTCCAACACTTAGATTTTTTTCGAAATCCTCTCGTCTGAAACTGCCTCTCCCGAAGCACACCACCGTGTTCTTCGCAACCCATTTCCGACCAAACTCAGGCGAAACTCTGTCCGATTGTCGCCATGGAACCATCATCTTCATCATCTCCAAAGCATACCGAACCCTGGTAAGCATTCTCGGGCCCTGTTTTCGCGATTTTGGGGATTTTCGTGTTCCGACTCACGATAGTGTGTAAATGGGTTCCCATGTGTTACTTCTCCACTGTTTGAGTCTGGTTCTGAGGATTGTTAGTTGTGGGCATTGTTTATGTGAATTCTGTGTCGCGATGGGTATAGGGCGAGCATGATTGAGGGGGTGGGCATTCGGTTAGTGTTGGTGAGGAATGTTAGGGGTTGTTTAGATTTTTGATTTTAAGAACCTGGGTTATCTAGAGAACATAGGCAAAACCTTAGGGTTCGACAGGGGGTAATTTCCTCCATTGTCGAGTTTTTAAAGGTTCACAGTTTGTTCAATATCCACATCATGCTTTGCTATGCCCCTATTGCAATGTTGTCTTTGAGCATGTTTGCATTGTGTATCTGTTGTGTTTGAGAAGTCTGGATCAATTTTGTCTTTCAATGAACACTGGGTTATTTCTGAATAGGTTAGTGTTGTTGATGACTCATGATTGTTATTTTAGACTAGATAAAGCATGCCAGTTTGATTGAGCTTGAGGTTTTTGAAGCATGAAGGGGTGTTAGCATGGCTGTGGAATCTGATTTAGTGTTCATGGTGTTTGCATGCCCTAGAGGTCATTTAATGCTGTTTTCCTTGTGGGTGTCCTGTATATGTATGTACTGCAAGTTGAAAAAGTGGCTGTGTGTTTGTTTGTGGCAATCCCAGTGCACCCAATCCCCTTTTCAGCAGCCCCTGTGCACACCAACACCCTTTTTCCTGATTTCACTTTTTCACAAAAGACAAAAGTAGTTGTTAGGAATTTTGGTTGACAAAGTGTTTTTGTTCCCAATGGAACTAAATGTGTGAGTTGAAGTATGCAGTATTTTTGCCACTTAAAACTGCTATCATTTTCAAAATCCAAAAATTGGGACCCCACACATCCCATTTTTTTTCATTAAATAAAACAAGTCAACCATTTTTAAAAAAATTAAAAAAGAGTGTTTGCACCCTCTCTTGAATGTTTCAACTGTCCAAAGACAGCCCAAGCAATTCGGAGTTTGCAAATCCATTACGCCACGTCTCCACTGCACATTCCAACTTCGAGCATCCAATCCCGTCGTTCTCTTCTCATTCCATCTTTCAACAATTGCCTCGAGCTTGTTTAATAAAATAGAAAATCAAACTTTTTGGGCCCAATAGCCCACTAAAAATTTCTCTAAGTCCAATGACTTAGATTTTTTTAATTAATTAATGGCATATGCCTTTTGGTAAAGTTTTGAGTACTGATCAAATAAATCACATTTCGAGCAAAACTCAAAATGTGAGGATGTTGATTTTTAACTTGAAACCCGATCTTCGAAAAACATAAAAACTTGAGTGGAGCTAATACTTCCTATATTTTTCAGGAACGAGAAAGTGATTAAGTCGGCACTTGGACTGCCTGATTGCACTCTACATCAGGCAGCAATAGAAGCGTGTACAATGTACCGTTGGACCAGGGCACCGAAGCTGAGTTATCATTAAAGCCCGGATGGGACGTAAACATCCCTCCTGCAGATAGATCAACCGCTCTGACGAACATAGAAAGGGATTTTTCTTATCACATGTTGAAGTTTTGGGAACTAATGGCAGATCATGCCCCGAATGATTCCATAATGACACCCGAAGTGCATTTGGAAAGGATCACACTGAAGTTCCAGATACACACAGCCGTCTGGCAACGTCATTTAGAGGATGGGACAGTGGGAATCGATATCTCGAATTATGACATACTCATTCCCGACCAGCCCATAGACCCACAAGTGCGATTGCAGTTTGTGGAAAGACCTTTACCGGTGAGCCTAATATTGGGAAAGGGAGCCATCTCAATGCATGAAGCCTTCCCCTGCATTTGGAACCCGCGGTTATTTGACAACATGGGCAGAGAAGAGCAGAAATGGGTAACCAAGCAGGCTAAGCAAAGGCATATGGAAATGAGTTACAACCTGCTCCACAAGCTGAGGAGAATTGAGGAGTTCAACACAGAAAGGAACTCTACCATGCTGAACAAGTTCAGAGAAGAAATCAATGCAGCTCGGAAGGAATGGCACGAGATGGCACATCTGTGGGGAAAAGGCAAAGGGTTCATAACACAAGAAAGATTGGATAAAGGATTGATCCTGCCAGATGAGGATAACTTTGAGACGATTTTCATAAACAAGCAGTTCGGCCAGACGAGACCAATTGAGAAGGGAAATGAGGTAGATCCTGAATTTCCCGAGCACATCAGAGAATTAAGGGAGAAAGCCCTTTATGAGGTGCAGCACCACAATTGGTCAGTGATGACAGATAAAAAGACGCAACTCAGATTGATGACTAAGGCTGAGGCAGGGGAATATCTGAAGTACGATGTGGCGCAAAGAATGACTTATGTGACAGAAGAGCTGGAAAGGGATATGATCAACACCATGATGGAGCAATACAGAACTTCATATCTTGAACTCCTCATGGAAATGGATAGTGAAGCCCTGAAATATGGGAAGGAGGGAAACAGAATGAAGGTCATGCATTATAACCATAAAATCAGAAGCTTGTTTTGCACACGAATCAAGAAGGCATGGGAGTTCAAACTGGTACGGATCACAAGTCAGACATTTGTGCACGATAATCTGAGATTTGCACACAGGTTGTTTGGGACTCAAGAAGCTCAGGAAGAAACGCAACAGGAAAATCAGGAAGATCCAGACGCTGAGATCGATGCCTACTTTTCCACTCCTCCTGAGGCCAACCCACAGCCTACCCAGCCAACAGTACAAGCTTCAGCTTTGCCGCCAAGAGGGCAGACTGAAGTGCAGAAAGCTGCTACCACCGAGCCGGTGGTACAGCAAGAAACAGTTCAGACTCCAGTACAGCCAACTCAGTCTGAAATGCCAACATCTGCTGCAGCACCTGCCGCCACTGATCCACCCATCCCACCCAAGCAAACATCTTCTACTGCTGCTGCACCCGGAGATCAGCCCGTGCCTCAACCTGGAATGAGAAGAAGATTGATAAAATCTGCTGAAAAAGATAAAACAGCAAGAGCTCCAGAAAAGAAAGTGGTGATAAAAGAACCTGAACCAACTGTTAGGAAAGAGGCAGCACCTATGGATCCCAGGGACAAAGGCAAGAGACCAATGCCACCTCCACCGCCTAAAAGAAAAGAACTGATTGCTCAAGATGCTGAACTGGCCCGGAAAATGCAAAATGATGAACTTGCATTAGCTGGTCTGCTTGATCAAGGAACAGGTGGCTCAGGAGTGGATAAGATAAGTGAGCAGGAACGAGCTGAAAGAGCAAGGAAAGCTGCGGAGGAGAAGCAGATAAGAAAGAACATTCAGCAGACCAGGGCTGAAGAGGAAAAGAAAAAGAAAGAGGCATATGATCGGGAAGTTGCCGAAAAACTTCAAGCTGATTTAGAAGCCAGAAAGTCTGAAGGAACTGGGGAAGTTGGACGGGAAGGCGATGATGATTTAATGATCACAGGCGGAAAAGAGGGAACCGGACTGAAAATCAAAGAAGAACAACCTCCTGCATGGACTGACCCCACTGCTCACGATAGGGAACACAATCGTGGGAGACATAAGGAACAGGCTGAATAAGCAGATCGAAGCAAGGATCGACCAAGGAGAGGCGCCTGAACAGATTCGTTATTAGACAGAGGCATCCCGGATTGTTGATCCACTTGTGGGCACTGCCAGAATCGAAGCTGTGATCAGAACTGCTGAAACTCCCACGAACCCAGTCACATTGGCGGATTTGTTAAAGGAAAAAGCCGTTGAGCAACAAAGAGTTGTAGAGCCACAGACCAAAGCGAATGAACCACAGGATATGGCTGACGATAGAGAGGAGGCCATGCAGGAAGAGAATGAATTTATGGAGCAGTTGGCGCCCATCTTCCAACGTCCTGTCGGACGAGCGGCACGAATTAGGGAAGATGAGGAGGAGCTTGGAGAAGAGACAACTTATGGAGAGTCAAGTCAGAGGGCACATGAAGCTGTACCGATGAATGAGCAACCGCAGGAGGGTGATGACCAAACAGACTGGCACTCGAGCGAAGATGAATCAGTCGGATCTATTCGGCCAGTAGAGTTTTGGTCTGAGAACTCTGTGAGGCAAAGGATGGGATCGAAACAGTATGAGAAAGAGAAGCAGCTAAGTGAAGAAGAAGTGCAGATTAAGTTCAATGGTAGCAAGGAAAGAGCAGAACTGTATGAAAAGCTACAGAAAATGATAGTGCCCGATAAAGGGTTCAGACAGGATGCCTTGCTTCATCCCACTGTCGAGACCTTTTACAGAAATCAAGAATGGGGAAATTTTATGCTGCATCACGACGAAGATGGATTTGTTGAGTTGACGAGAATTCTTTTGCAATATCAATGCCGCCAACAGAACAACTTGGGTCCGGGGTCATGTAATAGACATCTCACCAGAATGGTTGAATCAATTTTTTGGAACCCCGGACATCATGAGTGAGTTTCCCCCTGAAGAAATCATGGTAAAGAGGGCCAAGACAAAGGAGTATGCAAAGTATGCAACCGTGGCAAATAGCATGACAAGAATCACCGCCCCAGGACACACTTTTGATACCAACTTCTTACGAATGCATTTCATGCCAACCTACGAATTCTACATGTCAAAGATTCGGCCCAACTCGCACCCACACAACGCATCTGGGAGTGTTCTGATGGGATTCGCACGAATGTGGAGCGGAGCGAAGTTGAACGTAGGAAGGCATGTGTTTGATGTCATAGTAGCGCGGTTAGAGGACAGGCAGGCTTTGTGCTACCCGAACTTAATAAGAAGAATCTGTGTTGCCCAGAACGTCGACTTGAGCGCATTTACAGGGGACGACACCGTGAAGATAAACCCTCCCATCAGCGTGCCAAGGTTGCCTCTGACAGAACGAATTAGATACTCTTATCCCCAGCTGTATGGTGGAGGCGATTCAGATGCTCAATCCTCATTCATATCCGGAAGGCAAGCACCAAAAAAGAGGAGTAGACCGCCAAGGGCAAAGAAGGGAACAAAGCAAACCCGTACTGATGCGGGACCTTCTACTACAGCACAAGAGAGATCTCAGCAAGAGCAAACAGAGATGCCTTTTCCTACTCCGGCATCCCCGTTTCCTACTCAACCGCAGACACCTCAAAGCCAGAATGTATCTCAGTTTCCGGCTGATTCCCAAGCATTCGAGATGATGAGCAGGATGAGTCAATCTATGCTCGAAGGAATGAAGTCTGTGACAGATGCCATTATGACAAGTCATGAGGAACAGAGAAAGAGGGCTGAAGAAGAACGCCAAGAGCGTAGGAGAGAAAAGGAAGAGAAACGGAAGGAGAAGTTGGAGAAGGAAAAGAGAGACGAAGAATTCAGAATGATGATGCTAGAAAAAGAGGAGAGAAATCGAAAGATGGTGGAATCACTGATCCTTAGTCAAAATCAGATCCTGCAAACCTTACTCAAGAAGATCCCTGATGAAGCTGGCTCCTCCAAGAAATCGGATGAGAAGAAAGATGGCGATTCCTGACTCCATCATTTTTGAGCTTAATTGTAAATATCATATAAGAGAATTTCAATTCGTTCATGCAAGATAGATTTGTTTGCAAATGAAATCTCTTGTAATTGATATAATTACTGCTTTCAGATTGGGATTTTGCAGCCCCAACAACAATCTCTATTTTCATTGGTTCTTTTATTTCTGAAAAGATGTCTGACAGTCCAAGATGAATAAGTGACTGTCAGGCCAAAAATATGCTGTTGACATGCTCCGTACGTCAACAGTGCCTCTTTACTGCTTTAAATTAAATAACCAGCAAAAATATGCATAAACCTGCTCTAAATTCACATGTTGAATTTAGGCTTATGATTAAATTTTCAAACTTTTAAATTGGGATAATATAATTGAGAACATGCATGACATGAATTCCTGAGGTTTTGAGCTATAAAAATTTAATGATGCGATCAGCTTATTGGGTAATAAATCTGCATGTTAGAGATTTCGATTGAATAAATTGTTAGAATTAAGTTCTGATTAAATTTGAGAATATCGTATGACATGAATTAACCCAACCTTGTGAGATTTGAGCCATGAGTCACTTTTACTCATTTATTTTCTTTGATGTGTGAATCATTTTGATTAAAGGAAACTAGAACTTGCGATTGGGACCGGTTCAAGACCATGCCATATTCCAAAAATCGAGCATATGATCGAGGCACCTAGAAAACCAAAATTTTGGCCCTCGTTTGAATTCCAAACCCAAAAATATTTTCCCTTTAGGATTAACCAAGTTGAGCCTTTAAGCCTAATTTTTCTTTGAAACTCACTATATTTTTCCTAGCCTACAAAAAGACCAAAATATTCAACCCAAGTGTGCAAGTATAAATTTTATCCAAGGCATTTAATTTATGATCATCAAAGCTGTGTAAATCGGTATCTCATAAACCGATTCAAAAAAAAAAGAGAGAGAGAGTTGAATTCAATTCAACACAAATAAATTGCAAATGACAAAGCAAATTAGACTTAGTCTAATGTCATGCAAAAGAAAAGCAAAAGAAAGAAATAATGATGATCATAAATTTTTAAATAAAAATGCCAAGTTATGATAGAATAAATTCTTGCCACTTCTTAGCCCAATAATTCCCTTTCCTACCAAATGTTATAACCGTATGCCCCATTATAACCCTTGAATAAGACCTCATGATCTCGATTTGAGGAAATGAGCCGGTGGCGAGCTGGTCTGATTACAAGCTTATGGGATAATTTAATTAAATTTGATTTTGAGTGTTCACTGATTAAACCCAAATTGAGAGTGAGTGAATTTTCCGATTCTCTTATATGTGAGGCTCTGTTTCATTAAAAATGTTCATGTCATTCCTTAATTCTGATTTTTAACCTTTGCATCTTTCAAACATGATGTTCATGAAGGGTTGATAATATGTTTGATTTGTAGGCCCGATGTAGTGAACAAGTATCATTTTATTAAACACTGCAATCAAGGGGATTTAATACTTATAGTTTTTGATTGTCTTATCCCAATCCAAAAAGAATGTGATTTATGAAGCCACGAAAATGAATTGAATATGTAGAGTCCGTGTTCTTAGGAACATTGACTCTGACTGCTCGGGGACGATCAGTATTAAATGTGAGGATGTTGATAATGACAAAAAATGACCATTATTTTCAATCCATTTCCGTGTCTGAAACGTGCATTTGATCGCATTCCGGTCTTATATTAAATAAGAAAGCAGTAGAATTGGACTAATTTATGCATAATTGTAAAAATATTGAGCTGGTATGAAAAATGCATAAATATGTAATTTTATTACATATTTATGTTAGAAAAATCCAAAACATGAGAAAAAGAAAAGAAAAGAAAAAGGAAACAAAAAGATGGGAAAAGATAGAAAAGCCCACAGAAATAATAACTTCGGCCCATCTGGCCCATTCAGCTCTGTCTGGGAACATCTGGTCGAGGAACCCTGGTCGAGGACCATGGTTCCGCGACACAGGAAAGATTAGCGACCAGCATGCAACATAACGAGGAGACCAGTCTGGGAGCATTCAGTCGAGGAACCCTGGTCGAGGAACACTGGTTCCGCGACCACGACCAAGGTTCCGCGCCATCAACACCTTGGAGGCCAAGCCACGCCCCAGTCGAGGAACTCCTGTCGCGGTCCATGCTTTAGCGACACGGACATGGATAGAGACACAAGACCCAGTCGAGAAGCCTTGCCACATGCAGCCCTGTCCCGCGACAAAGTTGTGATGTGTGTGATGTCTTGAGACACAGTGGGCCTCAGATCAAGCCCATGGGCCTAGGGTTCCACTTCTATAAATATGAGGTGATCCCCATGAGCAAGAAGGTTGGACAGAATCAAGAAAAATCACTCTTGGAGACAAGTGTAGAGCTTAGTTTGTAGGTAGTTTTTAGGTTAGCTTAGTTTAGCTTTAATTTTTCTGTATTATTTAATTATTGCATAGATTTAGCTTAGGTAGCCAGTTTTCACCTTGTTTTCAGTTTCAAACTTTGTTTTTAGGGTTTGTGATATCCAGGATGATGGGTATTAACAAATTCCTTAATAAAATGGGAAAATATTCTAGAAATGTGTCCCAAAAAAATCATGAAATGGGTTTCACACCCCATGGATCTTTTATTATTTCCTTCTCTGTTGGTCGCTTGGTCTTTATTTTTACTTTATATCACTGTTGGTGATGTTTTTCCTTGGATAATGTTGCATGTTATGAGTGATCAAGCCCAGATTAGGGTTAAACCTATTTTAAATATTGTCTCATTTTTCCTTCATGTTTAAGGCATGTTCTCGCTAGATTTAACTTTGTTTGGTACTTTTAGTTTAATGTAGTTTTTAAAACTTGAAATGGGTGAGATCACGCATAATGCATGCTCCTATTCCACTTTACTTTTCTGACATGTGTCCAGAACACATCCAGGTCGCTAACCACTTCTTCTCGCGGAACCACGTTCAGCGACAAGAGGGCAGTTTAGCGACATGCGTGTCCAAGAACATGTGTTGTATAAATCTTTTAAAATCTTTGGTCGCAAACCAAACCTGTCGCGGACCCACGGTCCGTGACACAACCACTTGATTAGCGACCAAGGACCCAAATACTTGTATTTTATTCTAGGATGGCTCTGGTCGCGGAACCCCTGTCGCAGACCCACGGTTCGCGACACACTTCTTGTTCCGTGACCAGGAATTATGCCCTTTGTTGGATTTTCGTACCTTGTGTCGCGGAATCCCTGTCGCGGACCCATGGTTCGCGACACACTCCTTGTTCCACGACACGACAACCCTAATTTCCAAAATTTCATTTATCTTATTTCCCATCTATCTGTCGAGATCCTCCTGTCGTGGACCCACGGTCCGCGACTCAATTTTTGTTTCTCGACAGGCCTGTTTCTCGACAGGCTTGGCATCTTTTTGCCAAATTTTTATTCTCCATCTCACCCTATTAATTAATTGAACCTTTATATTACTATTTTGAGGTTGAAATCCAATGATTTCAACCCATGATTATTTTGATATAAAGAACTTTGTTCAATTGGCCATTAAAAGATTCTTCTAATAAAAAAATTAAACTCTAATGATCTAAGTATATAATCCGGACTGTAATTAATTAATTAATTATGGAATGAGTGATTATTTAGACATAAAGAGTAATTATGGATTAATTTCCATACCCTTGCATGAGAAACCAATGTCTCTCATATAAGATGACCCAAAAATATTCCCTTTTATTTATTTTGTCTCTTCCGTGTTGTGTGAAACAGCTAGTAATAGATATAACAGACTAATGTTGGTGGGTATTCCCACACGGATAAACTAGCTCGTGGTCTGTATATTAATTACTAGATGTTATTTTGCATGGTCTGGATAGTGGTCGGTGGAAGCCTTGGCGGTTCGTCCATCCGGGATTTTAATAGCTGCTCAGCTGACTCCTATCCGAATACAGTTTCTTTTGTTTATCTTAATTTCAACCCTGAATTTCGAGCTGTAATATTATCAAACGGTGTCGATCAACATTGTTTGAATAGTTTTACAGAAAGAAAACATGTAGGTTTTTCTCTCATTTCTCAGATAGTAGAAACCTTGGTGATAGCGATCACTATCAATTAAGGTTTTCTGCTGTCTAAAACCATTTCACCTGGAATAGTTGGGACCTGAACAGCAGATGTTTGCAGTCCAGATAACCCCAGTTATTTTTGCCATCTTTTTAGCCAAAATAAATTCTTCTCATCTCCGGCTATTTCATCTTTGTGTTCCAACTTCTGTCTAAACCCATCTTATATTTTGGGTTAATTTAATTTTACACTTCCCTATAAACTTATGCATGATATTATTATGTAACTATTGTGGTCAAATTATCTTTGGATCCTTCCCTTGGACACAGGAGTCTTGATTTTAATCAGATATCTCACAATAAATTTCCAACAAAAATTCATTTATAAAATCCGGATCTAAGTAAGGGATAAATTCCTCAGCTATGACTAATTCATATTCGACTGGGGATTGATTTTGGGAAATTAGAAGCAGAGTCAGCGATTAGGTCTCACCTAGACTGAAAGGGTCTGTGTTCTTATTGAGAGTCTAGTACCTGTTTAGGGAATGATTTTCAAACATCTATTATTTTCCAGAATTGCTGCGTGGTGGGAATCTGCTATTAAATGTTACACTGAGATGGGGTCCACTTGGACTCAAATACGGTGTAATAGATAATACTAGAAGAACAACATGTAGGCCTTGGTTATTCTCTAAGGTAGGGTTGAGTTCCTTTCAACTGCTATCATCTTCTGCCAAAGCCTATTTTTGAGTCCTGAGTGAGTGCATCCGGAACGAACTAATTTATTAGTTCGTTTCATTAGTTTGTATCTCATAACCACCCGGAAGGAAGTGAACACTGCGAGCGGTTCACCAAGATCCGGGAATTCTTGATCCACATCCGGTCATCCTGACTGGGGGCTTTCTTTTACTACCAGGGTCAGACTTTGAAAAACCTCCGAGTGATAGGATTTTAAATGCTTTCTTTATCGCTTTCTTTTAAATGCTTTCGTTAGAGGTCACTCGGTTGTATTGAGAGTTGTGTAACTGCTACTAGGACTGAGAGTTAAGGGATAGTTCAGGGCTTGGTTAGAATCTTTGGGGGTGACATGGGGGAATGATAGCAGAACTTGATACTTCAATAAGTGATTTGTCGGGTGTTGCTTGTCCACCACAGATGGCTAACATACTCTCGCAAGGCATTGCAAGAGGAGTTAAAAGTTTGTGGTATCTTAGAGTTTGTTTTCTTAAGAGCATGTAAACTCTTACTGTAAGTACCTGTCTGTTAAAGGGAACATGGTATAGAGAGCATGAGAATTAGCTAACTGAATGGACTATCCCAAGCAAAGATCTGTGTAACAAAATGGAAGTTTGACTGTGTTTCATCTGAATCTTGTCCAATCTTTATTCTTTTCCTCCTGTCCCTTCTGTCATATTTTAAATCTGCTTTCTTAGGATAATCTTAACCGCTTTCTTAGATTAATTTTATTGCTTACTTAGATATTGTTTAATTCGCTTTGTAGAATGATTTTATCTGCTTTATTTTAATTGCTTTCATAGCTTAGTTTAAATTCTGTCAATTAGTTGATAGTCAAAACACATACTTGAATTGAGTAACCGAGTGGAAAATCTTAGTAAACGACGTGGGCTCTGATTCTATCGCACATCCTCCAGTGAACGATCCGGTCTTACTATAAATTACTGCAATTTTTTACACCGTGCGCTTTCGGGCCACAGTTTCTTAACACGAGTAATAAAAACGTGACAACCTATAAATATATCCCTAATCCCAACTCCGCCATCATAAATTGGTTTCATTAAATAAAATCGAAAACCAGGATTATGATTTTTTTCAGAAAATACTCATGAAGTGGGAACTTGTCAAAAGTTTCATGGCAAGGACCTTCAAGGCATAAAATTGTCAGAAATTTCATGCCGGGAAGGTTCGTGATGCCACTTGAACTCAAGGTTTACTCTCATGAGGTATAAAAAGTGAAATATATCCTTAAACCCTTTCCCATAAATCATAAATCTTTCTTTTAATAAATTTAACTTCGGACATTTTAGAAAATACTCGTGTGCGGAAATTGTCAAAAGTTTCAATCGTCTGAAAGAATCTCCGAGCCTGAGGCAGCCGAATCATGGGTAAGAGATTGACCTGAAGATGCCTGTTGATCCACATTTGAGAAGTGAAAAAGATTATATATATATGTATATATATAGCGCGAGAAATAAGGTGTACTGACCCGCCGAGTAGCAAGAGTCTCCGAGCCTGAGGCGACCGAATCATGGGTGAGAGATTGATCTGCAGATGCCTGTTGATCCACATCGAGAAGTGAAAAAGATGATATATATATATATGTATATATCTAACGTGAGAAACAAGGTGTACTGACCTGCTGAGGAACAGAGACTAAGGGAGGCCAAGTAAGAGGACCATGAGAAGGTCTAGAGAGGTGCCTACCTGCAAGAAAAATGTGAAAGTTAGCTAATAGACATGAACAAAATTAAAACAAATCCGTCGTTTAATCCATTTACCTGAGCAGATAACTAGATCTGTATTGGAGCCGGCGCTTCTCTTTTTGGAAGAAGACGGTTGGGTATTCTCAGGGGTTTTTTGTTTCTTGGAAGACCGAAGCGGTATAAGGCTCCCAGAGTTCGTTGGACTCCCAAGTGGTGTATCAACGGTGGAAGCTTTAGACTTATTATTCTTTGGTATCATTTCTGTATCCGTACCCAAGAACTTGAGGTAATGATCAACAGAATAACCACACTTACTCCAGAAAGCATACCACCATGTTGGGACTGTCCTGAGGGAACATGCCTGTAACTTGAAAGGGAGTATAGATCTATGACCCAAGTACGATTGAATTTTGGCTGCATAAGAAGCTCCATGCTCAACAATGATGAGACCCCTAGTGTTCTTCGGAGGGGAGAGACAGGCCAAGGTAAGATCATTAGGGATGCCCTGAAAGCATCCCATTTGGCGGGAGAAACAGTGTGGCATGTAAGGCTCTGATGTAATCCAAACCTTCTTTTTGAGTAAAAGCTTGTTGGTCAAGAGATCTTGAGGCCTGGTGATGGAATCCCATGAGGTCGTATCATCTCTGGTGAATGAGTCATCATCGAAAGGGAATGGCAAGGCTGGATCCTTCCATAAGAGGTAGGACGCCAGATGCATGTGGCGCTGATACAGGAGAAAAGCATCATCGCTACGAGCCCGTGACAAAACATCACGAACCAAATCAATTAAAGAATTGGATTGGGAGGTGGAGGCTATCACATTAGCTATAGGAAGAACTGTGGAAGTCATAGGAAATTCTACCCGTTGCCCATATGGCATCCCGATAGAGAAATACAGTCTGAACCAAATGGACCGTTAATACTGGACGAGGGAGCAGTACCAGTGCAAATCTTTTCAGTGAACTTGTTGATACCTCTATACAGATCCGCCAAGAACATGGTGCCCAACGCTATTCGACCCCCTGCAGAAAACAAGCAAGCCAAGTCCATATGATGAAGGAGGATATATTTGCTACCAGCACAAAAGATGTATCTATTCAACCAACATAAGAGAAAAGCCGCATGCTCCTCTGGGGTAACTGGCGAATCCTCCTCGCCTCGGTTACTGCTGATAAATGATTCATATGAAATGGCCGTCCCTCTTTGATACTGGATGTTATATGAAGGGGCATCGCGAATAGTGGCAACGTCCTGCCCAGCAATAGGAAGCCGGGAAAGCAAGACTACGTCCAATAAAGTAGGGCTCATCATGCCATGGGGAAATAGGAAGCCATTCACTGACGAACCCCAAAAGCACATCATAGTAGCCAAAACCCTTTCCCTAGCCTCAAAGGGTAGTGTGGAGGATTTAATGGCTTGGTCAATACCATACTTACACCAATGTTCTTCCTTAAATGGACGAATCGTATTGTACCAATCAATGTACATGTCTGGGAGAGGTGGCATAGATCGAATCTGTACCCTCAAACAATCCAATTTAAGTCCCTCGTAGTGAGCCAAAATGTTTTTCCCATGACCCAACAGACAGCCAGGTGCGTCTCCAGCATCAGCAGGGGTAAGGAAAAATGGTCGGAGGACCTGCACGGTAGAACCTGAACACTGGAGAAGTGGGTCAGGAGGAGTATTGCCCAATAATGACAATTCTGTGGCTAACCTCTGTGGGGCCACATTGATCCCGAATGGCAATATTGGATCACATGAAGTAGTGATGCCAGCCATACCTATTAAGAGTTTGACCAAGTTATAAACTGGTTAGCTTCAAATAATATAGCATATTATATATCAAGTAAACAATGCCTGAATATTCTAATTATATGAAAAATATAATAGAAGCACATGGTAATAGTTTACTCACAGGAACAAAGCAAATGTTCAAAAGTTATCATGGGCGGCCAGAAAAGAGAAAGAAGACATGGCTTTCAGTCTATAGGATGCTATAACGAGACTAAGCAAATGCCTGAAGATAAAAATACTAAAGCCTGGTCCTATTTTCAAGCAAATGAAAAAATCATCCAGTGGTATGCCAAAATAAATAAAAGGCCCCCAGTGCTATATGCTTGATTAAGTATGGTGTTATATCACGCTTATTATACATAACCACGTGTTCATTTGATTAAGTGGTATCCTTAAGTATGGTGCTATATACTATGCCTATTTATTTCATGTTGCTCATCCAGTGGTCCTGTTTTCAAGCAGATTAAGCAGGGTCACTCCAACTTCGGCAAGAGCTTAGTATCGCATAGAACGAAAAGACTAAAGCCAAATTGAGATAAAAAAAATAAAAAAAATATCTGGGATAGTGCCAGAATTATAAATTGGCAAACAAGGATACAACCAGTGAGTAGCTATCACAGTTGCCTTCACTATTTGCAAAATAAATGGTCAAGAAGTTCAAGGGATGGTCTTGAATCAACAAGCCTGGAACACTAATTGTTAATGAGTATGTCTATTAGATAAATTGCCCACTACTAATTATCTATTGCCAATTAATAATGTAAATTACTGGATCAATGGCAACGGATATAGTTTAGCCTTCTCAGTCAATTGGATGTGTTATAGAAGCAAATATATGAAAATTCATCAAGTTTCCTACATGTAATTGGCACCCGGAATTAAACAGAATGCAGTTATACTGGACTCCAACTTTACACTAGTAGATATACACCGCCTCTCTAGATCCCAGACCTGTAGTAAAATTGATCATGAAAAAAGTATTTGCTGCAAAACATAAACAAGCACAGTGTGAAATTGACGATGATCTAATTGCCAATTGCTATTTGGATTATATATAATTTCCAGTCGCCGGGTCCTTTACAAGAGTTGGTAATGATTAACAATAACAATGACTAAATACTCCATCTTGACGTGGTGGTTGGATTAATTAAGCACCCAAAGGTATTTCCAATATAAATTGTTATCGAACAGAGTGGCTAGATTATATGTTTGCCCACTAAGCACCCAAGTGAAGTTTTCAAAATGGTTTCAAGGGCAATAATTAATTCTAAGCCAAAGAAATTCTCCAGTTTCTCCACATTCCACTGCCACTAGTATCTAAACAATTTACTGCTCATTAGTCTAAAAAGAAAAATAATAATAAACAAGGGCACAACAAGGAATGCAATTTCAATGGCAAGGAAATTTCGAGAACAGTACAAATTGTAAGACAATATCCAAATCAATTCTACCAAAAGTCAGATATCTGAGAACCAGTATACAATATTCTGCGCAAGAAGGAGATAGAGAACTTACCCACGACGGACAAAAGATAGCGGAACCCGATAAGGGATGACGACGTCCGATCTGCAGGTGTAGGAATTGGTGATCGAATTTGAGAACCGATGAAGGGAGAGACGCGAAAAAAAAGGGGAGGGGGAAAGAGAAGAAGAAGAAAAATCGCTGCTTTGCAAATCTGGTGCTTATAAGGGGGCTTAGAGGTTTTTCCAAATTCTTGGGCCGAAAGTAATGGAAAGGAAGATTGAATAAAATCACTAAAATTGCTTAAAAGAATTCTTCAAAACATTCAAATAATTTAAGAATAATTTTTGAATGTTTGAATAGGGGGGCCAATGTTATCACCAAAAATAAAAAATAAATAAAATAAATATATCAATTAAACCTATCTGCCCGTCAGGCCAAATGGACAGTCACCTATCTGCCCGTCAGGCCAAAGGGACAGTCACCTATCTGCCCATCAGGCCAAAGGGACAGTCACCTATCTGCCCGTCAGGCTAAGACCAAAGGGACAGTCACCTATCTGCCGTCAGGCCAAAGGGACAGTCACCTATCTGCCCGTTAGACCAAAGGGACAGTCACCTATCTGCCCGTCAGACCAAAGGGACAGTCACCTATCTGTTCATTAGGGCAAGACCAAAGGGACCCCAAAAGCTTGTGAAATCTTATTTACGAAATCGAATAGGTGATGATTTTTTGATCAATGATTCTCTTATTTGTGCTATTGAGAAAGAAACTCTCCTCAATGTTATGAATGAAGCTGTTATTAGTCGATTCCAAAGTATGAAAGACTGTAGAGAGTATTTGTAAGAGGTATGTTTTGATCGTTATATTTAATATATTTAAATTTAAATATTATATTTAATATATTTAAATTTAAATTTAAATTATTATTTTTGTGACCCCGCTTAAATTTTTTTCTAGATCCGCCAATGTCTAGCTTGTGACATTTTTGTTTCTTGTACGTACAAGTGATGATGATGCCATTGCATTGCATACTTTTATTATTCATACTTATATATGCGGTCCTATATATTTTTTTAATTCTTTTTTAGAATTTGTTTTTTTGGTTGGATGAAGTGCGTGCATGATGGATACATGTATAGTAGTATTAGCGTTTCTTTGATCTCCTCTTTATTATGAATCATGATTCATGAGTATGGTGGGAAAGTAATAATTCAATTAATTCTTGCCATTCCTCTCTTTATACGCCTATCCTCTTACTCGCCGCTTCCCTATCTTCTCTTCCCATAATAAATATTCTAAATAAAGCGCACACCTTTTTCTTGACCTTCCCAACTATCATAGTAGTAGGGTTTTTTTTTTTTATTATTAACTTTTGACAAGATCTCCCACTAGAGGTAAGCACAAAATCTTTCACCTTTTCACCGGTGTCATGAATGTGAAATAATAATAATAATAATAATAATAATAATAATAATAATAATAATAATAATAATAATAATAATAATAATAATAATAATAATAATAATTCTCCAATTCTAGTATGCATGGTTTCATTCGTTAGTTCTAATCTAATCCAATCATCAGATTATTGGCAAGTACTACTCACCCTGTCCCATCATTTTTGTTTCAAAACTTTAATTTTGGACACGTCGTCCAATTCATTTGTTCAACACTTAATATCTTAAAATGTACATATGTAAAAGTTACTTAAAATATATATTCTAAAACTACATGATTAGATAAATCTTAAAAACCCGAAGTTGACTGTATTATTTATCTATATCTATATATATAAACAATATAGTCTAAATTCCTCCCACTTCCCATCCCCTTTTTTCAACACCCCATCCAACTTTTTTTCCCCAATTTCAACAATCTCATTCACATAATATTTTAATAAAATCTTAATAGAATATTATAATATCTTGAATTATTTATATTATATATTTGATCACGTCAAATCCGAATTCAATCCTCTAAGATTTGTAAATATATATATATATAAACAATATAGTCTAAATTCCCCCCACTTCCCCATCCTCTTTTTTCAACACCCCATCCAACTTTTTTTTTCCCAATTTCAACAATCTCATTCACATAATATTTTAATAAAATCTTAATAGAATATTATAATATCTTGAATTATTTATACTATATATTTGATCACGTCAAATCCGAATCCAATCCTCTAAAATTTTGTAAATAAAATTCGTTCTAATTGAGATCACACATTTATATTATATTTATATATTTATCTATCTATACATATATCTATATTGTATCTATATCTTCTATATAAAAATAATACTCCTATATTCTATATTCCCTCCACTTCCCCTCCCCCTTTTTCAATAACATCCCTCATTCATCCCTTCAACTCTCATCTCTCTATTTTCAACACCCACATTTCAATAGGGAAGCTATATATCTATATTTACATAAAAGAAATAAGTTAAGGAAAACTAAATATTTGAATAAAAGTATTATATTAATCTTTGATAACTTAAAGATTTGGTTGATTAAGTTTGTTGGGATTTATTTCGTAATAAGATTTATTTTGTGCAACTATAAAGTATGACATTTTCTATATAATTAGTAGAAGACTAGATTTTATGTTGATAAAAAGTATTTTAAGTCTCCTCATTTTTCCATTCATTTTTCTCCTACAATCCTAATAGTTCCTCCATCTTCTTACAAATCCCAAATTCAATCTCTGCCGAGCAAAATTGAATTTTATCATTTTAGGCAGCGCAAGGGACTTGAATTGAGTGTATTAATGGATGAAACTAGGAGGATATTTGTATTTGTTGTTCTTATTTTGTATGTGAAATCTTTTTTTTTTTTGTTTGTGTAATATGAATGGATTTTTTTATGTATCCGATCGATTAAATGTTGTTTCTTGACAGATTGAAACATGATGAAAATACATGAAAGGTTAATGGATTCATAATATATAAGGAAGTTTTAACAAATTTTTGTTCTTTCACAGTTTAATATTGAGTTCTTTTATTATGTTACAATATATTTGATTGGTGAGATATTTTTTTTGTCTTAGCTTTTTTCCTTCCTTATATTGTTTATTTGCTATCAGTTATGGTGGAAAACACCATCTGCCACCATCTAACTTATTCTTCTTCTATCTTTGCTTTTTGATAATTGTATATTTAGGTATGTATATGGAAAATGATCATTTATCTTTTTGGTGGTGAAGCAATCCTAAAGCGCAAGATGAAAGTCAATTGGAGTGACATAATAGTAAAGACTTATGATATGTATGATGTAATTATAGATATTTTTCAAGTTTAGTTTCGATTCAGAGCTTTAAATCCAATTGTATTTATTTGAATGATTTGTTCTGCAGAGTTAGTGAATGTTAACAATTAAAGCAATGGTCAATGCTTAATTCATTCATGTCTCGAATGTCATTAATTGTATTACATTAATTTGCTCTAATAGAATGAATGAACTACTGTATCTTTTAACTAAAATAATGGCCAATAAAATTAAGAGTTTTTAGAGCATATAATTATATTGTATCTTTTATGTATCAAATGAACTATTGTATATTTATTAAAAAATATTTTTATAGAGTATAAAATTGCATCTTTTCATATTTGATTTTTAAAGATTTATTTTTATCTTCTAATTTTATTTTAATTTAATGTTTATACATAAAAATATTATGGATTTAAATTACTTCCATACCCGATAACTAATACACAATGCATAAGCTTGTAATACCCGAGAAATCGACGTCGAGAATTTAAATCCAAAAAAAAAAATTAAAGCATTGGATTTAACTATCGCAACCGAAATAATTCCGATAGAGCGGAATTAAATATTTTCGGACGATAGCAACTCGAAGAGAGTTATCGAATTATCTATTAATCATGGATAATTTATATTATGGTTTTTAAAATTAAAAATCATAATAATAATATAAAAAAAAAAGAAAAAGAAAAACGCAGCCTGAAGGTGGCGCGGTGGCCGCGCGGTGCGCGCCACCAGCGCGCCACCCTCCAGTAGGCAGCGTTTCCAAACGCCGCACGCGTTTTTGCTCGGTTTGAGCATTAACTCCGAACTTGGATGCATGAATTGAGCCACCATCATGTCTTAGACCATTGGGGGTGTGTTGAGACTCCTTTTGGATAAATCTAGAAGCATCTAGAACCTTACAAGTTGAGATAAGGTTGGATACATGTATATGATGCATTCATTGAACCCCTTGGGAAATTGGTGAGATGAATGTGGGTTAATAGGGTGTATTTTCGAGATTGACTGCATTGAGTCATGCCTACCTTCCCTAGGATCTTAATGTCAGTCATTGGGAGCATTAAGCACCCTCAATATTAACTAAACCAACCCCAAAATCACCCTACACAGCTCCATTCCGAAAATCAGACCCAAAGTGTGAGTGGTGAGTTCTTGAGAGAGTTCTTCGGTTCTCCAGAGACTTTAGGCGATTCTCAAGCATCTTAGGCAGTCAACCATTGATAGGTAAGGGTTCTAATTCAATCCTTTGTCCCTAATCTCGGATTTCAAGCCCCAAATCTAAGGATCTTTTCCAATCATTTTAAAATAGGATTCTTTCGGTAGATCTTTGGAAGAGTGGGCTGTTCCGGACGAGTTTGGAGATCCAACCAAGGAGAATATTGATTCCAATCTCTTGATATGTAAGTTAATGATGTGCATATCAATTTTTAGAGTGTTTGGTTGAGTATTCGTTGAGTTAGAGTTCGATTTCCATCCTACGCTAAAACTGTCAATTAGGGTTTCTATCCGAGTAGTTTTAATTGTTCAGCGTTTTTCGTCAAGATCCGTTCATTTTTGGAAGAACTTGTCTAAATGAAAAATGTTCCTAACACTTTAAAGATGATCTCTGTAAATTTTCATAATTTTTGGACTTGATTTGGTCGACGAAAACGGATCTGGTATTTTCTGCTACACATGGTGACAGATTTAAATTTCTAGCATGTCCAGTTTTGTAGTTCATATTTCTCCTAGCTATGGTCGTTTTTGATGGTTAGTTTCTTCATGAAAATTGTTCATCTATGTGTCTAGTTTACTCCTGTGAAATTTCAGAATTTTTGGGTCAACCTTCGAATTGTTATGGATTTTTAAGTAAACTGTGGTCGGATGAACAGTGACCTATGCACCCTTTTGAAAACAAGTTTCTGAAATGATTTTTTTTGAGCAACTTAGATTCCGAATTTGCTAAGGCCTATTTCTGAGAAAAACGTTTATTTTGATGTCTCCTAGTAGCTGTAAAATTTTCAGAATTTTTTACGAAGTTTTACTACATTTCCTAATACGATTTTGAAAACTGTTACGGTGTGGTCTTACCGGTAAATCTTGTTTTCGTACGTTTCGATGGTTTTTGAGTCGATTGCTACTCTTTTATGAATCTTATGAATTCTGGAAATGTAGACATATGTTGTAATGATTAAAATGTGGTTTTTGAAACTTTGTGAGTTTTGATCGAGTTAGATGCCCAATTTTGGAGGGTAAGTGCACTTGGCGTGAGCTCGTTGGGCCGCCCCCTCTTTTTGGTGGCCAAAACGGCGCCAAGGAAATTATGTTGCGTGATTGTATGAGTCTATACTCCTAGGTGTATCCGTAGGGGTTACCTAGGGCTCCGGAGTGTGTCTGTATAGGGTCCGCTACTTTCACTTGCCTTGCGGGTTCGATTCCCCAAGGTTTATGTTTTTCCTGCGGGTTCGATTCCCCAGGATATTGTTGACTCCTATGGGTTCGATTCCCTAGGATGTATATTGAGTTCTTGCGGGTTCGATTCCCCAAGGACAAGGTGTCCTCGATCATAATGAACAATGGTAAACGAAGGTATTTGAGTTCTGGAAACAATGATATCCTCGATGATATGGAAACAATGGTAAAAGAATGTGTTTGAGCTCTTGCGGGTTTGATTCCCCAAGAATGGTGGTTCTTGATAAAAAAATGAACAATGATATATTATTCGTATGGTAAAGTGTAAGAATCTTCCGGAATTATTTTTACTCGACCTTCCTTTTTAAATTACAAATTCTATCTTTTAAATCTCTCTTCTAAAAACTTTAAAATTCGTTATGCTATACATTAACTTACTCAGTACCGTTGTACTGATAGATACGTTGTCTCTATTTTTTTTCAGATGTTGAAGATTAGCACATGGCATTACACTTGGGATGGGAATTTTCGAGGACTTGTCGCACTTGTTTTTAAATTATTTTACGAATTCCGAACTCATGTTTGGCCGTGTTTGGCCCTTAGCTTCCGCAGTGTTTTAAATTATGTATGTTTGACTTAACTCTGATTTAAACCTTCGGGCACTTATTGAATGGTTTTTAAATTATTTTTAAGTATTGGTACAACTTAGCCTTAGCATCTTCTCAAGTGAGCTCGAAATGGTTCGTGTCTTGCTTGGGAAGGTGTGGCGGTAATGCCCTGGCCTGGGTGATCAAATCCGGGGTGTTACAAAGTGGTATCAGAGCCCGGAAAGTTTTTTTTTAAAGCTATTATTTTTTCGGCCCACTATAGAGGCCCAAAATATTCAATATTACTTTTAAGCACTTCAAATATTATTTCCATGGAAAGGAATTTTATTTTAAAACCCATGGGAATTATACAACAATTATTCCGACAAGTCTTGAAAAATGCATAAATATTTTTTTGGGGGGGGAATGCATTTGCATACATCCATCATTTTTTTTTTAAAATGCTCCAAAGTATTTATATGCATGTCACGCGTATTTGATAATGTTCTTAGTTGGTATGTCGATTGACCTTGCCTTAGAGTCACTAACTTGAATCTAACCTTGCTTTAGCCTTAGAACTTGGTCAAGGGTGCTTAGTTTGCACATATCTATTCTCTCCTCTTACCCTTCCTATTATTAGATCTTCCTGACTGCTAACGTGCCTTAGATTAGAAACTCATCTTCGCGTGCTTGGATAACAGAAATGGCACCTAGGGGAAGGCCAAGGAGGGTAGTCCCAAACAACGGTGGTGCTAACGCACCTAACGACAATGACATTCCTCAAAACGTAGGAGAGCGAGTGCCTCCTGTTCCCAACAATATGGATGAGCGTCTAAGGAATATTGAGGAAGTTCTCGTAGCACTAGGAAATGCCGAGGTGCAACGTGCACAAGCGGGTGTACCACCGCCGGTAGTCCGAGGCAACTACCTAGCATTGGTAAACCCCTACAAACCACCTCATTATGACGGCCAAGAGGACCCTACCAAGTTGGAGAATTGGATCCGAACTTTTGACAAGCTTCTTACTGCTGTCAAATGCCCCGAGAACGAGAAGGTTCGAGTGGCGACCTATTATCTGGATGGAGAGGCGGACGAGTGGTGGCAACATCTCCAAGGAGATTTGGCCGAGGCTGAGAAGGTTTATACATGGGGAGAATTTGAGGAAGCGTTGAGAGAGAGGTTTTATCCACTGAGCACTAAGGCTGCAAAGTATGAAGAATTTATTAACTTAAGACAAGGAGGAAAAACGGTGCAAGAATATTATACCAAGTTCAAGGAGTTAGTTCGCTTTGCTCCGAGACTTGTACCAACTGACTCCGACAAGGCCCAGAAGTTCGAGATGGGGCTAAACCTTAGTATCCGAGAGATACTGGTTGGAGGACAACACAATACACTACAGGCAGTGTATGACCGAGCTGTAGCAATCGCTCGTGTTCAGCGATTGAAGCGTAAGGACAATGGTGAGTCGAGCAAGGGCTCGCAAGGATTTGAGGAAAAGAATCGAAGTAACAATAATAACAAACTGAGGAAGGATAATGGTCAAGCTAAGTTCAATGGACCTAAGGAGAATGCAGACAGAGGTTTGAACAACAAGAGAAATGACACCCGTGGTACATCCATACCACGATGCCCGCAGTGCCACAAAGCTCATCTGGTACGCGAGTGCCCTAAGCGTGGAACTTGTTATAGATGTGGTGGGGAAGACCACATGATTAGAGAATGCAATGTTCGCGAGGAGATGATCGAGAAGAGGTTGGATCTGGTGAACCCTCCTCACGAGAATGGCCTGACTGGGCCAAATCATCCCAATAATCAAGGACAGAGACCACAACAGAATCGCAACCAGCAAGAAAATTCATAGGCAGTTATGGGGACATAACTGCGGTCCTAAGGGGGAGAGGATGTGATACCCCACAGAGATGTCACGCGTTGAGGTAAGAATTTAATTTTCGAGCCTCAATAATTCTATGCGTGTAAAACTACTTATGTTGGTGTTGCTTTCCGAGTGCGACCCAACTTCGAGGACGAAGTTGATTTCTAAGGGGGGTAGACTGTAATACCCGAGAAATCGACGTCGAGAATTTAAATCCAAAAAAAAAAATTAAAGCATTGGATTTAACTATCGCAACCGAAATAATTCCGATAGAGCGGAATTAAATATTTTCGGACGATAGCAACTCGAAGAGAGTTATCGAATTATCTATTAATCATGGATAATTTATATTATGGTTTTTAAAATTAAAAATCATAATAATAATATAAAAAAAAAAAGAAAAAGAAAAACGCAGCCTGAAGGTGGCGCGGTGGCCGCGCGGTGCGCGCCACCAGCGCGCCACCCTCCAGTAGGCAGCGTTTCCAAACGCCGCACGCGTTTTTGCTCGGTTTGAGCATTAACTCCGAACTTGGATGCATGAATTGAGCCACCATCATGTCTTAGACCATTGGGGGTGTGTTGAGACTCCTTTTGGATAAATCTAGAAGCATCTAGAACCTTACAAGTTGAGATAAGGTTGGATACATGTATATGATGCATTCATTGAACCCCTTGGGAAATTGGTGAGATGAATGTGGGTTAATAGGGTGTATTTTCGAGATTGACTGCATTGAGTCATGCCTACCTTCCCTAGGATCTTAATGTCAGTCATTGGGAGCATTAAGCACCCTCAATATTAACTAAACCAACCCCAAAATCACCCTACACAGCTCCATTCCGAAAATCAGACCCAAAGTGTGAGTGGTGAGTTCTTGAGAGAGTTCTTCGGTTCTCCAGAGACTTTAGGCGATTCTCAAGCATCTTAGGCAGTCAACCATTGATAGGTAAGGGTTCTAATTCAATCCTTTGTCCCTAATCTCGGATTTCAAGCCCCAAATCTAAGGATCTTTTCCAATCATTTCAAAATAGGATTCTTTCGGTAGATCTTTGGAAGAGTGGGCTGTTCCGGACGAGTTTGGAGATCCAACCAAGGAGAATATTGATTCCAATCTCTTGATATGTAAATTAATGATGTGCATATCAATTTTTAGAGTGTTTGGTTGAGTATTCGTTGAGTTAGAGTTCGATTTCCATCCTACGCTAAAACTGTCAATTAGGGTTTCTATCCGAGTAGTTTTAATTGTTCAGCGTTTTTCGTCAAGATCCGTTCATTTTTGGAAGAACTTGTCTAAATGAAAAATGTTCCTATCACTTTAAAGATGACCTCTGTAAATTTTCATAATTTTTGGACTTGATTTGGTCGACGAAAACGGATCTGGTATTTTCTGCTACACATGGTGACAGATTTAAATTTCTAGCATGTCCAGTTTTGTAGTTCATATTTCTCCTAGCTATGGTCGTTTTTGATGGTTAGTTTCTTCATGAAAATTGTTCATCTATGTGTCTAGTTTACTCCTGTGAAATTTCAGAATTTTTGGGTCAACCTTCGAATTGTTATGGATTTTTAAGTAAACTGTGGTCAGATGAACAGTGACCTATGCACCCTTTTGAAAACAAGTTTCTGAAATGATTTTTTTTGAGCAACTTAGATTCCGAATTTGCTAAGGCCTATTTCTGAGAAAAACGTTTATTTTGATGTCTCCTAGTAGCTGTAAAATTTTCAGAATTTTTTACGAAGTTTTACTACATTTCCTAATACGATTTTGAAAACTGTTACGGTGTGGTCTTACCGGTAAATCTTGTTTTCGTACGTTTCGATGGTTTTTGAGTCGATTGCTACTCTTTTATGAATCTTATGAATTCTGGAAATGTAGACATATGTTGTAATGATTAAAATGTGGTTTTTGAAACTTTGTGAGTTTTGATCGAGTTAGATGCCCAATTTTGGAGGGTAAGTGCACTTGGCGTGAGCTCGTTGGGCCGCCCCCTCTTTTTGGTGGCCAAAACGGCGCCAAGGAAATTATGTTGCGTGATTGTATGAGTCTATACTCCTAGGTGTATCCGTAGGGGTTACCTAGGGCTCCGGAGTGTGTCTGTATAGGGTCCGCTACTTTCACTTGCCTTGCGGGTTCGATTCCCCAAGGTTTATGTTTTTCCTGCGGGTTCGATTCCCCAGGATATTGTTGACTCCTATGGGTTCGATTCCCTAGGATGTATATTGAGTTCTTGCGGGTTCGATTCCCCAAGGACAAGGTGTCCTCGATCATAATGAACAATGGTAAACGAAGGTATTTGAGTTCTGGAAACAATGATATCCTCGATGATATGGAAACAATGGTAAAAGAATGTGTTTGAGCTCTTGCGGGTTTGATTCCCCAAGAATGGTGGTTCTTGATAAAAAAAATGAACAATGATATATTATTCGTATGGTAAAGTGTAAGAATCTTCCGGAATTATTTTTACTCGACCTTCCTTTTTAAATTACAAATTCTATCTTTTAAATCTCTCTTCTAAAAACTTTAAAATTCGTTATGCTATACATTAACTTACTCAGTACCGTTGTACTGATAGATACGTTGTCTCTATTTTTTTTCAGATGTTGAAGATTAGCACATGGCATTACACTTGGGATGGGAATTTTCGAGGACTTGTCGCACTTGTTTTTAAATTATTTTACGAATTCCGAACTCATGTTTGGCCGTGTTTGGCCCTTAGCTTCCGCACTGTTTTAAATTATGTATGTTTGACTTAACTCTGATTTAAACCTTCGGGCACTTATTGAATGGTTTTTAAATTATTTTTAAGTATTGGTACAACTTAGCCTTAGCATCTTCTCAAGTGAGCTCGAAATGGTTCGTGTCTTGCTTGGGAAGGTGTGGCGGTAATGCCCTGGCCTGGGTGATCAAATCCAGGGTGTTACAAAGTGGTATCAGAGCCCAGAAAGTTTTTTTTAAAGCTATTATTTTTTCGGCCCACTATAGAGGCCCAAAATATTCAATATTACTTTTAAGCACTTCAAATATTATTTCCATGGAAAGGAATTTTATTTTAAAACCCATGGGAATTATATAACAATTATTCCGACAAGTCTTGAAAAATGCATAAATATTTTTTTGGGGGGGGGAATGCATTTGCATACATCCATCATTTTTTTTTTAAAATGCTCCAAAGTATTTATATGCATGTCACGCGTATTTGATAATGTTCTTAGTTGGTATGTCGATTGACCTTGCCTTAGAGTCACTAACTTGAATCTAACCT
Organism: Hygrophila difformis; assembly: GCA_030278955.1. Classification (NCBI taxonomy): domain Eukaryota; kingdom Viridiplantae; phylum Streptophyta; class Magnoliopsida; order Lamiales; family Acanthaceae; genus Hygrophila; species Hygrophila difformis. The sequence goes on along the minus strand of JAOANR010000011.1, from coordinate 33,692,645 downwards.
TGCTTTAGCCTTAGAACTTGGTCAAGGGTGCTTAGTTTGCACATATCTATTCTCTCCTCTTACCCTTCCTATTATTAGATCTTCCTGACTGCTAACGTGCCTTAGATTAGAAACTCATCTTCGCGTGCTTGGATAACAGAAATGGCACCTAGGGGAAGGCCAAGGAGGGTAGTCCCAAACAACGGTGGTGCTAACGCACCTAACGACAATGACATTCCTCAAAACGTAGGAGAGCGAGTGCCTCCTGTTCCCAACAATATGGATGAGCGTCTAAGGAATATTGAGGAAGTTCTCGTAGCACTAGGAAATGCCGAGGTGCAACGTGCACAAGCGGGTGTACCACCGCCGGTAGTCCGAGGCAACTACCTAGCATTGGTAAACCCCTACAAACCACCTCATTATGACGGCCAAGAGGACCCTACCAAGTTGGAGAATTGGATCCGAACTTTTGACAAGCTTCTTACTGCTGTCAAATGCCCCGAGAACGAGAAGGTTCGAGTGGCAACCTATTATCTGGATGGAGAGGCGGACGAGTGGTGGCAACATCTCCAAGGAGATTTGGCCGAGGCTGAGAAGGTTTATACATGGGGAGAATTTGAGGAAGCGTTGAGAGAGAGGTTTTATCCACTGAGCACTAAGGCTGCAAAGTATGAAGAATTTATTAACTTAAGACAAGGAGGAAAAACAGTGCAAGAATATTATACCAAGTTCAAGGAGTTAGTTCGCTTTGCTCCGAGACTTGTACCAACTGACTCCGACAAGGCCCAGAAGTTCGAGATGGGGCTAAACCTTAGTATCCGAGAGATACTGGTTGGAGGACAACACAATACACTACAGGCAGTGTATGACCGAGCTGTAGCAATCGCTCGTGTTCAGCGATTGAAGCGTAAGGACAATGGTGAGTCGAGCAAGGGCTCGCAAGGATTTGAGAAAAAGAATCGAAGTAACAATAATAACAAACTGAGGAAGGATAATGGTCAAGCTAAGTTCAATGGACCTAAGGAGAATGCAGACAGAGGTTTGAACAACAAGAGAAATGACACCCGTGGTACATCCATACCACGATGCCCGCAGTGCCACAAAGCTCATCTGGTACGCGAGTGCCCTAAGCGTGGAACTTGTTATAGATGTGGTGGGGAAGACCACATGATTAGAGAATGCAATGTTCGCGAGGAGATGATCGAGAAGAGGTTGGATCTGGTGAACCCTCCTCACGAGAATGGCCTGACTGGGCCAAATCATCCCAATAATCAAGGACAGAGACCACAACAGAATCGCAACCAGCAAGAAAATTCATAGGCAGTTATGGGGACATAACTGCGGTCCTAAGGGGGAGAGGATGTGATACCCCACAGAGATGTCACGCGTTGATGTAAGAATTTAATTTTCGAGCCTCAATAATTCTATGCGTGTAAAACTACTTATGTTGGTGTTGCTTTCCGAGTGCGACCCAACTTCGAGGACGAAGTTGATTTCTAAGGGGGGTAGACTGTAATACCCGAGAAATCGACGTCGAGAATTTAAATCCAAAAAAAAAAATTAAAGCATTGGATTTAACTATCGCAACTGAAATAATTCCGAGAGAGCGGAATTAAATATTTTCGGACGATAGCAACTCGAAGAGAGTTATCGAATTATCTATTAATCATGGATAATTTATATTATGGTTTTTAAAATTAAAAATCATAATAATAATATAAAAAAAAAGAAAAAAGAAAAACGCAGCCTGAAGGTGGCGCGGTGGCCGCGCGGTGCGCGCCACCAGCGCGCCACCCTCCAGTAGGCAGCGTTTCCAAACGCTGCACGCGTTTTTGCTCGGTTTGAGCATTAACTCCGAACTTGGATGCATGAATTGAGCCACCATCATGTCTTAGACCATTGGGGGTGTGTTGAGACTCCTTTTGGATAAATCTAGAAGCATCTAGAACCTTACAAGTTGAGATAAGGTTGGATACATGTATATGATGCATTCATTGAACCCCTTGGGAAATTGGTGAGATGAATGTGGGTTAATAGGGTGTATTTTCGAGATTGACTGCATTGAGTCATGCCTACCTTCCCTAGGATCTTAATGTCAGTCATTGGGAGCATTAAGCACCCTCAATATTAACTAAACCAACCCCAAAATCACCCTACACAGCTCCATTCCGAAAATCAGACCCAAAGTGTGAGTGGTGAGTTCTTGAGAGAGTTCTTCGGTTCTCCAGAGACTTTAGGCGATTCTCAAGCATCTTAGGCAGTCGACCATTGATAGGTAAGGGTTCTAATTCAATCCTTTGTCCCTAATCTCGGATTTCAAGCCCCAAATCTAAGGATCTTTTCCAATCATTTCAAAATAGGATTCTTTCGGTAGATCTTTGGAAGAGTGGGCTGTTCCGGACGAGTTTGGAGATCCAACCAAGGAGAATATTGATTCCAATCTCTTGATATGTAAATTAATGATGTGCATATCAATTTTTAGAGTGTTTGGTTGAGTATTCGTTGAGTTAGAGTTCGATTTCCATCCTACGCTAAAACTGTCAATTAGGGTTTCTATCCGAGTAGTTTTAATTGTTCAGCATTTTTCGTCAAGATCCGTTCATTTTTGGAAGAACCTGTCTAAATGAAAAATGTTCCTAACACTTTAAAGATGACCTCTGTAAATTTTCATAATTTTTGGACTTGATTTGGTCGACGAAAACGGATCTGGTATTTTCTGCTACACATGGTGACAGATTTAAATTTCTAGCATGTCCAGTTTTGTAGTTCATATTTCTCCTAGCTATGGTCGTTTTTGATGGTTAGTTTCTTCAAGAAAATTGTTCATCTATGTGTCTAGTTTACTCCTGTGAAATTTCAGAATTTTTGGGTCAACCTTCGAATTGTTATGGATTTTTAAGTAAACTGTGGTCAGATGAACAGTGACCTATGCACCCTTTTGAAAACAAGTTTCTGAAATGATTTTTTTTGAGCAACTTAGATTCCGAATTTGCTAAGGCCTATTTCTGAGAAAAACGTTTATTTTGATGTCTCCTAGTAGCTGTAAAATTTTCAGAATTTTTTACGAAGTTTTACTACATTTCCTAATACGATTTTGAAAACTGTTACGGTGTGGTCTTACCGGTAAATCTTGTTTTCGTACGTTTCGATGGTTTTTGAGTCGATTGCTACTCTTTTATGAATCTTATGAATTCTGGAAATGTAGACATATGTTGTAATGATTAAAATGTGGTTTTTGAAACTTTGTGAGTTTTGATCGAGTTAGATGCCCAATTTTGGAGGGTAAGTGCACTTGGCGTGAGCTCGTTGGGCCGCCCCCTCTTTTTGGTGGCCAAAACGGCGCCAAGGAAATTATGTTGCGTGATTGTATGAGTCTATACTCCTAGGTGTATCCGTAGGGGTTACCTAGGGCTCCGGAGTGTGTCTGTATAGGGTCCGCTACTTTCACTTGCCTTGCGGGTTCGATTCCCCAAGGTTTATGTTTTTCCTGCGGGTTCGATTCCCCAGGATATTGTTGACTCCTATGGGTTCGATTCCCTAGGATGTATATTGAGTTCTTGCGGGTTCGATTCCCCAAGGACAAGGTGTCCTCGATCATAATGAACAATGGTAAACGAAGGTATTTGAGTTCTGGAAACAATGATATCCTCGATGATATGGAAACAATGGTAAAAGAATGTGTTTGAGCTCTTGCGGGTTTGATTCCCCAAGAATGGTGGTTCTTGATAAAAAAAAATGAACAATGATATATTATTCGTATGGTAAAGTGTAAGAATCTTCCGGAATTATTTTTACTCGACCTTCCTTTTTAAATTACAAATTCTATCTTTTAAATATCTCTTCTAAAAACTTTAAAATTCGTTATGCTATACATTAACTTACTCAGTACCGTTGTACTGATAGATACGTTGTCTCTATTTTTTTTCAGATGTTGAAGATTAGCACATGGCATTACACTTGGGATGGGAATTTTCGAGGACTTGTCGCACTTGTTTTTAAATTATTTTACGAATTCCGAACTCATGTTTGGCCGTGTTTGGCCCTTAGCTTCCGCACTGTTTTAAATTATGTATGTTTGACTTAACTCTGATTTAAACCTTCGGGCACTTATTGAATGGTTTTTAAATTATTTTTAAGTATTGGTACAACTTAGCCTTAGCATCTTCTCAAGTGAGCTCGAAATGGTTCGTGTCTTGCTTGGGAAGGTGTGGCGGTAATGCCCTGGCCTGGGTGATCAAATCCGGGGTGTTACAAAGCTGGAGGTATTTTTTGTTTTTGTCTTACCTCTATATTTTTTTGTGTACATTAATTTATTTTATAAGAAATTGTTAGAAAAGAAATATTTTATTATCATATAGTAATCTCTTTAGATCAAAACCAATATTTATAATAAATTTTATATACAACCATATGTTTTTCTCTTTAACGTCAAAAATATTTAACTTGGTGTAACTTAATTTTTAATTTTAAGGTTTTAAACAACCTCATATTCTCTATATTGAATTAAGGTTTTAACAAATAATCAATATTGTTTAAATAAATTATTTAATATAATTGCAAATGTCAAAATAAAATTGAATTGAATGGGGTGTGACGTAAGAATTAATCAGTGGTTGGCCATACCATTTTAATTCATAAGAGAATAAATGATATTTGCATTCCTCCCCTTTTTTGGACAGAATACCCCTTCTGCCGAAGTTACGGGGCTATTTTGCCGAGTTACTTCCTAAATTATATTATGTTGCTATGTCTTTTGGGAGAGAGATAATGCTGAAAAAAATAATTTTTGTCATCATTACTCATTCATACTAAATTATCGGAACTTTCGAAAAATAATTGGTCATGTTTGGCAATTAGTTGTTAGTTGTTAACTGTTCCATGTGTCATAAATTAGTCAAAATTAGTTGTTTGGCAATTTCAAGACCAATTTTTTGCCACAATAAGTTGAAATCCAAAATGCTACAATAAGTTGGATCAATTGTCTTTAATTCTCGATTGAGAAAAATAATATGCAAAGCTCATAAGTCAATGTTGGAAACTTATAAATAAAATAGTTTGTCCAAAAATAATATAGAAATATTTTTTGCAGGGAGATTTAGAGCCTGTTTGTTTTGGCTTTTTGAAAAAAAAAAGTCAATAGAAAAATGAGAATGAGAGAGAATGATAATTCAAAACAAAAGCAGCTCAAATAATTATTTGGATGGATATTATTGAAGTTGCTTTTCAACGGAAACATGTTTTGATGAATTGTATGTAGAAGGACTTTTTTTTTGGATGAACAGTGACGCTCAAGCGTCGGCAAAGGGAAAAGCTAAGAAAAAGCTAAGAAAAAGCTACAGAAAAGGGACAAGGAAAGAAAAGCAACAAAACAGAAATGAAGCCATCTAGAAGCGCGGGAACCACACTCCATCATAATCAGTCGTAAGGAGCGGCTTGACGTCATCCGGTGGGAAAGCCCAAGTAGTGAAAAACTCCTCGGACCTAGCCCCTCGTTTAGCCAAGGAATCAGCCACAGCATTACCCTCCCGTAGGATATGCTTCCACACGTAACCAGGATGTTTCTCAGCAAGCTCTCGAATATGTCGAAGCAAGGGAAACAACAAGTGCTCCTTAGCTACACCCTGACGCATTATCCGAAGCCCTTCCATAGAATCTGAGAAGCAATGAGCTCGGCAGACACCCAGAGATTCTAGTCGCTTCATACCATTCCAAATACCATGCAGCTCCGCAACAATATTGGAAGCAAAACCAACAAACCCTGAACAACCCTCCACCCATTGACCATCACCCATACGAATCACACATCCAAATCCGGCCAAGCCCGGGTTTCCCAAGGAACTCCCGTCCACATGCAACACAACACCCATGCCATCACTCGGATTCCAGCGCACAAAACGCGCCTCACCAGCAGCCCTAGTCGAAGAGAATACTCTATCATAGATACGACCAAGGTGCCATGCACGACGCACCACCTCATGAATATTTATAGGAACTCCCTTCATACTATGTAGAAGGACTTTTTATATATTAAAATTACTATAAGGACATAAATATTATAAGGATATTTACACTTTATTTCATTTTCCTTCTAAATAGGGATATTTTTATATTTTTATTCCTAAAATGATTTCTCCTTTTTCTGAGAAATAACCCCATACCTACTTTGAAAAAAGGTAGAATTATAACTTTTGTTTATCCTTTTCCTTTTATAAAAAGTCAAAACAAACAACTAAAAAAATTCGAAATGACTTTTGGGTGAAACAAAAGTCAAAAGGAAGAAAAATAAGTTAAAACAAATAGGGTCTTACTTTTACTCCTTCTCGAACGGTCTCTATTTTATCATCATTTTTTTCTCACCTTTGTCCTCAATAATATGCATGACCCAATTAAGTTTGTGTAATAAAATATTTTAACTTTTAATATTAATTTTTTTTTATAGAAAATGTAAATTTTACTTCCCGCGCATTGCGCGGGCGGATGTGCTAGTATATATATAATTACGATAATATTAGGTCAAAGTTGATCAATAAACAGTGTCAAAAGTCAAAATGAGACGCTTTGAGTGGGACGGAGGGAGTATAATTCAATAACCAAATGTATAATACTCCATAATTCATCAATCAGAATGAGAGTCGAGCTAGGATATTTTATTTTTATTAATTTTAATACATGCCCAATTTTGGGATTGAGTGTTCACCAATTATGAGGAATTTAATTGAATCGATTAAGCTAGCAGCGGTCGGCAGATTCACCAATTGGACATTCATGGATCGGAGAAGGAAATTAATTAAAACATAATTTCACGAATAATCAAAATACTACAGAATTTGAGGCACAAAACTAACTCGAATCCATCAAATATACTTATGAAGAATCAAACTATATATGTAGTAGTAGTATATAAGAGAATCAATGTATGATCTCTCAAATCTCACTCAATTATTGGGACACAAGAAATCTAACATGTTCCCTGTGGCTGTCAGTCACATGAATGCTGGTTCTTTTGATAGATTTTCGGACCTAGCTTGTCCAACATTATCGTATATCCCTCGATCGATAAACAAGCCCCCATCAATGGACTATGGGACCATGCAAATATTTTTAAATTATCCACGAAACCATTAACATCATTCCCAAATCTACTTTAAACATCTATTGATTTTCATTGTAAAAGTAAATCAAACAAAAACATATATATATACAAAACGCTTATGAACAGTACCTCTTACTTAGAAATAGTGAACCTCCTCTCAATTTGGGTCGGGTTTTTCTAAATCGGATTGCCAAAAACCTAACCTGCTCCTTCGTCAGCCTCTCTCTGAAAATTCGCTTCGTTGCGTTCTGCCCCGCCGGATGCCCGGTCCTTCTGCCCATAGTTACCAGGAACGGGGAACGGCCGGCCGTTCTCCGTACCGGAGCGATTCGTTCCAGAACACGAAACGAAATCGTACCAGATCGCTGATCCACGTTCCGACAATTGAGGCTGAGGAGGGGTACTTTCTGTCAAGTTTCGCACATAGTTCATAGTACCATACTACCATAGTTGGTTGCGCTTTCCATTAGTAAGATTTCAAGAAACATGCATGTTCAAAGAGGAAGCGTCAGTGGTAGAAGAAGACACGTAGAGAAAGTGAGAGAAAGGAATAAGATTTTAGGCTAGGGTTTATGTGGGCTTGTTTTATATTTTGGTTCGAATTGAGCACTACGATATAAAATTTTTGGGCTTTGGGCTTCTAATAGTATATACTTTGGGCTCCTTGCAATATGGTGGAAAACTTGTGAAAGTGATAAATATAACACTTCCTTGTCTTTTGCCAAAAAATTTCATTAAAATTCTTTATTACTTAAAAATATTTTAATATTTAGAAAAAAAAATGTATTATAAATCGTTCCCGATTCACTACTACTAGCGTTCCGCGTTTCCGTTCCTGTTCCTCGTTTCGAATCGTACTACGTTCCATGTAACTATGCTTCTGCCGCTCCAGCGCCTCCGTAAATGCTGACCCGGCGCCGCCCCTCCAGCCTTGCAAACGTCACCGCCCCTCCTCCTTCTGCTCCGCTGTTGTGTTCAAGCACAGTCTCTCACCGCTGCGTCGCCGCCCGCTGGCATCACCTCCGCGCTGCTGCTGTGCTCCGACTGCGGCCAACATCAGCCACAACTTCCGCCCTCCCATCACCGTAAGTTCCTTGTTTTTGGATAATTTCTGTTTCGATTTGATACCCAGTTGGAAGAATTTTTGGATGTGAATTGTTTGCTGAAAGTGGGTTCTGCATTGGGAGGTTTTGAGTGTGGGGGATGGATGGTTACAGGCTTATGTCACTTAATTGACGAATTGACGAACAACTTATTGAATTCACCTTGATCAAGATGGATTGCTGTTGAATTCTGTTTGGAGTGTAGGGAGGGATGGTTACAAGCTCATTGTCTTGCTTGTCTTCCATTTAGATGAATTGCACCTCCCTTTTGTATGCCAGCTTATGTAATATGTAGAGTCTATATCTGGTTAGTTTGATTAGGTTATTTTCGTGTCTCCTTAAACTTTGGTGCCTTCTTTGCTTTGTTGTTGTTCTAATTATAAACACATATGGTAGATTGAATAACCATTTCCAGATTATGCCCTTCCCATTCCTCATTCCTTTATTCTTGATTTTCTAATCAGTAGGCTTTTCCAACTTGTATACACTCAAATTATGAACCATAATTCCATTCATCGCATTTTCTGGTTTTTGGAAAGAAAGCCGGGTGTGGAAAGAAAGCCGCATGTATTTGAATTCCCTTTCTGGTTTTTAACATAATTCGGTGCCCTAATGTTCTCATATGTGATGCATTTATGCTTGCTTTGCCGGCTTCATTTAACAGTTTCCCTATTTTTTATCTGTTCTTTTTGTTTATTACTTGGTTACAACTTCAATTTGTAATTTCATGGGTTTCAATATTCCTTATTTATTTGTTGTTTCTCTTTTATCTGTCAGCTTGCTCGAATATATGTACAAAATGCACCTGTTGTAGCAGAATATGAGATAGCTCCAAAGGAACTTAATTTTACAAACAGCAAAAATATAACAAAGGTACTACATGCTTTTGTTTAATGCTCACTTTTCCTTGCATTAAGTTTTACATTTACGCAGATTCATGCAAACAGAGGGCAGAGGCCTCGAATTTTCCTGTTTCTGATGTCGTATAGTTTTTAATAATACAGTATCATTGATAAACCAATAAAAATTTTACGTTTAGTTTTCAATGGCAGGGATTGCAAGATCTTCAGGGTTCCTTTCCCGTATGGTATCAGCATGGAATGTTGATGTTGATAAACCAAATTCCCCTGAATTTCGTGTCTCTTGGCTTTCGTACAGCCGCCCCCCAGTCGCACCTGCAGCAGTCAGACCGCCGGCCAATTATCTGTCCAAACCTCAGTCTCCACGGTATGTCTCCCCAAAATCGTAAGTTGGCTTAACCTCAGATGGTATTGTCTTCTCTGGCATGCTATATTTACACAACCATATATATTTTTTTAAATATTTTTTCTAGGCATGCATATAGAATTTTTGAAGAGCAATTTGTAAACCAAATTATTTCTAAAATAGACGAATACATTAAAATAAAAATTCTCAAGGTTAATGACTGTTCCTGTTTTGAATAGAAATTATAATCTCATTATTACTAAAAATATTTATTTTATCGATATTTTTTGTTTTGAAATGTGCATCGATAGGCCAGAACTGTTGTCGCTTGTACTAATGTTGTGAGCTTATTATGTGGTAGACTTTCTCTATACTGTGGGTTATATTCCTTTCAGGCAATTTTGGCAGTTGAAATATGGGTAAAAGGTAAATATTAACTATAAGCTGTAAAATTCATGTGCCATGTTTTGCTTTTTGAGGGAGTTTGTTTAATTTGGTTTGATGCATTGAAGGAATGTAATCGTGCTATGACATTTTTGCACATCTCTTCATTCGATGAATCTTGCAAAATAATTTGTATCTTACTGTGTCTGTTTCCTTCCCTGTAGGGCTGTAGATGTTCTTCCTCATCTGTGTCTGAGCTCTGTACTTTTCTGGTGTCAGCTTGCTGTTTAACAATTGTATAAATTGCTTGAAAAAAATTGGGGAGTTTGCTTGGGGTAAATTTAATATGCATTTCGTAATGAGAGAAATCAGAATACCAAGTAAGTCCTTTGCTATATGAACAATCAAATTATTAATAGCTTAACAACCTATCATATCATACAATTTATTCTCTTCGAACTCAATGTTGTATTTTCACTTTATTCGCCCTTAAAAGCGATGAATTACATATCCTATTTGCCAATGAGTTATCTTTAGTTTACAAGTATGACACGGGATTCTGCCTTTAATTTTAACCAAGGATGAACCAATAGAAGACAATAGGATTCACTTCATCTCCATCAATCCTATTCGCCTCATTGGTCCCGTGCTGCAGCCGACTCTTGGCTCCAGAGCAAGCCATATTTCTGTCATGATTAGTCAGTCTGATCCATTTGAGTATGCCTTAATTCATGTTCATAGTATTAATTTTCCACTGCTATAAGTTTTTTTCTTTTTATATATATATATATATATATATATATATATATCTATTTTTATTTTCAGGTTACATTTAGCTATTGATTATTTGTAATCAACAAGTCCCACCTGTAAATGTCTGTTTCTTTTATAGGTAACCTTTTGTTAAATTTCAGTCACTCATGGGCTTCATATTGCTTGCCTCATTTTTGTGCAGATGTTTGAAATTCTTGCGATTGTACTGTCGTTTTCAGGCCCTTCATTTATGGTTGTTGTCCCCCTTAGACATATTCATTTGACGTCTCTTCATTGGAAAATACAACAACTTGGTGTCTCTTCACAATACGTACTGAAGTGTACGCTAGAATGGTGGTTTACCCAGACATGATCGGCTCGGCATTGGATCATGGCATTGGTGAAATGCATTGTTGATGTCCTATTATGTGCATCTGTATGTTGTCCCAATAATTCCCTCTCCATCTTTTATATTGCAGGCTTCTTTGTGACATTTACCGATCAGAGGATAGCCTGGAGACAGATAAACAGCTCAAAAAGATGCGCCTCTTGATTCCAAAAGTAAGAACGATCTTTACATTCATGATTCATCCATCCTTTGTGTGCATGTTAGATGACACTTATAGTTGTCAGCTCTTTTCACCACTTTACAGGTACCTCAGCAGAAAAAAGGTGATGAATATGGATTTTACATTTTATACTTTATAAAAATATTCTTAGAGAATGCTCCCGAGAAATTTCATACTTCTGCAGGCTATCCATATTTTGTGAGTTCTTTATTGTATCCTCGTTTCTTGATTCTTGTATTTTTCCTAAAAAACACTTTTGCCCAAATTGACCATTTTTTTCAAATTAATGTAAGATGAAGAAAGACTGGTTTAGTGCTGAAGAAGTGGAATCCTTTTGCCAAAAGCTGGAAGATGATGTTCCTATTTAGTTGGGCAATGGTGATACTGATGATGAAAATGATTGTGTTTGTCTTGAGTCTAGTGATGTTGAATTTCTTGGGAGTTCTGCTTCTTGAGCCTATTGCTTGATGCAGTATCAAGTGGCATTTGGCTGAGGTAGTACTTTCATGGACTGCGTAGTGTGTACATGTTGCATTCTGTATCCATCAGATCTTTGAAGCTTTCTTTGACTTCGATGGAACTTGTATTGGTTTTTTTGATACCACCACCCCTATTTTGCTTATGCTTTTACTCCTGCCCGTATATGTATATAAAGAAACCATTCCCAATCTCGCGCAGCGTAGCGCGCTCATCCACAAGTTCTAGTATATGTATATATGTAGCATCTCTATTTTGTACTATAGAAAAAATATAAATACTTCATATATTACATTATCACTTTTTTTTTATCATATAAAGATATACTATAAAATAATTAAAATTAGGGTTAATTAAAAGTATGCATGCATCTAACCAATATACACAATTAATTTAAGTGGTTATATTAACATTCTATATATCTGCTCAAACAAGATCTCGGTTTCATTAAGTAGATCTTGGGTGGGTTAGAATCCACTCTTGGCTTTAGGCTTGAAAAATCCCTTTGGCGATCAAAGAAAGAAGGATTTCTAAGAAGGATTTCTAAGAAGAGTTGGGCTTGAGATCTATTGGGCCGAGAAATTAAAAGGGAACGATCCAAAGAAGAAGGGAAAAACTCAAACGGAAGAAGAGTTCGGCGGGAAGAGATTTCGGCCGAAAGGGAACTAAATCAGCCGATTGAGGAGAGATGGGAATCGGCTTAGGGGAATCGGCCGGAGAACGGTTATTTCAGCTCCGGCTATAAATAGGGGATGCCATACACAGAATCAGGGAGATCAATCCAACCCTCAAATTCCTTTATCAAATTTACTTCTTTGTATCTTTACTGCTTTCTTTACAGCTTTCCTTTACAGTTTTTCCTAAACTCTAGCTTAGTTTGTAGCGGTTACTTTCAAGTCCACCGTTGTTTCTTAACAACCGGTAGTTTGGTTCTAGTTTTTCCGGTGAATTCGCCGTTGTTTCTTAACAACATGTAGATTCTCCTTTGTATTTTGTTGCCATTTGAATTCTAAGGAATATTCAGTCAAGTTTGGGCGTAATTTGTCAAGTTTGGGCGCACTATCATTAATCCGGACCCATAACCGGTTTGATCCTTTTTCCGGTAGCCTCCCTTGAGGAGAAAAAGGTCCTTTGGCACATGCAAGCCTAAAAGTGGCACGCCCAGTGGGACCAGTAATGGCATTTGAACAAGCAACTCCAGCGGTTAACACGGCGGCGAGGACTGATTTGCCGCCGATTCAGGAAGAACGCGCAGCAGAAGCCGGAGAATTCCCCCCAGGGTTCCCCGGACCGTCAAACTTCCACAATCAGGAGTTTTCGAATGACGATTTAACCCCGCGGTTCCGAGATAGGTCCAATTTATGGTTGAAGTGGCGGTTACTAATTCGGTTTGCCAGATAGAAGGCAATATCCTAGCAGCAATGCCAGCTATGTTCAGAGCCGAAATAGCGAGGAATATGTATCCGATGGGAATGCAGCAAGCACCAATGGCGCAAAATCCACCACCTGCGATGCAAAATCCTCGTAATTTTCAACAGCAGGCCTATCGGCCGCCAAGAGGGCATGGACCACGGCCTTTCGCCCCTCCACAGCAAAGGTACGATCAGCAACAGAATCAACCGCCTCAACCAGTTGTCCAACCGCCAGCTCCAGTGGTTCAACAACAATACTTACCACAGCAGCCGAATCCACCACAACTGGTTGACAGGGAGTTAATTGCTGAAATAATTCGTACTCAGTTCGAAAATATCATCGGCCAGGAGAATAGGCCGATGTACCGGAAACCTTATCCAGACTACATTGAGCAGCAATATCCACTGCCTAGAGGAGTAAAGGTTCCAGATTTCAATACTTTCTCTGGAGAAGTCGGCCGGTCTACGATCGAGCATATTGGCCGATTTACAGCTCAATGCACTAGAATCGCGCAAAACGATTTTCATAAGCTGATATTGTTCAGCTTATCATTAACTGGACCAGCATTTGAGTGGTACATCAATTTACCAGCGCGATCGGTCAATACATGGGCCGAAATGGAGCAGTTATTCCATGACCGATTCTATAATACCAGTCCTGAAGTTTCGGTAGTTGATCTGACGTCAACCAAGCAAAAGGCGACCGAATCAGTTACAGAGTTCATTGAAAGATTTTATGCAGTGAAGGCTCAGATGAAGACAATGCTGCCTGAGCATGAATATATTCAAATTCTGAAGCAGAATTTGAAGTTTGCCATCAAGGACAGATTGATGGTTACAAGACCAAGGACTGTGGCCGAACTAACGGCCGAAACCATAAGGATGGAGACTTATTTGGCAGAACAAGCGGCTTTCAAATCAAGCCGGAGTCAAAGTGGAAGATCGCAACCTATCCAGTCAGCTGCTTTATTTGCTGAGTCTCTGGATAGATGTGAAGTCCAGGAAGAGTACAACACGGATGATGTTCCCGCCTTAGCCGAAGTTGCAAGGGCTGAATTGGTCATTAAGAAGCCTATGACTTGTCCAGCACTTCGGCCAGCCAGAGGCAAGGAGAAAGAAGGAGGGGATGAATCTCAGAGATTTTATTCTTTCGACCTATCACAAATTGACGAAATATTTGATTATTGCCAGAAGAACGGATTGCTGGAATTTAAAGGAAACCACCCACAGCCCACCAAGGATCAATTGGAAGCCGGATGGTGCAGATTCCATGGATCGGCTACTCATTCCACGGCGGTCTGCGGATATTTCAGGAAGCTAATTCAGAAGCATGTCGATGATGGGAAATTAATGTTCCCGGACAGGCTTATGGCGATCGACAAGAATCCGTTCCCTGTTGCCAACATGGTGATGGTGCATCCTGACCAGAACGGGTCTGTGCATGACCGATTGGGAAATCAACCATCGTCTAGCAAGGGTTCTATGCACGATCGGCTAGGAGATCGGCCATCGGCTCAGAAGACAGGAGTGTGGAAACGATTAGGATCTCCGAAGGGGAAGGAGAAGGTTGCGGATGTTTTCGACCGATTGGGGAATTATGAAGTGAAGGAGTGGATCAAGCAATCGGAAAAACATCAGAAGGTTGAAATCAGAGATGAAAATGAGAAACCAACGTTAAAAATTATAACTAATGGATGGGATTCAGAGATGAAGTTGATAGCCGATAAGCAGAACGGAAAGACTGTGATACAGATCACAGTTCCTGAAGACGCTGTCAGTCCCGAAATGAAGAAGCTCAGAAGGCCACCAGCAAATACTCAGGTAGGCCGATGGGTTCAAAATTCCCCAGAGAAAAGGCATTTTGGCCAACGCCGATTTGAGAATTCGGCTTGGAGGGCAGAAGAGAAAAAGGTTCCAAAAGGAAAGGCATCGTATCGTACTTTCAAACGAAGAATACAACGGCTTAAAGCAGCTGGTGCTTTTGAGCAAGAGGAGTACGAAATGATGCATATGGAAGAGGACTTTCCAGACGACTGCTCGTTCTCTGAAGGAAGGATCCTCAATAGAGTGTTTTCGGCTCGGTTGAGGTAAGCCGAAGGGAAAGAAGAAAGTAAGCCGAAAGAAGGGCAGGATCGGCTGAAAAACAAAACTGAATTTCGGCCAAAAATAATACAGCCAAAAACCGAAGATGAACAGACGAAAGTAAAAGAGGAGTGGAAACCTAGACCCGTCCGAACTAGGGAATGGAAGCTGAAAACGAATATTGTCCCGAATGGTGATACATTTTTGATCGGGCAGTTCAAGTTCGGCTTCGGGTCTAGTGCGAACATGGTAGGAGTGACCACAACAACTGAGGAGGAGTACTGGTCTGATTCTGAACCCGTCGTGGTCTTCTGCCAGAAGGAGGGAGAATATTTCGGTGATGAAGAACCCATTGTGGATTTCTATTTCGCCAAACATGAAGCATTTCGGCCTGAGGCCGAAACTGAGAAAGTAGTCGAAGAAGGCTATGAGACATTTGTCCCCGAAGCTCAACCAAGCACGATCTTACCTCCGACTGCAAAGATGTCTCAACATGTGAGACCTTTATATGTGAAAGGTTGGGTCAATGGGAGACCGCTTAGGAGAATGTTTATTGACAGAGGAGCAACCGTCAATATCATGCCATTGTCTACATTGACGAAGATATGCTGTTCAAAGGAAGACTTACTCCCTACAAGGATGAAGGTATTGAGTTTTGTGGGAGCCCAAACAGCAGCCGAAGGGTGTATTTTAGTGGATGTAACGGTCGGGACGATTTCGATTCCGACCATGTTCTTTGTTGTAGATGCCGAAATCCCGTATGCGGCCCTTCTAGGCCGATGCTGGATACATACATCTCGATGTTTGCCATCGACACTACACCAGAAAGTGTGGTTCTGGAAAAAGGATGGCACAGTTGAAGAAGTGGATGGAGACCAACCTCAGTTTCCAGTTAGCTCAGCCGGCCGAATTGATGCGGTATTATACGAAGAGCCCATACAACCATTCCTAGCAGTGGTAGGGGATCGATACCCGCATGTTGTTGAGTGTGATTGGACAGATTTGGGGTTCGAGGTCAGATATCAGGCCGACGAACGGCCAGTTGAAGAAAAAACTAAATGATAGATGCACAATCGAATCAAGCGATCGAGTTCGAATCGGCTGAACTCGGAGTTTCAGAAGATAAAGAAGGATGGAGCGAACTCATGGATGCTATTCCAAAACGAACACCGGATATCAAAGCTCAAGACCCCTTGAAAATGGTCAATGTTGGTACAGATGAGCACCCGAGGGAGATCCCATTGAGTGCAAATTTAGATCAGCAGATGACAAGCCGATTCAAGGAGGTGTTAATCGAATTCAAGGATTGTTTCGCATGGGACTATACAGAAATGCCAGGATTGGAGCGATCGATCGTGGAGCATAGATTACAATCAAAGAAGGGTTTAGACCGCATAAACAGCCGTCCAGGAGGGCAGCGCCCGAAATAGTCCCAAGGATAAAAGAGGAAATAGAAAAATTGTTAGCGGCCGGATTTGTGAGGCCAGCTAAATATGTAGAGTGGTTGTCTAATATTGTTCCTGTAATAAAGAAGAATGGGAAATTGAGAGTTTGTATCGATTTCAGAAATCTTAATATAGCCACTCCTAAAGATGACTATATGATGCCTATTGTTGATTTGTTGATTGATTCGGCCGCAAAACAGGGGATGTTGTCATTTATGGATGGATATTCAGGATACAACCAAATCTTTATGGCCGAAGAAGATGTCCATAAAACTGCATTTCGGTGTCCTGGAGCCATAGGAATATACGAATGGGTAGTAATGCCATTCGGGTTGAAGAATGCACGAGCTACCTATCAAAGGGCCATGAATTATGTCTTTCATGATCTAATAGGAGAATGTGTCGAAGTCTACATCGATGATGTCATGGTCAGATCCAAAGATATAGAAAGCCACTTGGACGATTTGCGAAGGGTATTCACAAGGATGAGATTACACGGAGTAAAAATGAATCCAACCAAGTGCGCTTTTGGAGTACAAGCAGGGAATTTTCTTGGGTTCTTGGTACATAATAAGGGCATAGAAGTTGATGCGAATAAGACCAGAGCAATCCAAGAAGCCAGGCCTCCACATGATAAGAAGAGTTTGCGAAAATTCCTTGGGAAGATCGGTTTCTTGAGGCGATTTCTAGCAAATGCGGCCGGGAAGTCGAAACCATTAACCGATTTACTGAGGTTGAAGAAAGAGGAGGAATTCAAATGGGGAGTTGATCAACAAAGGGCCTTTGAGCAATTGAAGCAAGCTTTGATGAATCCGCCAGTATTGGTACCTCCAATTTTGGGCCGACCGCTGAAATTGTACATAGCAGCGGCCGAAGAGTCTATTGGAGCGTTGTTGGCTCAAGAAGACGATGAAGGAAGAGATCGGGCGATTTACTATCTAAGCCGAATCCTTAGGAATGCCGAATTAAGGTACTCGCCGATTCATAAATTGTGTTTAAGTCTTTATCATGCATGTCAAAAGTTGGAATACTATATTTAACCACGACAAGTGAAAGTGGTAGCTTCGGTTGATATAGTAAAAATTATGATGAACGATCCAATCAGTAGCCGAAGAATGGCCAAGTGGGCCATAAAGTTAAATGCATATGACTTGAAATATCAGCCACTTAAGGCTATGAAAGGTCAAATTGTAGCCGATTTTTTGGCCGATCATGCGATGCTCCCAATGTCCGACGATATCGGGGATCAAGTTCGGCCGAAAGAAATAAATGAAATAGGAATTGTATACCTACAGCCATGGATAATGATGTTCGATGGTTCAAAAGCCGCTTCAGGAGTTGGAGCAGGGTTTACTCTACATACACCGGAGGGCAAGATATACAAGTATTTCGTGCAGTTACCGAATTCCTATACGAATAACCAAGCTGAATACAAAGCATTGATTTCGGGATTACGACAACTAATAGAAGAAGGAGTAAGAGCTATTGTAATCAGAGGAGATTCGCAAATAGTTATTCAGCAGTTATTAGGAGATTTTTCGGTCAAAAGTTCTCAGCTAATCAGATTGTATGAAGAAGCAATTGGTTTGTTAGAAGAATTCGACGAGGTTTACATCAAATACATCCCAAAGGAGAAGAACGAATTAGCTAACGAATTGGCTCAACATGCAGCCAGATATCGGCTAATGCCGATAGCGGGAAATTTGGAAATATATTTGGCCGAAACTGAAAAGGCCGAATGGATAAAAAAAGATAGCGCAGACGTTGGAAAATCCATCCGAAACTAACACAGTCGAAAAGCGGAAGGTGATGGATTACATAGTGATAGGAGGGTTACTCTTTAAGCGAGCCATTGATGGAGTACTACTCAGATGTGTCGGAGAGGAAGATGCTAAGAGAGTAATGGGAGAAGTTCATGAAGGAATATGCGGCGCACATCGTGCAGGAAAATCGATGAAATGGAGTATTATTGGCCGAATATGGGGATCAATTGCGAGAAGTATGCTAAAGGATGCCGCGAATGTCAGAAGCATGGGCCGATTCAAAAGTTACCGGCCGAAGAGCTGCATATAATGATTAAGGCATGGCCATTTCGAGGATAGGCCATGGATATCATTGGAAAGATTCATCCTTCTTCGTCGAAAAGGCATGAGTTTGTGCTAGTGGCAACAGACTATTTCACAAAGTGGGCCGAAGCTCAGGCATATGTCAGCATTTCACAAGAAGAAGTGATCGAATTTATTAAGAGACAGTTGATATACAGATTTGGAATTCCACAGACGATTCTAACAGACAGAGGAACTGTATTTGTGGGAGAAAAAGTCAAGGCCTTTGGAAAAGAATATGGGATAAAAATTGTGCACTCGTCACCATATTATCCACAAGGGAATGGGCAGGCAGAGGCCACAAATAAGCAGTTAATAGGGATTATAAAGAAATGATCGAAGAGCAACCAAGGAAGTGGCATGAGAAGCTATCTGAAGCATTGTGGGCCTATCGAAATGCTAAGACTTCAGCCACTGGATTTACACCATTTCGGCTGACTTATCGTATGGACGCGGTACTTCCAGCCGAAATAACAGTGCCGACTTTATGGACAAGTCAAGCAGATTTAATGTCGGCTGAACAATATGATTGTGCGATGAAAGATGATTTATTAGAAGTTAATTCCGATCGGGTACAGGCCTTTGAGAATTTGCAGAAAAATAAAGATATTGTGGCCGATTGGTATAATAAGCGAATTCGTGTAAAGCGATTTGAAGTCGGTGATTTAGTATGGAAAGTTATATGGCCACCCAAACAGAAGGATGGCCGATTAGGTAAGTGGAGCCCCAATTGGGAGGGGCCATTTATTGTTCAGACGAAATTACCGAATGGAGCATACATGTTAGTGGATGAAAATGGTGAACAGATGTCAAACCAGTGAATGCGAGATATATGAAGAAATATTATCCATCAGTATGGGATTAAACATCAAATAAGGCGAAAAAAGTAAAGATTTTTATTGCATGAGCAAGCATTACAAAAAGGTACTACTTCGGCCGAAAACGGCATCGATAGTCCGAAATTACAATATACAAGCGAAACGTCCTATCCTATGCAGGCATATACAAGGGAAAGGTCCTTGAAGGATGCTCAGCCTTGTAAAAATGCCGCTTAAAACTATCTGCAAAACAGAAACAGGGCACAATTGCTTGCCCCAGAACAGTATTGCCGATTTTAGTCCTACCACCGAACTTCTACTCCTGGATACGCTAGAACGAATGGTACAACGTCCCAGAGGTAGAAGTCAAACTCGGGTACAGCCTCCGCACTATCTTAGACAGAAGTAGGAGGAGTACAGCGAGGCAGTCACCCAAAACGGTGGAAGGGTGAGAGGATGGAGAAATAACTAAGGGCAGTTATTCCCCCATTAGGTAAAGTCCGACTGGATATGCAACCGCAAAGTAGAAAAGAGAAGCATGTCCGCATAGCCGTCGAGACCTGCATTTAGAATAACAAGTAGAGATCCTCGCCCATACTAGCATGGTGAGAAGAATGTTAGCTGAACTCGTGCCGCATGGGCGAAAAGTTTTTGTATCACGTCTGGAAATCCTTGAAGATACATGATCCAAAGACCATGGAGGCACTGGAGATAGAGGATTGAGTAAAGAAAAGAGGAAAGTCATATTGTTAAAGAAAATAAGAGCTGAAGAAGTGATGGATAAACATCAACAAAAGCCGGGTATTTATAGGAGAAGGATAAGTACTCGGCAGAGGAAGCGGTCAATATTAAATGTTATTTATGGGAAAATGTTACAGTTGATTCCCGGAAAAAGCTGCTAACATTCAGAAATCAGTAATAAAGAAGACCGAAAATTATGGGATGAATCGGATACGAATCGTATTGCAAAAAATAAAAAGATACGAATCCAAGTACATTTCGTCGGCCAATACAACTTACAGAAAGAAAAGGAGCCGACAACAACTGGCAAAAATGGCCGAAATTCATATTCAAAAGAAAAACAGGTCGAAATTCTAGCCCATAAGTAAGTAACGAAAAGAAGACTAATGATCTGCGCTTTCGTCAAAGTGAACATCATCATCTAATTCTTGAAAAGCGGCGGTAGAAGGGTTAGCAGAAGATATCGTCAGATTCGGGTCCGCTATGGAAGAAGGGCAAGGAATGTCGCTCGACAGTATACGATCGGCAGCCAAATCAGCATCAGAAGAAATACCGGATTTACCTGGATGAACAAAAGAAAATGACGAATTAAGATGCAGAGAAAAGATCAAATAAGGAGGAAAGGGAGACGAAATACCTCCAGGGGGTTTTGAAGATGAAGGAGCATCACCCGACGGGGAGGATTCCATCTCCGACGGATCCAAAGGGAATAAAGTTGGAGGAGAAAGGACGTGAGCAGTACTCTTCCCACCAAGGCTTTTGATAGCCAAATCAAGGTGGTCAACTAAAGATTGAGTATCGGCCCACTTCTCTTGAAAGGTACCAAGTATGTAGTCATTGAAGCTTGACCGTAGGGCCAAGTAATAAGCATCCCGATGGGAGTCTAAAATCTTTGCTTTAGGAGCTTCGGCCGATTGACGAGGAGATTTTATTGATCGTTTCAAACCGGCCGATTTCTGTCTAGTTTGATCCAAAACTAATTGCAACTCCTGCTTTGGCTATCTCTGAGCGGATCGAAGAAAGATCCTCGGAGTACTTATGCTCCCGGGACTCCGTTTCAGAAAGGATATCCATTTGAGCCCGATACTCCACCGAATAGTTGTTAAAAATATCTTGAGAAGCAGCTACGGCTTCGCGTTCGGCGGCAACTTTGCTTCGCATCTCTAAGTGTGCTCTCAGTTCTTGGTCCAAGGAGAGGACAGACTTCATAATCGTCTGAAGAGGGCCATTCAGGTTCAATAAAACCATCTCCTCATGGAAGTGTTGTTCAAGATGAGACAAAAGAAAAAGGATTGGTTTCGGATTGACAAATTCTACGTCGGATTGCCTAGCGATCAGGTTACACAACTTTCCCAAACAATCTCCAAGATGTGCTGAAGGGTCTGACGGGAGAGAAGTCGAAGGCACAGGAGAGAAGAATTCATCCAAAACATGCCGATCAGGGAATGGAGACAAAGGGACCGGATCGGCAGAAGTGTTACCAACAGTCGTACCACTAGGTATAGGATGAAGAGATTCCAAAATCGCCGAAGACGGAAGTACAGTAGAATCCCCAACTGGTCGGAGAAGATCAACAGAAGAAGAAATAACAGGATCGGTTGAAACATGATCCTCAACCAGTCGTTGGGGTTCAGCCAAAGAAGAACCAATGGGAGCAGCCGAATCAGTAGCACCAGTCGAAGCAGGGGGTTCAGTACTAAGGGAATCCGAAGCTACGGTCGAAACAGGAGAAATGGTGGATGATGGTAGAGCAGAAGAAACCTAAAAAAAAAAGAGAACGAATGATGATCAGCTGTAAAAAAAGGGAGTGCATAAAAAAAAAGAGAGGAGAAGGGGAAAAACAACGAACCATAAGACAAGCGGTGGGGATTCTGCCAAGAGGAGAGCGAGAGGAACGCTTCCTAGTCTTATATGAGGAAGAGAGCTGGCAAAAGGGGCCGAAGACGAAGCAGGTCTTTTTCGGCCAGGGTCCGAAGTAGAAGGACGGAGGATACCTAGGTTCAAAATGGCAGCCGAATGAGTAACACAAGATGGGAAATAAGATAATAATTAAGAAAAAAGCATACCTGGGCGAGAAGAAGAAGGCGAATCGTGAAGACGTTGGGGAGTGGAAACCGGTGAAGACAGAGGATAAGAAGAGAAAGGCAGAATGGGCAAGAAACCACTCCGCCGCAGTAGTGGGTTGAGATCAGCACTAAAGAAAGTACGAGCAACACCGTCCCACCAAAGCCGAAAACGAGATGTAGAAAGCCCAGGGCGAACAAGGAACTTCGGAACATCAAAATCGATTAAACGCCGATGATGAGTAGAACAGCCGGCGGCTGGAAGAAGGAGTAAGTCGCTTGTCAACCCGACAAGCCTCTACCAAATCCTGGCCAAAACCAAATTGGCAGCTAACCAGATGAGGGTTGTAAACCTCAAAAGGAATGGTAGCGTTTGGAAGAGCCATAGAACCATTGAAAATATGACGAGGAAGAATGCAACGATTCCAAACTTGAGCAAGAGGTAAGGGAAGGAGGTCGCCAAAGGGAGCAGTGGCAGTCTCTTTTACCCAGGTAAACTCGGTTCTCCGATAGTGATACTGAGAAAAAGATTGATCAGCAGTTCGGCCTAAGAAATAGCTGATCCAATGAGGAACCGACATAGTGGGAAATGATGTCCCTAGAAGGTCGGGGCCAACAAAATAGTCAGGCCGAATGTCGTGGGAAGGGAAACCAGAAACGTCGCGGAAAAGCCAAACCAACCATAAGTGAAGAAACCATAGAGGACCGCGAGCCTTGTCCGAGGAACCTTTCTCCCAACCCGAAACAGTAGCCGATATGCCTGCGTATAGATGAGTAAGGAAGAAATCGGCCAATGGTAAAGTGGCATTGGCAGTAATCGCAGAGGCCAGAGGAAATGTTTCAAGAAGAACCCCTTTAGAAGAAGTGCACCAGAAGAACCGCGTCAGAAACTACATCATGAAAGCCAATGGTTCTTGAGAGTGAGGAACGGGAGAGGAAGCATCACTCTGATGGTTAACAATCCAACTGCTAAAAGAGTTGGAAGACTTCTCTGTAGGGCGAGATTCAGAAGAGACACCGAGATTATCCCCACGAACGTAAAGACTTAAGAGGAGTTTCACATCCTGAATGGTGGGGGTCATCATCCCCCAGGGGAAACAAAAGCAGTTCACAGAGGTATTCCAAAAACACAAGAGTGCCTGAATGGGGCGAACGTCAGTTGGAAAAGGCAAAGTACTAAGAACGATCAGTCGACGGGTAGAAGATTTGGACCAAGAATCATGGCAATGAGGCTCGAGATGACGGTACCAAGCCACATAATCAGCAGAAGGTGAAAGCCAGTTAGGAAAGGATGAAGTGAAAAGTTGAGAGGAGAAATAAGAGGAATACAGGGGTATCGAACGGTTTTCAGAGAAAATACGAGCGGTACATTCATCGATTTCTTCATGAATACTCAGTGGGCCTAAGGAGTAGAAGTTTTCAGGGAGATAACGAACTGCGGAATGAGAAGCAAAAGAACTCTCAATCTTGAGAAGTTCCGACGAAGGAACGGGAATAGATTGGGGATTCATTGGAGAAGGCGAGTAGAGAGAAAAGAAGGAAACGAAGTTGAAAGGACGGTTTTATGTTGAAGGCAGAACAGACCATGTAAAAAAGGTTAATGATGACAGGATTCCTCGAGAAGAAGAAATAACCGTCAGGAAGAGCAAGGGAAAATTACTTGAGCTCCTTTCGGAACGAAAAGTCGCCAAAGTAAGGAGGGCATCTGTTGGGGCCATGGGCCACAGGAAGTTAAATGGGCCATACAAGATGGGCCGTAGAAGGATTTCTAAGAAGAGTTGGGCTTGAGATCTATTGGGCCGAAAAATTAAAAGGGAACAATCCAAAGAAGAAGGGAAAAACTCAAACGGAAGAAGAGTTCGGAGGGAAGAGATTTCGGCCGAAAGGGAACTAAATCAGCCGATTGAGGAGAGATGGGAATCGGCTTAGGGGAATCGGCCGGAGAGCGGTTATTTCAGCTCCGGCTATAAATAGGGGATGCCATACACAGAATCAGGGAGATCAATCCAACCCCCAAATTCCTTTATTAAATTTACTTCTTTGTATCTTTACTGCTTTCTTTACAGCTTTCCTTTACAGTTTTTCCTAGACTCTAGCTTAGTTTGTAGCGGTTACTTCCAAATCCACCATTGTTTCTTAACAACCGGTAGTTTGGTTCTAGTTTTTCCGGTGAATTCGCCGTTGTTTCTTAACAACAGGTAGATTCTCTTTCGTATTTTGTTGCCATTTGAATTCTAAGGAATATTCAGTCAAGTTTGGGCGCACTATCATTAATCCGGACCCATAACCGGTTTGATCCTTTTTCCGTTAGCCTCCCTTGAAGAGAAAAAGGTCCTTTGGCACACGCAAGCCAAACAGTACATCTATATATCGTTCATAGTTTAATAATACAAAGTGGTGGTGATATGCACTGGTGCATGCATATATATATATATATATATATATATATATATATATATGGAAAGATTCGTTTATAATAAATTCTCAATACGTATATATATTTATTTGTATGTTTTCATACATATTTACATATGTGTGTGTATATAATTTTTTTTTAAAAAAAAAGAAAAAAAAACACATAAGTGCTCATATGCTATATAGAGAATGATATCAAGTAATCTTGTGTAGTCCGTACAATGGAATTCTTCAAATTTGAAGATCCTGCTGCCATGGCCAAGGAGGAGGAGATCAGCTCAACCTCAACTTCAACCTCAACCGCAGCCCAGCAGCTGCAGTTGACAGACGATGATCGTCCAGACGACGTGGTCAAAGAGGATGTGCTGATCAGCACATATATATCATCCCCACCACCAACTGCTGATCCGTCGTCTAGGCATCCTTTCGTGCCGGTACTACGCCGTCGTGACGAGCCAACGTGGATTATTGGACACGTGCCATTGCCTGCAAATTGGTATATAAACGAGAAGAAGAAGAAGAAGAATAATGAAGCAACTGATGATGAAGAATGCTGCTGCTGCTCTGTAGAAGAAGAAGCAGAAGACAAGATCAATCATCGTGCTAATCGGATAATGGAGGAGGAGGAGGCGGAAAACCCTTCCCATTCCCATTCCAAACCCTTATCGCTGGTTGAAGAAGAAGAAGAAGATGAAGAAGCCGTGGTCTTCGATTTTGGTACCGACTACGGGAACAACCACACGACGGCCGCCTACCGTGAGGCTGTGAAGGAGGTGTGGGCGCGCAAGCCTCCCAAAAAGAAGGCGGATGCGATATATCTTTCGGACACGGACGCTGTCATCAGAGCATTCCATAAGGATAAGTTCTTGTGAATTACTTATTTTATTTATTGAATTGGGTGCTTCGAATCCATAATCATCGATTTCATTCATTTGGGGTTTGATCGATCGGTTCAATCGTCTTTACGTTTTCCTTTTTTTTTTTTTTTTTTTGGCTGATTGTACATCATTGCAGTTTTGATTCTGATTTCAATTTTCAAAACCATCATACAAATATCGAATTACACGAATTCATCCATTAACTATCCTTATCATCGTCGAACCCATCAATTAACTACCCTAGTGGAGGGATGGGTTCGGCAATGATTAGGGTAGTTAATGGACGGGTTCGGCGATGATTAGGGAAAAAATCGGATTCACGGACGAGTTCGTCAATCATTAGGATAGTCAATGGACAGATTTGTCTAATTTGATATTTATGGGATGGTTTTGGAAATTAAAAAAACTTATAGGACTAAAAATAAGTTTTTTTCCCCATGAAATCACCATCTTCAAATCACAGGATAAAAAACACCATCGGTCCCATAGGTTTCCCCAATTCCGATTTCAGTCCCATATTAATTTCATTAACACAATCAATCTATTATTTTTGCTAATTTTTGCATAATCCATCCCAAACCCCTTAATGACGTGGCGTCGCGTAAGTTTGCTTAATCAGGTGCCATTGGTCCCATAAGTTTGCTTAATCCGATGCCACGTCAACAGAATTGCGTCATTAAGGGGTTTGAGATTGATTATGCAAAAATTAGCGAAAATAATAAATTGATTGTGTTAATGAAATTAATACGGGACTGAAATCGAAATTGAGAAAACTTATGGGACCAATGATGTTTTTTTCTTTTTGTCAAATCACATGCACAACTTTTTCTTATCTGTTTTGTTTCCTTCCAAGACGCTTTAGCGCCACTTTTACAAATTTTCATTATCTCGGAACAAAGAGAATAATTAATTAATATAAAACGGAGACAAATAAATTTAAAATTAAAATCTTCAAAAGGTGAATAAATCAAATATAGGGTGGTCAACAAATTATGGAACGAGGGTAGCCGACCCTCAATTCTTTTTCACCTTGGAGTTATTGATCTTTAAAGGTAAAAAGGTCTTTCAATATATTTATTTATTACATTTAATGTGTTTGGTAGGTTTGACGATTAATATTTAATTAGTTTTAAAATGGAAATGAAACAAAAAAGTTGGAACGAGAAAAAAAAGTAGGACATAAATTATGGAACGAAATGATTATTATTAATTCTAATTACATAAAATAAAAAATAATTGAAAATAAACTAAAAGAGACCATCAGAAGGAGTCATTTTGACTTTTAGGCCATCGCGTAAGCGTGTGGACATCCCATAGCCCGAATATCGTGGCCAAAAAGTGGAAGGACCTATCTCTTTCTCGTGGCCTATTTTAGTTATTACTTTCTCTGTTCTCTTTTAAATGCACTATTCCTGCATTTCACGCCGTCCAATATATATTTTTAAAGATTAATAACTTAAATTGTACATAAATAAAAATTATAAAAATTTGATATTCTAAAACTACGTGATTAGACGAATCTAACAAGATCTCACTTGACTATGTTTTTTCTCATATAACTATGTTAAAAAAATTAATCAAAGTTACTCAATAAATAGTTATTACTATGCAAATGAATCATTATTTGAGAACGGATGTAGTATATCATAGGAATATAACGAGAACTTTTATGCTGCTTAAGGATAATTTTTTTTGTCTGCATGTGCACATTTTTCCTTTGCTATTCACTATAGTACTGTTACTCTACCCCTAACTATGTAAGCATCCATGGCAAAGGACAATTGTTGTTCCAATTTAGAGGTTTATTGCTAATGCAGCTTTTCTTCTCTAGCTGTTTTATGTGCGCTCCAATTTCATTCCTTGAATGGTGCAAATAAAATGGATGAGTTGTTCCCTCCAATTCCAAAAGAATTAGACACTGCTATTTTCACTTGTAGGTGTTCCCTCTTTGAGCCCACCAGCAATTCTGCATTCTGTAATAACGACATTTCATTAGAACACAAATAGGTAATATAGGCATAAACTTGGAGCCTCAACCAATGAAGGACAAATAAAGCAAATCATACCACAGCTTCGTGGGGTTGTTCCAGGTTGATATTGGGATGAATTAACCCCGTCTGTATAGCCTACATTACATTTCAACAATTAACAAAATAGGCAATGAAGATCTATACAAGAATTTTATGTTCTAGCGACCGAAAAGTTTTAGTGAAATTTGATCCCTAAAGAGGTTAGCGACCGAAATTCATTAGCTATCACAGTTTTAGCTACCAAATCTACATTTTTTCTAGTAGTGACTAGATACCTTAATAGTCGCTACTGCTTCAACAGCGCCAGCTGCACCCAACAAATGACCTATCATACATTTCGAAGAGTTCATCCGCAGCTGAAACAAAAACTGGGTTTAGAAAACAACTGCCACAGGACAAAAACCGCAATCCTTGTCGGAAAACCCACCTCTTTGTTTTGCCCGAAACAATGAACCACAGCGCGATACTCTTCCAGGTCGTATGGTGCTGACACGGCATGTGCATTTATATAGTTGACATCTTCCCTGGCCACCCCTGAACTCTCCAATGCTTTCTCCAAGCAGAGAACAATCCCACTCCCTGGATTCACACAACAAATTATACTACTTCAGAGTTCAGACAGTCACTACGAGTATGTTGGAAAAAAACCAAACTGGCGCATGTAATGAATGATGAAAGTAGGTGATCACCATCAGGGTGTGGCCTAGAGGTGTAATATGCATCACATGTGAAACTTCCACCTAGAAACTCTGCATAGATTCTTGCACCTCTCCTCTGACATATGCATTCATCATTCAAACGAAAATCACAAAGCTTATAGTTCAATTATTAAGCAAAAAATGTATATCAATCTTGTTTTGACAGATGTAAGCTTAAGAACTGTACCTCGGCATGCTCTAGTTCTTCTAATAGCAGCACGCCCGCGCCTTCTCCCAATACAAATCCATCGCAGTTCTACTCACCAAAGCCATTGTTGAAGTTGCGAAAAAAGAAGACGCATAAAACTACGTTTAATCATAGAATTTGCAAAATTGATGAAAAGACTAACCGTATCCCAGGGACGAGAGGCTTTAGTTGGTTCATCATTCCTGCAGGACAGTACTTTGCAGGCAGTAAATCCTCCCAATCCTGTAAAAGACTGTCAATGAGAAGCACAACTCTGATTCTGTGTTCGGACTAATTCCGTACTAACCAATGGGAATGATGGCTGAATCTGAACCGCCACATAGCATCACATCCTGCAAGATACTGCCACATGGCATCACATCTTGGGGAGAAGAAAAAAGACTAAATTGTGCAGGCTAAGTGTAACATGTAACCACCACACATGCATGATTATTTGCCACTTACCGTTTCACCTCTTTTTATATGATTCGCTGCATTTAGGATAGAGAAGTTGCTCGTCGCACAGGCTGCAGATATTGCGTAATTTGGACCCATCCAACCCTGAAATTTGTTAATTTGCATATAGAAACACAATTCTTCACCATCCATTCGTGGTGGTTCATTTTGTTTGCCTTAATTAGGACAATGAACTAAATTACCAAATCAATTGCAAGGAGTGCCGAGCCCATATTGGTAGTTGTGTAAGGCACACAGAAAGGACTCACCTTCTTGGGTGATATTCTTAGTGCTTCTATAGAATCATTCAAAACCTGTCAAAATTTTTGAATAGACAAGAATGAAGCATCTTGAACAACTCGGTTAACGAAGCTCATTCTCAACATGTGCTGTACCATATGGATTCATGTATACTATTATTACCCTAACGCCCCCAAAAGTAGTTCCGATTATGACCCCACACTTCAACTTGTCTAACCCGGTCATGACCTCATCTGTAATCCCTCCATCTGCCAAAGCTTTCTTGCCAGCATACATCAAGTAAAGCATGAACTTATCCGCCCTCTTTGACATCTTTGGCGAAACCAAGCCTTCGGTTGAGAATTTTTTTATTTCTGCCGCAATTCTCTGTTCCCAAATCAAAATCCACATCCTACTTAATGATCCTCACAAAACAAAGAACAATTATAGCAACAAGAAGTCAAGGGAGATCAATACTGTTGGAAATGGAGTGCTGTCGAATAACTCAATCGGGCTGATCCCACTTACGCCTTCAAGAAGATTTCCATAAAATTCATCTGCATCGTGCCCAAGTGGCGTTACAACGCCTAGTCCTGTGACAACAACCCGTCTTTTCTTTACTGCGGGCTTCTTTTCTGGAGTGCCTGGTTTTACTGAATGTGTGTCATCAACAAATGTTTTATCTGGCGAAAAGAAGTGATGCTCTTCAAGATTAACTTGAAAACATTTGACAAATATCTTGAACTTTAATTATCTACTCAACACTAACAAAGTTCGATCAATTATATCTATATCTATATATATGCATTATTAGTACTTCAAAAGAAGTTAAAATACCAGAATGGAAAGCCTGGATCATTCTTGGCCCACGGTTCACTGGTAAAGACTTAGCTCCAAAAGGTAAGGTTGAAATTTTTCCCGAAATACCCACAGAAGATAAGTTACGGCACTCTTGGTAAGACACAAAGCTCCCACATTTTTCTCTCCTCGTAGCTTCTCTGATGAACAACTTCTTTGGGAGTTTCCAAAGCTTCCATGTTTGATCAAAATGTGCCCTTTCAATTCCCACTGTAGCCATGCACGTGGCAATAGAAGAAGCCACAGCCATTGTGTGAATGGTAAATTCAATTTGAAACTGAAACTACAAACTGGGAGGATGAGAAGTTCAAGATCATCTGGTCATCTGGTGAGAATGCAGCATATGCGATCACCAGCCGGAATTAGATGAATATAATGGGATTGAAGAATGTACATATAGTCGTGGATGATAAACAGATAGAGCTTTGCAGTAACAAACGGGAGGAAATATCATGTTGTTAACTTAAAAAATACCCTGCATGTTAGTTGGGCATACAGACCCATATTGGGTTTAATTGTATATGCATGTATGATGCCATTCTATATTTATGTGATGGGAAATAAGATCTCTCCATTCACATATACCATCTGTTCTATCACATAAAATATATGTCTCATCACCCACACACACAAAATATTATAATATTCTTCC
The DNA here is from genome assembly GCA_030278955.1 of Hygrophila difformis. Lineage (NCBI taxonomy): Eukaryota > Viridiplantae > Streptophyta > Magnoliopsida > Lamiales > Acanthaceae > Hygrophila > Hygrophila difformis. The sequence continues at coordinate 33,662,001 of JAOANR010000011.1, read as the reverse complement.
ATTACGGGGAATATCTCTCACATCACACGGAATACCTCTCGTACACAATCCTCACCTGAAGTAATCAACAGCAGAACCGAACAGAATAGGGAAATTAAGGTTTTCTTCATTGCAAACTCACTTTGACCAAAAAACTTAATGTAAAATTTCCCACAACCATGAACCATCTCTAACGAATAAAGACAATGGCATTGGAACACTCAAAACCCAGTTTCAAAGCCAATGATTATTCAAATATTGAAGCACTACTGTTGTATTCTCATAAAATTATGCTATGAAGAATCAGAATTGAACCAAAAGGAACAATAAAACTCCACATTTAAAACAAAAAAAATGAGGGTCAGCCAATGTTTGTCGGCATGTCGCAGAAATTAATACCCCAAAATTCCCTTATGCGATTTCACTGAGATGATGGGTTTTGTTTTACTTTAAAAATAGCAAACGTGAAATAAGCAAGGAAATGCAAACCTTTTGCAGGGTGTGGGTATTGATAGGGGTATGCCCATGGGCGTTGGAGAAAAGGTGCCAAGAGGAAACCTCAAAACCTAGTTTCAAATCCAGCAGAAACAAGAAATTGAAGCCTACAACATACGAGTATGTTTTTAAAGAAATTTATAACGTTAACCTCTCTGTGCAAGTCGGTCTGTGAGGTGCTTGCATCATAACCCATTCCAAGTGTTTAAATATACAGTATGTACTACTCCCGTCCCACAAAACTTAGCATCGTATTCCTTTTTGGATATCTGCGAAATTTGGCCACTTTTTATTTCTATTTTTAGATAAATTAAATTAATATAAATATACTTTTTTTTGGTAAACAGTGACACTCATATGTCCGCAAGTTTGTGTGAGAGTTCAAACCACACAACTTACAAATTGGATAAAGGGGAGGGTTAGGGGGCCGGGTGGGGATCGAACCCCAACCTATGATTGCAAGAAGGGGACTTGACCGCTAGGGTAAGTTCCCAACCCCCAATACACTTTTATTATTCTCCACAACTCCCAATACACTTTTATTTTTCTACACAAATCTCTTACATTTCTTTAATCCTTCATATTTTAAAATGGGTACAAATAAAAATTATATAAAATATAGTATATTCTAAAACTAGACGCCTAGACGATTATAACAAGACCATACTTGAATATTTTTCTATATTTAAATCATTATCATAATATTAAGTCAAAGTTAAACTATAAATAAAGTCAAAATTCATTAAGATTTTAAACACAAATACTCACACCACTTTAACCACTAAACTCCACCACCTAAATTATCGTGCCCAAAAAAAATCAGTGACATTTCGTGGAACGAAGGGAGTATTAAGTAACAAATAGGAAAATAAAAAGAAAGAAAGAAAAAAAAAAAAAACCCACAATAACAAATAAACATACATGCAAAACAAACCCAGAGGAAGTTGGAACTTGGAAGGAAGAATGAATTACCCATCTCAAAAGATAGCATCAAATTACTTGATTACCAAAACAGACACACAACTTAGAACCTCCTCCCACTAATTTGGGGTCTTGTTTCCAGCACGCACATTTTCTGCAGCAGGGACCATACCATCAGCATGGACTACTTTTAACCAACTCATTCAATATAATTAATAACGTGAAAGTAATGAAAGGGACCCAAGTGTCATGTTCTCAGTTCTCGGTCTTTCAAACCATAGTTCGGGTTCGATTCCCACCTGGCTCATATCATTTCCCCTTTATCAATGTTTACCAGAAAAAAAAAAATAAATAATGAAAGGAGATCAAGAAGGCATACCCAGGCCTAAACTGACATGTGTCCGGCCCAAATTAATCATCACGGTTGGCTTGGCCCTAAATGAGGCAAGTTGGCAGTTACCCCTTTCGGCTTTCGCTTCCAACGGCAAAATTTTTCAAATAAATCGAAAAGAACTGAAGTGCCCCAAATTCTCAAAACTCCGCAGCCTCAACTTGTTCATTTATTTTTTCAAATAAATCGAAAAGAAGTGCCCCCACGTTGATAGTTCGTTTATATTATTAGTATTAGATCTAATGTGGCTTGAACATACCCGATACATGAAAAAAAAAATAGTATACAACGTTGTAATCAATCATTATTTGCTGAAGCATTTAGAGCTTTTGGCCCATGAATAAAAAAAAAAACCCATTAATCCTATATATGTTTTCAATTTTCAAAATCATCCCACAATATTGAATTAGATGAATCCGTCTATTAACTAGCCTAATCATTGCTGAACCCGTCCATGAACTCGGTTTTTTCACAAATCATCACCAAACCCGTCCATTAACTACCCTAATGGAGAAATGAGTTCGGCGATTTTTAGGATAGTTAATGGATGAGTTGGCGATTATTAGCGTAAAAATCAGGTTAATGGACGGGTTCGGCGATGATGAATGTAGTTAATGGACGGATTGATATTTATGGGATGTTTTTTTATATTGAAAAAACTTATGAGACTAAATGAGTTTTTTTTTTTTTTCCATGAAATCAACATCTTCAAATCACATGCACAACGTTTTCTTACTAGCAATTCCGTTAGGGTGCGATCACTGAATTTCACTTGATGTACTGTGGTACATCATGGCCATTGATTTAATTTATAAATTGATGATTGAGATCAACTTAAAGGTTAAAATAGTAAATTTGTTACATTTAGTATTGTTAACAAACAATTGCTCATGCCATTCAACTTTACTTTTCTTCTACGCATTTCAATACAATCAATCGATCTTATCTTACCCTCAGATTTGCTTATTTATGCTGCAACATAATATACATATATGTTAATATCAAAACGTACCTCAAATATTCATATTTTCAGTCGCTGAATTGTTGATGAAAACGTCGCTGAATTGTTCATGAAACGGTCGCTGAATTGTTCTTCGTTTGTGTCGCTGAATTGTTCATGGTAGCATACTTGAGTTGTTCATGAAAACGTTGCTAAATTGTTTTTGGTGTCATCGCTGAATTGTATATGGTAGCATCGCTGAATTCTTCTTCATTGCATCGCTGAATTCCTCTTTTTGTTGTCGCTGAATTCCTTTATATAGGGTCGCTGAAATATTTTTTGGTAGCATCACTGAATTATTTTTGGTAACATCCCACATTCTAGAGACCATCCAATGACGGCAATCCCAATTGAATTTGAGACGTTCGGCTGAATTGTATATGTTAGCATCGCTGAATTCTTCTTTCTACTATCGCTGAATTCCTCTTGGAATGCTCGCTGAATTCTTTTATGTAGGGTCACTGAAATATTTTTTTGTACCATCACTGGATTGTATATGTTAGCATCGCTGAATTCTTCTTTCTACTGTCGCTGAATTCCTCTTGGAATGCTCGCTGAATTCTTCAATGTATGGTCGCTGAATATATTTTTGATAGCATCACATAGTATTTTTGGTAACATCGCTGGAATTCTATACGTAATAAATTTGTTACCCTTTTTAATAAGGATTGCTGAACATAAATATCAATTACCAAATATTTGATATGATTTGCCAAATATTTGATATGATTTATCAAATATTAGCTTGATAACATACTAAATATAGAATTATATGACAATTATACCTTTTTCATTTACAACCCTTGGATTTTAAATGAACGCTTCAGATCGCGGCCTTGATGTGCTGTGGGATGCCTTGATCGCACCACAACCGGACCCTTCTTACTAGTGTTTTTTTTGTTTCCTTCCAAGACGCTTTAGCGTCACTTTCACTAATTTTCATCATCTAGCTAGCTTGGAATAAAGAAAATAATTTATTAGTTTAAAACGGAGACAAAAAAATTTAAAATTAAAATCTTTAAAGGTGAATAAAACAAATCTAATGTGGTCAACAAATTATGGAACGAGGGTAGGTGACCCTCAATTCTTTTTCACCTTGGAGTTATTGATCTTTAAAGGTAAATATTCATAATTTCATATAGTGATTTTTTATAGAGTGTACCGGGTATCCGATCATGTCACATTGGCCCAAGACTAATCACTTGAGAATTTGGTGGGCATTAAAAGGTTGCATCTCCCAAACCAGAATTCTGCGTATACAAAGGTTCGAACCTGACACATTTGCTTAAGCTGACAGAGCCTATACCATTTAGGTCAACTGCGTTTGGTTATTCATATAGTAGAATTTGAGTCACAAATTAATAACAAATTGAATGTGTGGTTCTCTCGGTTTCATTAATCTTTCTTAATTAGACTTATTATGCCCTGAACTTATTTTCTCTTTTTTAGTTTTCCTGTTTTATCTGGCCTTTGGCTTTGCAAAAAACAAAAATAAATAAATAAATAAAATAATTATAATAATAATAATAATATTATAAGTATATACATACATTCAGTACCAAAAAAGGCAAGAAATTCAACGTCTATACTATATATGAAAGTTTTTTATTTTAAACTTTCCATGCTTACCCTATATGGCTCTATATGTATATACAAAAGAAACATCTCCACGTACAATTGATTCTCGAAATTTGATCATCTATCCTGCCATGGCCAAGAACAACGAGGCGAGTTCAAGTTCAGCCCAGCAGAGTATAGACCAGCTGTTCATTTTAAACTTGGATGATTGTCCTTGTCCGTTCGCGCCTGCACTGAACTGTACTGACGAGCCAACGTGGATCGGTCATGTCCCGATGATCGCCCATTGGTACAAGAAGAAGAAGAAGAAGAAGAAAGAAGAAGCAGCAGCAGCAGATCAAGAATGCTCCTCGCTGGCCAAGAACCATCATTCTTGGATATTATTGGAGGAGGAATCATCCCACCCGTTCGTTGAAGAACCCGTGATCTTCCATTTTGGCGCCAAATATGGGAGCTACGAGATCTACCGTGATGCTCTGATAGACGTGAATCAGTACTTGTTTAACGGGTTGCCAATACTGGAGCAGAAGGCGAAGGCGATGATGTATATTCCGGACATGGCGGATGTTATAAGAAATTTCACCAAGTATAATCTCTTGTGAAAATCTAGCTAGGGTTAATTCTTCGACTGGTGTAGGTTTTTGATCGCCATTATTATGTTTTCGAAGTTGTATACCTTGTGAAAACTTGTGAAAAAATTCTTCGAAGATGTGAAAACAGTTTTTAATTTTGATTCAATGATGGGGTTTTTTTTTTTTTTTTTTTTCCTTCGACTATAGTCTGGATCTTCTTAATTCTTTTTGTTCTTTCGTTTTTTGAGAGCCATATTGATTAATTTTACATGGGAAAGTATAAAATTCTACCTTGGAATTTTTTTAGAATTTCTTTCATGAATATATTGAAGAAGTTATGAATAAATTTTAGTTTAATCATGATGTTACTTTGGACTTATTTTTATGGAAACGAACACTTATAGTAAACCCCATCTCAATTAGGCCGGGTTGCGAATTTTCTTGGAATAAGACGTTTACATAGAACAATAGTGTTTTCTAAAAATTACCATATACTTCATTTTTTTTAGTTGCAACATTGGAGGGTTTTACGCAATTCAATATATATTTTTAATTATTAATAACTCAAGTTTTGTACAATTAAAATTCTAGAAGTTTAATATTTTAAAACTACAAAACGAGATGAATCCAACAAGATCCTCACTTTGCTATATTTTTCTTGTATAATCTATATAATAAATCCTGAATACTTTTTGGCATGTTCAGACTGTATTGTCCTTATTAAATATACTTCATCCTTTTGAAATTTTAAGGGTTAAAAAGTAATTATGCCCTAGGTTTCCACGTAGGCGCTGATTTTTTTTTTTTTTTTTTGAGGGAAGATTGATTTTATTACACTCCAAAAACAAAACATGTAATAGGAGCATACAAACTCGAGCTGCATCAGTCTCGAAGAAGTGAAGCAAACATGCTTCTACTCAGCCATTTATCCACTAACAGGGCTCAAGATATAATGCCCTACATAGAAATTGGAGGAACCAAAAAAAAACAACACAAATCGAAAGAGGCCGTCATTCCTCCTGCCCACCGAAAGTTTTTCATGAGTTACTAAATCCATCTGCACAGTTCCTCCTCCAAACACAGTTGTTACAGACAATCAGACTTGAACCATTAACATAGCTTGAACTTGAGCTCCAATACCTCCGCAGCATCCATCTCGACAAAGATCTCGCCAAGCACCCAGGACCTCCCATCATCAAATATATCAGACCGAGCCGTCCTCTCCAAGATGAAGTGTAAGCGCACAGTTGGTGAAATCAAACTAGCATACCCATAGGCTTGCTTCAAAACACATATCCCAAACAAATAGTGCTCAAAGAGAAGAAAGCATTGCACCAAATCAAAGGGTCTTAGTAAAGGTGATAACATGCCATAGCAAGGTTAGGGGGATGAGTAGAAGGCTAATGGGAATTGGGGAACTATCAAAGAATGATCACACAAAATTCAATGGTTGATACACCAAATTAACCCATATAATTATAATCTTCAATGGAGAATACTCAAAAATAACATGCATTTCAGTCTCAAAACACTCAGTGCTAAATACCATATTGCTTCTCTTAACAGGACATCCCCTTTCCAATCATAAGACCAGAATTCCTTTTTCTTCTCCTTTATTATTATTATTGTTATTTTTTTTTTCTTTTTCTACTTTTTTTTTTACTATCATCTTTTCTATTTTCTTTTTTCTTTTTTCTTTTTTTTTTATATATAAAAGGGGACTGCCCAAACGCCAATGTCCTAAACAGGCGACTCATAGCACCAACAATCCCTACTAATTGCCAACCATTATCGAAATCGAACTAGCCACCACTCGAACACAATACTCATCACACCTCCCACTATCCAGAACCCTTCACCATCCAAAAGAAACCAATTGCTTAAGTTGTATCAACCAGAGAATAAACGTATGAGAATTCAAAGACGATTCCAGATATCCCCAATGGAAAATAGATGCTGTATGGTAAGGAAAGAGTAGGGCTGGTGGGAAATCAGGCTTTATCAGGGCTCAAACAAATTTTACTAGGTTATATAGAATGGGTGGGGAGATAAAGGCCAAAAGGTTTAGTCCAAGAGCCCTTGTCATTTTCAATGCAATGAAATAACTATAAGTAAGTTCTACATGTATGGTAAAGCAAGTTCTAGGGAGCCAAAATGAAATCACCAGTGCACACAATAAAGGATTACGAAGGCTCAGATCTCACCGGTTTACTTGTCCGTTGGCTTGAAGTATTCGATGCGAAGAGATGGTTAGTCCTGGCAGATGGCTCAATCGGTAACAACAGCAGCAGCAGCAGCAAGCACCACAACCTCGAACCTTAACATTGATCAGCATCATTCATAGAACATTGAACAACAACAACAATACACCAATTTGAACCGCAGCAGCAAGCACCAAACATTGATCAGCAGCAACAGCCTCGAACCTTTACATTTTATGCCCATATTGATACTCATACACCACTTCCTGAATTGAAAGACACCCACATATTTCCAGTCTACACCAATTCCTAAATGCAACGCTTGAATGTTCAACCTGGCTATCCCTTCCTCTAAACCAATCAGCATTATTTATTAGAACCACTCTTCAATCAGCCCGTTCCCTAATGCTCCACATTTTGCCCAATGATCAGCTATGGAATTTCTTTCTCTAAGGATATGTTGAAAACGTACCACACCCGCAACATTTAATACAGTGGCTATCGGTCCAATAAGCTTATTCAACCTCCAGGGGACCTTCTCAAGCTCAGACATCCATCTAACAACATTGCTCGAGTCACATTCAAATATTAGCTTTTGGAGTGGGAAACCTTGATCTCGAATTAATGCATTGCATACTCGACTTATAGCCGATACTTCTGCCTCAGTAGAGTCCGCCACACCAATAGAATCTGACAAAATAAAAATGACCTTACCATTATCATCTCTAATCACTCCCCCAATCCCCGCCTGTCCCGGATTACCGAATGAAGCTCCATCCGTGTTTATTTTCCACCATCCTTTTTCTGGGCGAATCCACACTAAACCACTCCGAGGCATTCTTTGTTGCCCTCTTACTACTTGCACCAAAGCCACTGGAAATTGCCTCCCTAAATCCCCCAAACAGTATTTATTTCCCAAATCAGCCGCTTGCCACCATTGACATACCTTCCATTTAATATCCTCTATCGCCGCCCCTTTATCAATTGTTTTGCCTTTAAATACAACCTCATTACGCCATTTCCATATTGTCCATATTGTAGCCAAGCATGTCAACGCCCACCCTTCCCACCTGCTCTGGAATGAATCACCAAACAACCACCAGTCAATTAGTCCCTCCACCTTTCCTGGCATTGCCCACACCACCCCAAAAAATGCTACTCCTTTATACCACACGTTCACCGCAAACTCACACCTACAAAACAAGTGATCCTCCGACTCTACCTCCTTATGACAGCATGGGCAGAGAGAACCCTCGGCCTGGACGCACCCTCTCCTGAGGAGAGTTTCCCTAACCGGCAATCCATGTTTTATCAATTTCCAAACTAACACCTTTACCTTCATTGGAGCCTTTATTTTCCAGAAGACTTTCCATTTTTTCTGTGTAACAGTTATGTCCGGCCCCGTCCCTTTCTCCCAGCATGATTGAGTTGTAAACACGCCATTCCCCTCCTTCAACCACACCACTCTATCCTTAACATATCGGCTTATATTTGAACTCCTCAATACTGACAATAGCTCTTCCCAGACCTCCTTTTCACAATCAAACAGTCTTCTTCTTAAGAGAATATTCCAATTCCACTCTACCCCCAACCAACTACCATTCTCTGCAATTTTACTCTCTTTATTGGTAGCAAGTGCGTATATTCTTGGATAAATCTCCTTTAATGGTCTTCCCTCAGCGACCCATACATCCTCCCACAATCGAGTAGCCTCTCCATTCCCCACCAGAATCCTGAAACCATCCCCCTGCTCACCCCTTCCCATATCCTGCCATGTCTTACTAATGTTACCCCATAGTGATCTACATTCTTTTTTCTCCGGAATCAGGGGCCCTCTCATTCCGTAATATTTCGTATCAATCACCACCCTCCACAAGGACTGTTCATTTCTGAACCGCCACTTCCATTTAAGTATCAACGCGGAGTTTAGCTTCTGGACATTCCATACTCCCAGCCCTCCGATGTCCTTATGTTGACAAACTCTGTCCCAGCATATAGTATGCATTTTCCTACCACCTTCCACCTTGTTCGAAAAGAAACTTCTCTTTAGTTTTTCCAGCCTGTTTGCCACCTCCCATGGGACCTTAAAAATAGACAAAAAGTACATTGGCAAAGAATTCAAGACTGATTTAATTAAGCATATTCTCCCAGCTTGTGAGAGAAGTCGACCCTTCCACCCCGCCAACCTCTTTTCCACCTTTTCCAACACCGGCTTCCAAATAGAGATTCCATTAATTCTTCCTCCTATTGGGATCCCTAGATATGTCATTGGCCAACTCCCAACTTCACAACCAAACAAACTCGCTGCTTCGGCTACAATATTCTGCGGGCAATTAATATTGTAGATTCTACACTTACCATAATTGATATGTAAACCTGTGGCAAGTGTAAGACATCTTAAGATTCTCTTTATCACCAACACTTGGGAAATCTCACCTTCACAGAAAATTATCGTGTCGTCCGCATATTGGAGATGAGAAACTTCCAGACCCCCTGTACCCGCCTTGAGCCCCCTCAACAGCCCCAAATTTCGAGCATTAGTCAACAATTTATTTACTATTTCAGCCACCATCACAAACAAGTACGGGGAAAGCGGATCCCCTTGTCTCAATCCCTTTTCCAACTTAAAAAAACTGGTCGGCGAGCCATTAATCAACACTGCCGCTGAAGCAGAGGTTACACATTCCATTATCCACTTAGACCATTTCTCCCCAAAACCTATATTATTCATCACCCGAGCCAAGACTTCCCACGACACATTATCATACGCCTTTGCAAAATCCAATTTTATAGCAAAACCGCAACGACCGGCTGCCTGGGATGAATGGATTACTTCAGCCGCGATGAGAGCACCATCTAAAATCTGTCTACCTGCGACGAACGCCATCTGAGATGATCCCACAATATCGCCAATAACAGCTTGCATCCTCTTTGCCAAAGTTTTTGCAATTATTTTGTAGACACTTCCAATAAGGGATATCGGCCTAAACTGACTGAATTCCATAGGATTTTCTACCTTTGGGATAAGCGTGATAAACGAGCCCCCTATTTCCTTAGGCAGTTTTCCATTTCTTTCAAACTGCTGAAAAACCTCCACTACATCCCCTCGAACTAGATCCCAGAATTTTTTAAAAAAACCAATGTTGAACCCATCCGGTCCTGGAGCCTTATCACTATCACAGCTCCAAATGGCCAACCTTATTTCTTCCTCTGAAAAACCCCTCTCCAACCATACCCTATCCCGGTCACCAATTTTATTCCAACCAAGTGTATCTATCTCAAACATCTCACTCTCTTGTTTGGCAAAGGCTGACTTAAAGTAATCAAAAGCTAACTCCTTGATTTCTCTAGGATCATCCACAACCTGCTCTTCTCTTCTAATAGCTCCAATAAAACCCCTTCTCCTATGTAAAGCAGTCACAACATGGAAGAAACGCGTATTTAGATCCCCTTCTTTCAGCCACCGAACTCGCGATTTTTGAACCCACCGTCTCTCCTCATTCAGCATCAGCCTCCTCAATTCCCCTTTTGTTTTACCCCATTCGATCCTATCATCATCGTCTCCATTTCCCGCCTGAAAGTTATCTTCTAACTCCCTCACTTTGGACAGCATTTCCTGTATCCTGCTCTCCAGGTTCCCCGCCCCGTAACCCTCCCACTCCCTAATTTTCATCTTCAAATTTCTAAGTCGCCTGCACAGTTTAAACCCCCTGCCCTCCCCCACCATCCCCCACGCACCACATACTAGATCATTAAATCCTTTCTCATTAATCCAATAATTATAAAATTAAATGGTTTGGGACCCCACGACCTTTCTCCAATTTCTAAACACACCGGATAATGGTCTGACATCACTGACTCTCCTCTCCGCTGAGCAATATCACCATTCAAGCATAGCCAACCAGGCGAGACTAGAAACCTGTCGAGACGACTGCACGCCCGGCCCCCCCTACCATACCATGTAAACAAACCATCCTCCATAGGGAGATCAACAAGCCCCAACTGATTAATCATTCCTCTAAATTCTCGTGATGACCCTGGCTCCATACTCTCCCCTACCCTTTCATCCTCCGAGGTCACCGCATTGAAATCCCCGTTTAGACACCAAAGCTCCCCATTTGAAGTATCACACTTCTGCCTAAGTACTTCCCAAAGAACAGCTCTTTCACCTCTATTGTTAGGCGCATGTACAGAGATTATATTTACTGTTTCCTCAATTCCTCGGATATTCCCTTTTACCCAGATGTAGTTATGGCACATATCAACTTCACTGAAAGAACAGCAGTTGGAGTCCCATACAACCACAATCTCTCCAGCATTACCCTCTGCAGGTTGATAACAAAATTGGCATCCACTCGATCCCCAAAGCCGACGTACCAATCTCTCCTGTATTTCCGCCATCTTTGTCTCCTGACAACAAAGCACTGTAGGCTTCGACTTTCTACATAATCTCATCACCGCCCTTCTTCTCACCCCCCCCATTCAGACCTCGTAAATTACAGGTAATTAAACGCATCTTAACTTGGTAACATCAACAACACACCACCTGCCATTACCTTTTCTTGCCAATCTCCTTTATCAACCTTGCGACTGCCTTCTCCCTACCCACCTTACATTTTAGCCCCAGAGCTTCTGCAGTGTCAATGGTAGCTTCCGCCTCCGAAAAGTCAACCAACCGTGTCCCTGTACTTGTTCTGGTAGTGTAGAATTGCAGCCTAGCAATCTCCATCTCTTCCTCCCTCTTCTCCAGTTTGCTTTTATCTCTGCCACTAGTGCCCTTCAACACCGCCTTCCGACCCCTACTCTGCCTTCCGCGCTTCAAACCTTTCCTCCCCTCAATGACAAACGCCATCGCTCGCTCAACCTTTTCAATTTCCGGAAAAGATGGCAAATTTCGACCTTGAATCTCCCCTTGTATCCCAGGATGTTCACTGTCCCCTACTTCATTGGCACTGGTACTCCCACCACAAGCCCCTTCCTCTCCAATTCCACCTTCCAGCAATTGCGGTTCAAAACTCTCTTCCCTCTCCCCAACACCCACCTCATCCACCCCTGTATCGGCACCACCCGCAATATCAATTAATTCCACACCACCCCCACCATTCCGATCTAAACCACTATCACTCAACCCAACAGCCCCAGATCTCTGTTGCGTCTCCACACAATACTCTATTCCTCTATTGGGCAGCCCCACCTGGGCCACCGCCCCATAGTCTCTTGTACTGGGTTCGACATTGAGTTCAACCCAAACCTCACCAATCTCCTCAAGCCCAGTCAAATGGCTAGCATCCGGCCCATTCTCACAACCCAGGCCCAATTCCTCAGACGACTTAGTGCCCACCGGCCTATTAACCGCTTCATTTATCACCTGTAACCCTTTTCCACTAAGTTCTAACTCCTCCCTTCTATTTACCCCTTTGTCTATCTCTCTCCGACCAGTTCCTTGGGAGCACATATCCGTCGCCTTCATAATTGCATCACTTGATTGTGTCTTTGCTTTTTCGCAGGATTGAGGTATCCCACACACCATCCCTTTTGGCCTTTCCAGTACCCCATGTTGAGAAGACCCGGACCTCTCGCCCGCCACCTTCTCCGAGGAGTTTGCCGCCGTCTCCACCGCCATAGTCACATCCGCCATCTCCGCCCTTCTTTCTTCCTTCGTCTCCTCCTCCACCATCACCGGATCGCTATACATCTCAACAATCCGAATTTTCGACACATTTCTTCTCACCTTCACCACCATCTCTAATGGAACAGTATTATTGATGTTTACCTCGACAAGAATTCTTGCCCGATCCAACCTACCTCGATTCACAGTTTCGGAGGCAACACTTATCACCGATCCCCAGCCTCCAACCACCCTCCGGAAATTACCAACATTCCATGCATCGAGAGGCATACCGTATATGTGAACCCAAACAACCCGTTTATTCTCAAGCATTCCCGGAGCCCAACTTCTTTTCCATTCGGTCAGTTTGAAGTCTCTATTGTCTGATAGAAAGCTTTCCTTGTCCACCCGTTTATCAAACACCACCAAGAACAAGAGCCCCCCTCCATAAATAATATTACCACAGTCCTCATACAAGCTATAAAACCAATCCTGATAGCTCGCGATATCTTCGAGATTCCTGATCTTAGTTACCACCGATCGATTAAGCCACTGTATATTCTCATTCACCACATCAAGGTGTAACATGCTTCCATTCCTACCCGTCATCTCCAGAGCACAACTACCTTGAATTCCCCTGGTTACTTCCGCATATGTCCGTCCATCAATCCTCCCATTCCCTCTACTGCCTGCATGTGCAAGTAGCCTTCCAGTGTGCATGTCACTGCTCCCCCTTTGTCCGACTCCATTCTTCCGGGTATTACTGTTGCTTGGGATAGCCCACTTCACTATCAGATTTTTGCCCATCCATTCCTTTCCGTTCATGCTCCTGATTACCAGTCCCGCTTCTTCCTTTTGTGCAAAACGGAAAAAACCAAACTGAAACCATTCTCGTTCCATCTTCTCGTGGGAAGGAACCAATCTAGCACCTTTGCCACTTTGTCCATCTCGCTAAATAATTGACGAAATCCAGCTCCCACCGGAATATTCCCTACGTAAACTCCGGTCAGTTTCCGTCTATCCTCCTTCTTGCCGCCTCCGTTGCTATCCCTCTCCTGGTGTCTCCGCCTCCACCCGCTATCGTTCGTCATTTTCCTTCCTTCACGTAGGCGCTGATTAATCATACAAAAAAATACAGTCATTCACACATCAGCGCATAATCATCCTCATTGCCACGTCATCAACCTTTTAAATCCTTTATTTAGATACTAAATCTATTTATTAGTATATGAAAATCTTGAGAAATCTTTTCATATATTTTACAAAGATATAAATTGGAAACAAATTATAATATATTTGATGTTTATGACAAATTTAGTAAAACCAATATATTATAAATCCTTTAATTGAATATGCTATATTTTCAAATATATAATGTAAATATGATTCTAAAATATTATCCTCAATCAATAGAATAAATAAAAAAATTAATTTATATAATAAATCCTGAATATTTTTTGGCATGTTCAGACTGTATTGCCCTTATTAAATCTAATATTTCAATCTTAGATTTTTTTAAAAAAATATCAACTCATGGGTACATCTGTAAATTATTAGAAAACATCATAAACATATCTACGGTACCTATGATGACACCTTATAAACGCCACGTCATCCTCTAAAAAATACCAAATGCTGCCACGTGTCTATATAATAAATTTTGAATTAAATTTAATCATTTTAAATCTTCTTAAAAGATATCTTTCTAAGATTTCATCTGTAAATTAATATTGATATATTTATGGTTCTCATGATGACACCTCAACATCTATATTTCTAAAAAAAAATAGGGCAAAAATAAAAATTTTGAAAAGTTGATGAGTGTTAAATGATATTTCTAAGGGAAATGGAAAAATTAATTATTTTTTCTAATATTATAAAGTTGGGGACTGTTTTTGCCGAAAAATTAGTTTAAATACGTATTTTAGAATTTTTTTAATTGGGGTATATCTTTTGGAAATTGTTTTTTCCCCTTAAAAAATGAAAAGATAACAAAAAAGTATAGATAATATTCTTTAAAAATTTTAGGGATAAAAGTCAAAAGGGACAACATATTAGGGAGTAAAATGATATTTTTAGAACCTTAATAATGCAAACATATAATTTATTCGAATATTTTTGGTGAGTAACCGGGTATCCCCAGACCACATTGGACCCAAAACTAATCCATCGAGGATCCGCATGGACAATTAACAACACTTCTTCCAATGCATTTTTAGCATATACAATGTTCGAACCCGAGACCTTACTTAAGCAACTAGAACTCCAATCCACTCAATCCAACTGCTGTTGGTGAATTTTGAATAGTTTAAGGGTATTTTTTTTTTCTTCCAATTACTCTTATTATGTTACATATAAAAGCACAACTATATATATATATGTATATATTTAGTTTTTCAATGGTAAAAACAATCTACTTTATATTATGTCCACCTGGTTGGGGGTTTGAATTTTTTTCTATCTTATTTCTTTCATTTATTTCTCTTTTAAATTTTGTTGCATGTATTCTTATCACCATTTAAACAAAAGACTTTAAACCTCATGTAGGGGTGGGAATAGCTAGGCTATAGGCCATGCTAGAGTTAAGTTTGAACGGCCTAGGCCTATGTCGATTTTTTAAGGCACGAGATAGATCCATCTTATAAGCCTAACATGGCCTATTAAAATTAAATAGGCCAGCTTTTAAGCCTTTTAAAAATCTGATTAAGCTTATTTTAAAAATAACTTTAAATTATTTTATATATCCGGATGTAATCATAATGTTGGAAGACATAAATTTGTGCACTTGGGTAAGTCTATCCATGACTATTTATATACGAAGAAAAGACTTATAAATATTTTAACAACCTATATAAAATCAAACTAATAATTATTTCACAAAAATAACAATAATGATACCACATATTTATATGCAATAAACATAAACTTACTAATAATAATGATGACTAACGCTCATCGATTTTCGAGGGATTAGTCTTGGTTCCAATGAGGCCTGTGATACCTTGGTATTCACCTAAAAAAATAATGATAACTATGCCGACCTGGTAGGCCTAATAGATTTTTTTATATAAAATTTGGTCTGGACCTATTTAGCTAATTAGGCTTTCAAAAAAGCATAAGCCTACCCTATTTATAAAAAAAGTTTGGTCTGACATGGCCTTCGGTAGACTAGGTCATAGGCCCATGTCGGGTAGCATGGTCTATTTCCATCCATAACCTCATGTAATCCAAAAGAAATTCTATTTTCATTTGACAAACTCATATAAGTTCAATACCGGTAAACATATAAGTTTAACACTTACGCGCAGCGGCAGACGCATAGTGTCTAGGGCAGGGGGGGCGAGGATGCGACTAAATAACTTTGCTTTATTTCATCTTTAATTTCCATAGAATAACTATCAACTATTTTTCATTTTTTTGGATTGCTAATTATGTCACTCTCTTTATCTAAGTCTACATGAGCCTATATCTTTAATTTAAAGAATATATAACCCTATATTAAAAATGCTCACTAACAAATAAATATGTTGCATTCTTTTTCCTCTTCTTCCCTGTAAATTACTGAAAATTGATTTCTAATATAATTAAATTTATACGACTGTATAAAATATTAATGCCAATGTTTGAGTTTGAAGGGGCGGAATTATATAAAAAGAATTTCTAACATAGCTAAAACACAGACAACTATATAAAAATTAATAGACAAATTTCGAACTGGGGGCGGCCCCCAAGCCTCCATATAGTTCCGCCACTGCCCGTGCGCAGTGGGCGAAAAAATCTAGTTATGATATAAATTTAAGTCAAAGGTAAACCACAAGCAAGGTTTCAGGTTGAGCCTTTTGTATACAAAAAACTGGGCCGTTTCGATTTTTTCGGGGTCCAGAGCAAAATTTTTTAATGGGCCCCATGCCCCCATATAATAATACAAAAATACTATTTAATTAGCAATTCTAAAAAATATTAAATGGAATAGGGGAAAAAAAAAATCGGAAGTCGTAGTTGCCCGCTTACCCTTAGTGAAGACTTTGTTGGAATTCAAAAGAAAATGCAAGTCGGGATGATAGAATAAAGCAGCAAAAGGGGAAAATAAAATTAACTCGTATAAAGAATCAAACAAAAGAGAATTGCAAAAAAAAGTAAATTATACAAACTTCAATCTATTCTCAAATCTCAAGTGATAGGATACCCCAAGCCCAAGCGGTTAAGTCCCTTAACTTCCAACGGAAGGTTGGAGGTTCGATTCCCACCGGCCCCCTATCCCTCCCTTTAATTCCCTTTGTAATTGTGTGGCATGGGCTCCCACCACTCCTTTCCAGGCCTTTAATGGCTCCTCCAAAAAAAAAAAAAAAAAGTGATAGGATACCCGATTCTATACCCAAAAAATTCAAGTACTAGCCAGATGTGAAAATGAAACAATTGTTATTCGGACAGTGTCTGGGGAGTACTATAATTCCATACAGTATTACACATCACTTTCCTCCTCACTTAACTAAACGCCCTGCATGCTTACCAAAATAAATAAATAAAACTTAACTAAACCCTGCAGGAAATTAAAATGGAAATTGTTAGGGTACGACCATGAGATATGACTTGATGTTCTACGGCGATTTCTCACCGTTGATTGACTTTTGAAATCAACGATTGAGATTATTTCGAAGGTTAAAAAAGTACTTTTGACATATTACTCCAAAATGTATTTTAGTACATTTCAGCGACAATGTATGTACATTTCAGTGGTGTTGAGTAATAGTAACGCGCTAGAATATATTTCAGCGACAGACATAGTATTAGCAATGCTTTCTGTATTTTTCAGCGGCGAATGATAGTATATTTCAGTGATATGTTATAGTACTTTTCAGCAACTTGATAATGTGCATTTCAGCGAATTCATAAAAGTTGAAATCCCAATTCTTTGGTTTAATATATTTCAGTGACGAGCTGTGTGTATTTCAAAAATGAGTTGTGTGTAGTTCAGCGATGGACTATATAATATTTTAGCAACATATATAGTAGTTTTCAGCGATAACCTTGACATTTTGAAACGTTAGATTTAAACGAACGATTGAGATTAATGCCTTTATATGCTGCGAATTTTGTTGATTCACCGTAACCAATCCCAATTAAACTTTTGGATCCTGGTTTCTTGTATTCTTCATGGTTGTGGGCTGTGGCTATGGTGTGTGTGTAACGCCCCAAAAATTTAAAACCAATTTTTGCTTACGTCACTGCCGTGTTATCTCCCTTAAACTGTTGGCCAATCAATTTAAGTTCAATAACACGAAGTCTGGTAATCAGAAAATCCAGCACAGTATAATAACAGAGTAAAGTAGAATCAGAGTCCACAGCATACTCAAGTAATCCGGCTACAAGCCTCAAACAGTACAGCACCGCAGTCCTCATAACCTGTCACAGTACCAAGTGCATAACAGGAATAACATAAAACGGTTCACAGACTAAGTCTACATCCTGAAATATTCGGAAATGACAGACAAGTCACAACTAAAAACATAGTCTCCAGACAACATCAGTCAATACATAGGAATGCAACCCTAGTAGATCACTCAGCCCCAAACCCATCACCATGATCATGCTCTGCGTCCTTCTCGGGAGTATCTATAAGAAAGACAAAATGCAAGGTGTCAGTACATAAAGTACTGAGCAAGAGTAGGAACAACTGGGAAACAGGGAACAAGGTTTTAGGGGTTATTTAACAGTTATAAAATAGCACAATTAAACAATTAACTAAACACCACACCGTTCCATATCGGTGCTTCAACCACGTCATACACTGCAAAACAATATAAGATGAATGATGGATGATGAGATGAAATGTTATGACCTAAAGTGTTTATCTACCCTAAATACAGCACAGAAGTATGCCTGGCGCGCAAACTAAGTACCATGATCGATATTCACCCCAAATAGCTTCCACTCCCCTAATGGTCGGAAGAGATACCCACAGTGCCCCCGCCACGGACACTAACAGCTAAAATAAGTGGCTTACGGTCATGGCGGGTACTAGCCCAGAGCATCTCGCTCTTGAAAGCCAACATGCCCAGGATATATGCTAACTATGCCCAGTCGGATACCGACTTGTAAACATCGTTAGGATATCTAACATCCTCGAAGTATAATTCAATACCGATCACAATCACCTTACACAATGTCCAGTCGGATACCGACTCGTAAACATTAAGTGTAAGTTATCAGTCCGCAGACTACATACAGTATTCGGGTTGCCAACCCCATATATCGGCTCACAATAGTACCACATGAGTTAGACATATCCCAGGGTGTGCCACGTCCCACATATCGGCACTCGACGCACAAACATAGTGATAGAAGCAATGCAGGATTCCATCCTAAACCAAGGCATGGTAGATCTCCTAAGTTCAATCAATACTCATGATAGGCACTAACACAACCTAGATCAGTTTTACACATTTTCCGAGACCTAGAAACGAGTAAGAAACGATAAAATACGAAAGGGAACGAAAAATGGAAGAAAACAGCGAATCGGCACGCAGGGGACACCGTGGGGTTATAAATTCCTATTTTAAATTTTTGAAGGAGTCATTATCTCTGAATTCCGATTGACATTTGAAATCCTTGTTCCGAGTAGGGTCAGATTCATATATGGTTTGCAAAAATCGGATTAGAAATACGTAAGTTAGAGCCGATTCAAGTTTGTGGGTTTTCGGGGGCACAGGAGGCGCCAATGTGGCGCTCCAAGCCTCTTTTGGGCGCCGCAAAGGCATTGCTGCGCCCAAACTGGGCACCAACACAGCAGAGTGCCACAGTGGCGCTCCGGGCTAGTTTTAGGCGTCACCAAGGCATTGTGGCGCCTAAACTGAAGACTTCAAGGGCTGGGGCGCCGCAGTGGCGCTCCGGCGCCTCTGAAGCATCAGTGGAGACAGAATGTCGTGATTTTCACCATTTTCTTCCAATTTTCCCCCACTTTGAGCTAAATCCTACTCTTGCCTTGTGTTTATGGAGTCCAAACACTTCAATTCCAGTTCCCAAGCTTCTCCAACTCCTAATGCAAGCTTCCAAACCACTCAAGAACACTACAAGGTAAGATTGAGCTCCCAAAATAAAAAAAAAAAAAAAATTCAAATAAAATGCTCAACACCAACATGCACAAGGTGTAGGCTGAAATCCCCCAAAATCATCAACCAAAATGAGTCTCAGAGCTTACCTCAAGCTCCTCAACACAATTCCAAGCTTCAATTGAAAACCCAACACCAAAATCCGAGTCAATCTACAAGAATCCAACAAAAACACCCAAAAATCGTCACCTTCAAAATAGCCCCATAAACTAGCTTCCCCAACCATGAAATTGAGAAATTATACAAAGAAAAACCTTACCTTAGCTAGTACAAGTGATCCGCCAACCGATTTGAGCAAAAGATTGAAGATTGAAGGTGTTTGGGCATGAACCCTAGCTCCCTCAAGGAGAGTGATGGGATTCTTGATGCTTGAAGTAGGAAATGGGTCTTCCCATATCAAAAATCTGATTTTTAACTCTCCATGGGGACCCGGGTTTGGTCATGAGATGTGGGTCGCGTCTAGTAATGGGTTGCACCACTTGTCTTGACCACATTGCACCCATTTGAGCACTTGAGCTCTTATTCTCTTGTGGGTTTGAACCCACTTATTTTTCCACTTCATTAAAATCATACTTACAAAATATCCATATAATAAATCATTTGTTAATTAACCATAATTAATTAAATTAATCATGTGTTAATTAAATCGGGTGTTACATTGTGTTTGACTGTTTGTTTGGTTGACGGAATAATTGCCTAATTAGTCCCGTAAGTTTCACTGTTATCCCATTTACTCCAAAATATTTTGTTTTATCCGTGTGGTCCAATAACTTTAATATTTTGGCCAATTTCGTCCTTTCCTAATATTTTGATCCACATACTCTTTTATTATTATTATTATTATTATTATTATTATTATTATTATTATTATTATTATTATTGTTGTTGTTGTTGCTGTTGTTGTTATTGTTATTGTTGTTGTTGTTGTTGTTGTTATATTTTGACCCCCAATCAAGATTCTCTTTATTACCATTTGACCAAAAGTTTGATTTTTTTTTTAATTAATCCATTTGAATATAGATTCATTTAAATGTCCGATCATGCTTCTCTAAATTAAATAAATATTGACTATCAATTTTCAAGCAAATCTGTGTTGACTTTGTACAATTTGGTCTCAATAAATATTCACTATCAATTTTCGAGCAAATTTATGTTATCGAGTTAAAAATATGTATTGAGACCAAATTGTTCAAAGTCAAAAATTTTATGGATAAAAGTTAACAATATAAAAGTTTAGAGACTTGGAATAAAATTCGGTAAAAAGGTTAAGTAGGTCCATTTTCTTTTCCAAAAATCCAAATCAGTCATTTTTTATTTTATTATCAAATCAGTCTGCTACAAATACTAATTATGTCCAAATCAGTCCATTTTTAACTAATTATGCCCTAATTGTTGACGTGGCAAAAGTTTAAATTTAAACCTGACACGTGGACATAATATTGGTCCTTTTCTTTTATCTTTTGCCAATTCTGTAACGCCCCAAAAATTTAAAAATAAATTTATGTGATGTCACTGCCGTGTTACCTCTCTTAAACTGGTGGCCAATCAATTTAAGATTAATAACACGAAGCCTGATAAACAGATAACCAATGAATCATGACATCAGAGTAAGTCCATGAAAAGAGATTTCACATAATAACATGTATCTCGCTTAAAAGCCACAACAGTAAGACATCGCAGTTCCAATACGACCTGTCAAGGATACCAAGTACATAACAGTAATACAACACATGGTTCACAGACCAAAGCCAATAACAGTAATAAGGAAAGACAGACAATCCATGCTACAAGAGCATAAACTCCAAACAAGCATATAAGTCTATGACATGAATAATGCATCTCTAGATAGATCACTGATCCCCAAATCCAACATCATGCTCAGGCTCTACGTCCTCCTCGGGAGTATCTATAAGAAAAACAAAATGCAAGGTGTGAGTACCCAAGTACTGAGCAAGAGTAGGAACAGCTGGACAAACGGGAAACAAGGTAGCACAGTAATAACAGATTATATAGTTATATAATTAAAAACGTAATTAAACATCACATTGTCCTATACCGGTGTTTCAACCACGTCATACACTGCAAAACAGATAATAATATGAATGATAAATGGAATGCAATAACCTAAGTGCCTATCTACCCTAATGCAGCACAAAAGATGTCTAGCGCGCAACCTATTACCATGGCCAGCAATCTTTCCCACTAAGGATCCACCTTTCCTTAATGGCCGAAAGAGATGCCTACAGTGCCCTCGCCGCGGACACTACATGCATAAAGGAGTAAGTGAACTTACAGAGTGGCATTCCCAAGGATCAAACCACAGACAGGGGGTAGAGCCCAGAGCATCTCGCTCTCGAAAGCTTACATGCCCAGAACTAAGTTCTCGAAAGCATAACACGTAATCACCACAATATATGCCCAAGATAATCAAATAATCAAGTATGCCCAGTTTAACAACTCGAAAGCATCAACATGAGATTTGTATCCTCGAAAGCATAAAGTCACATATATCGCACAAACACAATTTACATGCCCAATCCCAAGATTCAAAAGCATATATTCATATATCACAAGTCCAAAGACTAAAGTTCATTTCCCCGGGTTAACCAAACCCCACATATTGGCTCGCAACATTACCACTATCATAAGATACCAACGTATATAATGTTCTTCCAAAGTCTAAGGCATGGTGGATTATTCAAATCCGACACTAATAACCACGAATTGTGTTCCAACAATTCTTAGACAAGTTATAAACATTTCTCGAGGCATAGGAACGTGTAAGAAGCGATAAAACACGAAAGGGATCGAAAAATGGAAGAAAATAGTAAATCGGGTACGCAGATGACACCCAGAGGCGCCACACTGGCGCTTGAGGCTGATTTCAGGCGCCACCCAGGCATGGTGTGCCCGGGTCAGCAGGTTGGCAAACAGGGGTGCCGAATTAGCGCCCCAGGCTGATTCTGGGCGCCGCAAAGACTATGCGGCGCCCCAACTGGGTACCAACAGACATGGAACGCTGTTCTGCGTACTCTTCCCTTTCTTCTCCCATCTTTCCCCCACTTTGAGCTAAATCCTACTCTTGCCTTGGATTTTGGTGTCCCAATACTTCAATTAATAGGTCCCCAAGCTTCCAAACACCAAGAATGAGCTGCATTACAAGAATCAACCCCAAATCCATCAATAATCCCAACTAAAGCTCAAAATATGACATGCAAGAGATTAGACTTGAATTTCCAACCAAAATTCAATCACTAAAGCAACAATTCCTTACCTCAACTTCCCAAAACGTTACTAAGCTCCAAGGGTGAAGATTCAAGCCACCAATCAACCCACAACTACAAAAATCCAACCCAAAAGCACCAATTTCGTCATCCTTAAAACAACCCCCAAAAATACTTCAAAACCATGGAAATGTGCAATTAATCAAGAAACAAGCTTACCTTAAGTTGTATGATAGGTTCCCTACTTGATTTGAGCAAGAAAGCACAATTTTTCTTCCAATTTGAAGAACCATAGTTTCTCCTAAAGAGGGTGATGGGATTTGGGGGTGTGAAGGGTGGAAATGAATTTCCCCAAGTCCAAAATCTGATATGTAGCACTCAAGTGGACCCGGCTCGGGTCATAAGGTGTGGGTCGGGTCTAGAAATAGGTTGCACCACTTGTCTTGACCACATTGCACCCATTTGAGCACTTGAGCACTTATTCTCATGTGGGTTTGAACTCACTTATTCTTCCGCTTCATTCAAAATCATACCTACAAAAATAATTCATAACATTTATCTTACTCAATTAACCACAACTAATTAAATTAATTGTGTGTTAATTAAATCGGGGTGCTACAATCCCTCCCCCTTAGGATTATTCGTCTTCGAATGAAAAGTATGGATTAAAGTAAGTTACCTCATTGAATTGGAGCCAGGTCCAATTCAGGATAACGCTCCATCATGCTATCTTCGGTCTCCTAAGTGACATCTTAAACTCTGTGTCTAGACCAAAGTACTTTCACCATCTTGATCTCCTTGTTGCGGAGTATTTTATCTTTGGTATCCAGAATCACCACGGGATACTCCTCATATTCCAAGCTCCCATCCAACACCACTTCATCCGGTTGGATAATTTTGTCGGGATCTGAAATGTTCTTCCTTAATTGTGACACATGGAAGACGTTGTGTACGTTCCCCACCTCATATGGCAAATCCAACAGATAAGCCACCTTCCCAATCTTCTTGATAATCTCATAGGGACCTATAAACTGGGGACTCAACTTCCCCTTCTTTCTGAATCGTCTCACACCTCTCATCGGGGATACTCTCAGGAGTACCCAATCGCCCACGGTAAACTCAATGTCCCTCTTCGATAAGTCTGCATAGCTCTTCTGGCTATCCTGAGCTTCCTTCATTTTATCCCTGATTACTCGCATTACTGCAGTGGTTTGCTCGATGATCTCGGGACCCATAATTGCTCGATCTGATGGGTCACTCCAACACAAAGGTGTCCTACACTTCCTTCCATAAAAGGCCTCAAATGGAGCCATCCGCATACTCGCATGATAACTGTTTTGTAGGAGAACTCCACCAAAGGTAGGTGTTCCTCCCACGTTCCCTGAAAATCCATCACGCAAGCCCTCAACATATCCTCCAAAGTTTTGATGGTCCTTTCCATTTGTCCATCGGTCTGAGGGTGCCACGTTGTGGTCATGCTGATCTGAGTACCAAAAGTTGCTTGTAATTCTCTCCAGAACCTCGACAAGAACCTCGAATCCCTGTCTAAAATAATCTTCTTCGGCACTCCAAATCATCTAACCACGTGTTGAATGTAAGCACCATTCAATTGTTGCATATTCCAGTTCAATCTCATCGTTATGAACACAACACTCTTGGTTAATCGGTCCACGACTACCCAAATGGTATCCAACCTGTTTCTTGTTTTAGGCATCCCTGTGACAAAATCCATAGAAATAGACTCCTATTTCCAAGTGTGAACCTCCAAGGGTTGCAAAAACCCTGAGGTCGCATGTGCTCTTGTAACACCCCGGATTTGATAACCCAGGCCGGGATGTCACCGCCACACCTCCCTAGAAAGACACGGTTTCTCCGAGCTTGCTAAAGAGATGCAAGGCTATGGTTTTTCAGAATTTAAAACATTCAAATAGCCCATTGAAATATAACTTGAAAATAGTATCATTACAGTTGCAGCGAAAAATAATATTTAGATATAAGTAATGCAGCGGAATTTAAATTGGGCCAACACGGCCAAAACACTGGTTAAACAGGCCCGTTCATACTATAGTCTAATGCAAATTTAAAATAAAGTGTTCCCAAAAATTCCCATGCATGTACGTGCTCAAGTATAATCCACACGCTCTGTAGAAAAAAGAAAGAAATGGTTTTGGGTCAGCACAACTTGCTGATTAAGTTAACACCTAATATGATCAATGGGTTTCAAAACCTTTAATTAAATTTTAAGGAAAACATGTGCATACAAGACATGATTTAAATTTTATTCATCGAATAATAATTTAATTACATAATTTAAAAGACAGGGATTTCCTCAAGATCATAATTTAAGACACATGTAAAGGGGTTTAATTAAATAATTAAATTTTACTCCTAGACATGCATACAAAAATATTCTATTTACCAATTTAAAAATAAATCATTTAATCGTACACTTGAACACGCGTTAAATTCATAAATAATAATTTAACATGTTATAAAATTTAAGACATAAATTTAAATGCAAAACTTAAAGACAAGAATAAATAAATAAATACATAAAAAGTATAAAATCTTTTAAATTTTTCCCGTTACGTCACCATTTCTCAATATTTAGTGTAGCCGGTTATCCGGCGGCCGCAGCCGTTTCGTATTTCAAGTATCTCAAGTATTTCCAAGTATTTCACGATTGCATCGCAATCTCATCAAGTTTAGCCGGTCATCCGGCGGCCGCAGCCGTATCTGCCATACCCAAAACACTCCGGAGCCTCGCGTAACCCATACGGATACACACGAGAGTGTAGGCTAGTTTTCATTGGCCGTTTTGGCACAGTTTCTCATAACATTCACCCCCGGCTGTTTTGGCACGAAGCGAAAAGCTAGGGGGCGTTCTATTGAGCACTTCCCCCTACGTAGGTCACCCTCGTCCATCAAGGCACGAAGCGAAAAGCTAGAGGGGCACTCCATCGAGCACTCACCCCCTACATAGGTCACCCTCGTCCGTCTAGGCACGAAGCGAAAAGCTAGAGGGGCACTCTATCGAGCGCTCACCCCCTACATAGGTCACTGATATCATTTTTAACGTAGTGTAACGGGGATTTCGAAAGTATATCTTTATCGAATTTCAAGGTTTCGATCGTTTGTTTCGAAATTTCAAAATCTCACGATTTAAAAGTTGTTTGGCGTCACAGTTTACGCCTTTTTAATTTAAAAATTCATTTCAAGTCCAAAAATTCTGAAATTTTCACAGTATATCAAAAACACCCTAACGAACAACTTTCATGTTTTAACGATTTCGTAGTAAGTTGAGGAAACATATCAAAAATCGAGTTTATGGCTCAACATGTACACTGTCAGGATTCAGGATTACCACAGTTTAAAATCGGCGTTTTGACATACCAAAAGGACTCCAAAAATTCTGAAATTTTATATGCACATACTAGACATAATTATCTACAAGTTTCATTTATATTTCAAAGATCAATTCGAAATAGAAAATATAGAAATGGGCTCATCAAGTTCGGATATCAACACTGTCAGATTTTCGAAAAGTTTTCAAATCACAGTTTATGTTCGGATCGATTTGGGGTAGCAAACATTGATGAAAATTGATGAAATTTTTTCACAACATATTTCAATGTGTTAGGATCAAAAGTCTAGTTTTGAGTTTTTCGGTTTGAACTCTTGAAGTAGGGGTTTTGGTCCGATTTCAAATCTGTCACAGTTTCAAGTTCGACTTTTAGGGCAGGTTCGTTGGAGGCCATTTTCGGATATCAAAACACAATGAAAAATTATGAAAATTTTACAAGAACTAGATCTATGTCTTAGGGACGTTTTTTCATGTTTTGAGTTTTTCCGTTTGAGCAGTTTTAAGGGTTCGAAAAATTCGCACCAAATCGCTGCGCCGGGGGTTTTTCGTGTTGACAGATTTTAGAGTTATTAAATCCCTATGTTTGGTTGCATTTTAAGTCACCCAAAACCAAGTAAGCATTAAATTAAAGTGGGGATGATGTCTAGGACGTCTCTGGATCGATCAGGGCGCCCACGCTTGCTACGAACACGTCCCAATTACTCTGTCTCTTCTCCGTTGGCCCCGAAACGAAACCGAAAGTAAAAATCTGGGGTTAGATCGGATTTTTGGACTCGAAAACTTAAACGGAAATCTATGGAATACTTACCACGTTCTGGAACACTAAAGGTGTTGTTCTCCACGCCTCCTTCGTCGATTTTCGTCGCCGGAAAGTGATCGGAAAGTGAAGAACTTGTGTTTTCGGTTTTGGATGAACAAGGGAGAAGTTTTGAGAGTTTGGGAGGAATGGGGGCTACCAACTTCAAAAATTAGGGTTGATTATGAGTGTCAAATCCCCTCAAATCCGTCCATATACTCCTTCCCTCGACCGGGATTGAGTTACCAAAGTCGGGGGCCGAAAATAAGGTAAGAAATCGTCGAAATCCGCAATACGATCGCATACTGCTACTTGGCGCGGTCATGGCGCGGTTTTAGGCTTAGGACCGCGCGGCCACTGTGCGGGTCCTGGTTGGGCTGCGGTCCGTGCCGGGCCGTGCGTTCCGTCGGGCCTTTTCTCCTCTCTTTTGGACTTCTGTCCTCCCACGTTTTCGGGTTCGATTTTTCGGGTCATTCTCGGATTATGATTCCTATATTAATCTATTTTGACTTGAAATTGATTTCACTTCTGAAATCTTAAGTCCGTCGGTTTCGGATTTGTCGGCTTCCAATTCGTCGTCTTTTGGCTCCCATGCAATAATTTATCTAATTCAATTATTTCCGACTTCACGGGTTCTTGGAATTAAAATTATTTTCCTTCTTGAATTTAATTCTAATTCTTTTGGGATTAATCCATGGAATATCTTCGGGATTCCTTTCCCTCTTTTATTCCATTTTGAATTTTTGAATCTATCGGTGTTTCATTTTTTAGCAATAATTTATTGTGATAAATTATTTTCTTCTTCTCGGAGATATATCGACCTTGATTGGATTAAGAAATAAATTTTATTCCTTTGGACGCCGATAAAAATCCCGGGTATTACAGTCTACCCCCCTTAAGAATCAACTTCGTCCCCGAAGTTGGGTGTTAGCTTCTCGCGAGCTTGGAACTAAGGTCCTTTCTATTTTGTGCTATTGTTTGATTGCGTGATTGTATCATTATGTGTTGTTGTTGTTGATGTTGTTTGTATTATTTTATTATATCGTTTGACTGAACCTAGAATTGAAATTTCCAAGTTGCCTACGTACCCGGTGAAGGGATCAAGTCATCACGTAGTTCAAAATAATTTGAATTGTTTATTTGGGATACACAAAATTTGGGGTTGTTACATCCTCCCCCCCTTAAGATTACAGTTATGTCCCCATAACTGCCTACACATTATTCCCAAGAAGGTTCGAGTATCATCGCCTAGCACAGGTATGTCCGCTTTATTTACCACATTTAACGTCCCGTGAGTCCCCCTGGTTATTCGTGGCTAGTTACGTCCAACGACCAGATCATCTCTTTTGGTTATATTCTTAATCTGGGTTCGACACTCTTTCATCCGATGTCCACGTCGACCACATCGGAAGCATGTGTCGGGTTGAGGGCATCCCCTCACCAGATGAGGTTGGTTACAGCTTGGGCATCGGGGCACGTAGCCTTTACGGGTGAAAATCCTTCTATTGTTGCCTCCATCGTTGCCTGGGGCTGGTTGATTTGGGCCTTCGCGAAGGTTATTCCTACCCGAGTCATTATCAGCTCCGCGATCCTTACTTCTCTTGTCTTGTCCCTGGGGACCTTGGCTAGTCTCACCTATCGCCTTCTGCTTCAGTCTCTGAACTCGTGCAACCGCTACCGCACGATCATAAACAGATTGTGGGTCAGAGTAGTGCACACCCATGATCACTTCCCTAATAGCCAGGTTTGACCCCATCTCAAATTTCTGAGCCTTGTCGGAGTCAGTTGGTACTAGCCTCGTAGCAAATCGTACTAGCTCCTTGAATTTGGTCTAGTACTCTTCCACTGTCTGTGCGCCTTGCCTTAGGTTGATGAATTCCTCGTACTTCGCCGCTTTTGTGCTTAACGGGTAGAACCTCTCCCTCAGAATTTCCTTAAACTCCTCCCAAGTGTAGGCTTTCTCATCTTCCACTAATTTCCTCTGGAGGTTTTGCCACCACTCATCGGCTTCACCTCCTAAGTAGTAAGTTGCTACATGTATCTTTTCCTCATTAGGGCATTTGATAGCGTTTAAGAGTTTATCGAATGTACGGATCCACTCCTCTAGTTTGGCGAGATCTTCCTCCCCATCATAGTGTGGTGGTTGATAAGGATTCACCAACGCTAAATAGTTAGTCCGAGCTTCTGGTGGAGGTATTGCCGCCTGCGCCCTATGTACCTCGGCGTTTCCCAAAACTATGAGTATTTCTTCTACGGTCCTTAAACGTTCGTCCATGTTGTTGGGAATAGGAGGCGCTCGTTCTCCTACGTTCGGAGGAACCTTATCGTGGTTAGGTGCATTCGGGAGGTCAGTGTCAGTACCGTTTGGGCTTACCTTCCTCGGCTTCCTCCTAGGTGCCATTTTCTGTTATTAAGCACGCGAAGATGAGTTTCTAAGTGATCAAGATCTAGGACTAAGGCAAAATTAGTCTCAAGTTAGCGCTTCTAAGTCGATGTCAAACCGAAATCTAAAATAAAGATGTTGTTTAACACAAATAATTCACATGGAAACTTAGTGCAAATATTCATATATGTATGCATGTGAATCCCCCCCCTGAATTTTTTTTTTCATGTAATATGATTTAGACTTGTCAATATAATTTGTATACATATTTTCCATGGGTTTTAAAATAAAACTCATTCCATGGAAATAATGCTTTAAAAAACTTAAAAATAATAATTAGAACTCTTGGGCCTTTATATTGGGCCAATAATAAATTTTGGGCTCTAATAAAAATATAAGTATTGGGCTAATAATTTGGGTTAAAAATAATTAAATAAAATGTGGCTTTCAAAATTGGACTTTTAAAAATTTAGGCTTTAAAAATAATAGCCTTAAACAAATAATGGTTTTAAAAATAATACTAGTTTTTAAAATAATAGTTTAAAAATAATAATACTAGCTTTAAAAATAGTCCGGGCTTTGATACCACTTTGTAACACCCTGGATTTGATAACCCAGGCCGGGATGTCACCGCCACACCTCCCTAGAAAGACACGGTTTCTCCGAGCTTGTTAAAGATATGCAATGTTATGGTTTTTCAGAATTTAAAACATTCAAATAGCCCATTGAAATATAACTTGAAAATAGTATCATTACAGTTGCAGCGGAAAATAATATTTAGATATAAGTAATGCAGCGGAATTTAAATTGGGCCAACACGGCCAAAACACGGGTTAAACAGGCCCGTTCATACTATAGTCTAATGCAAATTTAAAATAAAGTGTTCCCAAAAATTCCCATGCATGTACGTGCTCAAGTATAATCCACATGCTCTGTAGAAAAAAGAAAGAAATGGTTTTGGGTCAGCACAACTTGCTGAGTAAGTTAACACCTAATATGATCAAGGGGTTTCAAAACCTTTAATTAAATTTTAAGGAAAACATGTGCATACAAGACATGATTTAAATTTTATTCATCGAATAATAATTTAATTACATAATTTAAAAGACAAGGATTTCCTCAAGATCAGGGGTTTAATTAAATAATTAAATTTTACTCCTAGGCATGCATACAAAAATATTCTATTTACAAATTTAAAAATAAATAATTTAATCGTACACTTGAACATGCGTTAAATTCATAAATAATAATTTAACATGTTATAAAATTTAAGACATAAATTTAAATGCAAAACTTAAAGACAAGAATAAATAAATAAATACATAAAAAGTATTAAATCTTTTAAATTTTTCCCGTTACGTCATCATTTCTCAATATTTAGTGTAGTCGGTTATCCGGCGGCCGCAGCCGTTTCATATTTCAAGTATCTCAAGTATTTCCAAGTATTTCACGATTGCATCGCAATCTCATCAAGTTTAGCCGGTCATCCGGCGGCCGCAGCCGTATCTGCCATACCCAAAACACTCCGGAGCCTCGCGTAACCCATACGGATACACACGAGAGTGTAGGCAAGTTTTCATTGGCCGTTTTGGCACAGTTTCTCATAACATTCACCCCGGCTGTTTTGGCACGAAGCGAAAAGCTAGCGGGCATTCTATTGAGCACTTCCCCCTACGTAGGTCACCTTGGTCCATCAAGGCACGAAGCGAAAAGCTAGAGGGGCACTCCATCGAGCACTCACCCCCTACATAGGTCACCCTCGTCCGTCTAGGCACGAAGCGAAAAGCTAGAGGGGCACTCTATCGAGCGCTCACCCCCTACATAGGTCACTGATATCATTTTTAACTTAGTGTAACGGGGATTTCGAAAGTATATCTTTATCGTATTTCAAGGTTTCGATCGTTTGTTTCGAAATTTCAAAATCTCACGATTTAAAAGTTGTTTGGCGTCACAGTTTACGCCTTTTTAATTTAAAAATTCATTTCAAGTCCAAAAATTTTGAAATTTTCACAGTATATCAAAAACACCCTAACGAACAACTTTCGTGTTTTAATGATTTCGTACTAAGTTGAGGAAACATGTCAAAAATCGAGTTTATTGCTCAACATGTACACTGTCAGGATTCAGGATTACCACAGTTTAGAAAATCGGCGTTTTGACATACCAACAGGACTCTAAAAATTTTGAAATTTTACATGCACATACAATACATAATTATCTACAACTTTCATTTAGATTGCAAAGATCAATTTGGAATAGAAAATATAGAAATGGGCTCATCAAGTTTGGATATCAACACTGTCAGATTTTCGAAAAGTTTTCAAATCACAGTTTTTGTTCGGATCGATTTGGGGTAGCAAACATTGATGACAATTGATGAAATTTTTACACAACATAGTTCAATGTGTTAGGATCAAAAGTCTAGTTTTGAGTTTTTCGGTTTGAACTCTTGAAGTAGGGGTTTTGGTCCGATTTCAAATCTGTCATGGTTTCAAGTTCGACTTTTAGGGCAGGTTCGTTGGAGGCCATTTTCGGATATCAAAACACAATGAAAAATTATGAAAATTTTACAAAAACTAGATCTATGTCTTAGAAACATTTTTTTATGTTTTGAGTTTTTCCGTTTGAGCAGTTTTAAGGGTTCGAAAAATTCGCACCAAATCGCTGCGCCGGGGGTTTTTCGTGTTGACAGATTTTAGAGTTATTAAATCCCTACGTTTGGTTGCATTTTAAGTCACCCAAAACCAAGTAAGCATTAACTTACAGTGGGGATGATGTCTAGGATGTCTCTGGATCGATCAGGGCGCCCACGCTTGCTACGAACACGTCCCAATTACTCCGTCTCTTCTCCGTTGGCTCCGAAACGATACCGAAAGTAAAAATCTAGGGTTAGATCGTATTTTCGGACTCGAAAACTTAAACGGAAATCTATGGAAGACTTACCACATTCTGGAACACTAAAGGTGTTGTTCTCCACGCCTCCTTCGTCGATTTTCGTCGCCGGAAAGTGATCGGAAAGTGAAGAACTTGTGTTTTTGGTTTTGGATGAACAAGGGAGAAGTTTTGAGAGTTTGGGAGGAATGGGGGCTGCCAACTTCAAAAATTAGGGTTGATTATGAGTGTCAAATCCCCTCAAATCCGTCCATATACTCCTTCCCTCGACCGGGATTGAGTTACCAAAGTCGGGGGCCGAAAATAAGGTAAGAAATCGTCGAAATCCGCAATACGATCGCATACTGCTACTTGGCGCGGTCATGGTGCGGTTTTGGGCTTAGGACCGCGCGGCCACCGCGCGGAGCCCGGCTGGGCTGCGGTCCGTGCCGGGCCGTGCGTTCCGTCGGGCCTTTTCTCCTCTCTTTCGGACTTCTGTCCTCCCACGTTTTCGGGTTCGATTTTTCGGGTCATTCTCGGATTATGATTCCTATATTAATCTATTTCGACTTGAAATTGATTTCACGTCTGAAATCTTAAGTCCGTCGGTTTCGGATTTGTCGGCTTCCAATTCGTCGTCTTTTGGCTCCCGTGCAATAATTTATCTGATTCAATTATTTCCGACTTCACGGGTTCTTGGAATTAAAATTCTTTTCCTTCTTGAATTTAATTCCAATTCTTTCGGGATTAATCCATGGAATATCTTCGGGATTCCTTTCCCTCTTTTATTCCATTTTGAATTTTTGAATCTATCGGCGTTTCATTTCTGAGCAATAATTTATTGTGATAAATTATTTTCTTCTTCTCGGAGATATTTCGACCTTGATTGGATTAAGAAATAAATTTTATTCCTTTGGACGCCGATAAAAATCCCGGGTATTACATTCTACCCCCCCTTAAGAATCAACTTCGTCCCCGAAGTTGGGTGTTAGCTTCTCGCGAGCTTGGAACTAAGGTCCTTTCTATTTTGTGCTATAGTTTGATTGCGTGATTGTATCATTATGTGTTGTTGTTGTTGATGTTGTTTGTATTATTTTATTATATCGTTTGACTGAACCCAGAATTGAAATTTCCAAGTTGCCTACGTACCGGTGAAGGGATCAACTCATCACGTAGTTCAAAATA
Organism: Hygrophila difformis; assembly: GCA_030278955.1. NCBI lineage: Eukaryota > Viridiplantae > Streptophyta > Magnoliopsida > Lamiales > Acanthaceae > Hygrophila > Hygrophila difformis. The sequence continues at coordinate 33,628,324 of JAOANR010000011.1, read as the reverse complement.
ATTTGAATTGTTTATTTGGGATACACAAAATTCGGGGTCGTTATAGCTCTGCCTTAACCTTCTGACAAATAGGGCACTTAGACACAAACTCAGCCACCTCCTTCTTCATGCCCTTCCACAAGTAGCTCTATCTCAAGTCCTTGTACATCTTCACTTCTCTAGGATGTACAGAGTAAGGTACACAATGTGCTTCCCACAAGATCTTTTTCTTCAATACTTGATCTTTTAAAGGTATACACAAACGGTCCTCAAGCCTGATCACACCTCTGCTATCGTTCGTGAATCAGTCTGCCTCGCCTTGCCGAATCTTAGCTCTCAAGTGCATCACTCTTGACTCACGGCTTGACTCAATCTGAGTTCCTCCAGTAATGAGGGCATTGCAATCATAGCATTTAACCTCACCTTTATACCGTAGGGGACTGCCACAATTTCCTCCTTTTCCAACTCTTGCCTCAAATGCCATGGGAGGGTAATAGTGTTCAATGTATGTCCCTTCATGCTAAGTGCATCAGCCACTCGATTCGCCTTTCCTTCAATGTACTGAATGCTAGTGTCATAGTCTTGCAAGAACTCCAGCCACCTTTTCGGCCTCCCACTCATCTTTCTGCAGTGCAGAGACAATTAAGATTCTTGTGGTCCGAATAGATTTGACACTTAGTACCATAAAGATAATGTCTCCAAATCTTCAACGCATGCACGACCGCTGCCATCTCCAAGTTGTGAATCGGTTAATTTAGCTTATGAGGCTTCAATTGTCTAGATGCATATGCAATCACCCTACCATTCTGCATAAGTACACATCCAAGCCCTCGATGAGATGCATCGGTGTATGCCTCATATTCCCCAGATTCATCGGGTAACACCAAAACTGGAGCTTTTATCACCTTCTCCTTCAATAGATCAAACGCCTCCTGATAATCCTCGCTCCAAAGGAAAGGTACATATTTTCTCAACAACTGAGTCATGGGTCTTGCAATGCTTGCGAACCCCTCAATAAATCTCCTGTAGTATCATACCAACACAAGGAAACTATGTACCTCACTTATATTGGTTGGTGGATTCCACTCCAACACTATTTCCACTTTAGCTGGATCCACAAAAATTCCTTCGCCCGAGACGATATGCCCAAGGAAGGCCACCTGATCCAACCAAAACTCACATTTAGAAAACTTGGAATACAACTTGTGCTCCCTAAGTACCTGCAAAACTGTCCTGAGATGCTCCTTATGTGACTGTATATCGGGAGGGTATACCAAGATATCATCAATAAAAATGACCACGCACACGTCCAACAATGGTCTGAACACACGATGCATCAAGTCCACGAAAACTGCTGGGGCATTAGTCAATCCAAACGGCATCACCGTAAACTCAAAACGACCATAACGCATTCGGAAAGCGGTCTTCTCGCGGTCCCTTTCCGCTACGCGAATCTGATGATACCCCGACCTCAAATCAATCTTAGAAAACACAGAAGCCCTCTTTAACTGATCGAACAAATCGTCAATCCTTGGCAACAGATATCGGTTCTTGACTGTCACCTGATTGAGCCCACGGTAATCAATGCACATTCGTAAACTTCCATCCTTCTTCTTCACAAAAATTACTGGTGCTCCCCAAGGCGAACTGCTAGGTTGGATGTACCCCTTGTCCAACAAGTCATTAAGTTGTTTCTTCAACTCTCTCAATTCCACAGGGGCCATTCTGTACGGAGCCTTTGCAATAGGCGCTGCCCCTGGCACCAGATCTATAGTGAAATCTATCTCCCGAACCGGTGGAAAACCAGGTATCTCATCAGGAAATACGTCGGGAAACTCTAAGACGATAGGAATTTGTGATACTGTTGACCTGGATGCCGTTGACACGATCTCATGCGCATGACAGATATATATTGGGTATCCCTTCCTAATTAATACAGCAAAAGACACAGAGGGTGTAACCCGAACATTATGAGGGTAGTAGGTCATTTTCTCACATTCATCATTGCAGAAAGATATCTTTGGCACCCCACGATCCCACCTCGCTTGGTATTTGGATAGCCAATCCATCCCCAATATGACGTCGAAATCTATCAGATCCAACACCACCATGTCGGCACTGAACTCATGCAAGCGTCGGGCCTCAGCCACTCACTCCGCATGATGTCGCCGGAGGGTAGTGACACCGGAATGTGATATGTCCTCAAACGCCCCATATGGTTCTTGGATATGAGGTCCGATTATATGAATGAACACGAGGCTCCAGTGTCAAACAAAACATGGGCTGGCACATATGGTACGAATGCATTCAACAACATAAGGCACTATCTTAACAATTGGCTGAAGTTAGTTAGAATAATCTCAATTGAAATTTCACCATGAAAACATACCAATCATGATGTCATCATGGCCCTCAATCTCCGACCGCTCAATGACATTGAGGCGGCCCCCATGGCCCCTCTGAACTCCTCGTCCACAATCGGCACCTCGCCCTCGAGCTGCACCTGCTCCACGAGCTACAGAAGAAGATCCACTGGCGTGCCCCGTTAGCTGAGGGCATTGATATCTCAAATGCCCTTCCTGCTGGCAATGCCAACAGTAAAGACCCGGCCCGGCATGAGGCTGAGCATGAGTCTGTGCTCTGGAGGTCTCACCGCCTCCCCTGGACTGCCTTCGCTGAGGTCCACCCGTCCTCGCTGCATCTCTGCGTCTGCCAGCCCAATTGCGTTGAGCATCCGCCCTGGCCTGTTCAATAAATAGTGCCTGATCATAAGTGGTGGATAATGATGCATGCTGAGCACTGAATCCGGTCCGTATCTCTGCCTTCAGACCATCCACAAATTTGGACACCTTGTCTTCCTCATCGGGGACCAATCCCGGAACATAACCCATCAACTCCACAAACATCTGATACTACTCTGAAACCGTCATGTTCCCCACCTGTTCCAAAGTGAGGAACTCTCTCTTCTTAGCATTCAACATCTGTTGATTATAGAAATGAGCTCGAAGGGCACTGCAGAAAACTCCCCAGGTGAAATCAGTCCTCGCCATGAGCTCATTCCTGCGAGCTCTCCACCAACGCAATGCTGGCCCTCTTAGACATTGACTCCCCACTCTTACTTTCCGGTCCTCGGGGCAATCAATGTTCTCGAAAATGATGTCCAGTCATCTAGAGTCACTAAGTCCGACCCTTCACAGAAGACTGGAGGCTGATGATGTCGTGCCAGATGAAAGTCCACTGATCGGGGCGGTGGGTTAGCAGGCTGGGTTCCTTGCCCCTGGCACATCCCTTGGATGGTCTGCATGAATTGCATGAACTGGTTCTGATCAAAGGGCATAGGCCCTGGTGGAGGTGGTGGCACTGGTTCATCCTCATAGTCCTCCTCCACATCCATGGGCTCCTCAAAAGGAACATACTCCTCCTCATCAATGTCCTGTCCCCGTCCTCCAATAACAAGCCCCGGATTCATGCGAGGCCTTCCCCTCCGTTGGGGTTCTCCATCTATGCGCGTCGGCATCCTGTACTCAAAACATAACAACATTCATTAACATTCGGTAACCAAGAATAAAGTAATAACGAATAATAATTAACAAGTATAAATCTCCCGAGATATCCCTATGGTTTGATCGTGGCTTGACTCGCAAACCACAACTCAAATCATAAGGTCCGCAGTTATCCCAAAAAAAGTAAAGCAAGCATGAATATAAGCATATTCAATGCAAATCCTACTTCATATGCATTCCCCCACACACCTCACCACATGCTTGTGTCAAGTTCTAAGCACATAAGAGCAGACATGGCTCTGATACCAACATGTAACGCCCCTTAAATTTAAACCTGACACGTGGACATAATACTAGTCCTTTTCTTTTATCTTTTGCCAATTCTGTAACGCCCCAAAAATTTAAAACCAAATTTATGTGACGTCACTGTCGTGTTACCTCTCTTAAACTGGTGGCCAATCAATTTAAGATTAATAACACGAAGCCTGATAAACAGATAACCAATGAATCATGACATCAGAGTAAGTCCATGAAAATAGATTTCACATAATAACATGTATCTGGCTTAAAAGCCACAACAGTAAGACATCGCAGTTCCAATACGACCTGTCAAGGATACCAAGTACATAACAGTAATACAACACATTGTTCACAGACCAAAGCCAATAGCAGTAATAAGGAAAGACAGACAATCCATACTACAAGAGCATAAACTCCAAACAAGCATATAAGTCTATGACATGAATAATACATCTCTAGGTAGATCACTGGTCCTCAAACCCAACATCATGCTCAGGCTCTACGTCCTCCTCGGGAGTATCTATAAGAAAAACAAAACGCAAGGTGTCAGTACCTAAGTACTGAGCAAGAGTAGGAACAGCTGGGCAAACGGGGAACAAGGTTAGCATAGTAATAACAGATTATATAGCTGTATAATTAAATACATAATTAGAACATCACACCGTCCCATACCGGTCCTTCAACCACGTCATACACTGCAACACATATAATAATATGAATGATGAATTGAATGCAATGACCTAAGTGCCTATCTACCCTAATGCAGCACAAGAGATGTCTAGCGCGCATCCTATTACCATGGTTGGCATTCTTTCCCACTAAGGATACAACTCTCCTTAATGGTCGAAAGATATGCCTACAGTGCCCCCGCCGTGGACACTACATGCATAAAGGAGTAAGTGGACTTACGGAGTGGCATCCCCAAGGATCGAACCACAGACAACAGGTAGAGACCATAGCATCTCACTCTCGAAAGCTTACATGCCCAGAACTAAGTTCTCGAAAGCATAACACATAATCATCATAATATATATGCCCAAGATAATCAAATAATCAAGTATGCACGGTTTAACAACTCGAAAGCATAAACATGAGATTTATATCCTCGAAAGCATAAAGTCACATATATCGCATAAACAAAATTCACATGCGCAATCCCAAGATTCGAAAGCATATATTCATATATCACAAGTCCAATGACTAAAGTTCATTTCCCTGGGTTAGCCAAACCCCACATATCATCTCGCAATATTACCACTATCATTAGATACCAACATATAGTGTTCTTCCAAAGTCTAAGGCATGGTGGATTATTCAAATCCGACATTAATAACCACAATTCTTGGACAAGTTATAAACATTTTTCGAGGCATAGGAACGTGTAAGAAGCGATAAAACACGAAAGGGATCGAAAAATGGAAGAAAACAGCATATCGGGCACGCATGTGACACCCAGAGCCGCCACAACTGGTGCCTGAGGCTGATTTCAGGCGCCACCCAGGCATGGTGCGCCTGGGTCAGCAGGTTGGAGAATAGGGGTGCCGGAACTTAATTTGAAAGCCATATCTCGACCCGGACGTTTTCGGGATGCCGCTAATAACCAACGAATGGCAACCCTGGGCTTATTCTGGGCGCCGCAAAGGCTATGCGGCGCCCCGACTGGGCACCAACAGAACGGGGAACGCTGTTCTGCATTCTCTTCCCTTTCTTCTCCCATCTTTCCCCCACTTTGAGCTAAATCCTACTCTTGCCTTGGATTTTTGGTGTCCCAATACTTCAATTAACAGCTCCCCAAGCTTCCAAACACCAAGAATGAGCTGCATTACAAGAATCAGCCCCAAATCCATCAACAATCCCAACTAAAGCTCAAAACATGACATGCAAGAGATTAGACTTGAATTTCCCAACAAAATTCAATCACCACAGCAACAATCCCTTACCTCAACTTCCCAAAACTCTTCTAATCTCCAAGGGTGAAGATTCAAGCCATCAATCAACCCACAACTACAAAAATCCAACCCAAAAGCACCAATTTCGTCATCCTTAAAACAGCCCCCAAAACTCACTTCAAAAACCATGGAAATATGCAATTAATCAAAAAACAAGCTTACCTTAAGTTGTATGATAGGTTCCTTACTTGATTTAACCAAGAAAGCATAATTTTTATTCCAGTTTGAAGAACCCTAGTTTCTCCTAGAGAGGGTGACGGGATTTGGGGGTGTGAAGGGTGGAAATGAATTTCCCCAAGTCCAAAATCTGATATGTAGCTCTCAAGTGGACCCGGGTGGGTCGGGACCGGAAATGGGTTGCACCACTTCTCTTGACCACATTGCACCCATTTAAGCACTTGAGCTCTTATTCTCATGTGGGTTCGAACCCACTTATTGTTCCACTTCATTCAAAATCACACCTACAAAAAGAATGCATAATTAACCACAATTAATTAAATTAATTGTGCGTTAATTAAATCGGGGTGTTACAAATTTAGTCCTAAACTTTTATTTTGTTCCATTTAGTCCTCTACCCAAATCAGACATTTTTACATGACTTGGCCTCCAAGCTTTTAAATTATTTCATTTCAGACCCAGAACCTTAAATTTTTATTATTATTAGTCCATTTATCAAATAAATTACTTCCGTAAATAAAACATTAAACCTCATATATTGGGTTTGACAGCCTTGTTACTGGATCTTCCAAGCTTCGGGGCTTCACGGACTCCCTTCAACCACCCGACCGCAACTGATGGTTCATTGGTTTTGGTTTCCTTCAGCAACAATCATCACAATTCTAGTTTGTTTCCTACTTTAAGACGTAGCAAAGTTTATGTAAATGATTTAATTTCAATTTTTGGAAGGTTATGGATACAAGAAGCCTTGATTTTATTGAAAAAATATTAAAAATATTATTCAAATATTATTAAAAATATTAAAAAAATAGTCTGGATTTTAATAGTAACATCCCGAGTAATTAAATTGTAAATTAATTTAATTAATTATGATTAAGTCTCCTAACTTTAATTTCTTGTTGGATTAGGCTTGAGGAAGTCTTCAAGAGGCCCAAAACAAGAGTAGATGCAATAACACTATTTGGGCCATAGCTAGAATTAGTATTAGGACTTGTTTACACTAATAAGAGTTTGAGCCAATTGGGCTGAACCGGGCCTGGCCCAATCACTTCAGCCCGGCCCAGCAGCTCCTACTTGAGATGAGTGGTCAAGAGTTAGTCTTCATTTTCCCCATTCCTTGTTTCTACCGATCGGTCTTGAGGGGTTGGGGAAACAAGAAATTCTCCATTGAAAAAATTGCTCAACCTTGAAGCACTTGGAGTGGAGAATGTTAGGGTATTAAGGTGAGCCACCTAAATTCCTTGTTTTATCAAGAATATGGTTCAAGGATGAAGATTATTGAAGTTGAATTAAAATGTAGTATTGAGGAAATCAAGGGAGGAGCTATTGTGCATGTGCAAGGTAAGTTATTGTCTAGCAAAATTTGGAGGGGAATTTTCAGATTTTGTCCCTTTGGTTCAGGATTGGAAGGTAGAACTCATGGATAAGAGATATTGATCCATTTGGTTTAATTTGGTAGATCTTTGGAAGAATCAAATTGGAGCTTGAAGAGGATACAAATTGAAGTTTGGAAGCTACCAAACTAAGGCAAGGGAGTAGGTAATGTTTAGTTTGTAATGGGTGGCCGGAAGTTGGCCGGTGTTGGAGCCAATTTCCAAGGGGCGCCCGGCAGGGGGATGACAGGTCACTCCTGCCTCAGCGGCGCGGTGGCCGCACGGACAAGCGCACCACTCCCCTGTGCAGGCTGCTGCTTTGTTTTTCTTTGTGTTTTGGTCCATCTATGCTTTGTCCCTTGCCCGGTTGGTTGCTTGTTAAATTGCTACAATTTATGGCGGATGAAGTAGGTAAGTTTGATAGTGTGTAATTGTTTTAAATTTCATATTTAAAGCTAAAAAGAGACAAATAAGTGAGTGAGTATTTTCATAGTGGTGCCCGAACTTGTCTTTTATTTCTAATTGAATTATGGTAGTGATTAGTGAATGGTGATAAATCTGGAAAATTGAAGTCAAGATAAATAAGTGAAATTTTGTGTAGATGTTAAATTGCCCTTGGTACGAGAATCTTGGTCATGACAAATGAGCTTTGAAATGTTCTTGTTCGAAGTATACTATGGTTATATGCGAAGCTTGGTCTTGGTTATTTTATTAAATGAACAAGTGGGAAAGTGGTGTTAAAATGAAATGTCAAACTTGTTAATATGAAATTAATATTCATATTACTATTGTTGATCTTTATGTGTGAGGTAGTATATCTCGGTTGTATTGTGTTATGCTACGACATGTTTGGCAATTCGGCATGTACCCTGTGCCTGTACCCGCTAGACGCGCGCTCTGGTCACTGTAGACTATCCGGCTCCATCACTTGTGTTATTGGCCCTGTGTAGGTCGTTCGTCCGCGACGGCGGCGATGTTGACGAGTAGTTCATTGTGTATGGGAGAGGGTGGTGTCCTCTCGCCAATGATGACTGTCGACCATGGTTATTAGGAAACGCGTTAGACATTTTTATATGTTGCATTTAGGATACATAGGCATATAGGTCATATTATTCACTTCATCATATCATAATATTTTTTGTGATTGCAGTGGTTGAAGCATCGGTATGGGTCGATGTGATGGTTTGAATTTCTTTTATTTACATTATAAATTAACGTTGTTTTTATATATTTGTGTTGGTTGATGTAATCCCCATCCCCAATTATTCTTTCCTTTGCTCAGTACCCGTACTGACTCCCTCCTTATTTATTTTATAGATTCTCCTGAGGCAGATGCTGGGCACGGTGGACATTCAGGGATGAGTGATCTATGTCATGTTTTGTTCCAGACTTATGTATTGTGACTTATGTCGTATGTTAAATAATTGGAGTCGTAGTCTGCTATGACGACTTAGAGTATGTGTTATGGAGTCTTAATCTAGTTGACTTATTATGTGGGTTCAGGGAGTGTTTCCCGGATATGGTTGTTATATCATCTATGTTATGGAGCCTATTGGAGTTTATTTTTGTGATTTTACAGGTACCCAACATCGTATTACTAAGCCTAAGTTGATTGACCAACAATTTAGGTGGTGTAGTACGGCGGTAGCGTCGCAAAAATTTGGTTTTAAATTTTTGGGACGTTACATTAATGTCCATGCTTCCTGCATCCATAACCTTCCAAAAATTAAAATTAAACCATTTACCCAAAAATAAAATTAAATTATTTACTCAAACCTTACTTCATTCTAAGGTAGGAAATAAAGTAGGATTGTGGTGATTGTTGCTGAAGGAAACCAGAACCAATGAACCATCGGTTGTGGTCGGGTGGTTGAAGGGAGTCCGTACCCGAAGCTTGGAAGACCCGGTAACAAGACAGTCAAACACAATGTATGTATGAGGTTTGGTGTTTAATTTTATTTATGGAAGCATGTTGGGTATTTATTTGATAAATAGACTAATAATAATAAAAATTTAAGGTTCTGGGCTTGAAATAAAATAATTTAAAAGGTTGGAGGCCAATTAATATAAAAATGATCGATTTGGGTAGAGGACTAAATGAAACAAAATTAAAGTTTAGGACTGAATTGACAGAAGATAAAAGAAAAATGATTAATATTATGCTCACGTGTCAGGTTTAAATTTAAACCTTTTCCACGTCAGCAATTAGGGTATAATTAGTGAAAAATGGACTGATTTGGACATAATTAGCATTTGTAGCGGACTGTTTTGGTAATAAAATAAAAAAAAAGATTGATTTGAATTTTTGGAAAAGAAAATGGACCTATTTAACCTTTTTCCAATAAAATTCTAAGGTGTTGTATGACTATTTTGGCTAAAGTGGGCAAGTTATATGACCACTTTGGATAATTCAAAAGATTTTGGACCGTATTGAATAAGAGTGAAACTTATGGGATCATATGGGTTTTTATTCCATATGGTTGACAGACATAAACTGCACTTGTCTATAGTTGGTAACAAGGTTGTTAAGATCGGGATCCTATATGGAATCGTTTTTCTCTTTGAAAGATCGGGACCAAATCGGGATCATAAGATCTTATGAAATTGCAATAATGAATAAACTCAATTATGCATACTACTGTTAACAGTGAAAATTTGGGAGAACATAATCTTTCTTTTATTGATGAATTTGGGGAAGATTACAGGAAAAATATAAAAAGCGAATACTGGAATTGAAAGAAAGCAGTAAAGGAATTGAAGAACAGAAAGCAGTAAAAATTGCAGGAATTTAAGATAAGTACATGCGGCTCTCTTGAGAGTGTTGAAGGTGTCCTTGCATGTGGTGCCACATTAAACTTATATAGGGGTTGGGAACCTAGGGTTCCCTCAGGCCCATGAACGCTCCACCATGATTTTCTTCCTTTGGTGGTGCCTCGTCCTGATTTGTTTCCTTTTGGTGGTGCCTCGTCCTGATCTATTTTCTTTTGGTGTGTCTCGTCCTGATGTGTTTCCTTTGATGACACCCCATGATGATGCCTTTTCTTGCATGGTGCCTCTGACCACGATCTTCTTTCCTTGCAAGGTGCCTCACCCTACTGACTTGGGTTTAGGGTTCCTCTTCCTCAGTCCCTTCTACCAGATATATCTTTACGGACTGGGTCGAGCAATTTAGCAATTTGGGTCGGAAAGTGATGGGCCTCAACATTTATTTTATTGGGTTAACAAATGCGCCCCTCGCGCAATTTGTCTGATTAGAATTTATAAAGACAGATTTGCACGTTTGATCTAGGCCTATGGACCATTTTAGGCCCATTTGTAAACCCACCACGGGCAAAAAAAAATTTCTCTTCTTCACACTCCTTGCTCGTCCGCCGGCCGCCGGGCATCGTTTTTCCGGCTACTTGTGTCGTCGTGCCTTGGTTCCAGATCGCGATCGTTCGGGCCTCCAACTTCAGCCTGTACCTGCCAATGAGCCGCCACCATTGAAGTCTTCTGGCTGCCAGCCGCCGCCGTCCCCTTGCTCCAAGGCCGCCGCCACCCCCTTGTTTAGGGCCGCCGCCATCATCCTTTCGTGAGGCCGCCACCAACTTCCGTCCGAGGGCTGCCACTGGAGCTGGTCAGCGCCGCCATCCATTGCGAGAGCCGCCAGCTGGTTCCCGGCCGCCATCGACGTCCCAGCCGCCAGCCTGCTTAGGCTGCCGCCACGCTCTTCCCGAAGGCCGCCATCTTCCTCCTTGGGCGCCGCCAGCATCAGAGGCCGCCGCCATCACCTCTTCACGAGCCGCCATCCCCTTCTTCAGTCTGAAACAGCCGCCGCCATCAGTCCAGGCCGCCAGCTTCGTCAGTCCGGAGCAGCCGCCATCACCGCTGCATGAGGCCACCGCCATCACCCCCGCATGAGGCGGCCGCCATCTGTTTGTTTCAGGGCCGCCGCCAGCCAATTCCGGCCGCCACTCGAAGGCCGCCGCCATCATGGATCCAGAGCCGCCAGTCTCCATCTCTGGATTGGGGGACCGCCGCCATCCGGATCTCTCCAAAGGCCGCCATCTCCTTGCACGAGCCTCCATCCGGATTCTCTTCGGAGGCCGCCATCAAGTCGCCATCTTCTTCCCGAAGGCCGCCACTCGCATGCACGAGCCGCCATTGAAAAGTTAGAGCGCCGCCACCTCGATCCTTTCCAGGCCGCGAGGGCTGCCAGCCAGCTTCCCGGCCGCCACTCAAGGGTTGCCGCCATCAGGAATCGCCGGAGCCAGGCTGCCATCAAGCCGCCACCCCATCAGCTCAGGCCGCCTCCCATGGCCATCAGCCGCCATCCTCTTCGGGGCAGACCACCGTTCATTCATGGGTCGCCATTCCTTTGGCAGGGTTCGTTGCCTCGTCGCCTCGCGGCATGGCCTTTGAGGTTTACTCGTGATCAGTGTGTAATCATCCGTCGTCGTCGCATACTGGGTGATGGGATGCCGCCTCCTCCTTAGTATACACTTTTGGGTCAGCCCATCGGCCTTGTGGTGCTTTAGGATATTATTGCTACTTTTTTGGCCGAGCTTGTGATTGGCCACTTTTGATGCACTTATGTTATTTATTCAGATTCTCATTGCCACTTTTGATGCACTTATGTTATTTATTCAGATTCCCAGACTGACGGATAGAACACTTTGAGATATTTTGCATTTATACTTTGTTTGTGCTCTTGACCATCGATGTCCATCAGCTTGTATGCACCATTAAGTAGTCTTTGTGTTACAATGAATGGTCCTTCCCAATTTGGAGACCACTTGCCTGTTTCATTATCACGCACCCCCGAGGGTAAAAATCACCTTCCATACTAGGTCTCCATCGCTAAAGGCTCTGACCTTGAACCCTCTTGTCATAATGTCTTTCCATCCTCACCTTTTGGCGACGGATATTTTCCAAAGCCATTCGTTTGTCACCATCTGCGGTCTCCAACTCTTGCAACATGGCCTCTTCATACTTAGTTAAGTCTAAGTGATGCTGTTGGGCCACTCTTAGAGAAGGTACTGTGATCTCTAAAGCTAGAACGGCGTCATGGCCATATGTTAGGTAGTATGGTGTGAAGCCATTGGCTGCAGATTTAGAATATCTGTAAGCCCATAGGACCTCTGACAAAGCCTCGTGCCACTTTCTTGGTTTCTCGCCTATTGCCTTCTTGATCATACCTATCAAGATCTTATTGGTGGCCTCAGCTTGACCGTTTGCTTGGGGGTAGTATGGAGTGGAGTGATATATGCGAATCCCGAATTGTTTAGCAAAAGCTAAAAACTTTTCACCAGTGAACACAGTACCTTGATCAGCAGTGATTTTCTGGGGAATTCCAAATCGATGTATAAGCTCAGTCACGAACTTAATTACATCATTTTGGTCGATCTTCCTCATTGGCCATGCTTTTACCCATTTGCTGAAGTAATCAGTGGCCACTAGTATGAATGTGTGATTCTTAGACGATGGCGGATGAATTTTTCCAATGATGTCCATCCCCCAGCCACGGAATGGCCAAGGCTTGATGACTGTGTGTAACTCTTCCGCCGGTACCCTTTGAATTGGCCCATGTTTCTGGCAATCCTCGCAACCTCGAGCATAGATGATGCAGTCTTCCATGATCATTGGCCAGAAGTATCCATGACGATGAATACTCCATCTCATGCTAGGCCCTGCCCGGTGGGAGCCGCATATCCCTTCGTGGACTTCTCCCGTTACCAGATTAGCTTCTTCGGGACCTACACATTTAAGCAGCAATCCATCGAACGCCTTTCGGAATAACTCGCCATTTATCTGTGTGTATCGCAAAGCTTTGATCTTTAGCAAGTTGTCTCCTCCAGATGATGGGTTCTCGAGGTATCGTGTGATTCCAGTCCTTCAATCATCATTTAAATTTTGAGATTGGACTTCTTGTTGATCTTCAGACTCATTTGTGATGGCGGCGATGTATGGTGCCCCTCTAGGGCGACCCGTCTGCCAGCCTGAAGCAAGTTGAGTAGCTTCGTTGGCCTCTTGATTTTGATTTCTAGGTACGTGGGTGATGGTAGCGTTCGAAAGCTTGCCCAATAATTCTAGTACTGTCTCATAGCACTTAATCAGCCTTGGACTCTTGCATTCATATTCTCCAGTTAGCTGCTTCAGGATAACTTGGGAGTCTCCAAAAATTGTAATGGACTTTGCACCCTTGAGCAACACTGTCTCCAGACCAAATATCAAAGCTTCATATTCCGCTTGATTGTTGGTGGTGCCCGGTTCCAGTTCTCGAGCAAGCTTCCAATGCTGCCCCAGAGGGCTAGTAATCGTAATACCGGCTCCCGGGCCGCTGCTTGCAGACGATCCATCAAAGGTCAATTCCCAAGGTTCGAATCCTATGAAGGATGCCTCTCTGGGATCCTCTGGCACCATCAACGAGGGATGTTGAGCTAGGAAGTCAGCTAAATACTGTCCCTTGATTGCTTTCTGAGGAACGTGTACAAGAGTAAAGGTACTGATCTTCATAGCCTATTTAGTCTGCGATCCTTCAATGCTGACTTGTGTAGAAGTGTCCTCACCAGGTCGAAGGGAGCTACCACTTGGACCGTCCTTGGCAGCATATAACGTTCTAATTTACTGCAGAAGTATACTAGAGCGTAATATAATTTCTCTAGTGCAGTGTATCTCACCTCTGGCCCTTGAAGAGTTTTGCTAAGGTAGTAGATAGATCTTTACCTGCCGCTTTCATCGTCTTGTGCAAGTAGGCATCCGATGGATTCTTCGGCGGCTGACACATATAGCTTCAGAGGCACTTCATGCCTTGGCGGCACTAGCACTGGAGGGTTGCCCAACGCCCTCTTTATTTCTTCGAAGGCCGCTTGATGTTCAGCTGTCCATAGAAACGTCTCATTCTTCCTTCCTTTAAGCAAGGTAGTGAAAGCCTTCATCTTTCCTGCACCATTAGCAATGAATCTCCTTAAGAAATTAATTTTGCCGATCAGTAACTGTAATTCCTTGAGATTGGATGGTGAGCGGGCTTCCAAGATGGCCTTTGCCTTATTCTGATCCAACTCGATGCCCCTCTCATGTACCAGGAAACCTAAGAAGTTCCCTGCCGCCACTCCGAAGGCACACTTAGCTGGATTGATTTTCGGATGAAGGCATCCTCAAAATGGGCCAAGTGCTGGCTGAATTCACATAATTTGACTACGATGTCGTCAATATACACTTCAAGTGTGTGTCCAATTAAATTATAAAAAATTATGTTCATGGCCCTTTGGTAGGTTACCCCGGCATTCTTCAAACCAAAAGGCATGACTACCCATTCGAAGATGCCGACAGGCCCCGGGCAACGAAAAGCAGTTTTATGTATATCAGTTTCAGAAATAAAGATTTGGTTGTATCCAGAATAACCATCCATTAATGATAGAAATTTATAGCCGGCGGCCGCATCAACAAGCATATCAGCCATAGGCATTATATATTCATCCTTGGGTGTCGCCAAGTTTAAATTTCTAAAGTCTATGCAGACTCTTAATTGGTCATTCTTCTTTACAACAGGTACAATATTTGCTAGCCATTCTACATAACGACAAGTTCTAATGTAACCTGCTCTAAGAAGTTTTTCAACCTCGGCCTTTATTTTTGGGATGGTGTCTGGATCAAATCGTCTAGGCGGCTGTTTGTGAGGTCTGAACTCGGGGTGAGTTGGCAGGTTGTGTTCCACGAGTTCTCTTGAGAGTCCTGGCATGTGTGTGTACTGCGACGCAAAACAATCTTTGTATTTCTGAATCAGCTCCACTATTTGGTGCCGCTCCTCTTCGGGCAATGAAGCGCTTCTCTTGGTGAGTTTCGGCTCTGTATCCGTCCCGAGGTTGATGTCTACAAGTGGTTCCTTGGCTTCCGGACTAGGCAACGTCCGCTTCACAGGGATGGCCACTCAGATGGCCTTCCGTTAGTCAGGTTCTTGGACTTGTCTTCGGCACCCATCATCATCTCGATGGTGGCGAGCCGCTGTAGCAAGTCCTTATAGATGTCTTGGCTACTCATCATGTGGAGCCTGAGGACTCATATCGGCTGTCTACCGGATGTAGTTTGAAGCCGCTAGAAGTAAAGTCGATGGACTCGAGGTCCAAGTCCACACCAATCAAAGCCGACGCAAGCTGGATATCCTCCAAGTAAAAGACTGCCTCATTGTTGTTGCGGTCGTGTCCTATGAAGGGTTGGGGATCTGCTTCCACCAACTCTACTTGATCGTCATTCCAGATAAGCAACTGCTGGTGTAAGGTGGATGGCACACATTGCGCCATGCGAATCCAATCGCGCCCTAATAATGCCAAGTAGCAAGTTTTCGACTTTACCACAAAGAAAGCTACTTTGATCGTTTTAGACCCCACAGTGACATCCGCCGTTATGAATCCTGCAGGTTGAGTAGCTTCTCCCACAAAGCTACACATCCTGACCCTGGTGGGGATGAGATCCTTCTCACTCTTACCGATCTTCTTCAAAGTTGACATCGGCATTACATTTGCCGTTGCCCCATTGTCAACGAACACTCTATTCACGGGACGCCCGTCAATATGGGCTTTGATATACAGAGGCTTCAATTGCCTAGTCTGGGATGCTTCCAGTTTGGCAAACAGTGGAAAGAC
The DNA here is from genome assembly GCA_030278955.1 of Hygrophila difformis. Lineage (NCBI taxonomy): Eukaryota > Viridiplantae > Streptophyta > Magnoliopsida > Lamiales > Acanthaceae > Hygrophila > Hygrophila difformis. The sequence goes on along the minus strand of JAOANR010000011.1, from coordinate 33,612,422 downwards.
AACTGGCCCTTAGGCGGATTGGCCACCTAACTCCTCGAGGAGGCTCCTGGTCGGGTGGGAGAGTTCTGCTATCATTTCATCCATCTCCTCAATGAGTCTAGCAAATGATGGTTCCTCTTCATCCCACACTTCGGACTCAACATCGCTGATCTCCTCGTCTGCGGCCAGCCCCACCATTTGCATAGGCACAGCAGGATCTCTTAGCTCCTCTTCTTGTCCATATTCTTAGCCCGCTGCCTTGTGTTCATTTTCCAGACCTACCCAGAAGGCATCATCCAAGTTAGTCTTCTCATTGTCCAAGTTGTTCTCCTCATCGAGCTCCATATCATCTAACACGTCAAGATCTTCAGTCATGACACCTATAGCATTTATACCGACTTTAGGCTTCTCTTGGTTAGCACCCATGGCAGCTTCCACATCTTTGGAGGTGACCGCACCGAAGTGTACTTGCGCAACCTCATTGATTGGTTGGATCTCAGGCTGCACTTCTGTTTTTTCATCAAGAGTTCTACAATAAGTCATGAACCCCTCGTAGCTGTCACGTTCACTTCCTAGGATGAATTTATCTACCCAGGATTCACTTGAATTTTTTCCTTTACTTGATTCGGCCACGGCGACCGCTTTGCCTTTGTCTCTGGAGGTCGTAGGCTGATTCCTTATCCGAGCAGGCCTAGGCTTCGTGGTCTTAGGTTGAGGCGCTGGATTGCGTCGCTCTGCACATTGCAGTCTTTCCTGAACTGGCCTCCTGGTGGGAGATAATGGTGGATGTGGCCTCCTGGAAGGAGGCGATGGTGGATGTGGCTTCCTGGAGGGAGGTGATGGTGGATGTGGCCTTCTTAAGGCTTCATGTGACTTTCCCCTATCATCTCTAAGCCGCTCATGCACCTGCTTTCGAGGTGGCATGGGGGAACTGTGTTTTCTGTACAGAGGTCTCCCATCAGGATGCTGTAGTCTTTCAGGGATAGGTCTCCGCTGTTCGGAGGTTTCCCCTTGAGATCTGAAGTAAGTTGGTTGCAATGGTTTCCGAGGCTTAGAAGATTCCAACTTATGAATCTGGGCTTCCCATTGCCGCATTTCCTCGACATATCTTCTCTGAGCCCGCCTATACAGACTCCTGGTCATAGGTGGCGGCTCCCTTTGAGTAACCTTGCTTCCTGCCCGGTTCCTCATCCATCTATCAGCCTCAGTAGGATGTTCTGGACGCCTCATTAAGGTTGGCACCACCTCCACTCCCTGCCTGTAATCCCGAGTAGCAGGTTGGTTCTTCCCGCTGTCATGGATCTCCATAGCAGTTTTTGGGATCTCAATCCTCAATGAAGAGTTCTTCCTCTTCTGATGTTCCTTTTCTTCAGCTTTTAGGACTTTCTCAAAGTCCTCCTTAGACATGTTTATGAACCTAGGCTGTTTGTTATACAGCTCCTTCTCTTTCTTCTCTTTCTCAGTGTCAGATTCATCCGATAACAAGTCGTCATCTTGTTCATCGATTTCAACACGTTCCCCTTCTTGTTCCACCTGGCTACTAGAGCCACCATCATCTGTGTTTCAAACAAACCCAGAAGCACCAACGTGAAGCTGTGGGAACGGATCTAGATCCACTTTCATACCTGTAATTTTTAAACGTCCCTCTTTAATTTTATTCTGTATGGCAGTTCTAAAACTAATGCTATGAGTATATGAGTTATGCCACTTACAAAATGATCGGCCCCGAATGTCCTCGGCCGCTGGTAACTTCTGCCCTTCAGGCAGTTTAATCACGCCATCTTTGAGTAAGGCATCGAACACTTGGTCCGCCTTGCTCATATTAAAGAGGTCCTCCTTAGGTTTATATTTGGCCTCCTTTTGTTTTGGCGGCTTGAGAGCCGCACAAGTATGTGGCTTGGTCGTCTGGACTAGTTCCGCAACAGCCACTTCCACTAGTTCGTCCTTTTCGTCGCTGAATCTCACCTCCTCGAAGTGAACTCGACGTGTAGGATGCCTCCTTTCCTGTTCCTCCAGGAATTTTTCCAAGCGGGCCGCTCTCTCGGCCAGCTGGGCAAGGTCAGTTGCATCCTGCACAATTAAATGTTCCTTTAGTCTCGGCAGCATATTAGCCACTGCAATATTGGCTATTTCCCTTTCCGAGATTGCTATGGAACATCGGCCTTTCAGCCGTTGTAATCTACTAATAAAAGTACTTGCCGCCTCATCGGCATACTGTTTGGCATTAGTAAGGTCTGCAAGGCTTACATGTGATAGTGGAGTGTAGAACCTATCATGGAATGCACGTTCGAGGTCAGTCCAGTTATGAATCGAGTTAGGCCGCAAGGAGGCAAACCATGCGAAGGCAGGTCCGGTGAGGGATAAGCTGAAAAGTCTTAGTTTCAGCCAATCATTGGTTGCTGCTTCCCCGCACTGAGCAGTGAACCTTCCAACATGCTCCACTGTAGGATAGGGTTGCATGGTGTCTACCTAGTCAGGATACGGCTTCCGGTACGTGGGCCGCTTCATCGGCTTAAGCTGAATCCGAAAGTGCTGCTGCATCATATATGCGAGCAACTCCGGTGAGATTACTGGTGCCTGCGTAGGAGGCATGGCGGCATGAGGAGGAATGGCGGCCTGAGCACCAGGTGCCGCGGGCACTCCACATGGTTGTGGTGTCTGTCCTCCAATGGTGGCTAAAGCATGAATGGCGGCTGGGGGCCATGGGTGCCGCTGCCACCGCAAGGCTGTGGCGCCTGCCCCCCTAGGGTTGGTGGTATCCATCCAAGGTTTAGAGACGTTTCCACATAAGGTGTGGTTGGGATGTTTGGTACATGAGGTGCCGCCTGTCGTGGCGCCATGCTAGATCCGGCTGCCATGCAGCCTGGTGTAGTGCTGGTTGCCATCAAAGGGCTTGATGGAGCATAAACCGGCACGGGAGGTGCCGCGTAACCCAAATTCGGCATGTTGGGAGCCACAGGAGCAAAGGCATAAGTAGTCTGGTACGAGTGTGGGAACATACTGGCCACGCTTCCTGATTCCTGGAGTGATGGCTGGCCAGGTGTGTTTCCCCAAATCCGTTGTTGGCCTCCTAACGGTCTCGGGTGTGGAGTGCTTGGCAGCATAGTAGTGCTGCTTGCAGGGACGCCTCCATCGCGCAAGGAACCGCATATTCGGTCAGTTTGGTCAGCCATGGAGGCCGCAAAACATCCATTAAGTGTCTTGTGAGTAAAGGCATGAATTCGACCATCGATTCAGTCATCGATAGCCGCATTTGTTGAGACAGAGAAGGGATCAGCATTATCCCCTGTTGCGGTTGAGTGTTGTTCGCCATTTCAACGGCATCCTCTTCCGATGTTCGCTTGATCGTCTGATCTTGTAGGGACATATCTTCAAACTTCTGTGTCAGATCAACAATAACTTTTCCGGATCTAAGACGCATGCACTACTTGAAGCGGATATGGTCTTGAATCGGGTCCCACTGGGCGTACCAATTTGTTAACAGTAAAAATTTGGGAGAACAGAATCTATCTTTTATTGATGAATTTGGGGAAGATTATAGGAAAAATATAAAAAAACGAATACAGGAATTGAAAGAAAGCAATAAAGGAATTGAATAACAGAAAGCAGTAAAAATTGCAGGAATTTAAGATAAGTAAATGCGGCTCTCTTGAGAGTGTTGAAGGTGTCCTTGCATGTGGTGCCACATTAAACTTATATAGGGGTTGGGAACCTAGGGTTCCCTCAGGCCCATGAACGCTCCACCATGATTTTCTTCCTTTAGTGGTGCATCGTCCTGATTTGTTTCCTTTTGGTGGTGCCTCGTCCTGATCTGTTTCCTTTTGGTGTGTCTCGTCCTGATGTGTTTCCTTTGATGACACCCCATGATGATGCCTTTCTTGCATGGTGCCTCTCACCACGTTCTTCTTTCCTTGCAAGGTGTCTCACCCTACTGACTTGGGTTTAGGGTTCCTCTTCCTCAGTCCCTTCTACCGGATATATCTTTACGGACTGGGCCGGGCAATTTAGCAATTTGGGTCGGAAAGTGATGGGCCTCAACATTTATTTTATTGGGTTAACAACTACCAACTAAAAGATTATTTCGCGTGTTTATAAATCTTGCAAGTTAATTAATACAATACAGTGCAATAACATTACACTTAAAAAAAAAATATTTCCATATACATGCATATTATGTTTTTTTTTACACATCATACATAAGAAGTACAAGTTCTTAAGTTTGAAATAAAAAAAATGTTATTTTTATATCAAATTATAGAATCCTACAAAAATTTTATGCGTTTAAGATGGTATGGTCGTAATCGTAGAAGCGTAATTTAAGAGAGTATGACCATAAGGTCGTAATATTCTACGATCAGGATCGGGATCTTATCCAGATGTTACTAATTTTAAGATTCTACAAGGATCGGGATCATTTTAGAGATGTGTGATCGTAAAATCGTATCCTAAGATCAGGATCGGGATCTTAACAACTATGGCTGGTAATCTGTGTGGCTTCTCTAACAGAACGGAACCTGCCTATGTGGGTACCATGCAGAGAGACCCCAATCTTAGGCAGGATTTCAATTTTCACCACCCCTCTTTCAAATCAAACGCTATTAATTTCCCAACCACACCATTGGTACCAAAAGATTACGAGGCTCTAAAGATTACGAGGCTCTGTTTGAGAAATAAGTAGAGTTTCGAGTTTGGAATCAGTAGTAAAAATAATTTTAAATTGAGATAGTTTTTAATAATTGTGTTTGGTCATAGAGCTAAAAATAAAAGTTAAAAATTTAAAATTTAAAAAGCTAAACGTTGGGGTTGGGGAGGTGATCCTTAAGATTTTAAGCTATATGATATACTCCTATTTTGAAAGCTAAACGCTAGGGTTTCTCTGAAACGTGGCCATGATCAACTATCAACCACATGAACCTCTCTTTCAAAACACACCTCTTATTTTACTCTTTAGAATACAAATCAACCATTATGACATCAATACATAATATCGATTAACTCGATCATCTACATATATATTCCTCTGGATTCATTTTTATTCATATCGCTTATGAACTTATATCGGGACACATACCACATATATAAACATGGTCTAGCAGTTCGGATTGCCCGTTCCACAGGCGATAGCAACCTTCCTGGCGGCGGGTGCATGGAAATACTGCCGGAGGTTAGGATCCCTCTGATATCCACATAAGCACGGCCGGTGTTCCATCAACCGGTTGCAACACGCCTCCGTGGCTTGCTCCTTCCCCGTAAAAGCTGGCACACATACTGTTAGCTCTAGGGAGCTGCAGTTAACGCCTGCTGCCACGCTGACCATCGTCGAGGACGACACCATGGCCGTGGCCACCAACCAAAGAAACTGCAGGCGGTATAGAAAATTTTTCATATGTTATTATTGTAACAACTTTGAATGAAAGACATTCAATTGATGAATAAGTTGGGTAAAGTTATTAAGGGGATGGAATTTATTAGCATCATTTTTGGAAGATCAAAGTCAAGGTCTCACTTTTGAATTTTATTCAGCAGGTCGTCTGATCTGTTGGAAATAAAAGGATTATGAACAGTCCTTTATGTGGAATTGTTTAATTTTGTTATGATACGTGTCGTTTAATTTTTGGTAAACAATAAATTAAATGAAATACGAGATCCATTATAGTAATAGTATTTGTTTTACTCTTTTATTTATTCATCTATTATTAATCCTATGATGATATGTATAGTGATGATTGATTTTAGCCAACCAAAGGAAGCATGTATTAGTCCCAAGTCATCGTCCACTTTTGACCTCATTTTCTAATTGCGTGTAACATATGGTGGAAATAATATTTGTTTCACAAATTTTATGACATGTTTGGTTTAAGAGTTAATCAGCTAAAAATTCATAACCATTCAAACTTGTATTTGGTAGAATTAACCTCTATTTAGTGCGCATATAAAAATAAATAATAAATAATATAATAAATCCTACTAGTCTATCTATATAAAAAATCTGAATACTGGCTTGTGCAGACTGTATTGTCCTTACTCAATATAACTAAATCTTTTTAATCTTTAGGGTTTTATCAGTAATTATACCATAATTTTTTAATCAATGGCTATAATTAATCCACGTCAGCGCTGATTAATCATACATGATACACGTCAGCACTGATTAATTATACTTGCCATATCATCAACTTTTAATACTATATTTAGATTATAAATCTATAATATATTAATAAACAATACTTTAAAAAAAGTCTTTCTATATATTTTCAAAAGATATAAATTTTAAACAAATTATAATATATTTTATGGTTAATAAATATTTAATTAAACCCGTATATTATAAATTTTTTAATGAAATATATATATATATTCAATATTATATTAGTTGTATTGAAATTTGTGTCTAAAGTATTTTTTTTCTATGCACACCTATACAGGCTAGAGAAAGACTAAAGTAATAATAAGTATTCATCTAAATCAATATAATAAATAAAAAATTTAATTAATTCTAACCATACTTTAGTTAATTATCGAAATATATATTTAAAATAAATTATTCCGCTATAAAAAATTTTAATCAAATTTTAATTCTAATTTTTGGTATTAGGTTTCATTTTGAATTTAATTCTTATCATAATAAAAATAATTCTTGTAGAAACCTGGTATCCCAAGTCACACGGACAATTAAGGGCGCATCTCCTAAAGCAGTTTTTTGCATACACAAAGCTTTAACCCGAAATCTTACTTATAATAAAATAATTCTTGGAGAAACCGGGTATCCCCAAGCCACACAGACAATTAAGGCGCATCTACTAAAGCAGTTTTTGCATACACAAAGCTTTAACCTGAAATCTTACTTAAGCAACTAGATCTCCGATCCACTCAAGTCTATTACTGTTGGTCATAAGAAAATAATTTTAATAAACCACATAATATAAAAATAATAATTAATCAAAATTTTTTTTGACCATTTATATTTAATAGTTAAATCAAAATTTTTAATCAATTATAGTAAAATTTAACCAAAAAATTATTTAAAGTTTTCATTTCACTTATTACTCAATATACATCAATATTATTATAAAAAGAAAAAGTAGCATAATGCATGTAAACACAAAATATAGCGTAATATTATATTCAAACAAAAAATATATAAAATAATATAATTCTCTTAAGTATTATATCCATAACATAACATAATAAATAAAAAAAAGCATAATATTATATATTCCAACAAAAATAATATTATAGTTTTTTTTGCTGAACAGTCTATACACGCTAGGAAAGGATGGCGGAAGCCCGTACCACACAAATTACAAAGGGATAAAGGAAAAGAATAAGGCCGGATGGGGAATCGAACTCCTAACCCATAGGTTGGAAGTCGGTGAAAATGACCACTAGGGTAAGTCCCCATTCAAAAAAAGAAAATCTATCAAAATGTATATTTTTTTTAAAAAAAAAAGTAATCTGCTATAGAAAATTTTTATCAAATATTTTTATCAAATTTTAATCCTAATTTCTAGTAAATAATATTAATAAACTACATAATATAAAGAAAAAAATTATTCAAATAATTATTTTAGAGAATAGATATATTTAATAATTAAATCTAAAAAATTTAAACAATCTAAATAATAATCCTCAATAATTTTTGGCATGTACAGACTCTGTTGTCCTTATTAATTTTAATTCATCTTTCTTAATTTTAAAGAGTTAATCACTCATTATATGCTCATTTTTAGATCAACGACTCTTAAAAAAAGAAATACATAGGCGCTGAGTAATAATCAAGATACATCTCAGCGCTGATTAATTCTCTACACCTCATCTCTAATTAACTATGCTTATCGTATTGTTCTCATGCATTTTCATGATGTATATGTTTCTAATTTTTTGTTGTTCATCTAATTGCAACTTCATTCGAAATAAAATCAAATTCGCTTGATGTCGTATGTCCTTCCATAGTTGGATCATCTTCCTATTCCACCGACCAGTGTTGCTTGATGCTCACCAGTGTTGCTTGATGCTCACCCTAAACCTGTGTTGCAAATATAAGTAGTGTTGTAATTCATTGATATATGATTTCTATTGGGTCATTTGTTTGCACTTTTATGATTTCCTAAGTAAGAGATGTTGATATCTAATTACTTTTATCCAATTACATTTAAAACATGAATGAGTTTAGTCTCCCTCCCCACGAAATTGAATGCATTCAAAAGGTAATTTAGTATGTTTTATTTGAAAATATTTATTTCGGCCTGAAAGCCGCATGTGACTCTCACATGTGAAACTTATTCAAACCCGCAAATGTAAAATTTTGAGTAGAATTTCTCTAAATAAAGTGCAAACAGGTTGGTCTGGTTTCTTGACCTTTTTCTTATTTATTGTATTTGTGTTAGACTTTGTTATTGCCTTGGACTGAGTTTAAGAACAAAATATTTGAAAGTAGGAAAGATCGTGGCCAATATTCTTTTAGTGGTTTAGTTGTTTTATGGGTAAAATGATGTGTGTTGGGCATGTTAAAGATGGGCAACTCAATATTTGTTCAAAGTTGTCAATCTTGAAATACCTTAACTGGTTATTACTTTGTTCTTAAGGATATTCAATATCGTGAACTATAAGGTAGTATGAAGATTCTTAAATTGATAACAAGTGTTGATACTATTAAAGAAAATGGAAGTAGTTCAGTAGTTGTTACAGATAAATAGAAAATAGCATTGGAAATTAAAGAGAGAAGTAAAATGTAAGAATGAAGAAATATGATATGTGATCATGTAACACCCCCATTTTTCGCGCAGCGGAAAGACAGGGTGTTACTCTAGATGTTGCAGGCTTGGACGTGAAGGCTGACCCCACAAACCAATATGAGCTCTTTCCAGTGCGCTTTGGCCTCACTCATGCACACCCTGGGAGTCTTCCCAGGAGGTTACACATCCTAGAATTACCTCAAGGCAAGTACGTTTAACTTTGGAGTTCTTATAGAATGGTTACCAAGAAAGAAAGGTACCTTGTTGGTATGAGTAGCTTATTTCACTCCATTTAAGCCATTCTCCAGGGTATTACATTCCTCCCCCCTTAAGATCGCAACGTCCTCATTGCGTTCGGCTATCCATATCTCGTGAATGCCTCAACCATCCATATCCCGTGGATCTTTCACCCTGCTACGCGCCTAAATACCACAGCACGTGGTCGCGTCTGGCTCTGATACCATCTGTAACACCCCCATTTTTCATGCAGCGGAAAGACAGGGTGTTACTCTAGATTTTGCCGGCTTGGACGTGAAGGCTGATCCCACAAACCAACGTGAGCTCTTTCCAGTGTGCTTTGGCCTCACTCACGCACACCCTGGAAGACTTCCCAAGAGGTCACCCATCCTAGAATTACCCCAAGGCAAGCACGCTTAACTTTGGAGTTCTTATAGAATGGTTACCAAGAAAGAAAGATACCTTGTTGGTATGAGTAGCTTATTTCACTCCATTTAAGCAATTATCCAGGGTATTACAAATCAACTAATCAAGTTGTATTGGAATCCAATTCCATGATGGTACTGAGGTTCATTTGATAAATGTAATCCTCAGAGGCTGTAAATATTGATTGAATTATAATTCTGGTAGCCCTTTCTGTAGGATGGTAATTATTCCAAAATTGGCATCTCTGTTTTCACGCAAATTTGATCCTGCAATGAAAAGCTCAGCTCCATTATATAGATTTATTGGGTGCAAATTAGAAACCAAATATGCATTGCAGTATTGAAATTATTTTATTCAATTCAAATTTATAAAGAAGTAAGATAAGGGAAAATCCAATTTCTAATGTTGGGCATAAAAGATAATTAAAGAACCACCCACTTACGGAAAAAAACCTATATCATCCCATAATTTTAACAAAATTCCAAAACAGTCCCACAAATATCGAATTAGACGAATCCGTCTCACAACATCATAATCATCGCCGAACCCATCCATGAACCCGGTTTTTTCGCTAATCACCCGTCCCACAATTACCATAATCATCGCCGAACCCATCCCTCCATTAGGGTAGTTATAGAATGGGTTCGGCAATGATTAATGAAAAACTGGATTCATAGACGGGTTCGACGATGATTACGGTAGTTATGGGATGGATTCGTCTAATTCGATATTTGTGGGATGGTTTTGGAAATTGAAAAAACTTATGGAACTAAATGGATTTTTTTTTCACCCACTTACTGAATATTTTACTACTTCTGGAACTCTACCAATTAACAGCTGCTTTATTATTTTTTATTATACATTAACTAATAATCACCAAAAGTTATAATATTAGACTTAAAATTTAAAGCTAAGAAAAAAGAACTCACGTTTTTTTTATCTCTTTCAGTGGCATTGAAAAAGAATAAATTTAAGTCTCCACATTGTTGATCAAATCATGTTCTATCAATATTGTTCTGCTACGTTTGTGGATTTGTGTATATCTCGAACATTAATTTTTTAGACTTCTGGTGTTTTTTCGTGTATGTTCTGATTTTTTATTGTTATGCTACTTTTGCTTGGTTATTATAATTTATTATTAACTAGATATAGTTTTCTTAATTCGATTTTGATCATCTTGCAGAAGACGTTGTACTCCAGTTTCTACTGTTGGCCTTACTCTTAAAAATTATAGATTCGGTTCCGAATGCTTGCTGTACTCAGGTGTGATTAACTTTAATCCGATTGAATCAATTTGGCATTGTGGTAATTAGTATTTATTAATAATTTGATATAACTTTTATTTTCCCTTTTTTCTCCACTCTCGATTTTAATCATCTTGAAGAACACTTTTTGATTGACTTTGGATGATCTTGCTTGGATTTTGATTACACTTTTACAAAATTGAAAAAATAGATTGAAAGACTATATTGAAAGTGATCACATGGACTTAGTTAGCCATGTGAAAGACTAACTATAATGTTATACTGAAAGACCTTTGCAAAATTGGAAAAATTGGAAAAATAGATGAGGGTTATATGCTACTTTCTGAAGTGCAAATGAAAGGAATTAGTTAGCCATGTCTTGAAATGAAAGGATTTGTCTTGAAGGAATTATAACCCATCAAGTACACATACACCATTTTAATGAATGTGTACTGTCATCAGGAGGTTTTCAAGTTGTACAAGGAATTGTTCGATCGAGGAATTAAACATGATTCCTTCACATAGCGTGCATTGTTCAAACATTTGAGAAAAGACTATCCACTATTGGCAGCTGAAGTGCTTGAATTTATAATTCTAGAAGATGGAAAGCGCATCTGAATTAGATAGTTGACATGCTATTAGCTTGATAAATAATAAATATTTTCTATTTTAACAATGAAATTCTAAACTCGATTGTTAAACTCTAAACTCTATTGCTCCTCTACTTTTAACTTTCGAACTATAAACTTTAAATGATTGCTCAAAACTATCACAATTTAAAACTATCATTCATTATGAATTCCAAATTCTAAACTCTAAACTTCTACGTATTTATTTTGTTCATCTAATTAAAAAAATAATTAGTTCTATTCATAATAAGAAAGAAAGTAATACACCCGTGCGCAATGCGCCGGTCAAAAAAGCTAGTGTATAATAAATCCTTAGATATATAATTTTCAAGATTATAGTACTATCCTTTTGTACATAGAGTGGTGGTCGGACTTTTCCCAACCCCCATTTTCAAGGATTAAAGCTAGTGTATAATAAATCCTTAGATATATAATTTTCAAGATTATAGTACTATCCTTTTGTACATAGAGTGGTGGTCGGACTTTTCCCAACCCCCATTTTCAAGGATTATATATATATATATATATATATATATATATATATATATATATATATATATACTAGGATTATGGTAGCACGCTACGCAGCGTGCACCCGGTGGGAAAAAACATTATGGAAAACTATGCAAGATATTCAAAATTGAAATAAAAACAAAACTGAGATAAATTTAATTGTGTATTCAGATTATAAGATTTAGCTTGTAACTAAGCTATCCTTGAAAGATGCTCAAACACCATTTCAATGAGCTCTCAAGAAGAAAAAAATAGAAACAAAAGAAAATGTTGTTTTAGAAACTAAACTCCCAGGCTTACCCTGGTTAGTGGGATGGCAACTGATGGACCTGATGCTCCCAGTGTGCTTGTGTGTCCCTGCTTAAAATTAAGTTGATATGTGATTGTGGGCTGTGTGGCCTTCAAATTTTTTTTTTTTTGAGGGAAACCGATTTTATTCAGAGGGGGAAAAACAAAGACAGTCCCACATACAGCATTCACAGCCAAGATCCCACACAAAAACAACATAACTCTTGCATTCACCTAGCTCGACAATTAAGGAACGAAAATAGAAACTATCCAACCAACCTAGCACCACACTTCAAACCTGCCTCCACTGGTCGCCCTTTCTAGCCAAGAAATCAGCAAAACAGTTATGTTCCTTTAGAATATCGCTATCTCATCTCAGCATCCCGTTACAGCAGCAGCGAAGATGGTGATGATTCAAAAAAGACAACCCTAAAGGCTTGCTTCAATAACAAATCTCCCCTACATCATGCTCAACTCCAAATGCATCAATTCATAAGGACAAAGGCCACAGGCTTGGGGAAGGAAAAATACAAAAGGACAAGAAACAAGTTATGACAGGGTCAAAGGCCTTCAAATAGTGTAAGTTATGACAAGAAACAAGTTATGGCCTTCAAATTGTACAGTTGAAAGTAAACTGATTCTCACTTCTTCCATTTCGTCATCAATTGTTAAGTAGATACACTTTAATAGTGTAATGAGTCAATAGAGGAAAATATTAGTAAGAATTATCAAACCTCTTATTGAACTGAGCAAGTCATCACAGTCCAAATGATGTCCATCACACTTCACACATCATATTCATGATTTGTGTGCCCTTGTCACTGAATACACCAAAAAACAATCAAAATTTAGACAAGACACAAACAAATGGCATACACTTTAATTACTGGGAAATGTTTTGAAATTGAGCTGATGAATCCCCAATGACATAATAACATAAAATCAAATGAATCTTTTCATTAAAGTCAGATGTATTTCAAACCAGGAATAGCTTCAAGGCAATAAGCGTACCTCACAAAAGATGCATTTTAACCAATCTAAGAACAAATGGAGCAGTGATGTGGTCCAAGTATGATATAGGTCAAAGAAGTGCAACAACGTCAACCATACTTGCTATATCTGGTTGTGTAAGGGCAAAAGAGACATGATTGTTCCCTGCAGAATAACAAGAGAAGCACACATAAGAGTTTGAAAAAACAAGCCCTAAATTATCACACAACTTTTGCTGTCATGTGAGACTGAAGACCTATGAATGTCCAACAATAGTGACTTTGGAATTTATAATTGAATTTATGTAACAGATCATTTCTCCAAGATTATAAAGGGCCAAGTCTTGCCAGCTTCGGTTCCAGAATTCCTAAACAAAGTAAAGAAAGCAAATTAAATCACCGGAAAACAATTAACTACACACCCCCAAAATACAAGCATGGATATCCTTCCCTGTTTTTACCATTTCTACAACTCTACAAGGATGAGGTAGGAATGTCAACTTTACCCATAGGGTAGGATAACCCGTCGGGTAATCGGGTATGGTAGGGTAGAGATAATCGGGTAATCGGGTAGGGTATTACCCAAAATCGAAATAAATCGTATCGGGTGCGGGTAGGGTACGGATTTCATATATTACCCGATTACCCGATTAAATATATATATATATATATTTATTTATCTGTATATACTTATATATATTTATTTTATATTATATATTGAGATATATTTATATGTTTGTTTATTTATTTATTTATTTTTATATTTCAAATTATTAACCTTTGAGATTTGGCAGTAAAAAGATTTATGAATTTTTTACTGAATATTCTTAAATATTACAGTATTTATTTATGTTGCTTTAGCGGTTTCTTTTAAATATTCTTTTAAATTTTGTTCTCGTGCAATAATGAAGGTTTTATTTATTTTTTATGGTGAAAAAAAATTTTTTCTTTATTAAAGTTGGGCCGGGTAGAGTCGGTTAACTATGTAATATTTAATATTTCGAATACCCGTTTACCCGCGGATAATTCGCATACCCGACGGGTATTACCCGAATCCTACCTGATATTTAATTTTAGGGTAATAGGGTAGGGTAAGGGTAGGATAATTATATTTCGGGTAGTGAGTGGAGGTGGCCTACCCGTACCCTACCCTACCTGTTTACATCCCTAGGATGAGGCCATCAGGGAAAACTATATCATTTCTGGCACCCTAAAGACATGACATGAAATGAAACACTAATGGATGAGATAATAATAGCAGTGGTCGAGGCCGAAAAGAAACATAACCGCCTACTTAAAATCACCAAAATCATTCGATAATGTTCAACCTAGGATTTAAACCACACCTTTTCTTCCACTGATAGAGAAACATGACCATGACTCCGACATGTTCCACGCACATTACCAACCCAAACATGAAAACCACGGTTCGCAAGGACAAATCCCTATGATTGATTCTGGGAATCCATAAACCATGCATCTCCTCCCTGTTTAAATGAATATGATTCGTTCTGTTGCTACCCAGCAAGATTAGTCATTACAAATTATTTTGGTATAAGCAGCATATTACAAGCATCACGCTGATGATGGAAAATAAATATAGCTGAGCTTCCCACTAATTAGATTATTGATATTCGTTGAAGTGGAACGCCTCGAATGATATTGTTATCTAGTAATACTTTGTTTGACATTTGTCTTTGCTTCCTAGATTCCGTTTTTCAGGCAATTCATCAAACAAGTAGTGTGCGGTAAAATAATTCAAGTTTGGCAAACTCAGCAACTCATATTATATTAGGCAAAGAAACAAGCTTTAATCATTCTTGGAGTTAATTCATGATGGACATTCAAAATATTCAAGTGCATACTCAGGCATTGAAGGGATTTCCAACAAGGCAATGGCATCAAGCGATTCAGCTGACATGACATCAGAAAATTTTCTTCTCAATAGAATCTCTCATAAATCAAAATGTCCACATGATATTATGTGCAAAATCAATTACCCCACAGTAAACATTGTTCATGTTTGCTTCTTCAAACTCACCATTTCGAATTAGCACCCAATAATTCATTGAAATCAACCCAACTGATTCACAATTCAAAATTCAAGATTCAAACTTAAGTTTATTCAACAACACCAAAATCATCCAATTCTACCCAAAACCAAAATCAACACTTCAAATTCAATTCTAACCATTTCAGCAAATACTCAAAGCATGGAATCAACCAACACCCAGCCTGTCCAACATTTGAAAATCAAACCCCCAACGCATCTTACCGAAGCTAACCGAAGCTAGCAAACCCAATTGAACAAGTGCTCAATAAATTCCAACAAAGTATTGATAATTAACAATCCAAAATTCATTTAACAAAAGAATTCAAAGAAACCCATTTTCAAAATGTAAATTCGAAACCCAAAAAAAAAGAAAAAAAAACAAAAAAACAAAACCACAATTGAATACAAAATGCTCAACCACACAACCACCGCCAGCCGCCATCTCCACTTTCCGCCCACCATGCCAGCCACTGCCATCACCCAGACTCCCTCTGGCAAGGGCGGCGGCGTCTCCTCCTGCACGGCGCATAGCTCCACGCCATGGACAGAGGTGGCGGGCATGGCTCCTTCCGTCGCCGGTGCGGCGACGACACAACTGCTACCAGCGGCCCCGACTCCGGCGGGACAAAGGAAAAGAAAGGGGGAAATGGGGGAAGACAGTTGCAAGGCTATTGACGGCCCTGGCGAAGGTGATGGCGGGCACCAAAGGTGTGACTGGAAGCGGGGATGGCAGAAAGCGGCGGCGGACCGCAAAAATCCTGAAATGCGAGAAGAAGACGGTCGGGAGGATTTTGAATTCGAAAGGTTATGGAGGAGTGGGGACAGAAGGAGGCGATAGAAGAGCGAAGAATTTCGAGAGAGAAAATAATTGAGAGAGAGAGAGGGATTCCAGCACAACCCCAGCTACCTGCTTCACCTGCTTCACTATTATACATCAACTCATCAATTCCCACTGGTCCCCGATTATTATTAAATTTTATTTTATTTTAGTATCGTTATGTTAAAAAAAAGATAGATAAAGTTTACATATTAAACATTATTCATTTAGGTAATTGAATAATTCCTATTGAAAATTTTTCCCCAAATTCTCCAAGAAAGCTAACCCTAATTTTCCCTCGTTCTTTATCCGCCTCCTGGCTCATTTGCAGGACGCGACCATGGAGGATCATGGCGGAGATCCGCCTGACCCTCCGGATTCCAGGGGCACCAAGCGACCTCGGCCGTCGTATAGTGAGACGCTTAGGAGAGGTGCTGGTTTCTTGCATGCTCAAGTTGATAGAGAGGCGGAGTCTTTGTGCGGTGATCCGAGCGACATTACCAAATCTGTGGTGAACGGCGTCACCAAGCTGACTCTCTCCCCTGCTTTCAAGGCGTCTCTCCTTCGTAAATGGCAGTTTGCCGTTGTCCTCAAGGTTGTTGGTAGATCTGTTTCTTATAGGGTCTTAAAATCCTGTCTTCTTAAACTGTGGCCAGGATCTGCCTCCGCCCCCCTTATTGATCTAGATAACGGCTATTTTGTGGTTAATTTTTTCACCGAAAAAGATGCCTTGCACGCTGTTACTGCCGGCCCTTGGATGGTGCAAGGGTGTTATACGCATGTCCAAAGATGGGATGAACACTTCAATCCAGTCACCCACCAAATTTCTTCCATTGTTACGTGGATCAGAGTACCTCATCTCCCTCTTCATCTCTATAATAGAAATATTGTTCATGATATTGGGTCTGATGTAGGGGAAGTCATTAGTATTGATTTCAATACCGATAAGACAACCCGTGGACGGTTTGCTCGGATTGCCGTAAGGATCGATGTTGCTAAACCTTTGAAATCTAGCGTGATTGTGGATGATTGGGTTGCGCGGATCGAATATGAAAATATGCGAAAGATTTGCTTTCATTGTGGGAGATTTGGCCATTCTAAGGATTCTTGTCCAGAGATTGAGGCTGCCAATCCTAAGCCGGCGAACCAAGTTATCCCTCCCTATGGTAATCAACCTAATGCAGCAGCTGCCCCTGGGTACGGCCCCTGGATGATTGCGCAGAATCGTCGGAGACCTCAGAGGCCACCCCCTATGCCCGCAAACGATCCCTCCCTTCTTCCTCCTGTCCGCACACGCAACCGTTTTGCCTCCATTGGTCAGCAGACCGACCAAGACAATCTTGCTGACTTGAGTCCCAGCAAATTTCACTCACCCAAATCCTCTGCTGGTCCTTCCCCCCACCGAAGCCAATCCCCTCCGCTTTCATCCTTACCCCCTATTCGGGCTAGCAGATCGCCCTCTGTAGTCCCGCAAGCCAACCTTTCCACGGATCCATCTCCTTCCTCTTCAACTTGGAAAGCTCAGCCGTCTGGAGCCTTAGTTAGATCCATCCAGTCTACGCTTCCTTCTGAAAAGCATTTAGCAGTTAGAGTTGTGGATTCCTCTACCTCATCAAGCCGTAGAGCTCGATCGGGTAGCCCGTTCCATTGCAACCGTCCCCCAGATCCTCCGGATACTGAAGAACATGTTCCTATGGATATCTACTGCCCTGTGCTTAGTTCTGGAGAGAGGGCGTCTAGTTTGCCCATTTCTAGACGTTCTTAACTCCCTTTCTTTTACTCTGTTTTTTCTTCTCTCTTTGTTTCTTTTGTTATGAATCTTACTTTATGTTGTTGGAATGTACAGGGTGCCGGCTCGGATTCTCTCAGAAGGGAGGTTAGGGACTTGGTCTCTTTCAAGAGGATTGATTTCCTAGCCATCCTTGAACCTCGGATTAGTGGTCTCAGAGCGGACAGATTTATCAGTCGTAGCAATTTTGATTTTTCTTTTCGAGTTGAGGCTGAGGGTTTTGCTGGGGGTATATGGCTTCTTTGGAAAGACTCCATTTCAGTTGAAGTTATCGAAGTGCATTCTCAGTTTATTGATGTTCGGATTTCAGTCAATAGTTTCTGTTTCTTCTTTACTGTTGTCTATGCTGCTCCTAATAGATATAGCCGATCTTGGCTTTGGCCGGAGCTTAGACGCATTAATGCTACCAGACATGACGCTTGGCTCACCGGGGGTGATCTTAACTGTATTGCTCGTCTGGATGAGGCCCGGGGGGGGGGGGGGGGGGGGGTGGAAATGTTCCTTCCGGAGTACCACTGAACTTAAATCATGGTTAGAGGATACAGCGCTTGTTGAATTAAAGACTTTTGGGAGTAATTTTACTTGGTCGAGAGGCTTTCTTAAACGCGGGCTTGATAGATTACTGGGCAATGAAGAGTGGTTTATCAAATTCCCTAGTAGCACGGTTGAGGTCCTCCCCCGAGTCCAGTCCGATCATGCCCCTCTACTGCTCAGGTTATCAAGCAATGACAATCCTTCCCCTGGTCCTGCTATGCATCCTTTCCGTTTCAAGGCTGCCTGGCTTGATTACCCTAGTTTCCATAATCTCATCAAGGATACCTGGAGTACGCAGGACCCTATTAGCACTAATATTCTCAATGTCCAGAAGGTTGCCTCTTTATGGAATGATAATGTCTTTGCTTCTATGGGCAAAAGGAAAGCTCTTATTCGCGCTCGGCTCGCTGGGATCGAAAAGAATCAATATTGGTTTGAATCCCCCTTTCTCACTAGACTTCATTCACAGCTTTGCCATGACCTTGATCGCATCCTGAAAGCAGAAGAGTCCATCTGGATTCAACGTAGTGTGCGGAACTGGGATTTAGCCGGGGATTGTAATTCAAAGTTCTATCATTCTTTTGTCAAGCAACGGAGAATTAAGAAACATTTCTCCATTCTTGAAGATTCTGCGGGCAACCCTATTACTAATCCAGGGGAGATCCATAGGATGGTTGTTGATTTCTATACTAATCTTTACACAGCTGTTCCCCGAGAGGCTAATATTCGATCTTTCCCTTCGGACCCGATTCTCCATATCTCGGCTGTAGATGCCGCTTCTCTAGTTATTCCTCCATCCCTTGAGGAAGTTCACACTGCTATTAAATGCATGGGTCCTTTGAAGGCTCCCGGGCCAGATGGCTTGCATGCTTTATTTTATCAAAAACATTGGGATGTTGTGGGGGCATCAGTTCATTCTTTTATCTCGGATTGTTTTCTTGGCCAGATTGATCTCCGCGAGATTAACCAAACCCATATTGTCCTTATACCAAAGGTCCCCAATCCCAAAACTGTATCTCAATTCAGGCCTATTAGCCTCTGCAATGTGCTCTACAAAACTCTTACTAAAGTTCTTGCCGATAGACTTACTTCTATTATGCCTAAGATCATTAGTGATGGACAATACAGTTTTGTGAAAGGTAGAGTTATCCAAGATAGCATTATTCTGGGTCAGGAGATTGCACACTTCCTCAACAAATCGAAAGCTCAGCCGGGTTTTATGGCCCTTAAATTAGATTTGGAGAAAGCCTACGATAAACTGGATTGGAATTTCATAAGAGAAACCCTGGTTCTAATTGGTTTTCCTATCTCTTTTGTTAACATCATCATGAATTGTATTGAATCTTCTTCTTTTCAGGTCCAGTGGAATAATCAACTCTCTTCCCCCTTCCGTCCTTTTCGTGGGATTAGACAAGGAGACCCCCTTTCTCCCTATATTTTTATCCTCTGCCTTGAACGGCTCAGCAGTATGATTTGGAGATCAGTCTTTATTGGCGACTGGCAGCCCCTGAAATGGAATAAGGGCTCTTTGAAGATCCCTTATCTATTCTTTGCTGACGATATTATTCTCTTTGCTAAAGCTCTTTCTTCCCAGTCTAGTAATATTAATGCTATTCTTACTCATTTTTGTAATGTTTCAGGGTTATCGATTAGCAAGTCTAAATCCAAAATCTTTTTTGGGAATGCTGTGAACCATGCAAGGCAACTGATTTTAGCCCAGGATTTCAACCTTCCACGTTCTTCTTAGCTGGGCACCTATCTAGGGATTCCACTTTACTCAGGCAGACGTACCAAAGCACATTTTGGCTTTCTAATCGACAAAATCCAGGCTAGATTACAGGCTTGGTCCAAACGTTTTCTCAGCTTTGCTGGTAGGATTACTTTGGTGAAATCAGTTCTCCAAACCATCGGTATTTACTCCATGCAAGTCCTTCGTGTTCCACGAACAGTTATCAATGATATGGAGCAGATCATTAGAAACTTTCTTTGGGGCTCTTCGACCAACCATCGAAAAATTCACTTAGTTGCCTGGGAGAATATCACTCTAAGCATCTCTAGGGGTGGTCTGGGCATCTATAATCTCAGGGACTTAAATGATGGCCTGTTAATGAAAAGCTGCTGGGCCCTTCTTACAAGAGATACTACTTGGTCTAAACTTATGAAGATTCGTTATGGCTGGCAGAATAATTTTTTCAACGACACCCCAACTCACTTTCTCATTTTGCCAAAGCTCTTATGGCTGTCTGGGATTCCTTCTACAAACATGTCTCTTGGCGCTTGGGCAATGGTAAGGTAATTTCCTTTTGGCATGATAAGTGGCTTAATGTTGATTTTCCCTTGCAGGCGGTTGCGACTACTACATTCCCGTTGGAGGCTGCTCATAGGACGGTTTCCGCTTTCATTGATGATCAGAATTGGAAGTTGGATGAGATAGTTGATTTTTTGCCCACCAACGTTCAAAACATGATCCTGGCAATGCCTCTTCCATTTGGT
The DNA here is from genome assembly GCA_030278955.1 of Hygrophila difformis. Taxonomy (NCBI): domain Eukaryota; kingdom Viridiplantae; phylum Streptophyta; class Magnoliopsida; order Lamiales; family Acanthaceae; genus Hygrophila; species Hygrophila difformis. The sequence continues at coordinate 33,591,696 of JAOANR010000011.1, read as the reverse complement.
GACGCTGCGGAAGACTGCCCCATTTGGAATTTGTCACCTAAAGGCAAATTCACACTTGCCAGCATCAGACTGGAGTTGGAAGCTCAACGTTCTGTAGCTGAGGAGAATAAGTCTTGGAAGCTCCTTTGGAAATGGCCTGCCCCTCAGAGAGTCAGAAGTTTCCTTTGGTCCATCTTTCACAACAGGATCCTCACGGCCCTCGAGAGATATCGCAGACAGATTGTTTCTTCCCCATGCTGCGAGTTCTGTGGTGAAGATGATACTATCCTCCATGCTCTTCGTGATTGCCTTCATTCCTCAAATGTCTGGATTCAGCTGGGCTTTGAAACTTCTCCTAATTTTTGGTCTACCAACCTTAAAACCTGGATTCTTTCGATGAGGTGCACCAAAGTTGGTGATTCTGTCGCTACCCTTTTTGGCATTAGCTTGTGGCTGATTTGGAAGACTAGATGTTCAATCATTTTTGGACACAACCAAGAGGAGTGGATCTCTTTACCTTGGAAAATCACACGAAGGCATAGAAGCTACCTGGATAGCAGAAAACACCTCTCATTGCATGGTGTTAAGGATTGGATGTGCAGACCTGTTAGATGGGAGAAACCGGAAGATGGATGGATCAAAATAAACTGTGATGGGAGTACCTCGAACAACTTCAGTAGAGCTGGTGGTTTGTTGAGAAATTCAAATGGTGACTGGGTAGGTGGAGTTAGAGCTGTTGGCGCTAGACGACACCCTACTACTGCTGAAGCTTGGGGTATATTTCTGTCTCTCCAGTATGCCTGGGAGAAAGGTTTCTCTAAGCTAGTGGTTGAAGTGGATAGTCAGGAGGTTATTGACATCATTAAAGCTGATAATGGAAGAATAGGCCCTCATGTTCGTGTCTTTGCCCAGATCCAGGAGATGTTGACGTGGAGTTGGGAAGTTCTGCTCAAAGTCGTCCCAAGGAAGTGCAACCGAGCTGCTGACCGCCTTCTTCGCGGTAGAATTTCCCTTACTGGTGTTGAATACCTTGTTAGACCCCCTGAGGGCATCTGTGATATCTTAACTGATGATAAGAATGGTGTATCCCATTCGCAGCAGTTTTTTGAATAAAATGGCTCTGGCCCCCCTTTTTTTCCCGAAAAAAAAAAGATAGATAAATAAATAAAATTAAATCGTTTCCTTTAAAAATATATAGTTGCGGAATATAAATGTATAAATTATTCAAAATACTCCCTCCGTTTTTTTTTAACTTCTCCATTTCTTCACTGCACGCAATCCAATGTACGTTTTTAGTCATTAATAACTCAAATTATATACAAGTAAAAATTATAAAAAATTGATATTATAAATCTACGCGATTAGACGAATCCAACAAGATCTCAATTGACTATGTTTTATCATACACAACTATACTAAAAAGTTGAATCAAAGTTACTTAATGAATAATATCAACTATTCAAAGGGTAAAGATATTAAAAAACGGAGGGAGTACAAGCTAAGGTATATATCAATTATAAGAGATACACATATGCACTTCTCCGTCCCAACAATTATGTCTCATTTTTACTTTTCTTATACTTGTTAGGGAATTTTCTGAGTTGCGAAGATATTCGCTGAAACTCAGTTCTTGTGACAACTCTCCAACAACAAGTATACTACTCCACTGGAAAAGTACAAAAAGGATAGTGACGTGGCCACTTCCTCTTAGCAGGCTTTTAGGGGTTTTGAATGGGCCTTGCACAACTATATATACTTGTTTTCGTCCTTGTTTCTATGTGAGTGAATTTACAGCTGCATATTGAGGAGAAAACAGAGTTTCATCAAGGTCCTTCACTGCCATGGCAATATGAGGAAGCTGGAGCCATAAACCCCATTTCTGTTTCTTACAGAAGACAAAAACAACCATTATGCTACTGGGTACATCTCATGTTGTCTGTCTACTGCCATTATTTTTGAGGTTTGGTTTGTTTTTAGATTTTTTATGATATATCTCTTGCAAACACAAACATGAGGCTTAGATTGGGTGTTGTACCACCATGTGCTTGATTAGATTAAATAGCTATATATCACAAACACCATTTCCACATTTTCTAGTGAATTGGTTGTGCACAGCAGCTGGGTAGATATACATTGATGCTCCCAGCTGTTTCTTTAGTCTACTGGAGGGATAAGGAAGTTCATTAGTGAATAGGGTGTGTGTGAGATGGGTTGAAGAACCTTGCAACATGTTTGGTGATGATCTAGTGAAATCCTGACTTGGAGCCCCCAGATGTAGATTTGCGGATCGAACTGGGTGAACAAATCTTTGGTGTTCATTGTTTATTTCCGCACTCTGTTTTGTGTATCTTTAGTTATTATTTGCAGGTTGTTAAGATTACGTCTGAACAACGAATTCAGAGTATTTACTACTAGTTTGGGCATGTCAATACTGTTTATTGATCAACTTTGACCTAATGCTATCACAATTATAAAAGAAAAAAATATAGTCAAGTTTGGTCCGGTTAGATTCGTATAATCGTGTAGTTTTAGAATATAGAAGTATATTTTATATAATTTTTACTTATGAATATTTTAAGATATTAACCGTTAAAAAAATAATGCACTGAATAGTGTGCCAAAGAGTTTTGAAACATAAATAATAAGACAGGGGTAATAAATAATCAATTCTTTCAGTCAAGTGTTCATTCAATTCCATATAAATAATCAATTAAAAATATACTATATATTCAATTTTAATATGATCGAATTCAAAATTATATACGAGGAATTTTTATTTTTTAAAATGTGGACCCACACCAGTCTATATTTTATATATTAATGTATTATGATCTTTTAAATTAACTTTTTTTTTCTTTTTTTTTCACATTATTATTATTAGAAATGATTATCAAATTATTATTTAAATTAATCTCTTCAATTAATGGTTATCACTTATATGACTAAACGCAATTTGTTTGAGTGGTACGTAGCTCTGATAACTTAAGCAAAGGTCTCGGGTTCGAGCCTTTTGTGTACGCATAATTCTGCTTTGATAGAGTCAACCCTTCAATGTCCACAAAAAAATGACATTACATTACGAATATCAAATTACAAAATACTCTTCCTTCAGGAGTTGCCAACAGTGGGGCCGTACTATACCTTCCAAATCACGGAAGAATCACGGGTACTTAAACAAATTAATTATGTTCTAATACCGATGTTAACTTTAACAATTCATTAAATAATTATTAATTAAACTTGTTAGATATAGTAGTAAAGTAATTATATATATAGGGAAAAATAGTGCCTTAATTAAAAATATAATAATTATATTTTATACTCATACTTGCGAAATCAGAGAGTATATTTGCATCCACTGAAGCAACAATGGTTAAAAACTAAAAAATAAAAAGAAAAAAAAATTGTAATAAATGATTGAGGACTTGAGGACCAATCAAGTCCCTTCTTTCAACCTTATTGCTGGGTATTCAATTTCCCACCCGGCCCTTATTCATCTCTTTAATTTATAATTTATATGGCATTAGCTTCTACCACTCCTTTCTTTGACTTCCGATTCGCAAAAAATAAATAAATAAATAAAAAGTAGTATGAAATACTACAATAGAAACTTCACAGAGTTGGCCACCACTTCTATAAATTAGGTCTCATCTCTCTCTTCCCACAAATTCAACATAAAGATTTGTTTCCACTTCCACGTAGATATATATCTTAAAGAAAATTGGCAAACAAAACTCGAGCTACACTTGAAAGATGGAAAAAGGTGTGCCCACCATCCTTGTAATGTATCTTGCAGCCATTGTGTGGATGGATGCGATGAATATTGCTGAAGCTGCAGTGACGTGCAGCCCCGTGGAGCTGAGTCCGTGTCTAACCGATATCACGAACAATCAACCAGCATCAGCCGCGTGTTGCGCCAAGCTGAGGGAGCAGACGCCGTGTCTCTGTGGTTACATGAAGAACCCTAGTCTACAGCCATATTTCACCTCCCCTGGCGCCAAGAGGGTTGCTGCCGAGTGTGGAGTCACCCCTCCAACATGCTAAAGGTATACTATATATGTTAATGTCACCTTCAGAGTATTTGGTATTATAAATTGGTAAAAATCTATATAAGTCGAGTGGGGTTTGGTGTTTTACATTTTTCTTTCTTTCTTTTTTTATTTTTTTTTTTAAGTGTGGGAATTATCGAAGGACGACCATTGGGTTGTCCTAGAACTAGTTTGGTTGTGGTGTGCATTATTTTTTAGGTTGGGTGATGGTGTGTTTGTGTTTGTGTCTGTCATTGTAAGAAGAATAAATTGTGAGTCGATTCCAATGACCAATATTGGTCATTTAGTGTGATGATGAATACTTTGTTTTGGGCGTGTCTTGAAGTTATGAATACTATATACATATTCTCTTATATGTATGCACAACCTTGTTTATGTTATTTTCTATTTATTTATTTATTTATTTTTGTGAATCAAGTAGTACTTCATTTTTAATTAAGCTTTCGATATCCAAAAGTATGGGCGAATTCAGTGGCGGATGCTGTTGTGGAAATCGGGTTAGTTTCCACCAAAAATTATACCCGAATAATAGAGCTATTAATTAAACAATAAAGAAAACATCAAGATTTAACGAGGTTCGGCACAAATTTGCCTACGTCCTCCGGGCCCCACCGAATTATTATTTCACTATGAGGGAAGAAATAATACAAAGGGTTTTGGAAACAATTTCCTGGCACAAAACCCACTCGACAAGAGACTTACAAAAGCTACTCACTAAAGAAGAGCCTACACTAGCATTTGGTGTTTATTGCTCTCTTTAAGAGTGCTATGAGATGAAATGACTTGGGGTGTTTCAAATGAAATATTTTTGCCTCTATTTATAGGCATTCCTAGCCGCAATATTCATAGTAGTCCAAAGTCGCAATATGCATAGTAGTCCACAGCCGCAATATGCATAGTAGTCCAAAGCCGTAATATGCATAGTAGTCCACAGTCGCATTTTGAATAGTACTAGGCATGTGAACAAATCAACACCAACCTCATTTTGGAAGGCAACAACTAACAAATCTCCACCTTGTTGCGTCCGAAATATCAACCACAGTATCTCTTTCGAAAATTCACCTCATCAAAAATTCGATAGGACCTCCAAATGCGCTTTTTAGGGCCAACTTCAGGCTCTTGAGACATTTATCAAATTCAAACAATGTTCGAACTTGATACCTGTTACAGCCTTCGTCAACATGTCTGCAGGATTCTCGGTGGTCTTGATCTTTTGTAACTTGACTCCACCTTCTTCAATTATTTCCCGCACAAAATGGTATCGCACGTCGATATGCTTGGTTCTAGCATGATATACCTGGTTCTTTGCTAGATGAATGGCACTTTGACTGTCACAAAACACTGTTATGTGTTTTTGACCAACTCCCAAGTCATCCAACAATCCATGTAACCAAATGGCTTCCTTAAAAGCTTCTGTAATGGCCATGTATTCTGCCTCCGTGGTTGACAAAGCAACGGTTGACTGTAAGGTAGACTTCCAACTAACTGGTGCGTTGGCAAGAGTAAATACGTATCCAGTAGTTGATCGACGTTTATCCAGATCTCCTGCATAGTCTGAATCACAGTACCCAACTATATGTTGACCAGTAACATTAGTCTTCTCAAATATCAACCCAATATCTAAGGTTTTCAAGATATACCTTAGAATCCATTTCACAGCTTGTCAATGATCTTTACCGGGATCATGCATGTACCTGTTCACTACTCCAAGTGCATGTGAAATGTCAGGCCTTGTACACACCATTGCATACATCAAGCTACCCACCGCATTTGAATAAGGAACCTTTGACATGTATTCTCGTTCCTCTTTCGTCTTCGGGCATTGTGAAGCACCAAGTTTGAAATAAGGAGCAAACGGTGTACTTACAGGTTTGGTTTTGTTCGTCATGCCAAAACGTTGCAATACTTTCTTCGGATATTGCTTCGGAGTCAAACTCAGAGTGCCCCTCTTCCTGTCTCTCGTTATTTCCATACCGAGAATTTTCTTTGCCTCACCGAGATCTTTCATTTCAAACTCCTTGCTGAGTTGGGACTTCAACCTGTTTATCTCTCCTCTATGTTTCGAAGCAATTAACATGTCATCTACATATAGAAGAAGATAAATGAAAGATCCATCATGTAGCTTACGAAAATATACGCAATGATCAAAACTGCTCCTGGTGTACTTCTGGCCAATCATAAATTGATCAAATCGCTTATACCATTGTCTTGGTGATTGTTTCAATCCATAAAGCGATTTGTTCAACTTGCAAACCCAATCTTCTTTTCCTGCAACTTCAAATCCTTCTGGTTGGGTCGTGTAGATTTCCTCCTCCAAATCACCATGTAAGAATGCCGTCTTGACATCCATTTGAACTAGTTCCAAGTCAAACTGCGCTACCAAGGCCAATAAAATGCGAATAGAGGAATGTTTTACAACAGGAGAAAATACCTCATTGTAGTCAATTCCTTCCTTCTGAGCATAGCCTTTAACTACCAATCTTGCCTTGTAGCGAACGTCATTCTTTTTTGGAAATCCTTCTTTCTGAGCATAGACCCACTTGCAACCAATTGCCTTCTTTCCCTCTGGGAGTTTAGCTAGCTTCCACGTATGATTTGCTTCAAGGGAATGCATTTCCTCGTCCATGGCTTTCTTCCACTTTTCTTTTTCCAGACTAATTCTTGCATCAAGAAAAGTTTGTGGTATACCTTCTTCAATAACAGGAAGTGCATAGGCCAACATGTTTTCGAATCGAGCAGGTCTCCGAGTTTCTCTTCTTGGCCTCCTCATTGCAATTGGCAAATCTTGTTGCTCCTGAGGTTCTTGGGTTAAAACCTCACTTTCTCTGGGCTCTTCTTCGGTACTTGGACCATCGTCTTCTATTGGTTGACCATCTACCTCTCTGGTTGTAGATGTCTGAAACTCCACTTGTTGAAGATAATGCTCCACCTGCTGGGGAGTACTATCTGGCTACTGCTTGGTTACCTTCTTCAACATTATCGATTCGTTGAAGGTAACATCTCTACTAAAGATCACCTTTTTCATCTCCGGGCACCATAGGCGATATCCTTTTACTCCAGAAGATATCCCTACAAAAACAGCTTTTCTCGCCCTCGGATCCAGCTTTGATTCTTTCACGTGATAATAAGCAGCGGAACCGAACACACGTAAAGAATCATAATCATTTGCAGGTTTGCCAAACCATGCCTCCAAAGGTGTCTTGCCTTTAAGTGCAGTTGATGGTAGTCGATTGATTAGATGGCTCGCATATGTCACCGCTTCAGCCCAGAACTGCTTGCCCAAATTAGCATTGGACAACATACACCGAACTTTCTCCAACAAGGTTCGGTTCATCCGTTCAGCCACACCATTCTGTTGTGGCGTATCCCGCACAGTGAAATGTCGGGAAATACCTTCCTTCTTGCACAAATCGAAAAAAGGGTCATTTCCATATTCTGTGTCGTTATCAGATCGAAGCACTTTAATCTTCCTCCCGGTCTGGTTCTCCATCATTTTCTTCCAAACAAGGAATTTCCCGAATGCTTCATTTTTTGTTCGCATGGGATACACCCATACTCTCCGGGAAAAGTCATCAACAAACGTTACAAAATAGTAGTTTCCTCCCAGAGAAGCCGTCTTGGTGGGTCCCCACACATCTGAGTGAATGTAATCCATAATGCCTTTAGTGTTATGGATTGTTGTTCCGAACTTCACCCGCGTTTGCTTTCCCAGAACACACTGCTTGCAAAATTCAAGTTTGCAAGTCTTTGCACCCTTTAATAATCCTTGCTTTGCCAGAGTCTGCAAGGATTTTTCCCCAGCATGCCCACGCCTCATATGCCATAGCTTGGTCATCTCCTCTTCCTTGTCTGCTTCTGATACTGTTGCTGCAATGCCAACCATTGTATTGCCCTGGAAGTGGTATAAGTTATTTTCCTTATACCTTTCATGACGACAAGTGCTCCCGAGATCACTTTCATAATCTCATTCTGAATGCTGATGGAGTGGCCTTTAGCTTCCAAGACTCCCACAGATATGAGATTCTTAGCAAATTTCGGTATGTACCGAACTTCCGTCAGCACCTTGGTTGTTCCATCGTGGTTCTTCAGATATACTGAGCCAACTCCAGCTATCTGGCAATATCCGTTGTTGGCTAGGTAGACAACTCCACCGTCAACATTTTCAAAGTTGACAAACCACTCCTTCCTGGAACACATGTGGAATGAGCATCCTGAGTCTAGCAACCAGTCGTCAGTGCACGTTACCGATGAGACACAAGCTAGAGAATACTCTGTCTCATCACTATCAGCAACACAAGCCTCTGCTACCGCTTTCCCCTTTTTCTTTTGCAGCTTAGGACAATCTTTCTTCCAATGTCATTTCTCATGACAAAAGATACATTCATCTTTTGACATTCTGCCTCTTGATTGGGATCTGCCTCTTCTGTCCGGCTTGTACTTGTGGCTACGGCCTCGAACGGTATGGGCTCCACCAGTCGAAATCCTGTGTTCTAACTTATCCTTCTTTCTGATCTCGTTAGAATATAAGGCAGTGGTAACTTCTTTAAAGGAAATTATTTCCTTTCCAATCAGCATACTAACAATTATATGCTCGTATTCATCGGGGAGCGAAGCTAACAGTATCAGCGCCTTCAACGTCATCTATCTTCTCGTCGAGATTCAATAAATCGGTGACCAAAGAATCGAATCTTGTTATGTGTTCATTCATCGTGGTACCGGGTAAATACTGGAATCGATACAGCTTCGTCTTCATGTAGAGCTTGTTTTCCGTGCTCTTTTTCATGAATTTATCTTCCAGTTCTTTCCACAGTCTGTGCGCCATCGTCTCTCTCATAAGCGGATATTTCTGCTCCTTTGAGAGACATAGCCGAATTGTACCACACGCAAGGCGGTTGATCCTCGTCCAGTCTTTATCATCAACACCATCTGGTTTGGTTTCTTCAAGTGCCCCATCCAGCTCTTGCTGGTACAAGATGTCCAACACCTCGCACTGCCACATACCAAAATTATTGGTACCGTCGAATTTTTCGACGTCAAATTTGGCATTTGAAACCATCGTCCGTGATGATGTCACCAACGGCTTCGAATCTAAAGTTGACGTTTCACCGGACCTATCCGTCATTTCTGCTTTAAAATTTAATTAATAGCTCACAAACGGTAGCTCAACCGAGATGTGTTTCTGATGTGGATTAGCTTAGCTGCGACCACATAGCATACTATGCAACCAAGGCTCTGATACCAATTGTTGTGGAAATCGGGTTAGTTTCCAACAAAAATTATACCCGAATAATAGAGCTATTAATTAAACAATAAAGAAAACACCAAGATTTAACGAGGTTCGGCACAAATTTGCCTACGTCCTCCTGGCCCCACCGAATTATTATTTCACTATGAGGGAAGAAATAATACAAAGGGTTTTGGAAACAATTTCTTGGCACAAAACCCACTCGACAAGAGACTTACAAAAGCTACTCACTAAAGAAGAGCCTACACTAGCATTTGGTGTTTATTGCTCTCTTTAAGAGTGCTATGAGATGAAATGACTTGGGGTGTTTCAAATGAAATATTTTTGCCTCTATTTATAGGCATTCCTAGCCGCAATATTCATAGTAGTCCAAAGTCGCAATATGCATAGTAGTCCACAGCCGCAATATGCATAGTAGTCCACAGCCGCAATATGCATAGTAGTCCAAAGCCGTAATATGCATAGTAGTCCACAGTCGCATTTTGAATAGTACTAGGCATGTGAACAAATCAACACCAACCTCATTTTGGAAGGCAACAACTAACAGATGCAGAGTGTTAGAGCCGGGGGCGAGCTATGAATTTTTTTCTCTCATTATATAAAATAATAAAAGATATCATATAGAAAATTCATTATAAATATTTTATTTTTATATTATGTACTGCAATTGTAAACTATGAGTCGATATTTTTGAAAACGTTATAAAACCTTTTAATTTTCAATGCAAGATACTAAAAAGGAGTCACTAAAAAAAATTATATCCCATTTTGTTATGCAAATCTGTCTTAATAAACTTCTATACAAAAAAATATCATTAACAATTTTTGAACCGTAGCAGTCGTAATAGGTAGGACATGATAATATCATAAGCCGGTAAAATATGCTCTCCCTAGTCTAATTACAACTTTATATAGTGGGCCAAGTTTATTATTTTATTTATTAAGATTGAAAAACATATGTGCCACTACAAAAAAATTGTCGGGAGGCGAGGACACGTTTTCCTCGCCTATGTCCTCGCCTACAGCATGAGGCGAGGACATAGGCGAGGAAAACGTGTCCTCGCCTTGATGATCGTCGGGTCCCCGTATTAGTCGACAGTGTCCTCGCCTACAGGCGAGGACTTGAGCGAGAAAATGGGCGAGGAAATGGGCGAGGACAGGGGCGAGGACGGGGGCGAGGAATGGGGCGAGGAAACAGGCGAGGAAACAAGCGAGGAAAACTTTATGCATTTTTCTAAGCACTAGGCGACGACAGGGATTTGTCGCCCATGTCCTCACCTCCTTTCTTTTTTTTAAAAAAAAATTCTATTTTTTTGATACCAAATTTGCAATTTGTTGAATTCAAATAAATGCAATTTTCCATATATTTCAAGATAAAATAACTACAATCAAAATAAAACATATTTCACTCAAGAAATCTTCTATTCACTTAAGATAAAACACAAGAAATCTGTTTTATTCACTCAAGATAAAACATAGTTCATACATATTCAATTACTATATAAATCATATTCAACTACAATCAAAGCCGAAAACCTTTCTAAGATTGAGATCGAATGCAGAAGCGCTTCAACAACCCAGTGATTCCCTATATGAACAACGAAAGGACTCCACTAATCAAAATGGTGCAGCATTTGACCTCTTAGGAGTAGTATCCGAGTGTTGTAGCCCCATGTACTGCTCCCAAGCACCATAAACATCTCCTCTCTGAAAATGGAAAATATTTCATCGAACTTAACTTAGGATTACGCAAAAATGGTGTTATTTCAAGAAATGAGATAAACAAGCCAACCAGGTAAAAACAAAACAATGGTCATATATTGATATATATTATCCACTGTGCTTATAGTCCAAAAACATCATTTTATCAATGCTCATACCTTATAGTTAGAATATTGTTGCAGATATTGTCTTTCTTCGGTTTCCATTATTCTCAAATTCGTCTTCCAATGTTGCATTTGAGCTTCACAAGGAAGTATATAATCTTCCTATTGTGTAAGTGTTCTGACAAGGTTAAAGAAAAACAAGAGATATTTGACAGATGCTACAGACCAAGTCAATTGCACTTTAAAACTTCAAGTAGTACATATGCGGATGAAAATATATCTACTTATATAAGCAAAGGAGAAATCACTGCCTATGTATTTACCCTTTCAATAATTCAATCTTGCTATTGCCTTCGGAGTATATATATGTTGTATGTACAAAAAATTTACTCCATATAAACAACCTCACCTGGAAACATAGAGAAGTCTGTTTCAACTCTTCAACAATAAGAGAACATTCTGAAAGCAATAGCGCGTCTCAAAACATAGTTGCCCCTGCATTACAGATGATTAGCAGGTAAAAACCTAGAAAGACAAATCTCAATACCTTATAATACAACACTTCATTTTCTCGTGCTCATGCTCATACTCATGATATGTTTCTGTCCACGTGAATAGGGAGAAAGAGAACACACTGGATTTGTTTGTTGCAGCTTACAGTCTAGTTCAAAGGTGCACTATATTTTTGCATTTAGTCAAACAACAAACAGATGATGAGGAACTAAAAAATGTGAACTATCACCAAAAGTAGTACTCTATTTAATAAAATCTGATATTTATTCAACACAGGAGATAGATATCAAAATAAATTCCATGAGAATTTGTGAGAACTGAGAAACATAATATTTGCAGAAACCTGGTGATTCCTAATGAGATCATACAAATACCAATTCTTACCCGGAATCATGGTATGTGATTGTCCTCATCTCACCAGTTAACACCTGAAAATTTTGCTTGCCAAGTGAATATAGGAAAGAAAAACTCTATGTTGACAAATGAATATAGGAAAGAAAAACAATATGAGAGAGTAGCAATACTTTTCTTCAGCTGCTGGACTGGTGTTTCCTTAGTGAAAATGAAACCGAATATAATCCTTCTCGTAGTATCTTAGCGTTGCAGTAATTCTGTAAATGAGGAAATAGATACAAACAAAAGAAACAATTTTAAGATTAATACAGTTAAGACTTGTATTAAGCAGTTTAGGTGGAGCTAACACGCTTTTCAAATCTTGGAATATCTTAATTTCTAATGAAATATTGATATTATAACAGAAATTTTACAGTGGCAATTTGGGATTAAATAAAGTTATCACAATGTAAATGGTGAGTTAAAGAAATAAATAAAGTACACAAATGTGGACTCCAGGGAAGAAATTGATTTAACAGCCAATTAAAATTAAATAATTAGTCTTTACTGTATAAAGCATACAGGCACATTAGAACCTCCTAAGAACACCTATTAGCTGGGAGAGCAAACAATCAACTACCACTGGTTAGATATTTAGAGCCTACCCTTTTTAGTCACATATTGCCTTAGTTCACAAGGCTACAAATTCCATACAAGGGCATGGTCTCGCTAATATGATCACAGAAAATAATAGGGTAAATGAGCAATCAAGATCAAGTTGCCAAGTACGCATGTTGCTAGTTATCTACGGACACATGCCTAATAACAAGTATAGAGAGCTGCACCAGAAACTGCACTAGATCATTATTTATTATCCAACGACTGCAATGTTTTCAATTAGCCGTATATAGCCATATAGGCAATAAATCACACCCTCTTAACTTTACATTACACAAAATTTTTGGTGTTTTGTACACATGAAGAAGAATTCCTAATAGGCAAAACACTAAAAGAAAAATTCAACTTTCTTTTTTTAAAGCATACATAAAATATACTAATACTCATCTGGATATTTTGTAAGCAAAAAAAGGATCTTCTTCATATTGCGAAATGAAAGTAAGCTATTAAACATTGAAAAGAAACTGTGAGATTTGAGAAGTTAAAATTTGGATTGCTTAACAAATCTAATTAAATGATTTAATCAAAACAAATCTATAAATCAGACAGAAGAAATGGATGTAATATGCAAGATGTAGAACATGGTCTAGTGTTCCCTTTAATTCAGATTAATTACTCACACAATCAAATCATAGTACAATTCAACAAATCATGGATGAAAGAGTCAAAGAGAGTTAATTACACAAGACAGTAACACAATGCGCCTTATCTTAAAACAATCACTGATGAATCAAACAACACCAAACTGAAAACTTGCCCTAAGAAACGTACAAACCTTGACCATTGCACACAGCTAAAATTTTAAAACTCCAGTGAACCACAAGGCTTTTCACTGGCGCTTCATCTTGCAAATAAAAGAATTTTCTTGTGCTCCCAAACTCTTTACTACCAGTAGCAACATTCAGAGATTCTATCACTGGCTCAGTATGATGAAAGAACAGAGGCAACAAAACCAGAGAAACCCATATCGCCATTTTGTTAAAAAGAAGCTTTCATGCAAAAATTATTAAGTAAATAATTTTAACCAGTACATAATCTACTACAAAGAAAAGATTAAACACATAAACATGGGACCTAAATCGAAGCAGTTCCCTATATTCATTTTTTTGCCAGGAAAACAACATAGTACTCCACCCTGAGTAAACTATTCAGTCGCATAAACTCACTGTCTTGTTCTCTATTTATTCTTCTGCATAAATTTATAGAGATTAACCAGCATTTTTAATCATAAATCAGAACCCAACAATATATTCAAAATCACCCAGAATTCCCATAATAAACTAAAAAGAGTAACCTATAAGACACGGAAACAACGGAATACAACAACATTAGCTACTTAAAAATAAAAAGAATAGAAATAATGATGCAAAAATTTAACGAGTTTAGGGCAAAAAAGAAAGCACACACTCCTAAACTAAAATGCACAAAATCCGCAACGTGATGGACACAATACCTAGGGGCAGCGTTCGGGAAACAAATCCGGCCAAAATATGGAGAAAAGTAGTTACCTGGACGTGACGCCTTGGGTAGCAGCTACGCCGAAATTCCGTGCGTCGCCGGTGGAATCCTAGAGTGCCTGGCGCGGCTGATTCGCCTTCGGAGGGGAGGGGAGGGAGTCGTGAGTACTGTGTGTGGGTTGCGAAGTTTTGTATTTGGCGCGGGCTAGGGCATATTTCAATCCACAAAGAAGGCGAGAAGAAATATTTAGTCGCCCTGTTTCTCGCTCTAGGGGCGAGGAATACTCAATCGTCGCTTCACTTCTCGCTATTATTGGAAAATAAAAATAATTCAAAAATAAGATTTTTCTGTAGGCGACGATCAGTATTTGTCGCCTATATCCTCGCCTAGGGGCGAGGAAAAGTTATGTCGTCGCCCCCGTTCGTCGCCTCCGGGCGATTTTCTTGTAGTGTGCTTATGTTAAAAAACCTACCAACAAAGAAATATGTTACCTTTATTCTTCTTCTCTATTGCGTAAATTATAAAAAATGCATTCTACTATAGCAAAAATTCACACAACTGTATAAAAAATTAATGGCAAAGTTTGAGCTCGGAGGGGCAGAATTACATAAAAATATTTTCTACCATAAAATAATGCACATAGCTATATAAAAAATTAATGGCAAACTTTAAACTCAGGGGCAGGGCGCCCCAAGCCCCTTCTTCTGTCCGGCCACTGGGCGCGAATTTAAGTAAAAGAGATTTTTTGTATTTATAATGGCTCAAACATGAGACTAGTGCTTAATTGATTAGAAGTTCATAATTACTCAAACTAACTCATATTGGTTTGTTTACGGTACATTATATTGTACCACGCAAAAAAAAAAAAAAACAAAAACAAAAATAAAAAAAAAAAAAAAAAAAAAACATAATACTTCCTCCGTTCTCATGAAAGTGCCATATTCCCCCCTATCCCTAGGCAGGCAATCCGATGCAGATTTTTAATCGTTAATAACTCATGTTGTGTATAAGTAAAAATTATAAAAATTCGATATTATAAAACTAAAAGATGAGACGATTCTAATAAGATCTCACTTGACTATGTTTTTTCTTCTATAACTATTGTATAAACGTGAATCAAAATTGAATAATGAATAGTGTCAAAATACCAAATGTGTCATTTTCATGAGAACGGAGGTAGTATATAATATCATAGCTTTGCTTTAATTTCAACTATAGTTATACATGCTTTTTTCGATAATAAGATATAGTACTTAATGCTTTATTAGCTCTAGATCCGAATTTCAATCCCTTTGACTTTCGAACAACCCATAGATCAACGGTCATGAACAATATGCAAGGGCATTGCTGTTCAAACAATAATATGAAGAGGGTTTTTAATACTAGTGTAATAAAACAGAAAATTTGATTGACATGCAATTGCAAATAATTTTATTAATTTACAATCATGGTCTATACAATTTACAAAATTATAAATATCGATTAACTCGATCATCTATATATATATATATATATACTAGGATTCTTGGATGGCGTGCGCTACGCAACGCGCACCCGGTGAGAAAAAAAACCATTATGGAAAACTATAACGAGGCATTCAAAACAGAAATAAAAACAATGCTAAAAGAGAGAATGTTTCAAAACAAAAACGAGGATAACACGGTGAATTCTCAAATAGGAGTATCAATTCTACACCTCATAATCAGAAATTGATTGATTGCAAGCATGACAATGGAAGCATTCTGGATGCCAAACAGCTCCTTTGCAGCTCAAATATCTTCCATGTCCGATTTCACTATTGCAGCACATAATCTACCAAGGAAGTGAAGATAAATAAAAGCAATCTCTATGATTAATCAATGCATCATTCTACAGTAGCAGCATATGGTATCAAGATCATAAAGGCCCGAGCCAATCACAGGTGCCTATTTCATTTTACAGATATTTAGATCTAAGCGGCAAAATCAGTTGATCAGTTGACAATTATTTTAACATAAAATATACAAAGATGACCTAAATAACCAAGGAACATACGAAAACAAAAGTCTGAATTCAGCAACCCCACATACAGTGCTGCAAATTTTAACAGAGGCAAAATTATCTTCAGAAAATAAGAGATAGGAACAACATTGCAAACCTTGCCAGGAATCAAACATAAGATAAGAGACACTGGCGACATTCATTAGGAGAATTCAAAGCCAGAGCAGATGCTAGCTGGGCTTCCAAATGGGCATGTGTCTGCAACCCGTCATCAGTCACCCTGCGCCATAATAACTAACCAGATGTAATTCAAGTGCAACACGTCCTAAAACGAATTAGTTCTTTTTTTTTCTTTTTTTTAAGATCATACATGCTCCAACTGGTTTCCGTGCCAGATATTTCCTGACATGAAGCTGCAATGCAGCAAGTTCACCACCATGAGCCAGACCAAGGTCCAAGAGCTAGCAAAATTTGATGCTGGAAAAAGTCATCTGCTACTCCCACCCAACACATAAGACTTGTGTCAAAGAGATAGGCATGGCGTGTGGCAAAACAACAAGAGGAGAACCAGCTTTTGATAATTTTGCAGAGATAACTTTGATTGTGCCTGTAACAACACCAGAAAAGGATAAGAAATCCATAATAGATTACCAATTAGAAAAGTTTTCAGTTCTGCAATACAGATCTAAGCAACAAAAAAAAAAAAAAAAAAAACCAAATTAGAAGATACATGTATCTTTTGCATTGAGGTTTGAGTCAGTAGTTACTCCTATTAGTGAAGCCAAGGAATCATGGAGTAGAGATTTCTTGCTCAAAAGATCCCAAACATACACAGACCCCTTTCTTGTGACAAGTCCCAACCGAGGCGGCGAAACCCGAGTACCGATTTCTTGTTTGGCCAGTTGAATGAAGCCGGAATTTGTGGGCCGGCGAATAAAGGAGGGTGATGCATTTGATAATTTCATACTCACCAAGAAATTCATACAACATACAATCAAGCAATTTGCACAATCAATTTGATAATTTCAGACTCGCCAAGAAATTCATACACCATACAATCAAGCAATCTGCACAATCAATCGACTTAACGGAATCAAATTGTGTAATCAATAGAAAAGCATATGAACAACACGATTCGGTAACAATTAAAATCCACAAAAAATCATTTATAGAACACACGAAATGCTATGGAATTAAATTAGCAGAAAACCAAGAAAATAACACACAAGAAAAGCGTACGGTATAATTTAAGCTTCCAATACCCGTTTATCTACTGGGAAAGCCAACCACCAATGGCAAATATGTTTTTCTCTATGATACAGAATAAAAAAAAATGGAAGCAATTAACAACCCCAACGATCCTCTAAATAAATCGAAATCTAAATGAGGCATTTTTACAAACAGCTTGTAGGCACAAAGAGGGCAGTGGCTGATCGCCCTAAACGAACACTCCAAAATCGCCAAGAATTCAAGTTAAGAAATTAAATAGCCAACAAGGCAAACAACAAACCAAAAAAGCACAGTCCCAAACTCCTCTCTTGACCGAAATTCCGAGCAGAAAAAATGGTCAAACAGACCATGGAAGTTATGTACACCAAATGCAAGCTAGATCACGCCTCAGCATAACAGAGAAGGTAGAACTAAAGGAGGGGCTGTAAATTAGTACCTGTAGCGCGACGTGAAACGAGATGGACGATTAAAAGAAACACATAGAAAGATAGACACAACGCGACGGAGGTGGAGGCGATGGCATCGCGAACAGTGTGAAGAGCCTATCGGGGGCTCGCGAACGGGGGCGCGGTCGTGGCTTCGGTGGCTCGGAGCCCTAGGTCAGGTAGGGGCTGGTACGCGGCGGCGGCAGCGATTTCGCCTGCCGGCCACAGGGAAGGCAGCGCCAATGGAGAAGAAAATTGAGAAGAGAAGAGGGCCAACTCAATTACACTGGAGGAGAAGAAAATTGGAGAATTTTGTGGAGACTGCAAGAGCACCGACAGAGGAGGCAGAGGATTAGGGCTCGAGATGAAATGGAAAGCAAGGGCAAAAAAGGAATGTCAACCCTACATTTACTATTGCTGGGAATAGTAGCAATTGCCTTGCATATATATATATATTAGATATATATATATATTCCTGAATTCATTATATTTTTTATTCATATCGCTTATGAACTTATATCGGGACACATAGCACATATATAAACATGGTCTAGCAGTTGGGATTGCCCGTTCCACAGGCGATAGCAACCTTCCTGGCGGCGGGCGCATGGAAATACTGCCGGAGGTTAGGATCCCTCTGATAACCACATAAGCACGGCCGGTGTTCCATCAACCGGTTGCAACACGCCTCCGTGGCTTGCTCCTTCCCCGTAAAAGCTGGCACACATACTGTTAGCTCTAGGGAGCTGCAGTTAACGCTTGCTGCCACGCTGACCATCGTCGACGACGACACCATGGCCGTGGCCACCAACCAAAGAAACTGCAGGCGGTATAGAAAATTTTTCATATGTTATTATTGTAATAACTTTGAATGAAAGACATTCAAGTGATGAATTGAAGTTGGGTCAAGTAATTAAGGGGACGGAATTTAGTAGCTAGCATCATTTGTGGAATTAGATCAAAGTCAAGGTCGTCTCACTTTTGAATTTTATTCAGGCCTGCTGGAAATAAATGGATTGTGAACAGTCCTTTATGTGGAATTGTTTAATTGTGTTATGATACGTGTCGTCGTTTGATTTTTGGTAAACAAGAAATGAAATACGAGAACCATGATAGTAGGAGTATTTATTTACTGTTTTCTTTCTTCATTCATTTATTCTTAGCAACCAAACGATATGTGTGGTGATGATTGATTTTAGCAACCAAACGAAGCATTAGGGTGGCCACGGTTAGGTTAACTTGAAATTTTTAAGTATTTGTATTTGTATTTGAACGGAACGAATATTTTATTTAAGTATTTGTATTTGTAATTGGAGTCCTCGATTAACTAGTGATTCGATTTCGATTCGATTCAGCAATTAAGCCAAGCGATTGAATATTTTGTCTATTTTTTCTCACCACATAAATGTATAATTATGTTTTTTATTTCTTAAATCTTAACTTTTGTAAATTTTATTTTTGAGGTTATTACACTGCTAGAAAAAAAATTACGTATATAACTATTGATTCATTTGTCGGCTGCGTTTGGGAACAAACGCTAGCGATTAGCGTTTAACTTTTAAAATATATACTAAAAATAGCCTAAAATCCTATATATAGTAAACACTAATTACAGTAACCACCAAATTTTAATATCTAATCATTAAACTCTGAACGCTACTCTCTCCCAACTTTTAGCTTTCCAAACTCCAGACTCTAAACTCTAATTTAAAATTGCATTACCAAACACCATTATTCAAATTTAAAATTATTATTCACTATTAATTTCAATCTCCAGACTCTAAACTCCAAACTCCAGACGCTAGTCTCTAATTATTTCCCAAACATAACCGTCTTTTTAGTGTTATCAAATTATGTCACTATATTTAACAACTCTTAAGCCCTATTTGTCAAAACAGCTTAAATGGAATTAGCTTATTCTAGGCAATTTGAACTAAATTAGCTTATTTAAAAAGACAAAATAACTTAAATAGTGTTCAATTAGTTGTTTTTTAAACCGCTGCAAATAGCAATATTTTGGAATTAGTTTATTATAAAAAAGTTTGACTCAAAATTGTCAAACCGCTAATAGCTAATTCTCAAACAAGCATTTAGACCATCCACATCCATGACCTTCCCACCTCAACCCAACCATCACATCATCATTAATGTTTTTTAAAAAAGAAAAAAGAAAAAATGGTGGTGTGATTTCATGAAATGGTCGACCTTCTCAAATTTGAGACCAAGTGGTCTCTTCAATTGGGCTAATGGGATGGTGACAAGTGTCACCATCCCATTAGTTAAGTGATTTTTTTTTAATTTCTCTAATAAAATAATAACATCTTGTATAAATAAATAAATATAATTTCATAAGATACCAAATTTTATACTTTTTCATTCTCCACGAATAGAGACCACTTTTGCTATATTTTTATTAAATACATAATATATCAATTTTGATATATTTAACTCATTTCACAATTTATATAAAATAAAAATAAATAAATAATATATAAAAAATTTAGATTTTTATTCTTTATAAATAAGATACAATATTTTATATTTTTGATACATTAATTTTTTAATATTTCAACAAAATTTACAATTATTAATAATATTAAAATAATTATATTAGTTGGATGGTTGGGTGGTTATTAATAAAGTAGGTAAAATTATGGTGGCATATTTTGATAATGGGTGTTCTTAAAGGCAAAAGGTCAATATAGCCACATTATGGTGGCATATTTTGATAATCATTTTTTTTTAGTTTTAATATTTATTTTATTATATGCTAAAATAATTAGATAAATACTTATACATATTATTGATATATTATAGACCATCGAATATGTATAATATATATACAATGGCCCTGTTTGGTAAATAAGCTAAATGAAATTAGCTTATTCTAGTCAATTTAAAAGCCTGTTTGTTTTGAAGGAAAAAAATAAGGAAAAGTTAGTAGAAAAATGAGAAAGAGAGAAAAGGGGAATTCAAAAGTAAAAGCAACCCAAATAATTGTTTAAATGGATATTATTAAAGTTGCTTTTCAATGAAAACATGTTTGGATGAATTGTGCGTATAGGGATTTTTTATATATTAAAATTACTAAAAGAGACATAAATCTTATAAGAATATTTATTTTTTCTTTTATTTCCTTATTAAATAGAGATATTTTTATAGTTTTATACCTAAAATGAATGCTACTTTTTTTAAAAGTAACCCCCTACTTACTTTTAAAAAATGAGAATTTTAACTTTTGCTTCTCCTTTAACTTTTTAAAAAAGGCAAAACAAACAACTATAAAAAAAAAGTAAAAAATGACTTTTTGAAGAAGCAAAAGTCAAAAGGAATTAAAAAAAAAAAAGGCAAAACAAACAACCTCTAAGATAACTTAGCTTATTTAAAAAAATAAAATAACTTAAAATAGTGTTCAATCAGTTTTTTTAAAACCACTGCAAATAGAAGCATTTTGGATTTAGCTTATTCTAGGTAAAAAATTTGCATTAAAACTGTCAAACAGCTAATTTTAACTAATTTATTAACCACATTACTTACATAATCAGTTAACCGCTAAGTGTTAATTCTCAAACAAGCCCAATACATATGTTCTTTTAAAATACAATTTATATATTCGGTTTGGTTCGGTTAATTGGAGAAAAAAATTAAAATATTTATATTTGTATTTGTATTTGAACTGGACAAATATTGAACCATGATATTTGTATTTGAACCAAGATTTTCAATTAACCGAAAATTTGGTTCGATTTCAATTCAGTTCAACAGTTCAATTCGAATATTTTGCTCACCCTAATATGCAGTAGTCCAAGTCGTCGTCCACTTTTGACCTTATTTTCTAATTGCGTGTTACTTTCGGTGGAAATAAAATTTGTTCCACAAATTTTATGACACGTTAGGTTCATATAAAAGTTAATCAGCTAAAAATTCATAACCATTCAAACTTGTGGTTGGTAGAATTAACCTCTATTTATTGCGCATATATCTATCTATATCTATATCTATATCTATATATATATATATATAAAAGTAATATAATCTAATTCCCCCCACTTCCCCACCCTCTTTTTCAACATCTCATCCGACTTTTTTCTCCAATTTCGACAATCATATATACTCACTAAATCTAATATATATATATATATATATATTGTAACAACCCGAATATTATGTATCCCAAATAATATCAAACAACAAAACACAATGATACAATCGCAATCAATCAATCAATCAATAAGTCGCGCAACTTCGGGGACGAAGTTGTTTCTTAAGGAGGGTAGATTGTAATACCCGAGAAATCGCCATCGAAAAATTTAAATCCAAAAATAAAGAATTGGATTTAAATTATTAAAACCGAAATAATTCCGAGAGAGCGGAATTTATTATTTACCGGAAGATAGCAACTCGAAACGAGTTTATTGAATTGTCCCAACGATCACGGATAATTCCCACATTATGATTTTTATTTTTTGAAGATAAGAAATATTTAATTTTTTTTTAAAAAAAAAAAAGGTTACTGTAGCACGTGACTACTGTAGCACTACTGTAGCGCTACTGTAGCACTACTGTAGCACGTGCGGGTACTGTAGCAGCCGATCACTTGTCGGATTCTTGTCCCTTTAATGGCAATAATACACCCCCAACACCCCATTTCAGCCATTCCCATCCCCTCTTCACTCCCAAAACTCTCCCAAAGCCAAAATACCTTCCGACGACCTTCCGGCGACTTTCCGGCAACCAAATCCGACCGAGGAAGTGTGTAGATCAAGGATCACAGTGCTTAGATCTTTGGTAAGTAGTATCTTAGGTTCTCAATCTCGTTTTTCCTCTCAAATCCCCAATCTAACTCTTGAATCGTTGATTGCAAATACGTTCGTGGCCAAAGTCGGGAACTTTGCGTTTCGTAGATCCGTTCGTAGGTGTTTGGACGACTCAAGAACACAATCTTCGTAAGTTAACCTTACTATGGTTTTGGGTGACTTAAAATGCAACCAAACATAGAGATTTAGAAACTCTAAAATCTGTCAACAAGAAAAACCCCCGGCACAGCGTTTTCGTATGAATTTTTCGAACCCTTAAAAGTCTTCAAACGAGAAAACTCAAAACACAAAAAGTGTTCCTAAGACATTAATCTAGATACTGTAAAAATTTCATAATTTTTCATCGTGTTTTGATATCCGATAACGACCATGAACAGACCTGCCATCGACTTAGATCTTGAAACGGTGATAGATTCTTTACTCGAACTTGTTGGTTATTTTGACCTTAGATCTAGACCGATCTAGGATTGGAGTTGAACATAAGAATTGTAGATCTATGAGTTTAGAACATTACTGTAAGTTTTTAGAATTTTTCGTTGAGATTTGAGCCTCCGAACCTGAGCCGATCCGATCTGCGTTAGAACCGATGTCAGGAACCTTGGCAGATTTCATAACCGATCTTGATGAGCTTATTCTTATCATTTCTAGTCCGAACCAATCTTCATGATCTAAACAAAAGTTGTATATAATCATGTCTAGTATGAGCATATAAAATTTCAGAATTTTTGGAGTTCATTTGATACGTTAAAAAGTCGAATCTTTTAACGTTGTCGAATCTGAATCCTGGCAGCATACTATTTGAGTAGAAAACTTGATTTTTGCCTCGTTTCCTTAACCCGGATCGAGAAACTTAAAACACAAAAGTTGTTCGTTGGGATGTTTTTGAGTTACTGTAAAAATTTCAGATCAATCGCCTAAGAAATGGATTTTTAAATTAAAAAGGCGTAATCTGTGACGCCAAATGACTTTTAAATCGAAGAGATTTTGAAATTTCGAAACAAACGGTCGAGACGTTGAAATACGATATATCTATACTTTTGAAAAATCCCGTTACACTAAATTAAAACATATGAGATACTTAACCGACGTAGGGGGTGAGTGCTCGATAGAGTGCCCCTCTAGCTCTTCGCATCGTGCCTATACGGACGAGTGTGACCTATGTAGAGGGTGAGTGCTCGATAGAGTGCCCCTCTAGCTCTTCGCATCGTGCCTATACGGACGAGTGTGACCTATGTAGAGGGTGAGTGCTCGATAGAGTGCCCCTCTAGCTTTTCACTTCGTGCCAAAACGGCCGAGAGTGATCGACGTAGGGGGTGAGTGCTCGATAGAGTGCCCCTCTAGCTCTTCGCATCGTGCCTATACGGACGAGTGTGACCTATGTAGAGGGTGAGTGCTCGATAGAGTGCCCCTCTAGCTTTTCACTTCGTGCCAAAACGGCCGAGAGTGATCGACGTAGGGGGTGAGTGCTCGATAGAGTGCCCCTCTAGCTCTTCGCATCGTGCCTATACGGACGAGTGTGACTATAAAAGAAACGAAAAATATTGAGAAATGGTTACGTAACGGGAAAATAAAAGATTTAATATTTTTAAGTATTTATTTATTTATGCCTTGCAAATCATTTTACTATGCAAGTTGATTTATGATCATGTAGAAATCCTTGTTTAAGAATTATGCCATTTATTTATTAGTGGATGATTAACTTAAATTGTGTATTACCTACAAACATTTTTTTTATAAATTTTTAATTAAAGGCTTTGAAACCCCTAAATCATGCTATGTGTTAACTTACTCAGCGCGTTTTTGCTGACCCAAACCGTTTATCCCCTTTTTCTTACAGAGTATGAAGATTATGCATCGTCATATGCATACATGGGAATATTTGGGGAAAACTCTATTTTAAATCCTTGCATTTAATTACGACTTGCATGAACGGGCCTGTTTAACCCGTGTTTTGGCCATGTCGGCCCTTATACTTTATTTCCGCTGCACAACTCATATTTCCGCTGCAACTTTGATGTATTATTTTTAAATTATATATGGATGGGCTGTTTGAATATTTTAAATTCTGAAAAACCATAGCCTTGCATCTCTTTAGTGAGCTCGGAGAAACCGTGTCTTGCTAGGGAGGTGTGGCGGTGGCATCCCGGCCTGGGTTACCAAAACCGGGGTGTTACATATATAATCTAATTCAACTACCTCAATTATATATACTCCCTAAATCCATAATATATACTATATTTAATTTCAACAAACTCAATCATATCATATATATATATAAGTAATACTTCCTCCGTCTCATTTAGATTGTCACGTTTGACTTTTTGACACTATTCACTGTTTAAGTTTGATTCGTATTTTTATCATAGTTATGTAAGAAAAAACATAGTCAAGTGAGATCTTGTTAGATTTGTCTAATCTTGTAGTTTTAGAATATCAAATTTTTATAATCTTTTATTGTACACAATTTAAGTTATTAACCATTAAAAATGTGTATCGGCATATGTGTCAGGTGGGATGAAGATGGCTTTGAGATTTTCTTAACATGACAGTGGATTTTCTACAATCACATACATTGTTGCTCAAATTCAGAATTTTTTTAATACAATTTATAATGTATTTTTCTGTGATTCTATCCATTATGTGGCTTGACTAGAGGAACTTAGGTTCGAAAATATTATGCCTAACCTTCAAAAGATAGTGGCAAACTTTGCTCCTATAGTTATTAATTCCAATTTAATGTTTGGTTGTGATGAGTTAAAAAAATTATCTTTTCTTTAAATGTATCTTCATATTTTTAGTGTATTCTGTATATTGTTTCTGTCAATTATATGTGTGTATGATTTACCTTTATGCTTTAGTCTTTCTCTATATTTTTTACTGTCAATACATATAGAGAATACTTAATTATTTCACAATCACAATAAATTACATATACAACAAAAATAATTGATTCAAAATGATTTATACCATTTAATTAATAGATTATTGTGTGCAAAATAATTTTACTTTATTTATATTATAATTAATAATTTTAATTAATTATCTTTCATCAATATTATATGTATTTCGTGAGAATTTTTTTCAGTAACAAAGTATAATTATGACTAATCAAGTCGACCTTAATAATCTATCTATATAATACTTTTGATGATTTATTATAGTATGAAATTAGGATATATGATATATAGATCTATTAGTTTTATTTATTTATACAAAATTTAGATTTTTCTTATACATTGATTTCAAAAGATTTAATTGGCTTTTTTTAATTAGGCAAATGGTGTTTTTGAAAATTTAGTATTAGAATTTTTTTATTTATAGAGGATAAATATTAATTATACACTCCCTCCCATAAATCTTTATGTGCACTTTTAATTAGTATAATATTAATTATTATGTATAAATCGAATGTATTACACTATTTATTATAGTATTAAATTAGACTATAGAAGATATAGATTTATTTCTTTTATTTATTTATAGAATATATAGATTTTTCATATTCCTTCATTTCAAAAGATTTAGTTTGCTTTTCTTAAAATATTAGTAGGGGTGAAAACGGTACGGTAAATATCCGACCGATCTGATGCCGTATCCGATTATATTCGAATCCAAATCTGCATCCGACTATCCGGCCAAATATTTCAATATTTGTATCTGAATCCGAATCCGTATTTTAATATTCGTATTCGTATTCGTATCCTAAAATATCTGACCATATCCGAAAATTGATAGGATATTATCCAGATTTTAAATATGGATACCCAAATATATTAATATATTATTATTTATTAATTAAAAATTATCAATAATTATAAAAAATACCAAATTATTAGATAATTTAAATTAAAATTATCAAATTTTCAAAAAAGATTATAAAAAATTATCCAATAATATGTATCCGTTTGAATCCGTATCCATTATATATTCGTCCTGTATCCGTACCGTAACCTGAAATATTCGAAACCGTATTCGTATCCGGCTCATTCGTATTCGATTCCGAAATTGAAATAAATATATGGATAATATCAGTATCCGACACTATTCGACTGTATCCGTACCGTTTTCATCCCTATAAATTAGGCATTCAAAATAGTGTTTTTGAAGATTTAGGGGGGTGTATTCAATTCAGACTTTTATGGATTTTAAAAAGTTAGTGGATTTGAAAAATACATAAACTCCACGTAGAGTTAATTGATTTTGTGTAGACTCTACATTTCTCATTTATCCATTTATTCTTCTGCATTTTTTTATCTATATTTTATCGACATCGAGGTGCCAAACGACTCCGTCGATAAGAGCTCATGGGAGTCATCAGCGAAAATGGCCATAGGGAGGGGATACCCCCTACTATCCGTATTTAGAAATCTTGGATTGTTTGGATAAATTTTGTTTAGTTATATTTTTAAAAGAATCCATTAAAATCTACAAAGATTTAAAATACATGGACTGTTGAATACCTCAAAATTTTCAAAGAATTTTTAAAATATGTATTGAATACACCTACATTTTTAAAGATTTTTTTAAATCTGCATTGAATACCTCAAAATTTTTAAAAATTTTAAAATCTAAATTGAATACACACCAACTTTAAAAGTCTTTAAAAATCCTATAGAGTCCGGATTGAATACACCGCCTTTAGTATTATAAGATTTAGTTTTATTTATTTATAGAAGATAAAAATTTGTTAATTTTATTTAAATAATGTAAAACTAAATTAATTATGGTCTAAATTAATTAAAGAACAAAATTAGAAAAATATATTGGCATGTATGTCATAAATTTTATGTTAAATTTTTAAGTTGAAATACATTCATCCTATATAATGTAAAGTGTGCTCTAACAATTTGTTTATCTCATGTAAATTATGGTGAATGATTATCACAATATTTTATTTTATGAACGTTTTGGTGAGGATATTTCAATATAGTTAGCGTGCGGACAATATGCTACATGCATGTGCAGGTGTAATGGGAAGTATAATTTTTGTGATGTTTGAGAGCATTATTCTGTTGTCATAACTTAATAATGACATAATTGTGCAATCCATCACTCATTATCTAAACATCACATAAACCATCGCGCGCATCACATAAAAGCTCCTACACACCATTCTGCAGGTGCATTTAACAACACCATATTCACTTTCGGGAAATATTACTTTGCATTTTTATGGTACGGTCACTCTTTTTTATCATCGTTTTTCTCACCTTTTTTCTTAATAATATGTGGTCGGAAATGAACATGACCAAATTAAGTTTAAAAAATAGAATATTTGAATTTTTAAATTATTACGCTATTTTCTTAAAAAAATATAAATTTTACTTCCCGCGCATTGCGCGGGCGGGTGTGCTAGTACTATAATAAATCCTGAAACTATATTTTGATTGTGTTGCCTATATTAACCTTTTAAATTATAATTTATCTCATTATAAAAATCATATATTATGGGTTCAAACAGTAACTTTACCTTAAATATATGCATATCTATCATAAAGATACATATCAAATGTCTAAAAAGTAAAATCACTTCATCCTAAAATTCAATGACCATAGGATTGCAATCTATTGATCTCCACCTAAATCATGGAACTATATTTTTTGTTTGTGCTGTCTATATTAACATTTTAAATCTATATCTTCTATACTATAATAAATCTTGAAAGCATATTTTTATTGTGCTAGATATATTATCCTGTTAAGTTATAATTAATCTTTTTATTAAAAAATAGTATTTAGAAGTATTAAATTTTACTTTTTATGGTAAAAGAAATATTTTGAAAAACTACATAATATACATAATATATAATATATAAATATAATACTTCATATACTATACATTCAACATATATTTCGCGGGTGATTAAGAATGAGTTACCAATGCGAAAATTTTTATATACTTAATCATTTTAATTATACATCTAATATTTATAATTAGGAGGGGTTGTAATCTTAATGAAATAATTTTCTATTTAATTTTTTCCATAAAAATTTGAATTTATTCTTTGGTGTGTATTAGGAAAAAAAATATTTTTTTCAAATATCATCTATCAAATAATATCATCTATGCAAAAAACTGCTTTGGGAGAGGCGCCCTTAATTGCCTTTGCAGATCCTCGAGGGATTAGTCTTAGATCCAATGTGGCCTGGGGATACCCTGGTATTCACCTAAAAAATAATATCATCTATCATTTTAAATTAATCGAGTTAAAATTAGTTTGTATTTAAATAAAAAAAATTAACACCCGTGCGCGGAGAAAAATCTAGTATTATATAATATATCGTTTTAGATACATAATTTTTAAAATTATCGTATCATTTTTGTACATAAAGTGGTGGTCGGACTTTTCCCAATCCCCATTTTCAAGGATTATATATTGAGAATAGCTTATACCACAAATAATGAAGTAGCACTGGAACTGGTCCCCGCTTATTATTAAATTTTAGTATTTTTAGTATCACTTATGTTAAAAAGTGATGGATAAATATAAAGTTATCAATAAATAAAATTAAATATTTTTATTTTAAAATATATAGTAGATGAATAATTCCTCTGTTATCATATAAGTACTCCACTTCTACGTTTCACGCAGTCCAAGATACATTTTAAATGACTTAATGAATTATAGACACTATATATGCAAATATAATGGATCACTTATATGAGAACGGGAAGTATATATGTATAAATTATTCAAAATACTAGGTATGTATCAATTATAAGATATAAGCTCATCAAAAAAAATTATAAGATATATGTATATAATAAATAATTAATTCTTGGCGAAGCTGAAACTAAAGAAATAGGTGATCGGAGGAGCACATACCACACAAATTATAATTAAATAGATAAAAGAGGAGCTAGGGATAGAGAATCGAGGGGGAATTTAACTCTCAATCATAAAGTTAAAATGGAGCCATGTAGGTTTTGGTCAGTTGAGCAATTCAAATGCCATAATAATCAATTTACAATATACTAGCTACTAGGAAGCTAGAATGATTATCATATTGTAATTTAAAGTAATCTCTTGAATTTAATGGTTATAAAACATTGTCATTACCATTATGAATATCAAATTACAAAACTACAAATATTTGAATAAATAAGCATCCGCCCTTCTTTTCCCGAATTTTTTTTTCAAAAAAAAAAAAAGAAAAGAAAAAAAAAACTCTTCCTTCAGAGGTTGTCGACAGTGGGGCCGTACTATTCCTTTCAAATCACGGAAGAGTCACGGGTACTTAAACATATTATGTTCTAATACTGATGTTAATTTTAACAATTAAATAATTATAATTAAACTTGTTAGATGTAGTACTAAAGTAATTATATGTATATAGGACAAAATAGTGTTTAATTAAAAAAAATTAATCTTCACTCATTATTACAAAATTAGAAAGTATATTTGCATCCTCTCAAGCAACAATTGTTAGAAATATTCATCCAAAAAAAACAATTGTTAGAAATAAAATAAAAAATAAAAATAATAAAACTGTAACATACCATTAAGGACTTATCCCCCTTATTATATGGTCAAGTATCCCTATCTTTTAAGATTATGGTTGAGGTTTGATTCTCCATCCGACCCCTTATCCCCTTATTATTTTGTAATTTGTGTGGCAGCGACTCTCACCATTTTTTTTTTTTCTGACTTCGGCTTCGCAAAATAATAATAATAATAATAACAATAATAATAATAATATGAAATACAATAGAAACTTCAGAGAGTTGGCCACCACTCCTATAAAGTTGGTCTCATCTCTTCCCACAAATTCAACCTAAGATTTCTTTCCACTTCCACATAGATATATTACATCCTTCTCTTCTCTTAAAGAAAATTGGCAGCAAACAAAACTTGAGCAGCACTTGAAAGATGATGAAAAAAGGTGTGGCAACCATCCTTGTAATGTTCCTTGCAGCCATTGTGTTGATGGATGCTATGAATCCTGGTGAGGCTGCAGTAACCTGCAGCCCGGTGGAGCTGACCCCGTGTCTAAGCGCTGTGACGAACAATCAACCAGCATCACCCGCGTGTTGCGCCAAGCTGAGGGCGCAAAAGCCGTGTCTCTGTGGTTACATGAAGAACCCTAGCCTACAGCCATATGTCACCTCCCCTGGCGCCAAGAAGGTTGCTGCTCAGTGTGGAGTCACCCCTCCCAAATGCTGAAGGCATGCATATACAGCATATGTTAATAGTATTTACCTTCACAGTGTTTGGTTTTATAAATATTGGTGAAAATCTATATAAGTTGAGTGGGATTGGGTGTTTTACCTTCTTTTTTTTCTCTTTTACTTAGTGTGAATTATTGTCAGCAGACCATTGGGTTGTCCTAAGGAGTGGTGATAGTGGTAATGATAAGAACTAGTTTGGTTGTGGTGTGCATTACTTTTATAGTTTGGGTGATGGTGTGTTTGTGTTTGTGTTTGTCGTTGTAAGAAGAATAAATTGTGAGTCGATTCCAATGACTGACGTTGGAATGGTCATTTAGTGTGATGATGAATACTTTGTTTTGGGCTGTGCTCATGTGTGTTGAAGTTATGAATACTGTATACATATTCTATTATATATCTCTATATATTATAAGAGGATTTGGCAAAATCTTCCAACCTCCAATCTCATTCTCTACCGTTGGATCACAAGTGCAATTGAATTTCTATCCGTCCGATTGATAATCCTCTGGGTCGGGTTTCACCCGATTTCTTCATCTATTTCCTTCCTCTCGAAGTTTGTCTCCGAGCTCCGCAATTCCTATCCCAATCCTCTCGATTTCCCAAAGCGTCGTTCGCGCATCCCTTCGCAAAGCAGCACCGCCGCCGTTCCTCGCCCTCCGCCGTCGATCCCCGTTGGGTTCGTTGCCTCGCCAGGCGCAGGGGTATTGTTCGTTGCTGAAATCATGGAGATAGACCATGGGGTCCCTATATTTGCCCAAATTTCCAAAACCTGCAGGAACGACGGACAAAGATGAAAGAGTATTGTACACAAACTTGTGCAATTGTCCGGCTGTGGACAAATCATATAGTCTATCACAATACTCCTCATCTATACACAGTGTCACGATACTTCAAATTAAAGGTCCACCCAGCCTGCGCGAACGACGGCTCCCTCCCGATCGTGTCCGCCATCTGCGACCACGCCCGCGCTGCCCTCTCACCACCACACCCGCGCAGATCCTGTCCGTATTTGTATGTATTCTTTCCAATTTTTCACCCGTTGATTTTCATTTTGAATTCCTTCCGCTTTGTGTTTGTGTTGCTGAAAATTTGATTAACTGTTTTGGGCTTTAATTCAAATAAGCTTATATAGCCAGAAATGTTCAAGTATTAATTCAAAAAGGTTGAAATCCCGGTACTGAAATATATGAAGCCGAATGATTTTATGGGGTACAAATTAAGTAGACAGAAAGGTGCTATCTTCTACACCATGATATTTAACTATTGTATTTTATCTATTATCTGCAGAAAATTTCTCCTTGCATGTGGTAAAACTGTGTACACACAATCAGGATTTACAATTTTAGGATAAAGAACCCTACGCATCATTTTTTAAGAGGTTTGTGAATTTGGAAATCAGTATGATCCCCAAATTGTTTTTTTGGTTAATGCTTTGATTCCAAAAGTTTGAGCATCAGGTTAAAAATGAGAAGTAAATGCTTGGGGCATTCCCACGTCCATACTTATACCAAACTCCTCTTTGCTGTATTGTTACATACATGTGATACCTTAGGGGTCTCTTGTGTAGATCACATTATTCTGTTGTTAACTTTTCTCTGGTTATATCAAAGAAACTGGTATAAGACATTATTCACAGATGTGAAAAGGGTGTAAATTTTTACAACAGAAGAATTTCAATTCCTGTTTATTTCGCTATTTATTGAATAATCTCTTACAAGAATATCAATTCTTTTATGGTCCTGCAGACATATTTGAAGTTTGAATATTCGTATGGAGATCCAGCTCGTATATAGATCTTGTATGAGTGTGCTATAGCGGATTTTCCAGTATCTGCTGATCTTTGGACCGAGTATACACAATATCTTGATAAAACTTTCAAGGTTCTTGCAGTCATGTTTCTATATATCTTGTTCGTATTATATTTAGATTGTTGTAATGACATAAGACCTCGAAAATTGGAAGGAATGCTTATTATAGGGCCACGAGAAATTGTCCCTGGATAGGAGAATTGTGGGTTCATTATTACTTACTCGTACTGGAGTGCAGGTATGGTTCTAAGGAAGAATTATCAACTGTATGTTTCAATTACAAAACTTGTTTAATATGCTCAGTTGCATGAGCTTTTTGATTGGTAATTCAACCCCGTTTGTTTCAATAATTACTAAACATTAATTCCAACTGCAAGTGAAGTTTGGGTTATGACTATTGGATGTAATATAATCCTGTTCTAATGGAACAAGTTGTAATTGCCAATTTTTGAAATGATTATGACAACAAGTCAAGAACCTTGGTTCTTGTATACTTTTGTTCTTTATGGTCCTTGTACTGCCTCTACCATGGTATTCCTCACATTAGATTGTTTTAGGTGTTTGAGAGAGCATTGCAGTGCACTTTTTCAAGCTATGATGAGGTAACAGAATACCTCTGCACGTGCTATTATTTTGATAAAATGTTCAATTTAAAGTCAACTACTTACTGTTACTTGTGTGATATAAAAATGTATTTTATTTTATTAGTTTAAGAGTTCTTCAAATGTATAAGAATGAATATGTATCAGTCAGTATGCAGGCATATTTAAGGGCTGATTCTACTCTTTAAATGAGGAAAATTGTTGAATGAGACACAACATGATCTTAAAGGCATTAGAAGTGAGTAACCTAAAATGTGAAAGTTATATATGTCTATTGTTTTTGTTATCTATGGCTCTTGAAAGTTGCGGCTGTAGTTTGTGCAGGAAAATAATGGAGTAGAATGCTGATAGGCTTTTGGTTTCTTGGCTACGCATTTGATTTTATGAGAAAAATGCATATTGTTTGATAAGTTTTTGTTCCAAACAAAGAACTTGTTTTGCTAAATATTTTCCTCACAAAACTTTCATTTGCTTTTCCGTTTCAGTACCTAAATATATTCCACACGAGGGTTGATGGACTGAAGCGGAAAATGTGCCTCCAAACAAGCTGAAGATGGCATGGATTATGCTGTTATAAGAGTATATTTTAGGTTTTATAGTTACACCTTCACGAACTTCATATGCATTGGCATAGCAATTTTTAATCACGCTAGCGTTTATAATCATGATATTTTCAATGAATTTGAGGACTTTGATCAAACATTAAGTTATTTCATAAGCCTTAACCTTTACATGATGCTATACTTGGTGTGTGGATTGTCATTTAGCCTATAAACTGGAACACATTTGCCCCTGAACCTTGGAAGTGGATCATCCTCTTTCTTACAGTAGCATTTAATTTGCTAAAGCTGATATATAACATATGTATAAATAAATTAGACTTTATTCAGTGTAAAGTTATCGGTAGGAGAAATCTAAAATACTTGGGATCGGGGGCATGCGCCTTTCTTTCAGGCTGAAACCTTATATGTATACATAGCTTACTGTGATAGCAAATGCTATGGGATATAGATCTGGAATGTTTGTTCTTTTGGTTGCAGCATGCATCAGATTACTTTTCTATGTACATCAATGACACATATGGCTTGCTTCGCATATACAGTTATTGCCGTTTCTTCCTCAAGGAAGACTTGTGACACCGGACGTCTGGATGGGTAATTTGCTTTATTGCTCCGATTTTAGCTTATTTGCTTTTTAATTTCTTAATCTGATGGGTAATTTGCTTTATTGCTCCGATTTTTAGTTTATTTGCTTTTTTTAATTTCTTATTCTGAATTTCGGTTGGCGGAAAGATGATTGAATCCAGGGGTATTGGGTTTAGAGATTTGATTTTGGCGTTTATAGAAGTAAATTAGCTTTTGGTGTTAGTTTCCTGATTTGTGTTTATTGTCGTGTTATACTCATTAGGTTTTTGTTGTTTTCTGATGGAATCCGATTTCTTATTGTAGTTTTGCTGCGATTTTTGTGGTTTGATATTTGTGTGAGAAGTTATTGTTGAAGGAACCTTGGTATTCAATTGGAGTTGAGCTTGTCTCTTTTGTCAAGGTTGGTTTTTGAATTATCCATCATCGTGGCACATATCATTTTTTTAGTAGATCGGTTGTGGGTTTGGCAATTAAACTTGCTGGTTCTTGTAATAGGATAAGGAATCATGGGACATGAACACTGAAGAGAAGATTGAGGCAGCGGGTAAGAAAAAGGATGAAAGAAATGCACTTTTCAAGGCAGGCAAGTATAAGAGCCTCCAAGAGATACGAGAAGGTGTGCTTGTTTTCATATTTGTTTCTATGAATGGAGGATGCTTATGCTTTTCATTGGAACTCTCTCCTGTTGAAAATAATGCCTATTTTGCAGATTTGAAGAAGAAGTACATGATAGGTGGCAAATTTGTATAAGTCGAAGTGAAGGACAGTTTCAGCAGGTTTGAAATAAGTGATGTTTTACTTCAAAAAATAAATTGGTATGTATCTCTCATTGTAAAGAAACTACAGATAAATGATGAGGTTTTTGGTTGAGTCAGGTGAGCTTTGTCAATGGAATTCTAACAGTGAAGTGTGGGACTCATGTTGATTATGTTATTGACAGGATAACAAGCCATCTGATCAACGCCATAAAAAAGAAGAACAAAAAGAACAAGAAATTTGACCTTCATCCCCACACAGTAAAGAACCATCTTTCTATTTGTGGTGTGATTTCATGATTTCTTTTTGGTGTCAATCAATATCGAAGATTGAAGATTCCACAATCTGACCCTGCCAAGAATATGTGTCACGATTCAGTAATTGATTAAACTGTTATTTGGTAATTTCCTTTTAGAAATATGAGCTCTGAATTCTGTAATGTTATCTTCAGTATATGCGTGGGTGTTGTCTATTGACCGAGCCAATACAAAGCGAGCAGTCTGATATTGTGTTATGTAATTTATCAACAAATTATGAGTACGACTGATCTTCTGAACCCTAAATCATACACAGATGGGATCAATATTGCTTTGAATGGTGATGAGATCAATATTGCTTTGAAACTCTCATTTCCCCTATTCTGTTTTAAGTGGTGATGAGATCAATATTGCTTTGAAACTCTCATTTCCCCTATTCTGTTTACGTTTCCATTCTTGCTTTGGAAGTCTCATTTTCCTATATTGTATTTTCTTTCCATCTTTAGCAAATGCATGATCTGACAGGATCAATTTTTTGTTCTTTCTTTATTCCCCTTAATGTGGAAAGCACACATTGTTTTTTTAGATATTATCTTCTGAAACTGTTGTATTAAGTCCTATGTTTGACATACAGGCTAATTTGAGGGTTTAACAGGTATGATATTGTTGAAAGGAAGCATTCTATGTGGACAGATGCCTCAGAAGTCAGAACCATACCGGGAAACTATTCGAGCTTTCTTGGTTTATTTTCAGGATCAGGTCCATTAGTTTATCCTGTGCTTTGTTGTTCGATTCTTAGTGTACTTTGGTGTAGCCTTGCTGGTGTGTTGCTCATTATGGAATGTGCAATTGCAGATTCTCCGGAGGTCAGACGAATTATTTTGTTTTAGTAATGGAAGGTACATGATTTGTTTATTGCTATAGGTTATTCCAGTATTTAAGTGAAATTCTGGTGGAGTTTAGAATCTTTTACTGCTCTGGTAGCCTAATCATAGTTTTATTTTTTGTTTATTAGTCACACAAGAACGTAAATACCCCAGTGACTTACGGGGCCTGATTCTGCGCTCTGTTAGTGAAAAATCACCAATTTTGCATATAACATACATGCATAAATTACATTTCTGATAAGAAACACAACTAGCCTTTAAATTAAGTTCAAGGATAGCCCCTGGGATCTTAAATTTGACAA
This sequence comes from Hygrophila difformis, assembly GCA_030278955.1. Classification (NCBI taxonomy): domain Eukaryota; kingdom Viridiplantae; phylum Streptophyta; class Magnoliopsida; order Lamiales; family Acanthaceae; genus Hygrophila; species Hygrophila difformis. The sequence goes on along the minus strand of JAOANR010000011.1, from coordinate 33,555,237 downwards.
AGGAGCACAAAATATGTGCCATTTTATTTGGTTTGTGTAATATAAAATTCTTTGAACACTGACGTATGACACTGTCCTTACTATTCAAATTGATTTGCTACTTGTCCTTACTATTCAAATTGATTTGCTACTTATTTTCTGTTTGATACATCCTATGCTACTTCTTGACTCATCCGGTTTGATGCCTATCATCCACATTACACCATTTCAACATTTATCTTTTCTTTGTTTTTCCTTTGCTCTTCCACATACCCTCGCCTACAATTATTTTTTCTTTCTTTATGGGCAGTTGTAGACACTAAATATGCTGTGCATTGCACAGCTTGGACAACTAGTATATATATATATATATATGTATGTATGTATATGTATGCGCAACCATGTTTATGTTATTTGTCTTTTCGTGAATCAAGTAATTTCTTAAGTTTTTTTAGATCCAAAAGTAAATTCAAAATATGGGTGGATTTAAGTAGAAGTGACTTTTTATATTTATGACTCAAACATGAGACTTTTTATATGGTACCACAAAGAAAATAAAAATAAAAATGTTAATATCAATAGTTGTGGTTTAATTTCAACTATAGTTATAGTAAGTTTTTCGATAGACGAGGGATATATACAACCATAGAAAGATTGGAGCACCCAATTGGTACTCAAAATGTCCTATATACCCTTACTAAGTAATAAACGATGTGGTTCCTGTGCTGGGAAAGCACATACTGGACTTAATCTAGTCCATTGGATCAAATTCAAAATCAATGGTTTATAGGCTAAATGGGGATTGTTTGGTAATTTCACATTTAAATTAAATTTAAATATGTGTGTCAGAATTTAATTAATTAATTTATTCAGAATATCAAGAATCTTCTTTCTCTCTCTTTCATATTCCCTAGGATAATAAATATCTAATACTCCATATGAATGATTTATATGTGTAAACAGAATGTGTATTGAACCAAAACAGAATGCTCAGCGTGTGTAAACAGAATGTGTATTGAGTGATGTAGTACGTGTGCAAATATAATGTGTACTAACATAATGCCCAAAGTGTGTAAAAAGAATGTTACATATGTGCAAAGAGAATGTCTTTGAAATCGAAACAGAATGCCCATAGTAAGTGTAACACCCCGGTTTTTGGTCACCCAGGTCGGGATGTCACCGCCACACCTCTCTAGCAAGACACGGTTTCTCCGAGCTCACTAAAGAGATGCAAGGTTATGGTTTTTCAGAATTTAAAACATTCAAACAGCCCATTTATATATAATTTAAAAGTAATACATCAAAGTTGCAGCAGAAAATAATAATTACATATGTATAATGCAGTGGAATCTAATATTAAGGCCAACATGGCCAAGACACGGGTTAAACAGGCCCGTTCATGCAAGATCTAGTCTAAAGCTAAATTTAAAATATAATGTATTTCCCCAAAATTCCCACGCATGCATATGAGGATGCATATTCTTCACACTCTGTAAGAACAAGAAAAAGAAAATATGGTTTTGGTCAGCACTACGTGCTGAGTAAGTTAACACGTACATGTTTATGAGGTTTCAAAGCCTTTAATTAAATTTTAAGGAAACATATGCATAATGTAATCTATTCATTTAATAATAATTTAATCGCATAATTTAAAAGTCATGGATTCCATACGATCTTAAATATAGCTTGCAAAGTAATTAAATAAGTGGCCATAAATTTAACAGCACAATTTAATACAGATTTAATTTGGAATTCTCGCAACTTCTCTTTTCATATCTTTTACAGGTCACCACCGCCAGCCTTACGCCTGGGCTCTTATGTCCACAGGTATCATGGTCGATCTTTTAGTTAGAGTTAATCCGTCTGCTAGCCATACGATCAGTGTTTCGCTAGGGCTCTTACGTCAACCTAGACATACACTTGGGCTCTTATGTCCCAAGCCGCAGAGAACATTGACAGTATCTAGCTTAGTTATAACCCACAATATTTTAATCTTCTCGTTTCGTGTATCGTATGTCAAAGTATTTCTATCCGTTTCAACCTCAAAGGCTAATTCCACCGTTTCAACAAGATTTCAAGTTTTGACTCGGTCAACCACAGTTTACTCTAAAAATTCGTCTAAAATCAGATTTAATTTCAAAAATTCCGAAATTTCACGTCTGACTCCAAAACGTCGAGATCTACAACTTTCGTGTTTTAACTTTTTCAATCCGAGATACCTAAATAGGTCAAAAACACTAATTTTCACAGAAGTATAAATCTGTCCGAATTTCCTAGGTCACAGTTTAGAGATTTCGAATTCTACCATAGCAATTCAACTCCAAATTTAATGAAATTCGACAGAGATCATCTTAAGACAATTATCTACGACTTTCATGTTCGGCCAAAGATCTAAAACAGTCTAGATCCTATGTCAAAAACGTGATCAAAATCATTCATAAGTTCTGTCCAAGATTTCGAGATCTAGATTTAAACAGTTCGGTTTCGATGGGATTTCATATATCAAATCGTCTCTAAAAATTCTCAAAAATTTACAGTAGCTAGATCTAAGTCTTAGGAACGTTTTTCGTGTTTTAAGCTTCTCCGTTTGAATTCGTTTTAAGGTTCGGAAAAATTCATCAAATCTGTTGCGTCGGTGGAAAGTAATAATTGACAGAATTTCGATTTCTTGATAATCTTTTAGTTTTGAATGTTTTAATTCATCCCAAAACCATGTAAGAGTTAACTTACAGAGTTTTGAACGTCCGGGATCGTCTATTTCGAAGGCGTGGCTTCCCGTCTACCGTTCCTCCTCTCCGTTCGTCGGGTTCTACGATCTAGATCCAATTTGAGGTGTAGAAAGAAAAAGGAGATGATTAGGATTCGTTTTCGAATCGTTTATTGAATAAAGATTGGACCGAGACTTACCAAGACTATGGAGATCTGTAGAGAAACTCGTCCAACAGCGTTCGTCTTGGTTTCGTGCCTCCGACGACTCCGGATTTAGGGTTTCGAACGTATAGAATGTTGTAGGGTTTTGTAAACTTGTTCGGGGCTCCCAAGGGCTTTATTTATAGATATTTAAGACCTAGGGCATCCAAAATCTGACCCCAAGGGTCTTGGGTCGAAAGATGTTCAACCGAAAGTCGAAAAATCCGCGTTCGGGCGAGAAAATCTCGCTTGGTTTGTTGCTGCCAGAGTGGCGCGGTCGTGGCGCGCTGTTTCCCCTTCCACCGCGCGGCCACCGCACGGCACTCGCCTGGACTTCGGTCCGGGCGGGTCGTGCGATCCGTCGTGCTTTTCCGCCTCTCTTTCGGGTTTCTATCCCTCTATGCTCCCGAATTCCGATTTCCGGGGTATCTTCGGGTCTCTACTTCCTCTCTAAATTTTCACTCGGGTCTAATTGGATGTTTTGGACTCGAATACTCGAGTTCATTAGTGTCGGGTTTTGGTGTACAATTTATTTACCTTTAATAATTCTTCTTATCTAATTAAATTCCTTTTTGAGTTAAAATCTCATTTCTCATTTCCTTATCTTTATTTATTTATTTATTTGCTGGATTCATTTATTTATTGTATTTATTGTTTATTTATTTAATTGTTGTTTTATTTTATGATGGAAAATTCACGGGTATTACAGTAAGTGAAACAGAATGTTTATGCAAGTAAAACAGAATGTTACATATGTGCAGAGAGAATGCCTATGCAATTGAAACAAAATGCCCATAGTAAGTGAAACAGAATATTTATGCAAGTAAAATAGAATGTTACATATGTGCAAAGAGAATGCCTATATAATTGATACAGAATGCATGTAGTAAGTGAAAAATGTTACATTTGTGAAAAAAGAATGCCAATGCAATTGAAACATAATGCACATAGTCAGTGAAACAAAATGTTTATGCAAGTAAAACAGAATGTTACATATGTACAAAGAGAATGGTTTATGCATTAAAAAAGAATGTTATCTAAATGAAACAGAATGTCGCATGTGTACATTATGTCTTCAAGAAATAACCATTATGTGACACCCAAATCTCACGTATTAGTACTTCTGTATTATTTTTGTGTTAAAATTTAGGCATTTTCTCACTCAAATTGACATTATGTGTAGAAATATCTAACATTATGCTATGTGCAATATGATATTATGCCTTATTATTTTGTAAAAAACCTTCAAATTTGAAAAGTCCTACACTTTTATCTGTAATCATCATTACAATAGTCAGATAGAAAAAAAGCTGCAAAAGAAACAAAATAATAATAATTAAAATAGTAAAAAATGTTAAATTACACAAATATCCTTATAGAATCTATACCATTGATTAAAAAAAAAAAGTGAAATCCAACCGTAGAAAAGAGTTGCAGTACATGCTGGACAAAAGGGTTCCAGTATGTGAACCATTTCGGTAATAAAATGATGATAAAGGAAATTATAATATGTAGCATTATATTTTTCTGTAATTCCGATCCCTCGAACTTAAAGTGTGTCATTAATTTTTTATATAGTGTTGTGAATTTTAGTCATGATAGAATATACTACATTTTTCTGTAATTTACATGAGGAATAAGGAGGAGAAAAAGAACTAGTATTAGGTTTTTTTGTTGGTGGGATTTTTTCTTCTTTCTTTTTTTCTTTTTTTCTTTAATATAGACTCATCTATTTTTTCATCTTATAAAACAAAAAAAAAGAAGCAAATTTGGGCCCAATATAAATAGTTATAATAAATTACTCGAATTTGTAATAAACGGGCACAGAGATAGTTTATTTTTTACCCTACCGGAAGCAGTTAATGGATGTGTAATCAGCATTGTTTAAATCTTCAACCCTCCGATAAGTCTTGCAAAAAAATAAAAATAAAATAAAATTTGATGAACTGAAGGCTGATACTATTTGGTTTACCGGCTGATAGTATTAGCATTGGTGCTACTATTGAAATATATTTTTTCTGCATCGAGATTTATTTTATATGTTGTGAGAAAAAAAATTATATTAAGGTTTGCCCTCCCGACCCTCATAGTCTATGTCCGCCACTGACCACAAGACTCTTTATAGGCACACAATTAAAAATTAAATGTACGAGCACTAGGGGTGGGCACGGTTCGGTTAACCTGAATTTTTCAGGTATTTGTATTTGTATTTGAACCGGGCAAATACTTCATTTCAGTATTTGTATTTGTAACCGGAGTCCTCGGTTAACCGGGGGTTCGGTTTCGATTCGATTCAGCGGTTAAACGATTCGGTTCGAATATTTAAAATCTATGAAACTCAAAGATTTAAGAAATGAAAACTTGATTATACATTTTAAGAGTGTCGAACGAGGTTATTGCACTACAGAAAATATATATATATATATATATATAACTATGGAATTTAGTGGTTCTTTTCAATAATAGGATATTTTGAAAGATAAAAATCAATATAGGCTTATTATGGTGATATATTTTTGGTGAATTCGAACCCGAGACCTTGCTTAAGCGACTAGAGCCCCATCCACTCAAACCAATTGCTGTTGGTTATTATGGTGATATATTTTGATAATTAGCTCTTTAGTTTTTTATATTTATTTTATTATGAAGTATTTCAATAATTAAATAAATAATGATATATATTATCTTTATATAATTTTATACCATCAAATGTCTATAATAATTACAATATATAACTTTTAAAATAAAATAAATATATTCGGTTCGGTTCGGGGTTAACCGGGGAAAAAAATTAAAGTATTTGTATTTGTATTTGAACCTGACGAATACTGGAATATGATATTTGTATTTGCTCCGGGGTCCTCGGTTAACTGAAAATTCGGTTCGATTCAGCGGTTCAACGAATCGGTTCGAATATTTTGCCCACCCCTAACGAGCACACCATTGTTTGATGTAGCAAGTTAGGGCACCCAACATCTCTTATCTTCTTCTTCATAATCCAAACCCAAAACCCTAACTCCATAACCAGAGTTTCCAGTTGTTCTCTTTTTTTCTTTTTTCTTGACTGATAGTTTGTAATATTTTGGACCGAATGCGCATTATATGATGGATGAAGATCAATAGCGAGCTATTGTTGTAAAAATTATAAGTTTTTAGAGTTTTAATCCCGTACCCGATTGAATTTCGTGTTTCTTCTTGAAATTCGCAATTTGCAGTAAACGGCCGCTCATGGCCGTCCCACATAAGACTCAATCGGCCACCCATGGCTGTCCTACATAAGACCCGATCAGCCATGGCCGCCGGCGCCCTTCTACACGAACAAGCGTGGGCGGCCGCGCTTCTATTTTTTATTTTTATTTTTTTCTCTCTTATGTTCTATGAAAATTAGTGTTTTGTCTTTGTTTCATTTGGGTGCCCCTAACCTAATATAAAATGCCCCCAACATTTGTAAGTTTTTCTCTTTCAATGCTTTTAATGGTAAAGTGGGTAAATATATATTGGTTGTCCCTAACATTATTTATTTTTCCCCATTTCTAGCCTAGATGCCCCTAACCTTGGGTTTTTTAAGTGAACTTTTGAGTGTATATAATCGCCGCCTTTTCGATAATAATTATAGACCCTGTTTGCAATTAGTTGTTAGCTGTTAACATTAATGTGAGTAATAAAATAATCAAAATTAGCTGTTTGATCATTTTGAGGCCAACTTTTTGCCTATAATAAACTAAAATCCAAAATGTTGTTATCTGTAGCGGTTTGAAAAAGAACTGACTGGACATTGTTTTAAGTTATTTTATCTTTTTAAATAAACTATTTTATCTCACATTGCGAGACTAATTAACTGATTGAGTTGAGTTGTTTTGCCAAACATGGCCATAGTACATGCTTTAATAGGTGTGGATCTGAATTTCAATCACTTGGACTTTCGAACCACATCCCACATAGTATCAAACAAGATGGCCATTACAATATTCAAGGGCATTGCTGTTAACTTCATTGTTCAAATAACGATATGAAGATAGTTCTTACAAATCGTTTTCTGATTGATTTATTGTTCTTAGAAATGGCTTTCTGAATTTGCAACTGTGGGTAGTAGTGAATACGTGTGAATATTTAAAACGATTGCCATTGATCGGTATTCTTTTAGGTTTAATGTATATTCTAACTTTCCTTTGTAAACGCAACTTTCGTTTCTTTTCTTTAATAGAGAGGGAAATTACTCCATCACAATAATTTTTTTTTGGCTGCACTCCATCACAATTAATTGTACTAGATGTTCTTCGCGCACATACACACAATAGCCTACAGAATGTGCTAAATACTAATATCGAAAAAAGTCAAAACTAAACAGCTTATGGTAACCATAGTGCTTGATTTGGCACGCTTAGAAGTCTATAAAGTTGACAATATAAAAACTAGTACTTCAGGGAGGATAATGCTAGTATTTCAACTACTATACCAGAGAAATTATACAGATCTAAGCGCAATTCTATGCTTTGGGGCACACAAAAATATACCATCATGATATCGTTTCTGGTTCAGAACATTCACCTGAAAGCTTCGGTTCGATTTTCCCCAGAAGAGGAGAGTCTGAGAATACAGCTGAGTGCAGTTGCAGCATTCCCACAAAGCAAAACTTAGCTTTCATGCCAAACATCCTTGGGTAAGATGCTGAAACGAATCAACTCTGGTTATGTTAGGCCTGTGGGTGTACAACTCCCTAGCAATTTCAATAACAAGGGAAGATATGCAGGGTCATATATCCAGATCATCATCAGGGTCCTCATCTGAATCGGGCATCTCATCATCTGAATCGCGATAATAGATTATCTCGCCCCGACTACAATCCGACTTCTCAGTAACAGAAGGTTGTGTCTTGGCATCATTGTCACCATCATTAAGGGCTTTTCGACCATCATAAATTTCAATGTTTTTGCCATCTCCTGGAGGAAATACAATAGCATCCATAAGCACAAAAAAGGGAGACAACCAAAGAATAGAGGTTAACATGTTAGAGTCGGAATCAGAGTAAATATCCATTCATACCCTGGTGCTCAAAGGGAAGAACAACTTTTGCCCTGTCATTCTGTTCCTTCTCAGACAACTGTAAATTGAATTGAACCTGGCAAGGTATTCTGAAATTATTAAGCAACATACAAGACAATTTACATTATTCTCTATTTCCATGTTTTTGTTTGTACATTTATTTACCATATGCATCTATATGCTTGATTAGGATATGTAGCTGAAATAAGTAAGGCTACGTAAATGTTGTTGGAGGAAAAAATTTATGTTTAATCATAAAGAATCAAACTCACCTTAGGCACAAGGTTTTGGGCAGCTACGTCAGCCTCAGAAGAAAAAGGTGTGAACTTGATCCCTGATTTCTCAACATAAAGCTCTTCGAGCTAGTAGAAAATATTTAACTACTTAAGATTGCAGCTAAAACTTCACTTGATAAACAAATAAAGATATAAAAACTGTTTAAGTAATGGTTGCAGTTGCCATGAGAGAGGGAGTATAAAAGAATACCATCATTTTGACACGTCCATTCCTACGTTTAACACGAACACAAAACTTTCCTCTTCTCAGATTATCTTCCATCAGAGAAACGTTCTCAGAGTTCCCACTCTGTCTCTCGACCAACGGAACAGTCGGACTTACGGTAGCCTTCATAGAAGACGTGTAATCGAGGGAAGCAGCAATAGGAGACTCGTGCAGATCTGAATGGAATAACCAAAACAAACTAGACACCAGATCTGTAATCAAGGGGAACGAAAAAATAAAATCAAATGTGTTCATGCTCGAGTCAGAATAGAATAAGATAAAATAGCAACAGAATTCAGACAGCCAATTTCTAATGAATTACATGGAATGATTGCATACATACCATTACTTCGAAGTTGACTTAAAAGTGCAGCAACTGATGAGACCGACGCATGTCTCAGTAACTCACTAAGCTGAAAAACACAATAAACAGACAGCATGTAGGTTAGTGGAGAAAAACCTGTTGAACAAACGTTTTTGACAAGTTTTTGCAAGAGGCCCATTCATTGCCCTTTCCTAGTAAATGACCCTCACACCTCACGGTGCTAAAAATTTTGAGCCATGTTCCAAACAAGTCTTCAAAATTAGGTATACTATTATTTTTCTCATACCTTTGAATGAGTACAAATTCTTCCAAAGATAAATATTAAGATAGACATCCATAGGTCCAGCATAACTATTTGTCACCGTTGATAAACTTAGCAATTTTTGCTTCGTGAGATACCTATGAATCTCAAATCTTACTAGCATTAACTTGTTAACACTTGCAGCATAATGCAAAAGAAAATGTAGAACAAAATCTAGATTACCGAGTCAAAAGCAACCACAAACTGTTGTTTTCCATTTCCAGATGACTCTGTTCAAATAAAGGCACCACATTTCATTACAATAAAGCAAGCATTTAATAATCAGCACATCAACACACATTAACAGTGTATACTAAAACTAAAACCTACTAATATAACAAAATTAAGACCTCTTCCAAGTTCAAGAATTGATGACATTAACTTCTCCAAGTCCTTCACATTTGTACATGGTTTGGCTGTTTTTGATGACCTAGGAGAAAGATTTCGAATGTCACTGCTCTCCAAAATCTGACTTTTCCAACCCAACGCATCCGTGTAACAATCCAAAATCTTGAACCTAATTCAATTGAGCAATTTACAGAACCACGGGATGAGGAGGATAACATCAGAAGCAAAAATTCAGAGAACAAGCACCTCAAAATTATAGAGTCATATTTTCAAACCAGGCATTTGAAGCGGCGTCATATCCTTTGCTCTTCAAGAACTGTTCATAATACAACGGAGTGCGGGACAGAGCAACCAACAAAATTCCACTACACAAACAGAGATTTTTTTATTTTTTATTTTTTAAAAAACAAGGGTTAAACAACTATCCAATTAAATGGTTAGAAAATGAACTTCGGTGTATGGGAAACCCTAACATTTTATGGCAGAGACCTGGATTGAGCTTTCTGGAAGTAAATGAATGAGGCCAGCTGGGAGAGGATGTGATCGAAAATGAAGGAGCCAAGGGGACAGCTGATTGTATCATTGATGGTGAGCGCAGGGGCATGCTCTCCTTCAGAACCACCATCTCGCAGCGTTCTGCAAATCCATTCCGCCATCATCACCCAGTGGAAAATGGTAGTGGTGGCAGTGACCGGAAAGTTAAACCCACGTTTCTTCTTAGGGTTTTACAAAAGTTCTAAAAAGGAAAATAGTATGATTTAGTGGAAAGACTAATAAATTCCTTAAAAATTACGAAAACTCATCAATGATCTTTTAGAAGTCCATAAATTAAATTACAAGTCATTCTTTGAAAAAAGATGATTCAAAAAACAACCCAGATGATTCATCAAAAATTTCAAGTCATTATTTGAGAAAAAGATTCATAAAAGATTTATCAAAGAATAAGCACATGTTTTAAAAGGATTTAAGGATAAATAATGCCATGAAAACGCTAGCCTTGAGTTCCACCAAAAATTTTAATGCCCTCACTGAAATAGAAGGTAGAGCACAAATTCCTTTGGAGGAGGAAATATCCCTATTGATTGTAGCCAAGTAATACAAAGAAAGATGATGTTAAGTGCTCACATTGAATATGTACAAGAAAAATTCTTCTAGCAAGGTAAACTAATTCCAATTTCTCCCAAGCCACTTCCTTGGGACAGTAAATAGGTGCCCCAAAAAATTCCAGACAGATGAAATAAAAAAGATATAAATAAATAAAACATAATTAGGAAAATCAACAAGGCATTTATTCGAGCACATCCAATGCAACTTGGAAAAGGTTGAATTTATCTCAATTTAAGCTTCAAATTCATCCCAATGTCACAGTGCATCAGTTAGTAAAATTTGAAGACCATAGACCGTAAGATCCCAAAACAGACTCACCATATAGAACAGGGGTACAGAATCAACCCAAGCATTACTTAAAAACTGCATTGGGAACTCAAGAAATAAAAATCAACTTTTGACTTCAGGCCGATTGAATGAATTCAGAGGGGGTGAACTTACCTATCTACTGACTGGACAAGAAGAGGACGGAAGGAGAGCGTGTAGGCGTGGAAGGAAGAGAACGATGACAAGCGCGCGGAACACAGACAGAGAGAAAGCGGCCACTGGTTAGCGAACGCCGCCGGCGGTGGCCCAATTCTGAGCAATTCAGAGCCTAATAAGAGGGTACTCCGTAGTCCGTACTCTTCAGAATTGAGTAAGAATATTTTTCTTAGGTGGATTCTACTTGAATGGGCAGGCCCAATTTGAGATAACGGCCCAATATATTTATTATTGGGCTCAAATATTGATCACAACCACGAGAAAGTCCAAAGGTGAAATCATGTATTCCGTTGTTGAAACTCATGTCCACATCCATATTTTTCTATTTAACGAAAAGCATCTCTCGTCTTCGTTTACTCGTTGTCGTCCCAAATTCCAAGCAAACCAAAATTCCATTTTTACCTTCTGTTTGTGCTTCTCAATCTTCATTTCTCCATTGAATTCCCCTCTCAATTGAATCATTTCAACAATTGGTGGAAGGATTGGATTTGGAGGGTAGCTAGTTCAGAAGACAAGCGGAAAATGATGTCCCCAAATCACACGCCCCCTGAGAATCGGGGCTCCTCCCATTCTGCTAATTTCAGGTGACCCTAAGACAGCGCTATTATACTCATAGTTTATTGTTTCTGTCGTTAATTGACAATGCCTTCTTCTTTGGCGGTATTTTGTTTTGTGGGTTTCGTAGGAGTAGCTTCATTTCTGCGAGCTTTATTTATGTTTGACTGTTTTGGGAATCCGGGTTATGTAATGCTTTTTTGGCGGAGTTTTCATGGAGGTCTGAGAATCTTTCCATATGGCTGTGTCAGTCGATTGGTAACTTGATTATTTTACTAGGTTGTTAGTGTTATCATTGGAGACATTTGTAATTGTTTGGAGGTGGGATAGGATAGGCTAATTTATTTGTTGAGGCAGTTCTTGGATTAGCACGGTGTAGCAATAGGTTTGGAAACAGTGTTGGTGCTATGTTTCGGGCTTTATTAAATTGAAAGCAATGGCTATGCCCAGTTTATTCAGACACCCAAGCACGTTCTTAAACTTATGATTCTTAAAATTAATAAATTTACAATATCACCGCTGACCGTTACCCCTTAAACTTTAGGTTAACCTTAAACTCTGTTGTAGCATTAGATTAGATCATCATTATATAATAATGGGACACATTTAAATTATTATATTACCAAATATTGAGACATGTTATATTTAAATTTAGGTAGCATGTACCTTGACTGGAGACAATTGCAATATGTACTCTATGCTATATAGTGGGATACAAACATAGGGTACACAGTTTATAATACAAAAACTTATCGAATCAATTATTACATGGCTAATAATTTCCGACACCCAAAACTTCTTAAGAAGCATAGTGAATTTTCAAAATGCCTTAACATGGGTATAATTAGCTACCTTTAAAGTCATTTTGCAGCAATGCCATTATGTCCGGTAGTTGTTTTAAGTATACGGAAATACATGTAGACGATACTATGTTTATCATTTCATGTTTCCTAATTGAATTATCATTATTTGAATGCAGGCAAACTCCCTTGCAGGTTATCCACATTATTGGTAACCTCATGAGAATTTGGTCAATCTACTCTGTTTACCGTTACTTGTCTGAAACAGGGGCATCAGTTATTTTGTTTATATTCTGCTGTCTTCTTCCGTCATCTGTTGTGTTTTTACTTCTGCAAAAGCCTTGGAAAGGCAGGTCTCTTTCTAATACTCAGGTCCTCATGAAGCACTATACTCTTTTATGGTTTTACCCTTGCTTGTCCGAAGTCCGAACTTATTGTAAACTCGTAAACAACTACCTTCATTTATTTTCTTCATTTCATTGTTTATAGGTGGTGCCATCTGTGATAAATGGAGCAATAACAGCCCTGTACTTCATCTTCTGGGGACAGGGTCTTAAATCATGTGGTCCTCTAAGGTTAGGTTTTAACCCCAGAATCAAGATTAGTATATAGATTTATTTAAGCTTTATTCCCGCTTGAATAGAAGATGCATTCCATACTCTGCCAGAAAATAGCTCCTGATAAATTGATAAAATAAGACATTAAATGTCTCCTACAAAATACAAATCTCTTGCCATGTTAAAGTTGCTAAATTTTTCTGTCAGTGCAGGGAGTGCCCCGGCAACAAAGAATATTTTAGTGCTAAAGAATAAGAATTTTTTCCCTTCTCTAAAACTGTATCCAGATTTCCCTCTTTAAAAGATCCGAAACTTGATGACCTTGTGTTGAGATACTTCAAAAATATTCTTGTAGTTCGCTTCTGGTAAATTGAATTGTTACCACTTCATTTTATCAATTTTGTCAAATTCTTCACGAAAATATTTATCCCAGGGCCATAATGGCTGAGTATGCCGGTGCTATTCTTGGAGTGGTGTCTGCAGTTTTGTATGGACGACGAGGCAATCTTTGGAAAAAGGTACTGGCGTTGTTTGTTTCCAAATTTTCTATTCCTCCAAGATTTTTCTTTATACAATTTCAATTGTATCTCTCTTTACCCGTACTGTTTAAATTTTACATTTATATTTACATAGCATGCATATTAATTAGTGTGATTACACAGTTTCCTTTTCTTTTATTTATTTATTTATTTATTTATTTTTTTTCGCATTAACTGACTAGATATGATGTAACATCAACTACACCAACTACACATTTGTCTCATCTGAAACGTATAAATCAAACCTCCTAAGAAACAAAATCTAACAGATTCTAATGACGTTTTTCCATTTGCATGCGTTTTAATCGGCTAAAAAGGTTATTGGGAGATATAAAACTTGGGATGATTTTATAGATCTTTTTATTAGATATATAAGAGCTTTCACTTCTCCAACTATCTTGATATGAATAAAGGTGTGAGGGTTGACATTTTCTGGTGGGTTCACAGCATCGTCGTAGAGCTTGATTTCACTGATGCACTTAAAATGTAAATGAACTGTTTTAGTAGGCACTAATAAGTAATAACTGCTATAAACCAATTAATCAGTGATCAGGTAATAAGGTGGACCAACTTTTTGTTTTTTGGAATAGCTGCTTAATTATGTTTTGGTTGATATCTCAACTAATTAAGAGTTCATCTTCTGTATTAGGCAGGTGGCTTTCTTGCAATGCTGGCATCATTCTACTTCTTGTCTCAAGGATGGGCCATGGCCACACAATTTCCTTTATATATCCTTTCTATATTGATCTATCAGTTATAAAGTTTCGGCATTACTGAAAGAGGGAGCTGCTGATTAATTTTTTTACCCTCTATATGTTCAATGAGAAATTTAATTAATGTGAGCTTAACTGATTAGCACCATTTAGTGATAGACCAGATCAAGAAGAGAAGTCAGAAAATGGCTTAGGATTTAAAGATATGCTTATTCCTATATTTGCTGGAATTTTATCAGCGCTACGGAGGGTGATTACGAGGCGTGTTTCACTTAAGGTATTGATTTTTTTGTTATATGATATATTTCTAGTTTAATGTCTCTATGAAACTTGCCTACACCCTGCAAGAAAGATAATAGAACTGGAATTAGATTTGAACTTTTTCCTTCAATGATTACAGAATCAGCTTAAAAGGCGGCTTAATGCCATAACCATTGCTTCAGCTACCTGTTTCCTGTTCCCTGTTGCCATGTGGGATATGATTGTTGTGAGTTGACTTTCTTTCTTGTATAAGTAATTTTCAATTTTCAATAATATTCCGGTTTTCTTTCCATCTCTTTCATAATTCTTTTGCTTATATCTCTTAATTACTCTCTTTTGCCAGGTGGTATACCATGGTCTTGTCCATACTGACTGATATTTAGTTTTTCTATTTGTTGTATTAAGGGATCAACAAATGTGGAATTGCCGTTTTCAGCATGGGCCTTCTCAAGTTTTATCCTCTTTGGAATTATCTTGATATTTTATGTCGACAGTATAGCCGAAGAGAGGTAATTCCCCACTGCTTCTAAATTTGAATGCATGTCTATCTATAAACTGGAATCATAATTGCATAACTTTGCTTATTGGTTTAATTCTTCTAGTTACCTAATATCATAGTATCCTTTCCAAATTTATCTAATTCTGATTCTTGCCAGACTAATTAATTGGGACTTGGCAATAGGAAATTTCATTTTGAATTGCCTAGTTCCAAAGGTTGTGGTGGATTGAATCAGATGTGCACAATCTGACCAAATATGTCACCTCGCAGAATGAATGCACAAAAACATAGAATGTGGTAAAATAGATGAACGGAAGGAATAATAATCACTTAATCAGAATTATTTACCTTCACTTGTTAATTTTATTTTAGAGCTGTGGACTTACTGGTTATATGCTTTAATACTTGTAAACTTATAACCAATATGGGTGGATTAAGGCACTAATATGTTCTTTGGAATGCTAGATTTACAGCGGGATTCTGTTCCCCTCTGGAAATTTTATTCTTTGTGCTCCTTATTGTATGTTAGAAATATATTACACTGTCTAGGATATTAATATGCATTGTTGTGCTGTGAAATTATATTAGTTGACCCCTTTATATTTTATAAGGTGGCAGCCATCTGCTGCTGCAAGGGAACCTGTCATGTGCGTAGCAGCCAGCAAGTTCTCCATAATATTGCATAAAGGCCTAATATTGGTTGTTAGAAGTTAGAACTATGCTACGCGTGTGTTCTTTTTCTTGTTTCATATATGCTTATGGTTCTTGACTTGAACGTGATATATTTATCATTATCTGATCCTGTATGTCCTTTCTTGAACATTGCGCTAATTTGCCACAAATTCAAGTATGTGGAGAAACAAAGCTGTCTTTTATTTTTGTGGTAATTATAAAGCATGAGTAATTATTGATGTCAAACTCTCAATATAATTCTAAATCTTGTTAATGCTCTTCTATCACTGTATATTTTCATGCTTTCAGGTTTAGGAAATCCCCGGGCTTTCTGTATTGCATTAGTTGTAGCTGTTGCTTTGATAGTAGACCGAATTCCCAGTATAGAGGAAAGGGGATCTAGGATCTAACATACTATATACATATCTAAATTCCTTTATCTATTAATTTCAACTTCTATTTCAAATTTATGTATTTTACATCATTTAACCCTACTATTAGGGTGCAAATGAATCAAGTATTTTTGGTTCGATTCAGTATTCGTATTCGAATTTTGATATTCATATTCGTAATTTTGTGACTCGAATTCAAATAGAAATATTCAATTTGATTCAATACATAATCAAGATATTCGATTCAATATTAAGAATATTCGATGCAATATTTACTAAGTTTAATATAATAATATATACATATGTGTATATATATAATATTATTATTTTCATGTTAAGTATTAACCAACCACAATTTAAGAAGATTTTTCGTACCACGGTAAAGAAAGATGTCATTAGTGTATATGACATACAAAAGAAAAAAATTGCAATTGGCATCGGGACATGAGAGACATCAGTAAGATTTTTTTAACAAAAATTATTAGCTTTATACTTCTACCTCCAAGTACTGGTAATTTAATGGGCTAATGAAGTGTGCAAAAGAATGGGGATAGAACAAAAATTATTCACTATCTTTGTGGACAATGCCTCAAATGCGTCAATTCGAATGGCTAAGGATCATTCTCAACAGTCGGAAGGTAAGCTGATTCATGTTCGTTGTACTTAAATCTTGTGGTTCAAGATGTTCTTTTTCAGATCGAAAGCGTTATTGATTATGTCAAAAAAAGTGTGCAGTTCATTATCCAATCGGAGTCTAAGTTAAGAAAATTTTGAGTTGTGCATCATTTAGGAATCCAAGTGTAACAGTCGATCATTGACTATCCAACTCATTGGAATTCTACATATGAGATATTAGTTGAATCATTATATAGAGTTAATAATGCATCTATTATATTGAAGAGGGTGATCCTCTTTATTGTCATTGTCATGGCCTTGATGGTTGAGAAAAAGTGAAAAATGTTATTGACATGTTAGAGTTTTTCATGTCATTCTTAGTTGATTATCCTACTTCAAATATTTACCTTATTATTATTTGGAGAGTTGAGCATGTATTAAATGAAAAAGAAAACCATGTTAGATGAGTTTATTAGAGTGATAATAAATAAATAAATAAATAAATAAATAAATAAATAAATAAAGATATGAAAAGTTTGACAAGTATTGGGGAGAATGCAACCTTTTGATGGCAATTGGAGGATACTAGACCCTAGGTTCAAAACGAGGTTGGTTGAATTTGCTCTCGATAATGTATATAGTATAGTGAGCTAGAAGCACGAAGAGATATACATCAACATACTCAAAGTACAAGTTATGCTTCCCTAATTTTCATGAAATTTTTAAACATCAACATACTCAAAGTACAAGTTTTGCTTATCTAATTTTCATGAAATTTGTTTGGGCTTCTAGCTCACTATACTATATACATTATCGAGAGCAAAATAAACCAACCTCGTTTTGAACCTAGGGTCTAGTATCCTCCAATTGCCATCAAAAGGTTGTATTCTCCCCAATATTTGTCAAACTTTTCCTTCATCTTTTTTATCATCACTCTAATAAACTCATTAATATGGTTTTCTTTTTCATTAAATGCATGCTTGACTCAACAGCAAAGTAAATATGTAAAGTAGGATAATCCAACTCCAGAAATGGTAACATAACAATTCACTTTTTCCCGTTCGTCAAGGCTAGGACAATAAAGATAAAGAGGCTCACCCTAAATATAGGAAATGCATCATTAACTCTATATGTTTCAACTAACATCTCGTATGTAGAATTCCAATGAGTTGGACAATCAATGATCCACTTTTCACATGGATTCCTAAATGATGCACAATATCTGAGAATTTTCTTAACCTAGACTCCGATTTAATATATATATATATGTTTTGAACATGAAACAACTTAATTTCCAATGGCAACTTAGGACTCTTAGAGAATCTTCCTTTAGCAATTTGAATTGTTGTTCAAGGCACAGAGATGGTGAATACTTTATGCTCTACCCCCATTCTTTTGTGAACTGTATTGGGCACATTGCAGATCTCATGACCTGCAAAATACAAATAAACATATCAAATTACTAGCGATAACTAAAATTCAGAGAGAAGCTTTATATTATAAAAATTAAATTATGAACATATGGAGGAGATAGAGGTAAGAAGTCCTTTGTGAAGTTTCCAATGAGAATCAACAAAGTGACAAATCACATATATAAGAAAAATATTCTGCACCTTTGACTTCCAGGTATCAGTGGTTAAGTAAATCTTATTGGTGTCTCTCGATGCCAATTGCAATTTTTTCTTCTATATGTCATATACACTAATGACATCTTTCTTTATCGTGGTACAAGAAATCTTCTCAAATTTTGGTTGATTAATACTTAACATGAAAGTAAAAAATCGAAATCGAATACTTCCTCCGTCTCATTGTTTTTGTTACGGACCCACCCAGCACGTATGTCGATATACATTTTTAATGATTAATAACTTAAATTGTGTACAATGAAAAAGTTATAAAAAGATATTATAAAACTACAAGATTAGACGAATCTAACAAGATCTCACTTGACTATGTTTTTTTGTACATACATATGTATGATAAAAATTTGAATCAAAGTTAAACAGTGAATAGTGTCAAAAAACTATCCGTAACAAAAACACCGAGTCGGAGGTAGTAATTCTTCAAATATGAATCCAATACAGTGATATTCAATTCGCGTGCAACCCTACCTACTATATCTATGAGCAACAAAGTCAATTGGTGCAATATGGTCATTATATTTATTGCGGACTTGCACAACACTCTTTATTGTTAGAATAAAGGGTAGATTAGTGTGATCATTATAGATATATGGAATATGCGTATATTTTGTATAGAGAACTTTGAAAATCTTATATTTTAAACATAGTTAAAAATCCTAGTAAGTGTTGTATTTTATGTGGAAGGGAGTATTTATTTTTCTCACAAATCTCATCTGAAAACACTTTATCTCATATATTACAAACTTCCACACACTAAATAATTCATATTTAATATGCCTAAATGAAAATACTTCGTTTATCCCACAAACTTTGTTTATATCATGTGCGATTATGTAGAATGATATCATCCAGAGTTAAAATTACAAAGTCTGGTAGAATGCTTGCTATTTTAGTTTTCAATGATCTTAGGTTTCCAATAATGCTGTGGGCTGTGGGTGTGGTAAATATGTTAGGATCCCAAGTAGTGATACGTCCGATTCTCAGGATGGTTTTGATTATTTCTTGATTTCAGCCTGAGTCGGATTGAATACTGATAAGTTGGGACCTTAGATGCCATGATGCACAATATAAATCCTTTCTCAACAATTATCAACTTATCCTCCCAATGTATTTGATCCTTTCTGGACTTCATTTTATCACTTTATCTAATAGAAACATTTTGTGTATGCATTATGTTTATCCGTATCCTTAAACCCACTATTCAGGCTGCAAATTTGGAATACACTGATGATTGAGAACTGTAACATCTCATCAAGTAGTGATCACTTCAGTTACTATTTCTCTTTTTAGGAAAAAGCTCTAGCTTTTGTTTCAATATGTTGTGTTTTGTTTCCTTTCTTATCTTCCTTATTTTTCTTATTTACTTATTTTTAATTTATTTTTATTGTTAAATATAATTGCAATCATGCAATTTAATTTCCAATCTGCACCTGTGTCTGATTTGTGGTATTGCTGATATATGGCAGATTGCACATGGTGTTCTCATCACCAAGACATTTAATGGTTGCTGGAGGATGCATTATAATCATGGAACTTGTATACAAGATGGACTTTTCCCTGCCTGGCTTTCTGATTTGCGCTGCTATTCTGAGCTTTGGTATGATAGAAAATCTTTCTGTTAATCTCTATTTTTATATAGGATGCAAATTATATTTAATTTTATCACCTGTATATAAGCTAATTACCAAAAGAAGAAAAAAGGAGCCCTGTTATATTGGAAATCAACATTATCCATTGGTTGATTCGGTTCATCCCCCTCAAATTTTAATCCGATTTACTACTGTAGTCACAACTAGGATTATGATAAAATTAAGTTAATAATCTTGTACTATACATAATGAGAAAAATGCTAAGAAAAAAAAGGGGTAATTGTAAGGGAAAACATGAAAGGGAATTAATATTAACGGAGTAATTGCAATATTTTACTGCTAATTTCAAATGAGCAATTTTGATTATGGATTTCATTTCATCGACAAATTGTAATTAAAGATAGTTTAGAACTTAGAGAATAGAGAGGATACAGTGAAGTTCAGTTAATTTTTTCAATAAAACTTAATTGTGAACTACCTTTGTAACCCTTAACTTTTTGTCATCTGATTATCTACCATAATGAACTCAATGCCAGTTCCACTGATGCCTAGTGTCATTAGTGATATTCATCTGTGGGATTAACTTGTTAGGTGTATTCATTGGTAGTTGCTTGAATTTGTGGGATAGTCACCCTCTTCACCTTGTGTTTATCTCATATACTTTGCTTGTAGTAATGTTCTTCAGATTCTTTTACATTGTAATTAGCATCCTTACTAATTCTCTAATATGCAGTTCTACATTCCAGTGAATATTGAGTATATTGTTAAGGTTTATAGGTTTACTTGAGCTTAAGTGCCTCTATCTCAACCCTAATATACATATGTTGAACATGCATATTCAATGTTGTTAACCCCCCCAAAAAAACTTGTAAGTTTCAGGTACTATCACATGGGATTTTTCAAATTTAAGTGTAATTTGATTAATGTTGTAGCTCTTTGCTTCCTTGATGATATTTGATTATTTTGTCATCCATTCTTATGAAACATATCAGGGGTTGGCTTATCTTACTCTACCTAAATTCAGTTTGAAATCAAGGGACCTGGCACAGAATATTCTCTCTATTGTTTCTCTTAAATAAGGATGCAGTTGATGACTTGTCTCCTTGTGATTGGGAATTTCACTTTTTCTGTCGTATATTTATTGTTAAGAGGCTTGCTGACTCAGCACCTGATTCTGTTATTCGACTCATAAACCTTGTTACTTATTTCTTTTCTTCCTCATGTTCAAGATGCATCTTATCTTGGACTCTCAAAATTAAGTGGCATTGAGTGTTTTTCCTTTTTCGCTGCCATTGCTGTTGCAGTGACCACTACTGAATCTTTTGATCCAATCTTGTATTTTAACTTGCAGGGATACATGAAGCAACCTCTTTGGACCATAAGAGGAAAGATGGCTTGCAAAGTTCAGATATGTCAAATGGACTTTATGATGATGCAACTTCAAGGTCACCTCTTCCAAGTTAATGTAAGCACACACTTCATAGCACTTATCCCTTCTCTCACAAATTCTTGGATGGCATTTGGTGCTTGCATATGTTTGTAATATCGTTTTTCTTACGTGGTGAAATGAAGATTCCAACTTAGAGTGGAGAGAGGTAGTATTCAGGAAAAATGTTAATTTTGGGGGCTTGACTGAGAATACTAATTTCTTAGTTATCTCTGCTCTATATTTTTACTGAAGAAGCTTTTATTCACCTGTAATCAGCATCGACTCAGGTCCGGACAATTGCTCCAGAAATGTTTAATGTGAATGAGCATGCGTGCGTGCAAGGTACTTTGATGGACTGGCTCGAGCCTCACTTTCTCGGTTGTGCAAAAACATTGATGTCAAATTTTTGTTATTAGGATCATTAGAACTTCTTTAGCTGAGTGAGGAAGATAGAATTACAAATATATGTCGAAGCAGGTTAGGTATATGGTACTCGATATTTCTCCTGGTATTCTCAATACCATGTACTGTTGTTAAATTTCAGAGCCATTCAAACTTTTTGGGAATCGAAACTGTAAAGAAGCAAATGTTACAAAACTTACAATTGAAAATTTTTTCTTCAGTTGTAAGGAATTCTGTACTTACATGATCCATGATTTGCAGTGTTGGACTGTTGGTCCACAACTCTATATTGGTCTTTTCTATGACTAATACACGTATAGAATCCATCATCTCATTTCTTTCACAGATGAATCATTTTCATGCCAGCATAATAAACAACATAAAAAACTAAGCAAAGAAAGTTCGGTTTTTTTACTTCATAAAAATGTTGTATTCCCTTTGCCTCACTAATATGTCCTTGATAAAATTTATTTTGACACCTTGCGAAGTGATGAAATGTGTTAAATAAAGATATGCAATATATACACACACCACATAATTAATTAATTATTCAATGTGTTTATCAATGAAAATTTGTTGAGTCTGTTAGGGAATTAGTTGTTAATTGATCACGAGCTGTTAACTGATTACGTTATTACGTGAGCAATAAATTAGTCAAAATTAGATGTTGGCAATTTCGATGCCAACCTTTTGCCTATAGTGAGTTAAAATTCCAAATGATGTTATTTGCAACGGTTTATAAATGAGCGGATTGGATACTATTTTAAGTTATTTTAACACTTCTAAAAAATTTATTTTATCTCATATTGTCTCGCCAATTAGCTTATTCGATTCGATATTATTAAATGTTTATATAAAAAAACCCTAGATGTCTCTCGTTCCCGCCGCTCTCCCAACGGCCTCTTCCGCCCGGCCTTCACCAGAACCCCCAGATCGCATCCCGCCGCCGACTACTCCCAAGTCGTTCAAGGATGCTGCTTACAGTTACTCTCCAACGGATATCCCTGAGGAATTCCCGGACATCCCGTTCGCTGATTTGGTGGAGACGAATTGGATGGATGATAATCCACTTCTGCCCACGGTTGATTTTCTTCCAGCGGCCATGGATAGATTGTGTGCGCAGTTCATGGATGCTCTTGTTGTCAAAGTCCTTGGCAAGCGAATTGGTTACCCTCTTCTCAAAGAACGGCTTTTGAGTCTATAAAAACTGAAGGGTGATGTCGCGATGACCGACACAGCGAAGGGCCATATCATTGTGAAATTCAACCTGCTTGAGGATAAACAGAAAGTGCTATTCGATGGACCTTGGTCCGTTTTTTATCACCATGTTGCGGTTGCTCCGTGGTCGAGAGAGTTCTTGAAACCCTCCACTCAAATCACCAAATCCACTGTCTGGGCACGGGTTTTGGATTTGGATCCGGTATATTACAATGAAAATTCACTTGGTATCATTGCTAATATGATAGGGAAGCTTATGAAGATTGATACTACTACCAAGGTCATCAATCGGGGCCAATTCGCTAGGGTTTCTGTCGAGGTAGACCTCATGAAACCACTAGTCGGAAAGATTCGCGTTGATGGAGAATGGCACTTGGTTGCCTATGAGGGGTTGCATAATATATGCACGACCCGTGGGAAGTTTCGACACAAGGTTGGCACATGTGATCATGCAGGCACTGTTCACGTTGCGCATGAGGAGGGTGACACAGTGGAGGAAGCAAGGCCGGATGCTGGACGTGAAGGGTCGGTTGCAGCCAATGGACTCAGCACGGGGGCACCTAATCCAGACAAAAGCCAGGGTCCTCAGAAGGATCAGTCTGCGAATTTTGATGATGAGGCCCTAAACACTGCTGCCATGGTGGCGGACATTCCAGCTTCAACCCATGGAGATTGGATAATGGTGGTAAGGAAGCCGAGACCCAACAAGGGAAGAACGAAGCAGGTTACACCACTGTATGATACTAGGCCAGGTGGCCAACAAGCACTGAATGATATTACCAATAGTTTGCCTCGTTCCAAGCAAGTGGAGAAACATACCCCTCCGGGCTTGGCTCGGCCTCAGTTGGCGAATAAAATTGATGATAATGGGAAGGCTCCAGCAAGTGAAACCCATGCAGTTGCCAGCCCCACCTATGATCATGACACTTCCACGCCACCTCGGATGAAAGTTAAACGTTCTCGCTCTTCAAAGTTGCCTGGTGATACGGGCCAGACATCTACTAGCAACCCATTCCTTGCCTTGGAATGGACGCCTCAGCACATGGACACAGAAGATGGCGGCGGCGATCCGCAAACTGAACCTTCAACAGGTTCTTAATGATCGGGTTTAATGATTTCTCGATCCTCTCATGGAACGTGCGTGGCGCCATGGGACGGAATTCGAAACGCCACATCGGGGATGTTCTTCGAGTACTGCAGCCTATTGTGTTTATTCTCATGGAACCGCAAGGTTCATTCGATCACCTGAGGGTCTTTCTTTATCGGCTAGGATACTTTGGTGTTCATATTATTGAGAGTGTTGGGAGAGCTGGCGGATTGTGGGTTACTACTCGCCTGGGCCTGCCATATTCCATCAACGTTGTTGGAACTTATGATCGCATGGTAACACTTTCGGTTGGATTTGGCCAATCGTCGTGGTACTTGTCTGCTATTTATGCCAACCCTGCCCGGGGCGCACGTGAGGCTGACTGGAATAATCTTCGATCAGCAGCAGCTTCCATCTGTGGCCCCTGTGTAGCCATCGGCGATTGGAATGAGATTGAATACCTATCCGAAGCCTTTGGAATGGCTCCATCAGCTAGTCACTGTGCTGAATTCCGTGGTCTTCTCCAGGAGTGCGGACTATCTACGGTGCATACTATTGGTGACTTCTTCACTTGGCAAAAGAACAATTCTGGAGGGACCTTGGCCAGGAAAAGATTGGATCGCGCCGCTGTCAACTTGGATTGGATTACCGCCTTTCCAAACAGCTATGTGGAAGTGCAACCTCGCCGCTGTTCAGATCACAATGCACTTCTCCTTAGATGCTCGCCACGGATGACACCTTGTGTGAACCGCCCTTTTCGGTGGGAGCATGCTTGGACAACGCATCCTCATTATGAATCCATTGTAGATGCTGCTTGGGCTTGGGACCAATCCTCCTTGACTGTACAATTGGACCAAGTTCGCCAATCCTCGGAATTTTTTAACAGGTACACCTTTGGAAACATTGCCAGACGAAAGAAACAAATCCTAAGAAGATTAGTTGGAGTTCGGAGATGCCTGCTTCGGGTTGACTCGGCTCAATGGTCCATGTTGGAATGTCACTTGATAAAGGAATTAGATGAAGTTCTTAAGCAAGAGGAGATTCTGTGGTACCAGAAATCCAGGGAGAAATGCATTCGACTTGGGGATAGAAATACGAGTTATTTTCATGCCAAAACCCGCATTCGGCGCCCGCGCAGTTGCATTCAAGGGTTGGAGATTTAACGGTGTTTGGTCAACGGATATGGACACAATCAAAAGCCATGCCTTGGGCCACTTCCAATGGTTATTTTCACAATCCACCCCTCCGGTATCCCCTGCCTCATATCTGGTCTCTCTTCCTGCCATCATGGAGAGAGCCAATTTAGGCAATGACGTCAGCCTGGAAGAAGTAGAGAATGCAGTCAAGGAGCTTCGCAGTTCGCAGCGCCAGGGCCCGATGGGTTCCCGACTATATTTTACAAGACATATTAGCACATCATTAAAGGTTCCATGATTTCCTTTATTTGTAATACATTTCAGACTGGATCTTTTGAGCCTAACATTGCAACAACTTTGATTTGCCTCATTCCTAAAGTTGAAGTGCCTAGAGAAATTCGTCATTTTCGCCCCATAAGCCTTTGTAACATGAGTTATAAAATATTGACAAAGATCATAGTGAATCGGCTTCGGCCCATTTTATGCTCCTACATTGGCCCTTCTCAGTCGGCCTTCTTGCCGGGGCGTGGGACTTCCAGCAACGCTGTCATTTTGCAAGAAGTTGTCACGACTTTCTCAAATCGCCACAGGAGGTCTAGGGATTTTCTCTTGAATGTGGATCTTGAAAAGGCTTACGACAATATTTCATGGGACTTCTTAGAGTCGTGCCTGCAGGAGATGAGTATTCCTAACACTCTGTTGAGGATCATCATGTTTTGTGTTCGGTCGCCATCATATCGATTCTTTGGAATGGTTCGGCGTTGCCCTCCTTCACTCCGGCGAAAGGCATCCGCCAGGGGGATCCACTCTCGCCCTATCTCTTTATTATAGTCATGGAAAAGCTGTCGCACTCAATCCTAGCTAAGGTGGCCGAGGGAGATTGGAAACCGGTGACACTTAGCCGGGGGGCAGCGCCTTTGTCTCACCTCATCTTCGCAGACGACATCCTTTTATTCTCTGCAGCTTCAAGGGAAAGTGCCACCTGTATGGATCACGTCTTGTCTTGCTTCGCCCTCCATGCTGGTCTAAAAATTAATGGTCAGAAGTCGACTGCCCTCGCCCCGGCAGCTGTGCCTCCAGATTTAGCTCATGAGATTTCTAATATCCTGAATATCAATTTCTCAGACAACCTGGGGCGCTATTTGGGTTATCCCGTCATACAGGGTGCTATCTGAAAGTGCCATTTTTATTTCCTTATTGAGCGCATGCAGGCGCGTATGAGTTCTTGGAAGCGAGCTCTCCTTAACAAAGCGGGTAGGCTGACCCTTGCTCGATCAGTCTTAGCCGCGATCCCAACTTATTTGATGCAGCTGTTTTGGTTTCCTTCCTCCACATGTGATGACATTGACCGGACCATTCGTTCATTCCTTTGGAAGGACTCTCAAGGGCATGGATTGCACCTGGTCAACTGGAGCAAACTTGCATTGCCAAGGAAAATGGGAGGTGTGGGTATCCGGTCCTGTCGAAGTATGAACGTGGCGCTTCTAGGGAAGCTCTTCGCAGACTATATGTGCCAAGCACCCAAGCCGGCGATTCAGCTATTGATATCAAAATATGGCAGCAGCAGTGGAGTAATTCGATCCCGGCCGGGGTCTTCTCCGATCTTTCGAGCCCTCACTCGCGTGGCACCTTTGCTTGCTGGCGGCTTCCGGATTCGGTTAGGGTCAGGGGAGTGCAACGTGTGGCATGCACCGTGGTTGAAGGGTGGCCCTGTTGGCTTGAGAATACCCTACATCTATATATCGGAAATCAATCTTCGGGTTAAGGATATCTTTGTAGACAATTAATGGAATTGGGGTAACTTATTTACTCAAGTCCCGGATGACATTAGGATGGAGGCTTGGGAGATGGGGCCATTTACACCACACCACCTGGCCGCTGATTCACTGATTTCGATGGAATCATCAACTGGTGGCTACACGGCGAGAAGTGGATATGATTGGTTGTTAAAGGAGAGGGGCTGCGGCCGAGATAGCAAGAGGGCTTGGGTATGGAAGATTGGAGCCGCTGAGAAGGTGTGTTTCCTTCTATGGATTGCGGTCCATAATTCCTTACCCACAAACATGTTGAGGCATGCAAGGAATCTAGCGACGTCGTCGGTTTGTCCCGTCTGTGACGCCCAGCAAGAATCCATCTACCATTTATTCTTTGTATGTGATTGGGCCGCCAATGCATGGATGATGATTGGTGTGGTGGTGAGCTGTGATGAGCAAACTTTCGAGAACAACATTGGAGCTTCTCTTCAGGCTATGTCTAAGGGCTGGAGTGGGTTACAATGGGCGCTGTTTTGGGGCATATGGTGTGGGAGAAATGGGTTTTGCTTCAGAGGCGAGCCCCCAAATTCTGAGGTGGTGGTGCGGCAAGCCCGGTTCTTGGGTTCTGATTTTGATAAAGCATTTTTGCGCACTCCTAAAACCCGAAATCCAATATTTGTTGTGTGGCATCCAAAAAGGTATGGGAGTGTTGTCCTCCATGTGGATGGGAGTTCTCTTGGAAACCCGGGCAAAGCTGGGTTTGGGGGCGTTCTGAGGAATGATGATGGCTCTTGGATTGATGGTTTCTCTGGGACAGTTGGTGTGGCCTCGATCTTAGAGGCAGAGCTGCATGGGATATGGAGAGGGTTACAGAGACTCCAAGATATGGGGGTGGAGCAAGCTTGTTGCTACTCCGACTCCCTTAAGGCTCTTAGAATCATTTAGAAAGATATTGCTTCCGGCCATAGATTGTTTCCGTTAGTTCGTAACATTGTTGACATCTTGGTGCAAAATCCGGGGTTCCATTGGTTCCACCTTTTCCGTGAAGGCAACTTCGTTGCGGACGCTTTGGCGAAGCGGGGGGGCGAGCTCCCTTGACTTCTTCACTACTTGGGCGTTCCCTCCGGATGAGATTACACAGCTCCTGGCGAATGATATGATGGGGGTATGCCTCCCTAGGGTGTAACCTGTCTGTTCTGCTTGTGTTTTCCTTTTGTTTTATGTGTTTTCTTTTTTCTTTAGCCGACGCTTCTCTAGCATCCCTGTTCATCCAAAAAAATTAGCTTATTTGATTTAACTGTTTTGCCAAATATGATCGTTATGTATTAACAAAAATGAAAAGCTTATTATTTCTTAAGGAAATGGAGAGATTCCATTCCATTAAGGGCAATCATGAGTTCCACAATGATACTGATCAATATGCAAAACTAATCGTGTAAATAATCAATTCTGAAGTCCGCATTTTGAAAACCATGAGATAATGAATGAGATAAAGAGAGCGTTCAACAAAACAACTAAATTGAAAGTGAGACATTGTGAGACAAAATAACTTAAAATAGTGTTCAATGATAAAAAAAAATGTCTCTAAAAGTGAGACATTGTTATACAAAATAACTTAAAATAGTGTTCAATCAGTTTTTTTGAATTCGCAGCAATATTTTGAATTTCAAAGCTAGGTGTCAAAATTCAAATAGCTAATGTGGATGATATAGGGGTTTGGTCTTTCCCTTCTCGCCCCTCTTCTGTAGCTTTTTTAGTTTTTTCGCCTGAGGCCTGAGCGTCACTCTGTTCATAAAAAAGAAAAAAATTCAAATAACTAATTCAGACTAATTATCAATTCACACCTGACCTAATTAGGGGTGGGCACGGTTCGGTTAACCTGAATTTTTCAGGTATTTGTATTTGTATTTGAATCGGACAAATACTTCATTTCAGTATTTATATTTGTAACCGGAGTCCTCGGTTAACCGAGAGTTCGGTTTCGATTCGATTGAGCGATTAAGCGATTCGGTTCGAATATTTTTTCTGGCCCTCTAAAAATGTATAATCAAGTTTTCATTGCTTAATTCTTAAGTTCTGTAGATTTTATTTTTGAGGTTATTACACTATAGGAAAAAATATATATATATAACTATGTAATATAGTGGTTCTTTTTAGTATTATAAAATATATTAATATAAGTAACAAATCTTAGTGCAGTGGTATATTTCAATAATGGGATATTCTTCAACACAAAAAATCAATATAAGTTCATTATGGTGATATATTTTGATAATTAACTCTTTAATTTTTTATATTTATTTTATTATATACTTAAATAATTAAATAAATAATGATTATATATTATCTATATATATTTTATACCATCAAATGCCTATAATATGTACAATATATAACTTTTAAAATAAAATAAATATATTCGGTTGGGTTCGGTTAATCGGGGAAAAAAATTAAAGTATTTGTGTTTGTATTTGAATCGGAAGAATACTGAGATTTGATATTTATATTTGCTCCGGAATCCTCGGTTAATCGAAAATTCAGTTTGATTTCGGTTGGATTCCAATATTTTGCTCACCCCAGACCTAATCAGTCTTATTTAACACACACAGCTTATAGAAATGCTAAAACCCACGCCGTATAAATCGGTTTCCCCCTTTCAAAGTTTCACCACAAAACCTGACGTACGCCTCCACAAATCCAAGCCCTCCGACGCCGCTCACCGTTGCGTCAGCGCCGCCGGCATCCGGCCACCGGTGGCGCGTTTTCTTCCTGTCTTGGTGCCGCGCGGTTTTCTTCATTATATACTTTCCACGCCTGTGCACCGCTCTCTTCTCATCCAGTTTTCGTTCCGTGACGTCGTTGATAAGGTATGTTTCCCTCCTCTGACATTTCTATTCAAGCAGCCTGAATTCAAAATTGGTTTTTGTTGGTTGTGTTTACAATTCAGAATTCGTAAGTGTTGCTTGAGTTGATTCGACAACCCTATTCGATATGGTGATTTTGTTTAGTGATCTTAGAGTCTGTGCCATTCATATATTACTAATTGATACATTGTGACATTGGGATAAATTTGAAGCCTAAGTTCAGTGAAATTCAACCATATCCAAGTTACCTTGGAAGTGTTCTAATAGATTCCTAGTTGATTTTTTATTTTTTATTTCTGGACTGTTTGGGGCACCTATTTGCTGTCCCAAGGAAGTGCCTTGGGAGAAATGAAAATTACTTACATTGATACAAGAACTTTACTTGTACAAACTTAATGTTAACATCATCTTGCATTGAATTACTTGCTACAATTAATTGGAGTTTTTCATTCACGAGAGGGATTTGTGCTTGAATTTCTAATTAAGTGGGGGCATTAGAATTTGGGTAAAAATTGTAAAATTTAAGGATTGAGTTTTCATGGCATTGTTTGTCTTTACTCCATGACAAACATGTGCTGATTGTTTGATAAACTTTTGTTAATCTCATTTCACAAAGGATGAATTTAGTTTTTTGATGAATTATCTGGGTTGAGATTGCAAAAGCATCCATCAACTTTTACATAGGGTTGGTTTATTTTGTGGATATTTGCAGTATTTATATAGATAGCAAGTGACCGCGTGAACCCCATTGGATTTAGACATTTGTCATAATTGATTAACCTTTTTGGGAGCTTTTGAGACTTAAATTTGTTGATTATGTGCGCCAATAATGGCCACTGGGTCCTATTAGTTAACCTGTTATGATTTAGCCAATTAGTTAAGCCAGTCCTATTTTATCTGTCCTTTATTATGTTGGGCTTTAGAATTAAGGCTGTCAAAATGGTATGAGCTTGTTGAGCTAACTCTTCTCATAGAAAAAGAGTTTATCTGACCGCTTTTAATTTTCTGTGGTTGATTCATGGAGCGTGTATAAAACAATGAAATAATTCAATTTAAATCCATTCTAAAATTCTTTCATCTAAATAAAGCATAGAGAGTATTGCTATTACTACTCACGCATTATCTTCACTCCAATCCTGGCTGGTAAGTATCAATCATTGGATGAATACTTCTCATCAAACATTTTATCAATGAACTACAGCCAAGTTAGAAAATTCTGACAATGAGCTTGTCATTTCCACCTGATTTAACATGTAATGAGGAAATGCCCCTTTTAAACATTATTTGCTACCCAAATTCTTTAAACTAAACATTGCATAAATTTTGTGAAGCAACTGTTATTTCAACTGATGTAACACACAAACACAATTAGAAAATGAAGCCAAAAATGGACAACGACTTGGACTGCATCTTTCATTTGCTTGATGCATGATTTGGTTGGCTTCCATTTGTTCCCACTTCTCACTTTTTATTTTCCTTGCCCTTTTCAATTTGAAAAGTCCATATCACACAATATGAGTGGAGTAGCTCCAAAGTCCAAACCCATATAACCAGGGAGAAATAAATCACACCCAACACCCCCTCCAGATGATTATCATTTAGAAGAGTCCCACATCCAGGATCTACAACCTACCAATCTGGTTACCATAGCTCTACCATGTTAAACAAAGGATATGAGGTTCTAACTCAAACCACTAGGTAATGAGTGGAGTAGCTCCTATCCCATATAAATTAGGTGGAATCCCACTCAACATCCGATGTGGGATAGTCAACAAGTGTGACTAAGTCAGTATGTAATCATTATGTACTCCAAACCTTAGCAGGCCCATGTATATCAAACTTGCCACTCATATTGACCTATATAAGTAAATTAGGCAATAGGCAAATAAGTCACACAATCTGAGAAAAGGGGCCCCAATAAGAAATAACATGATTGTTATTTACCAAAAAACAATACTATGAGTGATTTGCTAGTGCACGAACTCATGCACCTTTTATGCTATGTATAATGTAAATTAACCTCATTATACCTGGGCGAGCTCCATTACTAGATTAATCACTACAATATTCTCACGTCCCATGGAGCTGCCCTATTTGGGGCCATCTCGGCTCGCAACAACATGGCTAATCACCCTGCCCTGCACTGCTAATCAATTACTTGTTGCAACAGGCCAAGCTGTAAAATTGGTGTGGAAATGGATCCAATTACAATTTCGATTGCGTATCTGTGTATCTTTCTTCCCTTTATCAATATTTCATCAAAACTTAGTGATTGATGGTAACATACAAGCTTAGTTTCTCTTTCAAGAAATGTAAATGATGATATGAGTATTTGTAATTATATATAAAACTGAATGAAAACGAATAAAAACTGTATCAAGTTGCTCTATGTCTTTCAACAAGTTAGACTTGAATCAATTAAAATGAGAAGATTCTTTCTTTCTTTTGACAGAATTTGAATGTAAAGTTTTAGATGATCCAGATCCCATGGAGCCTAAAGAATTTCCAGAAAATTTTGAAAACATGCATAGAGCAACGGGATCTGACTACTGGAAAATGCTTGCACACTCTTTACATCAAATCCATCATCCCACAATTCACCTATATTTCCAATCACTTCATCCTCCTTTACTCCAGATCCCGTTGTCTCTCCGCTGCTTGGAGGGTCTTCCGGGCCACTGCCCTGCCTAATGTGTTCTCCTACAATGCCATGATATCTGCCTACGCAAAACAGTCATTGCCGCATCTTGCCCAGAAACTGTTTGATGAAATGCCTCAACCGGATATCGTCTCCTACAACACCTTGATTTATGCATACGCTGAATGTGGGGATGTTTTACCCGCAGTGAAACTGTTTCTGGGTATGCGGGAATTGTGTTTGGACATGGATGGGTACACTGTCTCTACGTTCATTAGTGCCTGTGCCTGCGAGATTGGACTGATCAAGCAGCTGCATAGTTTGGCTCTTACGGGTGGATTTGATGGTTACACATCAGTGAATAATGCCTTAATTTCTACGTATGGTAAGAATGGTTTCTTTCACGAGGCTGAAAGGGTGTTCTGTGAGATGGGTGAGATTAAAGATGAGGTGTCGTGGAACTCGATGATTGTTGCGTATGGACAGCAGAGACAAGGGCCCAAGGCAGTGGGACTGTATCGAGAAATGGTGCACCGGGAGTTGTACGTAGACATGTTTACATTAGCTAGTGTCTTGAGTGCGTTTACGAGCATGGAGGATTTGCTTGGAGGGATGCAGTTCCACAGTCAGATGATCAAGATGGGGTTTCATCACAACGCACATGTGGGAAGTGGTTTGATCGATTTATACTCGAAATGTGCTGGTCGTATGTTGGACTGCCATAAGGTGTTCCAGGACATCTCCAATCCTGATTTGGTTCTTTGGAATACTATGATCTCTGGATATTCAATGACTGATGAGCTTTCTGAAAATGCTCTCCTTTGCTTCAAGGAGATGCAGCGCACGGGGCATTTACCTGATGATTGCAGTTTTGTATGCTTACTTAGTGCATGCTCGAAAATGTCGTCTCCTTCCCAAGGGAAACAAATACATTCACTGGTCATCAAATCAGATGTCCAATCAAACCAAGTTTCCATAAACAATGCCCTGGTTGCAATGTACTCCAAATGTGGAAATTTACAGGATGCAAAAAGGTTATTTGATAGAATGGCAGAGCATAATGGCGTTTCATTCAATTCAATGATTGCAGGCTATGCTCAGCATGGCCTTGGAAATGAATCTTTGTCGCTTTTCAAGGAGATGCTTAAGAAGAAACTTGCTCCTACATGTATAACCTTCGTATCCGTTCTTTCTGCTTGTGCGCATACAGGGAGAGTTGAGGACGGAAAGAGATACTTTCATACTATGACGGAAATATATAACATCAAACCCAATACAGAACATTACACATGTATGATCGATCTCTTGGGTCGAGCTGGGAAACTAAACGAAGCAGAGAGGCTGATTGAAACAATGCCATATAATCCTAGTTATATGATTTGGGCATCATTACTTAGGGCCTCCAGATCGCATAGTAATATGGAGCTTGCTGAGAAGGCGGCCGGGCGCTGCCTTCAGCTTGACCCTTCAAATGCAGCACCATACGTTACTCTCGCTCACATGTATGCTGCAGCACATAGATGGGAAGAAGTGGCGAAAATGAAGAAGTACATGCGCGGAAATGGTGTGAAGAGAAGGCCAGGCTGTAGCTGGATTGAAGTGAACCAGAGGATCCATACATTTGTATCAGAAGATACGTCCCATCCAATGGTGAATGAAATATATACGTTTTGGGAAGTGATGTTGAAGAAGATGAAAGACGCTGGGTATGTGCCAGATTTGAGATGGGTGTCGGTGAGAGGCAATGAGGGCACCGAGAAAGAAAAGGAAGCAATTGTGAGGCATCATAGTGAGAAACTGGCAGTGGCATTTGGGCTGTTGACTAGTAAGAAGGGTGTGCCTCTGCTTGTAATGAAGAACCTGAGAATGTGTGGAGACTGTCATAATGCTTTCAAGGTGTTGTCTGGTGTGGCAGAAAGGGTTCTTACTGTTAGGGATTGCCATAGGTTTCACCACTTCGAGGAAGGGCAGTGTTCCTGTGGGGATTTTTGGTGAACACTAATTTAACGTGGCTTGATTTATTCAAGAATATTTTGGTTTGTGTGAAGTCAAGCCTACAATTCAGATGCCACGGCAAGGTCTTTGCAGCAGTAGTACCAATTTTTTGTCCCAATATCAAGGCATCTCAAATCTCTAATAAGATCAAATTATTTCAAATTTTTTGATATTGATTTTTATTATTTTTTTAAAATCAGGATAAATGAGTTATGATTGAAAGAATCCAAGTGAACTAGTTTATGATGCAAAAAATCCGAGAGATTACTGCCTTTTGATTGACTACCTTTGATGTTCTTTCTGTACATCATCTAGAAAGAAAATAAGAAATGAGTGAATTGGATGGTCAATTTGTGTAGTAGTTAATTTGGTAGGAAAGTGAAATTTCTCACTACTCCCCTCTCAATATTTGTTTATACTTGATGCTGCCTGGTGGCCTTATATGAATTGTTTGTTGATTTTAATACCTTCCAATTATTTTCCTCTTACATTGATTGAACATGCAATAATATTTTCAGTTGAGGAATGGATGTTGAATATTACCATTATGCTGCCTCGGGCTGCCTTTTTGTGAGGAAGGCGCCAAGCTTTCAGAGAAGGAAATCAGTAAAGCACGTAGGTTTAAAGCCAAGGAAGTGAATCCAGACAAGAGGCGTGATGACCCCAGTGCACATGCCAATTTTTTAAGGCATCAAACATCCTATGAAGTTCTCAAGGATGAAAAGGCAAGGAAGCTCTTTGATGATCTTCGCAAACTGAAAATGGAGAAGCTTGTTTGCCAAGGGAAACAAGATTCTAATAGCTGGAGAATTATGTCAGATCTTGAAGCAAAAGAGAGATGTGCCTTTGCTGTTGACCTTGACATTAAAGCTTGAGAGGAGGAAGACAAATATCTCACAAACTCAAGGAGGAGATAACCAAAATCCGTGCAATGCAAAGAAAGAAAATGCCAACTTCTGCAGCAGAAACAAATGGAAAAGGATAACAAGGATAGTGGAGGCAATGGATTGGATAAGATGAAGAGTCTCAAAGTTACCTGAAAGAAGAGTGGTGGAGATTACACTGCTCAGAGACACAGGCAAATTTTTGAAAAATTTGATGCTTTTGAGGATGTAGTCGTCAAGGGTACGAAGAAGAAAGGATCAGCCCTTGTAGTAATAGGAAATAAAGAAGATGCTGTAAGTTCTTCAATCTTCACTTTTTCAGTCAGTTGTCAATTAACTGCTTTTCAGTTTCTCATGGATAACCCTGAATTGGCATAGGTTGCAGCTACTGCTGTTTCTTGGGCGACCTTTCAAATCCTCTCTTAGTTATGCCTCTCAACCAGCTTCATCGCCAGCTGCTTTTGTTGGTGAAGAAAATGATCCCGGTGGTCCAAATAACAATCTTGCAGGCTCTGGATATCCAAGCATTTGAAGATGCATTTCTGGAAAAAGTGGAGGTGGTTCAAAACCAAACTCGCTAATAATTTTGCTTCAATTGTTATTCTTTATGCTCGAACAACTTTCACTCTTTATTTGATTAAAGGTCTTCAAAGGTTGCAGAAATATATCTGAAGTTTTATTTATTTCCAGCTAGTCACTCTAGATATGTAAAGGTTATTTTTGATTTAGATTTTTGTTATTTGGAGTTGCAAATGGTTCAATACTTCAATGAACTTGATATCTGAAGTTTTATCTTTAGTTTCTTTATTTGGTGTATACTTTAACCCTAATTTAGAAATGACCGAATGATAGTTATATTTAGCTGCACGTCTATTCTTACCTGAGTACCCGTTCCCCTTAGTATTATAAAATTCTAATTTTCTGATTTATGCCTCTAAAATGGTGCAACACCCTGTTTCAGGGTGACGTATTTTTCAAATTGCAACAGATCTTTAATGAGTCAGTAGCCTTTAGTATGTGCTCACTTCTGGATGACAGGGTGCAACATTAAACATGATTAAAAAGTAGCTGACATTAGACACATTCTTCAGTCTTCACTGTTCTAATCTCATTTTTTTTTTTTTTAAGAAAAATATGTTCTACAGGCTGCTGAGATGCAAAAGGCATCTGAGAGGATGTATGGTAGAGATTCTTGTTATACATGTTCCTTACGGAATGCAACTTATACACAACCTGACATCCAGTTGTATCCTCTTCCATGCCATCCATCGTACATTGTCCGGATGGATGTGGTTGTTATAATGAGTCGTGCATAGATAGAACGGAGTTCAAAGTTCCCCAGGTGTATGAAGAGATAGACTTGTTAATTCCATACATCAAATTAAACAAACGGGTGCAGCAGCTGGCCCGCAGGCATAAAATTTCTGTGGGTGAATGCTCTGGATTTGGCCACTGTAGAAGAAAACATGCGTACTTGTAAGTGTAAACTATTTAATGCTATTAAAGTATTAATGGTTTGAATCTTGGGCCTTCATTCTCAGTCTCATTCTTCACTGGCAGGCTCTCATCCTTTATACATTACATGATCGGTGTACTGTATTCCAAACTCCAAAATACATAGATGGAAACTATTGGAGTGGAAAATGGAAGTGGCTTGTTCTCCATTGCCTCCAGAGCCATTGGTTCCATAAAGGGGTTGGGAAAACAGAGTGGACCCTTTCTTGATGGTGGTCTCTCGGAACGTTTGAGCCACTTCATGAAGGAGCGATGCAACTCTCTCGTAATTCATGGTGGCTTGTCACGATTAAGTGACTCCCGAAGATGGTAATACCGAACTCATTAAAAATACAGTACAATTGTTGGACAATTGAATATGATTAGCTTCTTAATTTTTTTGGCAAGAATTTGATCATTTTTCTTGGCAACGCTATCTAATTGCTCTTATGCCTCGGATGGCATAACATATACATATATGTATACCGCTCTATGAATGCTGGTCGAGCCAAGATAT
Source organism: Hygrophila difformis (assembly GCA_030278955.1). Taxonomy (NCBI): domain Eukaryota; kingdom Viridiplantae; phylum Streptophyta; class Magnoliopsida; order Lamiales; family Acanthaceae; genus Hygrophila; species Hygrophila difformis. The sequence goes on along the minus strand of JAOANR010000011.1, from coordinate 33,517,987 downwards.
GATATCCGCTAAGACCCTGAGTATAATATCATCGGTGTCTCCCTCCAACAGAGCATGCCAGGCATCGTCGTACAGGTTGAGCATCTTATCTTGGCTGCTGGCCTTCTCATACAATGCCTTGCTTACGGATGGATCTGTCACTTTATCTTCCTTGCCATGTAAGATGAGCAACGGCAGAGATACCTGAAAAAACCTTTTGCTTATTAAGTTGGGGTATGACTAGCTGCCATACTGGAACCCCTATTTTTCACGTCCGACACTCCTACAGATAAACATAATTCCTCTTAACCAAGAAATGCCTGATGTAGATTCCAACTCATGCTGGACAGCCTCCTGTGCAACACTGCCTATGATTCAAGGTGACTGTTGAAAACCTTTGATTTCAACCATTGTTGAATTTACTTCAGTAATCAGTGCATTGCCAAACAAAGTAAAATTACAAGAAAAAAGAAGTGCTAGAATCCATGAATGAAAAATTTAAAGGAGACAAGTAACGCCGTAAGTAATTTAAAGGAGAAAAAGCAGGCGTACCTTCTCAAGTTGGCGCTCTATCTCTTGCGTCGTCCTCAACAACTCTACGGCAGTTCTTAGCCGTGGTTTGTCCTTGTAAGAAATCACATTATAAGCAGTCTGAAGCCAGAACGAAACTGTTAGTGACCAACTCTCTTAAAACACAAGCTAGAGTATCAACAGAAATATTTAATCGATATGGCTTTATGGAAACAAGGCATGTTTGCGTGCCTTTTTCAGGCACAAACTAAGGAATTGAAAACACCACCCACTTGTTCTCTCTTCTTCACATCTTTGAAAGCCACCTCGGCTAAATCTTTCATCGGGACAAGCTTCTGTTTTGGAAGAAATTTCGCTAGTCCAATTAGAATTTGAGTCAGCAGCCACGGAGGAACCATGTCATCTGCAATCTGGCAAACACCTTTATTCGTCAGCAACCCATCGATGACCAAGGGCTAATGTACGAACGGGTACATATATAAAGAGCACCTTGCACATAGGCGCCACAAGAACAGCGCCATTCCAAGAAGAAGGCTGATTTAGGTGCACCTTGAGGGCTACAGCTCCCCCCATTGATTCGCCAAACAGGAAACTTGGCAACGTACGAAAGTTTGGATTTTCTGCATTTGGATGCTTTACAATCTTATTACTGTTTAAAAAATCGAATTTCCAAGAGAAAAATAAATGTGTGCAGCGGCTAAAGAAACTAAGGCGCAACCACAAGAAACACACAAATCCTCCATTGTGAAACTAAGTTGATAACTTAGCATTATCAATACCTTTCACTTTTGTAAAATGTTCGATGGCATCATCGACTATCCATTCAAACTTTGGAATATAGCCATTCAGACCTTCTGATAGACCAAATCCCGGGAAATCCATTGAGAAAACTCCATAACCAGACGATGCTAACTTCCTAGCAATTCCTGCAGGCAACGTAAGACACTCATTAAGCGCTCAAAGATGGATGTGTTAAACTAAAATCCTCTTACTGGTACCAAACCTTCAAAGAAAAAAGTACAAGTGTCTCCATAGCCATGACAATAGCAAACCACTGCTTTTGGGGGCTCGCTTTCTGGAAGCCAACTTTTTGTGAAGATTTCCAACCCTCGAGAATTCACTTCATACGCCTGTGGAAAGATGCCAGAGTAAGTGGCGATCATCACTGACATGAGATCCTTCACATCAATTGTGGGAAATGTCTTACCTCTGTCATCTTCAGCCCATCACACGGAAACTGCCAAACATTAGTACATGTAAATGTTCGCAATATGAGGAAATTTCATCCGGAGTATATTGAAATCAAAAAAATAATTAGCAAGTTTGTAGCTGTTGCATCTGATGAGTAAAAACACTACATGAAAATAGCAGTGACTTATTGTGGAGATTATCACTCAGTTGATAAGAATGAAGAAATTTGAAAACTCTTTCGAGCAAGACACAAAATACTGATTTTGTTAGTAATAGCAGTCAGCAGTGCATAGGTAGGGAACTCAACAAACTTATAGGGCAGCATGCATGTTAGCTGAAAAAAATAAAAAGTCAACCATTAAAATCGAGAAGCTAAAATGTATGTAAGTTTTCACAATGAAGCAATGTGGATGCTAATTTAGGGATGACATCAAGTCGAGCTTGTTACGATTAAGACATTTTAGTGCTCGAACTCAATTCGCTAAGCGAAAGTTCCTTGACTAATCCGGCCAAGCACCAAATATCAAACTTGAGCTCGAGCTATTCAAACTTGAATTGAAGCTCGATTCGGTAGCTTGTTTATTTTTTACTTTTTAATCGTTTTTTTTTTTAAAGTAGTTTTCTAATAAATGAAATTGAACAAATAAATTAGATGGGCTGCATAATATCATGTGCAAGAAGATGAGTTATAAATGTTTATTTACTTATTATTTAAAATACTCCCTCCATTTTTTTCAATTGTTATGGACCACCTTTCACACAGTCCAATGCACATTTTAAACTATTAATAACTCAAGGTTGGTACACGTAAAAATTCAAAAAAGTTTGATATTTAAAAACTATGATATAAATTTAAGTCAAAGTGACTGTAGCAAAAGTTAAACTGTAATTATAAAAAGAAAAACAAAAAAAAAAAAACAAAAAACAAAAACGATGGGAGTATATGATACTCAATACTTGATATTCGTTTAGTACCTAATATTCAATATGAATACTCAAGCTGGAATCGATATGAAGAACTCGATACTTGACTTAAATTTATGGAGGTTGAAGGCCGGGTCATAGTTCTACTCATTAATTACACTTTAAGTACTAAAAATCCAAAAGATTAAGGTCCCGTTTGATGAGTCTTATGAGAATTCTTATGGACTCTTATCACAGAGCTTTCTTTTATACTCAACTCTTATTGGACAACTTTTTATTGAATAAGTGATAAAGAGGTTCTTTGGCCAAAAATGATACTAACATTCCATATTTATGTGCTGTATTTAATCTTCAGAAAACAACGCCCTAAAACATATCCAATTTTGCAATTTCTTTTTTTAGGTTTGTATGAACTAGGAACCCAAAGCAATTACAAATACTAATAGGTAGGCAACAAAGGATGTATACATATTTGTTTTTTCTTCTTTCTCCTTTTACCCATAGTTATTAAGATCTCCATATTGATATTAAGATCTTACGATTTTATGATTCAACTTCTTAAAAACGATCCATATCTTTGTAGGATCTTAAATTTAGTAAGATCTGGATCTATCTTGATTGTAAAATCCTGATCTTAATGGTAGAACCTTACGATCCTATATGAGCCTACCAAAATTTGAAATATGCTCTTAAGTTTTTCATAAAATCGGTATTGAATTTTATTTTGATTGTTTATAGTGTTTTATTGCTTCATTTATGTAATAATATTTTATGTTATGCTTTCATTTGTTAACATGTATAATTATTTTTATCTATTATTGCAATTTGGTAGAATCTTAAGACCTAAATTCAATCTTTATGATCTCGATCTTTGCAAAAACATAAACGATCCCAGCTAAGATCTCGATAACCTTGCTTTTAGCCTTTTACCCATCAAAATACAAAGTAGCAAACTTGCATTATAATAATACCTTTAACCAAAAAGCATCCACCAAGATTATGCAGGAAAAAGAAAAAGAACAACACATAAAAAGCATGTTTTGAAATCCCCAAACGCCCATTCAAAATTTTATATACAAAATCAAGAATTGAATAATGAATAATGAATAATAAATACCTTGAACAAGATATGGTCGATAGAGAGCTGGATGTCCTTGAATGCTTCACGAGCTCGACGCCTGGGCCCCACTTGGTCCATGTCAGCACCCAGAATGCTCTTCAACTCCTCTGTCAAGCCCGGAAGATTCGCCGCCTTCCCCATCGTCCCCAGAATATGAAGGAACTACACAATAATTTACTTTGATGTTTGGACAAGGCAAGAATAATAATAATAGTAGTCGAAACAATGAATGGGGGCAACTGCGGGTTGGAAAAGGGCAGAAGTCCATATATATATATATGAAGGGATGAATGAATGGTATGGAAATGTAAGAATGAAGACAGAGAGATGGAAAGCTTCAAGCTTGTGGAAGAATTGGAGCAGAGGAAAGATTTGACTTGGACATTTGGTGGGGGGTTTTTGAATATTATTTGTATCCAGATGGCACGTGGAAGATGCTTGTTTGATCTAGTGGTTAGTGGGCTGTATTCCATGCTTTGTAGGGCCCATTTTTGGAATTCGTTTATTGGTTGTTTTCTTCCAGAAATTCTTTTGGCGATTCACATTTCTGGAGGAGTGTGGATAGGTTACAGATTATACTGCACAATGGTTTTTTTTTTTTTTTTTTTTTTTTTTTTTTTTTTTTTTTTTTGCCAGTAGGCAAAGAAAAAGAAAAAAAACTGAAAACTTATACCCCACAACTTATAAACACTAAAAAGGAGAGAGATAGAAAGTAATTCGGGGCACTGAATATCCAATCATAATGATAGAATGCAACAACTTAACTTACTGCTCAATGAATTACTCGCTCTGTCCCAACTAATTTGTCTTGTTTGACTTCTGTACACAATCCAATGCACTTTTTTAGCCGTCAATATCTCATAATATATACAACTAAAAATTATGGAAAATATATGTTCTAAAACTATACTATTAGACGAATCTAACAAGACCCAACTTGAATATTTTTCTCCAAATATATTCTGCAATAACATGGAGTCAAAGTTGAACAATTAACAGTGTCAAAAAGTCAAACCAGACAAGTTTGCTGGGACGGAGGGAGTAGTATTTTTGTTTGTGGAACAGTCACAATACCAATGAATTAGTATTGGTTTAGATTAAATCAAAATTTAATTTGATTATTTTAGTTATGGACTTATGGTATTCTAATGCTCTCTCCCACCTAATTAATCTTATTTCTCCTCTAGTCCTCTACATATATTCCAATACATTTTTTTTACCTGTTTCTAAAATATACCATTAATCAATTCTAACATAACCTCCATTTGATTATTTTTTGTTTCTTATATGCTTACGATCAAGGTCGTCTAATCATTTTAGTTGGCATGTTCTAATAAATATTTTAGGCCCCACTTAACATTTCTAAAAAATTAGTTACAAAATTTTAAGTTATTCGCAAAATATTATATTACTTTAAAAAATTTATATTGTTAAAATTTTAATTCGAAAGGTTGATTATCAATGATTGTAGTACTTTACGAATGAGTAAAAGAAAATACCCAAAAAAAAACTAAACAAGACGTGAGAATTGAATTGAGAAACCTCTAAATAAGAGCAATTCTGAGATATAAATTTTGAAATAAATAAGATACCCCAAAATAAAACATAAGTAAGGAACATAAATCATAAAAATAAATTTAGAAAAAATGCCCCCCCCCCCCCCCAAAAAAAAAAAAAATGGTGGCCTGTTCCACAGCCCAACTTGCATTGGTTGCTCATCAGTCTTGCTTATGATAGCAGTTCAAAGTTGATCAACAAGTGGTCAAAAGATATCTAATGTGATGAGAAGTAATGTAAGTAAGTAGTATATTATATATCGGGTAAGGTTAGCAAGCTGAATGGGACTAATTCAGTAGGCACTGAATGTGCTACTGTGAAGATGAGTATGTGCTAACCATGAGAGAGGTCACAAACATTCCATTTATGTGCATTCTGTGAATATAGTAGTGGGATATTATGTTTCCTTCATTTGTAATCGGCGGAAAGGAATGGTTGCATGCTTCCATAATATTACAAATCATCATTATTCAATGTGCTAAAGTTAGTGTGTCCTTACCATAAAACAAAAACTTAATTGAGAAAACGCCAAATCGGAAAATCTTCGCTGGCGTCCTTCATCCGTTCCCAAAGTTAGAAAATATACTGTCGTTCATAGAGATCGCGACATACCATTTCATCACATAAATTATGTTCAACCTGAATCACGATCCCGATGAGCACAATGAGTCATGGTTGGAGAACGATGAGATGGATGTGATAGTACCATTTTATGAAAAAATAATGTGTAATAATTTGATACCAGTAGTAAGGAAAAATTCTAAAACACCACCATGTAAAGACAAAAATAAATAAATATCATATTCATGTTCAAACCCAAAAAATACAAGCCAATATTCCAACCAAATATACTTCAATGATCAGACCCAACACAACAAACTACATCATGTCTGTAGCATGAATAAATAGCAAAAAATTATCATAGATCAATACAAAGGTGTATAAACCCCCCTCAAATAATTGAACCAATAGTAAAAAAAAAAAAAAATGGGCCTTCGTCCTACATGGTGAGATGCCTCCATTCCTATGTCAGGAGTAGTAAAGGCAATCCGAACCGCATCGTCTTCCACCTTGACATCTTTCAGCTCATTGAGTCCAGCTAGAACCTTGACGTTAAGTCGTATGTTGTTGTAGTGGAGGAGACCTAGCACATTAAACTTGCCACGTGACGCGTCCACTTTCAATTTCAACATCTCAATTAGCCAATAGGTAGGAACGTGGCCCGGAAGAACATGATGTAGAACATCATGAAAATGCCACAGGAATGGCCGTATGGCTGGACAACGTTGAAGCTAGAACCAATTTCATAGTCCATAGAACAAAACCTGCACATTCTTTTGACAAACTATCACACCATCCCGTTAACATCATCACATACTTGCATAACAAATACAACCAAAACTTCGAATGTACAGACATCACAGATCAATATAGAAACCATCACGGCAATATCGAACATAAAAAACATAGAAACCATCTCGTAGAAACAATCACAGGCCAAAACCTGCACATTCATTTGACAAAACTATCACACCATCCAATTAACATTATCATATACTTGCATACCAAACACAACAAAAACTGCAAATAAAGAAACAACACAGACCAATATAGAAACCATCACAGCAATACCGAACAAAAAAACATAGAAACAATCACAGACCAAAAGTGCACATTCATTTGACAAAACTATCACACCATCCAATTAACATCATCACATACTTGCATACCGAACACAACCAACACTTCGAATAAACGGACAGCACAGATCAACATAGAAACCATCACTGTAATAAGGAAGCACCATCATGGTAATCAGTTAAAACCAACACATATAAATCATGAAACAAGCACATATAGCACAACAAAACAAAACATAAACGACAAACACAGTTACCCGCGTTGCTTCCTGGCTTAAGAATTGAGGGGATGTCGGCATCTCGCTACGACCATCTCCCGATTGGCCAAACCATGCAAAACCCCTTCAAAAGCCATCATATATGCAAAAAAACATTGAAAAACCAATATATATGCAAAAACCTATTCCAAAACCAACATTAAAATCATCCGAACAACAAAATCAACAAATCAATCAAATCAATGGTGTGTGATACAATCCGGGCATAAAAGCTCTTCCATTACCCACAACCCGATAACCCAAAGCAACACAACCCAACAAAAAGTTAACAATAATGCACAAAATATAAAATTTTGAAAGAGAACCCTAACCTTTGAAAGACGAAATCGCCGACTAACTCCAAATCGACAGTAGCACAGCTTGGCGAGAATTCCGTTTGAAGCATAAAATGACCAACGACAACGATAATATAGCACAAGAATGGGGGAGGGGAGAGAAAATAGTGATGGCCGGAGGCGGTGGGGTGGATGATATGCTTGGGAATGGAAAATGAATGGAGACTAAAACTTTGGGTGGGGTGGAGAAGAGTAATGCACAATTACCTAAAATATTTTATAATTATGGAGGACAAATAATTTGACAGATCATTCATCCTTAAATACACAATTTTATTAAAACTCTCCTTAATTAATAAAATAATGTCTCTAAAATGTATAACTAGCACAAAGTGTTAATAAACCTAGATATTCAGTTGGGACTGAATCAGTCCCTAAACCAGACCCCTATATATCCACATTATGAAATACTCCTACTTTCTAACTTCCTAATATAAATAGATTATATTTAAACTAATTTTTGATTTATTCATACCTAAATTAAATCATCGAAAAGGGTAATTACTACCTAAATTAATACTCATTACAGGGACATCTCAATTCATCGCATTTGTGAGGTGTAGAGTCTGCACTCTATATATCTTATTCAGTTATTTCCATTTGTGTGCATATACGGGGCGGGATGGGTTACCCTGTTGAATCAGCAGGGACTGATTCCGTGGATTCATAGGTTAAGTGTGCTGGTTGATGGGGACCTATATTTTGGGTAAGGGTAATTACAATTTTATATTTTAGGTTGGCAAATTAGTATAGTTTGCAAATCCCTTAAATTTGGCACTTTCCATTTTGTTTGAAATATGGATTTTTATGGTGGAAGGAAGGAAAACCATGTGGGGCCCATTGTGTGTGACGAAATGAAATTTAGGGTCTGTTCTGCACGGAGCTTTTGGGAGATTTTGGGAGGTTTTAGTAACTTTAGCTTTTATTTCAAAACAAAAGCTTCGTTTTGGCTCTTGGGAGCTTTTGGAAGCTTCTTTTTAGAAGCTACAAAAGGTAGCTTTTAGGAGCTTTCGGAAGCTACTTTCCAAATTTAATTAATTTTTCTGTTCAAATTATAATTTTTGACAGGTACAGCTACTTGTACCGAACACTTATGCAAAAACAGATAGCTACAGCTCCCCACAACTACAGCTCCCTACAGCTGCAGCTCGCAACTACAGTCCGCAGCTACAGCTTGATGTGCAGAACGGACCCTTAATATGAAAAGCTTAGTGTGGTGTTATCATTTTCCCCAAATTTACAAACCCGTTTACGCACTCACACACCATTTATTCTCCTCTAGCACTGCCCACAATCTCTTATGTGCTTCGTTGTGCCTCGTCCAAAGTAATCACACTTTTGTTTACCGTCAGAGGGTCGCGTGGGCACCGCTGCCGCCATCGCTGTGTTATCGAGGCAGAGTTCGTTGATGTGAGATGCTTTTCTGTTGGAGGTTGCCGCAATCTTGCTCGTAAACAGAGGTCGTCGCTGTCTACGATGAGGTTTCATGCTTAATATGCACCGTGTGCTTTTTTTGTTTCTGTGATGTTTTCCGCGGTGTATAGTTGTGTGATTTCGTGAGTCGATGTGTGTGGTTGTTCAGATTTCCATGCCATGCAAGGGAGCTCTGGTGGATCTTACGAAGGAGGGATAAGCGACGGCGATGGAGTTACAATAGTGCAGGAGGCACGTGAGGTGGTCGTCCTTACGGCGGGGAGGAGGAAATAAAAATAATTTTTGAATGTCCATCAATGGATAAAATATTTCTTCTGCCGTTTCTTCAAAACCATGGAGCCTGTGCAATTCTTTTCATGCATTTTCACCAGTTCTTCCTTTTGGTCGAAAAATGTATTGTTAATTATTTGCACATTCTATCTAGTTTGCAAAAGGTTCGCAATAGAAGAATATTGCAAATTTGAGATTGTATGGAATCTTTTTGTATCAATTAATGTAATGATTTATTGGTCATCATGTGCTGAGTTATCTGTCATTTTGTGATGGTTCATGTGTGTACTGCTCGGTGTCAATTAATAACTAATTGATAATTGTGCTGTGTTAATGGTATTTATGTGCAGGTTTTTGTTTTCATTGTGCTACTGAACTTAATTTATGTGCTTGAGGTCATTGTATCCGTGATATGGGGGCAAGTCATTATTGTTCTGGGCCATGTTTTTTCTTGTGCTAGTTTACTTTGTTGTTGTTTTTTTTTTTAATACTGATTATGTGATGGGCATGGGATGTCTGTAGGGTTGCTTCACAATTGGTAATTCTTGCATTTTATGTGTTCTGGCCTTCTGGGAATTTTTTTTGTATGCGAGTTGGAATCTGTTTGTATCAATTAATGCGATGGTTTAGTAGTCATCATGTGCTGGGTTATCTTTCATTCTGTGATGGTTTAGGTGTTCTTTTGTGTTTCTTGGGGTCAATTGATAATTGTGTTGAGTTCATTTGGTTTATATGCTGGGTTAATAGTATTCTTGTTGCCATGGAACGGATTGGATACGATTTGGAAGCACAACCGAATGAAAAATAAAAGGGATAGTGGGACTACCTAGTTGAATACTCAATCTTGGAATAGTCTAACACATGTGTTCATACGATTCCTTCAATTGATATCCTCAAGGTGGCTATACGATACATCCCAAGCTTGAAAGGAATTGCCCAACAATGGTGGAAATTCGGGTGTGACCTTCAAATGCTCTTGGATTGGAACAAAGAGAAAACAACTCACAATATGTTTAATTTCATTCAAAAGGTGAATAGCACAATATTAGGAGGACCTATATATAGGTAACCCTATACTCGAATTAAACAAACAAGGGAAAAATTTAGGCTGGAGCCACTGGGACGACATGAGACTCGGACGACGTGAACCGGGACGACGTGAGACTAAGGCGACGTGAACTTGGACGACGCAAGACTCGTACGACGTGAAGCTGGCTCGCATCGTAACTTTGAGGATAGCGTCGTAGGTTCCTTCCAGTTGGTTTCGCAGCCTGTGACGAGGGCTACGTCGTGAGCCTTACGACGTGAGATAGGCTAGCGACGTAAGACGATGATCGCGTTGTAACATCGTGAGCCTTATGATGTGAAACAGGCTAGCGACGTAAGGCGAGGATCACGTCATACTTCGAGGCTAGCGTCGTAATTCGCTCTTTTTTCATTCTTGCAGGCCCACGGGGTAGCTTCTCTCTCCTGCTTGTTTAATTGTCTTGTGCATGCATGCACTTGTTGAATTACAAATAAAATGACTAAATATAATGTTCGATTTCCGGGGCTGTTCCGGAGGGGTTTCCGGCCAACTTCCGGCGATCGATATCTGGTTGCTCTCGATCAATTGTGGGCTTTCGAATCCATTTGAGTGGGTCCGGGGTCTTCCTCTATCTGGATTAGCATCTTCAGCCCATCTTTCCAGCTTTGGCTTTCAGCAGCTCGTCTTCAAAATTCCGGGTCAGCAACTCAGCAATTCTGGATATGAATCTTTGGATCGTTGCTGGGATACCGGTCCTTCGGGAAATGCTGGGATCAATAGAGCTCTCGATCCAGCTTCCATGCCATCCCCACCCTTTGGGGAGGTAAATTCATTAACTGACCATGATTCCTCGTCCCTCTCGAACAGAGTCATATCTGCAACATTAAAAACATGATTAATATGACCATATTCATCAGATAATTGTAGTTTATACGCATTATTATTAATCCGTTCTAAAATTTTAAATGGTTCGTCTCCTCGTGGAGATAGCTTGTTGCGTCGGCTTGCAGGAAATCGTTCCTTCTTCCAGTTGAGCCACACCCAGTCGCCGGGGTTCAATTTCAGCTCCTTTCTTCCGCGGTTGTTGTACTTGGCATAGCCTTCAACAACTTTAGCCAGACTGTCCCGGACGTCGTTGTGCATCTCCTTGATTGCCTTTCCCCTGTCTCTGCCATTAATGTTAAGATGCTCATTGCGGGGCAATGGCAGTAAACCAAGTGGCATTAGTGGACTAAACCCGTACACTACCTCAAAAGGTGACATGTGTGTGGCACTATGTACGTGTCTATTATACGCAAACTCAATATAGGGGAGACATTCATCCCAGCTTTTGCTGCTTGAAGAAGTAATGATTCTAAGTAGATTACCTAAAACCCGATTTACTGCTTCTGTCTGGCCATCTATCTGGGGATGATATGCAGTGGAGAACAACAGTCTTGTTCTAATTTCAGCCCACGGAGATTTCCAAAAGTAACTCAAAAATTTTGCATTTATGTTCGAAACAATCGTTCTCGGAACGCCATGTAGTCTCACAACCTCTTTGAAGAATATCTTGGCGACATGGTCCGCGTCATTGGTCTTGGCGCAGGGTATGAAATGTGCCATTTTTGAAAACCTGTCAACTACCACAAAAATTGAGTCCTTAGCCCGAGCAGTGCGAGGTAACCCCAAAACGAAATCCATAGATAGATCAATCCATGGGCCCTCGGGTACAGGCAACGCTTGATAAAGCCCATGTGGTTTTGCTGTCGACTTGGCCCTCAAACAGGCGATGCACTTGTTGATGAAATTAGCAACTTTCTTTTCCATCCCTAGCCAGTGGAAACGTTCTGCTAATATGCTCATTGTGGCGATCCTCTCGAAATGACCCATCATATCACCAGAATGTGCTTCGGTTATTAGAAGCTCTCTGATGGATCCCTTCGGTATGCACAACTTGTTTCCAAAATACATAAAACCATTCAGTTGAGAAAATTCCTTAAAAGATATTTTCTCGGTTTTCTTGTAGATCTCTCCAAAGTTAGCATCCTGAGCATATAAATCTTTGATGTGCTCAAATCCAATCAGATGTGTGGTGGAAAATGCAGCAAGATTTAATCTTCGCGAGAAGGCATCGGCTACCACATTGTCCTTTCCTTTTTTGTAGCAGATCACATACGGGAATGATTCAATAAAAGAGCTCCATCGGGCGTGTCTTAAATTTTTCAGTTGCCCTTGTCCTCTGATGTGTTTCAACGTCTCGTGATCTATATGGATGATAAACTCGCGTCCTCGTAGATAATGCTGCCAACTCCTCAATGCTTGTACCACAACATACAATTCTTTATCGTACATGGAGTAGTTCAGTTGAGCTTTTCCGAATATTTCACTGGATCATGTCCCTTATGCCCTGGGCGACACACGTGCTACAATGGCCGGGACAAAGGGTCGCAATCCCGCGAGGGTGAGCTAACCCCAAAAGTGGTAAGTAATGGGTCGTCCATCTTGAAACAATACTGCTCCCATGCCAGTTCCTGATGCGTCCCATTTGATCTCGAAAGGAAGATCGAAATTAGGAAGTGCTAACACTGGCGCATGGGTGAGCTTATCCTTTAACTCCTCAAATGAATTATGCTCTTTTGGTCCCCATTTGAACTGTAAGCCATTCTTTAATAAAGAAGTCGTTGGTGCGGCGATCACACTGAATTGTGGCACAAATCGTCGAAAGAACCCACACATGCCCAAAAGCCTTCGAACTTCATTGACGTGGGTTGGTGGTGTCCATTCAGATATAGCTTTGATCTTAGACTCGTCCTGTAACACCCCGGTTTTGGTAACCCAGGCCGGGATGCCACCGCCACACCTCCCTAGCAAGACACGGTTTCTCCGAGCTCACTAAAGAGATGCAAGGCTATGGTTTTTCAGAATTAAAAATATTCAAACAGCCCATTCATAAATAATTTAAAAATAATACATCAGAGTTGCAGCGGAAATATAAGTTGTGCAGCGGAAATAAAGCATAAGGGCCAACATGGCCAAAACACGGGTTAACAGTCCCGTTCATGCAAGTTGTAATTAAATGCTGGGATTTAAAATAGAGATTTCCCCTAATGTTCCCATGTATGCATATGACGATGCATATTCTTCATTCTCTGTAAGAAAAAGGAGATATATGGTTTGGGTCAGCAAAAACGCGCTGAGTAAGTTAACACATAGCATGGGTTAGGGGTTTCAAAGCCTTTAGTTAAATTTAATAAAAAAGATTTCTTGTAGGAAAATGATTTGCAAGGCATAAAGACTTAAAAACCTTAAATATTTTGTTCTCCCGTTACATAACCATTTCATCAATATATCATTTAGCCGGTGATCCGGCGGCCGCAGCCAATTTCAAAAGTATCATTTAGCCGGTGATCCGGCGGCCTCAGCAAATTTCAAAAGTATCGTTTCTCAAAATATTTTTCGTTTCTTTTATAGTTCACCGTTCACCAGGGCTCTTGTGACCGCAATCCTCATAACCAATATTTTTCGCAGGAAACATTCAATCGCCCTTGGGGAATCTAACCCGCAAGAACTCAATACATCCTGGGGAATCTAACCCGCAGGAAAACATACAATCGCCCTTGGGGAATCTAACCCGCAAGAACTCAAATACATCATTGGGAATCAAACCCGCATGAATCATATTGATAACGTCAAACTTGGTCACAAGTCCCCAATGTTTCAAAAGAATTCTTTTAAAGAAAATGTTTTTATTTGGTGTAACGGGATTTTTAAAAAATATAGCTTTATCGTAATTCCAACGTCTCGATCGTTGTTTAAAAGATTTCAAAAATCGATCGATGTCACAGTTTGCGCCTTTTTGGTTTAAAAATCCATTTCTTAGGCGATTGTTCTGAAATTTGTACAGCAACTCAAAAACATCCCAATGAACAACTTTCATGTTTTAAGTTTTTCGGAAAAACGATGGGAAGCATGTCAAAAATCAAGTCTTCTACAGAATCAAAAAGCTGTCAGGATTCAGGTTTGACAACGTTAAAAGATTCGACTTTTTATCATATCAAATGGACTCCAAAAATTCTGAAATTTTACAGAGACATACTAGACATGATTTCCAACAACTTTTGTTTAGATCATGAAGATTGATTCGGCCTAGAAATGATAGGAATAAGCTCATCAAGATTGGATATGAAATCTGTCATCCTTTGAAAATTCTTAAAACGCAGAATATGTCCGACATGATTTGGGGTATCAAAACTCGATGAAAATCTTTGAAATTTTTACACAATATAGCTTATGATCTTTGGATCAAAATCTTAGTTTTGAGTTTTCAGGTTTGAACACTCGAAGTAAGAGTTTTGCTCGTCGAGTTCGGTTAAGAAATCTGTCAAGGTTCTTGACATCGGTTCTAACGCAGATCGGATCGGCTCGAGTTTGGAGGTTCAAATCTCAATGAAAAATTCTAAAAACTTACAGTAATATTCCAAACTCATAGATCTACAATTCTTATGTTCAACTCCAATCCTAGATCGGTCTAGATCCAAGGTAAAAATAACCAACAAGATTGAACGAAAATTCTGTCAAGGATTCTAAGATCCAGATTTGATACTCTTCGGTTTTGGGTTGGTTTCAGGTTTCAAAACAACATGAAAAATTCCAAAATTTTTACAGAGGCTAGACCAAAGTCTTAGAAACACTTTTCATGTTTTGAGTTTTATTGTTTGAGCAGCTTTAGAGGTTCGAAAAATTCATACGAAAACGCTGCGTTGAGGGTTTCTCTTGTTGACAGATTTTTATTGACTTTCTTGAGTTGAATCTCTATGTTTGGTTGCATTTTAAGTCACCCAAAACCATAGTAAGGTTAAATTACAGTGGGGATGATGTCTAGGAAGTCACGGGGTCGTCCGGAATCCACGGGATGTCACGAACGAATCTCTTCCACCCGATTTATTCTTCCCTTGGCTCCGATTTGTGTTTGAATACGAAGATTCGTAAGTTAGGATGATGTTTATGATCTTAAAATCATAAGGAAACTTGAATAACATCTTACCAACAATCCAAAGCCTGCAATCCTTGATCTACACACTTCTTTGGTTGGATTTGGTTGCCGGAAACTCGTCGGAAAGTCGCCGGAAGTTCGTCGGAAGAGTGTTTGGCTTTGGGAGAGTTTTGGGAGAGTTTTGGGGTGAATGATTGATGAAAATGGCTGACAATGGAGTGTTAGGGACCTCTATAATCATCCAAAATATGCCTCCCCCGTGATAGATCAAGATTCCCACCTTTGGGACCCAAAAAATGGCAAAAAGTCGCCAAAAATGCATAATGCCTGACTGCTACAGTAGCATGCTACAGTAGCGTGCTACAGTAGCATGCTACAGTAACTTTTTTTTTTTTTTTTTTAAATTTTTTTTTTTTATTAAGATTCTTATCTTAAAAAAAATCATAATGTGGGAATTTTTGTGATCTTGTAAGTCATACATAGCTTCAAAAAGGAATATATTCTTTATTTGAAAATGACAAGATATGATTAATATTCCACCCTACAATTTCAAACCATAGTCAAATTATTCCCAATTATATTATGGCATTCTAGAATAATCCCATAATAAAAAAATATATGGGTAGAATGATTAATCAAGGATATATAGAAAATAGATAATTCTCATTATAATTTAAACATGTAAATATATACATGTATATACATGTGTACATGTTTGGAAAGATTATTTCAAGACCAAGGTATATATGTGTATATAAACTTGTATATGGATTTAAAATATTCTATGAACCATATACTTATTACACTTGATATTGAAATCCATATATTTATTTGAAAAGACAAATATATATAATTTTTCAAAGTATGTTTTGTAGAAAATAATATACTAATCTTTAAGCACATATTTGAACATATAAATATATATAGATTTGATTAAAAATCTACTTAGTGAATTAATCAAAAATATATATTCATATATATATTTCGGGCAATTTCTATGGTATTACACGTCCACCTTCGGTCCGTTTCCTCCAACGAAAAATCTCAGAAATGTGACTTCGGGCATGTGGAAGGTGCACTTTTCGAAATTGGCATATAGTTCGGCCTTCCTCAGTTTGATGATCACCTGCACAATATGCTCTACATGATCAGATTCGTTTTGACTATAAATAAGAATGTCATCAAAATACACCACAACAAATTTTCCAATAAACTCCCTGAGAGTTTCATTCATGAGTCTCATAAATGTAGATAGAGCGTTGGTGAGTTCGAAGGGCATCCAAGCCACTCATACAGTCTGAATTTCGTCTTTAACGCAGTTTTCCATTCATCTTCGGGCTGCATGCAGATTTGGTGATATCTGCTCTTCAGAACTATCTTTGTAAAAATGCTCGCTCCACCAAGCTCACGAGCATGTCATCTAATCGCGGAATCGGATTGCGATTTTATTGGTTATCGCGTTGACTGTTCTGCAGTCTACGCACATCCTCCACGTTCCATTTTTCTTCGGTACCAATAATACTGGCTGTAATACCCGAGAATTTTGGCAACATAAAACAAATAATCAAATAAATAAATAATAAATACAATAAATAAATAAATTCAGCAAATAAATAAATAAAGATAAAGAAATGAGAAATGAAATTTAACTTAAAAAGGAATTAAAGGAAATTAATTAAATAAAAAAAATAATTAAAGATAAATAAATTGTACACCGAAACCCGACACCAATGAACTCGAGAATTCGAGTCCAAACATGCAATTAGACCCGAGTAAAATTTAGAGAGGAAATAGGAACCCGAAGATACCCCGGAAATCGGAATCCGGGAGCATAGGGGGATAGAAGTCCGAAAGAGAGGAGGAAAGGCACGACGGATCGCACGACCCACCCGGACCGAAGTCCAGGCGAGTGTCGCGCGGTGGCCGCACGGTCAATAGGGGAAAGGCGCGCCACGGCCGCGCCAAAGGGCAGATTCGCCGGTTGCGAGATTCACTCGCCCGAATCCGGATTTTCCGACTTTGGTTGAACACCTTTCGGCTCAACACTCCCCAAGGCCGACCTTGGACGTTCCTAGGTCATGCTTACCTATAAATAAGACCTCTTGGAAGCCCCGAACACTTTTCAAAACCCTACGATACTCTCTATACACAAAACCCTAGATCCGGAAGTCATCGGAGGCACTAAAACCGAGCGAGGACTGCTGGGGACGAATTTGAGAGATCTCCAACGTCGTGGTAAGTTAGATCCGCTCATCCATCTCGTTTTTAATTCAAGAACGAAACCCTAATTCTCTTCTTTTTATTTCTACACCCCGAATCGGATCTAGAACGAAGAACCCGACGAACGGAGAGGATAAACGGTGGACTGGAAGCCACGCCTCCGAACTCGACGATCCCGGACGTCTACGAATCTATAAGTTGACACTTACATGGTTTTGGGAGTAATTAAAACACGAAAACTAAAAGCTTAATCGGAACTTTCAAAAATATGTCAACATATGATTTTTTCCGGTGCAACAGTTTTGTCTAATTTTTCCGAACCCTTAAAATCTTCAAACGGAAAAATTTAAAACACAAAAAATGTTCCTAAGGCTTAGACCTATCTCCTGTAAAATTTTTCAGAATTTTTCATGATGTTTGATATATGAAATCCACCCGAAACCGAACTGCTTGAAATTGGATCTTGAAATTCTTGACAGAACTTAAGTCCGATCTTGATGACGTTTTTGACATTAGTTATAAGCCGATTTAGATCTTTAGCCGAACATAAGAGTTGTAAAAAAATGTCTTAAGAAGGTCTCTGTAAAATTTCATTGAGTTTGGAGTTGATTTGCTATGGTAGATCTTGATAATCTTGAACTGCTATACACGAAATTCGGACAGATTAATGATATGACGAAAATTGATGTTTTTGACCTATTTCGGTATCTCGGATTGAAAAAGTTAAAACACGAAAGTTGTTCATCTCGATGTGTCCGAGTAATTGGTAAAATTTCAGAATTTTTGGAATTAAAATTGATTTTTAATGAATTTTGAGTTAAACTGTGGTTGACCGAGTCAAATCTTGAAATCTTGTTGAAACGGTGAAACTAGCCTTTAAGGTTTAAACGAGTAGAAGACTCTTTGAAATAAATACATGAAATCTGAAATTTAGGAAATCCCCTTTACAAACTTGATTTTTAAAATTAGGGGGTGAGTGCTCTGCAGGGTGCCCTCCTAACGATTCACTTCGTGCCTTTATGGACGATGGTGACCCCGCGCGAAATTTTTGAGATATGTTGCCAAAACGGCATGAGATATATGGCCTACACTCTCGTGAATATCCATATGGGTTTCCCGAGGCTCCGGAGTGGTACTGGGTATGGCAGATACGGCTGCGGCCGCCGGTTTCCGGCTAAACTTGTTGACATCGCGATGTAATCGTGAAACACTTGAAATACTAAATCTTGGGTGTAATGGGGATAGTTAAATGTTTCAGTATTGTCCTTTCAAATTATTAAATGCTTTATTTAAATTAATTACGGCTTTTATTTAAATTATGCTAAATGTACTATTGGTTAGTGTCATGATTTAATTATGCGAATTGGTTATATTATTAAATTAAATTATTTATGATTATTATCATGCTTTTATGTTATTATTAAGTTAATGGCTTTTAAACCCTACGATCATGCATGTGTTAACTTACTCAGCAAGTTGTGCTGACCAAACCATTATTTTTACTTTTCCCTTACAGAGTATGTGGAACAGACATGAGCACGTTCATGCATGGGGGGGGGGGGGGGGGACTTATATTTTGCGAAACTTATTATATAAATTCTTGCATTAGACTATAGAATAAACGGGCCTATTTAACCCGTGTTTTGACCATGTCGGTGTTATTTACATTTCCGCTGCAATATTATACTTAAATATTATTTCCGCTGCATATGATATTATTATTTTTGAGACTATATTGTATGGGCTGTTTGCAAATGTTTTACATGTTTTTAAAAACTAAAATACCTAGCCTTGCATCTCTTTAGTAAGCCGGAGAAGCCGTGTCTTACTAGGGAGGTGTGGCGGTGACATCCCGACCTGGGTGACCAAAAACCGGGGTGTTACAAGTTGGTATCAGAGCCCGGCTATTTTTAAACTATTATTTTTAAACTACTATTAATATTTTGACTATTATTTTAAATTTTAAAGTATTATTTCCATGGAAAATTTTTATTTTAAAACCCATGGGAAAAAAATATATATAGTGCATAAATTATTTTGGGGGGAAATCATCATTTGCATTTGCATATTGCATCTCTTCTATGAACTTAGAATCTTGGCGAATTTCAACTTAGAATCTTGGCGAATTTTAACTTAGAATCTCGGCGAAGTTTAACCTAGAATCTTGGCGAATATTAACTTAGATCTTTTGCTTGCGCTAGATGGCTAATCAAGATATGATGCAATTGATGATCAAAATGATGAACGTTCACCTTGATTCCCAACAAACCATAGAACAAATGAAATATCGTATGGCTCAATTGGAGGCAAATCTGCACCACATGGGCAACTTGAGAGAGGCGGATCACCACCGCATAAACCAACTCGAACGCCAAGTCCAAACCCTCACTACGCAAAACCTAATCCTGAAGGAACACATCGATGCTCATGGACAAGACTTGAACACCATCTTTGACGATCCACTGCCGCCAAGTTCGGAGGAGGAAGACCCGGAGGAGGATCACGCTACCCCACCGGAAGACGTCTTGAGACGTTTGGGACTCTATTTATAGTAGATACTATTTTGCTAGGAAAATACTTCTAATTTTGTATACCTTCCCGTTTGTACTAAAATTTCGTTTAAGGAAATTCTGGACAGACCTGTCCGAAAAAAAAATCGAAACAAAATGAAATAAAATAAAACCCGGAAGTGTACGACGCTTCTTAGTTCGATCAAGCACCACGTGCGAAATTACAAAACACATACACATTTATAGAAATTGTTTAGACTATATGTTAAATTCACAAGTCCTAATCCACTCTATTTGTAACAGAATGGCCCCCAGAGGAAGAGGAAAAACTCAACCCGGTCCCCAAACCACTACTGAAACACCTACTGAAACACCTCCAAATGTCACGGAACCTGCTCAACCTGTAGAGGAACAACCCCAAGGTGCGCAGGACGCTCCCGTACCGAACAATGTGGGCGATCGTCTTTGGACGATAGAGGATGTCTTGATTGCGCTAGGGAACGCGCAAGTCAACCAGGGCCAAGCTGCGGCGGTACCTCCGCCCCAAGGCCGCCCCAATTACTTGGCAATGGTGAATCCCTACCAGCCACCCCACTATGCTGGTGAGGAGGATCCAGCCAAACTGGAAGAATGGATCCGAACCTTCGACAAGCTGCTGGGAGCAGTCAAATGTCCGGAAGGAGAGAGAGTGCACGTCGCTTCGTACTACTTGGGAGGCGAAGCGGACGACTGGTGGCAGGCAACTCAAGCCAAGCTGACTGAAGATGATGAGCCCTACTGTAACACCCCGGTTTTTTTCCGACTCGCGGGTGTTACCGCCACACCTCCTAAATAAGGCTCGATCTGACACATCGGCTTATTTAGGGGATGCTAAGGCTAAAATGAGTATATCAAATATCCGTTTCAACCAACCATGCTTAAACATAAAAGATATAATATTTTATAAAAGCAAAGGTCGTTTCTCAAAACAAGTTACAGAGGGAAATAACAACTGACTTTCGTATTATACATGATATAGCAAAATCATAATACAACATTGACAAAATGTCTGACATCTTCAAAAACAACTAATGAAAGTACTTTATGCAGAAAATATGTAGGTGTAGTGTTCCCCTCCCCTGTCAGTCTTTAGTCTTACCCTGGAAGGAAAAAGGAATAAAGAAGAAAGATTATCAGCGACGGATTCATTGGTAAGTTCCCTATACTCGGAACCAACGAATAACCAAAGAATTATAGACATAACAAGGCTGCTTTCAGATCAATAAGCCAAAGCTTAACAATAGGGGCAACACGATAATGGTACTCTCAAATCAGCAACCAGCGATTCAACAATATATATTATTAATTTCGGGATCAACCCGAAATCCTCAACAAGGGCAATTGCCAAGATATGAATAACCACCTCAATGGTTGCATGCATGTTAGAGGGATTCAGAATGAACCTCACAATACCGGTATCCTGACTAAATCTCGGGTCTCACCCGATCTCATTTATATCAGGGGTCACTCTATATGGCATTTTCCAGCGCCTACTGAACACGGCCGTCACACAGCAGTCAACCTCAATCATGCTTGTTATCTATTAATCAATAGATAATTACCCTTTAAGGGCGCCCGCAGGCCAAAAAGTCAACAATAAGATGGATTACCTCACCAGGTTCAATAAAGATCAACAATGAATTGGTTTCACTCATAATATGCCATTAAACCCCTCGGCGGGATGGCTATAACCTATGTTGCCGTACTTAGGGCAAATAGTCAAAGGGTTATTTATACAGCGAATTTCTACGTACATCAAAGGCAATCGGAACGAAGTCAAAAGAAATATGCGACAGAAACAAGTGCAACAGGAACAACAAGGCTAACAATTAAAACAATGATCAGTGAACGAACAAGCGATAACGGACATTGCAGGCCAATAGGAAACAATAAAAGTCTACTACTAGTAGGGCAAGAACGAAAAATAATGCTAACTACTAAAGCAGGAACAAAAATAAAGGCCTACTACTAAGGCAAAGACAACCTAAATAAATAGGGAAAGCGGAAAAAGGAAAGCCAAAGAAAGACAACTAAATAAATAGGGAAAGCGGATAAAGAAAGCGAATAAAATAATAAAGACGGAAAGCATAGGAAACTTACTCTACCGCAAAGTTTTATACTAACACCAACACCTAACAGATCCTTAGTGCCTCCCCGGCTACTACTCTGTTACCAAAACAAAATTATTAAGGCCCTTCTTTAAAAGAAAGACCGGGGCAATGCAAAAACATCACCCCAATAATAATAATAATAATAATAATAATAATATAAAAATTTTAACTGTAGCTAAGCTTACCGATCGGTAGCTTACGGAATGACTGTTACGAATTTTGTAAAGGCACAACTTATATTTATAAGCAAAGGAGTAAGAGTTTGATTTACACTCATCCGATGTGGGACAAGATTTTATAATATAAATAATATTTTCCTTTATACGTACTGCTTGTATTAGAAATGCATGATTACAATACCTATAAATAGACTAACTTGGTAACCGAGTTTCATAATGTATCCGATGTGGGAAAACAATTACAATTATTACTATATGTGTTATTCCACTCCTGCGTTTCTCTTCATTCATTCATCATCATCATTTTCATTTTTTTTGTTTTTTATTTTTTTATATATCAATGCTACGCTATGTATATATACACATATATAAATTTGAATTGAAACCATATTAATGACAAAGTTTAAAAATGCTAGTAATACACTTTAAATAAATATAATATATAATACTCCTAGTTACTTTAAAACAATCTATCTCTAATAAAATATATTATTTTATCATATATCTATATATATTAAAAAAACAAAAACAACAATACCCTTTTAGTGACATTTTTAACTACCAAAATAATCCCTAAAAATAATAATAAGAATGATAATTACGGGTAGAATATAATAAAATTCGGGATGTTACACATACTCTTGGGCGGAAATTATGGAACTACTCAGGGATCGATTCTATCCCTTGAGTACTAAATCGGCGATGTACGAGGAATTCCTGTCGCTGAAGCAAGGAGGCCAAACCGTACAAGAGTACTACACTCGATTCAAGGAGCTGGTGAGGTTCGCACCAAGACTCGTACTCACGGATGTGGAGAAAGCTCAAAAGTTCGAGATGAGACTGAACCTGTCTGTTCGCGAGGTGATCGCGAGGGTACACTACCCCGATTTGCAAGCTGTGTATGACCGCGCTGTGGCAGTAGCGCGTGTGCAACAACTGAAGATAAGGGTGAGTGGGGAGTCCAGCAGGGGTCCCCAAGACAAGAGAAACCGGGACGCGAGAAGCGAGAACAACACGGGGAGGAACGAACAGCGGAGAGGGTCGAATAGGCCACAACAAACCAACAATGGGAGGAGGTTTAACCAAGAAGAACCCGTACCACCCTGCCCAAGGTGTGGACGACCCCATCTGGCGAGGGGATGCCCTCAACAGGGCGCCTGCTTCTGATGTGGTCGAATGGGTCACATTCGTCGGGATTGCCGAACGAGGATGGAGAACATAACAAAGAGGGAAGATTTGGTCATGGGGCCGGAACAGCCTCAGAACCAAAACGGGCGGAACGGAAATAACCAGGGGTATAGACCCCCTCAAAACCAATTTAGGCCGCCGAATCAGAACCAGAACCAACGACCTCCGCCACCGCAGAATCAAAACCAACAGCAAAATCAGCAGCAGAATGCGAATCAGCAGGGCAACCAAGGACGCCCTATGGGGAGGCTCAACGTGGTTAACCAAGCGGACGTGCCTGCACAAGGAGAAGTGATGGCAGGTACATTTCATGCTTTGAATACACCCCTTAGAGTTCTATTTGATTCTGGAGCTAGTTGCTCAATCATAGCATCAAGAATAGTGCCTGAGTTAGATCTACCTAAGTGCGAGAGAATTAGCTTAGGAATTCAATTGCCTTCTGGAGAAGTAGTATCTTGCTCTAAACGATATAACGGAATTTCTATAGTGATAAAGAACGTAGAATTCTTCGCGAACTTAGTAGAATTTAACTTAAGAGACTTTGACATCATACTGGGGATGGATTGGTTATCCCAGTATAAAGCGGTGATCGAATGCCAAAAACAAAAGATCACCTTGTCAAAAAGTAGGGGAAAGAGAGTTATCTTTTACTCTCAGCCCCCTAAGAAGAGTAATAAAATCGTTAGTGCACTTAAACTAAGTAACTTGATGCGTAAGGGGTATGAGCTATATGCGTGCTACGTGCACAACCTTGAGGCGGAAGAGACCAAGGTTGACAGCATACCAGTGGTAAGAGAATACCCGGATGTGTTTCCTGAAGACATCCCGGGAATGCCACCTGAGAGAGATCTTGAATTCACGATAGATCTCATTCCGGGCACAGAGCCTGTCTCAAAAGCTCCGTACCGGATGGCACCACTGGAAATGAAGGAGTTAAAGGACCAACTCGAGGAGCTGTTAGGAAAAGGGTACATAAGGCCGAGTACTTCCCCCTGGGGAGCACCGGTTTTATTTGTTAAGAAGAAAGACGGAGGATTACGTCTTTGCATAGACTATCGAGGGTTAAACCAAGTGACTATCAAGAATAAATACCCTTTGCCGAGAATAGAGGATCTATTTGATCAACTGAAGGGAGCTTCAGTATTCTCGAAGATCGACTTACGATCTGGGTATCACCAGTTGAGAATTGCCGAGAAAGACATTCCGAAGACGGCGTTTCGAACTCGATATGGTCACTACGAGTTCACAGTGTTATCCTTTGGGTTAACAAATGCTCCGGCAATGTTCATGAACCTCATGAACAATGTATTTCGAGAGCTGTTAGATCAGTGTGTAGTGGTGTTCATTGATGACATCCTGATCTACTCGAAAAGTGAGGAGGAGCACGCCCAGCACTTACACCAAGTGTTAGGGACCTTGCGAAAGAATCAGCTATACGGTAAATTGTCCAAATGCGATTTTTGGTTGAAGGAGGTAGCATTTCTAGGACACATAGTATCCGCTGATGGAGTTTCAGTGGATCCGGCAAAAGTTCTACCGTAACTGAATGGGCTACTCCAAAGAGCCAAACTGAGATAAGGAGTTTCCTTGGATTAGCCGGGTACTATAGACGGTTCGTGAAGGATTTTTCGAAAATCGCGCGACCTTTGACCCAGCTACTGAAAAAGGGAGTAAAATACGTGTGGACAGAGGCTTGTGAGACAGCGTTTCAAGAACTGAAGAAACGACTCACAACCACACCCGTATTGACACTACCATCAGAGAATGGTGACTTCGAAGTTTACAGTGATGCTTCGAAGGAAGGTTTAGGTTGTGTCTTGATGCAAGACTCAAAGTTGTAGCGTATGCATCACGCCAGCTAAAACCTCACGAGGAGAATTATCCGACACACGACCTGGAGTTGGCAGCGGTCGTTTTCGCTCTAAAGATATGGAGACATTATCTTTATGGGCGGAAGTGTCGAATGTTCACCGACCACAAGAGCTTGAAGTATATATTCACTCAGAAGGAGTTGAATTTGAGACAGCGAAGGTGTGCCAAGAAAATTGTATAAATATAGTATTTGTAATGTCATGTGATTTTATTACCTAAAATGTGTATTTAATGATGGAAAACTTAAATACAATGTAATAAAATTAACTTTTGTGATTTTGATATCTTTTAATAAATTAGAAATTATGCCCGTAAAGTAACTTATTTTTTTAGTAAGAAAATACGTCAGATTTATTGTCTTATGAACCATTAGGATTTGGTTTGGGAGCTGAATCAACAGGCGCAAGTGTGGAAGTATTGTCTTGTATGTGCCGAGGGAGTTCATTTTATGTAATGGGCATTTTTATATAACACAAACACCATTAAATACTCAGCACACACCTCATCGATCGACACATCAGTATCTGCTGAATATCACTCATTCAGTACCATATCCAAACCCGTCTCGGTATATCTGCAAGCTAAGTTTTTATATTGGTGTGATTTGGTGATTTATTTAGTTGAAATAATTGTGAAACTTTTTTGGATAAGTTACCAATAAAAGAAATTCCAGTTTAAAAGGGTGATGGTTTTATATAAAATTGTGATGGGGTTTTATTAGATGAGTAATTTATGGATTAAATGATATTTTCAGGAATATTATAATGAGATTGACATTGGCTGTATTGTGATGCTGTCATGTGTAACTGTTATGATCGATGGAAATTTTTGATGAATAACTCATGTAAATAAGGTGATTTGATTTTATTCTCATTGTTTAATTTTGTACAGTAATTTGTTTTGGCGATTATTTTCTATGTTTATGATGTAATTAATGAGTCAATCTTGTAATGGCTTTACATGGTGAAGTATTGTGTTGATACTTTCGTTCATTTTATTGATAATGCAGATTTATCACATTTATTGTTATGAAATAATGTTGGTTACGTATGTGCATGCTAATTACTTCCCTTGAAGTAACCATAAAATTCTCATAAAGGTGCTTAAGAAAGTGGGGATCGAGGGAAATTCCCGTACTTGCTTTGAGCGTATCAAGGGCTTTGATTTTTCTTTAATAAAATTAGGGCCTTCTACAATCTTATGAAAGCAGTAAAGATGATTTTTCTTTAATAAAATTAGGGCCTTCTACAATCTTATGAAAGCAGTAAAGAAATACATTGTAATAAAGACGGTATTTATATTTGATTGAGATTTTATATGTTGTTTACAAATATATAAAGTCCTATTTATAGATTTGTATGGGTGAGTGAATGGTTGTCTCTTTCATTCACAACTATTGGAAGAGATGCATCTGTTCGCGGAGGGATATGTCATTTGTAGACGTGTTTGTTGGCTTCGCGGTTATTAGAATTGATTCAATTGTTTGCGGAGGGATGTGTCCATTGCAGAGGGACATGTCTCTTGGTTATTTCAATAGAATTCCAATTTTTGCTAGCAAGATATCTTGTCGAGGTTCAGGGTCTCTTCCAGAGGTCCGTGGAACATTATATCCTTATCGTATGTGGGAAACAAGGTTTGTTCAGGTGTCCGTGGGTGTTTGTCCTTTGCTGGACTGTTCCATTGGGACTTCTAGAGCTCCGCAGGAGACGAATTTTTTAGGTATGTGAGCCACGCGGTAAATTTAGGAGTCCACGAGGTGCCCTCTCTTTGATCGACTTGGTTCCTATGCTGGGAAAAGATGTACTGGAACAATCCTCCACCGTTAGATATAATTTTGGTCCAGTGGCTTATATTCATTGTAGGGATAATTCTGTCTTTTCTCTTATGTTCATAAATTTAAATAACAAAAAATTCGACTGCGTCGTCATCATCACTTCTTTTATTTCAGAATACTATCATTGTTTCCTTTTCACGCCTAAATATGCAGAGTTATTATAGAGTTTTTGTAATAATAACAGAATGTTTACTAACTATGTTCATAATGTTTTGTATTGCAAACAATTTGAGAAGTAGAGTGCAAAATTGAACAGAACAGAATAGTTTATATTGCAAAACAGTAACTAGTTAAGAATGTTTTATATCGCAAACAAAATGGTTGTAATAAGTAATTTAACATAATTTAAACAGAACAAGATGTAAACTAATATAAAACAGAATCATACACAAGGCAAAACAGAATGTTGACTAACTATATTCAAAATATTTTATATCGCAAACAGAAACGACATATGAAGAAGTGACAACTAGAGTGTAAAAATGGAAAAAAAAGGTAAAAACGTCCTTTATCTTTCCAAAAATTTCAAATCCGTCCTTTTTCTATTTTATTACCGATTTAGTCCGCTACAAATGCTAATTATGTTCAAATCAGTCCTTTTTTCACTAATTATATTCTAATTGTTGACGTGGCAAGGGTTTTAATTTAAACCTGACACGTGTGCATAATATTAGTCCTTTTTCTTTTATCTTTTGCCAATTCAGTCCTAAACTTTTATTTTGTTCTATTTAGTCCTCTACCCCAATCACTCATTTTTATATTAATTGGCCTCAAACATTTCAAATTATTTCATTTTAGGCCCAGAACCTTAAATTTTTTATTATTACTAATACATTTATCAAATAAATGCCCAACATACTTCCGTAAATAAAATTAAATACCAAACCTCATACATTGGGTTTGACCGCCTTGTTACCGGGTCTTTGAAGTTCCGAATTTTACGGACTCTCTCTAACCACCCGACCGTAACGATGGTTCATTGGTTCTGGTTTCCTTCAGCAACAATCAGCACAATCATACTTTGTGGACAATAAAATTCAGGCTATTTTTTTAATATTTTTAATAATATTAATATTTTTCAATAAAACCAAGGCTTCCTGTATTCATAACCTTCCAAAAATTCAAGTTAAATCATTTACTTTTAAATATTGCTACATCCTAAGGTAGGACGCAAAGTAAGATTCTGTTGATTGTTACTGAAGGAAACCAAAACCAATGAACAATCGGTTGCGGTCGAGTGGTTATTAGAGAGAGTCCGTAAAATTCCGGTACTTGAAAGACCCGATAACAAAGCAGTCGAACCCAATATATGAGGTTTGGTGTTTAATTTTATTTATGGAAGTATGTTGTGCATTTATTTGATAAATGGATTAGTAATAATAAAAAATTTAAGGTTCTGGGCCTAAAATGAAATAATTTGAAAGGTTTGAGGCCAATTAATATAAAAATGAGTGATTGGGGTAGAGGACTAAATAGAACAAAATAAAAGTTTAGGACTGAATTGGCAAAAGATAAAAGAAAAAGGACTAATATTATACACACGTGTCAGGTTTAAATTAAAACCCTTGCCACGTCAGCAATTAGAATATAATTAGTGAAAAAAGGACTGATTTGAACATAATTAGCATTTGTAGCGGACTAAATCAGTAATAAAATAGAAAAAGGACGGATTTGAAATTTTTGGAAAGATAAAGGATGTTTTTACCTTTTTTTTCGTGTAAAAATAGAATAGAACATAATGGTTTATATCGCAAAACAAAATGTTAACAAACTTTGTTCAGAATATTTTATATCACAAACACAATGGTGGAAAGAAGTAATGTTCTGTCTCTCTTAAGTTTAATTGGATTAGGAGAGTCACATTCTCCTCCAAGAATGTTTCGTCTTTGAGTAGCCAACGGGTAATCATTATTCTTATTCTGAACAAGCTGAAAACACCTGCAACTAATAGAAAATAAAATAATGTATATCACAATTACAGATTTACCCTTGCTTACCATCATTTGATCTCTACCATACAATTAATATAATTTTAAATATAATGGTTGTAAATTAATCCAGCATGTACTCGAAGATATGCTTCCAGCACAGGAACCCTTTCGCTCTTTGATGGGCTACTTCGCGGGGACTCCTAGGGATCCGCGGGGTGCCTTCCCTTTGATAAGTTGCCCACAACACTTTTCCAAACTTCACAGAATCTCTCCTCTTGGTCTTTATAATTGGTCAAATTCATATAATTTTATGAGTTAAAATACATGAACTATAATGGAATGGAAGGCGTATTTATTTAAATTGTAAACATTTTCATTCTATATATCTATGATCTGAAGATGGCATATATTTCCCATGGCGCACTTTGCTACAGCTTGCACCGGTGTAGCATACGGGTTTGTGACATGTCCAACTCTAAAAGTGAAGGACATATCATCGGAAGCGGGTCGACAGAAAAGGGTCACGTTGGTTAAAAGCTAGGCAGATCCTTGCAAATCCCTCGCGTTCTTCTCCCTATTCCTGTTGCTCTTGAGCTCATTACTTTTCGTCGTTGAACCCCTGATAGATCTCTCTGGTTGAAGGTAGCTAAATAGGCAGTTAGCTAGTGGTCTACTGGTCTTGGAAGCATGTGAATATATATAGGCTTGCCATGGGAAATATATGCCATCTTCAGATCTTAGATATATAGAATGAAAATGTTTACAATTTAAATAAATACGCCTTCCATTCCATTATAGTTCATGTATTTTAACTCATAAAATTATATGAATTTGACCCATTATAAAGACCAAGAGGAGAGATTCCGCGAAGTTTGGAAAAGTGTTGTGTGCAACTTATCAAAGGGAAGGCACCCCGTGGATCCCTAGGAGTCCCTGCGAAGTAGCCCATCAAAGAGCGAAAGGGTTCTTGTGCTGGAAGCATATCTTCGATCACATGGATTTTGAATTATATTAATTGTATGATGGAGATCAAATGAGGGTAAGCAAGGGTAAATATGTAATTGTGATATAATTATTTTATTCTGTATTAGTTGCAGGCATTTTCAGCTTTTTCAGAATAAGAATAATGATTACCCGTTGGCTACTCATCGACGAAACATTATTGGAGGAGATTGTGACTCTTCAAATCCAATTAAACTTAAGAGAGACAGAACATTACTTATTACTATCTGTTTGTGATATAAAACATTCCGAACAAAGTTTGTTAACATTCTGTTTTGCGATATAAACCATTCTGTTCTTTTCAATTTTACACTCTAGTTGTCACTCGCTTCATATTTCGTTCAGCCTTAACTAACATTCTGTTTGCGATATAAAACATTTTGGAATATAGTTAGTTAACATTCTGTTTTGCCTTGTGAAATACATAATCCTTTTGAAAACTACTTGCAAAATGATATTTACATGAAAATACCTGAAGGGTTTGAGTTACCTGAGTCTTGTAACTCAAAACTCAGAGAAAGTTATTCCATCAAATTGTAAAAATCCTTATATGGGCTCAAGCAATCTGGCCGAATGTGGTATAACCGCCTCAGTGAAAGTTTGATAAAGGAAGGTCATACAAATGATCCTATCTGCCATTGTATTTTTATAAGGAAAAATGGTCAGAATTTGTAATCGTCGCCGTCTATGTAGATGATTTTAGTTTAATTGGAACTCCTGAAGAGTTGAAAAGACAATATCTGAAAAGAGAGTTCGAAATTAAGGATTTCGGGAAAATGAAATTTTGCCTTGGCCTACAAATGTAGCATTTGGAAAAAGGCATATTTGTTCATCAATCAACTTATATCCAAAAGGTATTAAAGCAATTTTGAATGGATTATGCTCATCCACTAAGTAATCCTTTGGTTGTTCGGGCACTTGATCTGTAAATGATCCATTTAGGCCAAAAGAAGATAATAAAGAGCAACTTGACCTAGAAACACCTATTTAAGCGCAATTGGCGTGTAAATATACTTGCAAATAACACGTGACCTGATACCGTGTTTACAGTCAATTTACTCGCAAGATTTAGTTTTTGCCTTATTCAACGACATTGGGAAGGCGTAAAGCACATCTTTCGCTATCTCCGGGGAACCATTGATCTTGGGTTATTTTACCCAAAATATTCTCGACATGAGTTAATCGATTATGCCGATGCAGGTTATTTATCAGATCCACACAAAGCCAAATCTCAGATAGGCTATGTCTTTACTTGTGGCGAAACTGCCATTTCTTGGAGGTCAATGAAGCAAATTTTAACGGCAACTTCATACAATCATGCCGAAATATTAGCAATGCATTAGGCAAAGTCGAGAATGTGTTTACTTGAGGTCAATGACTCAATATATATTGAAGAGTTGTGGTTTAATCATTGAACCACAAATGCCTCCAACAGTTTTATATGAAGATAATTCGGCTTGTATAGCACAATTGAAAGGAGGATATATCAAATGAGATAGAAGGAAGCATGTTTCACCATAATTCTTCTACACTCATGATCTTCAAAAGAATGGTGAAATTGATGTGCAACAAATTCGACGAAAATAATTTAGCGGATCTATTTACCAAGGCATTGCATACTGCAACATTCGAGAAGCTCGTGAAGAAATTTGGAATGCGGCGACTTCGAAATTTAAAATGATGTCCAAATCAGGGGGAGCAATGAATACAAGAATACTGTATTTTTTTCATTCACTAGGATTTTTTTCCATTAGATTTTTTCCTAGTAAGGTTTCAACGAGACATATTTTTGTAAAGAAGACATTCAAGGGAGAGTGTCATAAATGCTTGCAACTACCCTCACATGCATTGATGAATGTCTTAATTATAACCCAATAAAATAATTGCTCTACAAGTGTCGGTAGAGGGGATTTCTTTGCCTATATATACCATTGTAACACTTCTATTATGATCAGTGAACAACACTTCCTCTCTATTGCTACCTCTTTCACAATAATAGTTATCTCTACTGCTTCATATTCCTATTGCTCTCTTCTTTCTTTTGTATAAGCAACACGTATTCATATGCAATCATAGCTTGCATACTATTAATATACAATAATATATTATATACATAACAAAACTATTAATTATTTGTTATTTATCTAAAAATTAAATTATTTTCTATGGGATAATGTAAGTTTAATCCCCTTGACCAATCTTTATTCAAGATTTCTCCCTAGCTTAAAAGTTATCCTTATTTGCTCCCTAGTATTTTCTTAATGACAGTTTTATCCTTCATGTAGTAATTCTGCAGAGTGTGCATTCTGGTGTGCAATCAGTCAAAGAGAGGTGTTTTCTAAAATAATTGTGGTGTTTTCTACGGTTTTCAGAATATTATGATTATAATTATGATCTTAGAGGATGTGATTATTTGAAATATATGCCATGATAATTCACAGTATTTATCATTCAAAGTAAAGTTTCTGGGTCTACCTCGCTTCCGTAGTATAAGCTTTGTGGTTGAAACTTTTGATCGAGTCCTTCAACGAGTAACCTTCTTTCCTCGTCTGCTATCCTTCTTTCAGGCCTCCTGCCTTACTTTGGTATGCACGACCTCTCGGAAATCACTGTATCGATGACATGACTCTCACAATATGTTTCACTCACTCGCATATATTTAGAATTTTGGTAGACTCTTAGAAAAATATACTCGAAGATATTACTGGAATGATCAGGCTATTGTACTTAGCCGATCATCTTTTTATTGAAAGCTTCAAAATCACTCATAGTTTTACATCAAATAGAGAACTAAAGATTACAAAGAAATGCAAGAGAAAGAATACTATGGTAGGTATCTTCGCTTCTGCCTTCTTCATAAGCTTTGCCTCCTTTTATAGATGGAGTTCTGAAGATCTAATGGTCCTGAATTGAGATACGTGGCATCATCTTCTCCCTTCTTTTCTTCTCTATTATTGATGTTCGGTGGCTGTCACTTTCTTCTTTAATCATGCATTTTGAGCTGTCTTCTTGTAATAATTCATCCGGTGGCTATGCATTATTGTCTTCAATAATTCACTTGTTTATTAATTTTCTTTTTTGTTTGCTTGTGTTCTTTCGTCATGGCATACGTCTTGCTCCATTATTCTCTTCTTAGTGCTACATTGGTCCTCTTTGTCGTCACTGCTTACTTCACTTCGTTGTCTCTTTCCGAAGAAATGTTCTTGTCTTCAGACTTGTGGTGGATTTTTTTACAGCTTTCTTCCAGATATTCTTGACTTCTTCTGAGCATTCAAAATTGTATGTGTCAAATTTCTGAATTAGTCCTGCTAAGTTTCCTGATCTGAATCATGGAGTGTTCAATTGTTCAATCATTACGATTTCTTCATTTCCAAAAATGATTCCTGCTCCTTGGTTGTATAGTCTTTTCATCTGTTCATGGACGACACGTATTCCCATTGCTCTTTTGAAGTGGATGTATTTGTCATTGAAGATTTCTGTTTTGGGAGTTCCATAGTCTTGAGGATAACTTTCTGGTTTAGTAATTTCTTCTGCAATAGCAAGATGGTAGGAAGAGTTTTTGACTTCTGGACTAATAGAAAATATTTTCAGTTTCTGGATTTTTGGTCTTATGTTTAGAGCTTCAACTAATACAGGTAATTTGGATATTTCGGTTCGTAAAGGGGATAGGAAAATAGTTCTGATAAAGCCGAATTTGAAACAGTTCGAAACAAAGTTTGGGTCGCAGCCTGGTAAAATAGTTACTTGTGGATGTAGGGATTTGGTGAATTCAGTGTAGAATGATGTTTCTTGTCTGGGTAAAGAGTATATGTAGCTGCTCAGGGTATGGTATTCTGCTAAAAAGTTTCTTGTTTCAGGGCTAATGGGTGTTGGTTGAGGAATATTGTCGCAAAAATACTTCGTAGTTTCTGCAATGTTTTTCGACGAGGTCGAAGGTCTTGCATCCCCAGATTGTTTTGCTTGTTTGTCCTCTTTTGGAACAGGATTAGCTTTCCCTTCC
Source organism: Hygrophila difformis (assembly GCA_030278955.1). Taxonomy (NCBI): domain Eukaryota; kingdom Viridiplantae; phylum Streptophyta; class Magnoliopsida; order Lamiales; family Acanthaceae; genus Hygrophila; species Hygrophila difformis. Next base: position 33,483,840 of record JAOANR010000011.1, on the reverse strand, counting down.
TGGTTTGAAACACCAGTATTTAGTTCTTCAGGGGTATAAAAGTATTCTTCCATTGTAGTTAGTAATCCCTGCAAACATTTGTTACATTCATATATATCGTCATTGATAGTCTTATGTTCGTCCATAAAGCTCCCAACAATCAATTGTTGTAGTTTTAGTTGTCTGTCCATAGTCGACTGGAGTAGTTTTTGTAGTCGATCTATTTCATTGTAAATGTGGTCAGTCAGACCAGCATCATCCCATTGTTCATTGTTCTCCATATTCAGGGTTCCTGCTCAAAAAATCAGCTAGATAATTTTCAGTCCCTTTAATATATTCAACAGTAAAGTCGTACATTGACAAAAAAGTCTGATATCTTATTATTCTTCTATATTGGGGTTTATTTGGAACTTTATTATAAATTAAAGGTTTTACTTGTGTATTGTCAGTTAATACTTTAAACTTTCTACTTAATAACCAAAATGAAAATTTATCTATCGATTTAATCACTGCAAGTAATTCTTTTTCATTTGTACTATAGTTTATGGCTGCTCCTTGTAATGTTCCGGATGCATATCTACAAATTTCACCAGTATCGGTTTTTAGTAATCCTGCCCAATGGTAGTTTGAGCTATCGGTTTGTACTATTAAATTATCTTTTTCGTCAGGTAATCTTAACGGTGGTAATTTGGAGCATTCTTCTTTTAATTGTTTTACAATTTCAGTATGTTGATCATTCCATCCTATCTTATTATTTTTTCTGATCAATTTTCTTAGGTCATTTGTCTTTTTTGCTAAATTTGATATAAATCCTTCTGCATAATTTAGAATTCCAAGAAATCTTTGTATGTTTAATTTATTCCTAAGTTCATCAGGCATTTTAACAAGTTTTGTACTTATGTGTGGTTGCATTTTAATTCCAAGTTTGTTTAATATTAGACCCAAAAATTCTATTTCATCTTTGAATATTTCTGCTTTCTTTTCTGATAAAATTAATCCATGATCTTTACAAAGTTTTGCAAATATATCCAAATGTTTTTTATGTTCTTCTATAGTGTTTGAGGCTATTAGTATATCATCTACGTATACAAATATAAAGTTACTAAATTTTTTAAATGTTTTATCCATTTTTCTTTGAAATATTTGTGGTCCATTTTTTATTCCGAACGACATAACTTTCCATTCATAGTGTCCTTGTGGTGTACTAAAGGCTGTATATTTTATACTATCTGGATGCATTTAATTTGCCAAAATCCATTTTTACAATCAAATTTTGAATAGATAGTTCTTCCTCTAGCTAATCCTATTAGATTTTCTTTGTTAGGTAGAAAGTATCCATCAAATATCATGATTTTGTTTAGTTCATTGTAATTTATTACTAATCTTGGTTTCTTTCTTATTTGTTCACTACGATTTCTAACCAAGAAAGCCTGACTATTATGTTCTGCTATAGATTCTTGAATAAGATCTAATTCTAACAATTCATTTATTTGTTTTCGAAGTTCTTCAATATCTTCTTGATTATGCATCATAGGTTGAGTTCTTATTATTATATTGTCGTTTTTCATTTTTAATTCTGCATATATTTTATTAAGATTCCATTTTTCAATTGGATTTTCTCCATAGTTTTCAGAGATGTATTTTATTGTCTCATGAAGTTCATATTTATTAAAATCTTCTGGCTTTTGAATTAGTACTTGTTTTTTAATTTTGTGAATTTTAAATTTTATGTAATAAGTAATTGGTTGTTTTATGATCTCTCCTTTTTCACCACGTTTCTGAAGCACTCTGTATGGTTTCCTTATTCTCGGAATAGTAATATAGTGGTTACATGCTGATCTAAGTTGAATATTATATCTATCTACTCTAAAGCTTTGAAATAAACTTGTAAAATCTGTCCCTAATAATACATCAATTGTTTTTACTGGGCTAACATATACTTCTTGTATTGTAAATATTTTATTACCTAAAATTATTTGAACATCTTTAGCTATTTTATTAATAATTAGACTATGTCCAGTAGCTCCATGTACTTCGATTGGTCTTTTATTTACTTCTCATTCTTTTATTAAATGTTCTTGTATTAATGTGATTTCTGCTCCTGTATCTAGTATAGCACATGTTGTTATATTTGTTTGTAGTATAGTTAACTCTAGGTATACTGTTGTTGGAAATCTAATTTCTTTCATATATATGCTTTTCCTATTACGAAAGCTTTTCCATTTTTTGTTTTTCCACTAAAAATTTCTCCTGTTATCGTATATTTGTTTAATGAGTCTAAAAACTCATTGCCTAACAAGACATGATAAGTGCTACTAGATGTTCCTTCTTCTTCTGCTACATAACATTTTACTTCTTCTATTAAGTCTGTACCTAGTTTTATTGGTACTATTACTATTTCATTTACTCTTTTTACTTCTCCTTCAAAAGTAGTATATCTATATTCTGTTCCTATATGCTTTGTTAATCCGTTTATACAAGTTTTTCCATATGATTCTTACCAGCTCCAGTGTCTACTAATATATTTGGTCCTTTTATCCAGTTTGTGCCATTATAATATTCTATATTAATTCTCCATGTTTGGGCTTTTTGTTTACTCTTTTCGTATGGAATATCAATACTATGTCTTGGTTGATCAAATATTAGATTTGTTCTTGGGCTATAATCTATACTTTTTCTGCTACTCATTGTTCTTCCTACATAGGATAATTATGGTCTCCTATTTTCTAATGGTTTTCCAATTTCTATTGTATTTTTCTTGTCTGCAAGATCAATTATCCAATCATCTTGTAACGTTGGATTATTCAATTCTGGTAATATTAGATCTGCTATTGTGTCTCTACATACTTCGTGTATTTCTATTGTCTTTTTTATCATCATAAGGTTTTAGTCTATTGCTATTTAGGTAGCTATAAAAAGCACTATAATGTACAGTAAATATTTTACTTTCATTTTTCATTACATCATTCCTATGTACTTTTATGTATAGGGTTAATGTTTCGTCTATATTTTGATCTTGTAAAGATACACAATAGTTTGGATAACATGTAAATAGTAGTTTTTGGTAAATTAGGTTTCCATTAATAGTTCCTAAGTGTGAGTCTTGTGGATTTAATAATCTTGAATCATGTAGGCTTATTGTTACTGGTAAGTCTATTCCACTTCTAAATAAAGTTTTTATTAGAATTTTTACTCCTGCTAAATGTACGTATTGTATTTTCTCTGTTTTCTTTCTACTTAATTTTTCTAGCCCTTTATTTATTATATCTTTTGTTAAAAGGTGCAGTTTTAGAGTAGTATTAGTGTTACATACATCTACTGTTTTTTCTAGTTCATGATATTCATGAATTACTATATTATTTCTTGAGAATGTTCTTGGTAGTATATTAAAATTTGTATGCTTGAATCCATGTTTTAGATCTAATCCTTGTATTTTATTAATTTGTTCTGGACTTAAGATAGCTTTTATTGCATATCCTCTTTGTCCTTCATATTGTTCTACATATTCTATTTCTTTTGTTTCCTCTTGTTCTTCTGTGATTATTTCTTTATCTTTATTCATTTTATATTTCAGAGAATTTTACTTCATATATCTCATCTCCCGATTCTGGTTCACTTATACTTTCTAGATCTGATTCTATTTCTTTAAATATTTGTTCATCTATAATATCATATTCCATAAAACTTACTTGTTTTTTCTTTGGTTTTGTACAATCACTTGCAAAGTGTCCTATTTCTCCGCAGTTATAACATTTACATGTGGTTGGATTCTTTTTATTTTGTCTTTTATCATTTCTCCTTTTATAATATTTTCTTCCAAATTTTGGCTTAAAGAATTTTTTCTTATTAAAGATTTTAAATCTTTTTCCTTTCTTAAATTTTCTTTTTATTGGTTTAAATTTTTTAAATCTCTTATTTTTTCTATATGATTTATTTTTTCCCCATTCAAAATTTTCTGCATTTTCTTGACAGCATAAATCAGCAGCTTTATTATATATTTTAGTGTGGTCTAATATTTTTCTTTGGTAACATAACTCAGTTATTACCTGTCTTATTAATCTTATTCGGCTTCCTAAATTATTCGGATAGTCATTTTTATTTTGAATCCATGTTTTCCACATATATTCATCCCATGGTAGTTTTGAAAATATTGAGTTCATGGTATGTTCATTATTTTGTGAGCTTGTATAAGCTGTATAATAGTAACTTTTAAATTGTTCAGAGAATTGATCAAAAAAGCATAAATCTCTTAGTCTTATTTTATTTAATCTTAGTAACGCTTGATCTCGTTCTTCTATTATAGCATTATTATCTAAGCTCTGTACTCCTAGGAATTCTTCTTGTATGATATTGATAAATTCCTCTATTCCTGTGTTTACATCTTGTCCAAATCCTTGAGTAATTGTATTCATATAAGTTTGTTTTGTATTTGAGGAAATTCCTGCAAGGAATTGTGCCACATTTCCTTCGACTAAATTCCATATTTTTAATGTTTTTGCTCTTGACGTACTTTCTTCTGACATTAAATGTATTCTTATTATCTGTTTCCATTTTTCTAGTTCTAGACTTCGCTGTTTAAGACAATCCAGGTTTAGGAATATTGCATCTCCTGGTCTCACATTTCCTATTCTTGTTTCTTTTAGCTCAAAATCTTCATTGTATTTCCAAATTTCTTTTTTAGAGGTTGTTTTTCTTATTGGAAAATTTCTTGAAGGTAAATTTTGTAATCTACTTTGATAATTGTCTACATTTTGTCTATTTGTGGTTTGATCTACTTCCATTGGTATAGTTCCTGTTACACCTTCTCTTGGCAAGGTAGTGCTACTTTCTCCGACTACTTCTGATGATGGTAAATATAATCTATGATTGTTCATAAAGACTTTATGTTGTTCTTCCAAATCGCTTTCATTAGTTTCTAATTCTGTTTCTGAAAATGTTCCTGTATATATTGGTTCTAAATTTAGTCGTTCTAAATCACTACTTAATTCATTTATTAAGTCTTCTATACTTGTATTCATTCTGTTTCTTCTTTATCTTCTTTACTTTCTAATTTATCTTCTTTTAGTTCTTCGTTTATCTTTTTTTAATTTTTCTACTTTTTCTATCAGGATTCTAATTTTGTTTTGTTTGTTTAATTTTTCTATTTCTTTCATCATTACTCTATGATCGAGACTTCCTGGTTCTGGTGTCTTCTCCCATTTCGGTAGTGGGAGTGACTTTTCTAATTCTACTTGCTTTTGTGGAGTTTTAATTATTGTTTTGTCTATGTATCTTTCGATATTGTAGAGTCTTGTATCTAGACTTATCATTAGTTCTTTTATTAGTTCAATTCCATCTTTTATTGTTTCTAAATTTTCTAGATAACTCATCTTCTAATATTTCTTATGTTTCTAATGAAGCCGTTTACTTCATCTATTTCAGTTTCCTTTTCTAATTCTTCTATTTCTATTATTTCTAATTCATTTAAATACCATTCTTTTATTAACTCCGATTCTTTTTCTGGATCTATGTGTTTTTGTACAATTACATATGCTTCTCTTTCATCTATCATTTTAGAAATCTTGAATTTTATTCTTAATAGTTTTTGTTTCATTATTATGATACTTATATCTTGTGGTTGACTTTCTATCTCATGAATTTTATTAGTCAGTCTTTCTATTGTTTCATTCTCTAACTTTATTCCTGGCATCTTATTAGTCTTCACTATAATTTGATTCTTGATCTGAAATTTCAGGTGAAGGTGCTCTAGTAAACATGGTGTTGTGTATTATATATCCTGAAAACATTCTGTAAGTTGTAATTTCATTGTTGATTATAAATAATTTGACTTGTAATACTAACTCTTGTTCTCCATCTCTTTTTGATATAAATTGTATTAAATTACCATTATATTCTTCCGTTTCAATTATATAGTTTCCTATCCAAAGTAATCTTTTTCCTCTATTTCCTAGTCTTATTCCAAATTCTTCATCGTTTTGCAATCTATTTAATCTTCTTCTTCTTCTGTCTATGTATGTTTTTCTTTCTTCTATTTGTTGATCCATATTTTCTATTTCTCCTTGACTTATTTCATGATCAGGATTAAATGTGGGTGTTAAGAATCTACGATTATCGTTGGTTCTTATGTCTGTAAGTGGTCTTATTTGTGGTTCTAATCCTCTTATTCTGTTTAGAAATGCTCTTTCAATTCTTGCTTGTATCATCAAGCTCTCGGTGTTATTTTGTGCATATTCATCATTTCTATATATTATATAGTTTTCAGTATCGAGTGGATTAATCGTACTTAGTGGATAATCTGTTTCTTGATTTTCATCTAAAGGATATCTTGCCGTTGGAATATATTCTGGGTATAGTTGTTCTGAAGTATTTAATCTTAATCTTGACATATGATAGTTTAATATATGATCATTATGATTATGGTTACTCATGTCCAGATTAATCGTTCTGGGCTCTGATACCAAATTGTTTTGAGGGTAAAATGTTTATTTGGTAAAATGTTTATTTGCTTTTTTATAAAAATTGGTGATGTTTGTGGATGTAGTATGGGTTTCCAATTTTATACTTAATCAGAGAAATCATATTCACCGTAATTACTTAAATTTCCTGGATAATCGTCATCATAGTTTTCACTTTCTGAACCAATTCTAAGGAGAATTATTCTGTCCCAAAAACATTTTTCTTCTGAATAGGGATATACTTTTTGATTATATTCAGTTAAAAATATTAGCATAGTATAAACAATATCATTCCAATTTTCAATTCTTTCTTCCATAGTTTGTAAATATATTCCATATTCATATATTAATGAATTTATTACTTCTTGATCCATTTCTTTATTGAGTAAGTTTTAATTGTTTGCTTGAAAGTTTTATTTTTAGATGTATGGTTTATTAGGTGTTTGATTTGTAAGTTATAATTGGTTGATTGGGGGTTTATTATTTTATTTGTAGTGGGTTTGAAAAGTAAGGGGTATTTTTGGTAGTTAGGGAGTTAGGTTGTAAGTATTTTAGTATAGGGGAGTAAAGTTATAAGTATTTTTTAAAAGAGGGAGTTTTCTTACATTTACTCATTTTCTATAGTTAATAAATTAAAATATAAATGGTATAATAAATATAATCGTAAGTGGGTGCCCTAAATACATTCTTTTTGTGTATCGTTGTTGGGAGAAGAGTTTTATTTATAGGTAGAGGTAGGGAGAAGTTATGGTGCAATCAAGACATTTGTCTTAATGTACTGCGGCCTCCCATAACCATTGATTCATTTTGTAAATCGACGTCGAGATTAAGTTAAAGGTTAAAAAGGTAAATTTGTCATATTACTCCAAAATATACTTAGTACATTTCAGCGACAATTTATATACATTTCAGCGATTTGTTTATATTTCAGTGATAGACATAATGTTTTCAGCACGGCTTCTATGTATTTCAGCGAGGAATTATAGTATATTTCAGCAACGCAATATAGTATATTTAAGCGACATGATATAGTATTTTTTAGCGACTTTGTTAACACATAAAAATTATGATAATCGAGCCCACATACATATCCAGGCCCAATTCACATAAGGGCTCAATTTCTAGGCTTGATGCGGAAAAGATAGTCCAAAACCCGCCCATGGACCCCGAGGAACATCGTCCGAACAAGCCAACCTACCTAAATAAACGGCACAATCCGGAGAAAGCCATATCCAAGCACGATAACTACCCGAGTACCAGGAGTTAGAGGAAGCGATTCTAGTACGTTATGAGGTGACGTCACCCTGAGCGAAGACTCTCCTCACCTCATGGAAGCCTTATCCGCGTCAGTACCAGAATAAAGGTGGGGAAGATATTTTTTGAATTTCATCCTTATCCCTTTCCCCCAACTGGTCCCTCTCAACGAACAGGCACCAGATGTTGTATAAATATTAGAATTCAATATGTAATCTGGGTTCCTCAACCACCAAACATTTCAATACAATGTCTTTATTTTTCCAGTACTTTACTTTTATTTATCGCTTTCCTCAATGCTTTCTTTCTGCTTTCCCTTACTGCTTTCCTTTACTGCTTTCTTTTTCTTCCTTAGTTTGTTTCGTGATGCTCTAGTTCTTAGCATCCCTTGGGACTTTTCTTGTCCCGCATTCCATCTTGAAGGCTCCATCTAGAGGATTAAGCGTTACCCCAAACCGGGAGTAACAGGTTGGCGGCCACAGTGGGAGACCAAACTCCTCCCAATAATCAAGGATCTCTATTGTACACTTTACGCATCCGCGAGGTTCATAAAAAGCCTACAAGAAGCCGGTACAAACGTTTGAAGGCGCCATTTGGTAGTCCGATTCTAATGGCTAACAACGTTACCACGCCAACATCACCCGTAATAATGCCCAATCAAGTGCAATATTATTACCAAGGGTCAAACAATCCTTTGTATCCGCCAATGGGGACGTGGGATATGCACATGGCAGGACAAGGTTCTCCTCAGAATCAGCCCTTTTTCCTGAACGCACCACCATTAACCTTTGGACTATCGATGGCTTTTACGGCTGCTCCAGCCACACAGCCAGCAGGGATAGAAACTATGGCAGAAGTCCATAACCCTGCGCAGGAAATCCCTCAGATTCCCGTAATGATGAATGACCAAGCGGGTGGAAGTTGATTGAATGCACCCCACAACCACGAACAAAATAATGTCCAGGTCAGGCTACATGAATTTAGGGCTCCAGGGGGCTTTCATGACGCTAACCTAGTCAATATAAATCTGGGGGCAACGCTACCACCACTGCCGATTTATGGCGGAAATGTTCATCAGGGGAATAATGGTGGGCATGAAGGATTTCAGAATCTGCCTTATCGCCAACAAAGCCAGGAAGTCCGGGGACCAAACCCAATTCCGCCAATAAATCTTCCTCCTCCGCCACCGTTGATACCAGGCCAACCGGAGCCCCAACGGGTGCACATGGGAGAAGAGCACTTAGCAACCATGTTGCGAAGGCTAGGGTTAAACGTCCCAGAGACCCACAGGCATGTGTATCAAAGGTCGTTTCTGTCCCACGTGTATGAGGATAACCCCTTACCACATAGCGCGGAGTACCCGTCCTCTCCCCATTTTCAGGAGAAGATGAGATGTCCTCTATGGAACACATCGGCCGCTTCCTTACCCAATTAGGGGTGCTGGGCCGGAATCAGTTCCACCGGATGCAGTTATTCCCTTCCTCACTGATGAAAACTGTTGTTTCATGGTTTATTGGTCTGCCCGCAGGTGAATTTGCCACATGGGAGCAGTTAGAGGAAGCGTTCTATACCCGGTTCTATAATCCATAACTGAATTTTACGTTGGTTGAGATTTTAGAAACCAAGTAGAGGGAAAATGAACCAACGGTTAAATTCATTGAGCGGTTACAACAACAGAAAGGGAAGTGTACAACCGCTATTTCCGAAAAGGAAATAACCGACATAGCTATAACACTCCGGATTTCAAATTCAAAAGTGCTGGGATGTTATCGCCACATTCCTTGATTAAGCCTGCCGAACACAACCTTACTCAAGGAATGCTAAGACTTAAATCGCATCAAATACTCTCATTAAAAGAAATCACTTGGAATCCGTCTTTCCAAAATAACCAAACTTATTCAGGTACTTAAAATAATTCAAATGCAGAAAGCGATAAAAAGTGCCAACATGCTAAAATAGTGATCCGTAATAAATAAAAAAAAATATGCATAAATTTAAAAGTTGATTACGGCTTTATTTTTTTTCAAAGAATATCCCAACTCCCATGCATGCCGGATGATCAATGGCGCTCATCAAACTCTGAAAAAAAAAAAACAAAAGGAACAACACACGTTAGTAATTAAATTACTCAGTAAGCTAATCCACCCCATATCAAGTTAGGGGTTTTAAAATGATTGACTTAAAGAGAAGTTAAAAGACATTGCAGTAATAGTCGATTTAAAATATTCACATTGTTTAAGCATTTAACTAATCACAAAAGAACATACTTCCACCATCATGCCTAGAACGCGGGGACACCAAAGGAGCTCCAAAAGTAACGGGAATTCATCCCTCAAAATGCCAATGACAACCTATATCGACATGCACCCGGGGGCCCATAAATAATATTCTCAAGTATTATTTAGAGATATAGACACAAACATAGTAAATCACATATAAGGAAAGGGGTGCACTTGCTCTCCGGAGCCTAAATGTGGGCATACCTACCCGAATTCTAAGGCACAATGGTTTTAACACCAACCAACAATCGTACACATATCAATTTTATTCTCAACAATCAATTTTTGCCATCATATGCTCATAAGGATATCATGAATTAACAGATTTTTCCTACATTCAATTCAAAAAATAATTGTCAATGCACCAGTCGCAAAAATAGATCACCTGAGCAAGATTTACTCAGCCAAAAAAATTCTCAAATTTGTACAACACGTAGAAAAGACAAAAATGAACAACTTTTGTGAAATACATACTTTCCAAAATCGACCTCTAAAAGCATGAAACTGGGGTTCTACAGCAGACCGGTTCTAGGTGACTCAAGAACCCTATGTTGAACATAATTCTCTTGGTAGCGTATCACTTACCCAAAAATTCTGAAATTTAACCAGAGACTTCTACACACATAAATCTAAAATCTTCATGAAGAACACTTGTTGAAAATAGGACTCAAGTGTAAAGATCTTTAACAGTTTTTAGGATTGAATCACCCACAGATTCTGCAACTCTCAGAGCAGTTTTAGAAATTTCACTACCACGGTTGCCCTAGCGCTTTAAAATCATAAAATTTTAACAGTAAGTCGACAACATCTAGACCTACAACTTTTGTATTGAAGACTTTTCAAGATTGCATCATTAAATTAACGAAACAATAGAGTCTTTACAGATTTCAAAATCTGTCAGAGTTCAAAAAGGTCATAGTTTCAAATTCTACGACTCAAATGTGTACATAACTTGACCTAACATGGCTATGGAGTGTGTTGGCTTAACTTACACCAAGTTAGGATTTGAAAACAAGGATATGTTGATTTGATTAGCTAGGGGAATCACTTTGACGTCCTAACTTATCCGAGATGGTTGCGTTCTTGAAAAATAAACATGGAGAAGGTTAGGGATCTTTTTCTACAATCTTGAACAGAGAAAGGAAGGACTAAGAAGGATGTTTTACCATCTAAACTTGAAGAAGAAGCCTTGACCGCCGCTGCCTCCTCAAGAACGCCCTAGGTTTTCTTCTCTTCTTTTTTTTTTCGATCGGTATTTCTGCTATGGGAAGAGAACTGCGCGGCCAGGTTTTTGGAGAATGGAAAGGACTGTAAACAGGTGGCTTTGGACGATTTTCTTGGGATCTAAATATCTTATAAGTCCAGCCCTAGATAGATTGAATCACTTGGTGGAGATTTGAAGGGGATTTGATACGTATCTTTCTTATATTGTTATACCAGGTTTTTTTCTTTTCTCTCCTATTTTTTTTAGCTGGTTATATGATCAACTCCTTGGACAGTAATATATCTATATTACAATAAGTTCTTGGACCATAAACTATGCAACCATGTAACTATAATATAATTATTATATTTATACTTATACTAATCCCTACCTATAGTAACCAAGCATTAATATTCACAACATTAATGACCCTATCTATATAAATCCTATTAAAGATTAGTATAAAATAAATTTAAAACTTATTATTAGATTAATTAAGGATAACACCATAACCTAAAATAATATATGAGCCCTAAAATATCGGGTATTACAATAGCGGTTAGGAACATGAAAGTTCCTATCAGAAAGAAATTAACCCTCTTGGACATTGATGACCTGGAAACCTTATCCACTAAAGCGATGAGGGTCGAGTCTTCATTTAAGGAGACCTAGAAATCAAAAGGTAGAGGAGAGAGAAAGAAAAGACCGTACAAGTCGCTATCATACATGTGGACAGTGACAGTGATCTAGAGGAGGCCTGTAAGCAAGAGGCTGAATTTGCTGATCACATGACCGCTGAACTTATCCGGGGCAAACCCTTTGTTTGTACCTAGTTGAAACGAAGGCCGCAAGGCCCATGAAGAATGAGTATTCCAAACCTATGGCAGAAGAAGACTTTTGCTTCGACATATCAAAGACTGAAAAGATCTTTGATGCCCTATATGAGAAGCATCAAATCCGACTTTCTCCAGGCAAGAAATTGGCAACAGAAGAAGAATCAACGGATGGACATACTGTAAGTGGCACAACACTTTTTCACACAGTACGAAAGATTGCATACAATTCCGAAGGACTATCCAGGAGCCAATCCAATCCGGAAGGTTGAAAATGGGAACCATGGGGATCGATGCACAACCTTTCCCCAATGCAACCATGGCAATAGCCTCTGACAAGTTCCCAAAAGATAATGGCTTGAAGCTAAGACATCGGAACGGTCAACCAAGTGACCTGGATGACGATCTGCCACTACGACGATTGGGGACTTCGCTTCGCCGTACCCAGGAGATGCGCGGACAACTCAGAGGACGTGGGGCTGGAAGACCAAAAGGGGACCAACGTTATGGCCAATGAAACCCTTACAAATATAGGCATCCTCCTAGGCTAGAACTTAGGGTTATCCAAAGCCCTGTGGCCCAGACTTGGGTACGACCAGATGGTACGTACCAAGTCAAAGTCAGGAATGGGGTAGCCGTATGGGGAGTCCCTACTCGGAAGCCTAACCCAAATCCGTCCAGGACATGGAGGTGGAATCAGCCTCCACCGAAGCCTACCATAGATCTTCGGTTCCCGGGGAAAACTAAATCCCAGATCCGAAGGATCAAGAGGAGGTACGCGGAAAAAAGCATGGCCTAACTAAGAAGGCTCGGGGAGAAACCCATGAGGACTGAAGACGAGCACCAATGCAAGCCGACAGTTTAAAGGGAAAGGGCAAAGAGAAAATGCCAGAAGACGTTCCCGAGACTTCGTCTCCCGAACCTGCCATTCCATTGGCGATTGTCCAAACCAAAACCGTCACTGCAATACATCGGTTCGAGGATAAACGGGGGAAGAAGTCAGGCGTGTAGAAGATGAAGCGTGGGAAACAATCGATGGCTTCGAGTGTTACTACTGCAGGAAAATCAATACCTACCCACCATTTGAAATAGACGATGAAGAACTCCTCGGGCTAGACGACCAGATTGAAGAAATTGCCTCTTCGGACAAGGAATAAAAGTATAAAGGCGAGCAATCTGTAACACCCGAGGAAAAACAAATTCAAATTGTTTTGAACTACGTCATGACTTGATCCCTTCACAGGGTACGTAGGCAGCTTAGAACTAATTTCTAAGTTCAGTCACGAAATAAATCACAAAATACATCACGAATTAGATCACAAGGACGATAGGAGGTGTTGGAACCAATTTAGACTAGGCTAAGTAGGACACGGAAATGTTGCGAGCGATAAGCCGGACTCATAACAAGATTAAAGAGAAGATTCCGAAACGAAGACGACCTAGGGAATCGAGCTAACACGTAGAAAACCGATAGGGGAAAGCGAGGGAAGACCCGACGGAACACGCGGACCGCCGAACCGGCCGGTCCGGCCGGCCCGCGCTGTCCGCGCGCCGCCGCGCGGCCACCGCGCGGCCAAGGGTGTCGCGACTCCAGGCAGGTCGCGCATGCTCCGTGCGTACAAAAGCTTGGGTGCGCGCCACCAGCGTGCCAGAGGTGCTGAAAGTGTAAACTTTCCTTCCATGGCGATTTTCTTGCCAAAAACCACACCCCTAACCATGGCAATCGAATCTCAGCCTTGGGGAAGGCTTAAGAATACCCTAGGGGCGCCCCAAACCCTAGGTTTTCAGTAAACATTCAGCCTCCACCCTCAATTCCCTCTCCAAGTTCAAAACTCCTTCAACACCACTTTCCGGCAAGTATTCCGGCGACGACGGGACGACCGGGACAAGCCCCTGCCCTCTAGACTCTTGGTAAGCTATTGTACAAAGTTTCAATTCGTCCATAGATCTCAAAAACTCATATTCTAACCCTTTTTCCTTACTACAATTTCCCGTCGGAAAACGAACAAAAAGCGATCGGAGAAGTTGGCCGTTCGTCGTGACCCTAGGACGTCCGGAAACCCAATCCAGCGACCCTATCATCATTCTAAGTAAGTTAAAACCTTACTCACAAATTTTCGTGGTTGTTTGTTGTTTAAATTTCGAGATATAGGCTTGTAACAAAAATCAGTTTTCAAAAACCCTATTTTCGTCCAATTTTAAAGACTCGCCAAAAACGCGACCTTCGGGAATTCAAACCGAAAACTTTTCAACATAAAAGTTGTTCCTAACACCTTTATCTATCTTGTGTCCAAATTTCAGCCGTTGACATTAAGTTTTGCTATCCCAAATCCCGCCGTAAACTTTCTGTGACAACCCGAACGATTTAAAACTGTGACAGATTTCTTCATTCAACTTGATGCATGTTTTTCACCCATTTTTCGAATGATTTAACTTTGCATTCCTAAACAAAAGTTGTAGATAATTGTGTCTAGATTATGCATATAAAATTTCACGGATTTTGGTTTTCATTTGATATGTCAAACGGCCGAGTTATTAAAACTGTTTTGAAATCGTTTTAAGGGCCATGAGTATGCATTGAGTGGCACTCGATTTTTGAGTACCAAGAATTCATTATTTCCAAATTCTTAAAACATAAAAATTGTTCCTTAATGTGTTGTGTAGTTACTGTAAAAATTTCACATCGATTGGCTTTGAAATGAATTTTTAATCGGCGTTGCACGAACCTGTGACGAAAACAGTTTTTAAGACATAAATTATTCTTTGCAATAAACTCGAATTTCGACTCACTTCGGAACCTTATTTACAAAAACTTAAAACATGAAAGTTGTTCGTGTGTGTGTTTTTGAATTACTGTAAAAATTTCAGAATTTTTGGAGAAAAGACGAATTTTTAATTAAGAAAGGCGTAAACTGCCTCGAATAGGATTTTTCGAACTTGAGAAAACTCGAACTATGAAAACGCGATATCGACCATTTGATAACTTTGAAATACGAACTTTCGAAAAATCCCGTTCACTAGGCTGAGCCGATCTTCATACTACCATTATCTTTGAGACTGCCTCGTTAGTGGTCTCCTTACTATCTGAGATTGCCTCGTTAGTGATCTCGCGCGCTGTATTTGTGGATCGCCTCGTTAGTGGTCCTACTATCTTTTTGGATCGCCTCGTTAGTGGTCCTACTATCTTTGAGACTGCCTCGTTAGTGGTCTCCCATTGTTTGGACTGCCTCGTTAGTGGTCCTATGTTGAGATTGCCTCGTTAGTGATCTCCCGGTATGGTGTCCTCTTCTTAGTCTACGGGATGAAAAGTAAAAGACTTGTGTGAGTGTTTTATTATGCTTAAATCGTATTTATCATGTCTTTAATTATGTATTTAAAGTTCATGCATCTTAAATTATGCTTTGAATTGCGCTTTTAAGATTAAGCCCTTTAATCATGTTTTCCCGCTGCTAATAAATTATGTATTTTTAATTCTCGTACGGTAAGCGAAATCTTTAGTTTAAACACTTGTAACCCCTTTTATTTGTTAGTTAGGGATTAACTTACTCAGTATATTTTTATACTGACAACCGTTGCCATTTTCTTTTTTTTTTACAGAGTATGTTGAGTGACGCAGTGCATATGCACTTGGGGGAAAATCATAACGGACATTTTAAATTCTGCATCGTACTGTTTTTACCGGGTCTGTTAAACCCGAGGATTTGGCCATGTTGGCCGTGATTTACTTTCCGTTGCACTTTCTCTATTTATTTTTCGCGCATGATGATTACTACTATCGTATTAAGTATTATAAATTTCCGGACTAAATCTTGAAATGTTTTAAATCTTTTACATACCCACAAGCCTTGCATTTCCTTAGCGAGCTCGGGAAGCCGTGTTTTGCTAGGGAGATGCGGCGGTGACATCCCGGCCTGGGTTATCAAATCCGGGGTGTTACAAGTTGGTATCAGAGCCCGGAAAATTTTTAAAGCTACTACTATTATTTTAAACCATTATTTTTAAACCCAAGTGCGACTTCTTTTAAAACCATTTATTTTGACTACTAGTATTATTTTTAGCCCAAAAGTCTATAATCCTTTTTACATAGCTCAAATTCTTAGCCAAAGAAATATTAAATTTTGGCCCACTATAGAGGCCCAACCCTTAGCAATTTATTTTAAACTAAATTTTCTTTTTAAGGGGAAGGGACTTGCACTTGCATGTTGCATATAGATTTAAATTTGTGCATATCTTAACTTTGCCTGAAAAATGTCTAACTCTAACCTCCCTTGTTGACATTAGATGGCTGAACCGAACGCGAACATGACCAACCTGATGATGAAACTGACCAACGCATATCTCGAGTCCCAACAGCATGTCAATCACTTCAAAGCTCGAGTGGGGCTCCTAGAGAGTAACGTGGACTATCTGAAAAATCTTAGGGAAGCTGACCATCATGAAATAACCCAACTCAAGGCCCAAGTCGCCGAACTCCAAACACTAGTGGTTGCACTCCAAAACAAGGATAACGAACTGATGATGCAAATAGGACACTTAGCAGCTGAGCTGGACCTAGAGGCTGACATCTTCCCTCCGAGCCCGAGCCCGGTGGGGACACCCATTCCCATTGACATATCCAGCGACGAGGACGATCCCATCGAGGATATACCTGCCTAGTCACCCTAGATTTAGAGATCCATACCGATGCACCATTGCTATTTCTATTTCGAATGCTTGTAAACCAAATTTAATTCTTGAGTAATAGAAAAATACAAGCCTATTTAAATTTATTCCATGCATTTTATTTAGTTCTTTAACTACCATAATCAAAGAGGGGAACCTACAACCCTGAACAAAAAAAAAATAAAAAATAAAAAATAAAAATAAAAATAATAATAATAATAATAATAATAATAATAATAATAATAATAATAATAATAATAATAATAATAATAATAGAAGTAAAAATAATAATAATAATAAAATATATACATATAAGTAAATATGTACATATAAGAATAAATAAATAAATTCCAACAACCTTTACAAGAAAAACCCTGATAAATTGATACTTATTAAAGGACTAATCTTCATTCAATAAAAATTTTCCCATTAAGAGCAACTGTATACACTCTACATATAAACTCTAATCCCGTGTATCTTATCACGCTAATTTAACCAAGCGATTTAGTCAAGCAACAGCGTAGGTATTGTTGGGTAATCCACACACATGCAGACACGATAGGAAGGTAATAGTAAATCCAGAACATCTCAAACCATAAAATGGACAGAACAATTAAACCATGGTTCTGAAACAGCAGCAAACAACCAACACATGTCAAACACCTAACTAAGCAATAACATAACGAAAATATAAATCACAAACACTAGGCAACAGCAACGTCCTCATAAGGAGGAAACTAAACAAAGTACGTCTAAATGCAAAACTTAAACGAAAACACGAAACCAAAAGGAGACATCACTGATCGGGAGGCGGGAACTGCCGGCGCATGTAGTCGTCCATCTGCCGCACATAGGCGTACATGTCGGACATGGTGGCCTGATGCTGAGCCTGCCTCGTAGCAAACGAGTCCATACGGGTCTGATAGAAGTCCAACCTAGCGTCGAGGGCGTCATAACGAGCCTGCCCAGCTGCAAACCCGGCGTCCATACTGACCCGCATCTCCTGCATCATCTGCAACATCCGAGTCATCTCCTGCCCCTGAGGTGCCACAGCAGGAGGTGCCCCAGCAGGAGGTGGAACTACTGGGGGAGGGGGTGGCTGCTCCGGTGGTACAACAAGGATCAGGCCGCCGTCATCAGGCTGCGGGCGAAGTACATCACGGGGAGCCCCACGACGTAAGGCGCTACGCCGCTCAGCATAAGTCGGGATACGGTAGCAACGGCCAGGTGCTAGGTCGTACGGGTCTGTCTCCGGTGTAGTGCGAATCCCCTGCGCCGCGCACAACCCACAGATGAGGTGAACATGGGTAATCACCCTACTCCCTCGTCCTCTTCGCATACCCCGCAAGTTGTCCTCGATGCAAGCTCCTACATTCACCCTACCGTCTCGCGCGATGAAGCAAATGGTCTCGTAGACGTGATCCAAGACAATGTAGCTCCGGGACATCGGCCGGACACGCCCGAACCACAGCTGAGCAAGCTCTCGCCAAGGGGAGTCCATCGACGTCAAACGAAGCTCATGACTGTGCTCGAACTGAGGAGGCACTATGGTGCATAAGGTGTTCCACGCAGGAGCAAGAACGCGTCCCTCAGGCTGGGGCCGGAATACGCCATCGTCGGGCAAGCCAAAATAGACATTGATCGCCCGAGCACTGAAGTCGAGATAGCGACCACGGACCCATACCCTGGATAGATCGTCACCCTCCCCGAGACCGGCAATGTTGGCAATAACCTCCATAGCCAAATAACCGGAGGCGACGCCCTCGGGGTGACGTGCCAGACCAGTCCACTGCAAATACTCCAAGACTGCACTGACCCTGTCATCGCCCATATGAAGAGGATATATGCCTCTCTCAGGGACGTAAGCCCTGTTTCGACGAAGCTCGTCGAAATAAAAGTCCTGGGCAGCCTTCGTCCTGAACCGGAACCTGTCGTGCCGGTGAGGACGCACCTCGTCCGAAAGACCCCTGAGTCGCGGACCCCGCTGCTCCTCGTCCTCCTCTGACTCGCTCTCGTCGAAATCAGGCATCGCCGGAGCGGCATGACTGGGGCCAGCCTCATCAGCAACTCGCCTCCTAGTCCTCGGAGGACACATGAGAGACGCCAAGATGACCCACAAAAAGAGCATCATCCTGCAAGTTACCAAATACCAATTATAAGACTAAGTCCCACACAAAAGTCAAGCGGAAACACGTAAAGGGCATCAATATACGCTTCTAACGCGAATGTACCGTAAGAACAACAAATCCTACCGTTTACTAGGACCAACCAGGAGGTAATCTAGACAAAGGATATTCTCAAACTAGTGCCTAAACCCTTTGTGGCATTTCGTCGAACACGTTATGTGCGCAGTAAACCAAAACCTAAGTTACTAACAACACACGGAAATTGCCCACCGAATGAAACAATCATTCTAATGACAATACAGCGCATCCTACCGCACCAAACAACAGGGGAACGAACCAATAACCATACCCCAATAACACCCAAACATCATAGCCTATCTAAGGATTCGAATTCAACAAGAATTTGCCAAAAATATAAACACATTATAACATAAACATAGGTAAGGCAACAAGAGTAACGATAATTGCCACATACACTTGCTAATTTGCACAAATCAAGCCTAAAGGTCATAAACCCCCAATTTTTGTACACGAACACTAATTTCCTAAATCTCTACACAAATCAAGTCATTCAAAACATAAAAGTTGAAATTAGTAAGTGGGTTTAGTAGAATCGTACCTAGATGGGTGAAATTGAAGTCGAAATCAAGCAAACAGGAAGGTGACTCGCCGGATTTAGAGAGAATTGGGGGTGTGTTCTCGAATGGAAAATGGGGGAAGTGGCTCGCGCGGAGCGCGAGCCCTATTTTCTCGAACAGAGGGAGCCGCGCGCT
Source organism: Hygrophila difformis (assembly GCA_030278955.1). Classification (NCBI taxonomy): domain Eukaryota; kingdom Viridiplantae; phylum Streptophyta; class Magnoliopsida; order Lamiales; family Acanthaceae; genus Hygrophila; species Hygrophila difformis. Next base: position 33,464,275 of record JAOANR010000011.1, on the reverse strand, counting down.
CTCCGCGCGCCACCGCGCGGGACCCGGATCGAGTTTTATCTTTCCTGTTCTGCTCAATCTCTTTTGCTATACGCTCCTCACTGAACCCGGGCATACATTGACAGAGAAATACGACGACATGGAGCATCACCTGGCATTATTCCGGGCAAGGACAGCGGAATTGCCTCACGCCCTCCTTTCGCAGGACTACAGGAAACCCCCGGGACGTAAATACCTAGGGACCATAAGAAATTCCGTAAGGAATAGAGAACAGCGTGTTAACTAACGTCCCCACCACCGTTTGCTCGTAACCATAACGTGTTCCACGACCCCCAACTAAAGAAGTAAGTGCCGACACGTCGCATGTACTCCAACCGGACGTAATCGAATTGGATGATGACCTGACCTATGAAGAAACCCCGGAGCAAATACTCGACTACAAGGAAAGGGCGACAAGGAATAAAACTGTAAAGATGGTCAAGGTCATGTGGTCCAACCACGAGACGGAAACGGCAACCTGGGAATTGGAAGCCGACATGAGGCAACATTACCCTACCCCCTTCCAAGACGACCCGACCACAGTTATGGGGACATAACTGTATTCTTAAGGGGGGGAGGATGTAACACCCGAGGAAAAACAAATTCAAATTGTTTTGAACTACGTCATGACTTGATCCCTTCACAGGGTACGTAGGCAGCTTAGAACTAATTTCTAAGTTCAGTCACGAAATAAATCACAAAATACATCACGAATTAGATCACAAGGACGATAGGAGGTGTTGGAACCAATTTAGACTAGGCTAAGTAGGACACGGAAATGTTGCGAGCGATAAGCCGGACTCATAACAAGATTAAAGAGAAGATTCCGAAACGAAGACGACCTAGGGAATCGAGCTAACACGTAGAAAACCGATAGGGGAAAGCGAGGGAAGACCCGACGGAACACGCGGACCGCCGAACCGGCCGGTCCGGCCGGCCCGCGCTGTCCGCGCGCCGCCGCGCGGCCACCGCGCGGCCAAGGGTGTCGCGACTCCAGGCAGGTCGCGCATGCTCCGTGCGTACAAAAGCTTGGGTGCGCGCCACCAGCGTGCCAGAGGTGCTGAAAGTGTAAACTTTCCTTCCATGGCGATTTTCTTGCCAAAAACCACACCCCTAACCATGGCAATCGAATCTCAGCCTTGGGGAAGGCTTAAGAATACCCTAGGGGCGCCCCAAACCCTAGGTTTTCAGTAAACATTCAGCCTCCACCCTCAATTCCCTCTCCAAGTTCAAAACTCCTTCAACACCACTTTCCGGCAAGTATTCCGGCGACGACGGGACGACCGGGACAAGCCCCTGCCCTCTAGACTCTTGGTAAGCTATTGTACAAAGTTTCAATTCGTCCATAGATCTCAAAAACTCATATTCTAACCCTTTTTCCTTACTACAATTTCCCGTCGGAAAACGAACAAAAAGCGATCGGAGAAGTTGGCCGTTCGTCGTGACCCTAGGACGTCCGGAAACCCAATCCAGCGACCCTATCATCATTCTAAGTAAGTTAAAACCTTACTCACAAATTTTCGTGGTTGTTTGTTGTTTAAATTTCGAGATATAGGCTTGTAACAAAAATCAGTTTTCAAAAACCCTATTTTCGTCCAATTTTAAAGACTCGCCAAAAACGCGACCTTCGGGAATTCAAACCGAAAACTTTTCAACATAAAAGTTGTTCCTAACACCTTTATCTATCTTGTGTCCAAATTTCAGCCGTTGACATTAAGTTTTGCTATCCCAAATCCCGCCGTAAACTTTCTGTGACAACCCGAACGATTTAAAACTGTGACAGATTTCTTCATTCAACTTGATGCATGTTTTTCACCCATTTTTCGAATGATTTAACTTTGCATTCCTAAACAAAAGTTGTAGATAATTGTGTCTAGATTATGCATATAAAATTTCACGGATTTTGGTTTTCATTTGATATGTCAAACGGCCGAGTTATTAAAACTGTTTTGAAATCGTTTTAAGGGCCATGAGTATGCATTGAGTGGCACTCGATTTTTGAGTACCAAGAATTCATTATTTCCAAATTCTTAAAACATAAAAATTGTTCCTTAACGTGTTGTGTAGTTACTGTAAAAATTTCACATCGATTGGCTTTGAAATGAATTTTTAATCGGCGTTGCACGAACCTGTGACGAAAACAGTTTTTAAGACATAAATTATTCTTTGCAATAAACTCGAATTTCGACTCACTTCGGAACCTTATTTACAAAAACTTAAAACATGAAAGTTGTTCGTGTGTGTGTTTTTGAATTACTGTAAAAATTTCAGAATTTTTGGAGAAAAGACGAATTTTTAATTAAGAAAGGCGTAAACTGCCTCGAATAGGATTTTTCGAACTTGAGAAAACTCGAACTATGAAAACGCGATATCGACCATTTGATAACTTTGAAATACGAACTTTCGAAAAATCCCGTTCACTAGGCTGAGCCGATCTTCATACTACCATTATCTTTGAGACTGCCTCGTTAGTGGTCTCCTTACTATCTGAGATTGCCTCGTTAGTGATCTCGCGCGCTGTATTTGTGGATCGCCTCGTTAGTGGTCCTACTATCTTTTTGGATCGCCTCGTTAGTGGTCCTACTATCTTTGAGACTGCCTCGTTAGTGGTCTCCCATTGTTTGGACTGCCTCGTTAGTGGTCCTATGTTGAGATTGCCTCGTTAGTGATCTCCCGGTATGGTGTCCTCTTCTTAGTCTACGGGATGAAAAGTAAAAGACTTGTGTGAGTGTTTTATTATGCTTAAATCGTATTTATCATGTCTTTAATTATGTATTTAAAGTTCATGCATCTTAAATTATGCTTTGAATTACGCTTTTAAGATTAAGCCCTTTAATCATGTTTTCCCGCTGCTAATAAATTATGTATTTTTAATTCTCGTACGGTAAGCGAAATCTTTAGTTTAAACACTTGTAACCCCTTTTATTTGTTAGTTAGGGATTAACTTACTCAGTATATTTTTATACTGACAACCGTTGCCATTTTCTTTTTTTTTTTACAGAGTATGTTGAGTGACGCATTGCATATGCACTTGGGGGAAAATCATAACGGACATTTTAAATTCTGCATCGTACTGTTTTTACCGGGTCTGTTAAACCCGAGGATTTGGCCATGTTGGCCGTGATTTACTTTCCGTTGCACTTTCTCTATTTATTTTTCGCGCATGATGATTACTACTATCGTATTAAGTATTATAAATTTCCGGACTAAATCTTGAAATGTTTTAAATCTTTTACATACCCACAAGCCTTGCATTTCCTTAGCGAGCTCGGGAAGCCGTGTTTTGCTAGGGAGATGCGGCGGTGACATCCCGGCCTGGGTTATCAAATCCGGGGTGTTACACAATCTGCCCACGATTGTCAAAACCAGAAGCCCACCTTAGGGCCTCAAAGCTATCCAGAGGTGGTCAGTAAGCCGCCCCTCACTAATGGCTCGGGGGGCAAGTATGATGCCCCGAGACAGCCAAACTTCGTCAAGCTGCCCATCAAAGACCCACCTAGTGGCTCGGGAGGCACAAATGCGACCAGCAGTCAACCCGCGAAAGGGCAGGCTACTGCACGCAAGACGATCGGATCAGTGAAGCCATCTGCGGACAAGCCGAAGCAGCCTGAGGACGCAGCGCCTGATGGAAAATCCGCAAGCCGTCGTGATCCCAAGGGATGGGTGGCATCCGCCCCGCACACTGATCCTCTAAGAATAATGGCCTCGCATTCAGGGGAAAGATGTCATGTGTACAGTTATTGTAAATATGATGAATAAAAGAATGCATTCATAAAAACATTTGTCGCAACATCTAATGTTAAACACAAGTGTTTTATTGTCTTGATTTGGGACAAATCATTATGTCCAAACATACAAAGATGGCCAGGCGTGAGGCCACAAGTAATAACATGAAGGCTTATGCCGAGGCAAAGTATACAAATACTAACATGGCAAGTCAGAAGGTATTTAAATAAGAACAAAACAATGTCCCGAGCGAGTAAAGGCCTGAAAGTTCCCTAGTCGGAATATTCTTGATAATTGGTGCTAAGAATCCGGAGTCTCTCCGCCCAACTTGTCAAGATCATCTATAAGGTCGTACCAATTGTTCGTCAAGCGGGTTTCGTGCCAATCTTTGCTATGGTACGGATGCCAACTTGAATACCTTATCATGATATATATATATATATATATATATATATATATATATATATACTAGAACACTCTCGGAGGCGCGCGCGTACCCGGTCAGAAGAAAATATTATGGAAAATTGTAATAAGACATTCAAAACTGAAATAAAAGCAAAATTAAAATAAATTTAATTATGAAATCTGGTTATAAGTTTCAACTTGTAAGCAAGATATTTCAAGAAAAATAGTAAGTTCGGATCTGTAGGAAACAAAGTATCATCATATTCTTATAAACAAAGTAAAATCCATATCCACACGGACCACAACCCACCCCTACTATTATAAATGAGATCTATTCAAGAAAAGAAAAGTTATGTGGTAATAAAATAAAGTGTCAGAAGTAGAACCATCACATTCCGACAAATGAGGCAGCTAAACTTTGCAGTAACACATGCATATCCATAACATACAAATCTTAAAGAATATAAATACAAGAGCTGACATAATTTCCTAGCGGAGTGGTAGAAAACAAGGACTACCTTTCAGAAGCCTTTCTCGTACAGATTTCTTTAGGATAGATTGGGATCTCTTCTTTGTACCAGTCTCACCAGATTCATCATCACCAACTTTTTTACGACTCTCGGGAGGAGGCTTTTTCCACATCCAACGCCCCTCTTGCTCCTGCATAAATAGAAATTCAATACAGCTCACACCTTGTAAGCACCCTTTAATAAGTTCATAAACATTTGTGCTTGAAAGGATTCACAAATTCCACTTTTCTGCTGCAGTTAAGTATTTGCAAACATAATAACTATTGAATAAGTCAGACTACAGATTTCTCGGGCTCGCTCTTCTCTCTATGATATCAGTAGCAATCTTCAGCTCTGAAATTTCTGGTAATGATGATCTTGGAGTGTCCCCTTGTGTGTCACTGCAACAGAAAAAATCAAAGTTCCATATACAAGATACAAAGGCCCATATAAAATAAAATACTGTAAAAATCAAAGCATGAGGGCCAAATGAGGCCATTGTAAGTAACCTCGTCCATGGTGCTGGATCATTATCACATCGAGGTAACGGAAACAGGGGGTGCGGGCGAGCGTCAGAGGTTGGGCATGTGCTACATTTCTACTCACATTCAGGCACATTCTTGAGTTTTGTTTTCGAACTTTCTTGCCATGATTTAGCAAGGAAAGCTAAATATACCAAAATTTATTTCCATTATTCAACAAAAACAAATAAAAGATAGCAGCAAAGTTTACCTCCGTAATTATGGCAAGAATAGAAGCGTCTTCCTCGAATATATCCTTCAATCCTTTCTGAAAATCATCCTCACATCAAGTACAAGTACAATGTTTATCATCCTCATCATCAGAAGAATTCATGAAATCAAAAGCAAATCCTTATAGTTAGAACAGGGTTCACCAGATCGGCACTTCCCAATCTGATACCCCAACCAGAAACATTTTTTAGGAGGATCCAAACGCCATTTATGGTTCAATCATCTTTTCAAAAAAGAGTCGACTCCATAGAGGTTGCCAGTGCTCGCTGTAGTTCTTTGGCTTCATTACTTCCGTTTATGAGTAAAAAATTTGGAAGCCCAAAAATAAAGAAGAGGATATGAGCTAAATGTGAAGACTTCCAAAGCATAAAGCAACAATATATGAAATAAGTAACTGGCCCTGTTGAGATCTCTATTGGATTTAGTGCTTATGCAAGTATCGCAAGATCATTAAGAAAATTAAATATAGTATTAAAAGGGAATCCAAGGGAAAGCTACTGCAAAAATAAATTAGACTAATTAGAAAATAAATTATGGAAAGGAATCGCAACAATGTAAGAACTTATCCCCAACCTAAAAAGCAGTTGAAACATCATCATCTATATAAAAAACCACATAGTCCTCAATTCAGATTTGGATAGCAAAAAAACTGAGAAGTGATATAGATATAATGGGATCCTCCATCAGCAGTGCAACAATCAATATGAAAAACCACTCCAAGATCCCAATTCGAAATCAATTATCCATGGGCACCAAAGCCCATAAATGCAATTTCAAAATAGGTGGCAAAGAAAAGCCTAAAGATTGGGCATACAAAATAAGTAAACTTCAAGCAAACGTGATGGAAACCCAAGAATCCAACTGCTAACAAATGCAATTTCAACATGGGCGCCCAGAAAACGAAGCCAAACAACAGATTAAAAGCCTCACAATTACAAGGCCTAGAGGAAAAATGCATTAATGTCAATTGATAGGTAAAGCATTTTTATATATTGCATTGAAGCCTTCCAACGAAGATATTGGATATGGCTGACTGAACCATGAAAAGACCAAATAGTAGGGGGAAAAAAATTGAAATCTGGATGTATTCATATGACAGTAATACCATTTTTTCATCAATTCAAGATGCCAAAAATTTGTTCACTCATACACTATAATCCATAACAGAAAACAGGAGGAGACAACACTAACACTTGATCACAATCTAACCCGAAGCAAATTCACATCAAACTCGAACTCCCTGTTTGCGTTCGAACTTAAGAACAAATAAATTTACATCAACAATTGGAAATACAAAATTATAAGGAAAACCGAGAGCAACAATGCTGTACAAATCAAAATTAACAACTTACTTCAATTAACCCTCACAATCTCACAGACCTTCAGGCGCCTTATCCAAATCACACCAGAACTTCGGTAATGAGAACCCTTGTAAATTAACACTTTCACTACAAATTAACAGGAAATAAACCGAGCAACATCATAAAATTGTGTAACCCGAAAAGCCAAAATCGAGAGGGATGAATCCTAAAGGCCCGAGGTATTTTACAAAGAAAGAGTGCAGTCCATGAGCGCTAAAAATAAAGTAATTACCAAATAAGAGTAGCAGAAATGGCGAGAGGAGCAGTATTGCAGTTGGAGGCGGCGGGGGCTGCGGCGCGAGGAAGTGACCCGAGAGCTACCCTCCGGCAAGGAATGGGCGTCGAGATGCGAAATGTGGAGTGAAGGACGGAGAATCCACAAATAAGGGCCAGGCACGCGATGCTTGGGAGAGAGAGGCAACAGCGCTGTGTGAGAGGAATGTAGGCGTGGGGCTCGGTAGGTTCGCTGGCGGCGGTGGAGACGCGGCGACTGGGTGTTGGGGACGGCAATGGTGCCAGTGTTCAGTGACAGTACCCTTAAAGCAAAATATTGGGGGAAATTTTGGCAATACGAAGGGGTTGGGGCTACGACGATCTATTTCTAGGGTAAAATTGGTGGAATTTGGGGAGGATGAAGGACAAATAAGCTAGGAGAAGAAGAGGGCATATGGAACGAATGGACCAAGGATTGTCAAGAGAGAAGGAAGGACATAAATGGAATTGCACATTGGGGAATCGTTCTCGCGGAGAACGGAGAGGCGAAGGCGGCGGCGGCACGTTGGCGGTAGGCGGTGGGACGAAGGGGAAAAAAAAATTCTTCCAAGGTGCCAGATTTAGGGATTTTTTTAGGTAGAGAACGAAGGAGATGGAAGGAGTGCAGTATCGGGAAAACGCAAACAAAGAAAAAGCGAGAAAGTAGAAAAAGAAAAATTCTACTGTTCATTGAACAGTAATTCCGTAAGGCATATATATATTAGAGATATATAATCAAATAGAACAAGAGTAACGCAGCATAAGTATAGAAATTGTAGTGATAGTTTTGTCCCACATCGATCATAGTTGGTAAAGGAATGCTCCTCCAACTCTTATATAAAGGCCACGCCTCAATGTATGTTTCCCATCCAAATTTGATACCGAAAGCTTACCTGCAAAGGTAAGTCGATTAGTTATATTATTATTATTATTATTATTATTATTATTATTATTATTATTATGGGGGTGATGCTTTTGCGTCGCTCCGGTCTTTCTTTCAAAGGAGGACTTAGTTTAAATTTTGGTAGCGGAGTAGTAGCTGGGAAGGCGTTGAGGCTCTGCTAGGTGAGTCGGTGTTAGTTAAAATTTTGCGGTAGAGTAAGTTTCCTATACTCTTCTGTAAATTTCCTATGCTTTTCCGCCATTGTTATTTTTATCTGCTTTCCTTATTTATTTAGTTGTCTTCATTTAGCTTTCCTTTATTCGCTTTCCCTACTAGTTTAGTTTGTCTCTGCCTTAGTTGTAGGCCTTTATTTTTGTTCATGCTTTTGTAGTCGGCATTATTTTTCAATCTTGCCCTACTAGTAGTAGGTTTTGGTTGTTTCTTATTGGCCTCCGCTATCCGTTATCGTTTGTTCGTTCCTCGATCATTATTCTGTTTGTTAGCCTTTTTGTTCCAATTGTCTTTGATTTACGTAGAACTTCGTTGTATAAATAACCCTTTTTACTATATGCCCTAAGTACGGCAAACATAGGTTATAGCCATCCCGTCGAGGGGTTTCATGGCATATTATGAGAGACCAATTCATTGGTAATCTTTGTTGAACCTAGTGAGGTAACCCAATTTATTGTTGAATCTTTGGCCTGCGGGCGCCCTTGAAGGGTAATTATCTATTGATTAATAGATAACAAACATGATTGAGGTTGACTTGCCGTGTGACGGCCCGTGTTCAGTAGGCACTGGAAAATGTCATAACGAGTGATACCTAGACTAAGTGAGATCGGGTGAGACCCGAGATTTAGTCAAGATACTGGTATTGTGAGGTTCATTCTGAATCCCTCTAACATGTATGTAACCATTGACATGGTTAATCATACCTTGGCATTTTCCCTTGTTGAGGATTTCGGGTTGCTCCCGAAATTACTATAAATATTGTTGAATTATTGATTACTGATTTAAGAGTACCATTGTTGTGTTGTACCTATGGTTATTGATTTGACTCCCTTATTGCATAGTTCCTATTATTGAGCGCCTGCTTATTGATATGATAGTAGCCTTGTGCTGTCCATAATTGGTTGGTTGTTCGTTGATTCCGAGTATAGGGAACTTACCAGTAAATCCTCGCTGATAATCCTTCTTCTTAGTTTCTTTTTCCTTCCAGGGTAAGACTAAAGACTGACAGGGGAAGGGAGCACTACACCTGTATATTTTCTGCATAGAACTTTTCAATAGTTTTGGAAGATGTCAGACTTTTGACAACAATGTGTTGTGATTTTGCTATCTTGTGTATAATCTCAAAATTATTTATTATCCCTACCCTGTATTAGTTTGAGAAACGATGTTCGTTTTAATGAAATATTATAACTATTATCTTTAAGAACGATTATTTGAAATGGATAATTGATATACTCATTTTAGCCTTAGCACCTCCTGAATAAGCCGATGTGTCAGATCGAGTCTTTAGGAGGTATGGTGGTAACACCCGCGTGTCAGAAAAACCGGGGTGTTATAGAAGGGAACAAGGCAAGTACTAAGAGAGCGACACAGAAAAGTACCTCGGAGTCATCATCGAGCTGATGCAAGGTAGATGGACCTTTGGTGGCCATAATGCTCATGCCGGTTCGAGTTACCGGATCCCTGACGTCCGATGTCGGACTATTTCTAGGGGTTTGCGTGTCCCCGGTAGCCACCCTTAACAGCGAAGTCCTGCCGTCTTGGTTCAAAGGCCCCTGACCTTGAGGGCTTAAAGATCGGAGATTTGGGGAGTTGCCCTGTGAAACTAAAAGATATATCTGTCAGGAAAGGATAATAAATATAAGTATTGAAAGCCAAAGAAAGCTATGATCTGACCTCGACGACACCTTGACTGGGCTGATCTTGCGTGTTGTCAGTAACCGCTAACTGATCAGTCACGGGAGGGGCCTGAGAATGATTTACCATCAGTATATTCATACTGCCTCACGATAATTAAAGTCATACGAAGACATTCCAGAGGCTTACTGGAATCTCGTACGATGGATCAACCTGTGATTCCGGGGAGTCATCCAAGGTGATAATCTCTCGAGGGACAGCCTCGGCAGTTGACACCATCCTTGTGTCCTCTCCGATGAATGGCACTTGGGCGCCTTCCGGAGCCCGGACCGATGGAAAACCGGCAGCCTGGAAACAACAACAAATATTGTAAGGGAATCCCAGAATCTAATTAAGTAGATGATTGATACATACCCTTAAGCTATCCGAAGTAGCTGAATCAGGTTCCTCTTGTTGTTGGGACATCACAGTTGAAGGGATGGACGACTGCATTAAAGCCGGAAAAAGGAAATTCAAAATCCTTGAGACCTGAGTACAATTAAAAGAGGAAGCCAGTTCGCACACAATACATACCAGGCAAATGGAAATAGGAACGGGCATCGGAGACATGCGCTCAGATACGGTTCCCTGGCTCGGCTGTGGAATAGATGATGCAGTGCCAGTGCACGCAAAAAGGTTTGATAATGGTGTGCCCGCAAATTAATATAGAGCAGGGAAGTAAAGTAACAACGGACTGCCATATGTAACTCTAGGGGGAAACAATTCTATGTTTATCTTCTTGGGAGGTCTGGCTGCCGGAGGCAAGGAAGTTTCTATCTTTATTCGTTTTCCTGGCCTAGCAGCAGCAGTCGACTGAGAATCCTAAGGTGGATCCCGGGGAACAATTCCAGGTGAATTACCCTTTTTATTCTTGGGAGGGTACTCTATAGAGTTCAACGCAAGCTTTAAAGTAAGGGCTCCCTTGTCAAAGTCCAAACGAGCCCACAAAGCAGGATACCAGTTGCTGAACTCAGAAAGTGCCACAAGACATAGTCTGAACGGAGTAATTCGATTCCCTTGAAGGATCGCCAGACTGGCCAACTTGAAAGCTCCCATAGATGTCTAGCTCACATCTAGTTCATACTTGCCTCCCGCCAAGATGCCTATGGATAATCGGGCGAGGAATGCCTTGAGCACATCCTAATTGGCGAGCTACAAAATGCGGATTGTAAGTCTGTGCCCGTATGGTCTTCTTCCGGCTAAAGGGCAATAAAAACTGGGGCTTTATAATCGATTCCCAGGAATAACCTAGAAGCCAATATGTGGCCTCTAGTGGGTAAGGAAAATCCTGAGCAGGATTAGGCCATAAAAGGAAGGGAGTGTTATGATCATGGGGTTTATAAACATAAAAATCCCTAAGGCTCTTCTCGCTAGAGACTATTTCCCACACCAAATCCGGCAAAGGCTTAAATGATTGAGTGGACTCAAAGATGATCATGGCCAGGGGTTTGGGAAATGAAGGGTTGGAAAGGATAGAGGCCGAAAAGAAACTTGGATAATATAGCCTGAACCAAGCTTCTAAAAACCACAACGGCCCATAAAGCTTATATTGATGTCTTTTTGGCGCCCGAGATATAAGGACCATTCACGTCTGATGAAACCGCTTTTTCGACAAAAGGGCCTTTAGCCGGCCCATATTTGATGAAAATGGGGGGGGGCAATTCGTTAACACATAAAAATTGTGTTAATCCAGCCCATATACATATACAAGCCCAATTCGCATAAGGGCCCAATTTTTAGGCTTGATGCGAAAAGATAACCCAAGACCAGCCCATGGACCCTAAGGGACATCGTCCGAACAAGCCAACCTACCTAAATAAACGGCGTAATCAGGAGAAAAGCCATACCCAAGCACGATAACTGCCCGAGTACCAGGAGTTAGAGGAAGCGATTCCAGTACATTACGAAGTGACGTCACCCCGAGCGAAGACCCTCCTCACCCTCATGGAAGCCTTATCTACGTCAGTACTAGAATAAAGGCGGGGAAGATATTTTTTGAATTTCATCCTTATCCATTTCCCCCAACCGGTGCCTCTCAACGAACAGGCACCAGCCGTTGTATAAATATTAGAACTAAAGATGTAATCCCTCAACCACCAAACATTTCAATACGGTGTCTTTATTTTTCCAATACTTTACTTTTATTTATCGCTTTCCTTAATGCTTTCTTTACTGCTTTTTACTGCTTTCTTTTTCTTCCTTAGTTTGTTTCGTGATGCTCTAGTTCCTAGCATCCCTTGGGACTGTCCTCGTCCCGCCTTCCGTCTTGAAGGCTCCATCTAGAGGATTAAGCGCTACCCCAAAACGGGAGTAACAGACTTGATAATGTTTATTTCAGCGACTTCATAATCGTTGAAACTCCAATTCTTTGGTTTAACATATTACAACGATGAGCTGTATGTATTTCAGCGACGTGATGTGTGTATTTCGGCGACGGACTATGTGTATTTCAGCGATATGCCACAATATTTTCAGCGATAACAACCTACGTGTATTTTCAGCGACTTGACCGATATACATTTTTTGGACAATTTTACCCTTTTACATTTTGAACTGTTAGATTTTAAATGAACGATTGGGATTGGTGCCTTGATGTGTTGCGGATTTTGTTGATTGCACCGGAACCAATCCCATAGAGGTATTTAATTTTTAAGGTGGCGCTGATGTGGCACCTAAATACCTGGAATTAAGGTATTTACCATTGGAGAAGGCCTGAGGCTTTCATTGCAATTTGGATAGAATGTTAGAAATTTAAAATCAATTATTAATATGATATCTTGTATCATATAAACAATTAAAGAATAAACTGCTTTGAATAAATTTAACAATTCCATATTCAAATTAAACAATTACTCACTCAAATCAAATAACTTGTCAGTTCAATTAAATAAACATCTGAACATATTTCATCATACACTTATTTAATTATTAATTATAATAATTAGATAAATTCAAGTTGTTGGATCTTATAGGAATGAGATTTGATCTCATTGGTCATCTCTCATATCTTTTAACCATAGGTTGGAGTCCCTATCTCTCATTTTTATTCACTTTATAATTTGTACGGCTTGAGCTCACACACAATGTTTGAAAAAAAAATGTTGGACCTTATCAATACATCATTAATTTTAGTGTCAGGAAAATCACTCGAAATCAGCAGGTAATCGAAGCCCAGTTAGATACTTAGATTTATAATTTCTGCAAAATATCTAATCCATATTGAATTTCTAAAATTTTAAAAATCAGAAAAAAAAAAATGGAATTATTAAGGGATAATTAGAGGTTGGCATTGACCCAGAGAAGGTGGAAGTGGAACGCCAGTTTTAGATTTGCGTGGGCTCCTCCCAAATCTCTTACCAGACAAAAGCAGCGGCTGTTCTTCCTCCCCGCCCACGCGGCGGGGCATTTGTGGGTTTCCCTGGATAAGGCGCAATTTCTTCATTGGATTCTTGCACACACTGTCCCATGGCCACACCCCAACCCCCTTCATCGTAGTACTTCCCTATTAATAGTACCTCTCTGTGAGGCCCAAGCTAGCTCCATCAGCTTCGGAACTCATGGAAGTACAACTCTGCTCTGTCTTCTGCATATTCCTTTGTCTTCTTCTCTAGAAAGGTACACAAGTAACAAAACCCAGTATTCCCATCAAATACCTGCCCCATTCACTTCCACTTTTTTAGCCTGATTTCTTTGGGAATTTTTCGATATCCCATCTGCTTTTGGTTCTTTGTTGCTGGAAATTTGGTCCCTTTGTTTTCGATATGATATTGCACTCCTTGTAGTGAGTTGAATCATGCGTATATTATGTGGTCAGAAATAGACATTATTGTTATGAATGATATCCCTTTACATAACATTTTTGTCGTACCCAAGAACTTTATTGGAGCTCTTACATGGTATTAAAAAACACTAAAGCTTGTTTAAAAAGTTGTTTCCAACCACCCTCTAAATGTTGGGCTGTTGTTGGATAGCTCCTATGACCAGAAATGGGGTTTGTTGTTGAATATGATCATATGAAAAGATCCCATGAAAGTTTAGGTTTCAATTTGGTGGATTAATTATAGTTTATTCAGCTGAGTTGTTGGTTAAAATAGTTGTTTGACATATAAATATGGAAAGAAAATTGTTTAATTTAGTGAAATTTGGACTTATTTAATGGAATGCTTCGGCTTGATTCTTGATTCAGATATACATGGCGATGATGGCAAGTAGCAGTAAACTGTTCTATGCAGGCAATAACATTGTGATTGCAAAAGGTACCGAACAAAGGTTCAGACATACTTGGTCATGTTATTCATGATTTTGGCATTATATAAAATAATTTGTGTTCCACCTGTTTGAATTCAATTTCAGGTAAAAGGGAGCACGCATTGTATGATGGCGTCAACCCTCCAATCGAAATCAGCACAAGGAAATGCGAAACTAGATCTCAAATGGAGGGAATCATGAATGAATCGCACAGAAACCATCAGCGCTGCAAGGGTGGTTCTGCTAGCCAGAGTTCACAGAAGAGGTTTTACACTGTCAAAAATGCAATTAGTCCTAAAGAGAAGCATCTCAAGTTTCTAGATTCTTATCTTGAAAAACTCCAAGGCGATAATGGTATCGAACAGCCTTCAATGGATATGTTTCGCCAGAGAGCAGAGCCAGTGGACAAAAGAGAGCAGCAAAGAGTGGACAGCAGTCTTCAATCTCTGGAGTATTACCTTGGCAAAGTTAGAAGTGGTAATTTGCAACTTTTACTGTCATAAGAATCATTCATGTTTGCTTATGATAGCTGAGGCTTTCATACGTAACTGATGAAATTTACAGCATATTTCTCTCACAAAGATTTGCAGGCATCAGTACATACCTCGGCCAAGAATGACACACAGAGGCGAAGGGATGAATCGTTAAAGAATTATATGGAGGTGAGACTCGAGGATGGTACTGAGGGCAAACAGAAATCTGAAGACGAAGTCTCTGATTTCTACATAATGTAAGAATGATTTGAATTTAATTTGCTCTGGTAGTCGTCTGTTATATGAGCGAAGCCTGATTATACGACTGACTTTTGCTATGCGTAAATTTTCTATGCAGAGGTATATTAGTGTCTATAAATATCGCGGTGTTTCTGTTTGAGTTGGCAACTCCAGTAAAGAACTCTTATTTCGAGCTCTTTTCACTTCCCATGGTTTACGGAGCAAAGATAAACACGTTGATCCTTGTGGGAGAATGGTGGAGGCTAGTGACACCGATGTTTCTGGTACAAGATTGATGATTTGGTTCGTCCTTCAGTACTGTATTTGTTTAGCACAATGAAGACAATGGGAAATTCTAAATATGAAAAAAGAAAATATGTCCTGATTGTGTTAACTTGTAGAGATTGATATATATGTGCTAGCGGATTCTCCTCCTCCTCCTTAATAGCTTGAGCTTTTTTAAAAGAAGAGAGATGATCAGTAACATAACCAAAGCTGTTTTTTGGATTGAATCTTAAGTTTACGAAGTTGTGTTGTTTGCAGCATTCGGGGTTGTTCCATATATCCCTGGGGAGCTGGGTACTCTTCACCCTTGGGCTTCAAGTATCACAGGAATATGGCTCCTTCACTTTTCTGCTGATATATCTTCTCGGAGGAATATCCGGTAATCTGATTAGCTATCTGCACACGCCCGAGCCTACTGTTGGTGGCACGGTATGTACGTATGTTACTTAAGACACATGGTACCTCATTTTCAGACTTGGTTATGCATGGACAAGTGCATGTGCATATCATATACTACCTCGGTTTTCATAAATCCTAAACGTTTCATTAGTTTTTTGAGTCTTATAAAATAATGAAATGTTAAGGTTTTATAACAACCGAGGTAGTATAGTACAATCTTGTCATTCATGTTCCTTTCTTTTTTTTCTTTTTTTTTTTTATTATTGGCATTGTGACCGATTTTCATTGTTTAGGGGCCGGTCTTTGCCATAATTGGGGCATGGCTCATTTATCAGCTTCAGAACAAGGATTTCTTTTCAAGGGATGCGACTGATAGAATGTTCCAAAACGCAATCATTGCGACAGCTCTAAGCTTCGTTCTTAGCAGTTTTGGTCCAATTGATGACTGGTAATTTTTATACTTGAAGCACTCCTTTCGTTTCTTAGTCGCGATTCTAATCCAACTTCCCACAAAACATCGCCATTGTTGCAGGGCGCACTTTGCTGCAGCTTTCACCGGTGTAGCATACGGTTTTGTGACATGCCCAACTCTACAAGTGAAGGACATATCATCGGAAGCAGGTCGACAGAAAAGGGTCACGCTGGTTAAACGCTATGCAGATCCTTGCAAATCCCTCGCGTTCTTCTCCCTATTCCTGTTGCTCTTGAGCTCATTACTTTTCGTCGTTGAACCCCCGATAGATCTCTCTGGTTGAAGGTAGCTAAATAGGCAGTTAGCTAGGTGGTCTACTGGTCTTGGAAGCATGTGAATATATATAGGCTTGCCATGAGAAATATATGCCATCTTCAGATCTTAGATATATAGAATGAAAATGTTTAAAATTTAAATAAATACGCCTTCCATTCCATTATAGTTCATGTATTTTAACTCATAAAATTATATGAATTTGACCCATTATAAAGACCAAGAGGAGAGATTCCGCGAAGTTTGGAAAAGCGTTGTGGGCAACTTATCAAAGGGAAGGCACCCCGCGGATCCCTAGGAGTCCCTGCAAAGTAGCCCATCAAAGAGCGAAAGGGTTCCTGTGCTGGAAGCATATCTTCGAGCACATGCTGGATTAATTTATAACCAGTTGATTTAAAATTATATTAATTGTATGGTAGAGATCAAATGAGGGTAAGTAAGGATAAATCTGCAATTCTGATATACATTATTTTATTATGTATTAGTTGCAGGCGGCTTTTTCAGAATAAGAATAATAATTACCCACTGGCTACTCATAGACGAAACATTAATGGAGGAGAATTTGACTCTTCAAATCCAATTAAATTTAAGAGAGACGGAACATTACTTATTACCATCATTCTGTTTGTGATATAAAACATTCTGAATAAAGTTTGTTAACATTCTGTTTTGCGATATACACCATTTTACACTCTAGTTTTCACTCGCTTCATATGCCACTCAGCCTTAACTAACATTCTGTTTGCGATATATAACATCTTGATTATAGTTAGTTAACATCCAATTTTGCCTTGTGAAATACATAATCCTTGTGTTCGTGCCAAGTAATAAAATATATAGGAGTAATAAATTATGTTAACACATTCTGTTTGCGATATAAAACATTCTGTTTTCTCTTAATTAACATTCTGTTCGTGCCAGGTAATAAATTCATTAGTAACTTTCAAGCCTATTAGATTATGTATTTCTGCGGCACATATTTTTGTATAATATAAGCCAGAGGAGTAACATGACAATTTCTCATTCACAAATTTTTTGCCATTTTCAATTCAAGTTATCAAATGATACTTGTGATCTGCCTCTTTTGAATTTTCAATGTGATATCCATTTTTTCGAATATAATTGAAGCTCAGTAGATTTCTTCGAGCTTTGCGTGAGAACAAGGCGTTTTCAATCGCCATTTTTGTCCAGGGAGAAATATAACACCTACAATGTGATATCCATTACCGCTTATAGTGTTCACTGCGGCCTTTTCCAATTTTAAATTGGAGCAATAGCTTTTGCTTTTCAAAATGCTATGCGGTGTTGCACTGTCAATGAGGTTGATGTCATCTCCGACTTTTAAATTTCTAGCATCCATTTCTCAAATTCTGGTAACTCGGGCAGAGTCTCATCGTACTGATAACGTGTTACGTATATAATACTCCGTATATTAGTTGTATATTGATAGTATGCAAGCTGTGATTGCATGTAAATACATGTTGTTTATACAAAAGAAAGAAGAGATCAGTAGGAATATGAAGCAATAGAGATAATTATTATTGTGAGAGAGGTAACAGTAGAGAGGAAGTGTTGTTCACTGATCATAATAGAAGTGCTACAATGGTATATATATAGGCAAAGAAAACCCTACCGACACTTGTAGAGCAATTATTTTGTTGTGTTATAATTAAGACATTCAACAATGAATGTGAGGGTAGTTGCATGCATTTATGACAAATTTCAATTATTTTAAATATTTAACATTTTAAAATATTTTGAATAAAAAAATATTTCTAAATATTTCTATTACATAAAACATGAAAATACAAATTCAAGTCACACATAAATAATAAGTAATAAATATTTTTAGTTATTTTAATTATTTGATATTTTAGAAGTTGAGATAATTATTTTGAATATTTAAATTTTGAATACCTAGGTTAACATTTTGGACATATATGTTAAAATGTTGCATAAATAGGTTAGCATTTTAGACATTTAGGAGTATTATTTTTGGTAAGCATTTTCTGCATATAGATTAACATTTTGAATACATAGAATAATATTTTGCATATATAGGTTAACATTTTAGATACATAGGTTAATATTTTGAACATACATGTTATTTTATGTAAGCATTTTTGCATATATATATATATATTAACATTTTGAATATATAGATTAACATTTTAGACATATGCGTTAACATTTTATATACATAGGTTAGCATTTTGGACATATAAGTTATTATTATTTAAGCATTTTCTGCATACTACTACCTCCGTTCTCATATAATTGTTCCATTAGCATAGTAGTTACTATTCATTAAGTAACTTTGATTAATTTTTTTAGCATAGTTATATAAGATAAAACATAGTCAAGTGAGATCTTGTTAGATTCATCTAATCACGTAGTTTTATAATATTATTATTTTTTTTATAATTTTTGCTTATGAATAATTTGAGTTATTGACATTCAAAAATATGTATTGTACTGCGTGAAATGCAGGATGGGTGCACTTAAAAAAGAACAGAGGTAGTATATGTTAACACTTTGGATATATAGATTAAAAAGTAGGGGACCCACTTATTATTCTATTTATTATACCATTTATATTTTAATTTATCAAATATAATAATTATTTAATTTTTGGATAAAAAATAAATAATTAATTATTTAATTATTTAACTAATTTAAAATATTTTTAAATATGTCTATTAAATAAAACGTAAAAATACAAATTCAAGACACACATATATAGATTAATATTTTGAATACATGTTAATATTTTGTATGTATAGGTTAACATTTTAGATATATATATATATATAGGTTACCATTTTGAATATATATGTTAGCATTTTTTTTATTATTTTCTGCATACATGTTAATATTTTTGGAGCATAGATAAGTATTTTGGACATACTCTATAAGATAGGAGTAATATTTTGGATATATAGTGTATTTTTTTAAAAAAAAA
The DNA here is from genome assembly GCA_030278955.1 of Hygrophila difformis. NCBI lineage: Eukaryota > Viridiplantae > Streptophyta > Magnoliopsida > Lamiales > Acanthaceae > Hygrophila > Hygrophila difformis. Next base: position 33,445,109 of record JAOANR010000011.1, on the reverse strand, counting down.
GTGATTAATAAACATTTGTTATAGTAAAATACTTCTCCAACATGGAAAATACCTAAGAAAAAAAAGAAGTAAAACTATGGTGAATGTCTTTTGATGGGCAAATACCTGGGCAGCTTTTGCTGCCCTTTCCCAACTCTCTTCTCTCCCACAATGGGTAAACACCCCACTATTGGGTATTTAAAGTTGTCACGATAGAAATTTCCCCACCAGGGAGGGCCTTACAACCGAGAATTAAGGACGAATTGGATCCTACAAGGAAAATACTAGCACAATAAATGTCTATTTGTTGTAAAATGAAGATCTATAAGCCTACTTTTGTATAGCCTATGAAAGAAAATAGTGGAGAGAAAGAGATGAAATGAAAGAGAAAAATGGTGATGGAGAGCCAAGAGAGAAATAGCAGAAGTTGATTAATTTATGTCCTTTCATAGTTTGTACATAGGCCTATATATATAGGCAAAACAAAGTGTCGGCAAGAATTTAAAATAAATTTTAAAAGCATCCACAAGTCATGCATTTGTCCAACAAGTGTCATGCATTTATTATAACACTCCCTCTTGGATGTTTTAAAGAACATGCCTCGTTAAAACCTTACTTGGAAAAAACCCTGTGGGAGAAAAAATCCAAGTTAGGAAAAAGAGTGCATGATTCTTGTATATTTACTTCTCCCTTTGATCAAAGCATCAGTTGAGATTCTTTAGTTGGCGCATCCCGATACTTTTCACCAACTTCTCGAATGTTGTTGTTGGTAGTGCCTTGGTAAATAAATTTGCAAGATTATCAGTTGAAAGGATTTGTTGCACATCTATTTCACCATTTTTCTGTAAATCATGAGTGAAGAAAATTTTTAGTGAAATATGTTTCGTTCTATCTCCTTTAATATACCCTCCCTTTAATTGAGCTATACAAGCTGCGTTATCTTCATATAGTATTGTTGGGGGTATTTTTTCTTCAGTAGCTATGCCACAATTTTTCAGTATATGGTGCATCAAAGATCGCAACCATACACATTCTCGACTGGCTTCATGGATTGCTAAAAATTTCAGCATGATTTGATGAAGTAGCAGTCAAAATCTGCTTCATAGATCTCCATGAAATTGCAGTACCACCACATGTAAAAACATAGCCAGTTTGAGATTTGGCCTTATATGGATCTGTTTTATCCAGCATCAGCAAAGCCAATTATTTCATATCGAGAATCATTTGCGTAAAATAACCCAAGATCACTAGTTCCTTGGAGATAGCGAAATATATGTTTAATTCCATTCCAATGTCGTCTTGTAGGAGATGAACGAAATCTCGCTAATAAATTTACTGCAAATGAAATATCTGGTCTAGTGCAGTTGGCGAGATACATTAAAGCACCTATGGCACTTAAATATATGACCTCTGGTCCAAGAATTTGTTCACCTTCCTCTTGTGGTCTAAACGGATCCTTTTTTATATCAAGTGACCTTACGACCATTGGACTACTCAATGGATGTGCTTTATCCATATAAAATCGCTTTAATACTCTCTGAGTATAAGCTGTTTGATGGATAAAAGTTCCATTATTTAAATATTCAATTTGCAAACCAAGGCATGATTTGGTTTTACCAAAATCTTTGATTTCAAACTCTTTTTTCAAGTACTCAACAGCCTTTTGGAGCTCCTCTGGAGTTCCAATCAAATTGAGATCATCAACATTAACCGCAATGATTACAAACTCTTGTCCATTTTTCTTAATGAAAATACATGGACAGATTGGGTCATTTGTATAACCCTCTTGTACCAAAGATTCACTGAGTCGGTTATACCACATTCGCCCGGACTGTTTCAGTCCATATAGGGATTTTTGTAATTTAATGGAATACATATGTTAATGATTTGATTCATAAGTCTCTGACATTTTTAATCCATCTGGGACCTTCATATAGATATTTGTATCTAAATTTCCATATAGATACGCAATAATAACATCTATTAATCTCATTTCAAGATTTTGATGGACTGCTAAACTGATAAGATATCTAAATGTTATTCCATCCATTACAGGGGAATATGTTTCATCATAATCAAATCCGGGTCTCTGTGAGAACCCTTGGGCGACTAATCTCGCTTTGTATCTGACAATTTCATTTTTGTCATTTCTTTTTCTTACAAAAATTCATCTGTATCCGACTGGCTTTATATTTTCTGGTGTTTTGACAATTGGTCCAAACACATTTCGTCTAGCCAAGGAATCCAATTCAGATTGGATTGCATTTTTCCATTTTGGCTAATCTTTTCTTTTCCGACATTCATCAATCGAATTTAGTTCATGATCCTCGTCATCATTTATGATTTCAAGTGCTATATGGTATAAGAATGCATTATCTATGATAATTGCATCTCGGATCCAAACATTTCTGCTTGTGACAAAATTGATTGATATTTCATTATTTTCAATTTCATGCTCATCTGGAGCTGCAAATTCCTGCTCCTCTGGAGCTACTTGCTCTTCAAGAGCTTCTTTTTTCTCTGGAATATTTTCTGTAATTTTGTCACTTTCAATGATTTGTGATCCTCTTTTCTTTCGAGGATTTTTATCTTTGGAACCTGGTGGTCTATCACGCTTCAAGCGTGCAGTAGATTCATCTTTGGCACTTGTAATTGGTCCCTCTGGGACATTAATTTTGATTGGAACATTTGCTGTCGGTATAAGAGATTTTGTTACTCTTTTAGAGTCGCATAATGCGTCCGGCAATTGATTTGCAATATTCTGCAAATGTACAATTCTTTGTACTTCTAGTTCACAATCATTTGTACAAGGATCAAAGAAATGTAACGGTGTTTTCCAGATGATTTTTTTTCTTTCTTTGGTTGACTTTTATCTCCCCCTAATGTCGGAAAATTAGATTCGTCAAAATGACAATCTTTGAATTCGCAGTAAATAAATCACCAGTTAATGGCTCAAGATATCGAATAATCGATGGTGATTCATACTCGACATATATTCCCAATCTACGTTGTGGACCCATCTTTGTGCGCTGAGGTGATGCAATCGGGACATATATTGCACAACCAAATATTCTGAGATGGGATATATTGGGTTCATGCCCAAATGTTAATTGTATAGGGGAGTATTCATGATAATGTGTCGGTTTTATCCGCACCAATTTTGCTGCATGTAATATTGCATGCCCCCAAGCTGTCAATGGCAATCCAGATCGCATTAATAATGGTCTGTAAATTAATTGTAAACGCTTTATAAGCGATTCAGCAAGTCCATTCTGTGTATGGACATGAGCAACAAGATGCTCAACTGTTATGCCAATTGACATGTAGTATTCATCAAACATCTGGGATGAATATTCATCAGCATTATCCAATCGGATATTTTTTTTATTGTATAATCAGGGAACTGTGCTCGTAATTTAATAATTTGAGCAAGTAATTTTGCAAACGCATGGTTGCGAGATGATAATAATGATACATTGAACCATCGTGTTGATGCATCAATTAGCACCATAAAATATTTAAATGGTCCACATGGTGGATCTATAGGTCCACATATATCGCCCTGAATTCTTTCAAGAAAACTAGGGCTTTCAGTTCCCACTTTTGTTGGTGAATGTTTGGAAATCAATTTTCCTTGGGAGTAAGCAACACATATATAATCATTATGTTGCAGCAATTTTTGTCCCTTTAATGAATGACCATGACTATTTGTAATAATTCGCCTCATCATTGTAAAGCCGGGATAGCCTAGGCGATCATGCCATATCATATATTCATCAGTAAGCATATGACTTCCAATAGACAACTGGCCTATTTTGGAATAATATATATTAGTGGGCCTCTGGCCATCAATAAACCTCTGGTTTATTTGGGGAAGATTAGACTTGTGGTGTAAGTGATAATTTTCAGTTGTATTTATCTTTGAAAAATACAATCCAGAAGACAGAGCTGATAATTTTTCCAATACATATTTCTTACCATGAGTGGTATTTGTAATTAATAAATATTCGACATTCTCTGAAGTCGATGTCTCGAGATGATACCTATTTTCTTGGATATCTTTAAAACTTAGTAAATTTCTTCGAGACTTGAGAGATAGAAGTGCATTTTTCTCAATTAATTTTGTTCCCTCTGGGAGAATAAGGTTGGCTGTGCCAATTCCTTGTATAATATTTGCACTACCACACATTGTGTTTATGTTTGTATCTCTCATTCTTAAATTGGAAAAATACCTTATGTCTTTTAGTATTGTGTGCGTTGAAACATTATCAATAAGACATATATTATCACTTTTATAATTCCCCATTTTGCTGGAATTAAAACAAGATATAATTAATATCAAAACAAGATTTAATATAAGTGAGACAACACAATGCAAAGATAATAATATAGCAGAAAATAAAAAAATTAAAAGCGTAATAAAAACAATAATATAATAAAATACAATGCAGTATTTAAATAAGACTGTATAATTGAAGAATTTGCACATATTTAGATGGCATAGTTAGCATATCAATAATGGCCTTTTGTAATATCAATAGTGTCGTCAGCATTTTTTTTTTTTTAACAAGGTATGTTTCAACCTATTTGTATCAAGTATTTTTGGTAAACTTGTACCAAATATTTGTCTGAACGACCAATTTTGGGACTATGTCCTCCTGCCATATTGATATCATTTTTCTTCAATTGCTTCGCCTTTTAGAGGCACAATTTCTGGCAATTATTTTGCCATTTAAGAATCTAACTCTGTCAGTACACACCAAACTAAAGACCCACGAAATCTATTGGTATAACCGAACTAAGATATATGGACTCTGTTGGTATTAAAGTCATTTTTATTACAATATATTGTCACATATCTCAATAGTGACATTATTCAGAACATGACTGATTTATATCGTTTACAGACTTATAGTCTTGCAGTCATTATGATGCCTTGCATTTGGGATTTGAGCAAAAAATCTTTATTTTATCAAAGAGCTACCATTTGCCCCCACATTAAGGGAACTGTCACTATCTCTTATCAAAAATAAGAATTGACAAGATGCTTATTTCCCATATATAGATCAATATGATCTTTTGACCGTTTTTCTTTTCAGGGTCTCGGCCTGTGGCCATATATTTTTTTTTTCTTTGCGGTCTAGGCCCGTGGCCGTATTTTCTTTTATAATGGTCTTTTCTAGACCCGTTGATTCCAAATAAATTTTAATATCCATATTTCAGGATAAATAATTAATCCCGGATCTTTCCAACGACATAGGTTCCTGTTTTGAAAAATTAGTCATAATTGATATTGAAAATAGTTGGAATATATTACCTTAAGTGATTTTCTTCTGGATCTGAAAAATTTTGGCAAAACCCCGGTATGAATTGAATTTTCAACAGAGCTCCTACAGAACTTTGATAGAATTGGCAAACTCTAATAGGGCTCGTGCTGATAACGTGTTGTAAAATGAAGATCTATAAGCCTACTTTTGTATAGCTTGTGAAAGAAAATAGTGGAGAGAGAGATGAAATGAAAGAGAAAAATGGTGATGGAGAGCCCAGAGAGAAAGAGCAGAAGAAGAAGATTAATTTATGTTCTTTCATAGTTTGTACATAGGCCTATATATACAGGCAAAACAAAGTGTGGGCAAGAATTTAAAATGAATTTTAAAAGCATCCACAAGTCATGCATTTGTCCAACAAGTGTCATGCATTTATTATAACACTATTATTATTGTTTTAATTCTTACACACATGATTCTTAAGACACTCATCTCATCTCATCTTCAACACTCCAATAATCAAAGAATCGTCGAAGAATAAATAGGATCAAATGACTCTAAGTAAATTCAACAAATAATGACACGAACAATTATTGATTCCCCCATCCCAAGATTCAAATCGAAACAAAGTTATAACTTTGCTTGGATTATTGCACCCGACTTCCAAAATTTACATGACGGCACTGCTCGTCGTTGTTCAAATATTTCATGAAACATGAATAATATTGCAACGGCCAGCAGTGCATTTCATCCTTAATTCACTACATAGTAAGCATGTCGTAGAAGATCTCCGGCCTTTTACATCCCAATATGCTCAATGCCTGCAAAACACCATATTTGGTCCATCACAAGCTTTCATTTTCGAAGCATCAAAAACATCATTCAGACATCAAAATGTAGGTACATACCTGCATCCCTGATGCAATGTGCATCAATAGTGATTCCGACCATGGCTTCCCGATGAACTGCAGCCCAATCGGTAAGCCACAGTCGTCATATCCAACCTGCAACCATGTAAGCATTGTGTTCAAACAAAGTATACATGTATAGAAAAGGTGTAATAATCTGATATCAATCGTATGCAACGTACTGGAACTGTCACGGCTGGTAGTCCAAGGAAGTTCCCCGCTATCTGGTACCGTACCAATGCAGCTGAAAATTTTGCGCCAATGATTAATTGTAACCGTCACAAACTCTCTATAGTTACCTCGCTTTTTTTTTTTAAAAAAAAAAAAAAAAAAAATTGTTTAAGGTTTACCTCCGTTAATATAGTCCAACTCGCCAGTCTTGATGGCGTCGTCCTCTATTTTGTATGCAGTTACTCTGTTGAAAAATAAAAATACTGAACGCTGGTTTTGAACCGCGATGAATCAAAAGAAAATGGCGAAATTTGAAAACGTACCCTACGGTTGGGACAACGATGACATCTGCTTCAGAGAATATCTTCTGGTGAATTTGTAGCAATCTGTTTCTGTGATAACAAAATGAATAAAGGTTTAACCAAATACCACTCATTTGCCAATTGGTTTTGAGTTGGAAAACGCTGTCCCTTATTTAACATATTGAGGACTTGTCTATGTGCTTACCGCATCCTCTGTGCGTTTAGATATTCGTGGCTGTGGAATGAAGCATACACAGCAAGGCCTACCCGGACATCCCATCCGATCTCTGATTTATTCCTGTCTTATGCAACAGCACTCGAAAATGAAGTCTTGGCCTGAAAATTTTGAGATCTCGAAAATGAAAGCACATAGAAACAGAACTCACGACTTGTTGAGGTAACCAGCAACAGCGTTGCTACATTCAGATGCAATCGTTATATAGTGTGCCAATCGCATCGCCTCTATCTCTGGAATTGTCACCTCTATAGTCTTCAAAAGAGCAAAGCAAATTTGTTCCGATTATCAGAAAACAAACGGAAGTTTGCAGTGAAATTTACACAGGACGCATTTAGGATGGATCAAATTCTTACCTTCCAATTGTATTTGTTGCATAGTTTTGCGACAGCATCAGAGCAACAAGCTCTAATGCTATCACTACAGTCATCGAACCACTACTCAAACAAGCGAAAACGGTGTAATAAGCTTGCGTTTTCTTTAAAGAAAGGACATTGCATTTTAAGACGCCTTGGAAAGATGAAGGTGTACGAACAAACCTTTCCATACCGCGCCATTTTAATGTTGGACGACATGTAGTTTATAGATTTGAGCAATGGCAATCCTATCTTTGGCTGGTTTTTAGTTTCAACAGAGAAAAGAGGTTAGTGTAAAAACGTCAGAAGATGACGACATGTTCTTTTAACTAAACGGGGCGAAAATTTAAGGTACAAACCGCTGCACTCCCAAAGTAATGATGAGATGAAGTGTCTCCACTGATTGCTGCATACCTGAAAGAAATGAAACCTAATTTCTTCAGAACTTTTACAGTAGCAAAAGATTGAGAAATGAGGACAATAAGAGGCCAGCAAAGAAGACTAACACGATAAGTGCATCCTCGACAGTGGCTGCAAGAATTCCGACCATCCCAATTGTATAGTTTATGGGAAGAACTCTACAAAATGATCTCAAGTTGAATGCAGATCTACTTTTGATTGAAACACAGGAACGCAAAAAAGAAAAAGACGAGCTTTCCTTACCCTTCGTGTGGTATACGTGCGAAAGTTGGCTTGAAGCCAACGACGCCACAAAGAGCTGCTGGGAGTCTCACAGATCCTGCCACAATCCAAAACCAAATTGGCACCATTTTCCATATAAGGAATGGAAAAAAACGTTCGATAACTTCTTCTTCACGAAAAAAAGAAAAAAAAGTGATATAGTCTTGTGTACCTCCTCCATCAACGCCTAGCGCGACAGGACACAGTCCAGCAGCCACCACGGCAGCAGAGCCACTGGAAGAACCTCCTGTGATCCTGCTTTTGTTGTATGGATTTCTTGCAGCCCTTTCAACATCCAAAACTCAAGTATTAATAATGCCTTTTACAATTGTGTGACCATCGAAAAAAAACAGAAGCACGTTGTGTACGCGTACCCATAATGAGGATTTATGCCACTGATTCCAGCTCCCAGCTCATGCATATTTGTCTTTCCGACTATTAAAGCGCCACATAACCTGAGGCGGCTGACACAACGCGCATCTTCCGTGCATTTTCTCACTTTTTCAATCCACTTCGTTCCTCCTAGTTTTTCAACTCAAAAATTTTTTCACCACAACGATGTACAGTAATTGACAGCAAGGTTAAAAATGGCCTGAATCAATTAACCAACCTGTGGTCGGATACGGTAGGCAATCTATTTCGTCCTTAACAGCTATTGGGACACCATCTAGGGCTGATATCGGCTCTCCTGTAGACATCAAAGATCATATATAAGCCATGAAACAAATCAAAAAGATGTAATCAATCTATTCTCATAATGCATACCTCTCTTGTAGCGCGCAGTCGACTGAGCAGCTTGCTCAAGAATGTCCTGCTCATTCAAGTTGATGAAGAACGACATCTGCAGATCCTTCCTCGATGACTCACGCACGAATTCTATGAACCGGCGAGCCACCTAAGACATAATTAAAATTTTCACAAGGATTAGCTAGGATTGTCATAGACTCATAATGCAGTAGGCAATGCAATGGTTCATAGTCACTACACTACTGCCTTGAATCTGGATCCTGCACGTACCGTTGTAGGAGTCGTTTCGCCGGAGGCATAAGCCTTAGCATAGTCCGATACTGTCCAACGCCGGAAAGTGAGCTGTTGAGCCATTAGCGCGGTTTCATGGAACGGTGGAAGACAATCCACAGCGCATTGGACCTTCTGAGGAGGCGATGCAACGGGCTCTATATACTTCGTTTCTTCTTCTAGTGTCTCTGTCAGACAAAACTGGACTATAAAACTTGAAACTGTGCTTTTATTTTTTATGAAACAGTACTATGATGTAGTAATATGTTAAGGAAAAAAAATTATGAGGAAATGAAGGGTAATTAACCTTCATGTTGATGGTGAGGATGCAAAGGAACAAACAGAGGGTCTTCTTGAATTTCTGCAAATGAGACAAGCTGCAAAGAGAGAAAAATTTATTGAATTTTATTTTGATCATAAGCCTAAAAGGAAGTCTGTCACTAACTAGTAGAGTAGTAGTTAAATTAATTTTTACAATATACTTGTATTCAATCAAAATTTCACATTAGTATCTCTCGATTTTTTTTCTAAATTTACAATAAAATTATGTTAATGTTAAAAAATAAATGAATGAAAAGGGTCAATGAAATGGATATAGGTAAGGAGTAGTATTTAAATTTAAATAATTATAAATTTTACTAATATTTTATTAATAAAATACTAATAATAAATAAATTTTATTAAAAGTGGCAACTTTCTTTTGGGCACGAGAATTTAGGTTACGGTGTTTAGTAGTTAAAGTAGTATGAATAAATTTGACTAATCCATACATCTAATTTATAATGGTTATATTTGACTTTTAACCATATTTATTATTTAACTTTTACTTAATGTTATCGTAATGATGTAGAAAGAAAAAAATAGTGAAGTGTAGACTTGTTGGAATCGTCTAATCGTATAATTTTAGAATATATATTTTATATAATTTTTATTTATACCCATTTTGAGATATTAATGGTTAAATATATAAGAGACTTTGTGCAGAAAATACCATTGTCATTATTGTAGGGTTTTTAATCATGTTTATGTTAATCTAATTTGCTTAAAAGGGAAAGTGGCCAACCTTATTGGGACACCCCAAAAAGAAATAGTGACCACTTTTAATGTGACGGAGATACTCCCTCCATTTTCTTAGGATTGCACCACTTCAATATTTTACACTATTCACAGTTTAACTTTTTATAATTTTTACTTCCAGAGAATTTACATCTGCATGCCTGTCAGTTATCATGTTGCAATCTAAGAAAACTGGGGGAGTAATCAGCTAGATACAATTTACGCTAACCCCATTTTTCTGTCGATGGCTCGATGCACCGCACGGTAACCCTATTTCTCGCATCATTTCGTCGTCTCTTGGTTGAAGCCCTTATTTTTCCTCAGTTCTCATTCGCCTTCGGTGTTCTTATTTCCTTCCCCACTAAGCCCTTAAAAGGTAAAAGCCCGGATCAATTTACGGTAATTGATATTTGAGAGATTGGGATTCTATCACTGTATTACTTCATAGTATTATTCCTCTTTTGGTGCTTGATCTCGGATCAGGATAAATTTTCTCGAATGATATGGCGCTTGGATCACCCTGTGACTTGTGTTGAAAAATTTCAGCAAGAGATTTCGTAACGTTCCTTGCTGAAAAACGACTCTGATTGTATGTTTGCCTTGTAGGTCATTTTGTGGTCTACTTCTCCCTAAAATGTTAATCTGGCACTACTGCGAAACATGGTTTTGATTTGTTATAGCCTTAGATGTATCAGAACTGTGCATATTTCTGGCAGGAGAAGTAGACTGTCCTTTTTATTGAGTTCAAGGTGTGTTTGCACTTTGGTGGTTTGGTTTTAGATGTTTGGATTTGGATGTGCTTCGTTCTGGATGTTGACGTTTTTTTAAACTTTTTAGGTCGAATGTTGCGAAAAAATTGTGTTATGGATTATGTTTTTCATTATCAATTTATGGTTGGGGGTATTGGTTTTTTAAATTTTTATTAATGTCGTTGATGATTTAGGTTGTAACTCATTTTTTATGGTAATATGGTACACAGATATTTGTCTATAAGAAAAATACTTCAGATATGGCACATGCTGTGGCAGTGGCACGGCCAAACATTGTGCTGTGTTGCACCATGCTCCTATGTGTATGATCTCCTAAGATCCATACAGATCTAAGAAAATGTATTCGGTATTTTTCGTTCATAGTTTTTTGAACCTTTCTCCGTTTTGGAATTTAGATAAAGCAGTAACTGCAATTCTTGGAAAGTTAAGAAATGTGGTTCTTCTAATCTCCCTCTGGTGTCATTATTAAGAGTGAACAAATTGAAATCATTTTACTGCTTCATGGGAATTTAATGATTTTTTGAATAAAATATTTCTGTTTGAGTAAATATGCTGAAAGTAGTGACTATATTAAGTGTATAATTTGCTACCCTACATTTGGGGCATCTAATATACAATAGGTCATTCATATGATGCCATCTTTAACCTGTGTTGGATAGGCATTCACTCTTGTGCAGTTGAGCTCAGTTGAATTTCATGAGATTGGCAAAGCAGGATGGGGGGTGGGGGTGAAAGAGTGATCATTTCAGAACATTCACATCCCATATTACATAGATGAGCTCAAACAAGGGGAAAAACATATCAGGTGTCTCTAACTGGGGACTATATTGATTAGCAAGCTGAGTCTCAGATACGAGTCGGACCTCCACTCAAGATGAGGGATGGCAAGTGTAAGTAAAAGGAAAGGAAAAAGAGCTGGGAGTAGCTCTTCTGAGCAAGGTGCTCGTCAGAAATATGACACTATTGTGTGGGGTTAATTTGATACTATGCAGTGAGAGGGCATGCACAATCATGATGGATATGGCCAAGGCTCTGGTTGAACCTGGCAGACTACACCTGATGTTACAGAACCTACAGGCGGGGTTACACTAAATCCCAGTCTTCTAATGGAAATTCCGATTCTTCATATGTTGCACGGATGGAATCCCCTCCCCAAATGAATTGTGGGGTTGTGTTAATATGGGAGCTTTGCTCAGTCTTAAGCTGAAAGCCAGAAAAAGTCATGAGACCAAGAAGAAAAACCAGAGGTTTAGGGAATTTCTTTTAGAGTAGCTTGACTCTGGAGCAAGTAAATGACCCATAAAGTTTGTGGCATTGCCCTGCTTGCCAAGAAGGACCTTGAGCCATCAAATAGTATTTTGGTTGCATCTTCTCATCATGAATGGACTGAAACATCCAAAAGGGTTAAGCTCAATAGTGAGCTTGCTGAAACCTTGGATGAGGAGCTCTGTCGAAGAGGTATGTCTGCTCTTCCTGCTGGTGAAATGTTTGGATGATGGAGAGGCCTGGATAAGCGCATGGATAAAGAAATGTTTGATCATGAATACCAAGCTTGAGAATGGTGAATCGATGAGTGGTAGGGTATCAGTAATCCAGAGCTTCTTGTTTATTTCAATGATTATTCTGTGGCTAGGGCCCGGCATTCATGTGGGGCCACAGGGGGACACTGTCGTATGAGTGCCGATTTTTGAGGGTTTAGTTATGGTCTGCGGAGAGGCTGAATGTGTAAACCAACAGTTTGAGGACAATAATAGGGACAGGTTTGCTTGGGGATGGAATAAGGCCCCATTTTTGCTGGAGGGGAACATCTGCTGCTGTATGGGACATGGCAGAAAATCAAAATATGGAGGATTTCATGCGCATTCCCAAGGCAACTTAAAAGAACTTAAGTACCAGCTAAGGTCTTATTAGCAAAATGGTTGTGAAGCCAATGAACCTAGTGCATGAAGAAAAGTAGAAAAGCGCTTGAAACAGTCAAGAGTGTAATGGCAGATAAGTTGCGCAGGAAGGATGAGGAAAACCGTGTGCACACACCATGAGCAATATCAAGAGAAGATGGCCTCTCGAACAATTGTTCAAAGAGCAGATCCAGGAGCTTTATGATGTCATAAATATTAAGAATAGGTTATGATACCATGTAAACAAGGGGGAATGCACACATTGTTCCATGTGGGATACAGAACAGGTTAAATTTGTCCTATGTAGAATAACAATGACTCGGGGATGAAGAAACAAGGAAATTCATCAAGCAACACGAGGCACATGCTCCAAAGTTGGATGATGAAGGCTCACATGCAACAAAAGATGCATCTTTAGCCCCCGTACTGGTAAGGAACAATACCCTTGGAGACAGAATTTAATGCGAAATTCGACGAGCTTATGAAGATTGAAGGCGTATAATCCCAGCAGTTGGAAAACTAGCAAGTAGCAACAGAATAATTTGATTGAACCTATCTTAACTTGCCTGTGTAGTCCAATGTGTCTTTTCATATTTATCTGAGTTAGTATACTTGAATTTGGCCTTGCTATCTTACAGGGCACTTCTTTCAAACTCTTGTTCTGAACTTCTACTCCTTCCGTCCCGCTAATAGTGTCCTATTTCTTTTGGGCACGATATTTTATATGGAGATAGTATTTAATGTAAGCAGTAGATTAGTGTTTAAAGTGGAGGTAAATTGGGAATTTATGTGATGAGATTGTAATTTGTTTGAATTTTTAATTGATTTATTTATACGTAATGTGATAGCTGTGTGTTTGAAATTTTAATATATTTATTTATTTATTAATGTGATGTGATGGTAGTGGGTTTGGTAATTAAAGTTATTAATTATTTCCTAAAAAGGAAATATTACAATTGTAGTGAGACGGACCAAAAGGAAAATGAGACAAAATTAGTGTGATGGAGGGAGTAATATTTATATAAATTGTCGAAACGCTTAAGGTTGTACTAATATATAAAATCTCAAGAAATATTTTCCCCCGAGCTAGAATATTTGGGATGTTGTCAGTGTAAAGATTGTTGCATGTGCAGTCCGTGATGGGGAAAATGTTTTTTTGAAGGCATTGTGATTATGTGATGTCCCGAGTAATTTTTGTGATGTTTATGAAAATAATGTTGGGGCATAGTTTTGTGATGTCATTATTACCTTTATCTATAGGTGCAGACTCCTCCTATACTGTAACGGGACTGGAAGAGGAGTATGTACCTTTATCTAAAAGAATTACCTGTGCTAATGGATTGGATATATTTATGTAATTTTATCTAGTTTATATTCTTTTAGTACTTACTTGTACATTGAGGGGTTAATCGAACTTCAAATTCCACTATTCGAACGATCCCTAATCACAAATTTAAAAATAAGGGAGTATTTTCAGTTTATGTATTTTTTACATGTATCTTAGCTTGTTTAAAGTAATAAATAAGATTTTCACTAGAGAATATAATTGAACCTAGAATCTTTGATTGTTTTATTTAATTTCTATCTTATGTTTATTTTTATTTGTTGTACAAAGAACCCTTTTGTCTTGGACACTTGCATTTTGTTACAAGACCATAAATACCGTAAAAATGAAATAAGAATAAAGAACAAAAAAGGTATTATATCAAAAAGGGGTATGTACCTTGTGGAAGAGGTTGTTCTTCTTCAAGAAGTATGTTAATATGCCACCAAAAATAGGTATCTCCAATAACCAAGCAAATATTTTCACCACAAGTCCAGCCATCCGTGGAGCTTTAATTAATTATATATTATATTTTATATAGGCGCACACACACACATCCACCAACCCATGCATAAAGTTAGTATTCCACTATATAAAATATATATATATTTTTTTCTTTTCTGTCATGACATATAAATATAGATATGAGAATAAACATAAAACAGATGAGAATAGCTACTTTTATCACCACATGAATTAATTAAATAAAAAGAAATAAATGCATGCCACAACAATTAGTTGGCCATTTTAATTAAATATATAATTTGTGTAGAGAATAGTATATGTATACCCTTGTGACGCTTTCAATAAATCATATAGCTACATTTTAAGGCAAACAAAGTTAACTGTCCACATGAAAAGTTCTTTTCAAGCCCCTAACTTTCCATCCCATTAATTATAGATTAAACATATCATTTTCTACATGAAAAATGATTGATTCATCTCTGGATTTTCAATCCACTGTGATTTTATTCTAAATATGTATTTGTAGTGTTATTTCATGGGGTGATTTGGGAATTCAGTAGATCACTCAATCACTCCCCTTTCTACATACCCAACAAAATTTGATTGTATTGTAAGTATTAACCTTTAAACTCATTCTATTTACGCCAAATACTGTCAACTGTCAAGCCTAGGTAAGAATTTTGGCACACACAGACATATTTAACATTCTCATAAGAATTTTTTTTTTGCTAAACAGCCTATATAGGCTAGGAAATGGGTGATGGGTGTCTATGTCACACAAATTATAAAGGGGATAAAAGGGAGGGATAGGGGACCGGTGGGAAATCGAACCTCCAACATTCCGTTGGAAGTCGAAGTACTTAACCACTTGGGTTAAGTCCCCATCCCACATTTTTATAAGAATTTGATTTTAAAAAATCATAAAATTAATATAGATAGAGTAAAATAGAATATAGAAAGGTGCAATGACACAAAGCCGTATATGTATGTATAATGCTCACATTTATTCCAATGAATTGAAAGTACTATAAAATAGAAATAAACAAAAAAAAAAAAAGAAAAAAGGGAGGGGGTGGGGGGTATCATCATGCCTTCATTTTCATGTCTTCATAGTAAATAATAATCTATCCAATCAATACATTTTGTCACCTTAATAATTTATTTGTATATTATTTTGATATTTGATAGTAATTTAGATATTAAAGTGCATTTTCTGCATATATAAAACAAAATATTTATAAACTACTATGGATTACACTGCCATGAAAAACTGAGAAACCAAAGAGAGCCATGTATAGTAATATAGACAAAAAAAAAAAAAGAAAAAGAAAAAAGAAAAAGTGGAAAATTCTGAGAAACCAATGCTGCATGTTACAACAGAACAAAAAACAGACATAAACATTGACAAGAACCAACAACCTGAAAATATGAATAAGAACCAACCTTTGACATCGGCAGAAATATAAACCTCGTCACTGTCCGGGCCGAGATCGACCTCATCAACGGGCTTGTAGACGACGCCTTCATCCTTGAGAAGCCCCATATCAAGTTCTTATATATATATATATATCGAGACAAGCTGCTTCAAGCTTATTATGTGATAATTCTGTTCTGTCTGAATGGAAACAAACTGAAAACAACTTCACAGATATATGATGATGATCATATATACTACTATATGTGAATAGAATGCAAAGAGGAGAGTTGGGTAGTGTAGGGTAGGGGATAGGGAGGGGGTGGGGTAGGGTGGGGGCGTGGATGGCAAGGCAAGAAGATTGGGGCAAAGTGTAGGAGTGTGTGTGTGTGGGAGTCATGTAATAAATGTGGCTGTTGAGAAAAACAAGCACCAGTCTTGAGAATAATGAGAGAAAAGTAATAAGGACTAAATTTGAAAAAAAAGAAAGAAAAAAAAAAGAAAATGAAAAAGAAAAAAGGTGTGATGAGAAAACCTAGTAGTAGGAGTCATTGTCATTTTGTCATAACTAAAAATGAAATTTAACCACACCAGCAAGACACAGGCAAATCCACCAAACACTTCATTACAAGAACCCTTTCTGTCTTTCTTATTTTTTTATTTTTATGTTTACAAGGTACATACTATATACTCCCTCCCTCTCGTTTTAAATGTCCTATTTGACTTTTTGACACTGTTTATTATTCAACTTTCACTCAATATTATTGTAAGTATATAATTAAGAAAATAGTCGAGTTTGGTCTGGTTAGATTTGTTTAATTGTATAGTTTTCGAATATATATTTTACATAATTTTTACTTGTATATATTTTGAGATATTAACGATAAAAAAAATGTGCGTAGGATTGTGTGTGAAAGTCAAACAGGACATCTTACTTCATTCCATCCTTAATATTTGTCACGGACCAACATTTCACGCAATCCAATACACATTTTTAATCCTTAATAACTCAAATTGTATACAAGTAAAAATTATGAAGTAAATCTTTGCAATTAGACAAATCCAACAATATCTCACTTGACTATATTTTATCTTATACTTCCTCCATTTTTTTTAAGTACAACGTTTCTCATTTACACGTATGCCAATGCACATTTTTAACGATTAATAACTTAAATTCGAGAGAAGTAAAAATTCTAGAAATTTGATATTTAAAAACCACAAGATGAGACAAATCCAACAGGATCTCACTTTGCTATATTTTGACTTCTATAACTATAATAATAATAGAAGTCAAAGTGCTACAATGAACAGTAAAAAAAAATCAAAACGCTGCACTTTAAAAAATGGGAGGGGTATAATTGTATTAAAAAGTCGAATTAAAGTTACGGAATAAATAGTGACAAAACTCCCAAAGTATCGATTTTAAAGGAACGGAGTATATTAATTTCCTTCCTAGCTAACAGGGCATTCTCATCCACTGGATTTACTTGTTCTTTCCGATTGTGATGCCATCTTCAATTGAATTTGGCCCCATATATATCATCATTGTGAAATGTTTTAAGTATATATATAGCCTGTCATTCATAAATGTAAATTGTTTTATAATTAACCTTTTTTTTTCAAACTGATTATAAAAAATGGGTAATAATGAAAAAAAAATTATGGTGACTTGAAATTATTGGCCGAAAATTAGGTTCATTTATGTACAATATTTTTAACTAGTAATTATTTACCTGATAGTACACCTATATGTTTGTATATTTAATTATTATACTAGTTATTAATACTTTATAATTTTATTTTCAGTGTACGACGTGGCAATAATATAATTGGCCAGCCAGTGATTAGTGTTTCCACTGGCTGAGAATTCCTATCGCTCAATTAAACTTGTACTATCATTTCATTGTTAAATTATACTTCCTCCACTCCTTAATATTTGCCACGGACCCACATTTCACGCAATCCAATACGTGTTTTTAATCCGTAATAACTCAAATTCCATACAAGTAAAAATTATGAAAATTTGATATTATAAATCTATGCGGTTAGACGAATCCAACAAGATCCAACTTGACTATATTTTATCTTATATAATTGTGTTAAAAAGTGAATCAAAGTTACTCAATAAACAGTGACAAAAACCCAACGTGTCAATTATAAAGGAACGGAGGAAGTACTACTATACTCCCTCAGTTCCTTTTTAGTTGTCTTTTTAGAGAGTAAAAAATGTTCCAAAATAGTTGTCATTTTTAGGTAGTTATAGGTAGTTATGCTATGTTTTTACTATATTGCCCTTCACTTTACATAAATGCTATTTGTTGACATTTATTAAGAATGACTTTAGTTGAAGGGTAAAAATGTAAATTTATGAGTTAATTAATGCAAACCTTAGTTATTGAAATTGAGCTGAAAGAGACAACTAAAAAAGAACGGAGAGAGTATTATATATCTATATTTATTGTTGTTGAATAATTTTTATTATAAAAGTATACACAGTTTTGGGTAATTAATTAAGTGAACAAGGCAATGCAACATTAATGCAAGATAAGTACAAATGAATGTATTTCATATTCTAAATTGGAAGCAGTGAAGAAGGAATGGGAAAGAAAAAATATCCAAAGGTACAATTTGTATAGTAGGCTTCGGAGTTACATATTCAAAATTTGGGATGTTATGATTTGTTATAAAATTTTTGTTTGAAATAATTAGATACAAAGATTATATGCTGAAAATTCGTGAGGGGAAGAAATTGTATCCGACAAATAAAGTTGCTGCTGCTAAATGGAAGGAGTATTGGGAGTCGCATGCCTTCAAAGAGAAACAGGCCAGGGGAAGTTAATTCGGCGCGGCGGCGATATGGATGCCCCGGCCTTACCCACACATACTTCTGGATCAAGGACTCACACTGCTATACACGATAAATTGGTATGAATTATCGTGTTTTTTTTTTCTATGTATATAGAATGCATCGTCTTCCTATAAAATGAGTAAAATCTTTTTAATTTCACAATCCAGTGAAAGTGACCAACCAATCCACTATAGTGATCTATTTGAGCATTGCCACACCAAGAAACATGAAAAGAACCAGTGGATCGGCCCAAAACCCAAACGGATACAGGTATTTAAGGATTTAACAAGTTTCTGAAGGATTTTCATTGTTTTAGTTAGGTTTTTTTTTAGGTATCTTTGATATAGAATTGAAAATTACAATATAATTATCATAGTTTTATATTGTATGTTTTTTAATATGAAATGTAGGAGGAGTTTAACCTCGCCATCGAGGTGCTTACACAGATTGCTTGTAATACCCGAGAATTTTCCAACATAAAATAAAACAATAATTAAATAAATAAATAATAAATAAAATGAATACTATAAATAAATAAACAAATCCAGCAAATAAAAGAAATAAATAAAGATAAGGAAATGAGAAATGAGATTTTTACTTAAAAAGGAATTAAAGGAATTTAATTGAATAAAAGGATGGATAAATGGTACACCAAAACCCGACACTAATGAACTCGAGTATTCGAGTCCAAAACATCCAATTAGACTGAGAATAAATTTAGAGAGAAAGTAGAAACCCGAAGATACCCCGGAAATCGGAATTCGGGAGCATAGAGGGATAGAAACCCGAAAGAGAGGCGGAAAAGCACGACGGATCGCACGACCCGCCCGGACCGAAGTCCAGGCGAAGTCGGCGCGGTGGCCGCGCGGTGAAGTGGCTTTAGCGCGCCACGACCGCGCCACTTCACAGATTCGTTTGTTGCGTGAATCTCTCGCCCGAACGCGGATTTTTCGACTTTCGGTTGAACATCTCTCGACTCCAGACCTTTAGGTCGGTTGTGGACGCCCTAGGGATTAAGAATTCTATAAATAAGCCCCTTGGGAGCCCCAAACAAGTTTACAAAACCCTACAATCTTCTATACGTTCGAAACCCTAAATTCGGAGTCGACGGAAAGCACCAAACGGAGGCAGCAGCTTTGGACGAAAATCCAAGGTCTCCAAACGCTGTGGTAAGCTCTAGTCCAATAAATCTTTTCACGTTTCAATCCGAAAACGGATTCTAACTTCGGTTCTTTTCTTTCTACACCCCGTATCGAATCTAGATCGTAGAACCCGACGAACGGAGAGGAGGAACGGTGATCTGGAAGCCACGCCTCCGAACTAGACATCCCCGACGTTCATAGACACTGTAAGTTAACCTTACATGGTTTTGGGAGATTTAAAACATTCGAAACCTAAAAGATTCAACAAGAACCATAAATCTGTCCACTTTTGTTTTTCTACCAACGCAACAGATTTGGTGAATTTTTCCGACCCTTAAAACGAACTCAAACGGAAAAACTTAAAACACGAAAAACGTTCCTAAGACTTAGGCCTAGCTACTGTAAAAATTTGGGAATTTTTGGAGTTGATTTGATATGTGAAAACCCATTGAAACCGAACTGTTTGATTCTAGATCTTGAAATCTTGGACAGAACTTAGGAATGATCTTGATCACGTTTTTGACATAGGATCTAGGCTGTTTTAGATCTTTGGCCAAACATGAAAGTTGTAGATAAATGTCTTAAGATGATCCCTGTCAAATTTCATTAAATTTGGAGCTGAATTGATATGGTAGAATTTGAAATCTTTAAACTGTGGTGCATTAAACTCGGACAGATTTCTTCTTATGCGAAAATTGGCGATTTTGACCTACTTAGGTATCTCGGATCGAAAAAGTTAAAACACGAAAGTTGTAGATCTTGATGTTTCCGAGTCAGATATGAAATTTTGGAATTTTTGGAATTAAATCTGATTTTAGACGAATTTTGGAGTAAACTGTGATTTACCGAAACGAAATTTTGAAATCTTGTTGAAACATGGAATTAACCTTTAGGGTTGAAACGAATTGAGATATTATTTCTAAATTAATACAATGGAAGGCAGATTTTAAAAACCAAATCCCCTTACAAACTTGATAAATTAAAATTAGGGGTGAGTGCTCTGCAGGGTGCCCCCTAACGATTCACTTCGTGCTGTAATGGACGATGGTGACCCCGCGCGCTAAATTTGAGATATGGATTGCCTAAACGGCGAAACTTAGAGCCTACACTCTCGTGAATATCCGTATGGGTTTCCCGAGGCTCCGGAGTGGTACTGGGTATGGCTGATACGGTTGCGGCCGCCGGGCTACCGGCTAAACTTGTTGACATCGCGATGCTATCGTGAAACTTTGAAATACCAAATCGGGAATGTAATGGGGATTCTAAATTAAATTAAATTAGATTAAACTATGTTGTTGTCCAATTAAATTATTTAAATGCTTTATTTAAATTACGGCTATTATCTTGAACCATGTGATATGTGTTATTAAATAGAGCCTGAGATAAATTATGCTATTGGATATGGATTAGATGGAACTAAATATTATGTTATTATCATGCTTTTGTTAAATTACTAAATTTATGGCTTTTAAACCCTACGATCATGCATGTGTTAACTTACTCAGCAATTTTGCTGATCAAAACCATTTTTATTCCTTTCTTTACAGAATATGTGGAATGAGCATGTGTGAGCACGAATCATGCATGGGATTTTGGGGATTGTTATTTTGCTTTTAAATTTCGTACTTAGACTATATTATGAACGGGCCTGTTTAACCCGTGTTTTGGCCATGTCGGCCCTTTTTACATTTTCCGCTGCGATACTGTACTAAACTAAATATTTCCGCTGCGCTATGCTATTATTATTTTCGAATTATATTGTATGGGCTATTTTGAATGCTTTAAATGTTTTAAATACTGCAATACCTAGCCTTGCATCTCTTTAGTAAGCTCGGAGAAACCGTGTCTTACTAGGGAGATATGGCGGTGACATCCCGACCTGGGTGACCAAAAACCGGGGTGTTACAAGTTGGTATCAGAGCCCGGCTATTTTTTAAACTACTATTTTTAAACCATTACTATTTTTAAACTATTATTAATATTTTGACTATTATTTTAAATTTTAAAGTATTATTTCCATGGAAGAATTTTTTTATCCTTTATTTTAAAACCCATGGAAAAATATATATATATGGTGCATTAAATTATTATTGGGGGGAAATATCATTTGCATATGCATGTTGCATCTCTGCTATGAACTTAGAATCTTGGAGACTTGAACTTAGAATCTTGGCGAAACTTGAACTTAGCATCTTGGCGAAACTTGAACTTAGAGTCTTGGAAACTCGAACCTAGAATCTTGGCGAATTGAACTTAGAATCTTGGCGAATATTAACCTAGATCTCTTGCTTGCGCTAGATGGCTAGTCAAGGCGTGATGCAGTTGATGATCAAGATGATGAACGCTCACCTTGACACCCAACAAACCATACAACAAATGAAAAATCGTATAGCTCACTTGGAGGCAAATCTGCACCAAATGGGAGACTTAAGGGAAGCTGACCTCCAGCACTTCCTGAACTTGAGAGCCGCTGATCAAGATCGCATAAAAGACTTAGAAACTCAAGTGCAAAAACTCACCGAACGAAGCGATGCAGTGATAGATAGAGTCGAGGATCTAGGGACGGACCTGCTTGACCTCACTGATATAGTAGTACCATATAGCCCTGTGGAAGACCACTTGATGGGACCACGAAGCCCAACACCCCCAGTGGAGAGCCCGTCTGGCCTTATCCATGGACGCTACGGAACCCTTGGGCTCTGGCCCCACATGGTCCGCCCATCGCCAAACCCGAGCCCCGTGGAGAACCATCCGGGAGAGACACCGGACCCAGTTCCGGAAGCCGTCGATCCACCATCCCCAGTGTTTCATGGACCTTTGGGCACCGGCCAGGTCTCTGATGAGGATGACCCTATGGAAGACCCCGCTACTCTGCCAGAGGACGCGGAGATCTTTTAGATACTTTATCTTAGATAGTACATTCATTTTTCGCATCCTATTACTTGTATTAAATTTCTTTTAAAGGAATAAAATGTGAGTTGATTTTTTTTTGAAATCCTTCAGCCCAAAATTATCGAAAAAAAAAAAAACGACAACAGTCAAATCAGACAACTGAACAAGGATACAACGGGAACATAAACTACGAAACAAAACACAGCAAGATCATCCTTGTACAGTCCATAAGAAAACAACTAAATAAAACACTACTACAGCAAGCCTAGATGGAAATGCGGAAACAAAGGATCACTGGTCGGGAGGCGGGAACTGACGACGCATATACTCGTCCATCTGACGCATGTAGGCGTACATATCGGTCATGGAGGCCTGCTGCTCCAGTTGTCTCGTAGTGATCGTATCCATGCGAGCCTGGTACAGGTCCATCCTGGCATCCAGAGCGTCGTAGCGAGCCTGCCCGGCTGCAAACCCAGCATCCATACGAGCGAACCCCGCATCCATACTAAGCTGCATACCCTGCAGCATCTGAACTATCTGCGGCATCTCCGCACCCTGCTGGGGAACCTCGGGAGGCGGAGGTGGCTGCTCAGGAGGAACAACTAGAATCAAACCATCACCGTTGGGCTCCGGGCGAAGGACAGCCGGAGGAGCCCCACGTCGAAGAGCACTGCGTCGAGGGGCGTAGCTAGGAATACGGTAGTAGCCGCCAGCGAATAGCTCGTAAGGATCCGTCTCTGGTGACGTACGGATCCCCTGAGCCGCACACATGCCGCAAATAAGATGAACATGGGTAATCACCCTGCTTCCTCGTCCTCGGCGCATACCCCTCAGGTTGTCCGCGATACAAGCCCCAACATTCACCCTACCACCCCGGGCGAGAAAGCAGATGGTCTCATAGACGTGGTCGATAACAATGTGGCTCCGGGTGATCGGCCGGACACGGCCTAACCATATCAAAGCTAGCTCGCGCCACGGAGAGTCCATCGTCGTCAACCTCAGCTCGTGATCATGCTCGAGCAGAGGAGCCGTCAAGGTGCATAAAACGCCCCACGCAGGCGGGGGTATACGACCCTCAGGCTGTGGCCGGAACACGCCGTCGTCAGGAAGGCCAAAGTAGACGTTGATCGCCCGAGCACTGAAATCTAGATGGCGACCCCGAACCCAGACTTGAGACAAGTCACTGTTCTCCCCGAGACCGCCAATGTTGGCAATGACCTCCATAGCTAAGTACCCAGAAGCGACGCCCTCGGGATGGCGCGCAAGCCCAGTCCACTGAAGAAGACCCAAAACTGGACTAACCCTGTCGTCGTCCATATGGCGAGGATATATGCCTCTCTCCGGGACATAAGACCTGTTTCGACGAAGCTCGTCGAAGTAGAACTCCTGAGAGGCCATAGTAGCGAACCGATACCTGTCGTGTCGACGGGGACGCACCTCGTCGGGGAGACCCCTGAGCTTAAGGCCCCGCTGCTCCTCGTCCTCCTCAGACTCGCTCTCGTCAAAATCAGACATCGCCGGAGCGGCAGTGCTAGGACCAGCCTCGTCGCGCTGAGCAACTCGTCTCCTGGTCCTCGGGGGACACATGAGTGACGCCAAAACAATCCACAGAAAAAGCAGCATCCTGCAAATATCCAACCAATACCAAATGTAAGGATAAATCCCACACGGCGATTACACGAAGCATAATCTAGAAAACACGAGAACAAGAAGTGAGAGCCCTAACACGAGCGATCAAGAGGATAACCAAACCAAGACTATGTCTAGAAAAGTCCCAAACCCCCTTGGGACATTTCGTCGAACACGTTGAGTGCGCGATAAATCAAGACCAAAGTTTACTTGTAAACACATGGGAAACGTCCCCAAAACAAACCAATGGCTTAGACAATAACTTATCATCATAATAGGGCACAAATTGACGACAATGAACTCATCCGCATGCCCACAATACCAATACAAATCGGGAAATTCATGCTTTCCTTAAAATATGGAATCTAGTAAAACTTCCTCAAACTAGGCATGCATTGTGGCACAAATACTTCCTAATCAGCAAAAATAACACCAAGTATCGCCCAAACTCGCTAATTGCATAAATTAAGTCTAAAAACAACAAACCCCCAATTCTTGTCTCTAAACCCTAATTTTGAAATTCGCCCAAAGATTAAGGCTAATCAAAACATAAAATCTGAAATTGACAAGTAGAAGTAGTGGATGCATACCTTGCAAAGGAAAATCGAAGCCGGGAATGAGAGAATCGGGGGATGGGAGAACGAATTTGAGAGAAAACTAGAAGAAGCCTCGGAAGTGGAAATGGGGCGGAATGGCTCGCGCTCCGCGCGAGCCCTTTTACTCGAACTGCTATGGCCGCGCGGTCACCGCGCGCCACCGCGCGGGCACCGCGCGAGCCTCAAAGTTTGTTTTATTTTTTTTTTATTTATTTTTTTTTCCTTCTACTGTTTACTCGATGAGCTATACGGCAAGCTGTCGAAATGTGACTTCTGGCCGAAAGAAGTGGCATTTCTCGGACACATAGTATCCGCTGATGGAGTATCAGTGGATCCGGCAAAAGTCTCTGCCGTAACCGAATGGGCAACCCCCAAGAGTCCAACGGAAATAAGAAGTTTCCTTGGATTAGCCGGATATTATAGACGATTTGTGAAGTACTTTTCAAGGATTGCACGTCCTTTGGCCCAGCTACTTAAGAAAGGAGCAAAATACGAGTGGACCGAAGCGTGTGAGACCGCGTTTCAAGAGCTGAAGAAACGACTCACAACCACACCCGTATTAACATTACCATCAGAAAATGGTGACTTCGAAGTATATAGCGATGCTTCGAAGGAAGGTTTAGGTTGTGTTTTGATGCAAGACTCGAGAGTCGTAGCCTATGCATCACGCCAACTAAAACCTCACGAGGAAAATTATCCGACACATGACCTGGAGTTGGCAGCGGTCGTTTTCGCTCTAAAGACATGGAGACATTATCTTTATGGGCGGAAGTGTCGAATGTTCACCGACCACAAGAGCTTGAAATATATATTCACTCAGAAGGAGTTGAATTTGAGACAGCGAAGGTGGTTGGAACTCATTAAGGACTACGATTTAGAGATAGCGTACCACGAGGGGAAGGCGAATGTGGTAGCCGATGCCCTAAGTCGGAAAACCCAACACGTGACAAACTCGTTGGTAATTCCGCCGGCATTGTACATGGAATTGGCAAGATTGGAGTTAGAACTTGTGCATCCTGGCAGTCTGGCACAGTGAGAGAAACGATCAATGCCATGGTCGTAGAGACTCCAATATTAGACGAGATTCGACTCGCTCAACCGGGCGACCCGAAACTCGAGAAGATAAAAGGGTATATTGCCGAAGGAAAGGCAATAGGATTTGCTGTCCACGAGGATGGAAGCATCCGTTTTAAAGGTAGATGGTGTGTGCCTTTTAAATGTGCCGAGTTAAAGCAAAGGTTGATGGAGGAGGGGCACAACACGCCATATTCCGTACATCCCGGAGGTGACAAGCTATACAAGGATCTGAAGAAGATCTATTGGTGGCCGGGAATGAAGAAGGAAGTGGCAAATTTCGTAGTGAGATGTCTCACCTGCCAAAAGGTTAAGGCAGTGCGACATAAACCCTTAGGACTGATGCAACCACTAGAGATTCCAAGTTGGAAGTGGGATAGCATCTCAATGGACTTTGTCTCGGGATTACCCCGATCACCTAAAGGTATGAACAAAATTTGGGTGATTGTGGATAGGCTAACGAAGACAGCCATATTTATCCCAATGAAAGACACGTGGACTATGGACCAATTGGCCCGAGCCTACATTGATAATGTGGTACGACGACATGGAGTACCACATGATATCATTTCCGATAGAGACAGTAGATTTGTCTCTCATTTCTGGACGGAGTTACAAAAAGCTCTCGGTACTCAAATCAAAATGAGCACCGCATTCCACCCGATGACGGATGGACAAACCGAGAGAACAATCCAAACACTAGAAGACATGCTGAGAGCATGCGTGTTGGAATTCAAAGGAAATTGGGAAACTCATTTACCCTTGATTGAGTTTTCCTATAATAATAGTTACCATGCGAGTATCGGCATGGCACCTTTCGAGGCATTGTATGGACGAAAGTGCCGAAGCCCTTTGAGCTGGGAAGAAAACGATAAGTCCGTGGTAGTGGGACCACAACTTATCGAAGACATGGCTCAACAAATCAAAGTGATCCAAGGGAAGATGAAAGCCGCTCAAGACCGTCAAAAGAGTTATGCCGACGTGAGACGACGAGACCTAGAATTTCAAGTGGGAGATAGAGTCATGCTAAAGATATCACCCATGAAGGGGGTGATGCGCTTTGGCAAACGAGGGAAGTTAAGTCCTCGATACATAGGACCTTACGAAATTCTAGAACGAGTCGGAACTCTAGCCTACCGATTGGCTTTACCGCCACACTTAGATCGAGTTCATAATGTCTTCCATGTCTCGCAACTAAAGAAGTATGTGCCGGACCCGACGCATGTACTTCAACCGGAGATAATTGAGCTCGATGAAGATTTGACTTACGAAGAAGTCCCAGTGCGTATTCTCGATACTAAGGAACGAGTAACGAGGAACAAAACCATCAAAATGATCAAGGTTCTTTGGTCAAATCACGAAAGTGAGACGGCAACTTGGGAAGTAGAATCCGACATGAGAGAACGATACCCGACATTGTTCCAAACCGATTCCGACACAGTTATGGGGACATAACTGCAATCTTAAGGGGGAGAGGATGTCATACCCCCTAATCTTTCGTGCATTTTTTGTAAACTTTTGAACTACGTTATGGCTTGATCCCTTTTACCGGGTACGTAGGCAGCTTAGAAGTTTAATTCTAAGTTCAGTCATAACATAATAAAACAAACACAAGACCTTAGCACGAGACGAGAAAAGCCGAAACACAACTTCGAGGACGAAGTTGATTCTTAAGGAGGGTAGACTGTAATACCCGAGAATTTTCCAACATAAAATAAAACAATAATTAAATAAATAAATAATAAATAAAATGAATACTATAAATAAATAAACAAATCCAGCAAATAAAAGAAATAAATAAAGATAAGGAAATGAGAAATGAGATTTTTACTTAAAAAGGAATTAAAGGAATTTAATTGAATAAAATGATGGATAAATGGTACACCAAAACCCGACACTAATGAACTCGAGTATTCGAGTCCAAAACATCCAATTAGACTGAGAATAAATTTAGAGAGAAAGTAGAAACCCGAAGATACCCCGGAAATCGGAATTCGGGAGCATAGAGGGATAGAAACCCGAAAGAGAGGCGGAAAAGCACGACGGATCGCACGACCCGCCCGGACCGAAGTCCAGGCGAAGTCGGCGCGGTGGCCGCGCGGTGAAGTGGCTTTAGCGCGCCACGGCCGCGCCACTTCACAGATTCGTTTGTTGCGTGAATCTCTCGCCCGAACGCGGATTTTTCGACTTTCGGTTGAACATCTCTCGACTCCAGACCTTTAGGTCGGTTGTGGACGCCCTAGGGATTAAGAATTCTATAAATAAGCCCCTTGGGAGCCCCAAACAAGTTTACAAAACCCTACAATCTTCTATACGTTCGAAACCCTAAATTCGGAGTCGACGGAAAGCACCAAACGGAGGCAGCAGCTTTGGACGAAAATCCAAGGTCTCCAAACGCTGTGGTAAGCTCTAGTCCAATAAATCTTTTCACGTTTCAATCCGAAAACGGATTCTAACTTCGGTTCTTTTCTTTCTACACCCCGTATCGAATCTAGATCGTAGAACCCGACGAACGGAGAGGAGGAACGGTGATCTGGAAGCCACGCCTCCGAACTAGACATCCCCGACGTTCATAGACACTGTAAGTTAACCTTACATGGTTTTGGGAGATTTAAAACATTCGAAACCTAAAAGATTCAACAAGAACCATAAATCTGTCCACTTTTGTTTTTCTACCGACGCAACAGATTTGGTGAATTTTTCCGACCCTTAAAACGAACTCAAACGGAAAAACTTAAAACACGAAAAACGTTCCTAAGACTTAGACCTAGCTACTGTAAAAATTTGGGAATTTTTGGAGTTGATTTGATATGTGAAAACCCGTTGAAACCGAACTGTTTGATTCTAGATCTTGAAATCTTGGACAGAACTTAGGAATGATCTTGATCACGTTTTTGACATAGGATCTAGGCTGTTTTAGATCTTTGGCCAAACATGAAAGTTGTAGATAAATGTCTTAAGATGATCCCTGTCAAATTTCATTAAATTTGGAGCTGAATTGATATGGTAGAATTTGAAATCTTTAAACTGTGGTGCATTAAACTCGGACAGATTTCTTCTTATGCGAAAATTGGCGATTTTGACCTACTTAGGTATCTCGGATCGAAAAAGTTAAAACACGAAAGTTGTAGATCTTGATGTTTCCGAGTCAGATATGAAATTTTGGAATTTTTGGAATTAAATCTGATTTTAGACGAATTTTGGAGTAAACTGTGATTTACCGAAACGAAATCTTGAAATCTTGTTGAAACATGGAATTAACCTTTAGGGTTGAAACGAATTGAGATATTATTTCTAAATTAATACAATGGAAGGCAGATTTTAAAAACCAAATCCCCTTACAAACTTGATAAATTAAAATTAGGGGTGAGTGCTCTGCAGGGTGCCCCCTAACGATTCACTTCGTGCCGTAATGGACGATGGTGACCCCGCGCGCTAAATTTGAGATATGGATTGCCTAAACGGCGAAACTTAGAGCCTACACTCTCGTGAATATCTGTATGGGTTTCCCGAGGCTCCGGAGTGGTACTGGGTATGGCTGATACGGTTGCGGCCGCCGGGCTACCGGCTAAACTTGTTGACATCGCGATGCTATCGTGAAACTTTGAAATACCAAATCGGGAATGTAATGGGGATTCTAAATTAAATTAAATTAGATTAAACTATGTTGTTGTCCAATTAAATTATTTAAATGCTTTATTTAAATTACGGCTATTATCTTGAACCATGTGATATGTGTTATTAAATAGAGCCTGAGATAAATTATGCTATTGGATATGGATTAGATGAAACTAAATATTATGTTATTATCATGCTTTTGTTAAATTACTAAATTTATGGCTTTTAAACCCTACGATCATGCATGTGTTAACTTACTCAGCAATTTTGCTGATCAAAACCATTTTTATTCCTTTCTTTACAGAATATGTGGAATGAGCATGTGTGAGCACGAATCATGCATGGGATTTTGGGGATTGTTATTTTGCTTTTAAATTTCGTACTTAGACTATATTATGAACGGGCCTGTTTAACCCGTGTTTTGGCCATGTCGGCCCTTTTTACATTTTCCGCTGCGATACTGTACTAAACTAAATATTTCCGCTGCGCTATGCTATTATTATTTTCGAATTATATTGTATGGGCTATTTTGAATGCTTTAAATGTTTTAAATACTACAATACCTAGCCTTGCATCTCTTTAGTAAGCTCGGCGAAACCGTGTCTTACTAGGGAGATGTGGCGGTGACATCCCGACCTGGGTGACCAAAAACCGGGGTGTTACATTGCTGGTCCGGATGCAGTGGACCCTTATGAAGTATTTGTTGAGGCGGCTGGCGGCCCTGACAAGAGGAATGTTGTCTATGGCCTGGGGTCACTGGCGCCTGCACTGAGGAAAGAAAATCCAACATCGACACAACGAACAAACAGCAGTGATATTGCAAGTTTGAGAGAAGAGATTATAGACCTGAGGACCGAGCTGAGGTCTGAGATTCATAATATTGCAAGGAGACAGGACACGATTGAGCAGCAGCTGGAGAAGATTCAGGGACATCACCATGTTGCTCCCCACCCCTCGATGATGATGACTCTGGAGCTGGTCATGGTTTGGGTTGTGGTTTGTCGGCCACTGTTCGTTGACATTTAGTTTTGGTGTATATTGTAGACTTTTGACTATAATACTTCAAGTGTTACGATGTTTTTGTCTTCTGGCTTTGTAGTTAAGTGTTGAAGTATGTTGGTTGACATTTTATGCCACAACATTTCTATCTTATGCATATTATGTTGGTAATGATGATTGTGGACTGGTATGAGTTGTTGGATCTTATATTAGAGACATGAGATTCATGAGACTTTTTGATGTTTTGTTGGATATTTCTTGAAATTGTTTTTTCATGTTTGAATAGAATGTGGTTTATAAGGTCGAACAATGTTTGTTTGAGATTCTTTGGAATTGTAGGATTTTTGTTACCCGCAGGTAGGCAGTGCATCTAGGGGTGGGCATCGGGTCGGGTTTGTCGGGTTCGGGTTAGTCGGGTTCCGGTACGAAATTAAAATACCCGATAAAAACCCGACATTAGTGGGTACCCGGCATGTCGGGTACCCGATCGGGTCGAGTACCACACTTCGGGTACCCAATTACCCCACTTCTTTTTTTTAAAGAAATTTTTTTTAAAAAGTTTATTAAAAAATTTTAATTAAATAAATAACATCAAAGGGCATTATATTTACAGTCTACACAAAGTTAACAATAACAAAGAAATCTGGAATAAATATTTAATTCATCCATAACAAATATATATGTGGATTAACTATACATTAAAAAAATTACAAACACGTATAAAGAGGTTTTTAGCAAATACTACTAAATCTAGACAAATAGAGTAATTAATAAATTCTTCTATTTGAAAAAGACATAATGTAAAGTGAAGAATTTGAATAAATAATTAAACAAGTAGTAAAGAATTCTCATATTTATAAACTAATTAATTACTCTATCTGTCCCATTATTTATGTCTCACTTTCCTTTTTTGTCTGTCCCAACTCTTTTGTTTCATTTCTATTTTAGGAAATAGTTAACATAAACCACTCAACATACTTCCATCACATCACATCATTAAATAAATATATTTTAAATTTCAAACACACAACCTTTAATAAATTCAAACTCACAACCATCACATCACACATAAATAAATTATTTAAAAAAGTTCAAATTCAATACAATCAAATCACATAAATTCCTAATTTACCCACACTTTAAACACTAATCTACCCTTACATTAAAAACTAAATATCCCACATAAAGGGCCTGTTTGGGAGTTTAACAGATAGCAGAAGCAGATAGCAGATTTGACCAGCAGATTCGAGCAGCAGATTTGACCAGTAGATAGTAGTAACAGATTTCGTTAAAGGTGTTTGGTAGATTAATCAGCAGATAGCATATTTAATATGTAAAATGGCATATAAGGACAAATATTAGTTAAATTAAATAGTACTTGTAGTTTAAAGACGATGAGAGATGAGAGAGAGAATTGGGTATTTTAGTCTAAGCAAATTTGCCACCCAAATATGCTTGAGAATGGAGCGGATTAAATTTTAGCAGATTAACCCAAACTGCTCATAAGATATGCTAGTTTAAAAAACACCATAAAATAGCAGATTTAGTAGTCAAATCTGCAAAAAACTAGATATGCTCTCAAATCTGTTGCCATCCAAACAACACCAAAATACCGTGCCCAAAAGAAATGAGACACAATAAATGGGACGGAGGGAGTATAAAACTTGATTGTATATATATCTATTATAGATGATAATTGTAATAGTTTGGACTAAATGGTAATGGCTTGTGGAATTATTAGGTGTTTTAAGCACTTTAAAAAAGTTCTAGAAATTGTGGAACCTAAAAAAAAAAATCTTCGGGTTATTCAGGTATCCGATCGGGTAATTCGGGGCCAAACTTAGAACCCGATAACCAACCCGAACTTTGGGTTCGGGTTCGGGTACCCGAACCTGACCTTTCCCATTAAAAAAAACCCGACCCCGCACATGATTTTTTTCGGGTTCGCGGTGGGTACCCGACTAATTCGAGCCCGTTGCCCACCCCTAAGTGCATCAATCGATAGTAGATTGAAAAATTTCAGTGGGTTTAGCGACCCGAACGAGAGGTGCTAATTTAGTTGCTATATTTGGAGACCTCCTTAGCGACCTGGAGATGGGGTCGTGACCTCCGTAGCGACCGGGTTGGGGGTCGCTAAAGTCAAACCGGAGCCGGTTTACGGAACCCTTTAGCGACCTAAGGTTTAGTCGCAATTTATGGCGACCCCATTCTGGGGTCGCTAATATCTGCGACCGCTCAGTGCCCGGTTGCCATTCAGTTTCTTACGGCGTTTTTAGCAACGTTTATTTTCCGGTCGCTAAATAAAATAGCGACCAGATTTTAGGCCCTAGCAACCCCATTTGTGGGCCGCTAAAATCCAATTTTCTTATAGTGATATTCCTTGGCTTGAATGTGAAGCTATATACTTCCTCCATTTCTATATAATTGAAACATTGAAGAATGGCATGGGTTTTAAGAAGTGGGGAAATGAGTCGTGTAGATTTAAGTAGATGAGAGAAAAAAAAAGGAAAAAGTAGTGTGAATGGTAAAAAACTTACCAAAAAGGGAAACGTTACAATTATTTCAAAACATCTAAAAAAAAGTGTTTCAATTATTTGAAACCGGAGGGAGTATATTCTGAGGCGAACAAATGTATAAGAAGCAAACAAAATATGTAATTAAACATTTAAAATGCAGAAAATGCTACTCACTGTATGCTGAAAGAAAGAACTAAAGCAACTAGATTTATGTGCTGATATTGAACTATGCAGACTAGAGAAATAATCACTATCAGGTGATGTTGGGTGCTAATTGATACAGCATGTACATTACATTGAATACTACTACAAAAATTGTAAATTTGGTAGCTAACGAATTTCGGTCACAAATTCGGTCGCTGACCTTTTTAGTGACCAAATTTTACCAAAAAAATTCTGTAGTGGAACAACAATCTATCGATTCTAGAAGCAAGCATATATGTAAGCCCTTAGCCTTCAATCAACTTCTTTGTTTCATATATAGAATTCTGCATCATGAAGTTGTCTTATACTACTATATGGCATGCAGTGTTTATGATGGTAGGCCATAGTGCATTATTTCGAGGTACGGCATGAGGTTAATTAGTAGGTAGGATTTTCCTAAATCAGTATTATGCATTCATGAGGAGTCTTTATCAAAATGGGATTTTTTGGTTATCACAATATTCTACTTGGTAATTGGAGTGAGTGGTTGCATATCAGTATTCATAATTGATCAACGGAATTTAAAATTTATGTTGAAACTCTTAGACTGAATAACAAAATACATCATAAATTACCATGGCCCATATGTAAGCTTGTTAGGTACTTCCTCCGTATCACAAAGTTTTTTACATACCAACTTTTCACGCATGCAGTCTAATGTACATTTTAAACTATTAATAATTTAAGTTCGGTACAAGTAAAAAATTTTAAAAGTTCGATATTTAAAAACTACACGATGAGACGAATCTAACAAGATCACACTTGGCTATATTTTAACTTGTATAACTATAATAAAACGTTAAATTAAAAACATCGTGTGAATAGTAGCCACTTGCCAAATGTAAAAAACAAACGGATACGGAGGGAGTATCATGTAATTCTTTGATGTAGTAGTATAACTTAAAAGCAATATAATTTCTTCTACGAAAATATCTCTCTTTGTGCAAATCCTATCCCTAATCATCACAAACTCCACACTTATTTTTGTGCAGAATCCTTAAAAAAAATCATGTAAAATTTCTTTAAAAACATCCAACACAAATATATGTTGTTTCGTTATCCACAAAATTAGTCTTTTCTAACACTATTTCGATAAGTTGGTGTACGTAAGTTGAAAATTTTCAAATTTAAGTTCTGTGATTTATGCTTAATTATTTCAACTTGAATGTTGGCTCCTTAGGTCATTTCCAACACAAAACTCTATTTTACAGTTACATTATCTCTATTTTTTAGTTAAATTTACAGTTTTCCTCTATTCCTCTCCAAGTCTCCAACCCAGAACTCTATGTTTCCCTCTACAATAGAATATTCCATTTTGATTCTATTACTATTTATATTATATTTCATTTATCAATTAATTTTTACATATTTTTTATATATATAAAATTTAAATTTAAATTTTGGATTATTTAATTAAAATCTATATATTTAAAAGCAACAAAAAAGTATTATGAATTGAAAAAATAAATCAAACAGAGAGCAGTTGTGAACAAATTTTTCTTTAAAAAAAAAGATAAAACAAATAAAAAATTAAATAAAAAATCAAAAAAAAAAAAGAAAAAGGGATGCAGTTGTGAACAGTCCACTGCTTAAATTTGCGGTGCACTGTACCGGAACGCCATTTTTGGCGATAGCGTGCGCAATTTTTGCGATGCTGGTTGGAGCTCCCGCTCCGACATTTCTCCCGTCTCCCGCAAGAATACCGGCCCCGTTGGAGATGGTCTTAGCTTCCTAGTAGTATACTACCTCCGTCTCAATATAAATGTTACATTCCCTTCCGACACGTTTGCCGATACACATTTTTAACGATTTATAACTTAAATTGTGTATAATAAAAACTTATAAAAAGTTGATTGTCTAAAACTACAAGATTTGACGAATCTAACAAGATCTCACTTGACTATGTTTTTCCTTTTATACCTATGATAAAAATTTGAATCAAAGTTACACAATGAATAGTGTCAAAAAATCCAACGTAACATTTATATTGAGACGGAGGAAGTATTAGTCTAGTGTAACTGTTTTGAATCAATGATCAATCATTATTTTTCAGTTTTATAATTGTTGGTGTGGGATGCATGCGACTAAAATCTGAGGTTCCTTAGCTTGTGCTGAATGTGGAAGTCATAATTCAATGAAAAGTAACAAGACGAAAACAAAGGATGATTTTATAACCAAAAAACTTGATTCAAATATCCTATAGGGTGTATGGTGGGGTGGACGTGCGGACGTCATCCGCAACCGTTGATCATTTTCATCATCCAACGGTTGAGATCATTTGTAGGATTACTATATCAAGTCGCTGAATTGTGTTGGCCATGAGATAATTTGTAGGATTACTATATCAAGTCGCTGAATTGTGTTGGCCATGTCGCTGAATTGTGTTGGTCATGTCGTTGAATTGTGTAGGGGCCGTCGCTGAGATGCGCTCAAATGCATAGAACCATGTCGCTGAAATATAAAATTGTATCGCTAAAATGAATACAATAATGTCGCTGAATTGCATAGGCCATGTCGTTGAATTACATAAACTATGTCTCTGAATTGTGAAGACTCCGTCGCTGAGATGCGTTTAAAATCTCAATGAACTTCAAATGCCTCTAACTTCAAACGTCGCTGAGATGAATACAATAATGTCGCTGAATTCCATAGGTCGCGTTGCTGAATTGGGTTGGCTCTATCGCTGAGTTACGAATTCAATGGTTGCGGACGTTGTCCGCACGGACATGTGTCCGCATCGTAACTCCCATCCTATAGCTATCAGACTATAAATCTAAATGAACATATAGATAAATGTAAATTTGACTGAAATAACAAAAATATAATTGCAAAACAATAGAGAAATAATAATAATAATAATAATAATAATAATAATAATAATAATAATAATAATAATAATAATAATCAAGATTATAAGTAAAAGATAGTAAATTTTAGCTGATCAAGAGTGATGACTGCTTTCATAATTATATTGTCCTTGAGTTTATTCAAATTTTCAGGTTGTAACAGGCTACCTCAATTGACTCAAGTGTTTCCAATCAATTCAGGCCATTCCCATTATTTTTGCTAGGCAATAAATATATTAGTATATTATAGGAATTTAATCCAGGGTATGATGGTGCGGTTGGCGCTACTCCATTTTTTTACCAAATGTTAAGAGATTGATTCCTGGTTTTGGCGTTAAAAAAATAAAAATAAAAATAAAAATAAAAATAAAAAAATCCATTTCGTCTCATAAGTTTTTTCAATTTCTAAAACCATCTCACAAATATCGAATTAGACAAATTCGTCCCATAACTACCCTAATCATCGCCGAACTCGTTCATGAACCGATTTTTTCGCTAATCATCGCCAAACCTGTTTCATAAAAAAATAGGTGTAGTAAATTAATGTTCTATAGAATTTCACCCACCATACTCCCTTCATGATTTTCAAAGCTAGGTGTGCGGTTCATGTGCTGGAGAACTTTTTCCAGTATATACTGGAATACTTCTTGACCATTAGATCTAACTTTAAATAAATGGTTGAGATTGATATTATGGACAAATATGTAATTACACTTTTTAAACTTAAAATATGAAATTATATTAATGATTACTCTTCTCCATCCAATCAAGATTTCAATAGAAAACTTTCCTTCAGTATTATTTTTTGCATCAATCTTTTTCAAATTTGAATTTTAAAAAATATGTTTTAGAAAAATAGATTTGATAAAACATAAGAATACATAGTGACATGATGTCCTTATGTAATATAACATTCTGTCTGAAATGGGAAGCAAGCTGTCACAAACACATTCTGTTTTTATTAAAGATGACATTATATTTTATTAAACATGATATTTTGTCTCACAATATTTGCCATTATGTGTGGATATATATATTAAAATAATCTAAACATAACGTTAATGCATTTAAAATAATCTAAACAGAATGTTAATGCATTTAAAACAGAATGTTAAAATAATCTAAACAGAATGTAAGAAATATACAAAATAAGATATGAATATATACAAACTTATGTCATTTTATGAAACAGAATGCTACATGTGTTAAAATAAAATGGCAATATAAGCTAAACAGAATGTGAAAAAGAAAAAGAAAAAATAGATTGTAAATGTATGTAAAATAGAATGTAAATATAAATAAAAGAGAAATGTCTAAACAATTATGTTGATATTCATATTTAAAATGCCGACAACATAATGTATATTTGATCAAAACATAATGTTTAAACCATTAAAACAGAATGCTTGCTTAATCTACGTATAATGTGTAAAACAGCATGTCATTTCTATTACAACAGAATGTCTTGACATTTGAAACAGAATGTATATTCAATTAGGGGTGTCAATTTCGACACGAACCCGAAAAAACGAACCCGACCGACACGAAAAATTTCAGGTTTGGGTTTAGTCATTTTGGGTTTTTTCCAAATCAGGTCGACCCGAAACCCGGCCTGAAATATTATTCCACCTGCTCAACCTGACACGAACACGACCCGAAACCTTAAATTTTGTCAATTTTGCCTATAACCCGAAAAAACGAACCCGAACGATACGAAAAATTTCAGGTTTGGGTTTAGTCATTTTGGGTTTTTTCCCAAATCAAGTCGACCCGAAACCCGACCTGAAATATTATACAACCTGATCAACCCGACACGAACACGACCCGAAACCTGAAATTGACACCCCTATATTCAATGC
This sequence comes from Hygrophila difformis, assembly GCA_030278955.1. Lineage (NCBI taxonomy): Eukaryota > Viridiplantae > Streptophyta > Magnoliopsida > Lamiales > Acanthaceae > Hygrophila > Hygrophila difformis. The sequence goes on along the minus strand of JAOANR010000011.1, from coordinate 33,407,040 downwards.
ATTTCAAATTATGTGTATAACATAATATTTATTATATTAAAATAGAATGTTTAAACTTTTGAAACAGAATGTTTAAACAGTTGAAACAGAATGTGGTGGAGAAAATATTGAGACTGAAAAGCTGCAAAAAGTTATATTGGAATACGAAATGGTGGTGGTATTTTTGAAATAAAATAATAAAAAGAAGAAAATTACTTAACTAACCTTAGTATAATCTAAACCATTCATTTAATAAAAATATAATCTAATGGCTAGAATTGATTCAGTATATACTGCCAAGTATATGAACCGTTTCCGTCTATTACGGTGTTTAGTTAGCACTAGGGGTGATATCGAGTCGAGTCGAGCCCGAGTAGTTAACTACTTGAGCTTGACTTGACGGGAAATATTACTACTCGAGCTCGAGCTCGAGCTCGAGTCGAGTAGTGATTCTCGAGCTCGAGCTCGAGCTCGAGTATCATCGAGTTCGAGCTCGAGCTCGAGTAGCTTGAATTTTTTTTTTTTGGATTAGGCCCCTTAAACTTCCTCTGTTTTTTTTATAAGTGCTACGGATCCACCCAGCACACAGTCCAATGCACATTTTAAATCATTAATAACTCAAGTTCGGTACAAGTAAAAATTCTAAAAGTTCGATATTCAAAAACTACACGACGAGATGAATATAACAATATCTCACTTGGCTCTATTTTAACTTGTATAACTATGATAAAACTTTAAGTCAAAGTGTTTGTGTGAACAGTGTCATATTTCAACATGTTGCATTTATTCAAGAACGAAAGAAGTATTACTTGTTTGATTGATTAATTTTATTCATTATCAATAGAAGCCAATCAAAAAATCATATTCATTTAAATAAAATTACAATTATTTATTCCTAATTTAAAACATACACTTTACACACAAGCACAATTTTTTTGTCAATTCTAAACATTTTTTTACACAGTAGCCAAAAAGACATCAATCATTTGTGATGAGTATGATTTTAATTGGTTTAAAAAATTGGATTGCGACAAAAAGACATATTAAAAAGCCCATGGCAATAGAAACATACTACACTAAATAAAAAAGTATATCAATCTAAATTTGTGAGTAAAATAATCTGTTCCGTCAATTACTTAGAATATTCCAATTATAATTATTGATATGGAATCTCAAATGCCAATAAAAAAACTCACTGGAATGATAGGGTGGTATATGAGGAAATTGATTTTTTTTCAAAGCATATGAAAAAATTGATGAATCCATAAATGGATAGAAAAAACAAAAATATTGATATGGGCTTGTGAGAATAGGTAATGGGCTTAGAATATTTTAATTATAATTATTGATTTGAGCTTGTGAGAATAGGTAATGGGCTTGTGAGAATGGGGAGAATTTTTAAATATAAAATAAAATATAGTAAAATTAATTAATAAACGAGTACTCGACTCGACTCGACTCGACTACTCGACGAGTATCATATTCTTCTACTCGAGCTTGAGCTCGATACTCGATTAAAATACTGGATACTCGACTCGACTCGAATTTTTCGAGTACGAGTCGAGTTTTTTTCGAGTCAAGTGCCGAGTCGAGTTCGAGTAGCACTACTCGTTAATCACCCCTAGTTAGCACTACCCAACAACTTTAAAACCATGGGCCAGCTGTCCAGCTTTGAGGTGCCTGCAAGCCAAACTACTCAATTCGGTTGAATTAAGGTTTGGTCAATATAATGGTCCACCTTTTAGCGTTAAGGTTGGAATTCGAGTCCATTTCATATGGGGCTCCCAGCAAGTAATATTGTACTGTATTTGTCACATTATTAAAGATTCATTATTTTTCCCATTTAATATATACTCCCTCCGTCCTTTAATGTTATTAATATTTGTATAATAAATACTATTCATTGGATAATTTTAATTCGACTTTTTAACACAATACATAAGATAAAATATAGTCAAATGAGATGTTAAATTCATCTAATCACATAATTTTAGAATATTAAACTTTTATAATTTTTACTTCTATACAATTTGCGATATTAATCGTTAAACATTTGCATTGAATTGCGTGAAAACATGGAATGTTAATATCTTTTGATGGCGGAGGGAGTATATGTATAGTGCAGTAGAGTTACTATACAGGCAACATATTACCTACTAAATGATGTGCGTGTATTATAAAGTGATGTGTGTAGGTTATATATATATATAATTTCCAATAATATTCATCCATCATTTTTTTTATACTCACGGATCACTCTATCACATTGCCATCACTTTTGGATCCCTACCCATCACCCAGCTAACACCTTCTGGCAACAGCACACAAGCCTTTCCCTGTATAGTGAATGTAATTAGGGCATTAGGTTACATATGTATGCAAAGAACACCTCCATTATACTGTGGATTGTTGTTCTAAACTGGCATTTGTAAAATGTAACAGGTTGCATTCTTAATTTAAGGCATGCCTAACATCCTACAAATATTACTGTGGCTAGTACTATAGTAGAAGTAGTATATCATACTTGTCGCATTTTTATACACTCTTTTATTTTTCTTTTCCATGTTTTATGAATTTAGGCCTCAATTCTTGACTAATTATATCGATTACGCCTGATAATTTGTATGGCATCAATTATTAGTAAACACTTGTGCATGTTCATTCATTACCTAGTTAAGTACTATATTCTAGGGCGGGTTCGGTTATGGTGCAATTATGGAATCCGCAGCTTATCAAGGCATCAATCATAGCCATTCAAAAGCATCCAACGGTTGTAGGTTAATAAGGGTATAATTGTAATAACACAATAATAGTCCATTTTAATAACAAATCATTTCAACGACATGGCAAGTATTTTAGACATGTTATCATATCTAATATTTAGTAACTCTATATTTAGTATGTTATCATATTTAATATTTGGTAAATCATATCAAATATTTGGTAATCCATATCTAATATTTCAAATAATATCTTTTTATGATCAAAGATACGCATCAAATTTATTAATAGATCATTTTAGCGATCTTACCAAAAACAATTAAGTGATGCTATAAAATATATTTCAGGTACCACAAGTAGAGGAATTCAGCGACCGTATCTAGCATAATTCAGCGGTACTACCAAGAATAATTCAGCGACACAACTAAGAATGATTCAGCGATGCTACCAAAAATAATTATGTGATGCTACCAAAAATAATGAAGGGATGCTATCAAATATATTTCAGCGACCCCAAGTAGAGGAATTTAGCGATGGTACCAAGCATTATTCAGCAACACTACCAAGAATAATTCAGCAATGCTACCAAATATAATTCCGTGGTGCTACAGAAAACAAATCAGTGATGCTATCAAATATATTCAGCGACGGTAAGTAGAGAATTCAGCGACAAACTTAGAAGAATTCAGCGACACTACCCAAAATAATTCAGCGGCTCAACCAAGAAGAATTCAAAGATGCTACAGAACACTTCAGCGATGATATCAAAAACAATTCAGCGACATTTCCAGGAACAATTCAGCGACGTTACCAAGAACATTTCAGCGACGATATCAAGAACAATTCAGCGACTTTTCATCAACAATTCAAGGACTCAACTGAAAGCATTTCAGGTACGTTTTTATACCAAATAATACATGTTTCGTCGTTGAATTATATGTTACTCATATATTAGTAGCAAAAAACTCTCTCTCATTTCCGTTACATTTACTTTTATGCAAATTTACTATTTTAACCTTAAATTAATCTCAACCATCAATTTACAAAATGCATCAACGGTGTAGAAGCATCCGCAGTACATCATGTCTCAGCACCCTAAAAACTCCCTTCTAGGGTTATCAACGATCATATAGGTTACTATATTGATTCTGCATAATCCGATTATGGTGCCAACACTACACTAAGCTGTACATGTAGAATGATGTGTGCATACTCTAAAGTGATGGTGTGACTGGGCTTGCATCACTCGGTGAGGAAGCATCATTTATGAGGCTGTAGATATCACTTATAATGTCGTATGCATCATTTCTAAGGTCGAATACATGACTCGGTGATGAGTAGGGGTGGGAATAGGCAAGGCCAGGCCTTGCCTTGTACGGCCTAGGTCTATCTAAGTTTTGTAAGGCCCAGGCCTGGCCTATTACCTGTAATAGGCTTAGTTTATAGGCCTAAGCCTGGCCTTTTTAATTAAATAGGCCAGGCTTTAAGCCTTTATAGAGCCTCTTTAATAGATTTTTAAAGCCGGTCTACTAGGCTAAATAAGCTTTGCGTAAGGCCTAGGCCTATTTAGTTAAACAGGCCTATAAATTTATCTGGGTCTGGCCTATTTGGTAAAAAGGTCTGGCCAGACCAGACCGTAGGCCCCTGTCGGGTAGCCCGGCCTATTCCCACCCCTAGTGATGAGACATTTCACATCGGGACACATCACTTATAAAGTTCGTATACATTGCTTATAAGGTCATAGATATCTCACTTAATGGGGTGGCATCACTTCTTGAGAATGACTCACTCATAAGGTCATAAACGTCATTGGGTGGGAACATCACTTCTTGGGCCTAACACATCCTTTCAACACACTAGCCATACCCGATTTTGAATGTGCAAATTATGTATTGAAGGGGAGGAATTCATGCATCTATATTAAATGTGTGCAGTCACAATTGAGAATAATACAACTAACGGTCCTATATGTATTATATCGGATGGACCATATATCACATCGATGGCTTCTATTTGTTTCGTCTAGTATCAAAATCCCACCACTAAATTATTTGACAATAATTTTTCTTTAAATTTTTATTATCTTTTGAAGTTGACAACTGTATACACCCCATAACCCCATTATTATTTTTCTAGTTAAAACTCCTTGGGATTAAATTTGAATATTAATCGAGCTAGGGATTAAGTTTTGAAGCTTACATTTTTAGATTGCAATATATCTTAGAAGCTGGAGAATAACATCGGTGTATGAATGCACCACCAACAATAATAATCATAAATCTTTTTAGTTTATTAAAAGAATATTATTGAACTTATGCTTATAAAATAAAGACTTAATTCTGTATAGGTTATCGGATTGGGAATTCGGATATCTCTGTCTTAAAAATCAAATAACCAGATGAACACTAAAAACATATATTTATTTAATTAAATTATTATATATATCATCATTAATTAAAAATATTTTTCAATGACTTAATCTAAATGCTCCATTATTGACCAACATTTGACTTGAGTGTCTGAGTTGTATAGCTCTAGCCGCTTTCGAGAAATACAAAAATAATGCTTCGGAAGGGTCTATCCATTAAGTATCTACCAATACATCGAGGTTATTCTTAGATTTTGAAAGAAGTTTAAGAAACTAGCTACTTTGATAAATATATATATATATAAATAAATAATAATGTGTTTCATTATTGAATTTATGTGACACAATATCATATGACAATACCAAACAAGATGCAAGGAAAAAGTTTCAAGTAACATAAACTAAAAGGGGAAAAGAAAATGCAAACCTTCTTGATTGAAAGAAAAAAAATATATATAGAAACACGTATTCCAAGAGAAATTTGAATAGTACTTCATTTAAAATCACATGAATTTGTATGTATGTATTATGTTGCTTGTATGTATTATATATTAACCAAATTGTAGGGATAATATTCATTTCCAGATGCGTACAAGACAAGTATTGCTACATGTGTTATAATTAAACTATATGAAGGTTGAAAAACTGCACTCATCAACAATTCTATCAAAAGAATTAAAACAATATTAAACCATAGGAAGATAAATTATACTACTACATATTTGTATGAATTATTATATATTAATTTTTATTATTATTAGAAACAAATAATATAGTTAGAATGCAGTAACTAGTAAAGGTGGAGAAAATAAAAGTCCAATAATTTTGTCCAATCTCCAATTCAGCCACATAAGTATTTATTCAACTTGTCCCAATAATGTCACAACTTTCTTAATTGTGTCCAATTAAGTCTCCTTGCACCTTAATCATCCTAAACGCTGACATGGCATTGTAATTAGATGTGCAATTAGGACGATTAAGGTAAAATAAGACCTACTTGGACACTATTAGAAAGTTATGAAACTCTTTTTAGACAAATTCAATAAATATATAACTAAATTGGAGTCGACCAAAATTATAGAACTATATGAGTTTACAGTATATAGTGAAAGGATGAATATTAAAAAAAATTAAATAATAATAATAATAATAATAATAATAATAATAATAATAATAATAATAAAAAGAAGAAGAAGTTATTTTAATGTGATTTGTATGTAGCCTCGGTATTAATAAGAAAAGAATGGATAAACAATATATAATCGAAAGATGCAAACATATAGATAGTATCAAATCTAAAGGGCTTCAGTGCCCAAGCGAAATTTAGGAATATTTCCACCTCGTTGTTCCTCCAATGGAAGAGTGAGCCCACACAACTTTTCGACCTTACCCACCCACACTATGTCCGCCCCAGTCACCGACCCACCATCGCCGCCGCCATGGGAGTGCGATGACTGGGTTTGACATTGGTGGGGTGGATGAGATGGAAAAGGCCAAAATTCACTTTCTTGGACTTGGACAGCCTTGTTCATTAGATGTTCTTACAACTTGCTCCAGAGCATTGCACATGTTTAAACTGTATGTTTCCAAGGCCACGAATACCGGAACAAGCCCCTGTTGGATGAAGTTTGGCACAACAGCTTCCAACTCCTTTCTGGCTTCCTCGTGCCTGGATCGTGCTTCTTTGAGTTTGATTCTGATCGGCCTCAAGCTCATGTACCGTGAATTCACTGATGAAAATTTGGATTCGATGGGTAGGGCGGTGTCTGCATCTGCAATGAGAGATGCATATTCGTGCCAGTTGATGCCAGATCCCACAGACTTCTTCAATTCTTTCTCATGGTAATTGGAGAGGTACTCCATTTTGAGCCTCTGGTTTTGCTCCTCAAGCATCTTCACCCGAAACTGCTGCACTGATAGGGACAAGTTGTTCAGGGCTTGTAATACTTGAGTTTCTGAAACACTCCCCACCGCACCACTCCATCTTTCGCAGATGGACAACATTACTGGGAATGAGGGGTCGCTTGCATTTGCTCCATTGTCAGTTGGAACGACATTTGTGAGCCATTTCTTTAAGAGTGCTGCAAATGCTCTGTGGCTCTTGATCCAGTCAGCGAATGCCTTCCCGAGCTTTGTAACATCAACTTCCAACAGTTGAATAGCCTTGAGGCTTGAATCGCCGTTGTTACATGTGATCAAGGCATTGGTTTGGACCTTGACGATGGCACAAACTTGTTTTTTGTGTCCCTCAAGCAATTTCCTCCACATTTGGTGCAATCTGCAGATTGGTCAGCATGACATTGTGTTCATTCACCAATAACTCAGATGTCAAGTGCATATATATGTCTGAACAGGATGTTATCCAAGATGCTAAACAGCTTGGAAACCGACTCTTCTGCTATGGACAACATAGGTTATTTATCTCTAGAAATAGTTATCTAGTAGAGTGAAAATTAAACCAGTACAAGAATCCTTGATCAATCCAACACATGGAGGGTTTTCAATATAATTGAGTATTAAATGAAAGTACAACATCGACATAATTTTGAGTTTTAAAATAAAATAGGTACTTAAGCTTATTAGAACAAGAACAAGAACCTAAAAACTCACATCGACTATCATTCCAAATAGGGAATATGTTTGGCATCTTCGGAATTACATGTGCTCATAGATATTTATATGTTCATGTATAAATAGAGTTGTTAAGTGAGTGAACTCCCCGAACTTGAGTTCGGCTCGTTTAACAAATGAGCTGAGTTGAGCCCGACTTGTTTATTAAACAAGTAAAAAATTAAGCTTGAGCTTGGGAGCTTAACAAACTAGCCAAGCTCATTGAACGAGCCAAGCCGAGCTCAAGTTCGAAATTATCTAGTTAAAATTAAAATTATTTGTTTGAAAGTGAGCCAAAGCTCATGAAATCGTTAAACAATCAAACACATACTTACAAAAATAAATAAATAAATAATCAACAAATATCTCATGAAATTATATACTACCTCCGTCTCAATATATTTGTTACGGATGGTTTTTTGACACTATTCACTGTTCAACTTTGATTTAGATTTTTATTATAGCTATGTAAGAAAAAACATAGTCAAGTGAGATCTTGTTAGATTCGTCTAATCTTGTAGTTTTAGACAATTAACTTTTTATAACTTTTCGTTGTACACAATTTAAGTTATTAACCGTTAAAAATGTGCATCGGCATACGTGCTGGGTGGGTCCGTAACAAAAATAGTGAGACAGAGGAAGTACTATGTATATAATTAAATAACTAAAATTTTATTAAACTTAACAAGCCAAGCCGAGTAAACTCACTTATTTTTCTAGTACTATAATGTGTTCAAACATGGTTCATCTAATAAACGAACCAAGCCAAACTCGAGCTGATCATGAACTTAACGAGTCAACCCAAGCCGACTCATTTATTTTAACAACTCTATGTAAAAGGGAGTAAAAATAGAGCAACATAACATCCTCTTCTAGATTTCTACTCTATATATTTCTACAAAATATATTTAATAAGTTAAAATCTGCCTTTCCAATTTCTTCATTTATTAAGTAGCGAAACTGAGAGAGAAAAACAAATATCTCAAATACCTTTCAACCAATTCACATATCTGAGGATGCAGCTCTTCGTCCCATATATTGTGTGTCCTTGTAGCTATCCCTTCAAGCACAGAGAACGCAATGGCCATTCTTACAGTCTGTCTTTCCAGGGATAAGCGACTGGCGTTGATCTTGGAAGACCTTGCACCTCCATCACAGAGCCTTTTGAGATTTTTCCACTCATTGTCAATGTGTAGCCTACGTTTTTCTTCATCCTGAATTTCAGAAACATGAGTAATTAAGTGATATTATTGAAAAAGAGCAAAGTAATCAAGAAAAGTCGGAGCTAACAATACACAAAGCATAAATACTCTTCAAAGAATCCAGAATCCTCCCAAGTCCTAATTAATGCTAATGTCAAATGAAGCTTGTGCAACAATTGCAACCATAAGGGGTTCCTGAAGAGCAGCAGCAACTTATCAAGTGGAATAAACAAAGTACCAAAAAACTCACTAATTGTGGGTGTGGCTCTTACCATATGTCTGAGAACACCCATAATCAATTAATCTAATAGATTAAGTACTTATTTTTCTTAAGTTGTTTAATAACGAAAATGTAATGACTTAATTGATTGAGGAGTATATATATTTGTTTTCGAAAGTTAAAACAAATTGAGTTAGCAATTTTATTTGTTTTAAACTTATAACTTGATGATTCAAATTCACATTCACTTGACTCCAAATTTCAGATTCAAATCCCATTTACTTTTCTCAAATGAAACCTAATAGACGTGACATTCACATTGAGTGGATCACATCCTTCTTATAGCTTTGTGTATTGTAATCTTATCACGCCCTTCACGGCCAAATTTGTTATAATTTATTCAGGGTAGTTATTATTAATTTGGAGTTATTTTCGAAGTTATTGCTGATTGTATTTATTTTTAGAATGATTGGACCATTATTTTGGCGTGTCTAGTAGAGTTTGTACAACAACTTGTAATCCTTATCCCGTCCTTCACAGCCAACTCGGAACATCACTATGGAAAGATCTAAGTGCAATGAGAGCGAAAACAGGTGGCAGAAATTCAGTGAGACCTGGTGCTACTCGTTTTGCCACTGCATTCCTCACAATGCAAGTATGCACAAGCATATAGAGGACTTGAGACAGTTATTTCTAAGAAATGAATGGAGCTCCAATAAATTGTCAAGAACGAACAAGGGTAGGAGAGAGATGCATAGTGCAGACTGCTTTCCATAAAGTTTTGGGATATTGTTCAAGATTGCTTGCAACCCTCACTTCCCCTCCTTGTTTTGAGGATAATCACTGGTGATGGAAGGCAAGCCATGGCAGAGCTTTCCTTGCTTTCCTCAACTATGCTTTTACCTTGTAGCAAAGAAAAACATAACGGAGCCTTTTGAAAGCAAAACTCGATTGCTGGAAAAGTTAATAGAAATCATAGAGGATGATGGACTGATCAAATAGAAGTGAACGGGGCGGTGCTGACTTTAAATCCCCATAAATTTGACTTGAAAAGAAGTGATCCTTCATTCGCTCATAAGCAACGACAGATATTCAATCAAGGGCTTGAAAAAACAATAACAGATGAAGCAATACTAGACAAGATCAGTGAGCAAGCAAATGATTATGATCACGTGTGAGGAAGCTTTGGTGGGCACGAGGCTATTAAACATCAACAAGAAAAAGGGAATTGTAATCCTTTTTTTTCATTTCCTAATTACTATGAATTTTAATTTGAAATTACTAATTAAAATCATCTTTATTTCTTAATATTTTTTAGTTGATTAGTGGCATGCATATAGTGGTGATAATAAAGAGCTTCCATTAGTTGTGTGTACAATTAGTATTTGTTGCTTCTCATCTGGTTGTGAACTAGATGACTTTTAAATTTGTAAGGAGCTTAGTTTGGTAATATATATTAATACTCTGCTTAAAAATTCTTATATGAATATTATTTTATATTTTTAGGTTCATACAAAAAAGAGAAACGGGTCGAGCATAAAAGGTTAAATGATTTGGTGCAATTTCAGTACTATCAAAAGATTGCGAATAGGTTCCAAAGAAGGTGAGAAGAAGGAAATAATTTCAATCCTTTGATTCTAAAAGAGTTTCAATGGGATGATGAGTAGGTTCACGAGTCTGAAGATTTGGTTCATCTGGTGATCTTGAATGGCAACATATTGATAATGCAATTGGTGCTTCATCAACTCTTGCTCGTCCCAATCTTCGCAATAGAGGTGTTAGTGGTGAAACCTCAGGTTCCCCTATTACGTATTCTCGCCATCACCGAAGGGTTATAATAAAGATGATGGATATGAGGAAGGATATGACGACAAAAATGATGAAATTCCTGTGGATGATGATGATGATGATGCCATGGCGGATGAGTTTAATGAGTTTGAAAGTTGATGAATTGATTTGATGGTGTTTAAGGCTGTTTTTGAAACATTGATTCTGTTTTGAAACTATTGTGTTTTTCATGTGAACTATTTGATTATGATGGCATTTGATTGGAAATGGTGTTTTTATTTTTATTTTTGGATGAGCCATTGAAGGCCTGGAAAGGGATGGTGGGAGCCCATGCCACACAAATTACAAAGGGAATAAAAGGGGCCTGGAAAAGGATGGTGGGAGCCCATGCCACACAAATTACAAAGGGAATAAAAGGGAGGGATAGGGGGCCGGTGGGGATCGAGCCTCCAACCTTCCGTTGGAAGCCTAGGGACTTAACCACTTGGGCTAAGTCCTCATCCCCAAATGGTGTTTTTATTTGAAGAATTAGTTGAATTTTAATAGAATTATTGATTTATAATTAGAATGTTGTATTATATAATACTGTATATTTTATAAATTAATATTAGATGGTTGCCATATGGCCGAATTGTGTGCCATAGCCCAGTAGTGTGGCGGTCCGGTAATGCCGAGGTTTTGAACCACGTCCAACCTTGAATATCACCATATATTTGATTTTTCCGCTGTAAAAAGTGATGGCTCAACCAATAGGATCCATATTCATTATTTAGGACTCCCCAATGTAGCTTCATTATTAAATTATTAAATTAATAGAATATTACTGGGGATCATTTTCTTGAAAACATTATTATTCACTCATGAGATTCCTCTTGCTTATATGCGGCAGTAACTACTTTACTTACTGCCAATTGGTTGGTTTTGATTTAGAATCTATATCCCTCGTTTAACATGATATTGGACCCACGAGTGCCCATGATGGGTATCGTATCAATCCAGAATATGAGATTTGTTTTTATATGAGTATCATATAGAGGAGAGTGTGTTGAGTGTCCTACATCGAATGTTGAGTGGGATTTCCACTAGTTTTATGGGAGATGAGCAACCCCACTCATTATCAATTGGTTTTGAGTTGAAACCTAATATTTTTTGTTTACTGTTCAGCAAGTTGAAATACAGAAGCTTAGATAGAGATGTTTACAGAAGGACATAACTTCTTTTTTTATGATCAGAGAGGGAAAGTGAAGATCGTGTGCCCACGGCTATCAGCTCACATTACTTAGATGAAATACATTCAAGAACATGAATGTCCCTTTTTTTTAGATCATTGATGGAAAGTGAAGATCATGTTAGAGCCTAGAGGTGTCATGTAGGGTAACGTCAAAACTTATATTGTTCCTTTTTTTATCTAAACAGAGAGCGAAACTCTGGTTTTGTCCATAACTAATCAAATACATTGATCAAGCCTGTCCTGTTCTTATATATCAAAGTCTTAATAAGATGCTAATAACTTGGCTTCAACTATTACTAACTACAAGAGATATTCTAAATTGAACTAAGTTCAAGTCTATCTTTATTCTTTATATGCACACACTTTTAAAGCTACTAAATTAGAGATATAGCCATGGGCCAGAAAAGAAACTACATATAATTACATAATAACAAGCAATAAGGGAAATTAAGTTAAACGAGCAAACCAAAGAAGAAGAATAATAAGAAGATATTTACCTTAACCTCCTTGTGAAGCTTATCTTCCCAAATGAACAATTTCTCCAGAGTCAACGACAGACTGTACGTCATCAAGTCTGTTTCATTTTGATCATTCTGGCCACCAAAGCTCTCAATTGTCGCGGGTATCCTATGAGCTGATTGTCTTAACATCCCACATCTTAATGTAGATGTTGCTCTAGATGAGACCGCATAGAATTTATTGCAGAGAGATGACCCTAAAGGACATAAACCTCCAAGATTATGTAAACCACAGAAATATATTGCTATAGAATAAACTCAAAGTCATGCATATTGCTGGATTTCAAATTCAAATACAACCATATTTGAACTGTTGAACTCATTCTTTATACGTTTCTGGCTTTATCAGCACATTCAATCAGGTCTAGCAGTTAATGAAAAAAACAGCAGGTCTCCAACACATACTCTCATCTCCTACTAAACAACACTAATTTGAGAGAAATTCTGGTCCTGATTCAGGGTAGAGAATCAGAACATTCATTAGAAAAGTAGGTATCACCTCCTTGAATCATATATTCTCTACTATTTCTCTTGGTTTCTTAAAGATAAAACAGAGTGAGTAAAATGTATGTTGGTCACATTTATCAATAGGCAAATAGCTTTTGTATAGCTGATAACTGGTTCTCTTTCAGATTTCATTATGTCAATTATTTTTAAAAGAAATATGCCACACCATGCACTTATTTTCTTCCATCCATTTTGCCATAACAGCAGTTATTTTCAAACAACTTGCATCCTCATACGTAACCTATGTTAACCTTTAAGACAACATAAGAGTATAGAAATATTATTCACTAAATTATAGCAGAAATATTTAGAAATAAGATTACAATTTTAGTAGTATGGTTAGCAATATGATTGAGTAGGGTCCGGGTCAAGACATGGATCAATGTTAGCTGCTCACTTGTAAGTTGTAAGGGTGGTCAATAGTGAAAGACAAGATTAACAGGAATTGGGTACTTGGGTTAATGTAACACCCCCAATTTTCAGCGCAGCAATAAAACAATATATTTTTCTAAATGTTGTCGACTCGGTAGTGAAGGTTAATCCCAATATCCCATCAATCAGCATGAGCTTTTTCTAGTGTTTTAGCCTCACTCACGCACACACGCACACCCTGTGAGACTTCTAAGAGATCACCCATCCTAGAACTACACCAAAGCAAGCACTTAATTTTGGAGTTTTTATAGGCTACCAAGAAAGAAAGGTACATTATTGGTATGGTAGCATTCTCCGGGGAATTACATTCCTTCCCTTGAAGGTTGCAACGTCCTCATTGCGATTGGCATACACATCCTGTGGACATCTCATTCTATCCAGATTCCGTAGATCATTTCACTAGGCGCCTGGACACCACATCATGTAGTCGTGTTGTAACTCTAATACATCTGTAGCACCCCCATTTCCAGCGAGCGGAAAGACAGAGTGTTACTCTAAAATGTTCTCGGCTCGGTATGGAAGGCTAACCCACAAGCCAACATGAGCTCTTTCTAGTGCCGTTTGGGCTCACTCACATACTCTCTATGTTAGAGAGGAGACCATTTTGTTATTTAATGTTTTTTGGATCATAAATTATTAGGGTTATGTTATTTCTTATTGGGCTTAGGCTATTTTAGGATTGATTCATTAATAGTATTTAAAGGGTGATTAGGGTTTAATCGTAATGGGAAATTATTATTATTATTGAATTGGAAGCCTGGAGACTTTGGGCAAACGGCTTGTTTCCGTTTGATTGTTTCTGTTCCTATCAATTGGTCCGACCTGCCGGATTCCCTATACCGTATCATGATGCGTTCAACCACGAAAAGATTGGATCGTTTGGAATCGGATCAGGCAGAGATGAAAGGACAACTGGTGGCCGCGAATGCGCAACTCACTGAAACCACGGCAACCCTAGCCGAGATGTCACGAGCCATTCGACAACTAACTTCTAATCACCGGGATGACAATGCTTCATCAAAATCAGGAAGGAACCAGCACTGCATGTCACAGCACCGCGTGGGAAACCATTCGCTTTTCAGTTGCCGACGTTTAATGCGACGGATCCGATTGGCTAGCGCGCGCGAATCAACAGTTTGAAATTCACGAGACTGCGGCGGCACAGAAAGTGGTTTTAGTCGTGGTGGCTATGGAGGATGCAGCGTTATACAGGGTAACATGGTATCACTCGCAGAAGCCGGGAATTCCATGGGATAGGTTCTCGCAGGCATTGGTGGCGAGATTTGATACGCGTTTCAAGGGAAACCCCTTTGAACATCACATCAAACAGTCAGGTTCAATGGACGATTATGTCAATCTTTTTGTCCAGTTGGCGAGCCAAGTGCCAGGTTTGTCTAATGAACACTACCTCGGACATTTATGAAGGGTTTGAAGGACCCTATTCGAAGTTCGCTTCGCCTCCTTAGGCCCACAGATTTGGAGACAGCTATGGAATTGTCTAGGGACATAGTCACGTAGATGATAATTTGGAAGTGGTTGTCCATATCAGAATGTCAACACTTCTGTACCATGGTCAAGCATGTTTTCTCGGCTAAATTCCACCATAGTTGGTGCAGCGGGGGGCAGCAGCCAAGGGGTTTCCATGGGCCCTTTCCCTATGCCACAGACCTACCACCCCCAACACCCACACGGTCGGAAGCATCTGGATAGTCTACAGCTCGCTCTCGTTTCACTTGTCTGTCACCTCAGGACAAAGCAGATTTTTGAGCGAAAGGGCTATGTTTCCGATGTAAAAAACATTACATTCCGAGGCATGAATGTCCCCTTAAGCAGTTGTGGGCTATGGTAGCAGAAGAAGATGAGGCCCTAGACCTCCAACAACACAAGTATTATGAGCCTACTGGCAACGAGGAGTTGACAGAGGGGCATCAGTCAAGGACGGGACTCTACCATTCTATTCTATGTCTAGGAGCGGAACACTTCAAGGACTTCGACCTTGAGGACAAGGCCGTTTCGAAGGGGGATGGAATTGTTATAGAGCATACCTTTTGTTATTTAATTATTTTGGATCATAAATTATTAGGGTTATGTTATTTCTTATTGGGCTTGGCTATTTTAGGGTTGATTCATTAATAGTATTTAAAGGGTGATTAAGGTTTAATTGTAATGGGAGATTATTATTATTGAATTGGAAGCCTGGAGGCTTTGGGAAACGGCTTGTTTCCGTTTGATTGTTTCTGTTCCTATCACTCTACCAGGAGGTCACTCATCCTAAATCTATAGAACTATTCCAAGGCAAGCACATTTAACCTAGAAGTTCTTATAGAATGGCTACCAAGAAAGAAAAAAAAAAAGAAAAAGAAATATTGTTGTTATGAGTAGCTTGTTTCACTCCTTTTAAGCCATTGTCCAGAGTATTACAATTGGATTGTCAGCATGGTTTGTTGTATTAATTTAGGGTCAGGTCACACACTGCAGCCCTACTTTTTAGGAGTAGTTTTGGGTCACTTGCCCGAGAGGTTGAAGACTATTCAGCTTCAAGAAATTTTCTAAGGAGTAATTTATAGACTGTATATCAATCACTTCATCTTTTCCAAAGATTGTTATTTTAGAAGTACAAAAACAATTTATTGACGTAAAAGAGGATATGAAGTTCCATCATCCACGTCATGCAGTTTTCTTTATAAGTACCGAAATCATTGGCATCTTACAAGCTCATGCGTACATAATAGATCTCGATGATGGTCAGAGTTAAAATATCTTATCATCCTTCTGCAACTACAAATCTAAACCAAATCTTATAGACCCATTAATTCACTTCATGTTGTAAATATGCACAAGAAAGGAACAGGCAATTAAATAACTCTCCAAAGTAACTGCATTGGATTCACAACACAGTTTAAAACAATTATAATTACCATCCAGTTCACAATGTAAGCAAATGCTTTAGAGGGATGTAGAGAGAACGCAGAATGGTAATGGCAACATCAAAAAACAAATACCTGTGGTTAAGGCAATGCCAGGTTGATAGGGTCCGAACATTTTTGAGACATCTTCCCCATGCCCAATGATGTCAGCAAATGCATCATTCATTTCATTGAGTACTTCATGCAGATCCCATGAGCTATATGTAGATGTTGGCAACGTGGACTCTACAACATTTTCATTAGCTTCAGGAGTTAAGTCATGTGCTACATGATTTCCTGATTTCTCCATCTTTTGGGCGGATTTCACATGATCCCCCATTCCTCCTTGCTTCACATTATGAAGTCCATCAGCAGGGCTCATCACTTCAGTCTGACCAGTATATGCATTCTTTCCTTTATTTAAAGAATTCGGCTCAGAAAGACATCCTTCAATATCTTCATTCAACTCTACATTTTCATCACCCATTATATCCTCCATAAATGGATCGCCACATTCATCTTGAAGATCCAGTATTTCCTCCCTATACCTCCCTGTAACCTCTCCTAACTGCATCTTATTGCCACCATAACTAGTTCCATGTATTTCGGGAACATAAAAATTTGAAATAGGATCATCATTCTCGCAAGTTGCACCATCATGACAACTAAAATGTGTTAGATAATCCCAAACAGTATTTGTTGGAGGATTCATCACATAATAATCCACGGAACTCCTGGTTGCATAATTAGTTAAACCAACACTGTTGTGCATGCTCTGTATAGAATATCTAGTAGAAGTCCCATTCCTGTAAATAGGGAGCGGAAAATTCTGCAATGGCTGAGCTTGTCCAATCATTTTCTCTGACTGAGGCTCTGACAATATTGAATCTTCATCGAGAGAAACAATAGACCGAAAATCATTTTCAGTATTTGCAGCATCATTTTCTTCATTTATATTAGACTTTGAGATAGAATGTCCAGATGCAGAGCACTCCTCCATGATATGATCATCAGCACCTGCTTCAGAAACTGAAATAAAAGAAATTTCAATGGCTTTGTCCATAAATATTTTCAGTTGACACCCAAAACTGTGTAGGGATTGGAAGTATGCCAAATATGTAGATGCATAGGAAAACCAAGAATCCCAGGCAGCCTTAACATATTTTTTGCGTTGCCTGCACAATTTCACTGCTTCTGAATCAATCTTTGACCCTCCACAACCCAACATAACTACGAAATGGCTAAGAACCTAAAAGACCCTCAATGTTCCACCCAATCCGTGTTCCACCCCTACTGCCTCAAAATCACTTAGCAATTAACCCCAAAATATATCTAATATATATAATACGGACTGATGCGCCAAAGTACTTGGTGAATTGAAAGAAAACAGTCGACAAGCAGACCAAAATCCTATGTACATACACAAAGAACATACAAAAATCACATTTATTTGATTTATCACCCAAGGGGAGATGGCAGAAATGCGCGAAGGATTACAACAAAACCTCAATTTGGCTCAAAAAGGTACATAGGGATGACAAATTAAATTCGCCTACGTCCATAAGGGGAATTGCGGATACCAAAAATCATTTCTTTGGTAATTATATTCAAATTCTCAGAAATTTAATTACAGAAAAAACTCTTAAATGCAAATTGCCATTCTTTCGTTCAGATTATTCATGTAGATTGCGCGAATTTAATGTATTACTAACCAAAGGGTGTGTATGGAAAGCATCCTCATCCAACTTGTGTAATCCAAGAATCAGATTACAGTTGCGCTCCGCGTTTCCCTTATCTTCCATTTTCCCTTGAATGGTTTCTGTAGATTGAAATGCTTTTCAATGCAGTAGAGGAGCGTGAAAACTTGCACAATATTTTTTCAAGAGGGTTTGGGAACCGTACTTGTGGTTTTTCCTTGCCAATTACTGCCGGTGGCTATTTACAGGGTCGGACGTAAATTATTTATTTATTTATTTTGCGTGAAAAAAGATGAAAAACCTCAATTTGGTTTGAGGTTTCTATGCTGGAAGTGATTTTCCGTTCCTTGCCATTGGATTTTATTTTAATCTATGGTTGAGATTTAGGGTGAGGGTAAATATGTAATTATACTTATTATATTAAATAAGTATGTAATAATACTTACTCTTATTCATTGGACCGTCATCATCATGTTTTTTTTTTCTTTTCTTTCTCAATACGCAATTATATCTCTTTTACGCATAGAATCCTAAATACGCAGAGTTTTTGAAATAATAATAGAGATTTGAATTTAAAATATTTCCCCAATTATCTCATAGGCAACCACCATGAGTGGAACATTTTCTCCACTGCTGGTAAGCTTTCCGATTTAGGCTTTAACTTGAATTCTAGATCTGTAAATTTCTTACATTTAAGATAAAAACATTATGTTTAGAACACAACACATGCTATGGCTAAGTTCCAACCATTATATTAAATTGAATTTGCACTTTGTGATATAACATTATGAATTGTCATTACATGTTGTTACAAAGTTCAAATATTTTGTCTCAATCACACATTCCATCTCAATCCCAAACATTATGCATGAATAATGGTCACATGATGTTCCAAAGGTCCAAATATTCTGTCTCAACCATTCGGTCTTAACCTAGGCAATATACATTCTGTTTTACTTTATTAACAATTCTGTTTTGGGATTCTAAGCATTCTGTTTTATTAAACCTAGGGTGGTAAAATACGGTATACCGAAATACCAATACCGTTATCGTACCGTACCGAAATTTTCGGTATGGATAAAAATCATACCGATACCGATACCGGATATTTCGGTATACCGAAAATTTCGGTATCCTTTGTATATACCGTTACCAAACCGAAAATTATGGCATACCGAATTTTTTAATTTTTACCGAAAAATACCGAAAATTTTGCCTACCAAAAATCGTTAAATACTGTTAAAATCAATATACCAAACCATACCGGAAAAAAAAAAAAAAAAGCAATTCCCATACCCAAAAAAAAAATTACAGATCCACAGTAACCACAAACAGAATGAGAAAAAGGAATATCGGCCGCACATGAACAAACATATCCACAATTCGAAAAAACCCAAACATCATCGAAAACTTCTTCAATTAACAATAGCAGCAGCAAAAATAAAGGGAGACTAACTAACTAACGCAAAGAGTAGAGATGCACAAGCAACGGCGCCCGACGGATTTGGAACTTGGAAGAATGGAGAATCTATGGAAGAGTGTGATAGCACCAAACTACTTCCTTAATGTACAGGTAGACCATTCTCTTCCTCCGATGGAAGAGAATATTCCTCCGATGGAAGAGAATCGACGGATGTGAATAGCTATTGGTAAAACCTCCGATGCCAAACTGCTTTGGCCTTTTCTCGTAGAGCGGGTTCACCGCTCTCTGCCTTCTTCTTGTTGAGTCATAGTGCAAGCTGCAGTAGCACCAAATGGAAAACACAGGGAGGGGCGGAGCATTTTGATTTTTGGGGCACAAACTAGGGCACGAATTTGAGTATTGCTGTGTTGGTTTGGATGGACTGCTTAAGATTGGGCTTGGGCCTTTAAGTTTGGACACTTGACTGATGATTGGCAAAATATTAAAAATTTAAAAATAATATTAAAATTAATATTTCAGTATAACGGTATACCGAAATACCGAAAATTCCGAAATCCCATACCGTTACCGTACCGATTTTTTCGGTATACCTAAATTACGGTATACCTAAATTTCGGCATACCTAAATTTTGGTATTTTTCGATAATTTTCGGTACGATAAGCTCGGTATACCGAGTTTTCGGTAATTTTTGCCACCCCTAATTAAACCCAACATTCTATTTTTCGTGTGTTGAATTGCTAGGCGACATGTTTGGTTCATATTGAGATTTTGTCTTTATTGATTAATAATTACATGAGATAAATTGTCATCCTCCATATACATGGTTATGAATATAATGGTCACATTCTGTCTTATGTAATCAACCATTTTGTCTTCCCATTTCACCCATTCTGTATTATTAAACATGACATTTTGTGCAATATACATTCTGTGTTACTTAATTAACCATTCTGTATTCAAATTATGGACATTCTGTTTTATTAAACCTGATAGCAATATATATTATGTCTTACTTGATAACCATTTTGTATAGAAATTATGGGCATTATGTTCTATTAAATCTTGCACTGTGTATTTTCTCCTTAAACTACTAGGCAATATGTTTGGTTCTTATTGACATTCTGTATTAGTTGATCAATCATTTTGTATTGGAATTGCAATCATTATATTTTATTTTAACCTGTAATTCTAGTCATCTGTATTATAAAACTTGACATTCTGTCTTGAAACTATACTCATTCTCTTTTATTAAAATTGGCATTCTAGAATTATACTCAGATTGCACTTGGGGTTTTATCTTGAAGAGCCTGTCATGTTCACCTCTATCCTCTAGCCATCATGATTACAGACTAAAAAAGCTAAAAAAAAATAGAAACCTTCAAATCATATATATTTAAAATTAAAAATAAAATAGATTAAATTACATAAGTATCCTTCTACCATCTATGCCATTGTTAACAAAAATTTAGATCCTATGGCTAAGAAGCGTCCCAGTACATACTGGAAATATAGCTCCCAGCATAAGAACCGTATAGGAAAAAACTTTGGAGGTGTGGTATGGTTTTGATGAACATTTCATAAATTATTTAATTCCAAAAAATTACTCATTTATAGTACAAAATAAATAAAAACATAATTTACATGTAAATCTCGACTTCTTATTCATATAGTAATAAGCCTATGTGTGTTTTGACTTTTGAAAAAATAAAAAATCATTAAAAGAATGAGAAGCGGAGAAGGAGAATCATAAGTAAAAACAATTCAAATAATTGTTTGGATTGATAGTGTTAAAAGTTATTTTTAAAGAAAACATGTTTTATTACGTACATAGAATAATTTTTCAGATTCGTTAGGGTGCGGAGACTTTATGTACAGCGGATGCTCCCACGCCGTTGATATATTTTGTAAATTGATGGTTGAGATTAATTTAATGGTTAAAATAGTAAATTTGCACAAAAATAAATGAAAGAATATGAGATAGGGTTTTTTGCTACTAATACATACTTGTAATTTGTATCCCAGTTCGAAGTAGATTTCTAATAAAAGTGAGTAATATATAATTCAGCGACAGAACATGTATTATTCAGTGACATAGCAATATGTACAAACTATTACTGAAAGAAGAAATACACGTCGCTGAAAAGAAGCTATTTTGTCGCTGAAAAGAGTAATTGAAATCGCTGAAAATGAAGCCGCCATCTGAAATGAAGATCACAATTAAATAATATTTTATCCTAATCGCCATTCGCCATTTGGCGACTAATTAAAAAAATAATAAATTATATAAATAGTGGGATCGCCATCCCATATATGGCAATTAAAAAAATATATATATTTTTAAAACTTAGTAGCCATCTTAGATGCGACTAAAAAAGAAATTGACACTATTCTTGTCGTTGAAAAATATTAACGACATCGCTGAAAAGAATATCGATACGTCGCTGAATATAACCATAGGATTTCGCTGATAAATATTTAAAAAAGTCGATGAAAATATATAGAACGAATCTTAATCGCTGAAAATAAGAAATACAAAACGCGAAAAATATTTAAAAAGAACACTAGTAATTTGCTTAAAAGAATATTGATATATCGCTAAAAAGAATGGGAACCGGTCGCTGAAAAGAATGAGAACTTTTCGCTGAAAAACATGAGAAAGCCTCGCTGAAAGGAATTTACGTTTGTCGCTGGAATGAAGAATTCTTGTCGCTGAGCCCATTTAGATTTTAGCACTGATTGTTGACTATAATTTGTATCGTAATTATGTTTTTATTTTAGTTAATTTTTAAGTTATAACATATTTTATGATAGAAATCCGTTTAAGATGTGAAGTATTTTTGTTAATTTGCTAACTAATGAAACCGTTATACATTTTTTTGGACAACTTTACCCTTTTTCTATTTACAACACTTGGATTAAAATGAACGGTTGTGATTCATACCTTGTTGTGCTGTGACACCCATGATCGCACCTTAACCGGACCCATAACTTTTCATATATTAAAGTTATTAAATGGGACATCAATCTTAAAAGATGATTTATAATTTCTTTTATTTCCTTATTAGATGAGAATATTTTTCATTTTTCTTTTTTCTGGAAGTAACCCATGTCTCTTTGGAAAGAAAAAAAAAATTCAACTTTTGTTTCTCCGTTTTCTTTTAGAAAAGTCAAAACAAACTGTTAAAAACAATTGAAAATGATTTTTTGATTAAACAAAAA
The DNA here is from genome assembly GCA_030278955.1 of Hygrophila difformis. NCBI lineage: Eukaryota > Viridiplantae > Streptophyta > Magnoliopsida > Lamiales > Acanthaceae > Hygrophila > Hygrophila difformis. The sequence goes on along the minus strand of JAOANR010000011.1, from coordinate 33,384,218 downwards.
TCAAAAGGAATAAAAAAATATAATAGTCAGGTGAAGAATCGAATCACAACTATAAAGTTAGAAAATAAAGAATTTGACAATCCCCTTATAATTGAATATCATTGATTACACTATTTTAATTTTTGAGCGTAATTAATTTTTTTATTTTATTAATAAATAATTAACTTATTTGTTTGGTAATGTTCATGCGGTAGGTTTTGATGATTATACTTATATACTACCTCTGTCTCATATTGTTCTTGACGGGCCCACCCATCACGCTATTTAATGTATATTTTAAATTATTAATAACTAAAGTTCGGTATAAGTAAAAATTCTAAAAGTTTCATATTTAAAAACTAAACGACGAGACGAATCTAACAATCTATTTGGCTATATTTTAACTTCTATAACTATGATAAAACTTTAAGTAAAAGTTTATGTGTAAATAGTAGCAGTAGCATATTAACAAACTAACAAACATTAGGAGATGGAGGAAGTAACTAACTTATGTTAATGCATAATAAAAAATATATAAAATATAAAAACATTTTATTTCTTGTTGCATGTCTTTAAGACTCGCCAAGGGTGTTATTCTTTAGTAATTTTGGGAGAATTAATATCTATATTATAGTATAAAACACTATTAAGCATCACATTGTATGTAATATCTAGTATATTATAGTATAAAATAAGGTTTTCACACACATACTTTCACGCCTAAAAATCAATCCACCTTACCATCTTTATCAAATTCTAATCTCTCCCACACACGAGAAACTTGACAAATTAATTTTATTATCAATTTAATTATCCACCAACACAATCATTATACAACTACATACCAGATATAGAAAATTTTATTACCCTTTCTCTTATCCCATACCAAATACAGCCGGATACCAAATATGCGTACATAGTAGTACTAGACAAAACTTTAATCACCGTTCTCACGCAGACCGACCCGATGAACTCAACTCCACACTCCTCCCGACGGCACTTGGAACTCCCCTCCCGCGGCGCCTCTACCACCACCTTATCTGTTGCCTGTCACCTGTCGCCTGGCACCCTTCGTTGTGCCGCCCGCTGCCCGTCTCGGTCGCTCGCCTGGCACCCTTCGTTGAGCTGCCCCGCTAAAACATCTCTCACCCATTGTGCCCTTTCTGATTCAATTCGCATTTGCTAGGGATTTCTTATTTGTTTTGAAAGTGGGGATTCAATTCCTCTTGATGTACTAATGCATCTTTTTGTGGGTTTTATGTATTTTTGGTGCAGCCGTTTTCGGGTGTTGTTTATTGCCTGGCAATATTTTCTAAAACACAGGATTGTAGTATCTATTTGGCCCGTTCATTAAGCTATGCAAATATGTTCCGCGACTTTCTTCAAATTATTCGATAAAATGCCCCTATTAACAAATACTCCATTTCATTTACCGTAGAAGAAATTTATTCATCAGATTTAGAGGGTAGACTGTAATACCCGAGAATTTTCCAACATAAAATAAATACAATAAATAAAATAAATATAATAAATAAAGAAATAAATGTAGAGGAAATGAGAAATGGAATTTAAATTAAAAAGGAAACAAAATTCCGAGAACCCGGGAAGCCGAAGACAATTTAATCGAATAAATGGTTACACGGGGACCCGACACCGATAGATTCAATAACTCGAGTCCAAATATAAATTTAGGCCCGAATAAAATTAAGATAGGAAATCGGAGCCCGAAGATACCCCGGAAATCCGAATCCGGGAACATAGGGGGATAGAAGTCCGAAAGAGAGGAGGAAACGCCCGACGGATCGCACGACCCCGCCCGGACCGAAGTCCAGGCGAAGCCGGCGCGGTGGCCGCGCGGTCGAAGAGGGTGGAGCGCGCCACGGCCGCGCCAAGCGACAGATTTGCCCGTTGCGTGAATCTCTCGCCCGAACGCGGATTTTTCGACTTTCGGTTGAACATCTCTCGACCCAAGACCCTTGGGGTCAGATTTTGGACGCCCTAGGTCTTAGATATCTATAAATAAGACCTCCTAGGAGCTCCGAATACTCTTACGAAACCCTACAACTTTCTACACATTCGAAACCCTAAATCCGGAGTCGTCGGAGGCACGAAACCAAAGGCGAGACCTGTTGGACGAAAATTCTAAGATCTCCATAGTCGTGGTAAGTGTCAATCCAATCTTTGTTCCATATACGATTCGAAAACGAATCCTAATCTTCTTCTTTTTTCTTTCTACACCCCGTATTGGATCTAGATCGTAGAACCCGACGAACGGAGAGAAGAAACGGTGGACGGGAAGCCACGCCTTCGAATAGACGGTCCCGGATGTTCATAAACTCCGTAAGTTAACTCTTACATGGTTTTGGGATGAATTAAAACATTCAAACTAAAAGATTATCAAGGAATCGAAAATCTATCAATCTAAACTTTCTACCGACGCAACAGATTTGATGAATTTTTCTGAACCTTAAAACGAACTCAAACGGAAAAACTTAAAACACGAAAAACGTTCCTAAGACTTAGATCTAGCTACTGTAAAGTTTTGAGAATTTTTGGAGTCGATTTGATATGTGAAAACCCACCGGAACCGAGCTGTTTGAATCTAGATCTTGAAATCTTGAACAGAACTTAGGAATGATCTTGATCACGTTTTTGACATAGGATCTAGACTGTTTTAGATCTTTGGCCGAACATGAAAGTCGTAGATAATTGTCTTAAAATGATCTCTGTCAAATTTCATTAAATTTGGAGTTGAATTGATATGGTAGAATTCGGAATCTTTAAACTGTGTCACATTAAACTCGGACAGAATTGTTCTTATGCAAAAATTGGTGATTTTGACCTACTTAGGTATCTCGGATTGAAAAAGTTAAAACACGAAAGTTCTAGATCTTAATGTTTCTGAGTCAGATATGAAATTTTGGAATTTTTGGAATTAAATCTGAGTTTAGACGAATTTTAGAGTAAACTATGGTTGACCGAGTCAAATCTTGAAATCTTGTTAAAACGGTGAAATTAGCCTTTAAGGTTTAAATGATTGGGAATTCTTTGAAATAAAATACACATGAAACATAATGCTTGCCGAAAGGCAATTGAAATATACTGCTTGCCGAAAGGCAATTGAAATATCCTGCTTGCCGAAAGGCAATTGAAATATCCTGCTTGCCGAAAGGCAATTGAAATATCCTGCTTGCCGAAAGGCAATTGAAATATAATGCTTGCCGAAGGGCAATTGAGATATAACGCTTGCCGGAAGGCAATTGATAAATAAAACTTGCCGAATGGCGATTGAAATATAAACTTGAAACATGAGATATGAAACCAGAACACTTGAAAATTGTTCCTTTTAGATTATGCCTTAAAGTATGTCTTGCAATTGTTTTACTTTGCGAATTATATTTATGATCTTATGAAATCTCTATCCTTTAAATTATGCCATTTAATTGTTATTAGATGAATACATTAAATCATGTCTTGTATGCCTATGTTTTTCTTTAAAATCTAAATAATGGCTTTGAAACCCCATAGTATGTATGTGTTAACTTACTCAGCAAGTTTTTGCTGACCAAACCATTTTTATTTCTTTTTCTTTCAGAGTTGAGAATTATGCATCGTCATATGCATACACGGGAAGTTTGGGATGAAATATTATTTTGAATTCTTGTATTAGACTAGATCTTGCATGAACGGGCCTGTTTAACCCGTGATTATGCCATGTTGGCCCTATATTTAAATTCCGCTGCGATAAATATATGTAAATATTATTTTCCGCTGCAACTTGATGTATTATTTCTAAATTATATATAAACGGGCTGTTTGAATGTTTTAAATACTGCAATACCTAGCCTTGCATTTCTTTAGCAAGCTCGGAGAAACCGTGTCTTGCTAGGGAGGTGTGGCGGTGACATCCCGACCTGGGTGACCAAAAACCGGGGTGTTACAAAGCTGCTTTTGCACCAATTTCTTTCTGCGACTTCACTTTTCGACTTTGGGACCAAGGTATGTCGGAAAGCTTTTCTCTTTCCTCCCATTGTGTTCTCATTTTCTTCAATGCAAATTTCAATGTCTTTTGTTGGAGGTTTCAAATTTCATGTTCTGCCATATACTCCCTCCGTCCCAGGCAAGATGTCTGGTTTGACTTTTTGGCACTGTTCATTGTTTAACTTTGACTCAATATTATTCTAAGTATATTTTTGAGAAAAAATAATCGAGTTGGATCTTGTTAGAATCGTATAATCATGTAGTTTTATAATATACATTTTACATAATTTTTTATTGTATATATTTTGAGATATTAACGATTGAAAAAGTGTATTGGATTGTGTGCAGAAATGAAACAAGACATCTTAAATGGGACAGAGGGAGTATTTTTTTTGGCTCCTACTCAACTAAAGCTGATGGGTTGGAATTCATTGACTATACTGTTGGTTAATAATCGTGTTTGGTTGAATTTTGTGTTGGGATGCCATCAAATATTGATGCATCTTTAGAGCTGTAAATAGAACAAACAGTTCGTCAGCTGAGCTCGTTTCGACACGTGTTCGTTCGTTTACAGCTCATTCGATAAGTTAAACGAACCGAGCTCAAACACATAATTTGGTTTGTATGTTTGTTCGTTAAGTTCGCGAACAGTTCGGAATTCTTTTTTAATGGAATATATATTATAAAAAAATAAATATTTTATCTAGTTATTCTTTCCATTTTTCATTTTTACTAGATTTTTTCGCCCGCTACGCACGGGTGTTGAAACGAATATGACGATATAAAATGAGAATATATAATATTTTCTTTTGTTTAAATAGTGATTGAAATGCATGCAACAAAAAGATTAAAAGGAAAATAAAGGAGATAATAAGATGAATGAAAGAAATTCAAACTCAGGTGGAAATAATATAAAATAAATTATTTTTACTGTTACAAAATAAATGTATATAGTTTTATTTCATATCTAAAATTATGAGAGTAAGTGGAAAATAAATACTCCTTAACTATTCAAAATTAGAAAAAAAATTACTCCATCCGTCCCACTAATTCTGTCTCGCTTTCCTTTTTGGTCTGTCCCACTACAATTGTCACATTTCCCTTTTTAGAAAAACTACTCCATAAACATCAACTAAAACATCGCATCAACTAATTACTCCGCTTTATCACAATAACCCATTATACCTAAAATACCGTGCCCAAAAGTTTTGGGACGGTATTACCGGAATTGATGGAGTATTTTTTGTATTATTAAGATTTAAAAAAATATTAGTTTTACTCGTAATATGTTTTACATTTTGACTATTATCCCTAAAGTTTTTTAAAAAATATTATTGGTACTTTTTTATTATATTTTCATCATTTAAAACTTATATTTTATTATGTAATGTATTTTTAATTTTTTTGATAAACAATAACACTCATGTGCCGGTAAAGGCGTGTGGGAGCCCAAATCACACAAATTAATATTTTAAATTTTTGTTGTGATTAGTTTTTATGGACTAATCCATAATTTTATAAAATAAATTTTAACTATAATACGTTTTGATTATCTGTTAATTTTTAAAATATTATTTTAGTCCATAATATTTTATCCAATTTTTTCTTTTTCATATTGATTATGAAAAAAATTTGGTAGTTAATATTTTCATTTAATTTAATTAAATTTTTATTATTTTTCAATTCATTATTATTATAAACCTTAAAATCGAATTTATACTCCGATACCAAGTCTTTTAGGGGTATACTTCTTATATTCTTTTACAGTACAAAATATTTTTAAAAAATTGTATAACAATTTACTCCAAATTTCATATACATTTTTATTTTATACTGAAATATATGAGAATAATTAAATTATGATTTGTTTTAGTTTTTTTTCTTTTCTTTTTATTTTCTTCTTTAAAACGGAAAAAAATATGTAGAATTTGTTTAGAATGGTATAAAAGTTTTTAGGTTATTAGTTATTTTACATTAATCAATATATTTAGGGTCAATTTAATGTTTACATCATATTTTTAATGAAATATTTTTATTTAAAATATAATTATTATATTCCTTATATTGATATATGATTGTATATTTTTTAGGCATAAATCTGTAACCTAATTAAATTTATTTAATAATATTATAGTATTAATAGTTTTTAAAATATTATATATACAATCAAATAATTTATATATATTTGTATTCAATTATATCTTTTTAAAATATATATGAAGATTTTTAAAGATTTTGTTATATTAATAGATAGATTTATTTTCTAAATATAGATATTGATGATGTGTCCGATGACTGGAATTAGTCAGCATATTACGTGTAAACTTAAGAGCCGTTGATCTAAAAATGAACGTATAATGACTGATTAACCCTTTAAAATTAAGAAGGGTGAATTAAATTTAATAAGGACAAAAGAGTCTGCACATACCAAAAAGTATTCAGGATTTATTATATAGATTAATTTCACATTTCTCTCATAAATTATATTACAATATACATTACATTTTCACACCTAATTTAATTCTAAAACAAATAAATTTATTAATAAAATAAATGGTTCGTTAACTGAGCTCGACTAAGCTCGTGTTCGTTCGTTATTAGCTAATTCGTAAGGTTAAACGAATAGAGCTCAAACATGAAAATTGGCTCGTTAAGATTTTGGCTCGATTCGTGTTCGTTCGTTAAGCTTAACGAATAGAGCTCAAACACTTGAAGCTCGGTTCGGTTCGGCTCGTTTACATCTCTATGCATCTTTTTGTGGGTTTTGTGTATTTTTTATGTAGCCATTTTTTAGTGTTGTTTATTGCATGATATTTTCTGAATGCATGATTGTGGTACTTATTTAGTCATTTCATTAAGGTATGCGAATCTGTGCAATAGCTTCCTTTAAATTGTTCGATAAAATGCCCCTATTAACAAATACTATTTCATATCTGAATATTGTGCACATAAACCAAACAAATGAAAACTGTATATTATTTTTCTTCTTTTATTGTACTCTTAATATTAACAAATATCATAATGCTCCATTTGCCTCGCCGATTACAAGGCGTTGATATGTTCTTTGGATGTTCCCCCGCCACACCTGCTGTGTCGATTGGACCTCGCCAATACCCATCAGGTTGTTTTGTTGTTCATTTTGCTATTCATTGATTATAATTTCCTTTATATTTAAAATTAGGGATTTTGGTTTCAATTTTCACTCTGCAGCTTCAGCTCCACCTGAAGCCGCCTCCACCCCCGAGAGCACCTTCGCCAACGGTTATACATCTTGACAACATTTCATTTTTTTTTTCATATATGAATTGTACAATAGATAGAGGTATGTAGTATCATATCCAAATGCAAGATGTTTGTGGGGATGCTAATTTGAGGTAGACTAACTGTGCTCATCATGACTGTAGTAAAATATTTTTCTGCTCAAAAGTCTCTTGGAAGCTTAGAAAGGTTGAAGTTATCAATGGTTGAGGTAAGGTGGTAATGTCTATTTGATTTACCTTTATATTGCCTATCGTTATTCAATGAATATTTTTGTGCTTATTTTGCAAGATGGGTGTGAGTTCTAATTTTGGCATTCAAATGCATTGTTAATATTCCTCTTTGTTTCCACCCATCTTTTCCATATTGAACAGCTGGAGGCTAATTGATGTGTTACTGTGTCAGGGCTTCTACTGCATTTCCTATATGTCTATTTATCTCTTATATAGGCATGAAGTGATTGATTGGTTTAGGCACCTTGACTTTATAATTGTTTTAACTTCTTAATACTTTGTATAGTTAGACAATATATTGAATGAGTGATTGTTTTGACTTTTGAATGATTGTTTGCTAGGGATTTTTTAGTTTAGCAGGTCAAGTGTCTGCCAAATTATAACGAGGGAATGACACCTTCTGGATAGTGTCTTCTGGAATCGGTTATTATCTCTCAGGATAAAAAATGATGAAAAAATGGATTGGTTTTTTTTTATATACTTCTATAACATTCAATCCGCCAAGCATGATCATTGGGGCTGTTGTGAATGAGCTCATTTATGTTGAGCAATTGGTTATTGCAAAGTAAGTACTTTATCTTTTTCTACTTTTAAAAAAATATATAAATTGTTCTACTACTTTGAAATGTAAGTGTTTTCTGATGTTCTCTCATTTTGAAATTTATTTGTTTGTATTGGTTCTAAAGCCCACTGTTCTAACTATGAGATATTTCATTAGCAGTAAATTCATAACTTCAATCATGAATCAACCCCTAATCTGAAGTGGGTAGGTCTGGTGATGAGTTCTTCACTGTCTGGAATATACACCACTCTGCAAGGAAAAGTATGCAAAGTATGTAGCTGATGTGTGTTGTCCATTTGGGTATCATGTTCGTTTAGAATGGTTTGGTTCTATTCAAGAATTTGGTTCTATTTAAGAACCAAACCATTCTTGAATAAATTTTTTGAATAAATGGTTTGGTTCTAAATTTTTTTAACTTCATTCTTGAATAAATGGTTTGGTTCTAAATGGTTTGGTTAACTTCATTCTTGAATAAATGGTTTGGTTCTAATTTTTTTTTTTTTATATACTTCTATAACATTCAAGAATAGAACCAAACCATTCTTGAATCAGAGATGTAACATTGAATTCCAATTTAGAAACTTGATGCCTTCCTATCCTATATTTTGAGAATTTAATTAGAATTTCTTTTTGAAATTAGAAGCTAATATTTATTCCCGGTACAACTTTGGTATGAATGGATGATATTTGAGTGTCTATGTTATGATTGTACGGTGATCAATAAACACGGAGATTTTAGAGTTCATGTGCTTTTCTTTCTTATGGTGAGATTGGTGGCCAGCTTTATTGAAGGCCGCTGCCAAGTTCTCCTCCCAGAAGGTTTGCTGGAGAAACTATATACGTAGTATATGCTCAATTTACATGAATTTGATAATTCTGTAATGGAACTTGAAATTGCATTTCAATTTGTTTGATAATATGAGTTTTGGTTTCCATTTCTCCTCAGCTAGCCATGCATGTTTCTATTACTAATAAAAAATAATTTTGAATAACAGAATCAAATGCCAACTATATATTGTAGCTTCTAGGTTACAACCAGTCTTCGGTCATAAATTTGTTTGTCTAATCCATGATATATGTAGATTAATTTATTTAATTGAAATTGGTTGCTAGATGCATTGGCAAGAGCAAAAGTTAGCAGTTGATGCAGCTGATGGTGGTGTTCTTTCCAGTTATTACATTTCCGACCATGTTACTAATTTTAAACATTTGCGTTACTTTAGTTTTTTTCTATTATCAATTTTTTATTTTGCCCAACGCATAGCGCGAGCGGGTTATTCTAGTTATCACATATTTCAAGGTTCCATCATACCACTTCAAATATTCATCACCTTGTGTGTGGCATCTGGGCACATGGATGATAGGCGGCGGGAAGGCTAATGGGACACGGGGAATGGGGAATAAATAGGTTATTATGTGGCTTATGTTGAGCAGATTAGGTGCATGTTTCTGCACATGCAATCACATGTATGTGATGTGAGAGTTGTGTTCTGTAATGGATGAAATGGTCTGTGATGAGAGAAATGTTTTGTGTGATGTAATAATATGTGATGTGAGAAATATTTTTATGTGATATGATAAAGATTTTTTGTGATATATGTACATGCACACTATTAAAATGATTGTAATGTAACCGGGTTAAGTTTCAACATTCACTTTAGGATATCATTGAATCTTATTTTGATGTTACCAAATCACAATTAAGTTTGATTTATTTAATTATGGTAATATACCCTTGAATTTTTGGACAGTGTACCATCAACATCATATTTAGGGTCCGTTTGAGTTGGTAATCTAAATTATTGCCACGATGGAAATGTTGGGGCTTTTAGGTGGAAATTTGTATCCCATCCTAAACCCAGGTAATCTTAGATTATCCGAAACTTTGAAGTATGTTATACTCCATTAAATTACATTTTATACCCTTTTAAATTACAAAATTATTTTATGTGTAAAAAAATACAAAATGACTTACCTCAAATTTTTAAATATTTTCATTTAAAATTTTAAAAGGATCACTCAAAATTTTAAATATTAAAATTCTATTTTTAAATTTATTCATTTAAATTAAACAAAACTTAATAACTTAGATTAATCAAATTAATAATTATTCAGCTAAAAAGTAATAATATCATATAGGAGTAACATTATGTATAAATATTTTTTTGAACTAAAAAATTATGTTTAAATAGTTTTTATTGTTTAGTAAAACATTATATTGATACTATTTTTTAACTTAAAAGTAAGAACATTGTTGTAAATTAGTTTGAATTGTAAATATAAGATTCCCAATTCAACTAAACGCAAAAATATTAAAATGACAAAAAAATAAGATTCCCCATAATTTCATATTCCCATGAATCTTAGATTCCTGATAATGACTGATAATGTGAGATCACTCCAACCAAACGACCCTTAGGGACAAAGGCATCACATGACCAAAAATATCAAAATATGGACGGTTTATATAAGATTTCGCAACGCCTCATATAATGATAAAATAATATCATATTTTGTATACACATAAGTTAGGGTGCAACCATGGTTTTTGACATGTACTGCGAGAGTTTATAGCCGTTGATTGTCTTTAAAAATCGACGATTGAGATTAACTCTAAGGTAGAAAAGTAATTTCGTATATTTGCCATATTTTACGCCGTTGAACGTCGTCTTCTTCGCGTTTCCGAGTTTTTTTATTTGTTTTCTCTGTTCGTGTTGTAGCGGTGTGAGGAAGTTGCTGTCAATTATGGATGCAATTAGCATGTCGTTGAATGCGTCGGCAACGTTTTCAAATTCAAGTTCTTCTACGCTCAATGGTACGTTTTAGAATATTCGGATTTTGAGTAGTTTTTATCGCAGATCATCGTTTTGATTTTATGTATGTTTCTGAGTTCTGAGTTCTGTTGTGAATTATGTATGTTTCTCTTTTTTTGAGATTCTGAAGTTTTATATGATATACATTCATTTAAGCGATAAAAGTTTGTACATGTGATGATCAATGACGTATCCATCGCATTTTCAGCGACGTAGATTAAGCATTTAAGCGATTGTTCTCGATTGTTTTCAGCGATATTGAGCTGCTTATGTCAGCTACATGTATTTATAAGTTTCAGCGAAATGTTTTAATGGGAATTCTGTGATTGTTTTTTTACAAGTAATATAAATTGGAGTGAGTTAAGTTTTGTTACAGCTGATGATGCCTTTAGTTTTTATTGTGATTATGCTCACAATTTAGGTTTCTCAATAAGGAAAATGTACGAGAGGCCCAAGCCACATGAAGTTGATAGATTGTTCTATTTGCAATATGTATGCAATAAGAGAGGATGTCGTCGTGGTTGTTTGTTGGATAGTGATTCATCTGGTCGTTCTAAGAGTCTGAAATTTCGTAGGAGTGATGAAACCCAAACTGGTTGTTAAGCAAAAGTGAGGTTACATTATAAAACTGATGAAAAAGTTTATAGAGTTGTGTTTTTCAGTGGTGATCATAATCATGCTCTCCATGGACCATCAAGGAAGCACATGTTGAAATCGAATAGAAGTGTTGATGAGTTACACACTGTTGTTGCTGGTATACATGAAGAACTTGGATTGTCATTGAAGTCATCATATGACTTGTTGAGTATGGGTGCTAGAGGTAGTGGACTTGTAGGATTTTTAAAGAATGATTTGAATAATGCACTTGTTAGAAGGCGGCAAAGAAATTTAAAAGTAGGGGATGCTAGTGTTGTATTGAAGTATTTCTCTGAGAAATGTGTCAGTAATCCATTTTTCTTCCATGAGTATGACCTGGATGATGATGAGAGAATTACAAATATTTTTTGGTCAGATGCTGAAATGATGATGGATTATCAAGCTTTTGGTGATAGTGTGACATTTGATACAACATATCGGACAAATAAAAATTACAGACCATTAGCTGTTTTTGTTGGATTCAATCATCACCGACAAACTTCTATTTTTGGAGCTGCATTGATGCTTGATGAAACTCAAAGATCATTTAAGTGGCTATTTAAAACATTTTTGAAGTGTATGGGGGATAAGACACCTCAAACAATTTTCACAGATCAAGATTGTGTGATGGCACCGGCAATTTGGAAAATTTTGCCTAATACCTATCATGCATTATGTAGTTGGCACATCATAGAAAATGCGAAAAAAAAAAATTGGAGTCAACTGTACGCACCAAGGTAAATATTTAGTTATTTTTACTTTCAATTGTTTTTTCGATTGGATATTGATATGTACATGTTGAACTCATTTTTATTGTTTTTTAGGTTTATTAAGCTATTCCATCATTTGGTATATGATGTGAGGACAGAGATGGAATTTGAGGTTGAATGGGAATACATGCTATCAACTTGTTTCTCACATTCTGAACATAGGTGGTTGTCGACTACTTATAGTTTGAGAAGGCAATGGTCCGCTGCTTGGGCTAAAAATCATTTTACTGCAGGAATGAGGACTACTCAGCTAAGTGAATCTTTTAACTCAGTTGTGAAACGGTGTGAAGAAAATTCATTTTTAGTGATATTTGTTTAGTTATTTTCAGCGACTTTCATGTGTATTTGACAGCGACAACATATCATATTTTCAACAATGTGTGTTTTCTTTCTTTAGTTGATAATTTGATTTTCACATTCCCATATTGTGTTGACATTTCACAGGTTCTTAAGGCCAGTTGATAACTATGTTGAGTTCTTTGCACATTTTGAGAGGGTTGTGAAGTCAAGGAGGGATAATGAATGGATGGAAGATTTTAAGGTAGATGATAGACAAGTTTCTGCCAGGTTTATTATGAATCCACTCTTGAAGTATATAGCTGAAAAGTATACACCAAATGTGTTCAATATTTTCAACAATGAGTATGATTTGTCATTTGGGTATATGGTTGAGCTTCAACCAGATGCATTAATTTATCGTGTTTGCAAGATAGAAGATGCAGATTCAAAGTTGATTGGTGATCATGTCAATGTTAACATGGATGATGGTACAATTGGATACACTTGCATTATGTTTGAGAATATGGGGATTTTATGTTGTCATGCTTTGAGGGTGATATGGGGATTTTCTGTCAGGAAGTGGAGCAAAAGTGTTTCATACTATTCCAGATAAATATATTTTGGGGTGGTGGTCAAGGAATGCAAAATCTGATCTAAGTTATGTTGATGTTGGTGTTGGAAAAGAAACAAATGTGGTCAATGCAACATCTAGATACCAGAAATTTTGTGGCTTGTTTTTTAAGTCAGCAATTGTGTTGTCACAAAATGTGGATGCTTGTGAATCGTTTATAAATGATTTTGAGAAATTGCTGAAAACAAAGTATGACAATATTGATATTAACAAAGAGTCGGGTAATTTTTAACCAAAGACATGTTTATGCTTTTGCTTTTTGAAAATAGTGTTTCTCAATGTTTTTATTTTTTGCAGAGATTGGAAATACATCAGATTACTCAAATTTGCATTTAAGGGAAAGAGAAACGAGTAAAGGGCGGAAGAAATCCAACAAGAGAATGGTCTCTATTTCTAAAGCTGTTCGGAAAAAGAAAGAGTTAGAACATCGTCAACGGATACAGAAATAAAGATTTGTTATCAAATGCTCAGAATGTTTGAAGTTGTTTTATTTTTTCATATATGAAATGTAATTTCAAGTAATTGATTGTGTGTTTTCCTGAGTAAATTGTTCAATAAACTCAGCGACGTTCACTTCTGAAATCAGCGATCACTTTTTTAATATTCAGCGAGATCGGTTATACTATTCAGCGACAATAGTGATTTGTAGGGAAATTTTTATTTTATTTCAGCGATTTAATTATGCGATTTAAAATATAAAATTTCTTTTTCAGCGACAACAGTAATGCGATTTCAGCGATATATTATAATATTTAACCACCATATTTTATTTTATTTTATCACATAGTATTCGTTATCGTGTCTAGGGCTTTTCAGCGATTCCCAACTTTTGGGATATTCTCCGACGATAATCAACTGTTAACGGTGGTTCTTCGCTCCAGAATAGCTGAAAAAGTTTATATTCATATAGATCTGTTCTTTTCCCTCTAGTATTTTTTATTACATATCAGCGATGCACTATGTGTGATCCAGCGATTTAGGGTTATTGGGTTTAGGATTTAGGATTCTGAAAATGAACTTTTAACTAACGCCCGCTGAATAATATTCTTGTGATCGCTGATTTATGATCTGCTGAACGCTGATTTTCATATTTACTTGATTATTCAGTTATTTGTATCATTTATGTGACTTTTCAGTTTCTTATTGAACTGTTTCGAATTCGTGCAAGTTCCTCTTATTTTATTGAACCCGTAATTCGACTTCCTTTCATTAGATTGAAAATGGAAAGGACAACCGTTCATCAGAGGTTGGTGGGACCTGATAAATGGATCTTGATATGCCACATCCCTTAATTGTGGACATTATGTCTCGTGTGTCTGCTTGGTCCTTGCAGGATCTGTTTAATGCGGGCTTCAGGTTTTTTTTATTTATATTGTTATTTAGTTCACGCTGGATTTGGTATATCTTTTGAATAGATCGTAATAGTTGTTTTGCTGATACATTTTTAGTTGCAAAGTATTGTATGATGCAACGAAAAATCCATTGGTATATTCACGGTGCTGTATGGATAAGTTTCTATCTGGTACATTTCCATTTGGTTCGCCTTCCAAGAATGATTTCTTTGAAAATTGTCGTTTGAATGGCAACAGAATATTTGAACTGGACATTACAATGTTTAGTTGTTACTAAATTCTAATACATTTGAACTGGACATTTTTTGGCAGTATTTGTATATGTGATGTTGAACTTTACTACAATATAGTAAAAATGTTTTTTGACTGATTTAGGATATTTATGAGTTCAATGAAGATCTTGATGGTGCCCTGGCAATTCTGGATGATTCTATCAAGGTCGGACACCTGCCATCCGTGTTCCTAAAGTGTATGATGTTGTTGAGCAAGGATGAAGAAAAATATTTTAAGAAGCATTGACACTGTTGTCTGGCATAAGTTATGACAAACAGGTTTTGTTGTCATGTAGAAAAAAGGTTGTTAGTTGGTTCGCTAGTAAAAGATCGAGAATTCCATATCAGCTTTCTCAAAATGAGATATATTCTGCCGAGAATGTCTTCATCGCGCTTATGGTCTGGTGATGTTGGGGGTCAGGATAGAGACTACCGGAGAAATGACATGAAGTGTGTATACATTGCATTGTAACTCGTGAGCATAGTTTCTTTCTTCAAAGGATTCGTGAAAGGATTTACGATATTGTTATTGACTTTTGAATTCGTGAAAGGATTCGTGAGAATTGTTTTGAATTCATCATTTTTTGTAAGCCGGTTGTATTGATCGTTCAGCGATTATTTAATAGTTATTTCAGCGATGCTTGCTCTTAAATCAGCAACTTGGTTATATAAATTCAGCAATACTATTTTATTTAGCGACTTATTACAGTGCTATACAACATTATAGAAATCGCGTTTTCCATACCCTTACAGTGGTATTTTAGCGACTTTAACTGCTGCAGTTTCAGCGACATATTGTAATATTTAAGAAAAACTAACCACAACGACTTTAACTGCTCCGTGAAGTTGAAACGTTACAATGGTTGAGTAATAATTGGAAGTTGAAATGATGCTTGAGTATTGTTCTGTTGTAATATATGAATAGTTGGATTTTGTTCGTATTCAACTATTCAGGGGACAACGTTGGGTAGACGAGGGCAAATTCATTGATCTGATGGAGAGTTCCAAGCGCCAGCGTTTATCTGATGAGTGTCCCGTCGTGAATGTTAGAGAATCGGAAAAGAAGCTCACTGATTTGCCAATAGGTTTGTTGAGTGAGATATTATCAAGGGTGGTGGGAAATTCATTAGAAGATTTGTTTCATGCTTCTTATAGGTGAGCTTTACACCTTTTCATTGTTTTCTGTTTATGTATTTTCTTCTAGAAGATTTTTATACTATTTTGTTAAACAGTTGTAAAGAAATTTACGAATCAAGCAAGCATCCGTTAATTTATAAGAGATGTTGCATGGAAAAATTTGTTCGCCATCAATTTCATTGGTTTCCAAGGAAACAACAGGTTGTTCTGAATATGTGTATTGAACATAAGAACCAAACACTTCAACTCGAGACAGTTTTGGTAAGTTTTAGTTTTTTCATGTTACATGAATTGTTTGCAGTTTATATATCATTTTTTAAAAGTTATGATTCTTTTGTCATCATAACAGGAGACTTTCTACTATGAAGAAAATCCTGGTCAAGCATTTGCGTTACTTGATGAATTAACAAAAGATGGACATAGGCCTGCCATATATCTGAAATCCATGTTCCTATTGAGCTCCAAAGAGATGCCTCTAATAAATGAAGGTCTTGGATTACTTTGCAAGTTGAGCTCCAATAAATCAATTTTTCTATCAACTCGGTACAAAGTTATTCCATGTTACTCTTTCAGACGGCTCTTCCATCATCCTTTCAGAACTATGGATGAGACATATTTCTGTTCAAAGGAGGAGCACGAAGAGGATTTATTGGATAGTTGGCCGCTGGAGGACTATTCTCAGCGTGATATAACTTGTATTTGATGCATAGCTTCTATTGAATCTCGTGTTGTATATTTACAAGCACCAGGGTTTCTAATGTTTTAAGTTTTTAGTTATTTCCGAAACTTTTTTTCGGTTACAATTATTTCCGAAACTTGATTCTATTGAATCAAGTAATTGTTTTAAGTTTGTTTTAGAATTCAGAGATGTAATTGATGCAATTCAGCGATGACTGTATATTTATGTCAGTGACGGAACTTGATTCTATTGAATCTCTTGCATGTAAGTTTTTTAGGTTTGTTTTAGAATTCAGCGATACCCATTATGCAATTCAGAAATGACCATAATTTATGTCAGCGATGACTTAATTCAGCGATGACTATGACTTTATAATTCAGAGATAAAAAATATTTAATAAAAAATAATCGTGTAGTATTTAATAACAAATAACAGTGTAGTATTCATCATATAGTATTTAATAGAAAATAATTGCCATTTTTTATTTTAGTTTATCACAGTCGTTATTGTCTTTAGGGCTTTTTCAGCGATTTTGCGATTTTTCGAGCGTCTACGGCGGCTCTGATCAGTGAACGGTGAATGGTGAACGGTGATTCTTTGTTTTTTCTGAAGAATGGCTGAAAATGTTCATACTCAAGTGTGTTGCGTTCCCTCTAGCGTTTGTCTGTTAAATAAAATCCTGAACGAGATTGACGGAGATGGGAGGAAAGAGTTTATTCATGAAACTTGCTTTAGTTTTCTTCTTATGTTCAATATGTGTATGCTTAAGCTTGACCCTGTGATACTCTCATTAATCAGTGGAGCATTCAGGAAGAATGTTTTATTATTGATAAAAACCGTCGATGGAGGTTTTCAGATGAAGATATTCATAAAGTGTATGGATTGCCATGGGGAGTCGATAAACTTATAATAGATTTGAAGAATAATGAGATTGGTTATGATTTTGCTGATAAATTTTGTGAGAAGTATTCTCTTATTAAGAAGGATCCTAATCGAATACCTGTTAAGGATCTTAGAACTATTCTAGAGAATAAGAAGAATATTGAAATTCCATTGGACGACTACTGGAGGATGTATGTCTTGTTTGCTATGCAGAAAGTCTTTACTCCTAACTTAGGGAGAGTTGTAAACAAAAGGTATCTTCAGTTTCTTAGATCTCCGGATGAAGCTTTAAGGTACAATTGGTGTCTTCATATTAGATAATTTCTGGTCAAATCTCTGAATGACTATAAGGCAAAATTGGATAAGGGAACCAGTGCTCATGCATGCCCCTGTGGAGACCTGTTTTGCTTAATGGTAATTTTATAATTGTGTTTGTTATGTGATTTATATTGTTATGTGATTTATATTGTTGTTTTTTTTTTTAATATGGTCATTGTTTGTTGATTATGTATCTTGTTTGTTTCTGTTTTTTCAGCACATGTTTTTTGATTACTATGAGCGTGAAGAGATTTATTTGGTTGGATTTACATGCAAAAGGGATCGATACTTGGAGATGATTGATATTTGGAAGGTTTTCCCTAATGCAAAGTATCCAGATATTGACTTTAAGAAGAAATCGAGGGCTGTGAAAAGGGTAACTTCAGATGACGATCCCCTAATTAATACTTTTGTTTCTGATCTAAATAAGAAAAGGAGATTAAGAGGTGGAAAAGAAGTGAAAATGAGTGTGTGAATGCTAGTGCAAATGAACCAACTGTCAATCTTTCTAGGAGTGTGGATGCAGAGGAGATGAGCAGTTAGGTGAAAATGAGGATTTGAATGCTAGTGGAAATGAACAAGCTGTCAATCTTTCTAGCTTGCACTCTATGTATTCACCGTGCATGAAGCTAATGCAAATGAGACAACTGATTCTGAATCAGTTGCCCATCTTTCTGCTCACACAATGGACTCTATTGTGAACATTGCTTGCCAATATAGGGATGTTGATGCTTCAGACAATGTTGATCCTCTCATTGAAGCATCCCCAAATGATGTTGATCCTGTTCAACCCCTTGCTTGTGTTGATCCACTCATTTGATCTTCCAACAATTCTGTGGATCGCCATGAAGCACCCCCAAAAGATGTTGATGGTTTAGGCGATCCTGTTCAATCCCCTGCTCGTGTTGATCCACTCATTGGATCTTCCAACAATTATGTGGATCGCCATGAAGCACCCCCAAATGATGTTGATGCTTTAGGTGATCGTGTTCAACCCCGCACCCCCCCCCCCCGGTAATCATGATGCAGGTCAAGATGATTTAGCTCCTGTCACTACTCCTGATGAACAGTCAATTAATGTGGATCGACATTGTTTACCTGTTGATGGTACTGGTTAAGGAATTTCTAATCTTGATATAACTGTAAGTGAAGGAGAATTCTTGCTGGGTGTATTAGCAGGAGGTGGGAATGTTGTGATGAGTCAAGGGGTCAGGAGGTGACAAGTTTGGGGGAAGGAGGTGCTGTAGATGCTGGGAATGTACAAGACAGAACTGAAGAGAGAATTGCCCCCGACACTGAAAATTTTTTGGAAAATATACCGAATGTAGTTTTATAAATATTGTACTTCATACTATTTTAAAAAGGTAGTTTCTGACATTCTTTTTTCCTTTTGCTTTTTCTTTGTTGTTTATATTCATTGCAGAGATCTTTAATTCGATTCGGAATCCCTTTCAATTTCGATTATTTGAATGTATGTACAGTAACAAAATGTTTGCAATATGGGTTATATAGTAATAGATTTTAGCAATGATTATAGTAGATTTCAGTGATGTATTTTCTTGTGTGATTTAGTTAGCACATGATGGCGCTGAGAAAGGTGTATCGCATGTATTGGAGAATCCATAGGTATTTTGATAGTTTTCAGCTATATCACTTGTAATGTATATGCATGTATTTTTTCTAACTCACTCTAGTATGTGTATAAATGCATGCCAAAAGATGTGCCAACCTTTTCGTTGGGCATATCTGAGAATAAGAAAGTTGTATCAGATGAATTGGACAATGCAAATGTATTTTTTTTGCATTTCAGTGACTTTCTTAGCAGTTTTTAGCGATGATTATAGTGATGTTTTTCTTGTGTGTTTTAGTTAGAACATGATGGTCCTGAGAAAGGGAAAGGTGTATCGGATGCATTTGAGAATCCGGAGGTATTTTAATTTCGAGGCGATAAAAATAATATTTGTCAGTGAGAAATATTAATAGTTTTCAGCTATATCACCTGTAATTTTCAGGAACAATTTGTATTTGATAGAGCTAAGACAGTTGAGAAATTGAAGGAGAAGTATATGCCTCATAGAGTGACGATGATGGATCTCCAGCCTATAGATAAATGCACTAAGTATACATTCATGGACATGACTTATACACAATTCAAAGACTTTCCAGAATTTCAGGTGTCATATACTTGTAATCAAGAAGAGTTGAATGTGATTGTTTGGGCTATTTTACAAATCTTCTAGGAAAAGTTGAAGCTAAAAACATGATGGTTTATGATGATAATGAAATGACCTTGTCCAAGCCTGACATTGAAACGCTGAGGTTGATAGTAATATTGGGGATAGTGTTATAAACTGTTATGCAAAAGTTATCAACCTTCGTGAATTGGAAAGAGCCAACGGGAAACCAATTCTGAGATATTGTTTTTCATCATTATTTGCTGTGAGTCTGATATATATATATATATATATATAACTTCTTTTTGACGCATGAAATGTCATGTGAAGGCATATACTGTATCTTGTGAAACAGACATTTGCAGAGGCAGAGGTGGATTCAAAATTACCATTAAAAGATGGTGCAGAACTTGTTGAGACATTCATTAAAGATTTCATGCTGTTTTCTGAAGAAATGATTGATGTGGTGTTGAATGCAGAGAATGTAAGATATATTTTTCTTTTGATAATTTTGTTTACATAGTTGATAATTATCAAATTCTAATTATATGTGCACTCAATGTCCCAGTTCTTCTTCCCATATTGTCGACAAAACCATTGGTTGGTTTTTCTGTTGATATGAGAAAAAAGAATTTTTTACTTCAACAGCAAGAATGCTGAAATCGGGTGGACAGCTGATTATATAGTTTTAAATAGGATATGGTATAACTTCAGGATGCTGGGAAATACAATGATGAAATCTAAAAAATGGTTTGCATCATATCGAATGCTTTTCCCCCATTAGCAGAGCAGAAAGATGAGCACAGTTGTGGTGTTTTTCTCTTGTCTTATATGGATTATTGGGAAAGAATGATGATGGATGAGATGTTGGCAGAAATGAAGAACAAACGGTACAATCTGGCGAAAAGAGCCAAGGTCTGTGCTCAACTATTGCTGTCAGATGTTAATCAACTTAAAGATTTTGTGCTTGGTAGCCCAGCTGAGTCAGTCATTTGAGGTAAAGAATTCAGAACCTAAGCCAAAAAAGGGTCGGAAAAAGAAATCATGATGAATGAACTGATTTGAGGTGAGGAAAAACAAATTATTGTAACTGAAATACTAGTCTCGCTGAAAAATATTATTGCCATCGCTGAAATGTAAACTTTTATCGTTGATATATCACTTTGTCATCGCTGATATATATAAATGTGCTTGACGTTTTCACTGATATATGCATTTTTTCATCACTGAAAAACATAGATAATGTTGCTGAAAAGAACTACATTTCAGTTTATAAAAGGGCCTAAATGAAATGGGACTCCGAAAAATTATTTTTCTCGATTTAGGTAGTTTTTTTTATTTTAGTTAATTCTTATCCAATTAAAAAATTATTAACTGTGACCCTTATAAATGGAATCGCCTTCATTCCTCAAAACTTCATTTGTAAACCCTAATTGGTATCCCCAAGTTGTGCATTTCTCTTCAAAAATATGTCGCCAAAAGAAGATGTACCGGAGAGAGTTCTAGTTTGTTGACGTAATGTTGAGAGATTTTTGGGAGGTTTCTGCAAGGTACACATCCGACTTGTGATCAAGCACGTGCCCTCAACGATTTAATCGAAAAAATGTTAGATCGTGGGATCACGCCGAAGAAGTATAACGATCTGCTTGTTGAAACACATGTATTTCTTCTGAAAATTATAACTGGGTATCCTGATATTGAGTCTGCTGAACAATCTTATCGAATCATGGATCCGCACTTCCAAGCTCTGGATATTCATCTTTGTGTCCTTCGAGAAGAAGGCAGATCTAGTGGCGATGATGTAGAGAGGCGTTCATTTGACCCCACAAGTCTACAGGAAATGTGGAACCACTATCGCAACGTTCGAGTCTCCTTCGGAAATACTCCGTGGGAGTTGGCTCAACGTAAACTGCTTTTTAAAAATATATGGGAAGATCTGCTTCCAAGGCTTATGGCGATGTATCAAGCCATCTTTGACCCTCAGGATTCTTCCCCTGGTGTTTAATTTTAGGTTTTCTGCTAAAATATTTTGGAATTGTGGTTTGGATGTTTTTAGTTTGAATGGTTTGTTTAGAATGTTTTAAAATGTTTTAGAACTGATTATGCGATGTTTTCAATGGTGATGTTTTGACTTTTGGTTGTTTTAGTCCTATCAATTGTTTTTTTGTGATTTTGATTGATTTTATTATGTTTTATAAGTTTTATTATGTTTCTTGTTGAATACGCATACTCTCTTAACAGAATAGCAAGTAATCACTGAAAAATTACAATTGTATCGCTTAAAGAATGTGGTACCGTCGCTTAAAAGAACAATAACATTGCTTAAAAGAACAATAAACATCATTTTTAGGAGTTTTATTTTTGCTTTTGATTTTGTGGTAATCGCTGAAAAGAATAAAAAGTTATCGCTGAAAAATTATCATGCCATCGCTGAAAAATTATCACGGCATCGCTGTAAGAATTTTTGTTGCAAAGTGTACAGTGTACGATGTCTCTGAAAACAAGTTATAGGAATCGCTGAATAGAATTTTTTTCATCGCTGAAAAGAACAACGTTTATCGTTGAAAGAATTAGGAAGTAATCATTTCGTTAAAAATAAAAACATATGACATTTCTCTGAAAAGAATGAAGGAAAATCGCTGAAAGGAATAAAGATATATCGCTGAAAAGAATGTTTTAGTATCACTGACAAGATATAACATCGTTGCAAAGTGTATTAGTATCTCGCTGAAAAGAGTTGGACATCTCGCTGAAAGGAATTCAATATCATCGCTGAAAATAGCATTAAAGAATTAATGCTATTTTTGTCACAATATTTGTAGCTTAAAAGAACATAAATATCGATGAAAAACATATATATCTCTCGTTGGAAACTAGTGTGTCTTGTCGCTGAACATAATACCGTTCATTTGCTGAAAAGAATTAATGCTATTTTTGGCACATAAATTTTTAATATAATTTGTGTCGATAATATGTTTTAATTTTAGTTAATTTTTCTGTTATAACATATTTTAGGATACAAATCCGTTTAAGATATCCAGTAAATCCGTTAAAGATATGTAATAATCTGTTAATTTGGTAATTAATAAAACCGTTCCATATTTTTATTGGACAACTTTACCCTTTTGCATTTACAACCCTTGAATTTTAATTGGACGCTCAAGATCTTTGCCTTGATGTGCTGTGAGATGGTGCAATCGCACCTTAACTGCTCCCATTTTGTATATACTACATACCAAAACAAGTCATACCAAATACAATTGGTCTGAGTGTTGTGAAACTTTAACAATTTAAATAATGTCTCGAGTTCGAACTTTTATTTATTCAAAATCATGTTTTAGGATAGGCAACCCTGCAATGCCTACCCGATCCTCGATGAAATAGTTTTTGGCCAAATAAAGCCTGGGATAATTTGAAATTACCAATAAGAGGAAAAAAGTCATTCTGCAAAATTGATCGATAATTTTTTAGTATACATATTAATTATTTATATTAAAAGAGTAAGTATATATATTTTTTTGTTACAAATGGGTAAGTATATTAATAAAATTGAATATCAGCATAGTAATAAAAATATGGAAAGCACATATGCATTATTTTGAAAGCAAGTCCCTGAACTTTTAATTTTTGGTTGAGGATTCAAATTTCTTTATAAATTTTGTAAATTTATAACCCTCTCTTTTATCTCTTTATAAATTTTGTAGCATGAGCTCACATTACCCTTTTGCTAACTTTGTTGTAGCATATTCAAACACCGGCGCCCCCATGGGTGCCCATCATCCCTTCACTTACATACATTGTATTAAAAATAAAATTTAAAAAAAATATTTTATAGCGGAGCAAAAAAAATGTATCCTTTATATTGCCAAAAAAAATCATTTTTGAGATATATTTAGATTTAAAAATTAATAAATGATATTACTATATAAAATTATATGAAAATATTTAAGTGAATAATGTATATATTTCCTTAAGCAGAGCAAACCAATCACTTTTAATGTATTATGCTTTTGACTCAAAAGCATAAACTTCAATTCACTATCTTGAGTGCTTTATTCTTTTGGGACTATGATGATTTGATCAAAAGCATACGATATGTCTGATCAAAAGTATAAGCTTCAATTCAGACTATGATGATTTGATCAAAAGCATTCGACATGTCTGAATTGATGTTCATATGGTTGATAATTGTATGTATGTTCTTGAGATGAAAGGAATGGAAAGGAAATGAAAGGCAAAATTATGTTCTTTAGTTGGAGGAAAAGAAAATAAAATGTATATTTTATAATTTTGTCATCATTAGCTAATACTTTCTCCGTTCTTAAATAAGTGGTTACTTATAAGTGATACGGGGTTTCTGTCACTGTTCATTTAGTAACTTTAATCAAAAATTTTAACACAACTAAATAAGAAAAATATAGTGAAGTAAGATCTTTTTGAATTCGTCTACTAACATAGTTTTAGAATATCAAATTTTTATAATTTTTACATAGTGTACAATTTAAGTTATTAAGAATTAAAATATATCATAAATTGCGTGAAATGAGGAATCTATCATTTATTTAGAAACGAAGGTAGTAGTACTTAATACTTAATACTCCATTATACTATAAAAGATGGTGAATGTGAAATAAGGATAGTAAAGCAATTACATTTTTTTTCTATTCAGCTTCGATTCATTTTGGCCTGAGAGAAGAAGAAAGTAAAATGGGTGCGGTTATATGCACCCAATAAAATACTACAAAAGCCCAATTTTATGGACACCTAGGAAGTAAAAGTATACAATGTTGGAATGTTGGGGCACCCACAAGTTAAATACCAAAACATACCCCTTTTCAGAGTTTCAGAGATTACTGTCTCAACACCAAATTTAGGGCATCCAACAATATTCAAACTCATTCCCCATCCATTTGCAAGAAACTCATTCTAAGAGACCAAAGCACCCACCCCATTCATGCAAGCTCCATCTTCCACGAAAAATAAATAAAATTTCAGATGTAGGCTTGTCCCGGAGAGAAAACAAGTAGAATTGGAGATTATGTTCATCAATTGATTGGTGATGAAGTAATGTCCATTTGGATCGAGTCATTTCAAGAAAACAGATTTCAATTACTCAAATCTATTGTTACTGTTTGAATCTATCATAATAAAAAAAAAGTACTACGTGTATTTTATTATTATGGTTGTGAGCCAATTGCAGATACGGATATAATACCATTGCAATATTAAAACATTAAGTTAGACAAAAACAACCACCACCGGTCGAACTCCTTCATACACAAACGGCCGTCCATGGCCGGCTACTGTAATATGATGTTTTTTTCCCCTATATTACGCCTTCATCGGCCGATGATGGCCGATTTTGCTTGTATATTTCGGCCATCTGTGGCCGAAATCGCGAGCTTCGCCGACCATCGACGGTCGATTCTGCAACTTCGAAAATGAAACAACGAGCAAAATGGTAACATATATGGAACACAATAAAAGCTTCAAAATTTCAATATTTTTCACCACAATAGCTTGGAAACCATCTATTTTCATGTTTTATTGCCTTTGGGATGGCTCAATCCAACCCATCTATTAAGTTCGTTGTGTGCTTTGGATGCAAAGGAGTTATGGTGTTAAGGTTTAGAAGCAGGCCAGAGATGAACAAGATGGTGGTTGCCCCTAACATCTACATTTGTTTGTCATGTGCCTTTAACATTATTTTTAAGTATGGAGTTATTGGGTGCCTTCAATAATTTGTTTCTCTAACTGTTGGGAATTTTATAAAACCCTGTAAACAACAATATACAAATATCCCTGGAATAAAATTCTCTATCTAAATATTACAATGGATTTCCAATTTTAATATCCTTTCAAACAAAGAATAAGAAATTCTGGAACACAAGTTGGAATATAGCAGCAAGTGAGAGCAGCCTTAATCCCTCACTGTAGTCGTTCTCTCAAGGTTCCAGACTCTCCTCTTCATTCCTTTTCTTTCTACTCCCTTAGTGGTTGAGTGACTACGAACTTTGAGTGTAGTTCATGAGAGTGAGTAAAAGGGCGTGAGGGCTCTATTGAATATTATTCTGATGGCTGTCTTGTGCACTATGAGAGGGAGTTTTTGGGGGTAGCGTCGTTGGGTAGTGGTTGTGGCTTGGTACCGTAGGTTTCCACCATTTTGAGGGTGTGAGCGAGAGCGTAGGAAGTTCTGTTGGGCTGTTCGGAGGTTGGTGTTAGAGGTGATTGAGCATCCATCATCTTCACCCTTGTGTCCAACGATTGCTCTTGGTTTGGGTACCACATTTGGGCATAATCTGAGCCCTATTTTCAAGGTGGAGCAATGTGATATGCCTTTGTGTTTAGCTATGTGTTTTATGTCATTGTTTTTAGCTTAGTGCTAGTTTTTGTTTACTTTGCTATGTGTCTGTATTTGCTTTGTGCTTGGTATTGCTTTGTGTTGTTGCTTTGCAACTGATAAGAACAGATACTTTGTGTGCCTTTGTGTGGTTTATTTTGTGTTGTGTTGCATTTTACTGTGTGTCGTCATGGTAAGTTGCATGTGCATGTTAGCGATATGATTGCGTTCCCAAACTAATACACCATTTGAGCAAATGGATCAACGGTCCAAAGTGAAGATTGTTGGGTTTTTTGGCCCATTGATTTTGGCTCGGCCCATGTGAGGTTAGAGTTTCACCTTGAACCCTATAAAAGAGGTCCTCTCCCATATTTGGATAGAAATGGAATGGTAAGTGCAACGATCTCCCGGTAATAGTTTTGTGGCTTCCACGGAACTTTGCATCTGCAACCTATGATTGAGGTGAGGTGATGAAGGTGTGGTTGGATTGAGAGGTTGCTTCCATTGCTCTCTTGTTGGGTATAGATTATGTGTTTGGGTTCTCTGAGCCGAAATGTTACTAACTTTGTGTGTTAGTATTTATTTGAGTATTTTGTAAGGTTTAGGGCATTGGTTTGGTGGCTCGAGTGAATCCGTTCGGTCCGAGAATTTCCCAACACTAACAATAAATAGTATGTAATTTATTAAGGAAATATTTGGTATTTGATTGGTGAGTTGGGTGCCCCAACATTTGTTGTGTGCATATAACGCCCGCTAAATAAAAAATCCCTCTAAATCCTTTCAATTCTTTTTATTTTCTTTGTAAAAAACACTCAAAGCACATCTTTTTCATATCTCTACTTTTCCGTCCCTTTTCCTTCTTAAAGAAAAAGGGATTTGCAGATTTTTGATCGGGCTATTCCTCATGATATATTTTTGATCGGGTTATTCCTCATGACATATTTTTTGTGCAATATGTTAGTCTATTTGCAGATTTAGTGCGGAGTGTTTTTTACAAAGAAAATGAAAAGAATTGAAGGGATTTAGAGGGATATTTTACTTAGAGGGTGTTATATGCACACAACAAATGTTGGGGCACCTAACTCACCAATCAAATACCAAATATTTCTTTAATAAATTACGTACTATTTATTGTTAGTGTTGGGAAATTCTCGGACCGAACGGATTCACTCGTGCCACCGAACCAATGTCCTAAACCTTGCAAAATACTCAAACAAATACTAACACACAAAGTTAGTAATATTTAGGCTCAGAGAGCCCCAAACACATATTCTATACCCAACCAGAGAGCAATGGAAGCAACCTCTCAACCCAACCACACCGTCATCGCCTCACCTCAATCATAGGCTGCAGATGCAAGGTTCCGTGGAAGCCACAAAACTATTACGGGGAGATCGTTGCACTTACCGTTCCATTTCTATCCAAATGTGGGAGAGGACCTCTTCTATAGGGTTCAAGGTGAAACCCTAACCTCACATGGGCCAAGCCCAAATCAATGGGCCAAAAAACCCCAACAATCTCCACCTTGAACTATTGATCCATTTGCTCAAATGATATATTTATTTGGGACACAATTATATAGCCAAACATGCACATGCAACTTACCATGAAGACACACAGTCGCATGCAATACAACATAAAATAAACCATACAAAGGCACACAAAGTATCTGTTCTTATCAGTTGCAAAGTAACAACACAAAGCAATACCAAGCACAAAGCAAATACAGACACATAGCAAAGTAAACAAAAACTAGCACTAAGCTAAACACAATGACATACAACACATAGCTAAATACAAAGGCATATCACATTGCTCCACCTTGAAATAGGGCTCAGATTATGACCAAATATGGTATCTAAGCCAAGAGCAATTGTTGGACACAAGGGTGAAGATGATGGAAGCTCAATCACCCCTAACACCAACCTACGAGACAGCCCATCAACTTCCTACGCTCTTGCTCACACCCTCAAAATGGTGGAAACCTATGGTACCAAGCCACAACCACTACCCAACGACGCTACCCCCAAAACTCCCTCTCATAGTGCACAAGACAGTCAGCAGAATAATATTCAATAGAGCCCTCGCACCCTTTCACTCACTCTCACGAACTACACTCAAAGTTCGTAGTCAATAGTGAGTAGGAGAGTCTGGAACCTTGAGAGAACGAAAACAGTGAGGGATTAAGGCTGCTCTCACTTGCTGCTATATTCCAACTTGTGTTCCGGGATTTCATATTCTTGTTTGAGAGGATATTAAAATTGGAAATATATTGTAATAATTAGATAGAGAATGTTATTCCAGGGATATTTGTATATTGTTGTTTACAGGGTTTATAAAATTCCCAACAGTTAGAGAAACAAATTAATGAAGGCACTCAATAACTCCATACTTGAAAATAATGTTAAAGGCACATTACAAACAAATGTAGATATCAGAGGCACCCACCATCTTCTTCATCTCTGCTTCTAAACCCTAACACCATAACTCCATTGCAACCAAAGCACACAACGAACTTTATAGATGGGTTGGATTGAGCCATCCCAAAGGCAATAAAACATGAAAGTAGATGGTTCCCAAGCTATTGTGGTGAAAAATATTGAAGTTTTGAAGCTTTTATTTGTTCCATATATGTTACCATTTTTCTCGTTGTTTCATTTTTGAAGTTGCATAATCGATCGTCGATGGCCGGCGAAGCTCACCATTTCGGCCACAGATGGCCGAAATATACAAGCAAAATCGCCCATCATCGGCCGATGAAGGCGTAAAATAGGGGGAAAAAATATCATATTACAGTAGCCGGCCATGGATGGTCGTTTGTTTATGAAGGAGTTTGACCGGTGGTGGTCATTTTTGTCTAAATTAATGTTTTTTATATTGCAATGGTATTATATCCGTATCTGCAATTGGCTCACAATCATAATAATAAAATACACATAGTACTTTTATTATTATGATAGATTCAAACAGTAACAATATATTTCAGCAATTGAAATCCATTCTCTTGAAATGACTCGATCCAAATAGATATTACTTCATCACCAATCAATTGATGAACATAATCTCCAATTCTACTTGTTTTCTCTTCGGGACATGCCTACACTGAAATTCTATTTATTTGTCGTGGAAGATGGAGCTTGCATGAATGGAGTGGGTGCTTTGGTCTCTTAGAACGGGTTTCTTGCAAATGGATGGGGAATGAGTTTGAATGTTGTTGGATGACCTAAATTTGGTGTTGAGACAGTAATCTCTGAAACTCTGAAAAAGGGTATGTTTTGGTATTTAACTTGTGGGTGCCCCAACATTGCAACATTGTATACTTTTACTTCCTAGGTGCCCATAAAATTGGGCCTTTGCAGTGTTTTATTGGGTGCATATATCCACGACGATTTTACTTTTTTCTTCTCTCAGGCCAAAATGAATCGAAGCTGAATAGAAAAAAAATATGTAATTACTATACTATCCTTATTTCACATTCACCATTTTTTATAGTATAATATTAAGTATAAGTACTACTACCTTCGTTTCTAAATAAATGACATATTCCTCATTTCACGCAATTCAACATACATTTTAATTCTTAATAACTCAAATTGTATACATGTAAAAATTATAAAGATTTGATATTCTAAAACTACGTTAGTAGACGAATTCAAAAAGATCTTACTTCACTATATTTTTCTTATTTAATTGTGCTAATTTTTTTTATTAAAGTTACTAAATGAACAGTGACAAAAACCCCGTATCACTACCACTTATTTAAGAACAAAGAAAGTATTAACTAATGATGACAAAATTATAAAATAGACATTTTACTTTATTTTCCATCAAACTAAAGAACATAATTTTGCCTTTCATTTCCTTTCCATTCCTTTCATCTCAAGAACATACATACAATTATCATCCATATGAACATCAATTCAGCATGTCGAATGTTTTTGATCAAAGCATCATAGTCCCAAAAGAATAAAGCACTCAAGGCAGTGAATTGAAGCTTATGCTTTTGATCAGACATGTCGAATGCTTTTGATCAAATCATCATAGTCCCAAAAGAATAAAGCACTCAAGGCAGTGAATTGAAGTTTATGCTTTTGAGTCAACAGCATAATACTCAAAAGCATAAGCTTCAATTCACAGCCTTGAGTGCTTTATTCTTTTGGGACTATGATGATTTGAGCAAAAGTATTCGACATGTCTGATCAAAAGCATAAACTTCAATTCATTGCCTTGAGTGCTTTATTCTTTTGGGACTATGATGATTTCATCAAAAGCATTCGACATGTCTGAACTGAAGTTTTGCAGGGCCTCTAATACCGGAATAAGTCCCTGTTGGATCAAATTATGTGCAGCAGCTTCTAGTTCTTTTCTTGCCACCTCATGCTTCAGATATGCTTCTTTGTGCTTGATTCTGTTAGTCCTCAAGCTCAAGTACCGTGCGTGCACGGAGGAAAATCTGGGATCAATTTTAGCACTGGATGAGGCAACATCAAGTGCTTTAACAAAAGATGCATACTCTTCTGAACTAATGCCAGACTCCATGCACACCTTCTCAAGCTCTTTCACATAGTAACTGGAGAGATAGTCCATTATCAACCTCTGATGTTGCTGCTCGCACAATCGTTTCCGCAGTAGCTGAAGCAGCAGAATCAAATTGTTTAAGGCTTGTATTACTTGAACAGATAAGACTGACTCAACCAAGTTACTCCATCTGTTGCACATGTCTAGCAATTCCAGTGTTGAGGGGCTGCTCTGATGTGCTGTATTATTAGGTGGAAGGAATTTTGCGATCCAACTCTTCAAAAGATTTGCAAATATTCTATGGCTTGAGATCCACTTCAAGAAGGCCTTCTTAAGTTTTGTAACCTCAATTTCCAGCCCTTGAATTGCCTTCAAGCTTGAATAACTGCACCTTATTTGTGCATTTGTTTGGACCTTCATTATGGCACAAACTTGTTTCTTGTGAGACCCATGCAATCTCTTCCACATTTGATGGAATCTGCAGATTGATAAAAATTACAGTGTGAATTCATTGATTAAAGAAGAAAACAACATGTTATCTATATATTCAGAGTCTGTAACTCTGAATTTGCAGAATCTGCACAAATATATATTCGAACAGATCAGATTGAAAAAGCTATTTTCCCAAACCGTATCAAGATTCCTGAAAACATGTAATGAAAATAAAAGCAGTTTCATACTCATTCATGACCAAAAAGACTGGCTCAAATAACCAAATCATTAACCATAGTTAGCCTAAATATTGATATTTACATCAGGTTTTTGCCAAATTCAAATAATATCAGAAATCAAAATCTATATGATTTTTGCGTTACTGTTACCCAAAAATTTATATGATTTAAAAACCGCATTTAAGCACTACATGCAATGAAAATAATCATAGTTACATATGCAAACTCAAAGCAGCAAAAAATTTAACGCATCTGTTATACATATAACAGAGAAGTAGCTGACGAATTAAAGGCTCCCAATGACAAAAGATCACAAAATAGAAATTTATTTGGCAACACCTTAAATATTTGGTATTTCATGTGTACATCACAATATACCTATGTGAATGTATAAATAAATAACTTCCTTTCTGTCGACTGTTTATGACCATTCTTAGAACATCTTAAATTAGAATTCAATTAAACCATATTCATCAATTATTTAGCTAAATAAAAAATGGTAAACCAACATAGGGACAAGGTTTGAAAATGAGGGTGAAATGCCATTTTTCATATTGCACCGTGCAAATAGAAATAACTTCTCGATACCTTTGAATCAAATCACATATGAGGGGATACAATTCTTCATCCCTTATGCCATGCACCCTTGTAGCTATCCCTTCAACCACAATGAAAGCTACTCTTATTCTTGCAATAAGCTTTTCCATGGATGCATCACTAGTATCCACTCTCGAAGGCTGAACCCCTTTATCGCAAAGCTCTTTCAGTTTTCTCTGCCCCTTGTCCAAGGCGCGCTGAACTTTTTCTTGAACCTACATATTACAGGTATAATTAATTTGATGATCTTTATTTTAAAAGAGCATAGCAAGAAATAACCTAACTCTAAGAAAAATAATAATGTTAATGATTAACAAATTACGTAAATTATAATTGTGGTTAAGCTTATGCATTTATATACAACAATGTACAACAATGAGCATTGTGGAGGTTCCAACCCAAAACCAACTGACAATTGATCAAAAACTTCGCTATAATACATAAAATTGAGAATGATTATTTTGCCCGTTTATTATGGAACAAATACCTAGTCAACCTTAACGTACTTTGGAACAAAACCAATCATTATTAATGTATGATACTTCCCATATTGCAAAATATTACTCAAATCATTTTGGGGAAAAAAGCATGAATAACATCAGAAGCCCGAATACTAAATAAGATTAATATATGGCATCATGTTATATTCCTTTAGCAGATTAAACAATGCCATTAACTCCAAATTTTGGTATCCATGTAAGCAATTGCAAAATCCATCAGCTTAAACAAGAAACATGACCGCTTGAAACGATGTCATGATGAGATCCACATTAAGCAGGGACCTTTAAATAATGAATATATATTTCCCCTAGATTACATGAATTAAATGTGTAGAAAGATAAAGTGAACAACTGGGAAAGGAAAAAAGAACAAAAAAATGTAGCAAACATGAAATGGCCACTCATTAACAAATTAGGCCAAAGCTATTATTGCAATTCTATGATACTCAACATCCAAATGTTGAGGACATGGTTGTTATGGTTAAACCATGCCGATGTGGTGATCTTTACCACCACACACAGTTGACTCACCATGCCGCAGTGGCAGAAACAGAAGGCAGTGCTGACAACCGAGACAAAAACATTAGAAGGATGAAGGAGAAAAGAGACACAAGGAGAGCACATGAACAAGATCAAAGGGCTTACCAGCAGCAGCACAGGCAATTGAGGCTGCGGCGGATGAAGATGGGCACTGCACTGACTTACATCTAGGGTTTGTGGTAGAGAAGGTATAATGTACTGTGTATATATAGATATTCCCAAATGGGCTAGGGTTGGAAATCGGGCGAAACTTAATAGGGCCGAAAATATCTAACTTGGGCTGATATTAATCTCGAGAATCTACTACTGTGTATATATACATATATATATATTTCCAAAATGGCTAGGGTTGGAAATCGGGCGAAACTTAATAAGGCCAAAAATAATCTAACTTGGGCTGATATTAATTTCGAGAATCTACCCTTTTTGGAAGGAGTATGCAAACTATTATGAAATTCTAAATTCTAATATTTACTTATCTTCGCGTAGTCATGTTGGTGGTTTGGTAGCCCACAAGCAACATGCTGAGACAGCCCGCCATAACAACCCTGGTTGAAGAAGTTTCACCTTGTTCATTGTGCTAAAATTTAAGTGACTGAATTTTCTTGCAAATAAAAGCTGTTTAAAGCAGCACCTAAGCAAATTATGTTGATGGTACACAAACAGATATTACAAGGAAAAAAGAAAAAAAATAAAAATAAAAAAACCGATAAACCAATGGAACACAATTTACTTTTTGGGTATGGTTTTCCATTCAATCAATGCACAGTCTGCCGTTAATATGCATCAATCTTTGCACATAGTTGTCCTCCAGATGCATATCTAGGGTGTGCATCAAATTTAACTTGGCTTTTCTTAGGTATTTTGAATTCGACACCACCCAAATAGGAATTGGAAACACCTAATATCAAATCCAATTTCTGTCTGTATTCGGCCAAATATTTTGTTCAGATTTTAGATCTGGGAGGGATATATAGGAGAACTAGAATTAAATTTCAAATGAGTTTGACAGTAACCTAAAGAGCTACTTTGAGAGAGAGAGAGAGAGAGAGAGAGAGAGAGATTTCAAATCTGAGCTGTATAAATGGTCATAGCTTTCAATGAAATTTCATGTCCTTGGAATTCTAATAAAAGGTCAGAATTATCCCCAACGTATTAAAACACAACAAGCTGGGCAATTGGGAAATTCGCGTTTCCTGGTGGTGCACTATTTTTTTCTTTTTTTTGACATCTGATTCCATAATTAAAGTAGTGGGCTAAATCAGACTTTTAGTATCTGCTGTGCATTCTTTATAGGTAATATCCAGAAGATTTGCTCAAGTGGTTGCTTGATAAGGCCACAGATGCTCTTTGGTGTCTTCTCATTATTCATAACAAAGCAGGTGGTGTCATGCAAGTTGTAGATACTCATGAAGGTTATACATGGGCGATGGTTTCATTAGCGGAATATCCACAGTGTTCTTTCTTATCCAGGAACATTTCTAGTTTAGTTTTGTCGGTCGTGGCAAGGCTAACTTCTGTTACTCTGTTGATATTGAACTAATTTTTTGGTGTTCTCTGTTCTTTTGGTAGAACTAGTTCTGCTGTTTTGAACATATTCCATGCAACATAATATTTTAACTTCCAAAACAGAGTTGGATATTCCAGAACGTGTATCATCATAACTCATAAAGTTCTATTTGCTCTAATAATTAAGGGCATGGTTAGTATTAAATCCTACAATAAGCATTGCTGCTTATTAAAATTTAAAATACACCAGCTATAGGAACTGAAATTATTCATATGAACATGATAGAGATTTTAGATAATACTTACAGCAACTGTAATACAACATGTTCTCACTGCTAACAACACCTCGCCTATGGTCTCAACTATTTAGAAACATATAATATCATTCTACAACTTTTCCAACTTGTTTTAAACATTTAGCTAATTGATATAGCTTTGTCACTTTAGTTCAGGGTATAATGTCTTTCTGCAGTTCTCTCTGTGCATGTGCGTGTGTGTGTACTCATAAAGTATTTTGTATATAATTAAGGGCGTGGTTAGTCATAAAATATTACATTACAACACACACGCACAAAAAAATGCAGCCAGGGTCCAAGACGCCATGAAATTTCATTATTAAATCGAGTACCTAAATATTAATAATGCCAAACCTCATACAATACACATAGTCAAACATCTTAACCTCAACCTACAGCACACACTAGAAGCCTGAGATCACATATGAAAGTTGTAACAACAATTTTAAATATAATTCCATATCTACGAAAACAACTTTACAGTATAAAGTATTATAAATCACAGGACTAAAAACTGAATAGAATAAAAACATAGAAATTAATAAGTGATTAAATTGAAAATTGAGAAGGAGTTAAAGATTTAATACGGAAAAGAAAGAGAAGGTTTATTCAAGAATCTTGCTGATAGCAAAATCAATAAATATTATGCGGGAGGAGCAACCAAATGGTCAACAATTTCCGTGATATTCAATAAAAATATTAAAAGATAGAGGTTTTGTTCGTATCATCCTATTGGTGTTGCTATTCTATCACTTGTTGCCAAAGACACATGGAGGCTGTGTTTATTAGCATATTTTTAAGATAGTTATGCCTTATATAACTATAGTATTTTTCTTTATCATGTCTAGGATTTCCTTTCATATTGCATCTTAAGAAGCTATGCATCTTATCTTGTACTCAACTATTGAACTTTTCTAAAATTAAATAACTTGATTTTTCCGAGAAAAAAAAACGAACAAAAATACTTTATAGATATGAAGCTAATAATTTAGTGTTTCAAAGGCCTAAAGCATAAAATTTAGAAACACTGACGTAATAAAAAACTAAAGAACAGAGCAAAAATAATGTACATCATTATCAATCCAACGATAGTAAGTTTGCTTTGTCCCATTTGCCTTATTTGATTGTTCAGTCTACTTTGTTATGTTTTCTTATTTGGTAAAATTTACTGACTTAATACTAGTTCTATTTTTTTAAAAAAAAATATATATATATATATATATATTTCATTCCAACTGGGTACATAATCCATTGCACACTTTTAACGACTAATGACACTCTAATTCTGTAAAGTAAAAATTATAAAACAATCGATATCCTTAAACTACATGATTAGGCCAATCAAAAAATACCTCACTTGACTAGGTTTTTTTATATATATATAATACTTCATCCGTTTCTCTTTTATTTGCCCCATTTAGGTTTTGGCTACTGTTCACACACACTTTGACTTAAAGTTTTATCATAGTTATACAAGTTAAAATATAACCAAGTGGGATCTTGTTAGATCCGTCTCGTCGTATAGATTTAAAATATCGAACTTTTAGAATTTTTACTTGTACCGAACTTGAGTTATTAATGATTTAAAATATCCATTGGACTGCGTGCATTGTGGGTCCGTAGCAAATATATAAAAATAAAATAAAATAAAAACGGAGTAAGTATATAACTACGAAAAAAATGGGCCAAAGTTGAATAAAGAAGTGAAATAATTTTTCAAAACCATAAATAAATGTATAGCTCATTACTCCTATTACCTACAAGCTATCAAGCTACAAATAATCCTCAATCATTAACCCTCCACCAACTAGATAAATTCATGTGCCCAAAATCCAAGGGGGCATGCTATAACTTGGATGGAATGAGTATTTTCCTAGCTACTATAGCATATTGGAACTGGAACATGGTAATACGATTGGAACACAATGTCTTGTTTATACCATTTTTATAGCCCCTCAATTTTACATACTCTATTGTGCCATATGGCATGTTAATCTAAGTACAGTGCCGAAGAAATTTTTCACAGCACTTATTGTCAAATACCAGTTATATATAGAATTTTAATGGATCAAATTAAACTAAACTAACATTAGTACCAGAATAGAAAATTAAATTCCAAAGATCATATTATTTATATAAAGGACTTCAAAATTTTCTACAACACGATGTAACAGAAAAATTATATGCTTGAAGTTATCATGGTCATGCATCCATGAATACCAAGCACAATTGCACAAGATAAAAATGCTCTAAGCGTGAATAGATATCGCCAGGGAACATACAAACCCAGGAAGCAAAGAACAGATTTTCTGCAAGATGTCTTATTGTGTTCTAAAAACTGATACACATTTTGGTTGAGTTCCATTTTGAGTTAAACATAAAGCCAAGCTAGACTTGATTCTTATCCATAATCAATGACAATGAGATCCTAACAATTTGACTTCAACACAAAATAAATTTAACCAAAAAAAGGAAATTACCTTAACCTCCCTATGAAGTTTGCTTTCCCAAATGCACAGTTTCTCCAGAGTCAATGAAAGGTTGCACGAACTCGTGTTTGTTTCATTCGAATGATCCTGGCAAGTGATGCTCACACTTTTCAGAATCCTACGAGGCAATCTTCTTAAGATCCCACTAGCCAGGGCTGATATTATTCTCGATGAATTTGCATATAATTTATTGCAAAATGAATACCCTGTTCATTGCCATGAAAAAAACACAATAGATAGCTTTAGAATAAACTCAAAGTCAAATTATGGTTTAAAAATTTCAAACACGTGTACTTCCAACATTTCAATATATTAATTGTTAAAGCAGTTGAGGATAAGCCAAAAAGTGAACTCATTAACTTGAATATTTTACACTTGAGCACATGCAAGCAATATCAAGTTTCAAAGCTGCATCTGTCAGTTATTACAACATAGTAATACTCAATCTCTTACTTAGGATTCTACTTTTTGGAAAAAAAATTGATCATAACTCAATGCAAGATCAGATAGATGAGTTAGGAAAGTAGAAACCACTCCCCATAAGTTGCCACATCCATCTCTCGTAGTTTCTTAAATGTAAAACACAAGTAAAATAAATAAATGCAGGGAACATTTATCATATTGCTTGGCAGAAAGCTAGTACCATGCTCCTTTGCATTTAAAATGTGAGTTAATTGCCTTTAACGTAAAATACTGGAAGAAGTTTATGCGATTATGATGCATTTATTTTCTTCTTGCTATTTCTATCATCTTGACAAATTCTATTATTCATATCTTGCATCCACGTATCTAATACATGTGATATTAACGATGCAGAAAATCTTATAAATATCGTACAAATGATCAGCCACCTGTCCCCGTCACTGCCAACAATAAATTGCATGCTTATGTTATATAGCTATGTACTATCTAATATGTCTGCATGCAAAAGAAACAAGAAACGCGACATCAGTAAATAATATGCAACCCAAGCCAAACAAGTTCCCTCTCCTCACCCCATTTTGATATACAAAAACAAAGTCATTCAATGCATTGTATTTGGAGCACAATTCACATAATTCAAAACATGTATATTCTCCATTCAGTTCACAAACAAAAACCTAAAGAGCGACGCAGAAAAAGAACCATTTAATTTTCAACTTCAAAAAACTTGTACCTGTGTCCGAGACAGTGATTGGTTGATGAGGACCAAACATCCTTGAGACATCATCCCCATGCATTATGATGTCAGCAAATGCCTCGTTCATTTTCTTAAGTACTTGGTGTAGATCCCACGAGCAATGTGTTGACATTTTCGACATGAATTCTGTAGAAATTTGATTGATTTCAGAGGGAATGTCATGACTTTCTACTTTACCCATTTTCTTTTGGACAGCTTCCTGATCACAACTCCCAAATTTTTCTCTTGCTTCCACTATCAAGCTTTCAGGCACAGAGGAGCTTGTGTCATGTTCCCAATCTTCTTCACCAATTTCTTCCTTTTTCCTATTATTAATATTTGTTAGCCCATCATCAGTGCACCCAACTTCTCCACCCTGATCAGGACGAACATCCTGTCCATTATTTCCAGTGTTGAGCTCAAATGGACATTCTTCTAAATCATCATCCAATTCCAAAGATTCATCATCCAACTCCATAGATTCATCATCCACCGTATCCTCAACGGGATCGCCAAATTCATCTTCAAGGTATGGTATTCCCTCCCTCTCCCTCACCTCTCTCAAATTAATTTCATGGCTTCCCAAACCAGATTCATGTGTTCCTTGAAAGTCATGATGAGCCAAACTCAATGGACCCATATTTTCCCAACTTGAGACGTCGTGATCAGTTTGATCGTTCCAAACATTTTCTTGGGGAGGGTTCAACACATAATTGTGCGGTGATCCACTCATTTCATGAATTAACCATGAGTTTGCCATCCAGTCTCCAGAAAATTGCCTGGCACCAAATGTGAACTCAAAATCTGGTTCCAAACTGCTATCCACCTGTATAGGAGCTTGGTTTTGAGATGGATTAAACATATATGGACGAAGAACCATTCGTTGGCCATGAACTTTGTATATGTCACACGAAGTATGTTCAGCTGAAGCCCCAATCCTGTCACGAGGGTGTGGTAAATTACCCAATGGCCGTTCTCTGCTCGTAATCTCCTTCTGATGCTCTGGTGAATCTTCAAATACATCTTCAGAATCAGTTGACACAAAACAATCAGTAGAAGCACCATCACTCTCTGTTTCTTCACCATTGGTACCGCGATTTTCATTAGGTTCTGTGCGCTCCTCCCTGATTGGATCATCAGGACCTGCATCAGAAACCCGGTTAAGATTAAACACAATGGCTTCCTCCATAAAGATTTTAAGTTGATTCTGAACACTAATCAGGGATTCAAAGTATCCCAAATGTGTAGATGCTAAGGAATGCCAAGAATCCCTGGCAGCCTTAACCAAATTTTTCCTTTCCCGACACAATCTCACTGCTTCTGAATCAAGCTTTGACCCTCCACAACCCATCTGAACTACAAAAAGGCTATAAAAATTACCCCTCAAAAACTTAAAATACCCTAAAGACTCCACCCAAGGATATATGTATGGAAAGATGGGGATAACAAACAATCTTCCACACAACCCCTCAAAAAAATAAATAAATGAAAAAACTTGCACCGATCCTCAAAAACTTCTTGAAGCCAGGAATGCCCTAGAATACCAGATGAAATTGAAAGAAAGCACAAATAAAGGGTTTGAAGTTTCAAGACAAATAACAAGAAGCCCACGCTCAATTGATTTAATTTACCACTAACCAAGCAGTACAAGAAAGCACAATGAATTTAATTTCAAAACCAACTAAATTTGACTTGGATGCGTAAATAACCAATAAGAAAAACGGGAAAAAAAGCAGTATAAAAAAAGCTAGGATACATTAAATTCACCTAAATCCACAATTATGTAGAAGAATGGAAATTGAATAGACACGTATGAGAAGATATAGGGAGGAATTGAGTACCGAGCGGAGTGATTGTTTGGCAAATTGGTTTAAATGCATCCGTTGGGTGATGAGGAGGGTTGAGGGGTTTGATCGTCACCTCCGTCCGATGCAGTATTGCGTCCCGCAAATCGTCCCCAATTCAAGGCTCTACTTTGTGTTCTTGACCAAGGGTTTGCGCGCCTGTTTTTCTATTCTTTGAACAGTATTGAAGCCAGATTTTTTTTTTTTTTTTTTTTACTCTCAAATGTATTCTATCTGCATTTATATTTTTTTAAAAAAAAAAATGTAGAAGAAATACATGACAAAAAACCATTGCGCATATAGAGAGATGGGCCGTCCTTCTAGGGTTTCCTCTAGGGCGACCAAGGTTCCGTCAACGGCTTTTCTTCCGGCAGTTCATGATCCGGGGGGTACGCCTCCTTCCGTCGACCTTCCTTTTGATGTTCTAGTGCTGTAGACGCTTCGGCAAGTACAGGAGAGCGTCATACTCCGTCGTTTCGTGATGTTGTTGTGAATCCAACGCCTCAAGAGGAGCCGCCTGCGTCCCATCCGTTTGTTCCCCGAGATTGGATCAAGGAACGTCTTGCAACTATTGATGGTGAGGGAGTGCATGCTAGATGTCCTAAAATCCGATTCCAGCAATCGGTTCTTGAAGAACTTGGCGAACCATGGAAGGATGTTCTCGTGTTGAAAGTGCTAGAATTGTCGGTAGGCTACGTAGCCATGAAGGAACGCCTCACCCGTGCATGGAAGCTTCAGAATTCGTTTGATTTATTGGATATTGGGCATGGATGTTTCTTTGCAAAGTTTCGATCTTTGGAGAATCGGGAGAAGGTATTAACGGGTGGGTCGTG
This sequence comes from Hygrophila difformis, assembly GCA_030278955.1. NCBI lineage: Eukaryota > Viridiplantae > Streptophyta > Magnoliopsida > Lamiales > Acanthaceae > Hygrophila > Hygrophila difformis. The sequence continues at coordinate 33,342,966 of JAOANR010000011.1, read as the reverse complement.
GATGATTTTTGACCACTGCCTCGCGGTTATGCGCTGGTCTATCGATCTTAATCCTAAAAAGTCGAAAGTTACTACTATACAGACTTGGATCCGGTTATCAGAGCTTAACCAGATGTTCTATAATGAGAATGCCTTGCGTGTTATCACGGCAGCACTGGGTACGCTTCTTAAGGTGGATAAGACTACAACGGCTATTGCAAGGGGTCGTTATGCCCGGGTTTGTGTCGAGATTGATCTAAACAAGCCCTTGTTGGGCATGCTCGATGTGGAAGGGAGATACGGTGCATGTTGCCTATGAGGGTCTACACCTGTTATGTATGCAATGTGCTCGATATGGGCATGTGCGTGACCGGTGTCCGGCAGCCCCTGGTCAAGCAGGTACGAATGGTGATCCCGCTCCGGAGAAGATGCAGTCGACGGAGGCGGATATTGCGGAGGAGGCTAGGGCATCTCCTACTGCAGTGGTGGCGGAGGATAGGCAGTCTCCTGTTGTGGCGGATGATGGAGCGGATAGCTTGAAGGTGGGAGATTGGATGGTCGTTAAATGTCGAAAGTCGCGTCCGACTAAGCCTAAGGGCGCTGCAAGGCCTCATGCTGGTAGAGTTCCAGATCACGGGGAACACAACAATGTGGTGGTTCCTCGAGCGGATGAGAATGTCTCGGATTTGGTGGCTCCATGCCATGGCGAACGGGTGGATATTCCTCCACCCTCAGCGGTTGATAAGGGTATTAGTCCGGCCAAGAGTGATATGGTGGTGCAGATCGAGGAGGGCGCTTCTCTACAAATGTTGCCGGCGCCTACTCCTATGCAGGGTGAGGTCACTGCTACGATGAACGCTACTAGCCGTACGACGAAGTTACTGCATGGGGTTAAGAGGGGCCACCCTTCCAAGAAGATAGCAAATGGGGAGGTCGGCAAGCCTGGTTCTAAAGTGGATGTGGAGAAACTCTTCCCTGCTAAATATCGCCATTTGTTGTCTGAGGGGGCAGAAGAGGCGTTGGCTGTTACTTCCGGGCTTGGTAATGCTATCGAAGCCATGCTGGAAACTAATAGGGTTTTGGCGCTCCGTGGAGGGGTGGTTCAGGAAGGTTTGGAAGCGTCCACTGATATGCATAACGACTCGGCCTTGGTGCCACAATGATTGAGTTCAATAAGTTTTCAGTGTTTGCATGGAATATTCGTGGTGCCATGCAAAGAAACACCCAACGCCACCTTGAAGATGTTCTTCGGATGTTCAAGCCATCGGTACTTGTGTTGATGGAGCCCCGAGGTTCATTTGATCGTTTGAAAGTGTTCCTCTATCGACTTAATTATGTTGCAGTTTATATTGAGAAGTGTGTGGGTCAGGCAGGAGGCTTGTGGGTTCCTTCTCGGCTTGGTTCTCGCTTCTCTCTTGCGGTAATGGACGTCAGACCGCGACTGATCACTTTAAGTGTCTCATGTGGTCTGGTATCTTGGAACCTGTCATGCATATATGCAAGTCCATGTGTGAGTGACCGGCTAAGGAACTGGGATGATATGCGTCTTGTGAGCAGCATGATCCAGGGTCCTTGGCTCTTGTTGGGTGATTGGAACGATATAGCCTATGTGTCGGAGGCGATAGGCATGTGTCCGAATGTCCGCCAATGTGAAGACTTTCGAGACATGCTCAACGATTGTGGCCTTACCAACGTTCATACAGTGGGCGATGCCTTTACATGGCAACGAAATACGACAGGAGGGTTGCTGGCCCGCAAGCGCCTAGATCGAGCAGCTGCAAATTTGACTTGGGCTTCTATGTTTCCTCAGGGATACGTGGAAGTGTTGACGCGTCGTGCGTCGGACCACAATGCGTTAATTCTTCGTTGTTGCCAACAGCCAGTGGTAGCTGGGCCTCGGCCGTTTCGATGGGAGCATATGTGGACGGAACATGCTCATTACCGTCACGTCGTGGAAGCTGCATGGCATGGAGGTGGGGATGCTATCCATCAGCGGCTTAACCAAGTACGTGATTCCTCACTTCACTTCAATGATTACACGTTTGGGAATATTTACAGGAGAAAGCGTAGATTATTGAAAAGATTGGATGGGATTCGTCGAGTTCTTGTGCGGGTGGACTCAACCTGCATGGTGCGTCTTGAAAGCAAGTTATGGCAAGACTTGGATGATCTCTTAAAGCAGGAGGAGATATTGTGGTTTCAGAAGTCGCGGGACAAATGGGTTTCACTTGGAGATCGCAATACGCGATACTTTCATTCTCGAACGCTTATTCACCGCCAACGAAGTCGAGTCATGGGATTGGAGATTGATGGCCAATGGGTTACGGATGAGGATAGGATGCGAGAGCACGGTGTGAATCACTTCCGTTGGCTTCTTGGCCATTCCCGGCCTCAGGTGCGATTAGGTGGGAGTTTGTTACCGTCGCTGCCGCCTTTGTTGCATGGGGAGGTTTTGGAAGCTCCTGTTCGCTGGGAAGAGGTTTCGGAGGCTGTCAAGGGCATGAAAGGGTTCTCGGCCCCGGGTCCGGATGGCTTTCCAACTGTGTTTTTCAAGCTTTATTGGGATTCTATTGGCCCGGATGTGTGGAGCTTTGTCCGACAGGCTGTGGCGGATGGACAGTTTAATAGGGCTCTTGCTGCTACGTTCATCTGCCTCATTCCGAAAGTGGAGGTTCCCCGGGAGATTAAACATTATAGGCCGATAAGTCTTTGCAATGTAGCTTACAAGATATTGACTAAAGTAATTGTTAATCGGTTGAGGCCATTTCTTCGCACCTATATTAGTCCTTTCCAATCTGCCTTTCTTCCGGGGCGTGGCACTTCGGGTAATGCTATTATGCTTCAAGAAGTCATCACTGCCTTCAAGAACCGCAGTAGAAGATCTTGCGATTTTTTACTCAAAGTTGATCTAGCAAAGGCATATGATAATGTAGATTGGGACTTTTTGGAGGGCTGCTTATTTGAGATGAACTTGCCGCCACTTTGATCCGTATCATCATGTTTTGTGTGCGATCTCCTACTTATTCGATCTTATGGAATGGGGTGGCCCTATCTCCCTTCTCGGCAGCTAAAGGAGTCCGGCAAGGCGATCCACTTTCTCCGTATTTGTTCATAATAGTAATGGAAAAGCTTTCTCGTGCGATTCTTGCTAAGGTTGATGTGGGCGTGTGGAAGCCTGTGAAGGTGGGTCGACAGGCTACGGCCTTATCACATTTGATGTTCGCGGACGATCTCCTTTTATTTTCTCAAGCCTCACTGGATAGTGTTCGCTGTATGGATGAGGTGCTTTCCGCTTTTGCGCGCCAGGCAGGGCTTAGTATGAATGCCAATAAATCTAAGGCATATGCTTCTGCTGCCTTGCCACTTCCAACAAAACAGGTGGTGGCTTCTATTTTGAATATCGAGTTTTGTGACGACTTGGGGAAGTATCTTGGTTTTCCTTTGTTCCATGGTGCTGTGCGCGGTAGTCACTTTGATTTCTTGGTGCAGAATATTAGTTCTAAGTTTGGAAGTTGGAAACGTGGTTCTTGAATAAAGCGGGACGGATGATGCTTGCTCGATCGGTGCTTGCATCTATCCCGACTTATGTTATGCAGATTGCATGGTTGCCGGCTTCTACTTGTTACCGGATTGATCGCTGTATCCGTGACTTCATTTGGAAGGATGAGTCGGGTCGTGGGCTACATCTGGTGGCTTGGGATAAGATGGCTTTGCCTAGGAAAATGGGTGGAATAGGTATTCGGTCGTGTCGGGACATGAATGTTGCTATGCTAGGGAAACTTGTTGTTGATTGCTTGCAAGTTACCCCTAAGCCGTGGGTTGAGCTGCTCCTGGCGAAATATGGATGTGGGAATGGCCGATTTACTCATCGGCCTGGATCGTCTCCAACATATAGGGCTTTATGCAAGGCGGCTCCTTTTATTATTAATGGGTGTCGGATACGAATAGGAAATGGCAACAGTAGTTTATGGTATTCCTCTTGGCTAAGGGGCGGTCCAATTGCGGATCAAGTGCCCTATGTTCACTACAATGACGTGGGGCTACGTATCAAGGATATGTATTCACAGGATCAGTGACGTTGGGAGCTGGCCTATACGGTCATTCCGGAGGCGATCAAATATGAGATTATGCATTATGGGCCATTAGTTATTCATGAGACTGCTCCGGACATATGGTGTTGGTTGGGGACGCCCTCTGGGAAATATTCAGTGGCGTCCGGATATGAATGGCTTGTGAGTCGGAGAGGGCATCAACGTGACACGGCGCGGGCTTGGGTTTGGGGAGCTCGATGTCCAGAAAAAATTAGGGTTCTCTTGTGGTTGATGGTTCATGATTCGCTCCCTTCCAATAGCTTGCGACGGATTCGAAACGTGGCCCCATCGGCAGTATGTTCTATATGTGGCCGGGACGAGGAGAATGTGTTCCATATCTTTTTTGGATGCTCCTGGGCGGGGGAGGTTTGGCGTCGCCTGGGGATTCCGTATGGTAGGTTGGATGGAGTGTTGTCGTCGGGGTCTGCTGTGGTGTGGCACCGCTTGTGCAGGTCGTGGACGGGCATCCACTGGGCAGCGCTTTGGAACATATGGAGGGGTCGTAATGCGAGTTGCATGCGTGGTATCCCTGTCAACGTTCATGAGACAGTCCGGGCAGCCACCCGCATGGGCGAAGCTATTGATCGTGTGATGTCTCGGCTTGGCCGAGAAGGGGATGCGCGTTTGGTGAATTGGAATTCTGTTGCTCACTCCGGTGTTCTTTTGCATGTGAATGGGAGTTCTATAGGGAATCCTGGAATGGCGGGATTTGGTTGTGTTATCCGAACGGGAGATGGCCGTTGGGTGGAAGGTTGTTCGGGTTTTGTGGGGTTTGCTTCTAATATTGTAGCAGAACTTCATGGGATTTGGAATGGTATGAAGAGGCTCCATTCGCTGGGAGTTATCCATGCATACTGTTTCACAGATTCTTTGGTTGGTCTTCAGTTGATGAATCAAGGGGTAGCGCAGGATCATGTGTTATTCCCCTTGCTTCACCATATTGCTAAGTTGAGGGAGGCTCATCCTGGGTTCATCTGGCAGCACATTCTTCGGGAGGGAAATTCGGTTGCTGATGTCTTGGCTAAGCGTGGGGCTCGGTCTGAGGAGTTCTTTACTACATGGGCTTTCCCGCCGGATGATGCTAAGGCTAGTCTGGCTGCTGATTTTGCAGGAACTTGGATTCCGCGGTTGTAATAGATTAGTTCTTTGATTTCTTCTTCTCTGTCTTTCCCCTTTTTCTGTAGATTTTTCTTTTCCCCTTTGCCGACGCTTGTGCGTCACTGTTTATCCAAAAAAAAAAACCATTGCGCATTTGAAAATTCTTTTATACACTCAACTTTGTTAAAACTCTTTTTTTCCCCTAATCGCATGAGTGTAACTCGCATGCCAATCAGATGGATCAGAGTGCCAATTGGCTGGATCCAAGTGCCAATCGTATGGTTCCGAGTAAATGGAGTGGATTGTCTTGATGGGAATTAACGTGTGAAAGTGTGCAAAAAAGAAAACTCTAGCGATTGGGCCTCAAATAGCAACCAATTCGGCCTCGCTCGGAACCGAGTGGGACTCGCTTGGGATCTAGTGGCACTCGCTAGGATCGAGCGGCACTCGCTACAATTGGACTTCATGCATCGAGTGGGCCTCGGACTGGTAGAGGAAGTGACTAAATCTCATACATATCAATTGCCATTAGCGAGTAGATATGTCTCCCTCCGCTCTCGGCATTCTCGACTTTGACATCCGTCGAGTCACCGCCGCCGCGCCAGTGCACGTTGTTCCCGTCCCGTCGATGCGCCTACCACCGTTTGAAATCTCACTCCGTTCCTCCGTTCGAAAGCTTCCTCCGTTCCCGAACTGTCGCACTGCTGCTTCTCTCTATCTGCATCGCTACTGTCCACCACCGCTGTCGAGTGTGTATTCCGTCATCACCTCCATGCACCCGTTTCCCATCTTCACCACCGTCGTCGCTGGACTGTTGACATGGAGGGCAACGCAAAAGCGACCGCTGTCCCCGCTTCTGCATCTGGCGAGGTTAGTGATTTAAGAATATTTTGTAGTCTCTGTTCGGTTTTGGTATCCATTGTTTTCTTTGTTCGAATTTTTGGATCTCTGTTCCACATTTGATGGATTATATTTTTTTATTTCATTGTTTTCTTTGTTATGAGGTTTTGATTTTGAACCAAAGAAAATTTTCTTTGCTTTGTTTTCTTTGTTATGATTTCGTATTCTTTGTTTTATTTGTTCTGAATTTTTTTTCTGTTTGATCTGTTTGCTCTTAAAGTCAATTATAGTTTGGTTTGATTGGATTAGATTTAATTTTGGTGTGGTTTAGTGTTATTATGAAATTGGTACAACATTCACAAGGTTTTAGCAATCTGTCTAGTTCCGTTTCTGATTAATTTTGTTTGGAATTAACAAGTCGATCCTTTCAGTGCAAAATATTCGATGCATGATGAGTTTTGAAGAAATATAATTTGTAGAAATATGCATCAGCATCAGTAGAGCTTCTCTTAGTGCAGATTTCTAAAACTTTAAATGTGAGAAGCATTCATTAGACCTGTTAATGGTGGTTATTAACTGTTGTGAATGCGAATTCTTTATAAACATTTGTATATAAATTCTAATGTTTGCAATTGTTATCTGTAAATTGTTTAATTAATTGGATAATCTTGTGAAATTGTGTATATAAAAATATATAAATATGAATAGGTTGCGTGGAGTTGGAAGCGACCGACCACTAGGCATGTAGCATGTAATGTTAACAGATACATTAGACTATTTATTGTAGAGGTTATTAGGGAGGGGCTACAGGCTGCCGGTGGGCATGTAGTAGCTAGGTTCACGGATTCGTGCTTCGGTCATTTTTTTCAGACCGACATGGGACACAGGTACCCATGGGTACACAGCCACTCATTCATTATTCACCAACGAAGTTATTATACCTGGTGCGGGCGAGGATTTGTTTACGTTTAGGATAGGGGAAAAATTTATTAATTTCGGGCATCAGGAGTATGCATTAATTACAGGTCTCCGATTTGGGGCAACCGATTTTTATTTAAATAGTTGTCAGGCTCATTCACAGCAGAGTGTGTACACGCGATATTCCACCGATGTATCTGTTTCGGAGGATAGACTTAAGGAAAATTTTTAGCATGGAGTATTCAGGGGCAGCGCAGACGACTCCCTGACAGTAGCAAAAGTTCTAGCAGCCTATTTTCTTGTTTTGGGGTGGGATGGACAACAAAAAATCCCTGAACAGTGGCTATGGCATTTAGTGGAGGATCAAGAGCGGTAGGAGTCATTCCCTTGGGAAGCATACAATTGGAACGACTACGGTACTACATCCTGGATATACATATTGAGATATGCGGACGCAAATTTTATCATGTCTATAGTAATCTATATGCAGTGCTATATATTTATATGCAATTAAATAATATCTAATATATATAAATGCCATGCAAGGTTACTATTCAATGAATAGTAAATTCCCAACCTTATTCCAAACCAAACTCAGCAGCTCACTCCGAATCTGCCTTCTCCAAACCTAATTCCAAATCTAATTTCCTGCCTATCTCTCGATCGTCCCTCTTTTTACCTCCTGTTTTCCAGAGTCCAGCCCATTTGCTCAGCTCCGACCACTCTCCTCTCTCTTTCGCGAGGCGCCTCCTCGCCCCGCCGTATCTGCGACGCCGTTCACGGCGTCCGCGCCCCCACGCCGCCGCCGGTGCACGTCTTTGTCCTTTCTGCCGGTTTCAAGCCTCCCGCGAACGCTCTCTCCTGCAACCCTGCACCACCACGCGATCGTCCCTGCGAGTTCCTTGTTTTACTATGACAATTGAGGGCAAATCACTGTAAGTTCCTTGTTTTTGGACAATTTTTAAATCGATTTGACACCTTAATTGCTCCGTTCTTCGTCTCTCCCTCCGCTGCTTCAGTGAACCCTAATTTCACAAACATCTTGGGTCCGTTGTTTATGTGTGCGTTGCACCAAACGGTCAGTCAATCTCCCTGTCTACGTCTTTGATGTTGTGCAGTATGTGTATGTGGGTTCGTTGGGCATTTCTGATTTGGTTTAGGGTGTTTGTTGTTGGGGATTTTGGATTTGGTTTAATTGGGTTCGAATGCAGTGGCCTAATTGTATTTTTAGGTCTATATATACTTTTATTTTGGTGGTTATTTGTGGAGAAACTTTTAATAAACTTCCAATTTGATTTACCTGTTAAGTTTGGGCTGGCCGTGAAACAATTATTTGGGGTCTTGAATATGAGTCTCAGAGTTGAGAAGGGTATCGAAGATTCCTTCAGGTTCTGTAAATTTGTCTCCCTGCACACAAGAAACTCAATAAAGCCCCCAACAATGATTTCCGCAGTTAGGATAAAAGGTAGTTAAGGTAATCTTCTTTGCCTGTTCATTTCTAAGGTTTGTGTGATTTTAACGAGCCACTGTCAGTGAGGTTTTTGAGAAAAAAACATTATGGAAACTATAAAAAGACATTGAAAAATTATTGCCTGCATTGTTGCCTTTGAGTTACTTTGTTCGTTTTAGACTGGGTTGTCAGTCGTAAAGCTATTAACTGATGTTTGTCTTATTTAAGGTGGTGTTTATGCTCTTCTTTTCCAATCTATTGGGTTCATGTTACCTTGTGAAAAGATTGAAGGTTTGTAATAAATTAAATAGTGTATACTCCAATCGGAGTTGGTTTGGGCGTTTTCTGGCCGTAGCTGATTAGTAGCAAAGTACATTTTTTCTTGCTGATCAACTGTCTTGTTTAAGTGTGTGCATAATCACTGTGAAATCTGAAAATAAGATTCTGATTTCAAAATTACTTTCCGTTTGATATCATATTTTTTGTTCATATTTTTTGCTTTCGATTTTTTTTTCCTTTGTTTTCTGGGCATGCCGACTTTGAATCAGCTCTTGCTCTTATGTCAATGCGAACATTTATTTTGTTTCCTTGATTTCTTAACTGTTAAAGCGGTACAGAGAAGGGCGATTAGGCAAAAAGTTGCAGTTGTTCCTGAGTCAAGTCTTGCAGACACAAAAGAGAAACGAGGAATGGGCGCTTTTAAAGGTGAAAGAAGCCAAAAAAGCGAAGAAGAAGAGAGCTGAGACTTGGAAGCTGATCTGTAAGAAAGCAAAGGACTATGTAAGGAGTATGAAGAGCATGTATGGATTGAATTATGCATGTTTCAGAAATTGAATTTGGTATGTTTTGAGGATTAAGTTTTAACTATTTACATGCTGTCTTTTTTTTGTTTAGGAGAGGCAGTAATTCAATTGAAGCAGGAGGCACGGTTGAAGGGTGGCTTTTATGTTAATCCCGAGGCCAAGCTTTTGTTTATTATCAGAATCCGCGGGTAAGGCTTTACTTAGGCATTTCATTTCCTGTTGAACTTAATGTTCTGCAATATGGACTGATTGAGTTATTATTTTCATTGCCAGTATCAACGCAATGCTCCCGACAACCATGAAAATTTGCAGCTGTTGCGGTTGAGGCAGGTAATTCAACCTCCTCCTTTCCCATACCCCCATTTTGCTGTCAGCCCATCATTGCAATCCCTGATCCATAATTTCCACTCATACTGAGCTTTATACTAATATAGCAATATTATTTTCTTGTAGATTGTCAATGGGGCATTTTTGAAAGTAAACAAAGCTACACTGAACACAAATGGGCATTCATCTAACTTGATCACAACTATGACTTATGATCCCTTCTTCGCATTTTCATCCTATGAACCTCATAAGATGCCTCTTGGTCATTTCATAACCCATCAGAAAAAGTTACATGTAAAACTAAAAGTTTAGTTCATTCTTCATTTGATGACTTAGATGATTTGTCATGGGCGGGGCCAAGAGAGGTCCAAAAGTTGAGGGTTTAGGTACCGTATCCAACAACCCGGGTTCTGGGACAGTTTAGAATGGGTTTGAGGATGCCAATTATGTGGATGAAATTTTTGGTGGTGGTAGCAGTCATGCACATCTAAACAACAATGCAGCAAGATCAAGTTCTATGGCAAAGGTGATAAGTCTAGAAAATGTTTCGCTTTTTAGAGTCATCCCTTGATGATTTTTTATTCTGCTTATTGTATGAGTTTGCACAATCCTTTGGTTTGAAATTTTTATTTCGAAGACATTCTCCATTCCTCAAAGTTTGATAAATTGAACTTGATCTTTTCTTATTGGAATCCGATTGAAGTAATTTGAAACTTTCATATTATATTGTAGAAGTATTACTTTTGTTGTTAGGTACTTAAGTTTGATGATGTCTGATCTTATTTTCGCAGAAACTTGGTGATGTATGCTTTGAAATATCAGAAAGCTTGCTCAGGTCTAAACATGGAAAAGAGATTATATGAGGTAGTAATGTTTTTTAATTGGTTTTTGCGTGTTCTCTTATTTAATAGAATGGTCATATCTTTAGAGCAAAAGCAAACATGTTCTATTGCGTTTTTTTTTTTTTTTGCTAAGCCGAAGCCGGATAATAATTCTATTGCCATTTTAAGAAACTACTGTCCTGCAACATCCTTATTTCACTTTACAATAAGGGCAGACAACATCGTCCCTAGTGGCATATCATACAATCAATTTTTAGCTCCAACATGTTTTAGTTTCCTTTACAGAAGTTGCTAAAGAACTTAACCCAATTATTTTGGTTGAATGTTACTAACTATCCAAATCGCAACATCAGAGAATTGTCCTCCAATATCCTTGTTGTGAATTAATACAATGTTAAGGTTGCTTAAAGGTTTCTAATTTATATTTTCTTTCCTTTTATTTTTTTTAATGATAGTGGGAAAGTCTTTATTGACCTCACTTAAGCTACAAATAATGCTATCAGGTCTTGCTTTTGTGGTTTGACAGATTCAAATAGCAACATATGTGTCCTTATTATACTATTGCTACTTGTCATTTCAAATAAATTCCAACAAATGCTACCAGAGACTAGAGATTGGTATCCTGGTTCCCATTTATTTGAATAATCAACTTTGATTTTTCTTTCTTCTTTGTCTTTATTTTTTATTATATTATATTTTTTTTTTCTTATCACCTTCTATAACACACATTATTTTCATTACTTGGAATGTATGAATCTATATGATCATCAGATCATGTGCATTGCTATGAATATGTTTTCAAACCCAAGTTTCTGTTTATGATTTCTTAGTATGCTCCCCGGCCAAACTAGAAAAGCATGGTAAAGATTTGTTAATTTAGAAAAATCAGTATCTTGTTTCACTAGATGTTATTTATGTCGCATTTCTATGCTCCCTCTAAGATTACATCTTTACTTCTTTTACATAGATTTTTTTTTTGAGAGAGATGCAGAGTTAAGCCACTTTGATGACATAAGTCCGTTTTAATCTCATGTGAATCTGAGGACAAGCCCGACCTACTATTGTAGGCTGAAATGTAACAAGGGTGGTTGATGTTTCCACATAAAATTGTCAGGCATTTACTGATGTGAAATCAAGAATCCGAGCATGTCAGGAGATGGGATTTGAACGTCTCCAGCTCTGCTATGACTTCATCTTCCGGCCGGTGTATGAGGTCGATCATTCGCCATATCTGAAGGGTGCCGCCTCCGCCAGTTTTTTCTCCATCCTCAGAGACACTGACAATTGTCCATGGGTCCGCTGCATTCCAATGGAAATCAACCATCTTGTCCCTGTGCCCTGCATGTCGGAAAAACAAGCCTCGGGGATAATTTGAATCTTCTGCTCCAACAGAATCATCCATCTTGCCAATCTTTTACATAGATATACGCCTAGCATCACTATTTAATTCATTAGCATTTTTCTGGCTATACATGTATTGACGTGTTCACTGGATTGTTTCCCTATTGTTTTCTACCATTCTTTCACTCGTTCCTTCTTTCATCCACCTTCCCTTAACGACATTCTTTTCGATCTTGTTTGGTGTGTGGGCCTCAATAGGGACTAGTCCCTATAATAATTGGCCTCAACCAATGAGCTTCAGTGCCCTCCCGACTACGAGATTACCTCTTGTAATAAAGAGAGAAACCAAGAATTCATATGCTTTTTTTTGTTTTGTTTTTGTTTTTTTTTTTTTTCCATTTTTCTTTTTCCTTGTTCTTATTAACTTAGCTTTTATTTTCATAATGTTTTTTTCTCAACAGGCGCGCGCAGCGTAGCGTGCGCCGTCAAGAGAGTTCTAGTATATATATATATATGTGAAACTAGTGGTGAACAGTACTTCCGCGGTACTATTCATTGAACAGTGAATGGGACGACGTCGTTGTGTTGTGTTGTGCTGCCTGCTCCAACTTCCACTTACCCTATCCTGCAAATTGCAATTGTGTTCTCTATCCAAGAAAATCGACAGTGGAGCCCGACCAAAACGGCTGCGTTCTCCGATCTCCAATCTCCGATCTCCGTTCTCCGATCTCCGCTCTTCAGGAAAATCCCGGCGTCTCGTCGCGTCTCCGCTGCCGCCCGCTGTCGTCGCCCAGGGCCGTCCCCGTGGCGCTCTCACCGTGCGCACGGTGGCGGACCTCCGACCCTCGTCGATCGCCACTGCGCCGACACCTCCCCTTCGCTTGCTGTCTCCTATTGCCGCGTCTGCCCCGTCTTTCGTATTCGCAAATCCCTGTTCAATCCATCCATCTCCGTTGCCCTAATCACTCCGTACCCTCCGTTTCGTCGGCAGTTGGCAAACACATCAACGCTGCCCCATCGCCATAGCGCCGCCGTCCTGCCACATCCTTGGCACGCCGCCTCCTCAAGCGCTCTACGGTCTTGCGGGACCGCAACTGTGAGTTTCCCAATAACCCAGGAATTTGTACTTTTGGCATATTTGAATTGTTTGAGTTTGAGGCTGCAAATTAGTTTCCCCATTTCATCTTCTGCTATAGTTAATTGCTTCATGTTCCTTGTTTGTTTATATGCTCATTAAACTTCATTGTATAATGTTACTTCGAATTATCGCGTTTGTGAGATATTGGATACAATGTTCCCTGCTCCATGGATTTCTAGCAACAAATTACATTTCATTTGTGTATCTACTTTCACACAACACGCACATCTCTTTTTAATATTGAAATTGTATAAGGTACTATTTGATCCAATCTCATTATTTTCAATGAGATCATAATGCTAGAGGACAAAATGGGATGATTTATAATTTATCACCTGATAGCTAGCTCTCCTTGATGTGCAACCATTGTAGCTAGATGAGTGATAATCCCACTGAGTTCTGAAATTGTAGATTCCACATTTTGGAGTGCAGTGGCTCGGCCTTTAGAGAAGTTCTCTTGCCGGGGAACCACTTGTTGCTACATGGCTGCTTCCATTTGGGGGGATGGATTGAGATTGGGATTTGGATCTGTACCCATTCTTCGTCTGCTTTCAGAATATTTAATGTTTCAAAGGAGCATATATATGAAGTACAGCCACATTAATCCACACAAGGTACTTATGGTGTTACACAAAATAAAGAACCAGGTTACCTTAGTTGATTTCCAGCTTGAACCCCACTCCCTATTGACCTGAAGTAGATGAGCATAAAAAGGATGAATTATAGATTAAACATATTTGTCTGGAACACTAATTAATGGATTAAAAAGAATTTGTATGCTCTTAAATTTTATTGCTAGCAGTATTTTTTGGTAAGAATGATGCGTAACAAGATGAACTAAAGAACATGGTTCCAGCTCTTGCTGCATAATATAAGATGCACAATGAAGGACCGGGCCAAAAGACATACAGTGATGGCTGTAGATTTCCATCAGATGCATTGCCTGACTTTGACCAAGGAGGTGGTTCAGCCATTGTATTAGGGGGCTGCTTTAAAGGGTTCTCTCTTGAGATAAACAATCTGCCTGGGTTCAACATCTCGTGTGTTATAACTCACCCCCAAAATATTGTTTGAATAAAATGCTCTAAATCCAAGCCGAAAATGGATTTGCCTCCAAATTCCATTGTTTGGTTTTATCACACTTTGATCAAGTTGTCAGTATATTCATTTTTAGGCCTCAAACAGGATATAAGACGCCACATATTACTGAAGCCTTATCCTTGGGTTGGGGGGTTGTTATTTGTTCTTGGTGACCTTTTTTTTTTCAATTTTCTCCTAATCTTATAAAAAAAAATATAAAAAATCAAAGTATGAACAGAATTTCTAATTTCCCTCAACATAATAATTTAACTATACTACATTGCTACACATTATTTCAGCTTAGTGTTACTACCGTTTCATTGGTGGAACCTTCGAAATTGCCTGGTTTCCACTTCGTGCTTGATGGCTGCCAACATTGGTGAAGTACGAACGCGATCCGCAGCACGTTGACATTTGAATACGAACTGAGAAGATCCACATCCGCTCACTCCTCTCCAAATAGCGATTGCCTCGGACTCTGCCTGACCTACCCTGCTCTTCCTTACCCTGGTATTTCTTTGATTACTCTTTATATGTCCATCCATTTATAATTTATAGTTTGTATTGAACGGCGGTTAGGTGGTGTAATTTTTGAGCTCTTTTGCTTGTTGTGTTGCCTGATTTTTGCATTTGGTGTTTGCTTTTGGTGATATTTTCCTACATTTGGTGCTACTTTTCCTCATAGTCAGTATTTGGTATCTGCAGGTTTTACACTGGTTCTGTTGTGTCTTTTGATTCAACACTCAAGCATCACAAGGTGATACATATGCTTCCAATCTCCATTTAGTGTATCTGACTTTTCCTGAACCTAATGATACACCATGGTTTTTTAATTATTATAGTTTTGAGTGAGATAATTATGGCTTGTCAGTTGTTATGGTGTCACTATATTTCCTCTTCTTGATTATTGTAGCTTTTATATGGGACCAAGATTTTAATATTAAGTCTATTTTTCTGTCTTCAGTTGTTAGGATCATATATTCACATGGTTAGTGAGATGAACTTATATTATTTGAGACAAACGTGGGAGATGATGAAGTCTCTCAAACTCCCTTGATTATTCTATATATTCAACCGTTCAAATAAATTTTATGAGGGCTGATGGGATGTATATTGGTTGGTGAAAATTAACAGGAGCATCATTTCATATCATGACTGATGACTCTGTAATTTGAAGAGTACTTCTATTTATTTCAGGTTAATGATTTTTGTATTCACTGTTGTTTTGCTCTTGTCA
This sequence comes from Hygrophila difformis, assembly GCA_030278955.1. Taxonomy (NCBI): domain Eukaryota; kingdom Viridiplantae; phylum Streptophyta; class Magnoliopsida; order Lamiales; family Acanthaceae; genus Hygrophila; species Hygrophila difformis. The sequence goes on along the minus strand of JAOANR010000011.1, from coordinate 33,327,822 downwards.
GATAACTCGACACAAGTGGGCCGGACCCTTTATACAGCCTGTGGATGTTGTGGGGCTGGGTCTGCATGACTATTATGAGGTAAGATTTGACATTCACTTAGCTTCTGCCTCCGCTCGCATCAATTTACTTAAGTACATTGTCTTATTACTGTCGTGCTTCCTCCTGAATTGGCAGCTCTCTCTATGAAATTTGCTATATTATCAAATTTCGGTGGAGATTAATGTTATTCATTTTCAATCTTGAATTGTTGATGAATGTTAGGTGCTCAAAACTCAAAAGTTGGTGGAATGGAAGCACCATCAAGAGAAACACTCTTTACGATCTTACTGAGAAGGGCAGAGCCCTGGTGTGATATTTTATGTCGCTCCAGTTACAGGAATGATTCCTGTAATTGGAATAGATTCTTGAATTATTGCTTGCTATTGCCTTTTTTGGGATCTTACTGAGAAGAGCAGAGCCCATGCTATGATATTTTATGTCGCTCCAGTTACAGATATCATTCCTCACCGGGCACACGCAGCGTTGCACTACCTAATGAGAAATTCACTTTGTTGGGCTAACGTTCAGTTTCATCTGAAACTTTTCAGGAAGTACGTGATTCACATTCATGATCTGTTCATGTCAACCTTAAGTAGATCAAGCAATAACGGTCCCTTTCGATTCCTTTCAATTTCGAGTGTCTTATTATAATTTTTTATAATGTTTTTTCCTCACCGGGTGCGCGCAGCGTGGCGCGCGCCACCGGGAAGAGTTCTAGTAAATTTATAAATGCTAAAACTTAATCATCTTTTTTATGTTTGATGAATTTATAATTTTAAATGTACTAGGTATGGGCTGCTGAGGCTGTACCTGATTTGTTACGACATGTTGCTGTGAAGATAGATGGATCCGAGCTCATGCCCCGGATGACGCGGTATACATTTCTGCGAGGTCATGGCTACGATTACACCACCTTTTTCGATGCAGATGCAACATTCAAGTTTAATTCTAATTTAATATTTACCTATCATTTATCCCCTATATTAAGTGGCTATGTTTTATTTTTATTTTTTATTTTTTATTTTCAGAGAGAGTGTATAGAGAGGCTGGTTCCATGCCGGAGGAAGAGGCGGCTGTGTATTTACAATACTTGGATATGCCTCTCCCCCTCATGTGCTCGTTGCGTGCATATGATTGCACCAAAAAGGCGAACTAGAGCTCCTAAGAACACTAGTGTTCTTGATTTTAACGATGATGATGATGGTGACGAGGACGCCACGATAGAGCCTGGACGCAAGAGAGTGCATACCCGACCACGTACGGGTGAGCCTGTCCGACACGGGACGCAGGGGACATTTTAGGGAGGTGCCAGTTACCGGGGTACATGGGGGGGGGGGGGGGGGACTAAGGGTGATGTCTCGGGGACGGACAAAGTTGGTGAACGGGTGGACAGAGAGAGGGTAGGTGCGCACACGGATGAGGATGATGCACGTATTAGCAGGGTAGTTCCTGATCAGGAGGCTTTATTGCACCGCATTGCATTGATGCTCACTAAGGAGAGACAACACATTTCTCTAGATGTGAGGTGGGAGGGAGATCGTGCGCTACATGGAACTGATTGCTTGCAGGGAGAGAAACAGACAGAGATGCGAAATGAGTTCAACCGGATGAGGGCAAATATTCAGGCTGAATTCGCTAACATGAAGAATGAGCACAGGTTGTTGAAAAAGGATATTCATGATGAGTCAGTTAAGCTGAGGGATGAGAACAGATTGCTGAATGAAGAAATCGGGCGGGGTTTCCGGATACTCAGTATGTTTCGATTACAGTTGTGTTTTCCCGTTAAAAAATGTTTTTTCTTTTGTTTGATATTTATATTTAAAAATATTGTTTATCTTATAATTATGGTTTGGCGTTGTATGCAACAGCTGCAGAGCACCATTCATGTGATGATACAATCCCGGACGACACGACATTACGATCATATGGCCACTGGTTTGTGTAATTAATATATTTTCCTATCACTGTTTTAGGAACTATTTACAAATATATAAATACAATTAATCTTATAATTATGGTTTGGTGTTGGATGTACCAGCTGCAGAGCATCGTTCTGCATCGTTCAGGTGTTAATACAAATTCAAGGATGACACGGCCTTACAATCATGCGGGCACTAGTATGTGTAATATATAAATTTGAATTTAATATCCACACTTGATTTGATTTTTCGATCTCTTAATAAGAGCAATTAATTTATTTTAGTACATCAATTACATTGTAAAATGATCAAATTGGTTGGATTATTGTACAAGGATAAATAAATTCAATAAATAATAAAACTATTTGGGATATAAGGATTCAATATGTTGATTAAGATTTGGGTTTTCCAACTATGTATTATATGTTTAATAATTTTTATTCAGTCTTTACAATACAGTTAATCTTATAATTATGTTCTGATCTTGTATGTAATAGGTGTAGAGCACCGTACAGGTGATGATACAAATGCCCAATGACACGACCTTACGATCATACTGCCAATTGTATGTGTAATTAATATATTTTCTTGCCACTGTTTTAGAAACTATTTAGGAAGTAAGGATTTGCGTTACATTAAACAGGTACTTATCACAAGTTCAGCGAGGATTTGCCACTGCTATTTTTTTTTTTTGTAAGATATTAATTCAATGTATTGGTTTTTATTCGAATACAGTATAATTTAATTTAATCGACTGGTTTTGCAATACTCATAACAACCGATGAGCGCCACTTGGGAGGATTCCAAGATTTCAACTTTGCCGATTTTTTGGAGCATCCGACCACACGTACGTGCTATTTACTTTTAGGACTACTCGGCTTTTATAATTCTAATTCAAATCAAAATTATGATTTTACAATACATATAACAGATGTAGATGTAAACCAACAATGTACAGAGCTAGTGGATCCGACGACTGGGAGGTCTATCGATGCCATTGCGACTAGTAAGCTATTTAATGTTTTGTATTCTATTATATGTAGATACAGAAATGGGCTTACAGTTATCAGTGCATTTACTTTATGTAACAGAAGTCGAGCATCGATCGGGCAACCACAATGCCACAAACCTACCGATTGGTCACTCAGGCAGCACCCCCGGTACTCTTGATGCAATGATTAGGGACCTTGATTGTGTGGTCACCGATGAATTCCCATGCAAGAAGCGCAAACCATTGACATTTCTACTGTCCCCATTCATACGTAATTTAAATAGACCAAACAATACACGGGACGAAAGGGAATTTCAGGAATACCGAGCCAGTGGGAGTTATGGAGAAGGGTAATTGTAGGCAATTTACCCGTTACAGTCATTCCACCATTTCACGTAGTCAGTTAAATTTAATTAGTTACTTTAACGCAATGTGAACGCTGCCATGGCACGGGTATAGAGGTTGGTCCCGCATGTTTCAACATTATGATTAATACGAAGACATGGTATGATTCGGGGGTATGTTTAATTTGCTATGCATTTATTTACAAAAACTTGCAGATGCCAAATTTTTTTACAGAAACGTCCTATGCATTTATGTTCAATTTCCTATTTTGTAGAGCAATTAATTTAGTTGACTGTCTGCCTCTTTATTTGAATTCATGAGATGCTTCAAGGCAGGCTACTTCCCGTCCACGACATAGGTGCTATTTGCTTCTCACAAGCTCTAGCTGTGTGGCGCTGTAGTAGACCTAAAGAAGGTGTAAAAGACTACTGGAATGGAATTGAGGGATCGGGTGAGTTTTAATTTGAATTGAACTTGATTGTTTCAGGTGCTAATCTCTTCACTTACAATTTTATGATTGCTGGCTGATGCCGATGGAGTTCAAGAAAAATGATTTCATTCCAGGTTTGAAAAAATAGGTTTCTTTATCATTTGCAATTTCTCATTTGTGTTTGTTTTTTAATATTAAAGTGGACTTATTTTGGTTATTAACTCGCCTGCTACTAGATATAGAGGTTGAAAAATTGGTTGATTTCTCATTTATAAATATATGTTGTCTTTCTCTTTTTATTTTCAGTTCCCTAGTTTCCTGATATAAGTTTTCATTATACTTATTTTTAAAATTTTAGTTTATAGTATTTTAGTGGACTTATTTTTCTGGTTGGTTGTTTTGCAAGAGTGTATACAATGTAAAACAATTACTGATGTAGGTCCCCTTATGTATCAAGATTCAATTATGGGTGTTTATGCAATGTTCTAACTACGGTTTGACAAAAGCAGTAAAGAACACAACAATTTGATAACCCAGTTCGGTCCTTCCGACCTACGTCTGGGGGATACCAATCCAGGCGACCTTTACTAGACTAAAAACCAAGAACACAAACACGTCTACCAATGCCTAACACACGAAACCAAACTCTACCACTAGATGATCGATCCAGTCGAGCGTACGTCGTTGAGACTCCCCCTCAACACGTCCGTAGGGAACTCACCCTAGAATGGAATCTTCAAAGGCACAAACGCTGTTTGTCATTCACCATGGCTTTCATCTTGATCGCTGAATTCCTCCAGAACTTCTTGAATGTTGAAGATCGCAATATCTTCAGATATTCCAGTGTAATCCCAATCTCTAATCTTGCTCTTCTAAAAGTATCTCTATGAAATCTTGAAGAACAAATTACAAGACTCTCTATCTATCTGAAAATCTCTAAAGTTGTAAAATAAAATCTCTAAGAGTACTTCTAAAGATTACAGACTCTGCACTATATAAATGAATACAATATAAGAAAACTCTAGCAGAGATAACTGTCTGTCGTCGTCATCGGAATGTGCTAACACCTGTAGATCATCTCAATGAAAAGTACATAGTTAGGTTGTCAAAACAATGTATTAACAATCTCCCCCACATTTCATGGAGATGATGATCCATCAAACAAGGTGTCTATCAAAAATATCAATAATGCAAGCATTAATCAAATAAGAACATGATAGTCAAGCACATCATACAAAATAGCAAAATATAAACAATGTAAAACATCAACCATCAAAGACGACAGTTTAGAGAGTCAATAATCCATCATAGTCCATCCACAAACAAACAAACAAAACACAATCATCATCAGAATACAGTGTCATCAGCACAAAGTTTAAACATCCATCAGACAATACCAAAAACCATTAAAAAGTTTAGTCAGAAATTGTTACCCAAATGTACCAACACCCTTACCACATCGAGACCTCCACCAAAATAGACACCACCAGCTTTGTTTCTCCCCCTTGATGGATCAAACAACTCCATCAGAAGAACCTTCTTCTTCATCAGCAAATGGATTTTGCTCCTCAGAACGAGCTCCACTTGAAGAAGCCTTGCGGGTTGGGGAGAAAGATCCTGGAAGCATGCTCATAATCTGTGCAATCTTGCGCTTGGTGGCGATGGCTTCCTAGCTGATTTTGGTCTGCTTGTCACTCAAAGCATGCAACTCAGACTTGATCTGCAGTATTAGATCAGTGCCAGACGGTGGTGGTCCTTCCTTGAAGTCATTATGCTTATCACGAAGGTCATTGGAAGGGGAATGCACATTAATCTTGATCAGGTCATCCTTCTTTGTTTTAATACCATTGTGATGCAGCAACAGTGTGATAAGACCAGGGTATGGTAAACTAGCATACTTGGTGATTAAATCACGAGTATAACCAAACCACTGAGATTTCTTGTTCAGAACATCCGGGTGCAAGTTGGCATAGAACTCTCTGACCAGTGTTGGAGAGTATGCTTTAAAAACTCGAGCCCACTTCAGCAAGTGTCTTTCTTCAAGAAACTCATCAAACCCTAGATCGGTGTAAGTAGCATGAATGAAAGTCTCCTCTGGAATGAATTTTCTGTTGACTAGATCTTTGGTCCCGAACAGCATCATCTCCTTGTTGAAGTAGGTCATATTGAATGGCTTTTGAGACTGCAAATCCCTCTGAGACTTCTCTGGTGTCCTTCGAGTCCTCGGTCGTTTGGCAGGTGTACCAACATCACTAGTTGAGGTGCTCCGCTTCTTTTTCTGGGTAGATCTGGTAGTAGGGCGTCGGACCTCTGTTTTAACACCAGCTTGATCAGGAACCTCTGGTTCATCATGCGGCAAAATATGATCTTCTTCTTCCTGAACATCTTCCGCTCCAGCATCAGTAGGATTGGGCGGATTTTCGGTAGGATTTGAAGGAGGATCCTGAGAAGGGTTTGCAACTGGACTACGAGGAGGGGTAGGAAGCATAGCGAGTAATGGCTCGGCATTCTCAGCAAAATCAACAATTTGGGTTTCAGGGTTGGTTTGAGCTGCATTTTCGGGTGTGGCAACATTTTCCTCAGCAACATCCTCACTAGGGTTTGGATTTTCAGAGGTGATCGGTGGCTCTGAAGTAGTAGGGGTTGGTTCAGAAACCTTCTCGGGTAGATTAGTCGAGGAAGACGAAGCCATTTAGTGTAAAACCTGAAAACTCAAACTCAAGTCTGAAATGTGGTAAGATGAAAACCAAAACAATTGATTTAAAGAGATTAAGGACGAAGATGAAGAGGCGAGAGAGACGACGGTTTTCACTTGACGTGCGACGTGAGTGATGGTGTCAGTTGACAGTCATCATTACTATAGGACGACGGTTTCTCCAAAAACTCTATCCGTAAATTCTTTGGGCCTGAAAATCTTATGGGCTAGATCAAGTGTAAGTTATGTAAAATAAACATAAACAAGATCAATTTTAACAAGAATAACAAAGGCCCATAATAGATCTAAGTGATTCAAACCTTTCACCATCGAGTGCTTTAGTAAGGATGTCAGCACGTTGTTCCAACGTCCCAATATGTTCAATATTGCACACACCCTCTTCAACCAAGTCTCTTATGAAATGATACCTTATATCAATATGTTTGCTGCGACTATGTAGAACAGGGTTCTTTGAAATGTTGATCGCACTTGTATTGTCGCAATAAACCTTGAAATCATCTTTCTTAATCCCATAGTCACTCAAAACTTGTTTCATCCACATCAATTGTGAGCAGCAGCAAGTTGCAGCTATATACTTGGCTTCCGCTGTTGAAAGTGCAACTATATTTTGCTTCCTAGAGAACCAACATACAAGGTTGTTCCCAAGATAGAAGCAGCCTCCTGTCGTTGATCGTCTGTCGTCACAACAACCAGCCCAGTCCGAATCTGTGAACCCTATCAAATCCATACTTGATCTTTTAGAAAACCAGATTCCTAACCCAAGAGTTCCTTTCACATATCTCATGATACGTTTAACAGCTTTCAAATGCACTTCCTTAGGATTTGCTTGAAATCTAGCACAAACTCCCGTGCTAAAAGATATGTCGGGTCTAGTGGCTGTTAAGTAAAGTAAACTGCCGATCATGCTTCTATATAATTTCTGATCCACACTTGCTCCTTGATCATCCTTTGAGAGTTTATGTTGTTGACCTTGAGGAGTCCTAGCAACCTTGCTATCTTCCAACTTAAATCTCTTTAGCATATTTCGTGCATACTTCTCCTGACTAAGAAACATTCCATCTTTCATTTGTTTCACTTGTAGTCCTAGGAAGTAGGTTAACTCTCCCATCATGCTCATTTCAAACTCTGATTGCATAGTTTGAACAAAGTTGTTTCTGAGATGTTCTGACGTCGAACCAAAAATAATGTCATCAACATATACCTGAGCAATTATGAAGTGGTTGTTCTCATGCTTTATAAACATCGTCTTATCAGCTTCACCTCTCTTGTAACCATTGCAAATGAGAAATGATGACAATCGATCATACCAAGCTCTAGGAGCTTGCTTAAGTCCATAAAGTGCACCATTCACTCGATAGACATGATTTGGTCTTGTTGGATCTTCAAAACCAGCAGGCTGTGCCACAAAAATCTCCTCTTTGATCTTCCCATTTAAGAAAGCTGTTTTAATATCCAATTGATACAGCTTAAAATCCATAGAACAAGCAAAGGCTAATAAGATTCGAACAGCCTCCATTCTTGCAACAGGTGCAAAAGTTTCTCCATAATCCAAACCTTCTATCTGTATAAAACCTTGAGCTACTAAGCGAGCTTTATTCCTTATAATATTTCCTTGCTCATCAGTCTTATTCCTAAAGACCCACTTAGTACCAATAACATTGATGTTCTGTGGTTGTTCTACCAACTCCCAAACATCATTCCTTTCAAACTGGATCAGCTCATCTTGCATGGCAGCTATCCAATATTTATCTTTGAGTGCTTCAGACACATTCTTAGGCTCCACTCTAGATATGAAACAATTTAATCCTGCTAATTCTCTGTAATTATTCTTCTTGCTTCTAGTCAGACGTTGAGCACTAGGATCACCAATAATATCTTGCTGTGAATGATGTTTTAGAGTCCTTGGACCTCGTCTCTTATCAGATACATCAGCTTTAGAACTTATATCAGCATTCTCTGAATTTTCTTCATGATCAGCTTCTTCATCATCATCAACTACTATTCCTTCAGACTGTTGTTGACTTGATGTACCAACATCAGGGCTGTCTGGGACAATATCAACACTAGGAACTGTATCATCATCATTCCTTCTAGGTAAACCATACTTATCCTCAAATAGGACATTTACAGTTTCAGTAACCTTTCTGGATTGAATCAGATAAACTCGATAAGCTCTTGAGTTATTGGAGTAACCCAAAAACCAACCTTCCTTAGCTCTAGCATCAAACTTCTTAATCTGCTCTCTATCCCTGTAGACAAAATATTTACATCCAAAAGTATAAAAATATTTAACAGTAGGAGTTTTACCATTCCAGATTTGATATGGAGTGTTGTTAGTGTGAGGTCTCAACAACACACGATTGATGATGTGACATGCTGTATGAATTGCTTCGGCCCAAAATGACTTCCCAAGGGTACTAGCATGCAACATTGAACGAGCCATCTCCTGAAGTGTTCTATTCTTCTTTTCAGCAATCCCGTTCTGTTGTGGTGTCTTTGGGGCAGAGTACTCATGAAAAATTCCATGGTTGTTACAGAAAAGTTCAAACTCCTGGTTCTCAAACTCGCGTCCATGATCAGATCTAATTCTTTGGATTTTGACTTGCTTTTCATTCATCAATTTCAGGCTTAACTTTTCAAAGTGTTGGAATGCTTCATCTTTGCTCCTGAGAAAACATACCCAAGTGAATCTCGAAAAATCATCAACACAAACTAAAACATACCTTTTGCCATTTAGGCTTTCAGTTTCCGTTGGACCCATAAGATCCATATGAATTAGTTCTAGGCAATGATCTGTAGAGACTCCATCAGTCTTCTTATGTTGAGCTCGGGTTTGCTTTCCTTTTGAACAATCCACACAAGTAAGGTCTTTGTTATTGTGTAGTTTAGGCAGACCTCTGACAGCAGCTGAACAACTCAGTTTGTACATGGTTTGATAATTGAGATGTCCAAGCCTTTTGTGCCATAAGTTTGTGAGATCATCCTTGCTTATCAGTGCTTGAGCTAGATTAGCATCCAAAGTATAGCAATTGTTCTTTGAACGTTTACCTGTCATGATGTTATCTCTCCTGCAATCAAATACTTGACAAAATGCTTATTAAAGATAACAAGAGAATTTTCATCACATAATTGACTAATTGAAATGAGATTAGTAGTAAGCCCTTCAACATGATAAACTCTAGAAAGTTTAGAAAGTTCACCATCCTTTACATTACCATAACCTGTGATTTTGCTTCTGGCACCATCACCAAAAACCACATCTCCACAATCTTTATCTGTAAAGTTGTTTAGAATTTCCTTACTACCTGTCATATGCCTTGAACAACCTGAATCAAAATACCATTTTCTGGACCGTGGTTGTTGTTGTGATGATAGAACAACAAGACATTTACTCTCCTTTCTCTTAGGCACCCACTCCATTTGAATTCTGATCTTTTTCTTTAAATCTTCATGGGGCCAGACCACTGGACGACCATTCATGAGATCACGAACAATTCTCATGCAAGTTTCAGCTGTGTGACCAGGTAAGCTGTAATAGAGACAATCTCTGCGTCGTTTAGGCGATGTAGGAACATCCTGATGTGATAGTGAGCTTGATTCTGCATTTAGGTTTCCACCACTAACAAATAGCCTTTTCCCAGTAGATGCTTGATTCTTGTACCAATACCAGTCATATCTCTGTAGTTCTTTCCAATGGACAGAACTTCATCCAGTTTTCCTTTCCCTTTAGTCAACTTCTCCAAGTCAGCAACTCGAATTTTCAGTTTGATAGATTCCTCCCTGAAAGATTCCTTCTCTTTGGTCAAAGTAGTAATCTGAAGTTTCACTTCATCATACTTTCCTTTAAGAACTTTCAGATCATCAATAGCCTTTAGCTTCTCAGCTTCAGCTTTGTCCAAAGTCAGACCGATGTCAGTGAGTTGTTTCGACAACTGCTCATTCTCCTGTACAGCTTCATCATACTCCTCTTTGAGTTCTTCATAGATATCAACTAGTTCTTTATAGAGACTACCTGATTCAGCTGTAACAATAGAAGAAATGTCAGTAATTAATTGTATTGACTCAGAGTTACCTGTAGAAGGGGTAGGACTGGCTTCTCTTGTCACAAATGCAACAACATCCTCATCATCACTTGATTGATCATCTTCAGCTTCAACTTCAGAATCATCACTCAAAGTGGCTTGGAGTGCTTTCCCTTTCTTCTTCTTAGCAGTAGGACATTCTGCTCTCACATGGCCTTTTCCTTCACATTCAAAACATCTAATCTCAGAAGATTTATCAGATTTATCAACATCTTTATCCTTCTTAGGCCTTCTGAACTTTCCATTAGTTCTCTTCTCAAATCTGTTGTTCTGCTTCTCGGTTGTCACTGGGTTGTCAAAACATTGATTTTTCTTCTGAAACTTCTTGAAATGCTTATTCTGAAGCATCTTTCCAATCCTTTTGGAAAGTAAAGAAACTTCCTCTTCAAAACTTTCAGCAGGCTCATCTTCGGCTTTGAATGCAATATTCTTATTCGATTTTTCTGAGGCCAAATGATTGATTTCATAAGTTTGAAGAATACCAACCAATTCCCTCAAGGACATAGTCTTGATCTTCTCAACTTCTTCAAGGGCTGCCACTTTTGCAGAATACTTCTTAGAAACAGTCCTAAGAAACTTCCTCACGAGTTTTGATCCTTCAAAAGTCATACCAAGGGCTGTGGCCTGATTTACGATATCTTGAAATCTTCCAAAGTATGATGTGATGTCTTCATCATTTGTCATCCTCAAACTGTCAAAGATCAATTCAATGCGCTGTAAACGGGTTGTCTTGACATCCTCAGAACCTTCATGTTGAGTTTCCAAGAAATTCCAAGCTTCGTAGGCAGATGTACAATTAGCAATCATCCTGAATTGCGCTTCATCCATAGCACCACTGATGGCATTAAGAGCTGTGTAGTTCGCTGATCTTGCAGTCCTCTCGGCCTGAGTGAGTTCGGCGTTGGTTGCCGGTCGAGTTGTGGTAGTGGCCATTTCTCCTTCTCCAGTACGAACAGTTCTTGTTGGCTGAGTCCATGGCTCCAAGACTGAATCCCAAACACCATCTCCCTGTGCCAAAAGATAATTCCGCATCCTAGCTTTCCAATAGGCATAATCATTTCCATCGAACAATAGCGGACGAGTGTTAGACGCTCCTTCTCGGCTCATGATTCTTAATCTTGAATGAATGGATTTTCTCAGTTACGTTAGAGAACTCGCTCTGATACCAATTTGTAGGTCCCCTTATGTATCAAGATTCAGTTATGGGTGTTTATGCAATGTTCTAACTACGGTTTGACAAAAACAATAAAGAACGCAACAATTTGATAACCCAGTTCGGTCCTTCCGACCTACGTCTGGGGGATACCAATCCAGGCGACCTTTACTACACTAAAAACCAAGAACACAAACACGTCTACCAATGCCTAACACACGAAACCAAACTCTACCACTAGATGATCGATCCAGTCGAGCGTACGTCGTTGAGACTCCCCCTCAACACGTCCGTAGGGAACTCACCCTAGAATGGAATCTTCAAAGGCACAAACGCTGTTTGTCATTCACCATGGCTTTCATCTTGATCGCTGAATTCCTCCAGAACTTCTTGAATGTTGAAGATCGCAATATCTCCAGATATTCCGGTGTAATCCCAATCTCTAATCTTGCTCTTCTAAAAGTATCTCTATGAAATCTTGAAGAACAAATTACAAGACTCTCTATCTATCTGAAAATCTCTAAAGTTGTAAAATAAAATCTCTAAGAGTACTTCTAAAGATTACAGACTCTGCACTATATAAATGAATACAATATAAGAAAACTCTAGCAGAGATAACTGTCTGTCGTCGTCATCGGAATGTGCTAACACCTGTAGATCATCTCAATGAAAAGTACATAGTTAGGTTGTCAAAACAATGTATTAACAACTGAGGTGAGGGCAACCTGTTGCAATTGTGTCATCTAATCTTGGTCCCACTTGTAGATTACCTAAACTTCAATTTCCCCTGAATTCCAGGTATGATTTAATGGCTAATAGAGTTCTGCTGTTGCTAGCGATGGCATCCGAAAATGATCCAAATGTGCCTACCAAAGTTCTCCATGAAATTTCTGGTTTGTAATTAAAACTTCTGTCTTGCTATTTTTCCATATGTATTGCCTCAGCTTAGTTTGCTTGTGTTCCAGGATCTTGCTATTTGATATTGCCTGCCAATGTATTATCTCACACTTGGTTAAAAGTATTTGAGGAGAATATTGAAATTTTAGTCTGAAATATGGAATTTGACAGTAAAAGTTGGACTGTATTATGTCATTGCTTTAATTCTTGGAGGTTGTATTCGTTTATAATTGTCTATTTATAGACAATTAGATAAATAGTATTTAAGATGGAGACACAGATATAGATAGATGTAATTATGCACATAGACACAAACCAAATTTATATATGGCTTCTTGATTAAGATTTGTTGCTGCCACTTGTTTCAAATTTTAATTGTTCTTCAATGTTTGGGGTTGATTAAGATTTGTTGCTGTCATATCACTCATATATTTAGTTTATGTCCTATTTTTAAATAATCCATTTAATCCTTGTTTCTAAGCAATGTGCCAAATCGATTTGCAATTTTCTTTATGCCAACGATACCAGGAAAGTGGTTTTACTATGTGTTTTGGGATAATGTTGCTTGAATCAATTGTCTTAACTCTTAACCGTCATGTTAGTTCACTTCATTTTTTTGACAGAAAGTTGTTTTGTAGGAGAGAGAGAGAGAGAGAGAGAGAGAGAGAGAGAGAGAGAGAGAGAGAGAGAGAGAGAGAGAGAATCAAATGAGCAAAACTTGGGATTAAAATATTAAAGCTGCCACCACCAGTTTTGATAAAATTTGGTAGTAAGTTATTGACTCTTTTTTTAATATTTTATTATGTAATGACTTGTTTTGACTCTTTTTATTATTTACACATACTTTGACATTGCCATAGAAAGCATAGCTGGTGTCTGGTTGTGTATAGCAAAAATCAGATTTCCTTCTTTAGTGCTCAATTGAACATGTTGTTAAGATTTGCACTTGTGTTTTTTGAATTTCCAAAGAAGTTTATTTTATACTTTTTCGTTTTTGTAGTCAATGCATTGCCTGCTTCTACTTAGTTAGCCTTTGAATACTTTGTTCTGATTTTTTTTTCCATGAACTCGAATGATTTTTATTAGATTTAATATAAAACAAATACTGAGTTGATGGCAACCTGTTGCAATGGTGACATCTAATTTGCTAGCTTTCATTTCAACACTGATCTTGTACCAATCTTTGGGTCTTGATTCATTTTACTTGGTTTTTATTGAAAATGTATCTCCATTTTGCAACTTCCAATTTGGCATTTTTTTTAATATTTTTTTCTACTCCTTGGTATCTTTTATTTCATGTCCTTATGAATCATATTTTTTTTTTTGTCTAATTTCAGCTCATAAAGTCTATTGTTTTTATATGGAGAAAAAATTCACAACAATAGCACCATAAAAGTCAAATACCAAATAGAAATGTTCAAATATTGTAAACTAAAAAGTGGGGTCTTCATTCAAATCAAAATGCTTTTGTATAAGACATTTTGGTGCGGTGTCGCTTTCTATTTTACAAATCCTACACTTCTTGGGTCCACGTCTTCTTTCACCCATATTGTCCCTAGGCATTTCTTCACGCGGTGGCATCTCGACAGTGCATTTCTTTGTGTTATGATCTTTCGCTCCACACCTGCGACACTTCTGTGTCTTACGTCCACGGTTCGATCTTTCCGGGCCGCTGGGGTATCTCCTCATCTTTGGCCTCCCGGCCTGCCTTGGATTTTCTGGGGGTAAGCATTTCATATCACTTATTGCACTTGGCACTGACCAATCATCTTTGCATGGTATTGGAGAAATGATATCACTCCACATTTCACATAGGTTTTCCAACTTATACTGTTCATCCACATACGTGTGTGGTGTATGTTTCAGCTTGCTGCAATATTTGAATGGCAAAATCATATTTTATAAATGGGGAACAATTAACATTAAACTGTAAATCATACCTAATGACTGCAGCAACATCGACACATGGAATCAACTCGTGTTGGTAAACATTGCAAGAACACATTTTTGTTCCAAATTAACCTTGTACTTGTCATGCTGATGCCTTACCCGATATTCTACACTTGAGATCGGTCCAATTGAAATAGGAGCTGGTTCAATAGAAAGCTCCCCCCTTTAATTTCCTTGAAAGATCCGATCTCGATAGTCTAGCATTCATTCCATTCCTTTTCCAATATTATTGAATAGCATGGAAGTCGATTCACCTCTAGTCTTGAGCCAGCATTCATTGATGCGCGTAATTTCACCGTAGCAAATTCCGTAATATATGTTTCTCTGTATAGCCTAATCGTATCAATAGGCGAACCATTTCTCGATAAAAACCTAGCAGCTTTTAGACATGAACATACAGGTAACCTTCTTGCCCACAGTAATACACTGTTCATGCTTTCCACAATGTTCGTTGTCATGTTATCATATCGACGTACATAAAAAATAAGTAATAAGATTAAATTACTAAACTAAAAAATGGTAAACTATAAAATGTTAAAAATTTTAAATAATAATACAATTTATAAAAATAATACAATTTAAAAGATAGTAAACTTAAAAATTCTAAATTAAAAAAAAAACATGTTGTTATGTGGCAATATAATAATTAGTGCATGTCCATAATTAAGTAAATGAATTACAAGTGTTATACACTTGTCTTTGTATTAGCAATTCATGAGTGACTAAGCACTTGTAACCATGCTTATAAATATGGCTTGAGTTATGAATAAAGAGATGCAAGTTTCCAACATCTCAAATCAAGTTATATTAGTCTATTCCCTTTATCCATCCATCCCATCACTCTTACTCCTTTATCCATCCATCCCATCACTCTTACTCCATTGACCACCATCCCATCATTCTTATTTTTCACTACATCTCCATCAATAAATTGCTCCTTTTTATTACCATAGCAAGTACTAGTTTTGCAACATTCCTAATTTTACAACACGTTATCAGCACGAGGAGACTCTGCTGGAGTTCTGCCAAAATTTAGGTATAACTTTTATCCCTACTTTTCAATAATATATATTATGACTAATCTTGCAAAACAGGAATTTATCCCGTTATTGGTCTCTGGGGATAACTATATGTCCTGGGCACGGGATGTAAAAATGCACCTGGCATCTATGGGGCTGGAAGATACTATTGCCCCCGATAAAAAACCATCAAGCCAGGATAAGGCAAAAGCCATGATCTTTTTGTGCCACCATATTGATGAATCGTTGAAACTTCAATATGTGACGTTGGAATCCCCACTTGAATTGTGGCTGAAATTAAAAGAAAGATATGATCATCTCAAAATGACGGTGCTGCCAAAGGCTCGAAGCGAATGGCATAATCTGAGGCTCCAGGACTTCAAATCAGTCCGTGAATATAATTCAGCGATGTTTCGTATTACATCGCAACTGACACTTTGTGGAGAAAAAAATAACTGAATCTGATATGCTGGAAAAAACATTCTCCACATTCCATGCCACAAATCTGGTTTTACAGCAGCAGTACCGTGAGCGGGGTTTTCAAAAATACTCTGAGCTTATCACATGTCTACTTCTGGCCGAGCAGAATAAAGAACTATTGCTGAAAAATCATGAATCCAGGCCAACAGGTACTGCCCCATTTCCAGAAGCAAATGCCACAGAAGCAGAAAACCAAGTGCGGGATCGTGGGAATCAAAGAAATCAAAATTTTAATCGTGACAGAAATCGGGATCGTGGTCGTGGTAGGCCTGAATCATCTGCGAGAAACAAATATCGAAATAAACCTCGATATGAATTCAACCGTAGAAGTGACAACAGGAGGCCCTATAAATCGCAGCCAAAGCCTAAAAGAGATAGAAATAATGATCAACCATGTGATCGCTGCGGAATCAAGGGTCACTGGGCCCGAGTTTGTCGAACAGCTAGTCATTTAGCTGAGCTGTACCAGGCCTCGAAAAGGCAAGAAAGATCTGATCCCGAGACACATCATGCCACCCACGATGATACCTTTGATGATGTTCTGAATGATGATATTACCCACTTGGAGACTGATGACTTTATTGGTGGCACAAACTGAAAAAATGAAAAGAATGGTTGCACATTTTGTATTTTGCCTTATGATGTATTTTGGTATTTTGCTCTCTTTTTGTATCCCCCGTTTTATAATGTATTTTGCAATGGTTATGTTTATATAATATGACTGATGTTTTTATTATCTTGTGAAATGTTAAAGAAATGGATGGCCAAGCTAAAAATGAAATCTGCCTCATTGACAGTGCTACAACGCACAGTATCTTAAAAAGCAAAAGCTTTTTCTCCCAATTAAAATTGGGAAAGACCGCAGTGAAAACTATAAGCGGTAATGAAAATTGTATTGAAGGATCTGGAAGAGCCGTTATATTTCTCCCTAAAGGGACAAAATTGGCATTTGAAAATGCCCTATATTCAAGCAAGGCTCGGAGAAACTTGTTAAGTTTTGGTGATATTCGAAAAAATGGCTATCACATTGAAACTTTAAATGAGGCAGGAAATGAGTATGTTTTAATTACTCAAACCATCAATGGTGAAAAGTTTGTTCATGAAAAGCTGCCATGTTTGACATCCGGATTATATTATACAAAAATTTATGCCGGAGAAGTACATAACCTAGTAGGCCTAAAGGCTACTAGTGAATTTATAACCTGGCATGAAAGGCTTGGACATCCGGGCAGCGTGATGTTGAGGCGAATTATTGAAAATTCCAGTGGCCATAAATTAAACCATAAAATGGTTTTGAATCCAAATGAGTTTACATGTGCTGCTTGCTATCAAGGAAAATTAATTACCAAGCCATCTCCAGCAAAAGTGGGAATTGAATCCCTTGCATTTTTGGAAAGAATTCAAGGTGATATATGTGGACCAATAGATCCACCTTGTGGACCATTCAAGTACTTTATGGTACTAATTGATGCATCAACAAGATGGTCCCATGTCTGTTTATTGTCAACTCGCAACCTGGCCTTTGCTAGGCTACTCGCACAAATTATTAAACTGCGAGCACAATTTCCTGACTATCCAATAAAGAAAATACGCCTTGATAATGCTGGAGAATACACATCAAATGCTTTTGATGATTTTTGCACATCTGTTGGTATCACAGTAGAACATCCAGTTCCGTATTTGCATACCCAAAATGGTCTGGCTGAATCATTAATCAAAAGGTTGCAATTAATTGCACGACCTTTATTGATGAAATCAAAACTCCCCGTTTCTGCTTGGGGACATGCTATATTGCATGCAGCAGCATTAGTAAAAATTAGACCGACAAGCTATCATAGCTACTCCCCTACTCAAATTATAACGGGAAAAGAACCCGATATTTCCCATTTAAGAATTTTTGGGTGTGCGGTATATGTACCAATAGCACCACCTCAAAGGACAAAAATGGGACCTCAAAGAAGGATGGGCATCTATGTCGGGTATGAATCCCCTTCAATTATTAAATATCTTGAACCAACAACGGGTGATTTATTTACTGCAAGATTTGCAGATTGTCATTTTGACGAATCACATTTCCCGACATTAGGGGGAGGAAGTAATCAACTGAAAAAAGAAATTTCGTGGAAACTCCCACTTGATATCAGTGATCCTCGTACTAAACAATGTGAATTAGAAGTCCAAAGAATTGTGCATTTGCAAAGGATTGCAAATCAATTGCCTGATGCCTTCAATGATGCTGCAAGAGTGACAAAATCTTACATTGAAGCAGCAAATGCACCGGCCAAAATAAATATACCTGAAGGGCAAATCCCAAGTGCTAATGAATCTAATCCACGGCAAAAGCGTGGTAGACCAATGGGTTCCAAAGATAAAAATCCACGAAAGAAAAGAATTATACACGTGGATAATGAAAAACCCGAAGAGGTAATAAATTCAACTTTTGAAGAAGTTGATGCTGAAAATACTAATCCAGAAGAAAGTGAAACTATTGAAACTGCTTTCAATTATATCACTTCTGGAAAGTATTGGAACCGGAAAGAAATCAAAGTTGATCAAGCATTTGCATATAATGTAGCACTTGAGATGATGAAAGATGACGAGGATCCTGAACCAAAATCAGTTGATGAATGTCGGCAAAGGGATGATTGGCCAAAATGGAAAGATGCAATTAAATCAGAATTGGATTCACTTAACAAAAGAAAAGTATTCGGCCCCATAGTCCAAACACCTGAAAATGTAAAACCAGTTGGCTACAGATGGGTGTTTGTTAGAAAGAGAAATGAAAATAATGAAATTGCAAGATACAAAGCAAGGCTTGTAGCCCAAGGATTTTCCCAAAGACCGGGAATTGATTTTGAGGAAACATATTCCCCGGTTATGGATGGGATAACTTTCAGGTATCTCATGAGCCTAGCAGTACGAGAAAAGCTCGAAATGAGGCTGATGGATGTTGTTACTGCTTACTTATATGGCTCATTGGAGAATGATATTTATATGAAAATACCTGAAGGATTTAAATTGCCTGAATCTTATAACTCAAAGCCCAGAGAAGTTTATTCCATCAAATTACAAAAATCACTTTATGGGCTTAAGCAATCGGGCCGAATGTGGTACAATCGCCTCAGCGAAAGTTTAATTAATGAAGGTTATATAAATGACCCTATATGCCCATGTGTTTTTATAAAGAAAAATGGGTCAGAATATGTAATCATCGCAGTCTATGTTGATGATTTAAATTTAATTGGAACTCCTGAAGAGCTAGAAAAGGCAATTGAATATCTGAAAAGGGAGTTCGAAATAAAGGATTTTGGGAAAACAAAATTCTGCCTTGGTTTGCAAATTGAGCATTTGAATAAGGGTATTTTTGTTCATCAATCAGCTTATACCCAAAAGGTATTGAAGCAATTTCGAATGGATTATGCTCATCCGTTAAGTAGTCCAATGGTCGTTCGGACACTTGATCCTGCAAAGGATCCATTTAGGCCAAAGGGAGATGATGAAGAACAACTTGGCCCAGAAGTGCCATATTTAAGCGCAATTGGCGCGTTAATGTATCTGGCAAATAGCACGCGACCTGATATCGCGTTTGCTGTTAATTTACTCGCAAGATTTAGTTCTTGCCCTACTCAACGACATTGGAAAGGCATAAAGCACATCTTTCGCTATCTCCAGGGAACAGTTGACCTTGGGTTATTTTACCCAAAGGATTCTCGACATGAGTTGATCGGATATGCCGATGCAGGATATTTATCAGATCCACACAAAGCCAAATCTCAGACAGGCTATATTTTTATGTGTGGTGGAACTGCTATCTCGTGGAGATCCATGAAACAAACATTAACGGCTACTTCATCAAATCATGCCGAAATATTAGCAATCCATGAGGCTAGTCGAGAATGTATTTGGTTGAGGTCAATGACTCATCATATATTAAAAAATTGTGGTTTGGTCATTGAACCAAAAGTTCCCCCAACAATTTTATTTGAAGATAATTCAGCTTGTATAGCCCAATTGAAAGGGGGTTATATAAAAGGAGATAGGACTAAACACATTTCACCAAAATTTTTCTATACCCATGATCTTCAAAAGAATGGTGAAATCGATGTGCAACAAATTCGATCAGATGAGAACTTAGCGGATCTATTGACCAAGGCATTGCCGACTGCAACATTCGAGAAGCTCGTGAAGAAAATTGGGATGCGGCGGCTTCAAGATTTAAAGTGATGTTCAAAACAGGGGGAGCGAGAAATACAAGAATATTGTACTCTTTTTCCTTCACTAGGATTTTTTCCCACTGGGTTTTTTCCTAGTAAGGTTTTAACGAGGCATATTCTTCGTGTAATGGACATGCAAGGGGGAGTGTTATGTGGCAATATAATAATTAGTGCATGTCCATAATTAAGTAAATGAATTACAAGTGTTATACACTTGTCTTTGTATTAGCAATTCATGAGTGACTAAGCACTTGTAACCATGCTTATAAATATGGCTTGAGTTATGAATAAAGAGATGCAAGTTTCCAACATCTCAAATCAAGTTATATTAGTCTATTCCCTTTATCCATCCATCCCATCACTCTTACTCCTTTATCCATCCATCCCATCACTCTTACTCCATTGACCACCATCCCATCATTCTTATTTTTCACTACATCTCCATCAATAAATTGCTCCTTTTTATTACCATAGCAAGTACTAGTTTTGCAACATTCCTAATTTTACAACACATGTAAACTTTTAAAATTTTAATCTTGTAAATAAACTAGTCAACATTAAAACTTAAAAAAAAAATAATAAACTTAACATTTCTAACGTCAAAAAAAAAATAAAAAAAATAAACTAAATTAAACTAGTAAACTTTTAAAAATTGTATGCTTGATATGCAATAATATACTAAATTTTCTTTTTTGAAAAAATGTCAACTTTGAGGAAATATAATAAACTTTAAGAAATAGTACCGTACATCTGTCGCGAACAAATCATTCTTCACCAACTGAAATCTTTAGGTGTCGTGCTGCTGCTGGACAATATCCTTCCAAATATGCCATTATTTTGTTGTAATCAGATTTATTGTAGCTTCTCGCAGCACGATTAAAAGTTCAACCACATGTGTCCCATACTTCGATAGGTTTTTCTGAATGTGATATACGCACAGGGCATAATGCGCCACCGGTCCACGGATGGATGTTGGTTCATCAGATACTATCAACATCCCTATGCGGTAGGGCAATGATTACTTCAAATGCTGCATGAACCATGTCCATGATTTTAAATCCTCCACGTCCCCAATACCGAATGCAAGTGAAAATATTTGGTTGTTAGGATCCTTAGTTACG
The DNA here is from genome assembly GCA_030278955.1 of Hygrophila difformis. Taxonomy (NCBI): domain Eukaryota; kingdom Viridiplantae; phylum Streptophyta; class Magnoliopsida; order Lamiales; family Acanthaceae; genus Hygrophila; species Hygrophila difformis. Next base: position 33,306,465 of record JAOANR010000011.1, on the reverse strand, counting down.
ACAACAAATAATACTCACAGATATTTTGATTGCATATACCGCAATGTATGGTCGTGCACTGAAAAATCCAGAAATAGACCCCCCAGCGTCATAAATCGTACTTAAACCGATTGGTTATTTTTTTAACCAATAGATAATTATACTGGGATTAGCTTGCTGCAGCACAAAAAGGTACTTAGGCAAATTCTTAAAAGACTGGTCCTCGGAACCATATGTGGCTTCAATTCCGTAGTCTCTAATTCTGCGGCCCATTGCATAGCTAACCTGTAATAAACAAATCCTCAAATATTTAATTACTTTTAAATAACAAAACAAACTAGAAAAATAAAAATTTAAAATTGATTATATATGATGGTATTTCTAACCTGTAATCCATATGTATTCGAAAGTTCCTTTCACACTGCTTCTGGATGATAAATTGCCTTATCGTCACTATTTTATCTGTTATCTCACCTACCTTCCGGGCTGGTAATGTTGTGCTGCACCCATAGTCGGGTTGAAATCACATCTATGCTCCACGAACTGATACACTCTCCAAGTAGAAGATGATCCGGGTGCTCGGACTTTAAAAGCACAATCATCATGTCAACACTTCAGTCAATACTGTGACGGTTCAGATTTCTCAATCCGAAACCCTATATTGTTTGCAAGTAGATATTGCACCACTTTATTCTTCAATTTAGCCTTCGTCGGAAAGAGTGATCCGATGCCCAAACCTTTTGGCATGTACGGATCAAATTATTCGTCCGTAACAGGACAGTATCCACCTATCATGTTGGGAGCCAACTCCTGCGTTCCCATATGCTCCATCATAGTATCTGAACGGTTCTACTTCGGGAATATGTGAGGTGTGTTCCGATTTTCTTAACGGAACATTGAGTCCTCTCGATTGACATACGAATGGGCACGAATCATAAAAGTCTTGCATCTCCTCCCACCAAAATTTTTCGTCTTCCTAATCCTCTACTTCCTCATCTACATCTTCCCCCCATTGTCCTCCTCTTCAACAACATACTCTGTATCACTGTTACTATCATTGTCATTGTAACACCCCGGTTTTGGTCACCCAGGTCGGGATGTCACCGCCACATCTCCCTAGCAAGACACGGTTTCTCCGGGCTTGCTAAAGAGATGCAAGGCTAGGTATTGCAGAATTTAAAACATTTAAAAACAACCCATACAATATAAGTTCGAAAGTAATATCATAATCCAGCGGAAAAATAATATTTAAGTATAAGTATTGCAGCGGAAAATGTAAATAGGGCAAACATGGCCAAAACACGGGTTAAACAGGCCCGTTTATTCTATAGTCTAATGCAAAAATCAAAATATTAAATGTTCCCAAAAATCCCAAGCATGTAGTGCTCATGCTCATTCTACATACTCTGTAAGAAAAAGAAATGAAATGGTTTGGTCAGCACAACTTGCTGAGTAAGTTAACACATACATAATCGTGGGGTTTCAAAGCCATTAATTTAATACTTAAATAAAAGCATGCCATTAAATCATAAACAATTTAATTTAATTAACTAAATGACTTGCAAAATTTAATTCATGGCTCTAATTAAAAACACATTTAACATAATTTAAAGTAAAAGCCATAATTAATTTAAATAAAGCATTAAATAATTTAAATAGACCAAAAATAAACATTTTAATTATCCCCATTACACCCAATATTTAGTATATCGGTATTTCACAATTGCATTCCAATCTCGTCAAGTTTAGCCGGTAGTTGGCGGCCGCAACCGTATCTGCCATACCCAGTACCACTCCGGAGCCTCGGGAAACCCATATGGATATTCTCGAGAGTATAGGCTATATATCTCATGCCGTTTTGGCAATGTATCTCAAATTTCGCGCGGGGTCACCATCGTCCATAAAGGCACGAAGTGAATAGTTAGGGGGCACCCTGCAGAGCACTCACCCCTAATTTTAATTGATCAAGTTTGTAAGGGGATTTTTTTCAAAATTCTTGTTTCGTATATTTTATTTCAAAGAGAGATTTCTATTTTTTTAAACCTTAAAGGCTAATTTCACCGTTTCACAAGATTTTCAAGATTTGACTCCGGTAAACCACTGTTTACTTCAAAATTAATTAAAAATCAGTTTTAAGTCAAAAAATTTTGAAATTTTACCAGTAACTGGAAAACACAGAATAAACAAGTTTTGTGTTTTAACTTTTTCGATCCGAGTTAAGGAAATAAGTCAAAAACGTAGATTTCTATCAGGTTACAAATCTGTCTGAAAATTTCAACAGCAGTTTCACGATTTTGAGATCTACCATAGCAAACGAACTCCAAAATTGACGAAATTTTACAGGCATATTCTTAAAACATATATCTACAACTTTCATGTTCGGCTAAAGTTCTGAATCGGCTTAGATCTATCGTCAAAAACGTCTATAATTTCGGACCTAAGTTCTGTCAAGATTTCAAGATTCTGATTTAGAACAGTTCGGTTCGGGGTCGATTTCAGATATCAAAACATAATGAAAAATTCCGAAAATTTTACAGAAGATAGATCTATGTCTTAGGAATGTTTTTTGTGTTTAAGTTTTCTTGTTTGAACAGTTTTAAGGGTTCGGAAAAATCGTGCAAAAACGCTGCGCCGTAGAGTCTTCGTGTTGACAGATTTTTAAGTTTTGGTTAAATCTTTAGATTAAGTATATTTTAAATCCTCCCAAACCATGTAAGTATTAACCTACAGAATTCGTGATCGTCTCGGCTCATCGATTCAGAGGCGTGGCTTCCAGTCCACCGTTTATATCCTCGGTTCGTCGGGTTCTTCGTTCTAGATCCGGTTCGTGGTGTAGGAAAGAAGAAGATTAAGTTAGGATTCATTTTCGAATCAAGAACGTAAAAGAACGAACGGATCAGAACTTACCACGATGATAGAAGACTCCGAATTCGTTCAAAACAGTCCCTCTCTTGGTCTCGTGCCTCCGACGACTCCGGGATTAGGGTTTTCGAACGTATAGAGAGTATGAAGGTTTTTAAAAAGTGTTCGGGATAGACTAGGACGACTATTTATAGAGGTAAGGGACCTAGGGGACGTCCAAGGTCGGCCTTAGTGAGTCTTGAGCCGCAAGGTGAGCAACCGAAGTCGAAAAATCCGGATTCGGGCGACAGAATCTCGCAACAGCCGTTTCTGTCCGTTGGCACGGGGTTGGCGCGCGGCTAGGGGAAACCCCACGCGGCCACCGCGCGGTCCACGCCTGGACTTCGGTCCGGGCGGGTCGTGCGATCCGTCGGACATTTCCTCCTCTCTTTCGGTCTTCTATCCCTCTACGTTCTCGGATTCGGATTTCCGGGATATTTTCGGGCTCCTATTTCCTATCGTCATTTTATTCGGATCTAAATTTAAGTTTGGATCGAGTTATTGAGTCTATCGGTGTTGGGCTCCCGTGTAACAATTTATTTAACTCAATTAAATTCCTTTTTAAATAAATGTCTTTAATTCCTTTTTAAATTAAATTCCATTTCTCACTTCCTTTTCTCTTTATTTATTTATTGTATTTATTTAGTTATTTATTTATTTTATGTTGCAAAATTCTCGGGTATTACTAGGGGTGGGCATCGGGTCGGGTTTGGTGGGTTCGGGTAATTCGGGTTCGGGTTAGTCGGGTTCGGGTAGGAAATTTTATTACCCAACCATTACCCGACAATGGTGGGTACCCGACATGTCGGGTACCCAATCGGGTCGTGTACCCACCTCCGGTACCCACCACTTTTTTTTTTCTTCATATATTTTAGAAATCTTTTTATTTATTTTTTGGTTAATTCTCATAATGAAGATATGATTGTCTATAACAATGAAAAAAAAAATACAGCCACAATATGAGATATGCGGATATAACTGATTATATTGAATCATTGATTCATTGTTCTTACTTCTTACGAAATATTATATAATTTTATTAATAAATCCTAAATGATCTGTACAATCCACATAGTTTGTTTTGTGGCATACAATGAAACTTAAATTTACATTAACAGTATTGAATATTTACCCACGAAATTGAAATCCTAAAATTATTTTTTTTGGTAAGCAAATAATAAAATCATTTGACATACCATCAATATTATTGTTTCTGTCATGCCATATTTATTAAAAAAAAATTAAAAAAAATTGAAATTCAGGTTAATCGGGTACCCGATCGGGTAATTCGGGTTTGCTTGTTAAACCCGATACCCGGCCCGACCTATAAGGTTCGGGTTCGGGTACCCGACTTCGGGTTTTTCTTTTTTAAAAAACCCGACCCGACCACACCTTTTTCGGGTTTGGATTCGGGTACCCGATTAACCCGACCCCTATGCCCACCCCTAGGTATTACAGTCTACCCTCCTTAAGAATCAACTTCGTCATCGAAGTTGTGTTTCGGCTTTTCTCGTGCTAAGGACTTTTTGTTTGTTTTATTAATTTGTGACTGAACTTAGAATTAAAACTTCTAAGTTGCCTACGTACCCTGCGAAGGGATCAAGCCATAACGTAGTTTAAAACAAGTTGAATTTGTTTGTTTGTTTACAAAAATGCACGAAAACACGAAAAAAAATACGGTGTGACATCCTCTCCCCCTTAAGATTACAGTTATGTCCCCATAACTGTGTCGGTGTCGGTTTGGAACAGTGTCGGGTAACGCTCTCTCATGTCGGATTCTAATTCCCAAGTCGCGGTTTCACTTTCATGGTTCGACCAAAGAACCTTGACCATCTTGATGGTTTTATTTCTCGTTATTCGCTCCTTAACGTCCAGGATTCGCACTGGGACTTCTTCGTAAGTCAGATCGTCATCGAGTTCGATCACTTCCGGCTGAAGTACATGTGTCGGGTCCGACACATATTTCTTTAGTTGTGAGACATGGAAGACATTATGAACTCGATCTAATTGTGGCGGTAAAGCCAGTCGGTAGGCCAAATTTCCGACTCGTTCTAGAATTTCATAAGGTCCTATGTATCGAGGACTCAACTTTCCTCGTTTGCCAAAGCGCATCACCCCCTTCATGGGTGATATCTTTAGCATGACCCTATCTCCTACTTGAAATTCTAGGTCTCGTCGTCTCACGTCAGCATAACCCTTCTGACGGTCTTGAGCGGCTTTCATTTTCCCTTGGATCACCTTTATTTGTTGAGCCATTTCTTCGACAAGTTGTGGTCCCACTACCACAGACTTATCGTTTTCTTCCCAGCTCAACGGGCTTCGGCACTTTCGTCCATACAACGCCTCGAAAGGTGCCATGCCGATGCTAGCATGGTAGCTATTGTTATAGGAAAACTCAATTAAAGGTAAACGAGTTTCCCAATTTCCCTTGAACTCCAACACACATGCTCTCAGCATGTCTTCTAGTGTTTGGATCGTTCTCTCGGTTTGTCCATCCGTCATCGGGTGGAATGCAGTGCTCATTTTGATTTGAGTACCAAGAGCTTTTTGTAACTCCGTCCAAAAATGAGAGATGAATCTACTATCTCTGTCGGAAATGATGTCATGTGGTACTCCATGTCTTCGGACCACATTATCGACGTAGGCTCGGGCCAATTGGTCCATAGTCCACGTGTCCTTCATCGGGATAAATATGGCCGTCTGCGTTAGCCTATCCACAATCACCCAAATCTTGTTCATGCCTTTAGGTGATCGTGCTAATCCCGAGACAAAATCCATTGAGATGCTATCCCACTTCCAACTTGGAATCCCCAGTGGTTGCATCAACCCTAAGGGTTTATGTCTCACTGCCTTAACCCTTTGGCAGGTGAGGTGAAACTTTTGACAATTTCCCACTATATGAGTATTTTCCGAAAAGTAATAATCCCGGTTTAATTTTTATTCAATGAAAATCGATTTATGAAGGCGGAGTTGGGATTAGGGATATATTTATAGGTTGTCACGTTTTTATATACTCATGTAGGAAACTGTGGCCCGAAAGCGCACGGTGTCAAAAATTGCAGTGATTTATAGTAAGACCGGATCGTTCACTGGAGGATGTGCGATAGAAGCAGGGCCCACGTCGTTTACTAAGATTTTCCACTCGTATTACTCGATTCAGGTTTGTGTTTCAATTATCAACTACTTGACATAATTTAAACTAGATTATGAAAGCAATTAAAATTATACTACAAAACGGATTAAATTATACTTAAGAAAGCAATTAAAATTTATTCTAAGAAAGCAATTAAAATTATTCTAAGAGAGCAGATAAAACTTATTCTAAGAAAGCAGGTTTAAAATGTGACAGAAAGGACAGGGAGAAAATAATAAAGGTTGGACAAGATTCAGATGAAACACAATTAAACTTCCATTTTAATACACAGATCTTTGTTTGGGATAATCCATCAGTTAGCTAACTCTCATGCTCTCTATACCATGTTCCCTTTAACAGACAGGTACTTATAGTAAGAGTTTACATGCTCTTAGGACAACAATTTCTAAGATACCACAGACACATAACTACCCTTGCAATGCATTGCAAGAATATGTTAATCATCTGTGGTGGACAAGCAACACCTAACATATCATTAGTTGATATGCCAAGTACTCCTATCATTCCCCCGGTCACGCCCAAAGTTTCGAATCAAGGCCGAAACCATTCCATAACTCTTAAACCTTCTAACAGATGGCCAACCTCTAATTCTTCCGAGTGACCTCTATGAAAGCGTTTAAAAGAAAGCAGTAAAGAAAGCATTTAAAATTCTATCACTCGGAAGTTTTAAAAGCAGCTCTTTCCGTTAGTATAAAAGAGCCCCTGGTCTTGGTGACCAGATGCAGATCAAGAACCCCCAAGATATCAATAAGCCACAGGACTTACAACATCTGGGCAGTTATGAGATACAAACTAAATGAAACAGATCCAAAAATAAATCTATTCCGGATATACTCACTCGAGACTCGATTCTAGGCTTTGGCAGAAGAAGATAGTAGTTGAAAAAATACTCAACCCTATCTTAGAAATTAACCAAGGCTTATATGTTGTTTCTCTAGTATTATTTATCCTATCTTATCCGAATCCAAGTGGACACTGATTCGATGCAACACTTAATAGAAGATTTCCAACACACAGTAATTTTGAGAAAATAATGGATATCTGAAAATCATTCCCTACACAGGTACTAGACTCTCAATTAAAGCACAAATCATTTCAGTCTAGATGAGACCTAATCGCTGACTCTGCTTCTAGGTTCTCAAAATCAACCCCCAGTAGAATATGAGCTAGTCATAATTGTGAAATCATCCCTTACTTAGATCCGGATTTTATAAAGGAATTTTTGTTGGAAATTTATTATGCAACATCTGATTTGAATCAAGACTTCTATGTCCAAGGAGAAGGATCTCCAAAATAATAGTACGACCGCAACATCTACATAATAATATCATGCATACATGTATAGAAGAAGGGAAAATAAAATACCCTAAAATATGTGGTGGGGTTAGACAGAATTTGATACACAAAGATGGATTAGCCTGGGATAAGAAGAATTGGGCTAAAAAGAGTGCCAGAAATAACTGGGGTGATCTGGACTGCAAACATCTGTCATCCAGTTCCCAATTATTTCAGATGGAGTGATTTTAGACAGTGGAATGCCTAGAATGATAGTTGCCGCCGTCATCTTAGACTTCACTATCTGTGAATTTGGATGAAAACCCACATGTTCTATTACTGCAATAATTATTAGATAACATTGGCATATATCATCTAGCATTACTACAGCTCTAGATTCAGGTTTGAAATTAAGATAAGGAAAAGAAAACTGTATCCGGGTAGGAGTCAGCTGAGCAGCTATTATAATCCTGGATGGACGAACCGCCAAGGCTTCCACCGACCACTGCCCGGACCATGCAAAATAACAACTAGTAATTAATATTCAGACAACGAGTTAGTTTATCCGTGTGGGAATACCCGCCAACATTAGTCTGATATATTCCTTGCTACCCATTCATACACACAATCAGGATAAAAGATGAAAACAAGAAAATATTTTTGATATTGTGTGAGTGTTAATCACACAATAATTAAGACACTAATGGGTTGAGAGGTGTAATGGATAAGATTAGATGTAGTGGGCCTATGCCCAATACACCCATGCAACTTACACAACTCAAGAAATAAAATATTTTGGAGTTTTAAAATAGGAGGAAGAGGTCAATTCGGTCTTATTGGGTTAAGTGCAATATAGACCGAATTGGAAATGCATGAGGAATGAAGTATTTTCCTCACCCAATTAATCATTGCAATGAGATGAAACATCATCCAATTCGAATTGTCAAGTAATTCGGTCTAAACCGAATTGGACAATTCGAATTGTCAAGTAATTCGGTCTAAACCGAATTGGACAATTCGAATTGATGAAGTCATTCCCTTGCTCAAATTTGATTAAGACATTTGCTCCAAAAATGAGGGTAATTCGAATTGCCATGTCAATTCGGTTTAAACCGTATTGGGCAATTCGAATTGGTAAGACAGAAAATAAACTAAGACATGAGGGGATGGAATGCAAACAATGTGGTTTCCAAAGCCAATTCAGTCTATTTGTGCAATTTGGTCCAGACCGAATTGCATAGACCGAATGGCTTGGAAATCACATGAAGACAACACTTTTAGGCTATGCAATTCGATCTCATGGGCAATTCGGTTTAGACCGAATAACCGAATTGCCTAGATCGAATTGCATAAAATTTTACATAAGTTGTATTTTCACTCATAAGTGTTCATGTGGTTTCTAAGCTGACGCGGTTTATGACAGATGGGATTGCCCACATCAATCATTTCACATCAGTGTCATCTCACAATCACACTTATGAATATTTTGTGGTTAATGAGAAATATGCGTGTACAGTGGGTAATAGCATGAGTTACATCCTAAAGTTAAAAACAAGAAAAACGAAGATCAAAAGATCGTAAAACATCTAAAAGTCTAAGAATTGAATGCATAAAAACAAGAACACTAGTTTGAAACTCCAAGACATAAAACCTACCAAAACCCACTGCTCATGCATTTATTAAGAACGTAAGTCAAGTGGACCATAATCAAAGCAACCTAGTTGAAACAAACAAACATTCTAACATTTATTTCTAAGGAAAGCATTAGAAGAGTGCCAAACACATGAAGGTAAAAACACCATTTCTGGAATTTTTCTTGTATTAGCCCTTTGAAAGCAAGTAAATGACCCAAACCCATCATTAGCTTGATGGTAGGGTTTATTCTAACTACAAAGCATGTAAATGTTATGGGAATGGCTACACTAAGGGTGGTAACCGCTTCCACAAACTAGACTAAGAAGGAAAACATTACTTAACGAACCTATTTGCATGGAAAATAAAATACTAGCTAAACTAAACTAACCCCCTAAGGGGTGGAGAGTCCTGCCTCCTTGTTTTTCAGCCAATGTCTAAAGTTCCAGAGATGGATTGTCTCGGATTCTAATCATGTCTCAAGTGGTGAAGAAGGTCAGCTTTTATACTGCTTGCGTGAAACCCTAGGCCCATCAGGGCCCATCAACAGTGTCATGCATTTCCCACGTGCTCACAGCTTCAATTTGGATGGAATTTTGAATGTGATTCGGTCTCCTCAAGCAATTCGGTTTAGGTCGAATTGGTGTATTTCGAATTGCATGAGGTCTTCTTTCTTGATCTTGAGCTGGGAAATGGTCTTCACTCATAAATTCGGTCTATGAGCAGATCGAATTGGCCTTTTCGAATTGATGATGGCTCCTGCTTGGCTTTCTTTCTGAGGCAATTCGATCTATGCAAGTAATTCGGACTAGACCGAATTGCTTAGATCGAGTCTCCTCTCTTCCTTGTTCTGGGCTTTCCTCTTCTTTTAGAGCCCAATTCGGTCTAAGGGTCAATTCGGTTTAGACCGAATTGCCACAGACCGAATTGGTGTACCTTGCTTCACTTCTTCAACACTTGTTCATTCTATTCTTCTTTTCTTCATTAATTCGAATTGTTCAATTCGGTTTAGATCGAATTTGGCAATTCGAATTGAGTTCCAACACTTGGCCAAGAATTCAATTTGTGGGATTTCTAATCTTTTTCCCATCTTTTTGATTTTTGGTGGGCCATTTTATTCTCTTGTCCACTTTCATTCCTTTTTCTTGTCGTTTTTTCCTTTTCTTATGTTTTTGGATTTTTCTAATATAAATACAATTAAAAAGCATATTTTTGTGTTTTTTCATTACCAGCTTATTATTCTTACAAACTTGCATTAATCTGTCGAATTCAACTGCTTTCTTATTGCAATAAGATGGGAATACGATCAAAATGTCCATCTCAGACACGGAAATGGATTGAGAATAATGGACAATTTTGGCCATTATCAACATCCTCACATTTAATACTGATCGTCCCCGAGCAGTCAGTGTCAGTGCTCCTAAAAGCTTGGACTCTGCATATTCAATCCATTTGCGTGGCTTCAAAAATATTTCATTCTTTTTATATTGGGATAAGACAATTAAAATTACAAGTACTAAACTCTTTTGGTTGCAGTGTTTAATGAAATGATACTTCTCACTTGAATATGCAAACCAAATAATCATTATTGTTAATTCTTCTTGAATAGATGTTTAGAAAATCCCATCGGCTTAATTCTTGAATTCAAGCATGACATGAACATTGATCAATTAGAACAGAGCCTCACATATAGTAGAATCGGAAATTTCACTCACTCTCAAAGTTGGGTTTTATCATGAACGCTCATAATCAAGTTTAATTAAATTATCCCATATGCTTGCAATTTGGACCAACTCGCCACCGGCTCATTTCTTTAAATCGATATCCCGAGGTCTTATTTAAGGGTTATAACGGAGCATACGGTTGTAACATAGGTGAGGAAGGGAATTATTGGTTTAGAAGTGGCAAGAACTTATTCTATCACACTTGGCATTATTTTTATTTAGAAATTAATGATCATCAATATTTATTTCTTTCTTTTGTTTATCTTTTTCTATTGCATGACATTAGACTTTGTCTAATTTGCTTTGTCATTTGCAAATTTTTTTTTCTTGTTAAGTGGAACTCAACATTTTTCTTCTTTTTCTTTTTCTTTTCTTTCTTTCTTCCCTTTTTTTTTGAATCGGTTTATAGCATACCGATTGATACACTTTTGATGATAAAAAATTTAATGCCTTGATAAGATTCATTCTTGCACACTTAGGTTTGATTTTCTTGGTCTTTTTTAAGGTTGGGGATAATATAGAAGGCTTTAAAGAAAAAATTAGGCTTAAAGGCTCAAATTGGTTAATTCTAAAGGGAAAATATTTTTGGTTTTGGATTTCAAACGAAAGCCAAAAATTTGGGTTTCTAAGTGCCTCGATCATATTCTCGATTTTTGGAATATGGCATGGTCTTGAATCGGTCCCAATCGCAAGTTCTAGTTTCCTTTAATCAAAATGATTTTCACATAGCAAAGAATTGATGTGTAAAAGTGACTCATGGCCCAGATCTCACATGGTATGGTTTGATCATGTCATACATTTATTCTTGAACTTAGCCTTTGAAAAATTCTTGCAATTTATTCAATCAACTTCGCAACATGAAAATTTTGTTTTTCTTCCAAGTGATCATATCATTGGATTTTTATAGCTCAAAACCCTCAAAAATTTATATCATGCATATTTTTAATTGTTTTATCCAAATTTAATAGTTTGAAAATTTTATCATTAGCCTAAATTCAACATGTGAATTTAGGTGATAGATCTTATACTCGTTTTATGCCGGTTATTTAATTGAAAGCAGTAAGAAGACATTGTAAACATGCAAGCATGTTACAGCTTTGTTTTTGGCGTGACAGTCGCTTATTCACCTTGGACTGCCACACATCTTTTTCAAAAATATTTTTGAGATCTCAAGACGAAAATCTCTTTGTGAAAGCACGAAGGAATAATTCCCAATTACATCTTCGGGCAATCACAACAAAATAATTCCAAGGTTCGGCTTATAGCTACGACCTTAATTACAGAATTTCAACAAAAATATAATTACAGGAGATGCCATGTACTCGGATCGAGTTAGCACAGAAATCAACGGCTCTCCTAAATGAAGTTTTTAGTTTAATTAAGACAAAATGTAGTTCCAGCCCTCTTTCCGCATCCTCCTCCTACCCTTGGAAGAAAATCCTGCTCCAATGGACATAGTTTGTCAGGCTGCAGGGCAAGCAGTAATCACCCTCGTCATCCTGGTTCTCCAGCACTCTTTGGTAGTAGATTTTGGGTCCTTGGTCAATGAACAGGTCGGGAGTCTCCAGGCTTTCTATCAACCATGCAAAGACGTTGTTGCCCACATATGCCATGATTGATTCGTCCGTCACCATCTTGTCGATCATTGTTATTCCCTGACGGACCTGTTCATTGTCCAGCTTGCTAAGCAGCATAAATCCCCTGATGAAGATTGTTGCTTTGTGATTATCTTCGAGCCCTGGCTTCAGCAATTCGCAGGCTCTCTCTTCATCACCTGCTCCGAATGCTTGTAGAGCTGGCACGAATTGGAGGTAGTAGTTTCCTGCGTCGACACACTTCTGCATGAGTTCCTCCTTCTCTTCCTCGACTCCTATCTCCCACATCTTTACGATTGTGGTCTCCAGCTCACATCTCTTATAGATTATCGGGAGATCACTTGCTTCCCTGAACTTCTTGCATACTTCTCTGACAGCGAAAACCTTTTTGATGTCATCCTCCCCGATACGGGAGAGGATTTCTCCTAGAAGTTCTACTGGCAGGTCCAGTAGTTCAGTCCTTTCCTGCTCTGGAGCTGGATCCGGAACGATGATGTCCCTGCGAAAATAGAGGTTGAAACTATTTTTAACAAATTTTTGATAAAAATATTCAAGTTGAAACTCAACAACTCACATTTTGAGCTATGCTCTAAATGTGAGTTAATTGATTTTACTTGAATTTATTAAGGCATAATATATAAGATAAGGGGTTAGATTATTGCATCCAACACTTATTGCAAAATACCAAGTAAAAGAAAAGAGGGGATAAGGGTTTCGGACTCTTACAATTTTTTCTTAGACTAAAGATAGTCTAAATATTTTTCAAATGGTCAAAAGACCATGATGACATTCTTATAGGCTATTGAGCCCATAAAAGAGAATTCTGATTTTTGATCACTATAAAAGTGAATCAAACTCTTGTGAAATGGGGAGATGGATATACAATAATGAGGAATAAACACACATGATGAGTTATGCATTTACTAGCATGAGATGATGGACTAAGGTAAATAAAAGAAACAAGAAAAGCACACATACACAAAGGTTGTTTTTGGATTTTAAGAAAAGTGTTGACTTGTTTATTTAATCAATTTGGGGGTCTGAGTGGTCCCCCATTTGGATTTTTGTATTGGGAAATGGGTGTGGAAAGTGAGCACAATTGCTACACTTTGTTAATTCTCCACATATCCCAAGTGTGCCAGTCAAATATTTAAGGAATAGAACATTCTAACAACTTGCTTTTGTCTTTTTCTACCATAAAACATCATGCCTAGTAGTATTTGAGAAACAAGTGTCAGGAAAAATTTTTGGCATGGTTTCGTCTGTAATACCATGTTCCTAGTCTGTACAAACATCAACTTTTTAGTTGAGTTTGCAAAATATAGTAAACCGGTATCCAACGAAGGCATTTATTACTAGGATATCCACAATACAGTGGCATGCAAACATAAAAACAAACACACGAATAGTCCATCCACACTAGAATATGGCCAAAAACTCATGCTTCAAAAACATAAGTTTACAGACATCATCAATATGCATTTTCAATCACATTATCAAATATCCAAGAACAACACAGTGGTTTAGAGGGAAAAATAAACCCTAGTGTTCTTTCCATTTTCACAGTTTACAGCACAGAAAACAAAAATGGCCACAAAAATTTCAATAAAATGAACAAGAAATGGATTTTTTAGGGTTTTGAAACCCAGATTTTCAAAATAAACACTCCCCCAACACCACCGAAAACTTAAGAACAACAAAAGAAAGGGTTTGAACCCAGGCAGGGCAAACCCTAGTTCTGCCCATCCTGTTCTTGGACCATTCCGACCAAGTCCATCATATTCCGATCACTTTCCGATCATCCCCAACTTGAAAACAGACTCCCATTCCCTTCCCCACTCCCGATTTCACAAAACCCATGAAAAATACAAAACTGAAAACGCGAGAATGGGGTGCGAAATCAGAGATAGAAAACGTACCCATGCTCCCACTTGGGTTTTGTGAGGAGGAAGCCATTTTTCACAGCTTTGGGAGTGATTTGGACGGAAATAGGGTTCTGGTTTCGCAAGGAAGATGAACAATAGAGAGAAAATGGAGAAGGTTCGAAATGTGAAAAAGTGTAAGTGAGAGGGAAGAGGGGAGGAGGGGGTATTTATAGAGGGTGTGGGGCAGGAGATTTTTGTTTGTGAGGGATTCGGTCTATATGTCAATTCGGTTTAGACCGAATTGACTTGTAGACCGAATCAAGGAAAAAGGCACAAACAATTCACACTCGAGGAAGAATTTGAAGTTAATTCGGTCTAGACCGAATTGACTTCTAATTTGAATTGGGGTGAATGGATCAAATGGAAACTTGGAATAAATATGGGTGCTTTTGTGAGTCAATTCGATCTATATGGGCAATTCGGTCTAGACCGAATTGCCTTGTAGATCGAATTGCTCACATGCATAAAAGATACTGAGAATAAGATAGTGCCTTTTGTAGATGAATTCGGTCTATCAATTCGGTTTAGACCGAATTGAAATGACCGAATTGCTACTTGGCCATACTAACACAGAAAATGCCTTGGAAGATCAATTCCGTCTCTTAGGCCAATTCGGTCTAGACCGAATCGGTCTAGACCGAATTGGCTTGAGACCGAATTGGTAAAATTACCAAGGCAACACTATGATGCGATCTGTTTCGAATAATTTGGTTTAAACCGAATTCATTTGAAGTGTAAAAATAGACCACATTTAATACTATAAATATCAACATCCTCACATTTAGAGTCTTAGTACTCTAAATGTGAGTTAATTGATTAATACCCGAATTATTTAATAAAATATGCACAAGAGATATATATATATAAATATATAAATGATTTTGACTTGTAGAAATTTAGGTTGGATTAATTATATACTTGTGAAAAATATTCCGGATCTTAAATTTCTTTAAATTCCGGATATAGATTTCGGTCAATTACAGAACTAATCCAACCGGGAACCTGTTTTGATGCTTTAATTTTCTTTTTGGTGGCTTCATGATTCCTGCAGGAAAAATACCCAATTGGTTAGGTTTTCCCCTCAAATCATCATCCTCACATTTAGAGTCTTAGTACTCTAAATGTTTAATTGATTTGATGGTACTTCTCTGTTCTGAAATATATACACAAAACTAAGTATGAGTAATCAGGAGTGTAATTCTCTTAATAAACGACGCTGCATCTTCCCCGGCAACGGCGCCATGAAACTTTTGACAATTTCCCACTATATGAGTATTTTCTGAAAACTAATAATCCCGGTTTAATTTTTATTCAATGAAAATCGATTTATGAAGGCGGAGTTGGGATTAGGGATATATTTATAGGTTGTCACGTTTTTATATACTCATGTAGGAAACTGTAGCCCGAATGCGCACGGTGTCAAAAATTGCAGTAATTTATAGTAAGACCGGATCGTTCACTGGAGGATGTGCGATAGAAGCAGGGCGCACGTCGTTTAGTAAGATTTTCCACTCGTATTACTCGATTCAGGTTTGTCTTTCAATTATCAACTACTTGACATAATTTAAACTAGATTATGAAAACAATTAAAATTATACTACAAAACGGATTAAATTATACTTAAGAAAGCAATTAAAATTTATTCTAAAAAAGCAATTAAAATTATTATAAGAGAGCAGATAAAACTTATTCTGAGAAAGCAGATTTAAAATGTGACAGAAAGGACAGGGAGAAAATAATAAAGGTTGGACAAGATTCAGATGAAACACAATTAAACTTCCATTTTAATACACATATATTTGTTCGGGATACTCCATCAATTAGCTAACTCTCATGCTCTCTATACCAAGTTCGCTTTAACAGACAGGTACTTATAGTAAGAGTTTACATGCTCTTAAGACAACAATTTCTAAGATACCACAGACACATAACTACCCTTGCAATGCATTGCAAGAATATGTTAATCATCTGTGGAGGACAAGCAACACCTAACATATCATTAGTTGATATGCAAGTACTCCTATCATTTCCCCGGTCACGCCCAAAGTTTCGAATCAAGGCCCAAACCATTCCATAACTCTTAAACCTTTTAACAGATGGCTAACCTCTAATTCTTCCGAGTGACCTCTATGAAAGCGTTTAAAAGGAAGCAGTAAAGAAAACATTTAAAATTCTATCACTCGGAAGTTTTAAAAGCAGCTCTTTCCGTTAGTATAAAAGAGCCCCTGGTCTTGGTGACCAGATGCAGATCAAGAACCCCTAAGATATCAATAAGCCACAGGACTTACAACATCTGGGCAGTTATGAGATACAAACTAAATGAAACAGATCCAAAAATAAATCTATTCGGGATGTACTCACTCGAGACTCGATTCTAGGCTTTGGCAGAAGAAGATAGTAGTTGAAAGAATACTCAACCCTATCTTAGAAATTAACCAAGGCCTATATGTTGTTCCTCTATTATTATTTATCACATCTTATCCGAATCCAAGTGGACACTGATTCGATGCAACACTTAATAGAAGATTTCCAACACACAGTAATTTTGAGAAAATAATGGATATATGAAAATCATTCCATACACAAGTACTAGACTCTCAATTAAAGCACAGATCCTTTCAGTCTACATGAGACCTAATCGCTGACTCTGCTTCTAGGTTCTCAAATCAACCCCCAGTAGAATATGAGCTAGTCATAATTGTGAAATCATCCCTTACTTAGATCCGGATTTTATAAAGGAATTTTTGTTGGAAATTTATTATGCAACATCTGATTTGAATCAAGACTTCTATGTCCAAGGAGAAGGATCTCCAAAATAATAGTACGACCGCAACATCTACATAATAATATCATGCATACATGTATAGAAGAAGGGAAAATAAAATACCCCAAAATATATGGTGGGGTTAGACAGAATTTGATACACAAAGATGGATTAGCCTGGGATAAGAAGAATTGGGCTAAAAAGAGTGCCAGAAATAACTGGGGTGATCTGGACTGCAAACATCTGCCATCCAGTTCCCAATTATTTCAGATGGAGTGATTTTAGACAGTGGAATGCCTTGAATGACAGTTGCCGCCGTCATCTTAGACTTCACTATCTGTGAATTTGGATGAAAACCCACATGTTCTATTACTGCAATAATTATTAGATAACATTGGCATATATCATCTAACATTACTACAGCTCTAGATTCAGGTTTGAAATTAAGATAAAGAAAAGAAAACTGTATCCGGGTAGGAGTCAGCTGAGCAGCTATTATAATTCCGGATGGACGAACCGCCAAGGCTTCCACCGACCACTGCCCGGACCATGCAAAATAACAACTAGTAATTAATGTTCAGACTACGAGCTAGTTTATCCGTGTGGGGAATACCCGCCAACATTAGTCTGATATATTCCTTACTACCCATTCATACACGCAATCAGGATAAAAGATGAAATCAAGAAAATATTTTTGATATTGTGTGAGTGTTAATCACACAATAATTAAGACACTAATGGGTTGAGAGGTGTAATGGATAAGATTAGATGAAGTGGGCCTAGGCCCAATACACCCCTGCAACTTACACAACTCAAGAAATAAAATATTTTGGAGTTTTAAAATAGGAGGAAAAGGCAATTCGGTCTTACTGGGTTAAGTACAATATAGACCGAATTGGGAATGCAAGAGGAATGAAGTATTTTCCTCACCCAATTAATCATTGCAATGAGATGAAACATCATCGAATTCGAATTGTCAAGTAATTCGGTCTAAACCGAATTGGACAATTTGAATTGATGAAGTCATTCCCTTGGTCAAATTTGATTAAGACATTTGCTCCAAAAATGAGGGTAATTCGAATTGCCATGTCAATTCGGTTTAAACCGAATTGGGCAATTCGAATGGGTAAGACAGAAAATAAACTAAGGCATGAGGGGATGGAATGCAAACAATGTGGTTTCCAAAGCCAATTCAGTTTATATGTGCAATTCGGTCTAGACCGAATTGCATAGACCGAATGGCTTGGAAATCACATGAAGACAACACTTTTAGGCTATGCAATTCGATCTCATGGGCAATTCGGTCTAAACCGAATTGCCGGTCTAAACCGAATTGCCTAGATCGAATTGCATAAAATTTTACATAAGTTGTATTTTCACTCATAAGTGTTCATGTGGTTTCTAAGCTGACGCGGTTTATGACAGATGGGATTGACCACATCAATCATTTCACATCAGTGTCATCTCACAATCACACTTATGAATATCTTGTGGTTAATGAGAAATATGCGTGTACAGTGGGTAATAGCATGAGTTACATCCTAAAGTTAAAAACAAGGAAAACGAAGATCAAAAGATCCTAAAACATCTAAAAGTCTAAGAATTGAATGCATAAAAACAAGAACAGTAGTTTGAAACTCCAAGACATAAAACCTACCAAAACCCACTGCTCATGCATTTATTAAGAACGTAAGTCAACTGGAACATAATCAAAGCAACCTAGTTGAAACAAACAAACATTCTAACATTTATTTCTAAGGAAAGCATTAGAAGAGTGCCAAACACATGAAGGTAAAAACACCATTTCTGGAATTTTTCTTGTATTAGCACTTTGAAAGCAAGTAAAGGACCCAAACCCATCATTAGCTTGATGGTAGGGTTTATTCCAACTACAAAGCATGTAAATGTTATGGGAATGGCTACACTAAGGGTGGTAACCGCTTCCACAAACTAGACTAAGAAGGAAAACATTACTTAACGAACCTATTTGCATGGAAAATAAAATACTAACTAAACTAAACTAACCCCCTAAGGGGTGGAGAGTCCTGCCTCCTTATTCTTCAGCCAATGTCTAAAGTTCCAGAGATGGATTGTCTCGGATTCTAATCATGTCTCAAGTGGTGAAGAAGGTCAGCTTTTATACTGCTTGCGTGAAACCCTAGGCCCATCAGGGCCCATCAACAGTGTCATGCATTTCCCACGTGCTCACAGCTTCAATTTGGATGGAATTTTGAATGTGATTCGGTCTCCTCAAGCAATTCGGTTTAGGTTGAATTGGTATATTTCGAATTGCATGAGGTCTTCTTTCTTGATCTTGAGCTGGAAATGGTCTTCACTCATAAATTCGGTCTATGAGCAGATCAAATTGGCCTTTTCGAATTGATGATGGCTCCTGCTTGGCTTTCTTTCTGAGGCAATTCGATCTATGCAAGTAATTCGGACTAGACCGAATTGCTTAGATCGAGTCTCCTCTCTTCCTTGTGCTCTGGGATTTCCTCTTCTTTTAGAGCCCAATTCGGTCTAGGGGTCAATTCGGTTTAGACCGAATTGCCACAGACCGAATTGGTGTACCTTGCTTCTCTTCTTCAACACTTGTTCATTCTCTTCTTCTTTTCTTCATTAATTCGAATTGTTCAATTCGGTTTAGACCGAATTTGGCAATTCGAATTGAGTTCCAACACTTGGCCAAGAATTCAGTTTGTGGGATTTCTAATCTTTTTTCCATCTTTTTTATTTTTGGTGGGCCATTTTATTCTTTTGCCCACTTTCATTCCTTTTTCTTGTCTTTTTTTTCCTTTTTCTCATGTTTTTGGATTTTTCTAATATAAATACAATTAAAAAGCATATTTTTGTGTTTTTTCATTACCAGCTTATTATTCTTACAAACTTGCATTAATCTGTCGAATTCAACTGCTTTCTTATTGCAATAAGATGGGAATACGATCAAAATTTCCGTCTCAGACACGGAAATGGATTGAGAATAATGGACAATTTTGGCCATTATCATGAGGCATTTCGCCATGAAGTCTGCCACTTCCTTCTTCATTCCCGGCCACCAATAGATCTTCTTCAGATCTTTGTAAAGTTTGTCGCCTCCGGGATGCACTGAATATGGCGTGTTATGTCTTTCTTCCATCAACCTTTGCTTCAACTCGGCACACTTCTGGGGCACGCACCATCTCCCCTTGAAGCGAATGCTTCCATCCTCATGGATAGCAAATCCTATTGCCTTACCCTCGGCAATATACTCCTTTATCCTTTCCAATTTTGCATCGCCCGGCTGGGCGAGTCTAATCTCGTCCAATATTGGAGTTTCTACGACCATGGCATTGATCGTTCACTCACTGTGCCCGTATGCACAAGTTCCACATCCAATCTCGCCAAATCCATGTACAATGTCGGCGGAATTACCAATGAGTTTGTCACGTGTTGGGTTTTCCGGCTTAGGGCATCGGCTACCACATTCGCCTTCCTTTCGTGGTAGGATATCTCCAAATCATAATCCTTAATAAGTTCCAACAACCTTCGATGTAACAGATTCAACTCCTTCTGAGTGAATATATATTTCAAGCTCTTGTGGTCGGTGAACATTCGACACTTTCGCCCGTAAAGATAATGTCTCCATATCTTTAGAGCAAAAACGACCGCTGCCAACTCCAGGTCGTGTGTCGGGTAATTTTCTTCGTGAGGTTTCAGTTGGCGTGATGCGGATGCAACGACCCTCGAGTCTTGCATCAAGACACAACCTAAACCTTCCTTCGAAGCATCGCTGTAAACTTCGAAGTCACCATTCTCTGATGGTAGCATCAATACAGGTGTCGTTGTGAGTCATTTCTTCAACTCTTGAAACGCAACCTCACACGCCTCTGTCCACTCGTATTTTACTCTCTTATTTAGTAGCTGGGTTAAAAGATGTGCGATTTTCGAAAAATCCTTCACGAAATGTCTATAATACCCAGCTAATCCAAGGAAACTCCTTATTTCTGTTGGACTCGTCAGCGCTGCCCACTCCGTTACGGCAGAAACTTTCGCCGGATCCACTGAGACTCCATCAGCGGATACTATGTGTCCGAGAAATGCTACTTCTTTTAACCAGAAATCGCATTTGGACAACTTGCCATATAGTTGGTTCTTTCGCAAGATCCCTAACACTTGGTGTAAGTGTTGGGCATGCTCCTCATCGCTCTTCGAGTAGATCAGGATGTCATCAATGAACACCACGACGCACTGATCTAACAATTCTCTAAACACATTGTTCATGAGGTTCATGAACATTGCTGGAGCATTTATTAACCCGAAGGATAACACTGTGAACTCGTAATGGCCATATCAAGTTCGAAACGCCGTCTTCGGAATGTCTTTCTCGGCGATCCTCAACTGGTGATACCCAAATCGCAAGTCGATCTTCGAGAATACTGAAGCTCCCTTCAGTTGATCAAACAGATCCTCAATTCTCGGCAATGGGTACTTATTCTTAATCGTCACTTGGTTCAGTCCCCGATAATCTATACAGAGACGTAATCCTCCGTCTTTCTTCTTAATCGGCCTTATGTACCCTTTCCCTAACAGCTCATCGAGTTGGTCCTTTAACTCCTTCATTTCCAATGGTGCCATCCGGTACGGAGCTTTTGAGACAGGCTCGGTTCCCGGAATGAGATCTATAGTGAATTCAAGATCTCGCTCTGGTGGCATGCCTGGAACGTCTTCAGGAAACACGTCCGGGTACTCTCTTACCACTGGAATGCTGTCAACCTTGTTCTCTTCCACCTCAAGGTTGTGAACGTAGCACGCATATAATTCATACCCCTTACGCATCAAGTTACTTAGTTTGAGGGCACTAACGATTTTGTTGCTCCTACAGGTTCCGTGACATTTGGTGGGACTTCAGTAGTAGTTTGGGGAGCAGGTTGGGTTCTTGGTCTATCTCTTGGTGCCATTCTGTTACAAACGGTGTAAATTAGGACACGTGAAGGTAATATATAGTCTAGACAATATTTATAAATGTGTTTGTAATTCCGCACGTAGTGCTCGATCGAGCTTAGAAGTGCTGCAAGATTTTTGAGTTTTATTTTATTTCTTTTTTTTTTCGGACAGTGTGCTGTCCAGTTTTTAATTTTTTTCGATTTATTATAAATAAATCGGGCATTTTATTTCCTTAAAAGAAATTTTTTTAGTACAAGTGAGAAGATATACAAAAATGGAAATATTTTCTTAGCAAAAGTGGTGTCTACTAAAAATAGAATTCCTATCGCCTCTAAGTATCCTCCGGCATGGTAGCAGGATCCTCCTCCGGATCTTCCTCCTCCGAACTCGGCGGCAATAGATCGTCAAAAATGTGGTTCAAGTCCTCCCCATGAGCGACGACAAGGTCCTTCAAAACTAGGTTCTGTGTGGTAAGGTTTTGGACTTGGTGTTCGAGCTGATTTATACGGTGGTGGTCCACCTCTCTTAAGTTGCCCATGTGGTGCAGATTTGCTTCCAATTGAGCTATACGACGTTTCATTTGTTCTATGGTTTGTTGGGAGTCGAAGTGAGCGTTCATCATTTTGACCATTAGGTTCATCATATCTTGGTTCGCCATCTAACGCAAGCAGAAGATCTAAGTTAAAATTCGCCAAGATTCTAAGTTCTCTAAATAAAGGAAATGCAGTATGTATATGCAAATGATGATTCCCCCCAAAAATAATTCATGCACTGTATATATATCTATCTATCTATCTATCTATCTATCTATCTATCTATCTATCTACTATATATAAGAGAACGTCCAAAACCTTTATCAAATCTCCACCATCCATTTCAATTCAATTTCAATCGTGGCCCTTGATCTCTCAATTTATTTTTGTCCCTTGATTTCTCAATTGAAATTCTGGCCCTTGATTTTCCAATCGCCTTCCGTTTCTCTTTCTCTTCTCAGACGCAATTCCATTCCTCGCTCATCCATCGTTCTCTGTAAACCCTCTCCTCTATCATCGCCCCTTGCCTGCGCGAACCACTGCCCCGCTACCATCGTTAAATTCTTCTTTTTTTTTTTTTTTTTTTTCTCTTCTTCGCTCTAATAGTTCCCCAAATTTCCGTTCATCAGAAATTGCTTCTCTACTCCGTGTCCCCGTCAATCTCTTTCGTACTAACCAGGTAAGCCCCCGAGTTTATTTATGAAAACAGGGTTTTCTTTTTCTTTTCGTTTCTTTATTTTTTCTTCTGGGAAACAGATTCTTTTATTGGAGTGATTTGGGATGTGGATATTTTGGTGGGGTTTCTTGACGTGGGGAAGTGTTGGTGTATTGATTTCCTTGTAATATTCTTTTATTATACGGCGCACAGCTTTGCGTCGCGGTGGCCCGCGGCGGGCTGCTGCTCGTGGTGTCTGGAAAGTGTCGGGGTGGTGGGCAGCGGTGATCGTGTAAAGATTGACAGATTTTATTTGTTAGTGTTAAGGATTTTGTCAAGTTTGGGGTAATCCTTTAATATTGATGTTGGGTAATTGGATGATAAATTCTTCTTTTTTAAGTGGTAATTTATTTTGTGGGGTTTTAGGTTCTATTGTTCATTTGTTAGGTGGATTTAATTAGGAATTAGGATATGAATTATGATTTGAACTCTTAATTGTGTTCTTCAGTTATAAATATGCACCGGGGGATTTTCAGTTTTCATTTCTTCCATTTGGTTTTTGTTCAGGGATGGAGTTGGACGCATTTCTGACAGAAGCTTTGATGTGTTTAAGACGATGAAAACCCCATTGGTTGGGTGATTTTGGCGGCTATTGTGTGTGTGCTTACATGAAATGCAATTTGGTATTAGCTTGTTTGAATTTATCTTTGAATTTTTGTGGTTGAAGACTATGACAAGATCAAATCTGCAAAGTCAATTCTGATTGTTGGAGGGGGGCCGACTGGTGTGGAACTGGCGGCCAAAATCATCGTCGACTTCCCTGACAAGAAGGTGGTGTTGGTGCATAGAGGCCCAATGTTGCTGGAATTCATTTCAGAAAAAGTTGGGAAAAAGGCATTGGATTGGTTGACATCGAGGAATGTTGAAGTCATCTTGAACGAGGTGGGAAGTTGAACAACACTGAAGCGGCAGATGGTGGTGGTCTATACGAGACATATGGTGGAGAGGCCATTATGGCAGATTGTCGTTTCGTGTGTACGGGCATTCCAGTTGGTTTGTCTTGGCAACAGTGGACTATTTTGAGGGAGAGCTTAGATATACATGGAAAGCTAATGGTTGATGACACATTGAGGGTGAGAGGTCACATCAACATATTTGCTATAGGGGATATAACTGATATTCGGGAAATCAAACAAGGATACCTGGCAGAGGCGCACGCACAGGTGACTGCAAAGAATTTGACGGTGTTAATGAAAGGGGGCAGCAGCAAGCTTGCGACGTGCAAGGCGGCGGCGTCAAATGCGGTGGTGTCACTGGGGAGAAGAGATGAGTTGATACAGCTTAAGTGCATAGCAATGGTCGGGGGCATTCCTGGGATGATAAAGTCAGGGGACTTGTTTGTAGGGAAGATAAGGAAGGAACGAGGGCTGAAGCCTTAATTAGTCCTCCGATTCTGATAGATAGATAGGCACAGAGTGTCATGTTATCATGTGTGGCGGGCAGCAGCCAACCAGCCCATTTCCTCCATCGCAGGTCCCAGACTTGTTTGATTCTTCACCACGTCTGCTTTCTTCATGTTATCACTGTTTCTTTTATTTTAGTCAATCACTGGTTTTAGTTTTGCTACCACTCCTTTATGTGCCTTGGAGTAATTGTTTGTTTTCCACAGGTGCTGCTCCCTGTAGCCGGCCAGAACATCTGTCTCATGCTTAGTGTTGTTTCGTTCAGTGGGTTACGCTGCCTTTCTCCATGGGTCCGTACAGAAAATGATAAGTTGTATCAAGTT
Organism: Hygrophila difformis; assembly: GCA_030278955.1. Taxonomy (NCBI): domain Eukaryota; kingdom Viridiplantae; phylum Streptophyta; class Magnoliopsida; order Lamiales; family Acanthaceae; genus Hygrophila; species Hygrophila difformis. The sequence goes on along the minus strand of JAOANR010000011.1, from coordinate 33,281,619 downwards.
TTCACATACTAAGATGACGTTTTTTTTTACCATACTAAGTTGAGTGAGTGTATTTTCTAATGCTACTTATGATTTGGATGTTTTGTTGAATACGTTCAGGCATCGATGATTTTTAACCACAACTTAATCCAAGTTAATTATGACTTGGATGTGTTCGCTTCTTTGCAGGAATTATTGAAATGGTTTCGGTGTTGTCCTTCCCATATATAAATATCCATATCCGGTGTGGTGAGTTTGTTTTGCCTCTTAACTTCACGGAATGTGTAATGGAGCATCAATGATGTTTTCCTTGATTTTTAAAATGTTCAACAGTATAGTCAAACTCTCTTCTTTTGTAATTGTTGTAGTTTCACTTGTAGGATTACCAGTGGTTGTTTTGGTTACATGTAGAATTACGACAGTGAGAAAGTACAACTGTGCAAATGCATCCGCTCTTGTAATTTCTATCATTTATAAATCCAGTTCTGTGTTGAAGCCTATGCATATTTTAAACTAGCGTAAGTGTCATCCTGAATTAGAAATTGGCAATTTGTTAAGAATCTGGTGTCAAATCTTGTACCAAAACAGTTACAATAGTTGGGTGTCGATCTCTCTATCTTAGATGCTTGTTATTCGTGTACATACATCAGAATAAATTATTCAGATTGGTGTTCTCTCTCTCTCTCTCTCTCTCTCTCTCTCTCTCTCTCTCGTGTTAACCTGTCTGTTTATTTTTGGTACTTTACGATACAAATACATCATTCCAGCTAATGAAAACACCCTTTCTTGTTATTTGGCATTATCCTCTTAGCTTTGCTGGTAACTTTTAATGGGATGAAATTTCTACTTGAGGTTTAATGTCTGATTTTCCTTGTTTTATGTTTTATAGTGCCCTTCGGGACCGCAGATTCCGCCCTATACAAGCTAAGGAATTGCCTTTCTTGGAATGTACAGTTTCCATATTGACTAATTATGAATCTGCTCATGACTATCTTCACTGGGAAGTCAGTGCTCTGATGAACTCTGATTTATTGCCCAAGATGCATTGTACATGTGTGTTGATGCCTTGTTTTTACTGCACATCATTATCTGATGAAGATGAAACTCGAAAGTCTGGTGTGTACTTGAAGAATTTTGGTGGATCCATGTTCCTATAGTATTTTAGCATCTTCTGGTATAAGGCCTTAATGTGTTTTCAAGGAAGTTCAACATGTTTATTTGACACGGATATGATCATTTTCACAAATTTGAAATGCCAATGTACTGCCTGATTTGTATTTTGATACATGGTGGTGGATCAATGTGGTTCTTATTGGCATCTTGTTATCTTGCATATTGAATCCGCAGAGCTTAATGAATTGGTTTCTAAATGGTGAATTAAATATTATGTATATAGGCATAGGAAAGATGAAGAAATCGTATTTAGAAAGGAACGAAACTTCAATTGTGTATTTGTTTGCACGAATGGGTGGAGATGTGAGTGGAGTGCGAATTTTGGTTTACGAACGGGGACATTGATCAGTTTTGCATCAACAGGTTTCCGTTAATTACATGTCTAGCTATTCATCTATTTCTGGTGTTTTTAAGCCTACCAGTGGGGTTCCATGACTTTAAGCTGGCATCATCGTTCTCCGCCAATGATAAAAAAAAAGGAAATTAATGCAGTTTTGTGGGTCATCTATATTGGCTACTAGATAAAAGTTAGAATACAAATTTTCTCAATCCTTGAAACCACTTCCACTATAAAGTGCAAGGTGCTTTACAAGACAAAGGTCTATGTTGCTGCAATTGGTTTATAGGTTCTATATTTTAAAGTGGTGTTAGGTTTTAGTATTTGGATTTGTGTTTATGCGAATTTATTGCAGCTTGGGTTGCATTTATTGTTAAACATTGGGCTAAATCACGAGGAGTCAATCTCTTGTTTTGATTGTCTGTTATTGGTTACATTCCGGATCCGCCATATCTGGGAGAATCCAGAATCCGACATCTCATCGGATTGATTTATTGTTATTGTTTTAAGTCAAGTTTAATTTAGCCTTAGAGTTACTCGATCATATGCTAAAATTGCTCTCTCTTTACTGTTGAAGTTAATTTTTGGGTGATTTGATAATGAAAAGGTTTTGTTTGAGTATTGTTTGGACCTTCTTTGTGGCAGCCATTGGGATAAGGTTGAGGTGTGTTGTGAGTATGGTTACAGGGAGTGAGCTTGGCTTGGGCCATTTTTTAGATTCCTATATTCCCCATGTACTAGGTAAATGTTTGAGTCGTCCTATTCCGTTTTGTTTATTATGTTATTGTTGTTTAATTGCATCTAAGGTGTTTTCTTGGCTAAATCAAAATGTCTTGAAACTTTTTTCTATTCTAAGAATGATATTGCTGAAAGTTTCTATGCTACCGTTAATGATGCTAAAGAGGGGGGCTCATTTGTGTAATCATTTCTTCTTCTTGCAATGCCAAACTCTTGAATAACTTCTTTGCCGCACATCTGCTGGTGCTTTCTGGTCCAACTTTCACCTCTCTAATCCCCTCCATTTTTTCCAATTTGTCTGGTGTCAGGTTCTGGGACTCGCCCTTTGCCAAGTTTTTCGACTTTGCTAAGATGGAAGAGCCTCAAGGGCTACAAAAATTATTCTCAGTTATCCAAGGTATAATATGGTTCCATTCTTCTTCAGTAACCAAATAAGATTGTGGAAAAAATATTTACTTGAGATTTGTTATATCAACAGAGGCCAGCTTGGTTGAGTATATGTTCTAAATTTCTCTTTCTAATTCTAATGCTTGTCCATACGAGAATGAATAGTTTGGCTTTGCTGATGTTTGGCTTTGTTGATGATTGGCTTTAATAGACCATGTAATTACTACATTTAGTGTTTGTGCATATTTGAATATTCAATTTAGCATAATTCAGTGTTTTTAAATTTAAATTGTGCCCACTAAATGTTCGATAAAATGCCCCATTGAGCTCTTTATGATTTTGATGTTGTGGTAGTGTGTGTATATTTGTTGTTAAAAATATTAGTGCTTTGAAGCCTTCGATTTGTTGCACAGTTCCAGAATAAGTGGGCTAATTTTGTTACAGCTTTGTCATTTTGATTTGATGACGATGCAGCTGCCTAATTTCTATTCGAGCATGTTCATGTGTCCGACTGTCTTCACTTCTGAAGTTTTCTGAATAACCTATTTCCTCTGTTTGTGCCTTCTGTTTGAGTGCATTTTTTGAGTTCCTTTAGTTGAAAATTCTGACATGTTTAGAATATAGGGATGGTTGTTTTAGGTCGTGCACAACATTTATGGTTTAGTTTTGTTGGAATACTATTGCCCAAGATGGACTTGATAATACTTGCAAGAAAATAGGCCTGGGCCACCTTTTACCTATGAGCAAGAGTGATTTCTTCTTCCGTATTAGCTATTCAAAGTATTCTTATGTGAATCTTTTTGCTAATTTTCTATTAATATACATTTATAATTCTCACCTTTTATGAATTAGGTATTTGTTGATTCTTTGTGAATGCTTTGATCTTGTTCCTTAGCTGCTGTGCATATAGTGCCATTTTTCTACTAGCAAATGTACTTATAGAAGATATAAGAAGATGCTTTTGATTGATTGATAATTCACAATTTATTTGCCAGGGTATGAAGTTATATGTTTAATTTTCAGTCCCATGGAGCATAAATTAGTGATACTTTATGGTTGTGAAGGAATATATTGTTCAACTTAATTAAGACCTATGCACTTATAGTTTTTCAGATTCTTGTTGGTTCTTGTTGAGAATGGCGAAAGAGCTCGAGCTTGTTGGTAAGGATTTGTTGCATTAAGAAATTGGAAAGCCTTCAATACCACCTTTTATTTAACATGTGCAGTGCTCGATAATTAAGTTCTTTTGCGTACATTTCCTGTTTGCCTCTCAACTTCTCTGCCCATTTTCATCTTATCTAATAATGAGAAAATTGGGTGTATGTATAAATTGTTTCACACGTCAAATTCGTATCTTGAAGAAATAAATGACTAGCTTAAGTGTGAGGTGACAATCTTCTCTCACAATCCGCTATCCCTTAGCGGACCTGTTGCCTCCCAAAACTTCTATGTATTTCACATGTGTGATTCTTACATGATTGCTGGATATAAAGAAGTAGAAGTATAGGTTACTTTCCATTGATGATAGCTGCCACCGCATACAAACTTAGAAATGCTCAAGAGCGATAGATTCTTTTTAGTAGCTTCTTTTTTGAGGGGATATTTTATAGTAACTTCTATAGATCTTTTCTTTTAAGGTTGTACTTAAAAATTTCACCATGCTTACCTTTAATAGCTTTTGGTGAAAAGTTTGTGTTTATTGCAACGTTTCATTTTATGTGTCTTTCATTAATTTTCTTCTTGTCCTCATCAAACTAGACAGGTAGTATTCGGAATTCCCGAAAATTCTTTTGCACTGTTAAAGCATCAACACAAACAACTATGGCAAATGTAAGTTTGATTCCCAAGCTAAAAGTGTTTTATGTGTACAGAGGTAATTTTAAACGTACATGCTTTACACAACTGCATGTCTTTATAGCCCAGTTAAGAAAGATGAAAGACAATAAATGTGACGTGTCATTCCTTAAATTGTCATTTGATATTCTCAAACAAGATCAGGAGATGGGTGGGAGTCTTAAGCAACAACTAGCAAAGCTATTTGAACAATCGCTAAGAATTACAGTACCTGAGGAGGCAGATGTAGATCCTGCTATTGCTCCGTGTCAAATTCCAAAATTTGGTGACTATCAATGGTATGACCTATTTCACTTATGTTTTAAATTTGTTTTTTTTTTGTGTGTGTGTGTGTGTGTGTGTGTGTGGACTGTTGCAAGCCGTTATATTTTTGGTACTATTGAGCCTCTACTGCCTTTCTGATTACTTAATATGGAATCCATTGTTGTCACAGCAACAATGCCATGGGGCTATGGTCGAAACTAAAAGGAAAAGGAACATCGTTCAAGGGTCCTCAGCCAATAGGCCAGGTACTTATACTTGGCCTTTTTTGCTATTTTCGTAATGTTCAAAGCATGACATGCTGGAGAAATAACATCATAATTTTTTCATACTGGAAAGTCTTGGCATATGCTGATGCCAACATGTGACACTTCTTTGTTGTGTTTACTTTGTAGGCCATTATGAAAAATGTCCCTGAATCTGAGATGGTTGAATCTTTCTCAATTGCTTCGTAAATATTGTACTGTCAGAGAAATGGTTGGCCAAGGTACTCACTGTTAGATTTTATTCAAGCATTTTTTTAGTTTATTATTTTAATTGTATATAAAAGTCTCACACAAAATGTGCAGAACATTCAAACAATGCTAATCAGTGGGCACCTAAGCTTCCCGTTAAAAAGGCTTTGGTTGATTTCTCCTCACCCGACATTGCAAAAGAAATGCTCGTTCGTCATTTGAGATCAACAATCATTGGAGATACCCTGGCGCATATGTTAGAATTCTCAAATGTCGAGGTTCTTCGTAGAAACCATGTGGGGGACTGGGGGATACAAGTACGTGATTATCTCGATGTTACCATTCTGAATAGTAATAATCTTATATTTTTCATTCAACACATTGCAAGGTTATTTTCTTGTGTAAGAATACCCATGTTTTTTTTTGTTTTTTTTTTCTTTTATTAAATTGTGAAATAAAGCTGGTAGGTTCATATCCCAATCGATAGATTCTTAGGACCACAACATCCTTTTCCAACACATTTCATTGGCCTTTTTTTTGTTTCAATGTCTTGTAAGTTATAAATACTGAATCGGATACCCTAATGCCTGCGATTATCCGAAGGTCACTTTCTCAAACAGTTTGATATGTGTTATATTTTTCATCTGGGATGGCATCATACCATTTGGCACCGAAGTGTGATGCACCTGCTTAAGTATAATGTATACTAATGCTGTTTGAATATACTCCAGTTTGGTATGCTTATTGAGTACCTCTTTGAAAAATTTCCAAGCGGGGAGGTTTCCAGTGATCAAGCCATCGGAGACTTAGAGGTGAGGGTGAAGTTTTGCATGCCATGCAGCCCTTATTGATCCTATGGCTTGTTTATTCCTTTTACTCTGTTTGGAGTTTGCAATTAACTTATATACCCGGGTTCTATTACTTGTGTTGGTTTTTTGCATTCTACAAGGCATCAAAGCAAAGATTTGACAGTGATCCTGAATTCAAGGAGAGGGCCCAACGGGCTGTAGTCAGTCTTCAAGTAAGTAACATGATAGCTAAAAGACTTCCGATGTTTATTCTTGGGACAATTGTAAATAATTTTTCCTCATAGTTGTTTGTACTTATGTAGCATGATGCCACTTGCGCAAGAGTATTACAGGCTGTAGAGGAGAAGTACCGAAAGGCATGGACCCAAATTTGTGATATAAGCAGAAAGGGATATGGGAAGGCTTATGAGAGACTTGGTGTTCGCTTGGAGGAAAAGGTACTGGATGAGTCACTTTCAAACCTTTTGGTGGATGTTCAACATTTAAACTATAAATAATTGAAAATAGTGATTTCTCTTAACTTTCAGCCATGCAAGAAGTTCAACAGGATTGAACTTTGACTGTGAGATTTATGCTTCATGTGAGCCATGCCCAACGTGTTTCGATGCTATCCATCTTTCGAGACTCAAGGTACTGCTACAATCCATTTCCTTCTATTCCCCCTTCTTAAAATTTGATTTCTTCTGCACGGCCTAACCCCGGCCCCCACTTCTACTCCTCAGAGATTGGTGTATGGAGCCAAGGCGGAAGCTGCTATTGCTATTGGTCTCGATGACTTCATCTTGAAGGGTATTTTTTAATTGTAAATAAACCCTAATCAACATCAATATATCCTAAGCTAATAAACAAAGTCATATTTTATCTTATTTAATTGTGTTAAAAAATCGAAACATAGTTACTTAATGAATAACATTTACTATGCAAACGTTAATATTTTTAAAAAAATGGAGGAAATATTTAATTCACCATTTAATAAGCCAATTCATTAAGCTCTACGGATTCAATATGCAAGATAACAATATGCCAATAAGAACCACATTGATTTTATTCATAAGATAAAAATTTAACTCACACTTGCAAAATATATGTGATGTATTCCATCATTTTGCAAGTGTTAGAAAATTTCAGCTCTATGTAAATTTTATATTGTCTAAATTTGGCTTACTCAGCTATGCGTACTTGCCTTTAAACAAAATAAGTATCATATAAAAAACCCATGTGCACTTACCTACAATTATTTCTTTTTTCCCCATGGGTCGTTCATTTGAAATTGGATCATTATTACTCTATCCGTACAGAAATCTCATCATCTTAATTAGGAATACGAATCCATACATACATAGTATATATAAATAGCATAAATCAATAAAAACGTCACATTTTTAGAGAGACAATTGTTTAATTTACCAAACCAGTGCCAACAAATATGGAATTAACTACCTTGGCTTATTTGTCTGTCCGTCCAACCCCGTGCACCTGCTTTATCAAATCGATGGTTTATCTTTAACTCACTTTTGTTCACTTACACTTATTTTTTCTTTTTCTATGGGCAATTGTTCACGGTAAATATGTTGTGCATAGCACAGCTCACTTGGGTAAGTAGCAGATATATCAACTGTTTGGGAAGCTGTCCTGTAGTTAGTCTATACTAAGGAACAAACACTTGGGAAGCTGTCCTGTAGTTGGTCTATACTATAACCGTTCGCATCAAAAAAAAATGGAATTAGCTACATTGACCTATCAAATCAATTGGTTATCTTTAACTCACTTTTATTAACTTAGACTTATTTCTTCTTTTGCTATGGGCAGCTGTATGTCCTAAATATGCTGTGCATCGCACAGGTAAATAGCTAGTATATATATATATATATATTTCTAATTTCCATGGGTTTTAAAAATAAAAATTTATTCCATGGAAATGATACTTTAGAATTTAAAATAATAGTCAAAATGCTAGTGCACACTTAAAAATAATAATAATAATAATAGTAGTAGCTTAAAAATAATAATGGTTTAAAAATAGTAGTTTTAAAATATCCGGGCTCTGATACCAACTTGTAACACCCCCGTTTTTGGTCACCCAGGTCGGGATGTCACTGCCACATCTCCCTAGCAAGACACGGTTTCTCCGGGCTTGCTAAAGAGATGCAAGGCTAGGTATTGCAGAATTTAAAACATTTAAAAACAGCCCATGCGATATAAGTTCGAAAGTAATATCATAATGCAGCGAAAAAATAATATATAAGTATAAGTATTGCAGCGGAAAATGTAAATAGGGCCAACATGGCCAAAACACGGGTTCAACAGGCCCGTTTATTCTATAGTCTAATGCAAAAATCAAAATATTAAATGTTCCCAAAAATCCCATGCATGTAGTGCTCATGCTCATTCCACATACTCTGTAAGAAAAAGAAATGAAATGGTTTAGTCAGCACAACTTGCTGAGTAAGTTAACACATACATAATCGTGGGGTTTCAAAGCCATTAATTTAATACTTAAATAAAAGCATGCCATTAAATCATAAACAATTTAATTTAATTAACTAAATGACTTGCATAATTTAATTCATGGCTCTAATTAAAAATACATTTAACATAATTTAAAGTAAAAGCCATAATTAATTTAAATAAAGCATTAAATAATTTAAATAGATCAAAAATAAACATTTTAATTATCCCCATTACACCCAAGTTTTAGTAATTCGGTATTTCACGATTGCATTGCAATCTCGTCAAGTTTAGCCGGTAGTCCGGCTGCCGCAACCGTATCTGCCATATCCAGTACCACTCCAGAGCCTCGGGAAATCCATATGGATATTCTCGAGAGTGTAGGCCATATATCTCATGCTGTTTTGGCAATGTATCTCAAATTTCGCGCGGGGTCACCATCGTCCATAAAGGCACGAAGTGAATAGTTAGGGGGCACCCTGCAGATCACGCACCCCTAATTTTAATTTATCAAGTTTGTAAGGGGATTTTTTTTCAAAATTCTTGTTTCGTATATTTTATTTCAAAAAGAGATTTCTATTCGTTTAAACCTTAAAGGCTAATTTCACCGTTTCACCAGATTTTCAAGATTTGACTCCGGTAAACCACTGTTTACTCCAAAATTAATTAAAAATCAGTTTTAAGTCCAAAAATTTTGAAATGTTACCAGTGACTCGAAAATACAGAGATAAACAAGTTTCGTGTTTTAACGTTTTCGATCCGAGTTAAGGAAATAAGTAAAAAATGTAGATTTCTATCAGGTTACAAATCTGTCCGAAAATTTCAACAGCAGTTTCAAGATTTCGAGATCTACCATAGCAAATGAACTCCAAAATTGACGAAATTTTACAGGCAGATTCTTAAAATATATATCTACAATTTTCATGTTCAGCTAAAGTTCTAAATCGGCTTAGATCTGTCGTAAAAAACGTCTACAAGTTCGGACCTAAGTTCTGTCAAGATTTCAAGATTCAGATTTAGAACAGTTCGGTTTGGGGTCGATTTCAGATAACAAAACATAATGAAAAATTCCAAAAATTTTACAGAGGATAGATCTATGTCTTAGAAACGTTTTTTGTATTTTACGCTTTCTCGTTTGAATAGTTTTAAGGGTTCGGAAAAATCGTGCAAAAACGCTGCTCCGTAGAGTCTTCGTGTTAACAGATTTTAAGTTTTGGTTAAATCTTTAGATTAAGTGTATTTTAAATCCTCCCAAACCATGTAAGCATTAACTTACAGAATTCGTGATCGTCTCGGCTCGTCGATTCGGAGGCGTGGCTTCCAGTCCACCATTTATCTCCTCGGTTCGTCGGGTTCTTCGTTCTAGATCCGGTTCGTGGTGTAGGAAAGAAGAAGATTAAGTTAGGATTCGTTTTCGAATCAAGAACGTAAAAGAACGAACGGATCAGAACTTACCACGACGATAGAAGACTCCGAATTCGTCCAAAACAGTCCCTCTCTTGGTCTCGTGCCTCCGACGACTCCGGGATTAGGGTTTTCGAACGTATAGAGAGTATGAAGTTTATTAAAAAGTGTTCGGGATAGACTAGGACGACTATTTATAGAGGTAAGGGACCTAGGGGACGTCCAAGGTCGGCCTTAGTGAGTCTTGAGCCGCAAGGTGAGCAACCGAAGTCGAAAAATCCGGATTCGGGCAAGAGAATCTCGCAACAGCCGTTTCTGTCCGTTGGCGCGGGGTTGGCGCGCGGCTAGGGGAAACCCCGCGTGGTCCACGCCTGGACTTCGGTCCGGGCGGATCGTGCGATCCGTCGGGCATTTCCTCCTCTCTTTCGGACTTCTATCCCTCTACGTTCTCGGATTCGGATTTCTGGGATATTTTCGGGCTCCTATTTCCTATCGTCATTTTATTCGGATCTAAATTTAAGTTTGGACTCGAGTTATTGAGTCTATCGGTGTTGGGTTCCCGTGTAACAATTTATTTAACTCAATTAAATTCCTTTTTAAATAAATATCTTTAATTCCTTTTTAAATTAAATTCCATTTCTCACTTCCTTTTCTCTTTATTTATTTATTGTATTTATTTAGTTATTTATTTATTTTATGTTGCAAAATTCTCGGGTATTACAATCATCATAATATATAATTTCTTTTTATCTACATCACTACCATCGGCAACAACTTCATCATGCATAAACATATCATCCCTACCATCGGCAACAACTTCATCACATATAAATATACCATCACTACCATCGGCAACAACTTCATCATTCATAAACATATCATCATTGTATTCTCTACCAACATTATCATCACCAAACATTTTTTCCTACTTATCTCCTACATTGGAAATATTTTTTTTTCCAACCACCATATTCTCCATTCTAAAAAAATCCATCGATATTAATAAAAGGTGTTTCGAAGATACTATTGTACAGAGTGGATGATGATGATCCCTCTGCTCCATGATGGGGGGCATTTCTGATGAGGATGATGCCATATCTTTCTTCCGTTGGAACATATTTTCCTCAATGCAAAATATTATAGGTTTTTTAGTTTTTGATTTCAAATAGTACGAGATCTTGATCCATTACAGTACAATCCGGAAAGGTTAAATATACACTTGCATAAGTGTTGCAACAACAAAATTTAATGCTTCAACCTTAAAAACATATATTCATGTGCCAGTCGTAAGGATTCCGCCTACCAATTGCATCTCACGCTCGTCTGAATCTGCCCACTCGACGATACAATCGATTTTCACTTGGCGGGTTCGAGTGATACTTGCAGGTTATGAGTAATACTCGAACAGGTTTGAGTGACACTCGAGTAGTCTATGAGTTCCGGTCGAAAAGTTCGTTCCATTGCCACGTCAGCTCAATCGATTTACATCAACATAGTCCCTTTCATTTGCCACTCGGAGTGCTTTGAGTTGTTTCCGATTCCCACTCGGACGCGTTTCGTTTGTCACTCGTAACTTCCGATTGTTGTCGGGCAAAAAAAATAATATTGCTTATATTGTGGGTGAGAAAGCTTTTAACTATTTAAATGGGATAGGATTGTTTCCACCACGAAAATCTATCTCTTTCTAAAATTTCAAATCTCTTTCGTAATCTTTACAGCTGTTCAGCAATTAGTATTTTTTTAAATGTTAATTTTGTAAAGTGAAGTTAGAGAAAAACGACAATTTTAACATCGATGAATTTAAATTTATAATGACATATTTTAAAATTTATATAAATATCGCTAACTTTGTTCAATAATTTCGATAATTTGTATTTTTTTCAAATAAGGTTAATATAGAAAAACAAAAAAAATAAATAGAAATTGCTTAATTTGGTGTTGTGCCCTGGTATTGTTGTGGGTTCAGTCAAGGGTTCTAAACAAACCGAATCCAATTAAAATTTGATTTACTAAATTTTTCGAATATTATCTCATTGGATTGAACTATTTATAAGGTAATTTAATTATTGAAATTTATTAAATTAAATTTTAAATTGTTTAAAAAAGAATTTGTATACTATATATAATTTAATACAAAACTGAATATCAAAAACTAAGGGATGGGGACTTGGCCAATTAGACATGTCCCTTTAACTTCCAACCATATGGTTGATGTTCGATCCTTACCCGATCCACTATTTATTCCCTTTATCCTCTTTTGTATTTTGTATGGCTTGATATTTAAAAGCTACTCGACGGGACGAATCTAACAAGATCCACTTGGCTATATTTTAACATAACTATGATAAAACTTTAAGTTAATGTGTGTGTGAATAGTGTCAAATTTCTAAACGTTTCAACTATTTTGAAACGGAGGGAGTATTAAAATATGCCACTACAAGGGCCCCTATTTGATTTTAGGCTACTACAAATACCAATTAAAAAAATAGGCCACAACAACGGCACCATGTAGTAAAATTAGGCCAATTGAACTTTGAACATATTTTTTAATTCAATAAACTTTCATTTTCTTTCATTTTGACCCCCAAACTTTTAAATTTTAAATGTATAATTAATAAATCAATAAAATATCCTAATTCCAATATATTTCAATTTTGATTATATTTTCTCTTATAATAATATTTTAATTTTTTTAAACTTTATAAAGTGTATAATTATTTAATTTAATAATATTTTATTTATTCCAATTAATATATACTTGAATCTTATTTTCCAAATTTATTTTTTCTCAACTTAAAGATTTAGTTTAGTGAAAATATATTAATTTTTTATTCAAAATTTTATTTTTTAAATTATTTAAGTATATGTAATCTTATATTCATGTAAAATTATTTTTAATTAGTACTTTTGTTAATTTTTATTTTCAAAATATTTTCTTTTACTTTATTTAAAATTTATATTAATTTAATATAAATTTATTTTATTAAATATAAATTATTTTAAATTATATATTATTTTACTTTTAGAAATCATAATATTATTTTATTTTATTTTACAATGTTGATTTTATTAATATTAAATTAAATATTAAAAATAAATATAAAATTTAAGTAAAATAATATAAACATATTAAAGATATAAAACATATTGATATATAGAAAGTTAAAAGATGAAAAAGAATTAATGCAATATTTTTTGTATTTTTCAATAAAACTTGAGTTTCTAGTATCTGACAGGTCCCCTCCAGAACAGAAAATGCTAAAGACGGGCATAAACCAATACCAAAACAGAGTATATTGTTTCCCAGTTGCCAAGATAATAAATCAGTGCGGAAACGTTGTCGGAGCGTTATCCAAACAACCAGTCAACAACCAATGAAAAACCAGAAGCTATGAACAGAACAGAGTGCGAAAATAAAACAGAGAACACAAGGAATTTGTTGACCCAGTTCGATCCAAGATCTACATCTGGGGGCTCCAAGCCAGGTATTCACTAAATCTCCACCAAACAGATTGAACAAGAGTCAATCACACCCTACACACCCTTACATTCCGGTGAACTCTCCTATCTACCCAAATAGACTAGAAGAACACATGGGAGCTTCAACTATCTACCCAAATGCACTCAATTCACTAGCAGGTGCTAAGGTGGTGTTTGTGGAATCTAGCTACTCAACAAATCAAGCTCAATGGTGATACAACACCCAATCTAAGCCCATGTTTGTGTTTACAAGAGATATAACAAGAGAAGTCTAAACACAAACCAAAAACCCCAAAAAGATAGCAGCAGACAACCAACAAATAATATACCAGTAGTAGAATGGTTGTTTCTGTCTTCTGCAAACAACGAAACTGGGGGTTTGTGGCTTCAGCTTCCTCAGAAATCCATGGCAGTGAAATGACCTTAGAAATGCTCTGTTTTCTCTTCTTTGGAGTGGCTGAATATTAGTGCTAATGAGGAAGACTCGAAAGCAGGTATTTATAGGAGTACTGATAATGGCCAAAATTATCCATTATTTCCAATCCATTTCCGTGTCTGAGACGGACGTTTTGATCATATTCCCATCTTATTTCAATAAGAAAGCAGTTGAATTCGACAGATTAATGCAAGTTTGTAAGAACAATAAGCTGGTAATGAAAGACACAAAATTATGCAATTTTAATTGTATTTGTGTTAGAAAAATCCAAAAACATGAAAAAAGGAAAAAGAAAAGAAAAAAGGAATGAAAAGATGGGCAAAAGAATAAAATAGCCCACAAAATAAAAAAGATGGGAAAAAGAATGAAAATCCCACAAACTGAAATTTTGGTTAAGTGTTGAAGACCAATTCGGTCTATACGCAATTCGGCCTAAACCGAATTGCTCATTAGACCGAATTGTTGAAAAGAAGAAGAAAAAGAGAAGTGTTGAAGAAGAAAAGAGCAACCAATTCGGTCTGTGGCAATTCGGTCTAAACCGAATTGACCCCTAGACCGAATTGCACTTTGGAAAGAAGAAGACCCTGAGTAGAAAAGAAAAGAAGAAGTTCGATATATGCAATTCGGTCTAGGCCGAATTGATTGCATAGATCGAATTGCCTCAAAACAAGGAAGCCAAGCAGGAGCCATCATCAGTTCGACAAGGCCAATTCGGTCTACCCATAGACCGAATCACCACATTCCATGCTCAAGATCAAGAAGAAAGACCTCATTTCATCAATTCGGCCTAAACTGAACTGCTTGAGGAGACCGAATCACATTCAAAATTGCAGCTTTGAGCACGTGAGAAATGCATGGCACTGTGGATGGGCCCTGATGGGCCTAGGGTTCCGAGAAGAAGTATAAAAGCAGACCTTCCTCAACACAAGAAAAAAAGATCCGAACACTTACACAGTTTGACATTTGCTGGGAGACAAAAAGGAGCAGAAGGTTCTCTCACCCCTTAAGGGTTAGGTAGGTAGTTTAGTTTAGTAGTTTATTTTTCAAGCTTGTAGTGTAGTTTTAATGCTTTTGATCTTTATTTATTTTTATAGAAGCTTGTTACTACCTTTAGTGTAGCCATTACCATAAACTTATAAATGTTTTGTAGTTAGAATGAACCCTACCTTCAAGTTAATGATGGTTTTAGGGTTGTTTATTTGCTTTCAAGTGTCAATACAAGAAGAAATCCAGAAATGGGTTTTATTTCAAGTGTTTGGCACTTATTTAATGCTTTCCTTAGCAATAAATGTTAGAATGTTTGTTTGTTTCAACTAGGTTACATTTATTATGTCCTAGTTGACTTACATTCTCAATAAATGCATGTTTAGTGGGTTTTTGGCTTGTTCTTATTCCTTAGTGTTTCAAATAAGTGTTCTTAGGTTTTAGATGATTTTAGGGTTGTTAGAATTTATTTTAAATGTCTTATGTTGCTGTTTTGGTCTCTTTGTTATAGCTTATTGTTGCCTTAGATAATGTAAGTGTTCTTGCCCTTATGCATTTAGTTCTTATTTTCTTAGTATGTTAGGTTCTTTAACCTTTGATGTCTTGTTTGTAGAAATAGGGTTTTATTCATGCCAAATGCCTGTTAGACACGTATCCTAGTATTGCTATTTTCCTTAAATTGCTCACTAGTGTGGCTGTGAGGTGACACTGATGTGAAATGAAGGATTAGGTAACTCTCATCCCTCATAGACCACACAGTGTAAACCAAACTTGTACTTGTGAGCACAAAAATATCTCTTATGTAGAAAAGACATGCAATTCGATTTGAGGCAATTCGGTCTAAACCGAATTACCCATGAGAATGTAATTGCATGGCAAAAATACTTGTTGAATGCCTTATTGAAAATCTATATGCATTTCGGTCTAGGCTATTCGGTCTAAACCGAATTGCCCATGAGACCGAATTACATAGAAAAAATTGTTCTCATATGGTGCACAAGCAAAACTTGAATTGAGTAACCGAGTGGAAAATCTTAGTAAACGATGTGGGCCCTGCTTCTATCGCACATCCTCCAGTGAACGATCCGGTCTTACTATAAATTACTGCAATTTTTGACACCGTGCGCTTTCAGGGGCACAGTTTCTTAACACGAGTAATAAAAACGTGACAACCTATAAACATATCCCTAATCCCAACTCCATCTTCATAAATTGGTTTCATTAAATAAAATTGAAAACCGGGATGATTATTTTTCAGAAAATACTCATATATAGTGGGAACTTGTCAAAAGTTTCATGGCAAGGATCTTCATGGCAGGAAATTGTCAAAAGTTTCATGCCGGGGAGTTCCACAGCGCCGTTTGAAATCAATGTTTCCCACATGAGTAATAAAAAGTGGAGTATATCCTTAAACCCCTTCCCGTAAATCATAACACTTTTCATTTAATAAATTCAATCTTAATATATTTTAGAAAATACTCGTGTGCGGAAATTGTCAAAAGTTTCATGGCGCCGTTGCCGGGGACCTTCAGTGTGTCAGACAGATGTAATAAATAATACTATATTAAGTATTGAGCGCTGATGTCTGTTAAGATTGAATTGTTTCCCCCGGCTACACCATGAAATTTGTCAAAAGTTTCATGGCGCCGTTGCCGGGGAGGATGCAGCGCCGTTTATTAAGAGAACTACACTCCTGATTTACTCATAGATAGTTTTTTGTATATATTCTTGAACCATTACTAACCTGGGGGTTGTGCAGGTGCTGTCAAATCGTGATACAAACTGCTTATGCAAAGGAGAAAGGCCACATTGCCTGAGCTACCGTTCGATCTAGAAATAGAAAGGACCGCTTGCCAACTGAGGGCGCAAGCCAGACGAAGGAAAGAGCAGGAAGCCCGGACTCGTACCTCACTCGAAACCACAAGCAGTGAAATATCTGATATGGCAGAGAACCAAGACATTCCCCCGATCTTACCAATAGACCAACCACCCAATAATCCTCGTAATGGAGCTGATGGGGGCATGGTAGAACACCCAAATCGTGCCAACGAGGAGAAAAATCTACCTAATCCAAATCAGCAACAATATCAGCAATTCCACCAACAACCGCCACCCCCTAACCAATATAACCAACAAACCAAAATATACCAAACCAGTAATACCAGAATCAAGCTTTCAATCAAGACCAGTTCCAAAACAACCCTCATGATCCTGATAATATGTTCCAACAGAATCCCAACTACCACCAGCAATATCAAAACCAAGCAGAGCAAGGAAATCAACAGCAGCAAGCAGCAGCTGATTTTATGCAGCCAATCGTAGAGCCTTATCTGGATAGGCCTGGGAGAGCACAATTCCCTGCACGCAATTTTGAGCTCAAACCGGCACTCATCAACTTGGTGCAAAACAACCAATTTTGCGGTGCAAATCATGAGGATCCCCATGATCATCTCCAAACCTTCCTGGAGCTCTGCGACACAATAAAAAATCAGGGAGTCTCACCTGATGCTATAAGACTAATGTTGTTTCCTTTTTCTCTGTTTAGTGGTGCCAGGGATTGGTATAAATCATTGCCCATAAATCAGAGGAGCACCTGGACAGATTTGGTGAGGAGTTTTCTGTTGAAGTATTTTCCTGAATCTAAGATAGACGAAGGACGAGAGAAAATTGGAGAGTTCAAGATGAAGCCGGATGAGTCATTGTATGACGCTAAGGAGAGGTTCTCCAGCCTCTTGAGGCGATGCCCCCAACACGGATATCAACCATGGGAGCAACTGAGGAAATTCTATGGAGGGCTCACTCATCCATGGAGAATGATGTTGGACGCTGCAGGCGGAAGACATTTACTCCATTTGCCCATGGATCAAGCCTGGGGAAAGATTGAGACAATGTCTGTCAATAGATCTGTATTGAACAGCAATGACAAGAAAGTGGACCCTCCTAGAAAAGTTTTTGCTGTGAGTGTGGGAAAAACAGATTTCGAAAAATTGCAGGAACAGGTAGCTGCGATACAGCTAGGACAGGAGAAAGGAAAGGGAGCAGGTACTTCTCAGGCATGAGCCTCATCTAGCCAAGCGCAAGCACAGCAATCGGGAGCAATTTGTGGGCTATGTCAAGGATCACATCCAACTGACACATGCCAACAACTAGCTACCGAAAGCTGCAACTACGCAGGGAACTACCAAAACCGCCACCCCAACCTCTCCTATTCCAACAACAATGCACTCAATGCGCATTTGTTGACACAGCCAAATCAGCCTAACCAGTTTGCAAACCAAAACCCTCAGCAGAACTTCAGACCTCAGAACCAAGGATTCGTTCAGCAGAGAGTACAGAACTTCCAGAATCAGAATCAGAAATTTCAACCCCATATCCAACAGAGGCCCAACCAAAACCAAGGCCAGAATTTCCAAAACTTCCAAGCCCAACCTGATCAGAATCAGCAATACAATCAAAAGCCACCATCTCGCCTGGAGAATTTGATGACTGAGTTTATTTCCAATCAAAGGGAGATAAACCAGCAGTTGCAGTCATCAATCAAAAATGTGGAGACGTAGGTCACCCAGTTGGCTAAGGAATTGCAGAACAGGGGGAAGGGAACACTGCCGAGCAGCACTGAAGCCAACCCGCAATGCAAAGCAATCACATTGCGGGGTGGCAAGACTCTGAAAGGAAACGTTGGATCTGCAAAGAAGAAAGCTATGAAAGTAAAGGTTTCATTGGAGGTGGAAAAGGAAAAGGAAAAGGTTGAAGGAGATGAAAGTGTTGAGCTGGTAAAGGATAAATCAGATACAGCAAACACGCAGACTGAAGCTGCAAATGAAGCTGAAAAGGGTATGGGTGAAGGTACAACTTCCTTCTCTTTACCACCAAAAATTGATAATAATAAGTACATGCCAAGGGTGCCATCCCCTGCACGTCTTAAAAATAAGGAACATGACCTTAAATTCAAGAAATTTCTGGAACGATTAAAGTCTGTAGAGATAACTATTCCTCTCGTGGAAATGATTTCAGAAATTCCCACCTATGCTAAGTTCTTGAAAGAATTAATTTCAGGGAAAATGCATCTAGAGCAGGAGGAGGTGATTGTTCTCAACAGCACATGCAGTGCCATAGTTCAGAGGAAACTGCCCGAGAAGAAAGAGGACCCTAGATGCTGCACGCTGCCAGTACAAATTGGAAAGGCCAAAGTGAGCATGGGGTTATGTGATCTAGGATCCAGCATCAACGTGATGCCTCTAGCCATGGCAATTCGCCTAAGGCTCGGAGAGATTGAACCGGTCAAGATGAAACTGCAACTGGCAGACAGATCAATCACTAAACCCGTAGGAATCCTCAAGGATGTGGTAGTCAAATCGGCCAAATTCTTTTCCCGGTTGACTTCATCATCCTTGACATTGAAGAGGACTCTGAAATGCCACTTATCCTGGGACGCCCGTTTCTGGCCACTGGCGGTGCACTGATTGACGCCACATCTGGAAGAGTCACATTATGAGTCGACAATAGAGAAATCTCTTTTGACATGGAACAGCTGCAGAAATTCCCGAATGAGGGATCTTGTTCCATGTTTGATGTAATAGAAAGTAGGTGTGAGGATGAGAGCATAGACTCTATGACTGTGATGACGGACAAAGTTTCAAAACAGGTACTGACGCCTGAAGGTGCCGAGCAAGAAAGAAGCTGCAACGCTGTTCACTTCGAAGACTCTATCACTGGGGATGTTGAAGAGTTCGACGGTGTTGAATTCACTCCGGAGGAGGAAGAGAGCACCACGGAAGAGAAAGTGGACCCTGTACTGACACAGGGTCCTGAAGGTAAATCTGATCTTTCACCCCAACCATTTCTCGCAAATTACTGCCTTCTGTTGAATGTCCGCCAGAGCTTGAACTTAAAATACTTCCGGATCATCTTAAGTACGTTTTTCTCGCTGAACATAAAAGATTACCGGTAATTGTGTCAACCAAGCTGACACAAGAATAAGAAAAAGCTCTGGTAGACATTCTAAAGAAATATGTACATGCAATTGGATGGACCATTTCTGATATAAAAGGAATAAGCCCCTCTGTTTGCATGCACAAAATTTTAATGGAAAAGGAGTACAAGCCCTCTAGGCAACCACAAAGGCGTCTGAACCCCCACATACAAGAAGTGGTAAGGAAAGAAGTTATCAAGCTCTTAGATGCTGGTATCATCTATCCTATATCTGACAGCAAATGGGTTAGCCCAGTGCAGGTAGTACCTAAGCGTGGGGGGATGTGCATAACGACCAATGAGCAAGGAGAAGAAGTGGCGACACGTCCAGTGACCGGTTGGAGAGTTTGCATCGACTACCGGAAGCTTAACACCGCTACGCGGAAGGATCACTTTCCTTTGCCGTTCATTGATCAGATGCTGGAGAGGTTGGCCGGGAGGGAGTATTACTGCTTTTTGGATGGGTACTCAGGTTACAATCAAATTGTAATAGCTAGTGAAGATCATGATAAGACCACTTTCACGTGCCCGTATGGAACTTTTGCGTACAGGCGCATGCCTTTTGGACTTTGCAATGCGCCTGCCACTTTTCAGCAATGCATGATGTCTATCTTCTCAGAATTTATCGAAAAATGCATTGAAGTTTTGATGGATGACTTCTCTGTGTATGGAGATACTTTTGATGAATGTTTGACAAATCTTGCAAAAATTTTAAAAAGATGCGAGGACACTAACCTAGTTTTGAACTGGGAGAAGTGCCATTTCATGGTCACCGAAGGAATAGTGTTGGGTCACCGCATCTCGCGCGCAGGCATCAAAGTTGATAGGGCCAAAGTCTCAGTCATATCCAACCTTCCATTACCAAACTCAATAAAAGCAGTTAGGAGTTTCTTAGGGCATGCCGGCTTTTACCGGAGATTCATTAAAGATTTTTCTAAAATTGCCAAGCCGCTCACTAACTTGCTTTGTAAAGAAAATTCTATCTTAATAAACGGAGCGTGTCTTCAAGCCTTCGACACGCTCAAGAAGATGTTGATTTCTGCTCCAATAGTGCAACCACCCGATTGGTCAATGCCTTTCGAGGTAATGTGCGATGCAAGTGATCTCGCCGTGGGTGCAGTTCTTGGGCAACATAAGAAAGGGAGGCACTGCGTGATTCATTACGCAAGTCATGCCCTAACTGAAGCCCAAGTCAATTACACCACCACGGAGAAAGAGATGTATGCTGTGGTTTTCGCATTTGATAAATTCAGACAATACCTCATTGGTACGAAGACCATAGTATACACCGATCACTCTACACTGAGATACTTGTTCAGCAAACAAGATGCCAAACCTCGATTAATCAGGTGGGTACTTTTGTTGCAGGAATTTGACATCATAATAAAAGATAGAAAAGGCAAAGACAATGGTGCTGTTGACCATTTGTCTCGAATAGAAAATGATAAAAAATGAGATAGCCGTCAATGAGAATTTTCTGGATGAGCAACTGTTTGCCTTGCACCTTCATGATCAAGCTTGTCCATGGTTGACCGACATTGCTAACTTTTTAGCTTGTGGAATAACTCCACCATTCCTGAACAAGAAACAAAAAGCAAGGTTCAACCAAGATGTAGTTGGCTACTTCTGGGAGGATCCTTATCTCTTTAAGCATTGTGCAGATTCGATTATTAGACGATGTGTAACTGAGCATGAGGCTTATCAAATCGCTAAAAAATGTCATGAATCGGAATATGGAGGTCACCATGGCCCCACTCGAACAGCTCACAAGGTGCTCGAGTGTGGTTTCTATTGGCCTACCATTTATGAGGATTGCAGGGCGTTTGTTAAGGCTTGCGACAGATGCCAAAGATTAGGGAATATCTCCAAGAGGGATGAAATGCCTCAAAAAGGAATTCTCATCCTTGAGATTTTTGATGTATGGGGTATTGACTTCATGGGACCATTCCCGACATCTGATGGGAATCATTACATCTTGGTAGCTGTCGATTACGTGTCCAAGTGGGTCGAGGTGGTTGCGCTGCCAACCAACGATGGTCACCAAGTCATCAAATTTTTGAAAAAATAATATTTTCAATAGATTTGGTGTACCTAGGGTGATCATATCTGATGGAGGAACCCACTTTGTTAACAAAGCTTTTGCGAACCTCATGAGCAGAAGTGGGATTCTTCACAAGATCGGCACGCCTTATCATCCCCAAACCAGTGGCCAAGTCGAGGTATCTAACCGCGAAATCAAACACATACTCGAGGCCACTGTGGGGATAACCCGCAAAGATTGGTCGCGTAAACTCAATGATGCTCTATGGGCATACCGCACTGCATTCAAGACTCCCATCGGGATGTCCCCATACAGGCTTGTCTTTGGAAAAGCCTGTCATTTGCCCGTAGAACTAGAGCATAAGGCTTACTGGGCCGTAAAAACGCTTAATTTTGACCCACGAGTTGCTCAGAGTAAGCGCAAGTTTGACCACATTGAAATTGAGGAAATACGTGCGCAAGCTTATGAAAACTCGAGGATTTACAAAGAGCGGACCCAGAAGTTACACGATCGTCGTATAAAGTCTAAACACTTCTATGTTGGCCAGAATGTCTTGTTATTCAATTCTAGGTTGAAGCTATTCCCCGGAAAGCTTAAATCCAGGTGGGAAGGGCCATACGAAGTGGTGCACGTGTTTGAAAGTGGTGCTGTCAGGATTCGAACTGACAAGGGGGAGCTGGTGGTGAATGGACACAGATTGAAGGAGTATCTAGGGCAGTTCGACCCCGAAAAAGAAGTTCAAACGACTTCAGAGCCGGCTTATGCTCAATAAATATATATATATATATCTATATTACTATTTATTACATATTTATTCTTCTCGAACGATAAGTACCCAAAAATCAACTAAACATTTAGAGTACTAAGACTCTAAATGTGAGGATGTTGATATTTGGAGAAAATTTAATAATTTTCTTATGTTTGTCTTGCAGGAATTCATGGAACCAACAAAAAGAAAGATAAAGCTCCAAAAACCAGGTTCCCGGTTGGGTTGATACTAAATTTAATGGAAAGTAATTTCAGAATTTAGAGAAATTTAAAATCTGGAATAAATCTATAAAATGAGGGTGTTAATCCAACCTAATTTATGCAAGCAATCTATCATAGAGTAATATTTCTGTTTAAATGTGTGTTTTCAGTATGCTAATTTTAAGAAAATCCATGATGTCAGAAAATGGGAAAATTCGAAAAATTTCAAAATTTTTCTAAGTGATTGAATGCGAACCATTTTGTATCTCCAATCAATTCGGTCTACATCGAATTGTTTGAAACAGATCGCATTGGAAGTGTGCCTTGAAAATTTTAACCAATTCGGTCTCCAAGCCAATTCGGTCTAAACCGAATTGGCCTAAAAGACCGAATTGACTTCCCAAGACACATGTTCCATCCTTGTGTAATATTAGTCAAGTGAGTAATTCGGTCTATATCAATTCAGTTTACACCGAATTGACTTTGAATAGACCAAATTAATCTACAAAAGGCATTGTGGTTCCTTAGTTTTGTTATTGCAAGTGATGCAATTCGATCTATAAGGCAATTCGGTCTAGACCGAATTGCCCATATAGACCGAATTGTCTCACAAGAGCAACTTCCATTAATTTTCCTAAGTACCCAAATTCGGTCTTCTTGCTGTAATTCGGTCTCTAGACCAATTCGGTCTAGACCGAATTGACTTCAAAAGTCCACATTAGAGTAAGTGTTTGTTTGTTTTCCTCTCAATTCGGTCTCCATACCAATTCGGTCTAGACCGAATTGGCCTAAGAGACCGAATTGCTCCCCTGCCCCAAACCCTATATATTCCCTTTTCTCCCTCTTTTCCCTCACTTTCACTCTCCACACTTTGATATTTTCCTGAACCCCCTTTCGCGAACTTCGTCTTCCTCGCGAAACCAGAGCTCGTATCCAAGCTTTACCTCGTTCGACTCCATCCAAAACTTTCGAAATGGCGTCTTCGTCGTCTAATCCTACTGAGAGTGTCGGGTAAGTGTCCTGTTTTTGATTTCGCACTCGCATTTTCGCGATTTCCGTTTTGGTTTTTCTTCGTTTTTGCGAAATCGGTAATGGGAAGGGTAATGAGGACTGTTTTCGTGTTGAGCGTGGTTAGGGAGTGGTCGGAATGAGTGGGTGTGGTCGGAATAGGCTATAACAGAGTAGTCCGAACTAGGGATTTTTCTTGCTTGAGTTCGAACTGCCATTGTTAATGTTTTGAGCTTTCTGTGGTGTGGGGGATGTTTCTATTTTAAAAACTTTGGGCTTCAAAACCCATAAAAATCTATTTTTGTTTCATTTTGTGATTTTGTGTGGCTATTGTTAGTGTTTGTTCATACGCTGTGTTCTCTGTGTTTAACTCTTTGAAATGTGAAAATGGGTTAACACAGTGGGTTATTTTTTCCCTCAACCACTGTGTTAATTTTGCCTTTTTGGATACTTGATAAGGTGTTGGATATGCATATTGAAGATGTTACTGAACCTGTGTTTTGAGGCATGATTTAGTGGCAAAGTTTTGCATGATACTGGTGTGAATGGACTATTCTCGTATGT
Source organism: Hygrophila difformis (assembly GCA_030278955.1). Classification (NCBI taxonomy): domain Eukaryota; kingdom Viridiplantae; phylum Streptophyta; class Magnoliopsida; order Lamiales; family Acanthaceae; genus Hygrophila; species Hygrophila difformis. The sequence continues at coordinate 33,257,321 of JAOANR010000011.1, read as the reverse complement.
TGTTTTGTGTTTGCATGTACTGTATTATGCATCCCTTTTAATAAATGCTTCTGTGGGGTACTTGTTTACCACCACTTGCAAACTCAACTGAAAAGTTGATGTTTGCATACACTGAAAACATGGTATTACAGAGGAAATCATGCCAAAATTTTTCCCGACAAGTGTTTTTCAAACACTATTGGCATGGCATTTTTGTTTAAAAAGACAAATGGTTGACAGAATTCTGTTTAAGTGTTTGACATGTTTATTATTGGGATATGTGGGGAATAAACAAGTGTAGCAACTTTGCTCACTCATTAATACCCATTTCCCAAAAACAAAAATCCAAATGGGGGACCACTCACACCCTCAACTTCTTTAAATAAACAACTCAACACTTTCCATAAAATCCAAAAATAACCTTTTTTGCATGTGTATGCTTGTTTCTATTTTTATTTTTTTATTTTCTCTTAGTCCATCACCTTGTGCTAGTAATTGCATAACTCTTCGTATGTATTGAATTCTTCATTATTAAATATCCATCTTCCCATTTCTGATGCTTTTGATCACTTTTATAGTGATAAAAAATATACACTTTTCTTTTATAGACTCAATAGCCTATAAAAAATTCTATCTTTTGGCCCTTTGACCATTCAAAAAATCTTTAGACTATTGTTAGTCTAAGAAAAATTTGTAAGGGTCCAAGACCTTACTTCTTTTTTTTTTTCTTTTTTTCTTTCTTTGCTTTTCAGCAATAATGATTGTTAGATTTTATAATCTAACTTCCTGTCTTTTAATATGTGGTATAGCTTAATAAATTCAAGTAAAACCAATTAACTCACATTTAGAGCAGAGCTCAAAATGTGAGGATGTTGATTTTTCAACTTGAATACTTTTATCAAAAATATGTTAAAAATAGTTCCAATTTCTCTTCGCCAGGGACATCATCCTGCCGGGTCCAGCTCTAGAACAGGACAGGCTCGAACTACTAGACCTGCCAATCTTCTAGGAGAAATTCCCTCCCGCATAGGAGAGGATGACCTCAAAAAGGTTTTCGCGGTCAGAAGGGTGTGCAAGAAGTTCAAAGCAGCTGTGGACCTCCCCATTGTGTACAAGAGGTGCGAACTGGAAACTACAATCGTCAAGATGTGGGAGATAGGAGTCGAGGCGGAGAAGGAGGAACTCATGCAGAAGTGTGTCGACGCGGGCAACTACTACCTCCAGTTCGTGCCAGCCCTACAAGCATTCGGAGCAGGCAATGAGGAAAGGGCCTGTGAATTACTGAAACCAGGGATTGATGACAATCACAAGGCATCAATCTTTGTCAGGGGATTCATGCTACTTAGCAAGCTGGACAAGGAACAGGTCGATCAGGGAATAGCAATGATCAACAAGATGGTGACGGATGAATCAGTCATGGCATACGTAGGCAACAACGTCTTTGCATGGTTGATGGAAAGCCTGGAGACTCCTGATCTGTTCATTTTCCAAGGACCCAGAATCTACTGCCAGAAAGCGCTGGAAAATCAGGACGACGAGGGTGATTACTGCTTGCCCTGCAGCCTGACAAACTTTGTCCACTGGAGCAGGATTTTCTTCCAAGGATAAGGGAAGAAGGGTGCGAAAGACAGACTCAGCTGTATAGAGTCATTTTTGGGTAAATTAAACTGAAACATCATTTAGGAGATCTTTTGAAATGCTCCTTGTGAAAACTTTATCCAAGTGTATAGCATCTCCTTTAACTAATGTATTGATGGGTTTCTGTAATTAAGGTCGTAGCCTTAATACGAACCTTGAACCACTTGATGTGGTTGTTGGAAGCTGTAATTTGGTATTAATCCTTTATTGCTTTTCACAAAGAGAATTTCGTCTTGAATTCTCAAAAATATTTTGAAAAAGATGTGTGGCAGTCCAAGATGAATAAGTGACTGTCACGCAAAAACAAAGCTGTAACATGCTTGCATGTTCACAGTATCTTTTTACTGCTTTCAATTAAATAACCGGCATAAAACGAGCATAAATCTGTCACCTAAATTCACATGTTGAATTTAGGCTAAGGATGAAATTTTCAAACTATGAAATTGGGATAAAACAATTAAAAATATGCATGATATAAATTTTCGAGGTTTTGAGCTATAAAAATCCAATGATATGATCACTTGGAAGAAAAACAAAATTTTCATGTTGAGAATTTGATTGAATAAATTGCAAGAATTCTTCAAAGGCTAAATTTAAGAATAAATACATGATCAAACCATACCTTGTGAGATCTGAGCCGAGTCATTTTTACTCATTATTTCTTTGTTGTGTGAAAATCAATTCGATTAGAGGACACTAGAACTTGCAATTGGGACCGATTCAAGACCATACCATATTCCCGAAATCGAGCATATGATCGAGGCACTTAGAAAAACCCAAATTTTTGGCCTTCATATGAAATCCAAACCCAAAAATATTTTCCCTTTAGGATTAACCACTCTGAGCCTCTAAGCCTAATTTTTCATTAAAGTCACTATATTATTCCTAACTTTATAAAAAGACCAAGAAAATCAAACCCAAGCGTACACGAACCAATTTCATCAAGGCATTATACGTTATGATCATCAAAATGTATCAATCGGTATTCACAAACCGATCAAAAAAAAAAGAGAGTTGAAATGCATTCAACAAAAATAAATTGCAATTGACAAAGCAAATTAGACAAAGTCTAATGTCATGTAATAGAAAAGAAAAACAAGAAGAAAGAAAGAAGTGTTGATGATCATAGATTTTAAATAAAAACATGCCAAGTTAAGGTGGAATGGGATCGTGTCACTTTTAGCCAATAATATCCTTCCTCACCTAATGTTACAACCGTATGCCCCGTTATAACCTTGAATAAGACCTCGGGATCTCGATTTGAGGAAATGAGTAGGTGGCGAGTTGGTCTAATTGCAAGCTTATGGGGGAATTTATTTGAATTTGATTATGAGCGTATTGTCTAAAAGCCAACTTTGAGAATGAGTGAAATTTTCGATTCTATTATATGTGAGGCTCTGCTTTGATCGATTAATGTTCATGTCATGCTTGAATTCAAGAATTAAGCCAATGAAATTTTCTATACATATATTCAAGAAGAATTAACAATAATGACTAATTTGTATACCTATTTAAGTGAGAAGTATCATTTCATTAAACACTGCAATCAAGAGAGTTTAACACTTGTAATTTTGATTGTCTTATCCCAATCTAAAAAGAATGAAATTTTTAACGCCACGCAAATGGATTGAATGTGCAGAGTCCATGCTCTTAGGAGCACTGACTCTGACTGCTCGGGGACGATCAGTATTAAATGTGAGGATGTTGATAATGGCCAAAATTGTCCATTATTTCCAATCCATTTCCGTGTCTGAGACAGACGTTTTGATCATATTCCCATCTTATTTCAATAAGAAAGCAGTTGAATTCGACAGATTAATGCAAGTTTGTAAGAACAATAAGCTGGTAATGAAAGACACAAAATTATGCAATTTTAATGTATTTGTGTTAGAAAAATCCAAAAATATGAAAAAAGGAAAAAGAAAAGAAAAATGAATGAAAAGATGGGCAAAAGAATAAAATAGCCCACAAAAATAAAAAAGATGGGAAAAAGAATGAAAATCCCACAAACTGAAATTTTGGTTAAGTGTTGAAGACCAATTCGGTCTATACGCAATTCGGCCTAAACCGAATTGCTTATTAGACCGAATTGTTGAAAAGAAGAAGAAAAAGAGAAGTGTTGAAGAAGAAAAGAGCAACCAATTCGGTCTGTGGCAATTCGGTCTAAACCAAATTGACCACTAGACCGAATTGCACTTTGGAAAGAAGAAGACCCTGAGCAGAAAAGAAAAGAAGAAGTTCGATATATGCAATTCGGCCTAGGCCGAATTGATTGCATAGATTGAATTGCCTCAAAACAAGGAAGCCAAGCAGGAGCCATCATCAGTTCGACAAGGCCAATTCGGTCTACCCATAGACCGAATCACCACATTCCATGCTCAAGATCAAGAAGAAAGACCTCATTTCATCAACTCGGTCTAAACCGAACTGCTTGAGGAGACCAAATCACATTCAAAATTGCAGCTTTGAGCACGTGAGAAATGCATGGCACTGTGGATGGGCCCTGATGGGCCTAGGTTCCGAGAAGAAGTATAAAAGCGGACCTTCCTCAACACAAGAAAAAAAGATCCGAACACTTACACAGTTTGACATTTGCTGGGAGACAAAAAGGAGCAGAAGGTTCTCTCACCCCTTAAGGGTTAGGTAGGTAGTTTAGTTTAGTAGTTTATTTTTCAAGCTTGTAGTGTAGTTTTAATGCTTTTGATCTTTATTTATTTTTATAGAAGCTTGTTACAACCTTTAGTGTAGTCATTACCATAAACTTTAAATATTTTGTAGTTAGAATGAACTCTACCTTGAAGTTAATGATGGTTTTAGGGTTGTTTATTTGCTTTCAAGTGTCAATACAAGAAGAAATCCAGAAATGGGTTTTATTTCAAGTGTTTGGCACTTATTTAATGATTTTCTTAGCAATAAATGTTAGAATGTTTGTTTGTTTCAACTAGGTTACATTTATTATGTCCTAGTTGACTTACATTCTCAATAAATGCATGTTTAGTGGGTTTTTGGTTTGTTCTTATACCTTAGTGCTTGAAATAAGTGTTCTTAGGTTTTAGATGCTTTTAGGGTTGTTAGAATTTATTTTAAATGTCTTATGTTGCTGTTTGGTCTCTTTGTTATAGCTTATTGTTGCTTCAGATAATGTAAGTGTTCTTGCCTTTATGCATTTAGTTCTTATTTTCTTAGTATGTTAGGTTCTTTAACCTTTGATGTCTTGTTTGTAGAAATAGGGTTTAATTCATGCCACATGCCTGTTAGACACGTATCCTAGTATTGCTATTTTCCTTAAATTGCTCACTAGTGTGGCTGTGAGGTGACACTGATGTGAAATGAAGGATTAGGTAATTCTCATCCCTCATAGACCACACAGTGTAAACCAAACCTGTACTTGTGAGCACAAAAATATCTCTTATGTAGAAAAGACATGCAATTCGATTTGAGGCAATCCGGTCTAAACCGAATTACCTATGAGAATGGAATTGCATGGCAAAAATACTTGTTGAATGCCTTATTTGAAAATCTATATGCAATTCGGTCTAAACCGAATTGCCCATGAGACCGAATTACATAGCAAAAATTGTTCTCATATGGTGCACAAGCAATTCGGTCTGTGTGAATTCGGTTTAGACCGAATTTCTCCCATAGACCGAATTGACATTGTTAACCATATTGTATGCATTCCATCTCCTCATGCCTTAGTTTATTTTATTTGTCTTACCAATTCGAATTGGCTAATTCGGCCTAGACCGAATTGACATGGCAATTCGAATTACCCTCATCCTTGGAGTAAATGCCTTAACCGAATTTGAGCAAGGGAATGACTTCAGCAATTCGAATTGTCCAATTCGGTCTAGACCGAATTGTCCAATTCGGTCTAGACCGAATTGCTTGACAATTCGAATTAGATGATATTTCATCTCCTTGCAAGGATTAATTGGGTGAGAAAAATACTTCATGCCTCATGCATTATTTAGTTCGGTCTATGCTACACCATGGACCGAATTGATTCCTTTTATTTTAAAACTCCAGAAATATTTTAATTCTTGATTTGTGTAAGTTGCATGGGTGTAGTGGGCTTAGGCCCATCACATCTAATTTTTACCAATTACACATCTCAGCCCATTAGTGTCTATTTATTGTGTGATTAACACTCACATAATATCAAAAACATTTTCTTAATTTTATCTATTTTCTCTTTCATTGTGTGTATGAACAACTAGTAAGAAATATACCAGACTAATGTTGGCGGGTATTCCCACACGGATAAACTAGCTCGTAGTCTGAATATTAATTATTAGTTGTTATTTTGCATGGTCCGGATAGTGGTCGGTGGAAGCCTTGGCGGTTCGTCCATCCGGGATTATAATAGCTGCTCAGCTGACTCCTATCCGGATACAGTTTCCTTTTCTTTATCTTAATTTCAAACCTGAATTTTGAGCTGTAATATTATCCAATAGTGTCGATCAACACTTTTTGAATAATACTACAGTGAGAAAACATGTAGGTTTTTTCTCTCATTTCACAGATAGCAGGAGGCTTGATGATAGCGATCACTGTCGTTTAAGGTCTTCTGCTGTCTAAAAATCATCTCACCTTAATGATTAGGTTAACTGGACCACAGATAACTGCAATCCAATTAATCCTAATTGTTTTGTCATCTCTTTAGCCAGAATTCTTCTTATCTCCGGCTAACCCATCTTTGTGTATCAAATTCTGTCTAACCCCACCATATATTTTGGGATAATTTGTTTTGCTTTTCATATACATGTATGCATGATATTATTATGTAGATACTGTGGTCTGTAATATTTTGGAGACCCTTCTCCTTGGACATAGAAATCTTGATCTAAATCAGATGCTACACGATAACTTTCCACAAAAATCACTTTATAAAATCCGGATCTGAGTAAGGGATAAATTCGACAGTTATGATTAACTCATATTCTACCGGGGGTTGATTTTGAGAACATAGAAGCAGAGTCAGCGATTAGGTCTCACCTAGACTGAAAGGATCTGTGTTTTAATTGAGAGTTTACTACCTGTTTAGGGAATGATTTTCAAGTATCTATTTGTTTCTCAAAATTACTTTGTGTTGGAAATCTTTTATTAAGTGTTGCATCGAATCAGTGTCCACTTGGATTCGGATAAGATGTGATAAATAATATTAGAGGAACAACATATAGGCCTTGGTTAATTTCTAAGGTAGGGTTGAGTATTCTTTCAACAACTATTTTCTCCCACCAAAGCTTATAATTGAGTCTTAAGTGAGTACATTCGGAATAGATCTTCATAGGTCTGTTCCACTCATGTTTGTATCTCATAACTAACCGGATGTTATAAGCCCTGTGGCTTACTGATATTTGAGAAGTTCTAAATCTGCATCTGGTCACCAAGACTAGGGGCTTTTTTATACTAACGGAATGAGATGATTTTTAAGACTTCCGATTGATAGGTTTTTAAGTGCTTTCTTTACTGCTTTCTTTACCGCTTTCTTTAAAATGCTTTCATAGAGGTCACTCGGAAGAATTAGAGATTGGCCGCCGGTTGTAAGGTTTAAGAGTTATGGATTAGTTCGGGATTAGATTTGAACTTTGGGTGTGACAAGGGGGATGATAGGAGTACTTGGTATATCAACTAATGATATGTTAGGTGTTACTTGTCCACCACAGATGAATAACATGCCTCTACATGGCCATGTGAGGGCAGTTGTGAGTCTGTGGTATCTTAGATTTTTCTGTCTTAAGAGCATGCAAATTCTGACTGTAAGTACCTGTCTGTTAAAGGGAACATAGTCTAGAAAGCATGAGAGTTAGCTTATTGATGGATTATCCCAAACAAAGATCTGTGTATTAAAATGGAAGTTTAATTGTGTTTCATCTGAACCTCGTCCAATTTTTATTACTTTCTCCTTGTCCCTTCTGTCACATTTTAAATGTGCTTTCATAGAATACTTTTATTCGCTTTCTTAGCATAATTTTTATTGCCTTCTTAGAATAAATTTACCATGCTTTGTAGAATAATCTTTAATTGCTTCCATAGTCTAGTTTAAATTATTGTCAAGTAGTTGTTAGAAACCATTGCAAAACTTGAATTGAGTAACCGAGTGGAAAATCTTAGTAAACGACGTGGGCCCTGCTTCTATCGCACATCCTCCAGTGAACGATCCGGTCTTACTATAAATTACTGCAATTTTTGACACCGTGCGCTTTCAGGGGCACAGTTTCTTAACACGAGTAATAAAAACGTGACAACCTATAAACATATCCCTAATCCCAACTCCATCTTCATAAATTGATTTCATTAAATAAAATTGAAAACCGGGATGATTATTTTTCAGAAAATACTCATATATAGTGGGAACTTGTCAAAAGTTTCATGGCAAGGATCTTCATGGCAGGAAATTGTCAAAAGTTTCATGCCGGGGAGTTCCACAGCGCCGTTTGAAATCAATGTTTCCCACATGAGTAATAAAAAGTGGAGTATATCCTTAAACCCCTTCCCGTAAATCATAACTCTTTTCATTTAATAAATTCAATCTTAATATATTTTAGAAAATACTCGTGTGCGGAAATTGTCAAAAGTTTCATGGCGACGTTGCCGGGGACCTTCAGTGTGTCAGACAGATGTAATAAATGATACTATATTAAGTATTGAGCGCTGATGTCTGTTAAGATTGAATTGTTTCTCCCGGCTGCACCATGAAATTTGTCAAAAGTTTCAAGTACAAGGCCCATTTAAAACCCTAAAAGCCTGCTGGGAGGAAGTGGCCACGTCACTATCCTTCTTGTACTTTCCAGTTGTGCTATACCCGTTGTTGATAGGTTGTTTCAACATCAGAGGGACAACGAGTATCTGCACAAAAATTCAAATCTTCTCTACAAACATTGCCACGTCGGTATCCCTTTTTGTCCTTTCTTCATTATCAGATTGCGTTGTTCATGAGTCATCGTCACAACTACAGAACAACGTTGATCATCTTCACAAGACAGAACTCAATGACTTAACAATCTCCCCCTTTGTGGATATGATCAACCAAAACCATTCAAGATGCTCATGAACAATAAAAGCTTATCATATTCTCCCCCTTTTTGGTATGATCATTCAACAATATCTTTGCCTTTTTCTTGATATTCCACTGCAGTTTGGACAACAGGAAATCAGCAAAAATATGCATCAGATATCTCCCCCTTTCTCTGTGGCATCGGCTTCTCAAAATCATCAATAATATCCAAGCTAAGCTTCCAATTAAATCAAACCCATCATAGATACTCCCCCTTGCATTATGCCATATCTTTTCCAGGATGTTTCTCTATAGTCAGAACATCTGCATCAGCAACAGAATATACTAGAATTGAAATTCTCACCATACCTTCAGTAGCACAAATGTACCATCTCCATTTCTAATGGATTTGGCCCACAAAATATAAATTCCTTGTAATCCAGGGCCCCAAACGCAGCATCGTGCTAAGGAGAGTGGCATAAGCCCAAGTTCCCTCTTTGCTCCTCAAACATCTCTCTGTCAAGGGACTTATTCATGCAGTCTGCTCGTTGTTCAGACGACATATGGTGCACATATTCAATCCCATTCTTGTCAAGGCAATTGCACTCTGATTTCTTTGGAACCCAAACTATTCTCAGCTTAACCCTCTTCCGTAGTTCTTCAGTAGGCCAGACAACAGGGAGACCATTCATCAAATCCTTTACAATTCGAAAACACTGATCAGCTGTGTGTCCTGGCAATTCGCAATAAGCACAATCCTTGTGTTGTTGAAACTTCTGAATATATCTTTCCTTGTAGATCTTTCTGACCGGTTGTCGGTCAGTCGTTTCAACAACCTTCTTAACCACTTCAGTAGGCTTTGCAACAACTACTTTGTGGTTTCTCCTTGGGGGTGATTTTTGTTCAAGAAATCCTCCACTCACAAATTTAGTCTCTGATGGTGTGGTTGAAAACTGATATTCAATTCCAGATTGATCTTTGTAAGACTTTTCCATTGCAAAGACTACATCGAGCTTCTTCTTTCCTTTCACCATTCTTTCCAACTTATGAACCTTCTCTTGAAGATCTTGGGAGTCTCTCTTCAATACTTCTTTCTCTTCAATCAACATCTCTTTCTCATTGATCAAATTCTCTTTATCCTTAATCAATTCAACTCTTTCCTTCCGCAAATCTTCAATAATGTCCTTGTTTGACATATTTTCCTTTTGAAGTGCATCTCTCTCTTTTAATACTTGATCATGGGAATTCCTGATGTCGGCAAGTTGTCTCAACAACATCTTCTTCTCCTTTACAACAGCTTTGTATTTTCCAGTGAGCTCATCAAATGCAACACCAAGTTTTTCAGGAGCTATTCCATTTCTTGATAATGCATCCGCAAAATCTCTACATTTGATTCGTTGTTCTTCAGTTGTCCCAACATCGCCACCACTGCTGAGAGTAACTTTCTGAGAATTACAACTTTGAAGCCTTCCTTTCTTGCCCATCTTTCGGATCTCACTCAGCTATGTTAGAGTGTAGGCTCTGATACCAATTGACAGGCTCAATCTTAATATGTAAAACCCTGTAAGCGTTGTTTGAGCGATGTCTCAACAACCTGCAAACCACAACCAGTGGCAGACACAAACAGAGTGCGGAAAATAAACAAGAACACAAGAGTTTGGTCACCCAGTTCGATCCACTGATCTACATCTGGGGGCTCTAAGCCAGGTATTCACTAAATCTCCACCAAACAGATTGAACAAGAGTCAATCACACCCTACACAACCTTACATTCCAGTGAACTCTCATATCTACCCAAATAGACTAGAAGAACACATGGGAGCTTCAACTATCTACCCAAATGCACTCAATTCACCAGCAGGTGCTAAGGTGGTGTTTTTGGAATCTAGCTACTCAACAAATCAAGCGCAATGGTGATAAAAACACCCAAACTAAGCACAAGTTATGTTTACTAGAGATATGCCAAGAAATGGATAAACACAAACTCAAATCCCCATAAGAATGCAGCAGTCAGAACAACAAAGAAATACCCAGCTGTAAAATGGTTGTTTCTGGCTTCTGTCAACAACAAACTGGGGGGATTATGGCTCCAGCTTCCCTTAGATCACCTTGGCAGAGAAGGACCTTGAAGAATGCTCTGTTTTCTATCCTTTGCTGCTGGAATAAGTCTTGAGAAGAATGGAGGATGAAAACAAGTATTTATAGATGTGCAAGGCCCATTAAAAAAACCCTAAAAGCCTGCTAAGGGAAGTGGCCACGTCACTGTCCTTTCTGTACTTTCCAGTTGTACAGAGTACTCGTTGTTGGAGGGTTGTCTCAACATCGGCGTAGCAACGAACATCTTCACAACACACATGATATTTCCTTAACAATCTCCCCCTTTGTGGAGATGATCAGGTCAAGCATCAAACAGATGGAAAGTACAGAACATAACACCAGATATCATAAAAAATGATACGAACATAATAGAACCATGATATCACCAGAAATCATGCATCAAGATATATCAACATATCAGAATATGCATACCACAATCTCAGAATGCCATAAGAGATATATTAAGAAGATTAGGCATATATCAAGAAGTTGTTCCAGAGTTGTTAAGACAATGAATCCTTTCCACTGTACTCCCCCTTCCTTGGCAGATCATTATGTCTCCTCAAAATCGTTCCCCCCCTCAGATTCATCATCAAAAGAATTCGGGAGCAACATATTGCCTTGACGTAACTTACTTTACTAAATCATTACCTCTTGATTCATCTCGGTCAGCACAGTCATTGTTGTGTGGATGTTCCAACAATGCAATAACAACTTGAATATGGCGACGAGTAGACTAATAAGAAAACCAGTATCCACTATTCTCCCCATTAACCAATCAGAGAAGTGTGCCAAATAAAATCAATGAAAACTGAGAACCACACTAAGTTGGGCAAATAGAGAATCATGAAAACCATGCCCAACAAACTTCTCATCCATTTAGCAAGATAAATTGCCCTTGTTTGTTCCTCCAAGGTCAGGTTCACCAGCAGAATTTCCAGTACATCGTTGTTTCAACATCCTTCGAACAACTCCAGAAGCAGTGCCATCTTGAGTCAATAAAGCTTCTTCCACAGATTTCTCCAGTATATAACAATTGTTGGAAGAACGAATACCCTTCATCACACAATTCTGAGATAGATCAACAACATCCTTCAATTTACCATCATTTGTGCATTTCTGAGCAGTATGGGCAACCAAGCATTGTTTGACTATCTTGTTCTTTGGAATCCACATCATCTTGATTTTAACTTGTCTTTGTAGTTCGAGGGATGACCAAACAACTGGTCGACCACCAAGAATATCTCTAGAAAGCTTCATACACTTATCAGCCGAATGACCTTGAAACTTGCAATATGCACAATCTTTGCTTTTCTTTGAAGATTTCACCAATGGATCATCCTTTGGTTCTTTTGAAGTACCTTCACCAAGTGTACCTGCACTCACAAAAGTGGTTACAGCTTTCTGTGTTTTTGGTGTGTTGTGCTGATAACCAATTCCAGTTAAATCAAAGATGTGCTTCCCTTTAGAATAAATTTCATCAAGTTTCTCCTTCCCTTTTACCATTCCTTCAAGCCTCTGAATCTTGGTGTTGAGTTGAACATTTTCTTTCTTCAGATTATCCCTCTCAACAGATATAGCAGCCATAGATCTCTTTAGCTCAAGAATTTCAGCATCTTTCTCATCAATGGTAATCAACAGATCTCCTTTCTGATTAAGTAGCTTCTTTTTCTCTGCAACAACACATGCATGATCCTCTTTCACACTTTCAAAACCTGCAAGAAGTTCTTCATAATCATACTGACTAGCTTCACTGTCGGATTCATGAGACTCTGTGTCAGATAGATGTTTAGACTGCGATTTTGTGGTTGTTTGAACAACCTCAGTGAATGCCATAACTCCTTCTTGAGCAGCTTCCAAAGCATGCCAAGCTTCATGAGCTGTAGTGCAGTTACAGATCATGTGGTATTGAGATTCATCGACTGCTTTAAACAGACAATTCAGGGCAACGACATTTCCTTGTTGTTGACTCTTTTCCGATGTAGTCATTTCTGCTAGAGTAGATGGGACATGAGTAACCGTAGCAGCAGTTGTTTTAGTGGCGGGTATGCGAATCTCCTTCATTGGTTGTTCCCAGGGTGTCAGAACAGCATTCCAAGCCTCCATGCTTACTGACTGAATGAATATCCTCATGCGATTCTTCTAGTCAGAGTAATTTGAACCATCAAAGTAAGGAGGCCTTGAGATTGAACCACCTTCTCGATTCATTTTGGACCGAACTCAGATAAATTTTAGAGCCCCGCTCTGATATCAATTGACAGGCCCAATCTTAATATGTAAAACCCTGTAAGCGTTGTTTGAGCGATGTCTCAACAACCTGCAAACCACAACCAGAGGCAGACACAAACAGAGTGCGGAAAATAAACAAGAACATAAGAGTTTGGTCACCCAGTTCGATCCACTGATCTACATCTGGGGGCTCCAAGCCAGGTATTCACTAAATCTCCACCAAACAGATTGAACAAGAGTCAATCACACCCTACACACCCTTACATTCCAGTGAACTCTCCTATCTACCCAAATAGACTAGAAGAACACATGGGAGCTTCAACTATCTACCCAAATGCACTCAATTCACCAGCAGGTGCTAAGGTGGTGTTTGTGGAATCTAGCTACTCAACAAATCAAGTGCAATGGTGATAAAAACACCAAAACTAAGCACAAGTTGTGTTTACTAGAGATATGCCAAGAAATGCATAAACACAAACTCAAATCCCCATAAGAATGCAGCAGTCAGAACAACAAAGAAATACACAGCTGTAAAATAGTTGTTTCTGGCTTCTGTCAACAACGAACTGGGGGGATTATGGCTCCAGCTTCCCTTAGATCATCATGGCAGAGAAGGACCTTGAAGAATGCTCTGTTTTCTATCCTTTGCTGCTGGAATAAGTCTTGAGAAAAATGGAGGATGAAAACAGGTATTTATAGATGTGCAAGGCCCATCAAAAAAACCCTAAAAGCCTGCTAAGGGAAGTGGCCACGTCACTGTCCTTTCTGTACTTTCCAGTTGTGCAGAGTACTCGTTGTTGGAGGGTTGTCTCAACATTGGTGTAGCAACGAACATCTTCACATCACACAGGATATTTCCTTAACAGAATCCTAGATTGAAAAAAGTAAATTGAAAATTTTGAAAAATAATAAAATTAAATTTTGAAAAATTAAAATATAATTATAAAATGAAAAAATATAACAGGAAATAAAAATAAATTTAAAAACTGTCATTTGATTGATTTATTAATGTCAAATTGAAAATAAAAGTTTGGGGTGAAAAATGGAAGAAATTAAAAGTTTGTGGGGGTTAAAAAATATGTTCAAAATTCAATTGACCTATTTTTACAATATAATACCTTTGTTGTGGCCTATTTTAATAATTAGTATTTGTAGTGGCCTAAAATCAAATATAAGCACTTGTAGTGGCCTATTTAATATTAAACTCAATTCATCATGGTGGTTGAATTTGTTGTTGTACATGAAGATGAATAAATCACTATCACTACTACTACAAAAAGGGATTTTTTTTTTTAAAAAAAAAACAAGTGAATCCAAACAAAGATTTTAGAATTTTTTTTTTCTAAGAAAAGGGCCATGAGGGCAATCCCAAAGACTTTTTAATAAGACAAATTAATCATATTTAATTTTATTATTATTTTAGTCAAATATTTTTTTTAAAAAAAATCTAAAATCATACTCCCTCGGTGTTTTTTTTTTTTTTTTTTTTTGGAATCAAGCTTTAATATTCATCAACAGGAAATACAAAAGTCCAGAATTACAGCTAAATTAAGATGAAGTATATATTAGTACTACTTTATTTATTAGGTGGAGTATTAAAATACTACTCCCTCCGTTCATTTATTGTGTCATTTAAACTTTTTACACTGCAAATAGTTTTTTCATGCACAAGGCTCGAATGTGAGACATTGCTTAAGCGATTAAATAGATGGAGTATTTTTTAGTACATAGTATTAAATATTACTTCCTCTGTTTTTGAAATATTGTAATGTTTGGAAATTTGGTATTGTTCACATACGCACTTTGACTTAAAATTTTAACATAGTTATACACACACTTTGACTTGTTTTTCAGGGAATGGGACTGGACCCAAGTGGTCATGTTCCCTATCTTCCAACCATAGGTTGGGGGTTCGATTACCACCCAGTCCTTTTCCTTCCCCTTTATGCCCTTTTGTAATTCGGAATTTTAGAATTTTTACTTGTATCGAACTTGAGTTATTAATAGTTTAAAATATGTATTGGATTGTGCGCACTGTGACTCCGTTGTAATTTTTAGAAAACGGAGGGAGTATTCAATAAATATACATCTTTGATTTAATTGCTATTTATTTATTTTCCCATCTTTACTAAAATAATTTGTCTTCAGTAATTATTAACAATAAACTAAAATGATGAAGGTTACAATGATTGGTTTGCTGGTAACCTTTAGAGGGGGATTAGTATGGTGTGGTTAGTTCATTGGGGAATTTTCGGCTTTTCTGATCTTCATAATTGGGAGACCTGTTATTGCAGGAATGAATTAGTTTTTGTGTGTTTGAGAGCCGCAAACTCTTTGCATCCAACTTTTGCTTTTGCTGATTGTCATGTAGTGTTCTTTGTTTTTTAATCACCCACTGGTAGTTCAACCAAATTCTCACTTCTTGTATAACCTCGTTATGGCCCTTACCTTTTCCCTTGAGTTGAAGCATTGGGTTTGAACACTATGAGTAGGGAAGATGTGAATATGTAGTAAGTTTTTTCGGGTATGTTACTTTGATTCATCACTTGTAAGTTTTGCAAATCTTGGGGAGCTGTAGATTGGGGTTCGCAGCTGCTGCTACTGCCCAAGACGAAAGAGACACTTTTTGGCTGCCATTTTGCTGCCACTTTGCTGCTGATATTGGAGGGACTTCAATGGTCTATGTTGTCCGGTGTCGAGGATGATGCTTTGATGCTGATCGAGGACGGTGGAGCTTCTGTGGTATCGGTGTCGGGATAACCTAATGAGTCTGTGATTATAATTTTGTTGCCGCTTGATATCTGCATTGAATCATTTCTTCTTTCACCGAAGCTGCCTTGTGGAGAAGGAGGTCGCAGTTTTTTTCACTTCTTAATTACTGCCACTGGAGCTCTATTAGATTTGTTGAAGACAGTTGCTTGTTTGAATAGATAGATGAGGTTGGAGTTTCACTAATGTTGGCTGACTGGAACAAGGATCAAACATCATGTATGGACTGCTGTATTGGCTTTGATATAACAAATTTCTTCATTTCCCTCAAAAAAAAGAGAAAACAATAAACATTATATCATGACATAAATTTACTTTAAATCTCATATATTTTTTTTTGGTAAACATTGACAAAATTTATATAATTTTTTTTTAAACATTAACAGACATGTGGGAGCCTAAATCACACAAATTACAAAGAAGGATAAAGGGGAGCGATAAGGGGTTGGATGAGAATCGAATCCACAACCATAAGATTGAAAGTCAGGGACATGACCACTAGGCCAAGTCCGCATTCCCATAATTTTTCTTATGTGTTCAAGAATAAACAAATACTAATTCAATATAAATTATCATTGATTCATTGTCATTAAAGAGTTGCCTCTCTACAGCAAAGTTATGTATACACAAAATTAAATACTTTATAAGTACTCCATCCGTCCCATTATTAATGTCTCACTTTCCCTTTTGGTCCGTCACAACACATTTGTCTCATTTATATTTTAGAAAATCATTAAGTTTCTTATCTGATCTGGTCTGATCTGAATGTTTCTTATCTGATCTTATCTGATCTGATTTTTGAAAAAAGAAGAAGTAATAAGTCCTGAAAATAAGTTCAAAAGAATGGGGCCTAAATATTAATCACCAACCTACACTCATCATATTACATCAATAAATAAGTATATTAAAATTTTAAAACCACTACCATTAGTAAATTTCAACTTACAACCATCACATCACACATAAATATAATAATCAATTAAAATTTCAAACCCATTACAATTATATTACATAAATTACCCTTACTTTAACTACTAGTACTAATATATTATTACATTAAATCCTAACTATCCCCATATAAAATACCTTGCCAAAAATTTTTGGGACATTTTAATGGGACGGATGGAGTAATTAATTAATACAAAAATTATAAAAACCTGCTTAATAATATTAATAATAATTGAAGGAAAATAATAATAATAATAATAATAATAATAATAATAATAATAAGGGGTCATGCACCATCAAGAAAATCAACAGCTGGTAAAAGTGAAATGGGTGATGGAATCTTCTTCCTCCCTCTTTGATATCTTCTTACAACGGTAGAAACATTATACTTCTATAAAAGGGAAGAATTAGACAAAAATTGCATGCTGATACACTAGGAAACAGAAAACAGTGCAGCACATCCTTCCCTCCAAATGACATGCATAGTCTCTGACTGAGTACCAAACTAAGCTACACAAACGAATTTCATCAAGAGGACCGAGGTTAAGCAAAGAATGATAGAGATGCGCCCCCAACACAAGAAGCTAAGATTAAATACTCCATTTTTGGAGGATAGAGATTTGAAAAGGGTGCACAAACATGAGGATGCTCTCTGGGTCGTCATGTGCTCTTGGACTGCATCCACAAAACAAGTGAATGCTTTTTAAGGAAAAAAGTACAGCCTGTATGAATTACGCAGGCAAGCATCTTCCAATTCTTGACCTTATCAAGGAAAACCACAGTACAAGAGATTTATAAAATTATATAGAACCGAAGTTAACCTCAATAGCTAGACATCGAGCAGTAAAAAATGAATTCATCATAAATTATTGTAAACTAAACTTACTAACTAGCTAAATGTTTAAGATGGGCAATAGCCAAAGAACATGGTACAATCCCAAGTTGCTAGAGTTACACTACTTAAAACAGACAAAAAAAAAAAAAAAAATCAAATTCAAGTTATTAACCAATGATTAAACCATGCCAATGCTTTAATGTAAAGAAACAGTGCAAGCATTTGACAGCCTCAAACAATAGGTTAAATTTATGAGACCTTATGAAATTTGAAACTTCGAAAAATCAACCTCTTGATATCAATTGCATTCCTTACAAGAAGTATAAACTGCACCTGTAAGCTGTAACTCGATATGTTTATATGGAGGAAGAATATCCATATTACAGGGATCACTAAACAAGTCCTATAAGTCCGCTACATAATAAACAAAGCACGAAAAGTATCACTAAACATATCCAATAGATCCTTCACACCCAATATGCTTTTGCTAAAAACATATTGCAGTAAGCATCAAAGTACCATATCAATGCTATTCAACATCTAATCAATGCTCATAGCTTCAGGACCCCCAGCAACATCCTCCATCCCGGTCCTATGTTCATCAATAGCTGTCCTCATTTCCTCCATTAAACTCTTCTGCTCTTCCTCAATGGTGTTCTGTAGTTCATCAACCTGTATTACATACATCACGGGATAGTTCATGAATAAATAGCCCCTTTCACTAACAACTCATATGCAATAACAGGTGGAGAACAGGAAGCAAACAACAGTAAGTATGCAATTTTTATCAAACAAATGACAACTCTTACCACATGCAACAAAAGTGTGAATTGCTTTTTTCGGAGTTCCAATGTTCTTGATCCTGCAGTGTTTTCTGCTTCCAACATTGCAATCTCTTTCTCTAATTCTGTTATGGCTTTCTGTGTTTCCGACCTAGGGGGCTGCATGGCAATCAATTTCCTAATAGCCTCACATTCCTCTTTGTGCGCCCTCTCAATCTTGCTCTCCTCAAGTTGTTTCTTCAGATCCTCTATATCATTCTGTGCCTGTAAAATCTGGTTACCTATATCATTTTTTAACTCATTGTAGTTCTCTTTCTCTCTAATATTTGCATCTATAACAGCTTTGCTCTTAAGCAATGGAATTTCAAAAGTATTCAGCTCCTGCAGGAAAGCTTTGGCAAGTCTCTCACACTCATTATAATTATCAGCTTTTTTTTCCACTTCTACCGTAAATGCCGTAAACTTCTTTTGAAGTTTCTTCAAAGGCGGTTCCCCCCTTGTTGTTGTTGTTCGGGTTAGAAGCCGATGCTTTATTATAATATCATCCTCAAGTGGCCCAAATGCATACTGGGCAGCCACAGCCTCTCCCCTTCCCCCAACCCTCCTTCCTTTCAACATTTTAACCTTTCAATTCTCTTATGTCTGCAACTAAAAGAGCATACCATCACACAAAAGTCAAAACAGAGAAAAAAAAAAAAAATAATACTATGAATATAATAATAGCAGTATCTAATCTCAGACAATTCCATCCTGAGCATGAAAATTCATACAGTTTACAATACACCAAATATTCCAACAAGAATTCTCTATGAACAAAAATTCCATTCCAAAAGAAATGATCAATTTCTTCTCCACCAGCCAACTCTCAACTTCCACAATAATTTAAGAAGAGGTACATAAATTTAAATATAATACTTATAAACTAAATTCTCAACAACCATCAAAACAACAATCATAGCAACAACATAAATCATATGTTACCCACAATTTATATAGAACAAGAATTCTATGCTAATATCCCACTTCCAAGAAAATAATCCAAATCCCTTTTTCACCAAAAGAGCACCGAACATCAACAATTAATTCAAAGGCCTAAATAAATTCAAAAACAACACTTCAACAATCATCCCCAATATTTCATCTTCCAACATCAATCAAAATCCATATCAAAACTTCACTTACTCAATGGTACTATCACTATAATCACTAAAAACCATCAACTTCCATATAAACCTCACAAGCAAGATATTACACAATTCTTCCAATTATACTAAAATCCCCTTTAGAAACCACCACCTCAACCTTTTCTCAAAACAACATTTATGCAAATGTTACAAACTCCCAACACACATACATCTTCAAAAACAACTCAAAAATCCACCATTTAACAAATAAAATCACAAAAACCATAAACCCCCCAAAATGGGGAGCATTACCGTCGGCCTCCCTATCTCTTCCAATCAAAATTTTACAAATTCCAAAAATACAACCGATATATGAATCCAAAAAACCACAATCCTTCATAAATTAGCAAGATTCCACAAAACCAAAAAATCCGAACAAATATTCTCAAAACCCGTCGGTGATCCAATTTCACAACCAAAAGTTTATTTCCAACATTTGCCTCATTTTAAGCATGCAATCTACCAAGGACTTCTAATAGTCATGAATTATAGCCACAACAACAAAGAACACAAAACCCCCAATTTTATTCCCCAAACCCGTCGCACTTCACCCACTTCAAACTCTAAGAAAATCTCAACTCAAACCAACAAGAACTGGTTTAAACTTACCTATGATCTTTAATAGGGCTTCCTATGGATGATTTGGAGGTATCTCACCGATTATTGCACAAGAAAAATCGCCCCCTTCCACTTTTTCGCAGCATCAGCCGGGTGATGTCGTGATGGTGAAGAGGAGATTTCGATTTCCCCGAAATTCAAATGCCTGAGTGATGGAGAAATGAGATCCGGGTCGATCCATGGTTCGGTATTTAGGTGGGCTTTAGCTGGGCTTGGGCATTTAATTTGTAAAATTTAAACATAGACCCAGCACAAGGGTGGGCTTTCGGGTAGGGTAGTTCGACTTGACTCCGAGTACCAAATTCAAATGTGGGGTGGGTTCGGACTTCGGTTCGGTATTGGATCCTGAGACCGAAGTGCATTCACTATTTGCCATGAATTCCTGCTGTTGTCTGTTGGCTGTTGCTAATAAAAGTCCTCTTGCCAGTTGCCACAAATCGTGAAATCGCTATCCGGAAAATTTAAAAGCGCAGCCGCCGTCGTAACCCGAACCCACTCCGGTGCAGTCCAATCTCTGTGCTGGGGCCTGAGTCGGCCCTTACGATTTCGTGAAGGTGAATTCCTGTCCTCCTGTCTTCCCCATTTCTTCCAACTCAAATGACTCAAACTTTGTGAAGGTACTTTCTTCTACCCATCAATGCTTCCCGAAGGTTCAATTCATTTATGTTGCTGTTTTCGGTAACGATGTTCGAAATGGTTTGGGGTTGTTAGGAGTTGTCGGAAGTTTTTTTTTGGTTGTAACCGGGATTAAAGCCATTAGTAATCAATCGTTCACGACCGCAATCGAACAAAATCCAATTTATATGGAGAAATCTCTGTTTATCAATTATGTTTCCAGTTTGCAAATCCTACCCACAAAATCACTCACCGCTGCAACTTCCCTTCCCCTTGTTACCCCAAGAACTCGCTTGACCTCCTTATACCAAATCCGTTGCTGCGTAAAAGCTGGAAGAAAGAGTTTTCCTAGGAAAGATAACGTTGTAGCAGTTCAAACACTGGAGGAATTGGAGGAAGTGGGGGAGAATGAGGACAAGGTTCAAAATAAGAAGGGTTCCAGTTCAAACGCTGGTGTTCCGAATTGGGAGGCAAAATTTCTTGGTGAGATTGAACCATATGGTAACTTGCCCCCTGGGAAGAGGAAAAAACAGCCCGAGTCTCGGGTTTTGAGTGAAACTGATCAGATGGAGTGGTGCATTAGGGCTAGGAAGGCTGCTTTGAAATCTATTGAGGCCAGGGGACTGAAGGCCAAAATGAAGAGCTTGGTTATCGGAGATAAGAAGAGAAAGAGAAAGAAGAAAAAGAAGCCCACGATTGGCAAAGTCAGCCGACTGAACTCCACAAATAGTAGTGACGAGGATGAGGATGAGGAGGATCTGGATCTTGGTATCAATGATGAAGATGTTGATGAGGATTCTTCAGATAAGAATAGCCATCTTAAGAGAACAGTAGGTATGATTGCAGGTGGGATGTTCGAACAAAGGACCGAGAAATCTTTGGAAACATTTGTTCAGAGGCTTTCTCAGTTTGCGGGGCCTTCCGATACTAGGAAGGAAATTAACTTGAATAAGTTAATTGTGGAAGCACAAACAGCTGAGGAAGTTTTGGAGGCTACTTCTGATATAATCGTAGCAGTTGCAAAGGGGCTTCACCCTTCACCGCTCACGCCACTCAATATTGCCACAGCATTGCATAGGATTGCCAAGAGTATGGAGAGAGTATCAATGATGAGAACTCGGAGGTTGGCATTTGCTCGACAAAGGGAGATGTGTATGCTTGTGGGGATGGCAATGGCTGCTTTGCCTGAATGTTCACCCCAGGGAGTTTCCAACATTGCTTGGGCCTTGTCCAAGATTGGTGGTGATCTTCTTTACACATCTGAAATGGACAGGGTGGCTGAGGTGGCCTTAACTAAAGTGGCTGAATTCAATTCTCAGAATGTTGCTAATTTGGCCGGTGCTTTTGCTTCTATGCAGCACTCCGCTCCAGAACTGTTCTTAGAATTATCAAATAGGGCCTCAAACATAATTAACACTTTTCAGCCGCAAGAAATTTCTCAAGTATGCTGGGCTTTCGCTTCACTCTATGAACCTGCAGACGCTTTATTCGAGTCACTTGACAATTTGTACAAGGATGTTAAGCAGCTCCACTGCTGCTTGGCCAACGAAACATCTTATCTTGATGATGAGAGTGGAACAGAGAGCATTGGAAATATTGAACCTATGGTACTTTCAACTGGTCCAACTATAACTTTTGTCAGAACCCAGCTGGGTTGTATAGCATGGTCATATGCTGTCCTAGGGCAAATAAATCGGACCTTCTTTTCCCATGTCTGGAGAGCATTGAGCCATTTGGTGGAGCAAGAAATTTCTGAGCAGTATAGGGAAGATGTAGTGTTCTGTTCTCAGGTGCTCGTGGTGAATCAATGCCTGAAGTTAGAATATCCACATCTTCAAATTTCCTTGTCAACTGAACTGGAGAATAAAATTGTGCGTGCTGGAAAAGCAAAGAAGTTTAATCAGAAGGTGACTTCATCCTTCCAGAAAGAGGTGTGCCGTCTCCTTGTGAGTACTGGGCTAGATTGGGTCAAAGAGTATGCTGTGGAAGGCTACACTTTGGATTTAGCTTTAGTTGGTCAAAAAGTTGCTCTGGAAATAGATGGCCCAAGTCATTTCTCAAGAAATTCTGGTGTGCACACTGAAATTACATAAAGAGATAATTTTATCATTATACTTGTGTGTGGTGGTATTATACTTCTTTGACACCATTTGCTTGCAGGAACTCCGCTTGGGCATACTATGCTTAAACGTCGTTGCATCAATGCAGCTGGATGGAAGCTTGTGTCGGTCTCTTATCAGGAATGGGAAAAAGTTGAAGGTGAATTTGATCAACTTGAGTATCTTAGAAAGATAATCAGTGATCACCTACCTACCTAGGTAAGAGAGAAATGGCTGCATAGTAGTATTCATTTAGCATAGTCAACAGACAATCTATCAGTAAGTGCTTGTGTACTCTATTCTTTCTTTGTCTGATTGTCTTTGTATACTATCAGGACTTTAATGAGAGTGAATTGGTGCATATATATTTGAAAAGAGTAGGTTTCCTTGTGAAGCAACTGACAATTTGTGTTGATGTGAAGGAGCAAATAGGAATCTTTTTCATGATTATGGGGTAAGTTAAAATTTAACCTATAACAATAATAATTTTACAAAACAATTGCCACTGAAATTGCCTGCAAAACCTTGTGGCCAAGAGTTCTTTTCTGATGGAGGTTTATAATGGAATCCTTCTTCCTGACCCTGGTATGAAATGGTAGCTGGCTCCTGTAGTTTAAATAAATAAATACAAGTAAAAAAAACAATTGATACTTTATTTTTTCTACACTTAACAACAATTTAAATGCTTTTGTATTATTAGCGAGCATATCTTGTTATTTTTTAGCGTTAGCTTATAATGTAATATCAGACCCTACTGATTTAGATTTTTAGTTATTTATAGCAGTGCAGCATAGTCAGGGTACAAATAACGTAGTTTAGTTGATGTTCTGTAACTTCGAAATATCAAGTTATAGTTATTCTATGGTAATGGTACAATGCGTTGTTATTGTGTTGTGATTTGTGAATTCATGTATTTATGCATATGAGAGTAATCAAAGCCGCTGTATAGCCGATGGAGATAAAATGTTGTTATAACTTAAGGAATTTTAATCTTTGACTCTGGATAGAACGTGATCTCTTTATGTCTATTCTATTTTGTCCTATGTTTTGGTAAAAATAGATTGGAGGCTTCCCATGATGCATCTGTGATCTGTCTGTGTTATGTGCATTATGAAGGAATCCTTGTATGCATCATTTGTACAAGACATATTATGTGTGTTTTATATTTCCACCCACTAATAAGTAATAAATCAATATATTTTTCTCCTTGCAAATGTGATACTTGAAATAAAATGGGGGAAGTATATGTGAGTACCAGTATATGCTGTATTTCCATCCCCTATAGTTCTAATTTTCTTGCTACACTGCTACCGCCATGGCATGAGCTGTGGTGTTGGTTAGCTCATTCATTCAAACCAGCAATTTAACTTCGAGAGGGAAAAACAAAAGTATTGAGGAGATCAAGAGCCAAGCGGAGATAGTTCATTTGAGGGTTGCATTTGTGATTTTCTTCTACTGTATTGATTTACAGGGATGGTGGCACTTGGGAATAATCTCTGAAGGCTGGAGTTTTGACTTTTGAAATTGAGTAAGTTTATGATACCTCTACATTTCTTAATAGAATAAACATGCTCAATCTAACATCCCTTAACCCCAAAATCTGACATCATTAGAGATTGAACTAGTATTGTGTAGGTAATTTGATATTTTTTCTTTTTTGTTTAAAAGAAAAGCTTACAATGTTTTGATGAGAAATTATTTAACTATGATGTTTTTGTTTGTTTGTGCATGCTTTGTCTTTGCATAAACTGATCTATAAACAGAAAGTTGCCTTGAAGTTAAAATTCTAGTGCCATCCTCTTTGGCAGTTGTCTGAAACTACTACACCAAGGTTACCTGTTTCCAGAAATTACGTGCCTGCTTCAAATTGGTTTTTACTATTTCCTTCATTATGTTATGCACAATAATGAACGTATGTTACATATCCAAGTGCAATTTATTGATAGCAACATTTATGAAGAATGTCAAAATGGCAAAAGAAAATAACTGTGAGGTGTCATTTATGCAGGTCAGGTTGATTAACCTCTCTCAAAATTACTTGTCTCAATATTAAAAATCTGATGGAAAGGCAATTATAGCTTCAAAAAGCTAGGCATTAGGCAACATCAATTACTAATGAATAAGTAGACACAACAATAGAACGCTAAGGCTTCATTCAATTGCTTCACTCGGTCTGTCTAGTCCTTTTTATCTCCGTTCAAATATTTTGTCCACCCTTAGTACAACATATGCTAATTGATTTTGGGTTGAAACCTCATATCATCATTCTTGATTTTGGGTCGAAACCTCCTATCATCATTCTAAAATCGACAAAGGCGACTGAATAAGTTTAATGGCATTGGTAGCAATGCAATATTTAATGACCAATACTTTAGTTGTCTAGCAACTAATCCGATTCCACAATTCACCAAATGTTTGATATTATTTCTAACAATGATCAAATTACTCAACAATTCAACATTCATATACAAGGTCGAATAATGACCAAATTAATCATAAATAACCTACAATCAACCATCAAACTATCCAACAAATAACCACATTCTCCAACCCCGATTTACTGTATCACCATGACACAAGCAACACAATTTTGCAAGTATCCAACAAGCTATTACATAGTAGTATTAAGAGGTAATAAATATAATAGGCCGTTAGAAGTAGGCTAATCACCATGATATATTCAATTATCGATTTTGACCATAATTCGACCCAAAACCATTCTTATGCGGGCCGAGTAAATGCACGCGCTAGCCCAAATGAAACACATGTAGAATTAAAAATGTCTTAACGTTTTTAATCTGTCTCCAAATGATTTTGAGTGTAAAAGGCATAACAGTCAGTGAGAAAAACAAACACTTGTGAGCTAAGAATCGAACTCCAATAGCACGACGGTGAATGGCGGCAACGCTGTGGTCTTGAGCGACATCCGGCGGAATGGGGTTAAGGATTACACTTGACAATCAGTTTTGTTTGAACACTGACGGCTCCAATCAAAAAAATTACGGCTGGGCCCTAACAGAAGGCATAAAAATTAGGGCATAAAATCAGTTGCAAGCAGCCAATCAAAAAAAGTTTCCTACAATGAAAACTCCGATATCATCATCAAAAAAAGAAAGGCATAAAAAATCAGTTTTTTCGCCAATCAACAATTCAAACACTCACGGTTTTGTTCGGTATTACACTTGACACTACTTGTAATTGAAACACTCTAAACAGTAATTTGACTCAAACCAGTTGCAAGCAGCCAATCCAGTTCTACAATGCCTTCAATCTCCGCAACAAATTAGGGCTCGGCCATTAAAAATTAAAACAACCCATAAAACATTTAAGGTTTCCTACAAAATTCTAGAAATCACCCATTTCTCGCAGCCATAGCACCTCCGGCCGGCGTTGGGTAGCTTCCAGCAAGTCTTCACTTGCGCCCTCATCCCACAAACACAGTAATGGCGTTGGAAGCCCAAACATGTCGCCAGTGCTGCTGTCGTCGGAATTCGCCATCGCCGTTCCACACCCGTGCCACGACGGACTCTCACTTTTTGAGATGTTTTCGCCTCCGAACGAACTGTTCGGCCCGCGGCTTCCTTCATCTTCCTTTTGCAACCCCCGATGCCAAACTGTGAAATAGGCGAGAAGAAATTGGTTAAACCAAGCACGTCATTGTTTTATTTGACTACTATTTGGCCCAAATGCCTTCCAGTGATCAAAATTCATAATTAAATAAGAAGTATCATGGTTCAAAAGTGGATTAGTCCCTTTTAGTGGCCTATTATTATATTTATTACCTCTACTATTAAATATTCAATCGACAAATAATCCATCCACAATTCCCCACCATTCGGTGCTTCCCAATATTCCCAAGAATAAACCACATTAACCAAGCACGAGGAACCCAACAAAGAAGATAAATTTTTTTGTAATTACTAGATGCATATATATAAAAGAGACAGCACTCAAGCTATAGACAAGTTTAGCTCACTTGGGATGTGAATTGAACTAATTCTATGCAAGATTTGGCTTAGGGCGGCCCTCGGCTCATGTACTGAGTATGGCCCTTTTTTTTATATAGATTTTTTTAATAAATTTTGTTTTTTATTTAATTTTTTACTAAAATAAAGAGCGAGTTGTATAATTCCCATTTTTAGAATTTTATTTTTGAAGAACCTTCCTATTTTCTTTTAGTTTATTAATAATTATTGTTTTTTCCCATTCTTTTTTCTAAATCCACCATCTTCTAATACATTTAGGCAACTCTTCTAGTTTTAAATCAATGAAAAGGAAAAAAATACTCTAAAAACTTACATATTGTTTTTTAGGTGAATATCAGGTCTCCCGGCCATATTGGACCCAAGACTAATCTCTCGAGAATCTGCAAAGGCAATTAAGGGCGCCTCTCCCAAAGCAATTTTTTACATACACAAGGCTCGAACCCGAGACCCTGCTTAAGCGACTAGAGCCTCATCCACTCAAGCCAAGTGCTGATGGTAAAAACTTACATATTGTTGATGAGAATTACACATTCACCTCACTCATGAGAAATTCATAAGTGAGAAATATGTCGCGAGTGGCATTGTCTCTCCTCATCCTGGAGAGTTCGTTCATCTATCGGACAAGATATTTCTAGATTATTGATAAATTATTATTCAAATTATTCTCTCAGGTGTTGATGTTTTATGTTTTTTTTTTTATTGGATTTATTTTTAAGTTGGAAATTCATGTTTGCTCAAAAATATTTTTTTTATTGATGTGAAGAAAAGGAGAAAAACGAGCCGAAAGAGTTTAGAAAATCACAAAGATCTATTGGAGATTTTGTTTTAGAACATAAAATTTTATTTTAGATTTAGATCCGCGTATTGTTTTATGTTACCCAAGATCCATAAAAATATCAGGAACTATATATCCTTCCACTAGCTAGGCACAGCTGAATAGCTGATTAAAGGCCTTAATTATTAGTACAACGTAACCAAACTTGGAAAGAAAAATGTTACGTAATTTGGAAATAAAAAAAATGAATGATGGAGAGGGCAGCCACGTTACAATATTATTTATCAGAATTAAAAAATAATAAATAATTAACACTTTCAAAATCCAAGTATAAATTGCCAAATAGGGATTATATTTCTAAGGTGTACGTTGTGCATAAGTCGTGAGCCAAGCACAACAAGGCAACCAACAATTCCAGGTATGCACATGCTAAATTAAACTATAATCATACATTCTTATTCTTATATAATATATATTTATGACATTGATTTTATTATTTTTCTGGCATTGTATTCCCCATAAATTGTGTGTAGTAACGTTTAATTCAGTCCACCTTGGAATGGAACTAAAATACATGCAGATATGGAAAGCCTTAATCTTATGTTAATCGCCCTCATCATCTTCTTGCTCAACTTCATGCCCGGATCGCTTTCAAAAGTCGAGCCGGAGACGATCCGTTTCTATGTCCATGATGTGTTCAGTGGCGAAAACCAAACCGTGTATTCAGTTGCGCAAGCCAACATAACCGATCAGCTGCCATCCCAATTTGGGCGTGTGTACGTGTTGGATAACCCGGCCACATATCACCTGAAATTAAGTCCCAACAATTGGGGCGACTCCAGGGGACTGCGGTGTTATCAGACCTTAAGGAGGTGGCCTTGGCCATGTCATTGAACCTGGTTTTCACGCACGGAAAGTACAACGGGAGCACGCTGAATATTTCTGGAAGGAACCAGTTGCTGGAGGAGGCGAGGGAGGTCTCCATTTTGGGAGGCACCAGTGCTTTTAGGATGGCGCGTGGGTACGTTGCTATAACGACTTATGCTGCCGACGATGCTGGAGCCCATTTTGTTTACGAGTATCGGGCGATTGTCTATCACGACTCGGACCTTGCTCGCATGGACACTACCGAGTAACATATTTCATAATAATTATTATGTTATGTGTGAAGCTTATTAAATAAAGTGAGATTGAATCAACAATATATACTTCAAAACTATATATCTGCTTACCGAGTTTGGGAAGCACTCTATGGTCTTCTATTCAATAATTGGATGTGTTGATCAATAATAAAATGAAATTTGTCCGTGTCGAATTTCTTGTTTGTTGACAGTATATATATGTTTAACTATCATGTTGCTTCCTCAACATTCATATATGTTTCGCTTCAAGTTCAGCTATAATTAAATGTTTCTGTCCTACTTGTTCATACTAAGTACAAGTGTTGAGGACATTTTTGTACTTGCAATTTGACTAAAGTGTTGGCGATAAACTTTGTTAAGTATTTTTCATTTAATGCCCCAATTTTTTTAAAACAATTAAAAAAAAGAAGAAAAAGAAAAGAAAAAATAGGATTCCAAAACTTTTGCTTGGCTCCTAGCCCAAACTTTTAAGATGGGCTGGTAGGGCAATGCGGGCTAAACCGTACGGTAAATTAGGGCCCGGACCATTTTTAAAAATTTTTCTATTTTTTTAGGTCCTATTCCAATTTTATTACACTTTGCACCCCATCACATATTTGACTTGGTTTACCACGTTATTTGTACGTGCCTTACCTAGATACTATATGGTATTTACCAGGTGAATGATATGTGGTCTACCACTGTATTAGTGTGTGTTTTACCATACCTACTATATATTAATTAATACTTACCAAGTTACTATTACCACAGATATCATATAGTATTTATCAAGTTTTTGGTATGTACTTTACCACAAATATCTTATAGTGTTTACCAAGTTATTCCACATATACCATATGGTATTTATCAATTCTTGGTATGTGCTTTACCACAAATATCTTATGGTGTTTACCAAGTTATTGGTATGCGCTTTACCACAAATATCTTGTGATGTTTACCAAGTTATTCCACATATACCATATGTGCTTTACCAAGTTTTTAGTATGTGCTTTACCACGATTATCTTATGGTGTTTACCAAGTTATTGGTATGTGCTTTACCAAGTTTTTGGTATGTAATTTACCAAGTTATTACATAGGGCCTAAAACACAATGTTTGAAATTAAAGGGTTTTGACTCTTATAATATTTTGTCTATGGGTACCGGACCCTAGTTTTCCCTAAACCGTACAACCAACTACCAGTGGCTCTAAGTGGCCAACAATCATTGGCTTATAGTAGTTCTTGAGAAACCAAACGATTTGGTATTTCCAAATGCATGCAGCAACCGCTAATTGTTAGTTGTTACAGTGGTGATTGGGGCTGATTTTAGCAGTGGGGACTAGAACAGTACTAGGACTACTGTTCGTTCCCTGCAACTATGATTGAGAAGGGATAGAACAAATTTGATCCCATAATTCAGCGCAAGCCTTTGATACGTGCCCAAGAATGTTGTCGTCAAGTATGAAAGTCACCAAATGTATGTTGAGAAAAGATCGATCGCAGATTCACCTTAGCCGGGTCATTCGTTCCTGTTCACAACACATCTATGGGAACTCGATCTCATGAACCCAATCCAAGAAATTTGATTAATTGGAAAATTTGAAATTTATGTGACCATGATCATTGAATTATTCCACAGAAAATTTCCAAATCTTGAAGACTTTTCCGCGTGAATATATATATGGATTCAAAATTGTTGGGGTTTGATACAGCAAGAAGAAATGCAAGGACAGCAATGGTTTCCAGGGCCTGCCCATCCCATGCCCATCTGAAAAGTGTCGTGGATTCAACAGAAAGATAGTGTCTTTGGCTACCCTTTTCCCCTAACCCCTTCTTCGTCGAACACCTGCGCCAATTTTCACCAATAATCAATCCCTTCTAGTGCTACATCTCCACCTGCAGGATCCAAAGTAATTAAGTCCTTCCATTCTTTTGATCATAGTGATTTTATCACTTCTTTTCTTCATATCCACTCTTCTCCACTTGTTAAGTTCCTAATCAAGAACGAGAACGAGTCATCCTCCAATACCGGCAATTCAGAAGCTTCCCTGCAAAGACAGCTGCAGCAGCTCTTCCATTCACCGGACACTGGTTTGGACCGAGCTTTGATCGATGCCACTGGCGGACACACTTAGGGGCGAGGGGGGTCGGCCGCCCCCCGAGCTCGACGTTCGCCATTAAGTCTTTATATAACTGTCTCAATTTTGTCTATTTGTTTTGGCTTATTTTTACATTTTAAGTTTTGTTTTGCAAATTATATTTGGGTATTTGTCAACTATAACAAAAATAGCTGTAAATGTCAAATTTTAAATTTATTTTAATGTAGGTGTGAGGTCACTTCTATAAAAATGAAAAGTTGTAGGATTGCATCAATATCTAAAAGGAAAAAAGGACAAATATGTCCATTATCTTTTCCAAAAATTCAAATCAGTCATTTTTCTATTTTATTACCAAAACAGTCCTCTACAAATGCTAATTATGTCCAAATCAGTCCTTTTTTCACTAATTATATTCTAATTGCTGACGTGGCAAGGGTTTTAATTTAAACATGACAGGTGGGCATAATATTAGTCCATTTTCTTTTATCTTTTGCCAATTCAGTCATAAACTTTTGTTTTGTTCTATTTAGTCCTCTACCAAATCGGTCATTTTTATATTAATTGGCCTCCAACCTTTCAAATTATTTCATTTTAGGCCCAGAACCTTAAATTTTTTATTATTACCAATTCATTTATCAAATAAATGCCCAACATACTTCCATAAATAAAATTAAACACCAAACTTCATACATTGGGTTTGCCTGCTTTGTTATCGGGTCTTTCAAGTACCGGAATTTTACGGATTCTCTCTAACCACCCGACAGCAACCGATGGTTCATTGGTTTTGGTTTCCTTCAGCAACAATCAACATAATCTTACTTTGCGTCCTACCTTAGGATGTATCAATGTTTGAGTAAATAATTTAACTTGAATTTTTGGAAGGTTATGGATACAGGAAGCCTTGGTTTTATTGAAAAAAATATTAAAAAATATTATTAAAAATATTAAAAAATAGCCTGAATTTTATTGTCCACAAAGTATGATTGTGCTGATTGTTTCTGAAGGAAACCAGAACTAATGAACCATCGGTTACGGTCGGGTGGTTAGAGAGAGTCCGTAAAATCCGGAACTTCGAAGACCCGGTAACAAGGCGGTCAAACCCAATGTATGAGGTTTGATATTTAATTTTATTTACGGAAGTATGTTGGGCATTTATTTGATAAATGGATTAGTAACAATAAAAAATTTAAGGTTTTGGACCCAAAATGAAATAATTTGAAAGGTTGGAGGCCAATTAATATAAAAATGAGTGATTGTGGTAGAGGATAAATAGAACAAAACAAAGGTTTAGGACTGAATTGGCAAAAAATAAAAGAAAAATGACTAATATTATGCACACGTGTCAGGTTTAAATTAAAACCCTTGCCACGTCAGCAATTAGAATATAATTAGTGAAAAAAGGACTGATTTGGACATAATTAGCATTTGTAGAGAACTGTTTTGGTAATAAAATAGAAAAAGGACTGATTTGAATTTTTGAAAAAGAAAATGGACCTATTTGTCTTTTTTTCCATATCTAAAATAAACATAATCAACTTTTTAACTAATTTTGTTAATATAATCAAATTTAATGCTTATCTAAATAATTATTTGGGCTATTTTTGTTGTTGGGTTGTAAACTTCTTTTTAAACTTAGGTCCATTTGCTCTTTATTTTTATTAATATATTAATAAAATAATATTATAAAATTAAAAAAAAATCTTGGATTATAGAAAGTTATGAATATGGTACACAGTTGATTATCTAAACCAATTAAATACTATGATTTTGTTAATATTTTTTTCCACTTTTAAAATATTTATGTAAAAGTTTAAAATGAAAATTTTTTATAACCTTTCATAATATGAACCGTATATTACAACTGTTGCTACTAATATATTAAAAATAAAATAAAAATATCAATAATGAAATTTTGATATAATATTATTTTTATTATTTAATCTATTGCGAAAAAATTATACTATTAGTGTTCGGAGACCGCCCTCCCAATCCCAACAGTCTGCGTCCGCCACTGATCGATGTCGTGCCTTTGTTCACATACGAGGAGGTTGTTGGTCTGAAGGAGCCCTTCGACTGTAAATAATAATGACAATTTAAAAATTATACTGTAGTTCACACAGGTTAAAACAACTAAATAATGAAAGAGACAAAAATACTTGCAACAATGTAAGGGTCCAACACAAGAAAACCATAAGCAGCCCAGATAATGCTATTGTAGAAACCAGCTAGGCAAAGCCAGAAGGGCAAGAATTTAACACTCTTTGTTCTATGGACTTGTCCCTGTGGAATGAGATAGTCATGTTAGAACGGATAGGCATTGAAGTTAAAATGTTTGATTATTTAAAAAACATTTATGAGCGAGCAGTTGGCACTTACAACTAGGGGCGAAAACGAGCCGATCAAGTAAAAATTCGTCCTATTCACTACAAGAAAAAAAGGAAATACCGACCGACAATGCGGTCGGCAACTCCCGGACACGGGTCGTTTTGCCCGTTACCGACCGGCTTCCCGACCGCAGAAGTCGGTCGGTAATGTCTTGGTCCGAATAATTTTGCCGACCAAGCAGGAGAGCGGTCGCGTTGTTCCCGATCGTCTACCGACCGAGGAGTGGTCGGGAACATACCGACCAACTCTTCCCGACCAATTTTTGGTCGGGAAAGACGGCCCCCATGGACTGCGGGACCTCCGGATTACCGACCGTTTTCCCGTCGGTGAGTCGGTCGGCGAGCTTGCCGACCGACCTCCCGACCGCATATGCGGTCGGGAAACCTGAACCCTGCACCAGCAGAATTGGTTTTCCCCCAAACCAAACCTGCCAAAAACAAAATTAAAAACCTGCCACAACATCCAAATTTCACAACATCCAATACATTATCAAATTCATCTATACATCAATACCAAACTTCCAAGCTTCACATATTGAAAATTTGAAACATAGATCATTACATTTCATTAGTTGAAATCTTCACACAACAAGAAACATTCGATAAAGTTACAAGTACTAGAATTCTTGTCCAACATGTCAAAAGATAATAGAAACAAAAAAGTCCACGTCTATCAAAGACCATAAGTAAAAAACAAGAACAACGAATGAACACCGAGGTCACCTCCTCCTGAGCAGCCTCCAAGATCATCATCCCCGTCCCCGCGGGGTGGGGATCGAGGGCCCCGGCGTCCTAACAATCTCTCCATCTGCTCCGCCATGGTCATCTGTGACTGGGCGAGACGCTCAATAGTCGCCGTGTATGCATCGAACTGGGCCTGCATCACAAACTGAGTAGTAGGCGGTGGAGGGGTGGAATCCACATCATCCCCAGGCCGGATCGACCTGGCAACGGAGCCTATGCCATAAATTGCCTTGCGCCTGTCCATGCCACCAGCTACATCTAGAAAGACACGATCAGGATCCAAGCTACTGCCAATCTCAGGATCCTGGCTTAAGGTCTCAACAACGGCATTAAACTCGGCCTGTTTTATAAGTTTAAAAAAAATGGTCAAACAACTGAGCATTGAAGTAAATATGGAATTTAACACGGCATTTTCTATCTGTACATGAAGGTTCTGTGACCTTTCGCGTACCCAATTGTCCTTTTGGTGCTTTCTTGTATGTGTGTGCTCATGAAGCTCATGCAAGTGGACAGGACCTTCCTTCTCAGCCGACTATATATATTTAACAAAAAGGTAGTGATCATAATGTGCTTCATTAAATACCATATTATTTTGTCAAATAGATTTGAACATCATACCATATAATCACGAGTGGCTCGAAATGTCTTTGATCCTGCAGTGTGCGTGGGGAGAGCAGGTGCATCCTCCTGACCGCGCCTTCTGTTCAGCTTTCCTCTCTTGCTCTTATCCTTGAATTGTTGGGAATCCCATATGCGCCTCCAATTCTCTGCCACTAGCGCATCCCCAGGCATCGGTTTTTTCTTGGAGCGGATGTCCAAAGTGTAGTCCTTGTATCTTTTTTTTTGCAAATAAAGTCAGTCAATTTTTGAATATTATAATAAAACACTATTGTTGTAATTTAAAACTCACCGTGCAATGTTTTTCTTCTCCCATTCCTTCCTCACAACACGGGCATGCTCGGGAGCCCAACGAGCAACTTTCTGCAGATAATTAAATAGAGCATTTGAATTAGTAGTTTGAACAACACAAAAATTAATGCAAGGTAAACTTCATACCTGGAATTCTCCCCAATAGAACTCCTTCGTTTCTTTTGACACCTTACCCCAGTTGATCCCATTCATATCCGCTCGTCTGGGATATATGTCCGTAATCTTTCTCACGACAGCGTTCGGGAAGTCGATACTTCAAGACAATGATCGTTCGTTAAACAACGGAACTAAGATGAAGACTCGTGTTGTATAAAGTAAAAAATTAATTATTATTGTCAATAATGTAACATAACGTGGAATACTTACATCCCATCTGTGGCATTCGGGGCAAGGAGCACCCTGTCGAGACCTGGCTCAGCTACGGGAGTAGGCACTGGTGGAACCGCCTGTGAAGACCCCGCCGATCCTAACAACAAATTCAGATCAAGTTTATCATAAAGGAACTGCAGCAAATCTATTTAAAAAGTTGTTAGTACCTGGAGTGCGTGGGGGCGGTGTCTCTGGAACAGCCGTATCATCAGCAATAGGTACTATAGGCTGCTCTTCCTGGCTGGCAGCTGCAACTGCAATTCAATATTTTTCAAATAAAGTTAAATATTCACAAGCAATACAAGTATATACAACATAATAAACGTAATTTACATCTTACCTGCCATACGTCGCTGATATGCCTCCCTCGCCCGCCGTATCCTTGCCGCTTCCTCGGCAGGAGTAAGTGTCCGCTGTGGCGTGTTCGAAGAAGAGCCACTACCGCGTTGAGACATCTGTATATGGGACAATTGTATTCCAATATAAGCTTTATATCATCTTTAAAACATACAATGTGTAATAGTTGGTACGGTATTTAAGAAGTTTATCACATTTCAAATTTCAAAATCCTCATCCGAAGTCTCCTGTGATGGCTCATCCGGATCTGTGTCATCTAAATCATCAGTGTCACTGGAGGAATCAGAGTGAACTGCCTCGTCATCCAGCTGAAGCTCTACATATTGGACCACGCTATCTGTTAGGCGCTCCCTTGCAGTAGTGAAAGTCGTGGTTTCGATACCATGATGTTCTGGAGCGTCTTCCTGAAATGTTTCAGGTTCTTCCCCAGGTCGCACGATTATTACACCCCGCGGTTTCACTTTACATACGGCCAACCATTCATTCCTACCCAAAGCTGGCCTCATCGTTGGGAACGAAGCATAACAAACTTGTTCTGCCTGGTATGCAAATATAAAAGGATCGTATATAGGCAACGACTTTGAGTAGTTAATCTCGACAAGCTTGTACTTCTCATGGGTCCGTGTTCCAATTCCTTCACGGGGGTCAAACCATCTACATTTGAAGAATGTAGTTTGCTTCATAGGCAGCGCCGGGTACTCTATGACAATAATCTCTTCGATTATGCCATAGTAGTCTCCGGACGTGCTCGAAATGCAAACACCACTGTTGTAGGTCGATCTATGTTTGCCGTGCGATTCTGTGTGAAATTTCATCCCATTTATGAAGTACATTGAATATGAAATACCAATAGGAAGTGGCCCTTGTGCTATGTGACTCAAACATGGATTTTCGGGTAGATTTTGTGTCATATATGTCTCCAACCATCGCGGAAAGTCGTCCGACATCGCACTTTGAATATCTGCCTCACTTATCATCGGTCGTTCCTTGTGCAGCAGCTCTTCAAATGTCCTATTATTACCATTACGAGCATTATTATCATTTTTTGCATGGAACTTACTAGAATTGGCTGAAGATTAAAGAATTTACAAAACAAATTAAGTACTTACGTGAAATAAGGTTCTATCTCTTTGCAATTTAATATGAGGTAATTGTGAATGGCTTTCAACTCTTGTTCAGACAATCGCCTCTTCTTGGGATGACCTTGGGCACGCCCCGGGTATTTGAATATACTTTGAAGGCGATCGTCGTATTGTGTTGTGCCTCCATCATCGTTCCTTGGCACATTCCTTCCCGTGTGAATACATGCTTCTCAAAGTAATGAGAGCAAAAAATTGAGGCTTCACGAACCATGTATGCGTTGCAGATACTACCTTCAACATGTGCCTTGTTGCGCACAGTTCGCTTGAGTCGATTGAGATATCTACAAAACATTGAATGAATTTTTTGTATTAAACGACTGTATTGAACAAAAGTTTTGAAATTTTTAATGTACAAGCATATTCATATTATACCTTTCATAAGGGTACATCCATCTGAATTGAACGGGACCGGCAAGGCTAGCTTCATAAGGGAGGTGGACAGGTAGATGTTCCATACAATCGAAGAATGAGGGGGGGAAGATCGTCTCCAACTTACACAGTACTACTGGAATATCTATGGCCAGTCTTTCTATATCTGCCTCTTTCAGCGTCTTCGCAGTTAGTGCCCGAAAAACATTGCTCAACTCTGTTATTGGCTCCCACACACTCTTAGGAAGTAGCTCCTGCCATCCAATTGGTAGTAGTCTTTGCATGAAAATATGACAGTCATGACTTTTTATGCCAAACAATCGGTGTTTATTCATGTCTACGCATCTACCAAGGTTGGATACACATCCATCAGGAAATTTTAAACCGACGACCCATTTCAGAAACACATCCCGCTTGTCCTTGTCCATTGTATACACTGCCCTTGAATATTTCCCTGTGCGAGGGTCCCTATGCAGTTCGGGCCTGTTGCACAAGGTCACAATGTCCTTACGTGCTTTCGCATTGTCCTTACTCTTCCCCTGAACATCCGTAGCTGTATTGAACACATTTTCAAACACATTCTTCTCAATGTGCATGACGTCCAAGTTGTGTCGAACCAAATTCGTCTTCCAATATGGTAGATCCCAGAATATACTCTTCTTTTTCCATCCACATGTCTTGCTTTGTATTCTATTCACTTCCTCGCCTCCCACTTCGTATACACGTCGAAGGCCATGCCTTTCTATATCCGCTAGGACTTCTTCACCACTCTTACAACTAGGTGGCGATCTATGCTCCTCCCGATCCTTCACGAATTTAGACTTATCAAATCTGAAAGGATGATTCGAAGGGAGGAACCTCCCGTGCACATCAAACCACGACTGTTTCCCACCCTCTTTAAGCCGTATAGATTCTGTTTCTTCCATACATACTGGGCATGCAGTTTTCCCATAGGTGCTCCACCCCGACAACATAGCATACGCCGGAAAATCCCCAATTGTCCACATCAAGGCTGCCTTTATCTGAAAATTTTGTTTAGAAGAGGTGTCGTATGTAGTGATCCCAACGTCCCACAACTCTAAGAGCTCGTCGATTAAGGGCTGTAAATAAACATCAATCCTCTGCTTTGGGCTAGATTTCCCTGGTATTATGCATGTTAGGAACATGTATTCATCCTTCATACACATAGCAGTAGGGAGGTTGTAAGGAGTTAGTATGACTGGCCAACATGAGTATTGAGATCCCAATTGACCAAACGGTTGAAAACCATCCGTGCATATGCCTAATCTCACATTCCGACCATCCCTACTAAATTCTGGATGTGTGGTATCAAAGTGCTTCCATGCCTTTGAGTCACACGGGTGGCACATCTCCCCATAAGTCCCATGATGATGTCCTACATGCCACGTCATATGCTTCGCCGTCGCCTCCGACGCATACAGTCGCTTCAATCTATTTTTAAGTGGGAAATAGAACATGTATTTCCGTCCAATCCTTGAATTCGAATTTGATTCTCTATAGCGAGGCTCGTCACAGAACTTACATTTATCTAAGGCCGAATCAGCGCGCCAGAATAACATACACCCTTTTTCACAGCAGTCAATTTTTTGATCAGGCAGCCCTAATCCCTCAAGTAGTTTTTTCGCCTCGTAAAAATTCTTAACCATAGCATTATCCTCGGGGAGTGTATCAAGAATTAGTTGACACAAAGTATCGAAGCACCTCTCCGATAAGTTGTGTTCGGCCTTAATATTCAATAACCTAGCAATAGTGGACAGAAGGGTCATTTTCTTGCATCCTGACCACAAATCTTTGTCTGCCGCCTCCAACATTCGAAGAACAACTTCTCTTGTGGATTAGGCTCCTCGGGTGGCCTAGGTTCATCACTATCTTCAGTTGGTATTGTGTCGGGCCCACCAATTCCCATTCCATCGCACACCATTTGTATGTAGTCATCATCACGTGCCGACACTGATGTGGACGCCGTATCATCGGTATCGTAATAGCGACTAAATTGGTGTGGCTCTCCGTGACACGTCCATATTTCGTAGTTAGGAACAAAGCCATCACGATATAGATGATATGTGATGTCATCATCAGATAGATAACATTTATTCTTACATCTACTCCACGGACACCTAAGTCTTCCCTGTGCTCTATCCACGTTTGGGTTTTGATGAGACATCTGTATGAATAATTTGACCCCATTTTTAAATTCATCTGTGAGTACTCCAATACTACGTCGGGAGCGGTACATCCAACTTCGGTCCATACCTATGACATTTTGAATTCAACTTGAATATTATTAATCAATCGCATGCTATCACCAAATCCTAACGGCTAAATTAGCATATTGAGGTTGTGTATAGACGATTGATGGTCAATTTCATGTTGAAACACATTATGAAACATCTGTTGTTGGGATTTATGTTGATTGTAATTATTTCATTTTATGTGATAATCTTTTACAATTAACTATTATACTCTTTTAAGAATTAAGAACGATATTAGTGAAAGTATTGAAAAACAATATTAGGAATTAAGAATTTTCAATTTAAGAATGATATTATATTGATTTCCAAATTAAAGTAGTGCCCAAGTGTGTCTAATACTACAATATTCAATATTAAAACGATAAAGAAGAAATGTCATGGAAATCAGCATAACACTAGAGGCATTTTATTCAATTCCCCATGGACTTGGCCATGTAGCAATCGAAAATTGAATAACTATAATAACAGACATTCACAAACTCAAACCAACAGTCTAATCGACAACATCAATTCCCAATTCGAAAGGAAATAGACAATGGCACGCATAAGTAACATTTTCAAAACATTCAACGGCCAACCAACACATTCATTTGGAAATGCCATAACTTTTTCAAATCAACTCCAAATTCAACATATCATATATGGATAATCATCTACTCGACGAGAGGATTCTATATCTCAGTCCGTAATTGCAACAATCCAAACAAGTTCTACCCAAAACGCCAAAACAGCCGGCTGCCCCAACTTTAACAATCTAATTTTTTTCCTTTAAACGATTTTGCTAACTAGAGAACACGATTACGAGCTTAATAGATCAATGTAATCAAATGAATTTCCTAAAACTATAAAAAATCGAATGGTCTCGATAAAACACAATCCACAATTCAAAGTTCAAATACCATTATCACAAAAAAAAATACAAACACAATGCCACAAACGGAAAAAAATAATCAAGATTCGAATGGAATTTTAGAGCAAAAAAGAAGTGAATCGAATACCTCGATTGTGCACTCGAATGGGAAGGGGCGGCCGGTGGTGGTGGGACTGCCGGAGGGCAGAAATGGGGAGGGCAGGGGCTGCGCGGGGGGGCGGCAGCGGCTGGGCGGGCACTTCCGTCCGGCGGGGGCTGCGCGCGTCTGCGCTCAGGCGGCGGCGGCGGGATGCGACGCGGAAGGCGGCGGTTGCAGCGGGCGGGGAGTGGGGCGGCTGGGCGCTTCCTTCTCTTCCGTGGAAGAGTCGACACTCGCGAGCACCACATCGGCGCTCGAATGGCGGATGGTCGGCGGCGGCGGCGGTCGGCGTGGGGAGGTCGGCGCTCGAACGGTGAAACCTCGGAGTGAAAATCGGGTGTGAATTGGGGATGGAGACGCGGGGAATGAGTTTTCACTGAATTGGGGGCGCAAATATACGACCTAGGTTACCGACCGTCTGTGCGGTCGGTAAACCGGTCGGTATTACCGACCGCAGCACTAGCGGTCGGTAACTCGGTCGTCTCTGACTCGGGTCCCCACCCAACGGTTACATTTTGCCGACCGACTCGTGCGGTCGGTAAGCCGGTTGGTAAATCCGACCCGCACAATGACGGTTGGCAAATGCGGTCGGTAATTCCCAATTTTCTTGTAGTGCTAGCTCGGTTCGGCTCGGCTCGATTAAGTAAAAATTCGGCTCGGCTCGAGCTCGAAGCTCGACGAGCTTTAAAAAATTGAGTTCGGCTCGAGCTCGACATAAAAAAGCTGAATTCGAGCTCGGCTCGAGGCTCGAATAAAGCTCGAGTTTTTTCTTTGGATTTTTTTTTGATTTTTTTAACATTGACACTCATATGTTAATAAATGTGTGTAGGGGCTCAAATCAAAGAAGTTACAAAGATGGATAAAGGGGACATTATTACTGGACCAAGTCCCCATTTCCAAACTAAGCTCGATATAAAATTACGAATAATTGTCAAATTATTGAATAACGAGCTTAAAAACTCGAAGGATTGAAGTTTAATAGATTTAATATATTAAACTATTCCTAGTTCCTACTCCTAACCATAAAAAAGAAAAAAATAGAAAAAATTTATAGGAGTAATAAATAAATTATACATTTACTATGTATAATTGATATGTATATATATATATATTTCGAGCATATTATCCAGCTTTCGAGCCGTGTATTGGTTAGCTCGGCTTGGGCTCATTCACATTTCGAGCCGATCTCGAATTCGAGTCGAGCCTTTTCACGTCGAGCTTTGGTCGAGTTTTGATCAAGTCGAGCCCGAATATTTTACGAACTTACCCGTCTCATTTACAACCCTACTTACACCGATAGACAAAGGAGAAGCATACATAGTTATGCCAAATATAATGCAGATTATATCCATAACCATGGACCTTTTAGCATGCGTTTCGGCTAAAGCCAATACAATCCCAATGATGTGGCCTAATAAGATGCTCGCGATATCAATGATAATGAGAATGTGCCACTGATATTGTAGGCATGTATAACAAAAAAAAGAAAACTATAAAGAGATAACAAATATGCTGAAAGAGCCCAACAGAGTTGATGACCATCACAGGAGTGCCGTGTGGATGAACAAATGGTAAGCCATAAGAGATCCAAACGACACAGTTGATTACGGTGGCCACATAAGGATATGGGTGAATGTCCTTCGTGTCATTCTTTTCTAGAATCCTTCAAAATGTTGGGCTAAACTTTAAAAAGAAAGAGAGCATAATTTATGCCATACATACAATATCAAACTATAATACGAAGATTCTGAGGTTGGTTCAA
Organism: Hygrophila difformis; assembly: GCA_030278955.1. NCBI lineage: Eukaryota > Viridiplantae > Streptophyta > Magnoliopsida > Lamiales > Acanthaceae > Hygrophila > Hygrophila difformis. Next base: position 33,215,206 of record JAOANR010000011.1, on the reverse strand, counting down.
GTTAAATTGTGATGGTAGTTCTTTGCCTAGTCACAGTTCGGCTGGAGGTGTTCTTAGAGATTCTGAGGACAAGTGGATTGCTGGTATTCACAAGAAGATGACTTCCATGCCTAGCTTGCAGGCTGAAGCTTGGGGGATATTGCTTGGACTCCAAGAGGCATGGGACTTGGGAATAATAAATCTTGAGATTGAAAGTGATAATAGTCAAGCTATTCATTTGATCACTTCAGAGGCAGCGGATGTTGGAGTCCATTCAGGCATTTTCACCAAGATTCAACACATGAGGAGCTTGAATTGGAATCTAAAGTTCATGACTATCCCAAGGGAGATCAATATAGTTTGTGATATGTTCTTACGTGATAAACACTTTCCTTTTGGAGTTGAACATTTTAGTCGTCCTCCGGATTTTGTACGGGATCTTTTGATCCATGATTCGATGGGTTTATCCCACTCTCATCTTCTATTTGAATAAAATGGCTACGGCCCTCCTTTTCCACCGAAAAAAACTATAATACGAAAATAATGTATTATAATTGAAGAGATAAAGAGAAGGAAGAAATATTACCACGGGGAGAGAAAGAGAACTAATGTAGTAACATTCCCTACGAAAAAAATAAAAATAAGTGATTTATATAGAGGTGAATCAATAGATCTCATGTCATACGACAATTTCCCAAATCCCATTTACCAATTTACGAAATTTTAAGAATGTTTAAGAGCGAACGAATCCGATAATCAAATTATCTCTTACTATACATTTAATTAATGGATTTGCTTATTCACAAAAAAAAGAAAAAAAAATTAGTGGATTCGCTTGCTTTCAAACATTCCCAATATTCTTCACAACTTTTTAAATAGTAATAATGAGACATGATACATTAATTAATAACATGATATAAACTAAACCACAACTACATCATCCATGAAAAATAAACCTAGCAGTAAAGACACCATTTTTTGGTTGGCAGCCTACACAATAAGTATATATTAATTGTACCAACAAACACCAAATAGTCTTGAATCAAAATTTGCATGATTCGCACAATTGATAAATCGGCAGCAGAAAAATAAAAGATGTTTGTTGGTTGTGTTAGGTCCGTTTGCGTGGATAACCAATTAAGTAGTCCTGAAAAAACTAGTTCAAGCACCTTTCGTGGACACGTTAAACAGTTTAAGAAATTAAGCAGCGGAAAGTAAATAAACTGTAAAACTAAAGAACTCAAGGTTTGTTGACCCAGTTCGGCACAAGCCTACATCTGGGGGATACCAATCCAGGAGATTCACTAATTGTTTTGGTTTGATCCTCGATCTAAACAATAGTGATTTGTTTCGCCCAACTCCAATCACCAAGCGGACTGAATTGTCAAACCAAGACACTCCCCCTGTCTTGGTGAAGATCTCCCCGACCTTGCTTCAATACCTTGAAGGCTCCTCCTTCAAGTTTGCCCTTGGTCGAAACCTGTTGGCGACTCTCCTTGATCTTTTCAGTTAAGCTCTTGAGTTTGACGACTCCTCGAAACCCTTGATTGAATCCGTCGACTTCAATCAAGAATCACAGTAACACTGTCGATCAATTCACCCGAGGAAGTGTTGATCAGATTTCTTCCTTCGAAATGATAAACTTATGAACTTGGAAGAAATGTGATTCTCTCTTCACAAATGCTCTCGATTGCTCAAGTGTGTAAGTCAATTCATTCGGCGTGCAGATCCATTCTTTGGCCGCCCTATTTGAAGAGAATCACCTTGTCTCTATTCTAAGGTAGAAGATCTTCTTTCCATAAATGCGCGGATCCTTAGAATAGAGTTGCCCGAATTAAGAGATTTTAGTTTCCATACTCCGTGTGCAAGATCCGGGCAGAAGATCAGCTAGCCGTTGGAGGATCTTCATGAGTATATTAGCCAGCTCTTCTTCCTTTACTTAGTTTGTCTGCTGTTGTCGTGGTTGGTCCAACAAAGTAGTTCAGACATCGGTTGTGAACACATTTGCTCAAAACTGGTTCCTAACAATCTCCCCTTTTTGGCAGAATGTGGGCCAGTACAAGAGTTGATTCAACCGATGTCTAAACAATTGACACAAAACAATAATGATGAAATACTTCCCATTGAAACCCAACCACCAATTACAATGGTTCCCAATTCAAGACAAACTATACTAATGCTCCGTACAAGATAGCCTATCACATATTCTAGGAGCATTCACATCAAAAGTAAGCACATGGCTATAATCACGAAATAAAGCATGTAAGATCTCAATTTAATTATTACAGGCCATTGTGCAGTTGTCCAGCAAAAACAGTAGTTCACAAAAATAGTTCAAACAAAAGCAAAAAAAAATACCCTTCATCAGCAGAGACTTTCTTTCACCAGCCTGCCCCATGTCGATTGTAGTGCATGCCAGAGGAACCGATCAACGGTTACATCAACTTAACTCCCCCTCTGGCGCACATTTTGCCCAAAAAGGGCATGTCACTCAGACTCCTCAGAGGAATCCTCAGCCGAGTCGCTGGACTCCTCTGCTGGATTGGTATCCAAATCCTGTTCATCATCAGACCAAACATCAGGAAGCTGTCTGAACAGCTTTTCAGCAGCTTGGACACGACTGTGCACTTGAGCCTCCAGCACTTTGAGGTGGTTGATGTGGTCTGTGAGTTCTTCTCGGAGCATGGAGAAGGCGTCTTTAGCAGGGATCCTTCCTCCTGGTCCAGCCAAGTCTGGCTTCTTCTTTGCAAGATTTGAGGAAAGTTTGAAGTCGGCAATGTCCTCAGGGCGATCATGCTTGCTCCCAAGAATGTGGAGATGCGTCAGGTACTCAGATATGAGGCCAGGGAAGGGAAGAGTGGTGTTGTACTTCCTTTTGATTGCGTGAAACTTTTGACAATTTCCGCACACGAGTTTTTCTAAAATATCCCAGGTTAATATTATTAAATGAAAAAGAGTTATGATTCGTGGGAAAGGGTTTAAGGATATATTTCACTTTTTATTACTCATGAGGGGAAACTTTGAGTTCAAACGGCGTGATGGACCTCCCCGGCATGAAACTTTTGACTATTTCGTGCCTTGAAGATCCTTGCCATGAAACTTTTGACAAGTTCCCACTAAATGAGTATTTTCTGAAATATAATAGTCCTGGTTTTCAATTTTATTTAATGAAACCAATTTATGATGGCGGAGTTGGGATTAGGGATATATTTATAGGTTGTCACGTTTTTATTTACTCGTGTTAAGAAACTGTGCCCCCGAAAGCGCACGGAGTCAAAAATTGCACTATTTATAGTAAGTACCGGATCGTTCACTGGAGGATGTGCGATGGAAGCAGGGCCCACGCCGTTTACTAAGATTTTCCACTCGGTTACTCAATTCAAGTTTGTGTTTGAATTACCAACTACTTGATATAATTTAATTCTAAGCTATGAAAGCGATTAAATAAAGCAGATAGAATTATTCTAGAAAGCGAATTAAATTAATCTAAGGAAGCAATAAAATTAATCTAAGAAAGCGATTAAGATTATTCTAAGAAAGCAATAAAATTATTCTAAGAAAGCGTTTTAAAATGAGACAGAAGGGACAGGAAGAAAAGAATAAAAATTGGACAAGATTCAGATAAAACACAATTAAACTTCCATTTTGTTACACAGATCTTAGCTTGGGATAATCCATCAGTTAGCTAACTCTCATGCTTCCTATACTATGTTCCCTTTAACAGACAGGTACTTACAGTACGGATTTACATGCCTTAAGACAACAAAATCTAAGATACCACAGATATAAAACTGCCCCCGCGCAGAGGTATGCTATTTATCTGTGGTGGACAAGCAACACCCGACAAATCATTTATTGAAGTGTCAAATACTGCTATCATTCCCCCATGTCACACCCAAAGATTCTAATCAAGCCCTGAACTATCCCTTAACTATCAGTCCTAGTAGCAGTTACACAACTCTCAATACAACCGAGTGACCTCTAAAGAAAGCAGTTAAAAGAAAGCAGTTAAAAGAAAGCGGTAAAGAAAGCATTTAAAATCCTATCATGATGACAGCCTTTTGTGACTGTCATTTGCGTCCAATTTAGTGTCTTAGTCATGTTCTTTTGCTCTTAATTCCATTGATTTTTGATGAATATTCATAGAGGATCAGAAAAGATGGAAGAAGAATTAAGATTGTGAAGAAGTTGGAATTACACTGAAAATGGCTTGAAATTCTAAGTTTTCTTTGTAAGTCTCGCACGCGATGTTTCTATTGAACTGATCCACGCTTTGTCATTCATCAGGAAGTTAAGCTGGAAAACAGCAGGAAGTGGAAAGGACATAGCGAGGAAAGAAAAGGAATGATGCGAAGGCTTGTGTTCGCAATTAAGAAAAGATTTTATGGAAAATGTGCAGATGCTGAAGTCCACGCGATGATTGTTTGATATCGCGAGGGAAGAAAATCTATGCAAGACAGAAAGTTTTATTCATCATGGCGAGAAGCAAATTCCTTGGAGAAATTGAAAGACCTCGCCTTGTTGAGGAAGATGATTATATTTCTGACTCTCGCTTTGAAGGAACTGGACAAAGCGAGAGGAGAGTTATTCTGATGCGAGCGGTTATCATCCAAGGCTTAAGCGGTTACAATGCCCATCTATAAATAAGACCTTTGGGGGAATCAGCTCAGCAGGCGGGAGATTGAAGAGAATAGCTCGATTTTACTCTCCAGTCCACTTTTTAGAATTTAGTAGGTAGGTTAGGGTTTAATTTTCTCTGCAATTTACTTTGATGTTCTTCAGATTTGTAATTTGATTTCGTAGAATTGTAATTCGATTTCGTAGTAGATTCATTTAAGATTAGCTGTTAGATTAGCTTGAGGATACCCTGGAAGGAGAGTTGCTTTCGGATCGCTTGTTCATCCATCACGACGATCATCATCTAAACTCCGACTCGCTCGCTCATCTTTGCATTATTCTGATAGCAATCAGATTTTCAGGTGTATTCGTTTTTAATTCTTTGTTATTCGAGAAACATGAAGAATGATCGGTTATCAGATTATGAATTTCTTATCTTTCTGGTTTTCATTTCTATTTCTTAATTCTATTTCAGTAGAGTATAAACCTCAACTTCAATATTCAATTTGGATTTTGCATCATATCTTTAATTCGATTTTCAAAGATCATAACATGTCCACATTTTTAATTCGTAAATTGTTCGTTCCAATTACGCAAGAAATTTGGATATTGTAACCGAGTTAGGTATGATCTAGCAGATTTAAGAATTCATTTGTTCTTCTGTTGGTATTATGTTATGATCACAGAATAAGAGGAGAATCATAGTGTTTAATGTACAGAACTCTAAGAGGTTCCTAGAGACCCATGCAGTGTTAATCATCGCTTGATAATCTTTAAGAATCAATAGCTCTGAGTTCATGAATTTGGATGCAAAAGATTCTATGTTCATAATTTTCTAAATAGAAATTCCAGAAGGTAGTTATGACAGTTATAAATTCTGATCATTTACTTCGAATAAGGGTAAACCCTCGCTTCATCCTAAAAGATGACGCGAGGAAATATCCAGATAGATCTGTTGTGACAAAGGCTATTCTAATACTCACGCGATGTCAATCTGACAAAGCGAGAGGACCAATCTATAATAGCAATAGATTTGATATCCATTTTACAGGGTATCAATTATTCACTTTTACTTCTTATACATATATAACCCCTATCTATAAGTAGGAATTGAGTACCTCGCCGCATTCTTACAGAAACTATCGCGAGGCATTCAGTTCTTTGTATAAACAAAATCTGAGGAACATTCTTTGAATATTAGCTCCCTCCACGCTGTACAGACATAGCGTGCGGAAAATTGGAATGTTCATAGTTTGAAACCCAAAGTAGTTACTGCGAGCTATTTTGGACACTTATTTTGCAGAGTTATTTCTCAAATCCTTTTTCTTGGGAAAGTTATTTCCTAATTCTGTCTAGTTTCCAATGTATATTTTGGAAGCATCCTTGCATTTTGATTAAGAGGATTCAGAACCCTCAACGTCTTTTTATACATATAATACTACATATACATATAGTATTTTGGGATATTTCCCAGTATATGATGAGTAATCCTACTTCATGATTACAGATTCACAATTCATATCTGCATTACGTATTACTATTTACACTGGTACACTGAGAAAGATGATGATATAGGTTTTCTCAATCATTATTTACTCAGGACTGATGAAGAACAAACTTGTTCTTCAGTTGGGCATTTAGTACCTGTCGTTTAAAAGGGAAAGATGTTTCAAAAACCATCTTTTGTCCTAAAAATTAGTAGAGTATCAGGAAGATTAATTTCCGGGGTTCATGGCATTATAGTTATCACTATATGCTATGAGTAGGAGATTAAATATTTCTCCTACATTCTACTAATCCTGAGTCAAATCACGGATATTTGGAACTGTTTACAGAGATTTCTCGAGCTAAATCATTTATACAAATCTGAGTTGTCTGGATAAGTCAAGGAATTTGAATAGCAATTTCATCTTGATATACTTACAAGACTATTATTCCTTACGAATACTTGTAGGAATTACTCTGAGGAAACAAGTCCTATGAAACATTGGATGATAGATTTAAATACTTGCTTTTTCACTTGTTGTAGAGGACATCCAATACAGGATCATAAGATCAATTTGATCAGAGTAATAAAAAGAACAACTTCAAGTTCAGATGAATATAGTATGATTTAGAAGTGACCTCGAGTTATCAAAGGCTTAATCTGAGTCTGAAAGAAAAAGATTAAGTGACAATTCTGAAAAGCTTTTATCACAGAAAGAGTCTGACAGATCATTCTGTGATGATAGTATTCCATGATTTCAGAGCTTAGAATGTCATGACACTGAATCATAAGTACCTGTCTTGGGAAGTGATTTAAGACATGAAGATTTGATTAAGTTGTATAAAGGATTTTTCTATCTCAATGGACTTTCATTATGTTTTAGCCAATGAAGTATGACATTCTCATCATATTCCTATTTCATTTGATTTGGTCTGTAACACTTTAAACACATGAATATAACTATAATGTTCTACATCATTTTAATTGCTTTCTTCACTATGTTTACAACTTTAAGCATTTACATTTTAGCAGTATTCTTTAGTAATCATCATTACAACATTCTTAAATCAAGAGTAGAGACAGATTCTAGAGCTAATAATTCTATTAAAACACTTCTATCGTGTAACTCTCTATTGAACGATCCCGACAATAAAAATAAATATTGCAGCTTGATACCGTGCGCTTTCGGTAGGAAAAACTAGGCAAGCTTTTTAACAGCCCTATAGGACTTATAGTGTAAAGGCTGTCGGGGAGCATTGCAGCGGGGTTTTACCTCAAAGCTTCATGGCGCCGTTGCCGGGGAGGGTGTAGCGTTATGAATTTTAGAACTGTAGATACTCTTGGTTTAATTGTAATAATTCACTTTACACTATAATAAATTCATAAATTCTTTCATTTTGTTCACAGCAAGGTCTCAACAGTTTATGAGCGAAAGAATAACTCGATCTTCAAGACCACCTTTGCTTCCTTTTAACTGTGAGCTCGAGAGAACAGCAAGACTGATCAGAGCAAGTGCAAGAAGGAGACAGAGAGATCTTGCAGAAGGAAATCTTTCAACCATAACTAGGATGGCTAACAATGGACAGAATGACGGACCTGGAAACTTACCAAACGGACAACCAGATAATCAGCAAAATATTCCACTTCGAGGACCTTTTCAAGCACCACAGAGAGCTGCTGCACCACAATTTATTCATCAACACTATTTTCCACCAAATTTTGCTAATCCTGTTCCGAATCCTCAAGAAGAGCAATATCAACCATGGCAACCTAATGTCGATCAATATTTGGCTGGAACGGATGAGGAGGTTAATATACCACCTGGTATATTGAACCTAGCATCTTCTAGAGCTTTTTATGGAATGAGTGCTGAAGATCCTCATTTACATCTTAAGAAGTTTGTTGAGCTAAGTAAGACAGTGAAGAAAGGAAGAGCTTCAAGGGAAACCATTCAGTTGGCTATGTTTCCATTCTCTTTGGATGGCTCAGCTAAAGAATGGTATGATTCATTAAATGCTCAACAGAAGGCTACATGGCCAGAATTAGTCAGGAACTTCCTATTCAAGTATTTTCCTGAAAGCAAGGTTGACGAATGGGTAGACAAGATCTCTAGTTTCAAGATGAGAAAAGGGGAATCTCTTAAGGATGCCCGGGACAGATTCTTCGACATGCTCAAGAGATGTCCACAGCACGGTATAACTGAAAGAAGGCTATTGAAGATTTTCTTCACTGGACTCACTCACACTTGGCAGATGATGATTAATGCCACTGGAGGGGAACAATTACTTCAAATGCCACTTGATAGAGCGTGGTCAACAATAGATACCATGACAGCCAGCAGAGCAGTCCTCCAGGACGATGATCCACCATCTCCTACCAGAAAGAGTCTTGTCATCCATACAGACAAAAATGAAGAGAAATTTGCAGCACTCACCAAGCAGATTGCTGATCTACAGTTAGCTCAGCAAGCAAATCAACAGGCTCAGCATCAACAACAACAGCAACCAGTGATGATCCTTCAACCTGCTCCAATGGAACCGGTGTATCAGTGTGGAATTTGCTCAGGGCCACATCACAATGATCAGTGTCCACAAATTCAGGAAGC